>OX031015.1:39267171-40581100 GCA_943736025.1 Tenthredo mesomela | reverse complement strand
AATTAACATCTTTACAATTAGATAAAAGATCTTCAAGCCTTCCAGGTGTAGCTACAATAATATTGGCCCCGTCTTTAAGTTTTGTTACATCTTCATCGACGGTTGTACCACCGACGAGTAATATTTGTTTTAAAGTTGGTATATGGATTAAAAAATTGGCCAATACTTCGTTTATCTGAGTAGCTAATTCTCGAGTAGGAGATACAATGATGCTGCCAATTTCTAATTTTTTCCAACCGTCTTCACGTTTCTTAATTTTGTAAAAAAAAAAATAAAAAAACAATTATATAAATATCAAAGATTATTTTAGTACAAAGTATTCCATAATTGCGTGGAATGAAAATCTTACCTGTAACATTTCTAGCATTGGTATTAAAAATGCTAAAGTTTTACCGCTACCCGTTACAGCTTCGGCTGCAACATCTTTTCCCTTTAACAACAACGGTATGCAAGCAGCCTGAAAGAACGAACAAATGGAAAACGTTGATAGATGCGACTATTTTTTTTTTTTTTTATGTTGTTGTTACAACTATTCGCTAAACATATTTTTCGGAGTAAATTTTTTTCTTAGAACGAAAAATTTTGATTAAATTTTTATATCGTACCTGGATCGGTGTCATAGATAAAAAGTTTTGTTCCTTTAGAGTTTTTATAACGGGTTTGCTCAATGGAATTTCTAGCTCTTCCCATTTTTGAGTCTTCATTTTCGGAGGGTTAAATAATTGACATTAGGTAGATAGATTCTTACCCACGTGAAATTGGTTAGGTTAGGTTGGGATTTAATCGTTTGAGGTTATGTTTCTTGTTTACAGCTTTGGTTAGAATGCAACCGTAAAAAAAAAAAAAAAAAAAAAAAAAAAAAAAAAAAAGAACTATGAAATCTAATGCAGTTACAGTATTCTACTTGATTGGTATACGAATTTTCATATTTTCGACATGATAATTCATTCGCATGTCAATTATTCAACAAACGTTGGACAATTATTGGACAATTATTATTGAAGATGTGAAACGACATCGGAGGTTGAAAATGAACGACAATTTAAGATAATATAATAAATAATCGTATTTTAATGACTTCTTTTCATTAAAAATGATGAATGATGATATTTCTTTCAGTTTGCGATTATTCGACGAATGAGTATCTTAAATATATTTTAAAACGATAGGATACGGGTACCATAAGGGAATATAAATGACCAATCAATTATGGGCGTGAACAAAATAAGAACACCACTTATAAGGCACAGGCAGTTTTTAATTTATTGATTTTATTATGATTTTTTTTTTTTTTTTTTTTTTTCTCTCTATTTCTTCGATATAAAATTTTTTTTTTTTCTTTTTCATCTAATGATGCCACGCAGTGAACCATTTATTATTATTATTATTATTTTTTTTTTTATTTTATTTATTTATTTATTTATTTTTTTTTTTTTTTTCTCTTTTATTTATTTTTATTTTTATTTTTATTTTTATTTTTTTATTATATAAACAATGATTATTTCTCTGTCTGTTTGTCTCTGTATCATATTAATATTATGTACACGACTAGGTGTAAGTATAGTTGTTCTGTATTTCTTTGAAAATCTCGGTTTTATATCACTATAGCACAAGTGATTTTTCATTCATCTTTCGCATTCATCAATATTGAACGAAATTATTATTATTATTTTTTTTTTCTGCTCGTTGATTAAGTTATATGAAAATTACATTTCTCAACGGACTTACATATACATTATACATAACATTTGATTCTTATTTGCACAATTTAACATTTCATATCGTTATATCGATCACAATTATATAAGTATAATATGAAAATGATGTATGTTCCATAATAGGATTACCATATCATACATTTAGAAGGAGTTATCATAATTGCCCTCAATATTTTCTATACTTAAAAGTTTTCTTCTATATAATGTATCGTTTTTCATTAAACATATGTATATATATTATATATAGAGAGAAGAGATTTTTTTCATCGATATATTAGAAAATGTAAAATTGTGTTTTAAAGAATTGAGATTGCATTGCATAAATCGAAAGGTTTTTACCACTTGTGCTAGAGAAATGTGAAGTATGATCTTATAAGAATTTCTTCTTTCTTTCTTTCTCTCTCTCTCTCTCTCTCTCTCTTTTTCTCAATATCACTTGAAGAATTATAATTATTATATCTCAAGCATGGGCCCCAGAGAGAATAATCTGGATATCCCATCGTTTCGAAGTCTTTTCATAAAAAGTATTTAATAACAAAAATTAGCATTAACAAACTAGAGTTTGAGAAACTCTTTGCTTAGCCGCCTGACGTTTGCCGACGTGCACAGCTGTCTAATATTATTTTAATATAGTAGATTCAATTTAGGTTTTAGGCTCCTCTTCAAGATTTATTAGTATTCAGGCTCTTTTATTTATTCATTTATTTATTTATTTGTTTTCTTTTTTTCTTTTTTGTCTCTCATTTTATTATTTCATTGAGAGTTTCGATTTTCGTCAGCCTAATCGCGAGCAGAAAAATATATCTTATTTTTTAAATTTAGACTTTTTTTTTTAATTCATCCATCTTTCCAGAAGATATTTCAAGAATGTAAAAGGCCCCCCCCCCCTCTCCTTCTAACAAGTTGTTAGAAAATAATAATTTTCTTTTTTTTTTTTAATAGTTCAAATTAATTTATATCAGGTTTTTCAAAGTTAAAACTGTTCTGTTGTCTAATTTAATTTTCAATTCTACGTTGGACCTAATCAAGAATGGAAAAAAAAAAATGTTATATTTTGGATTCGTTTATTTATTCATGTTATGATTAACGAAACTTTTGAAGAATTGGTTTTTTTTCTTTTTTGTTTTTTTGATTGTTTCAAATAAATATCATTGTTTGGCTCGTTGACCAGCCTGTTACAATAATATGTTGCAACGTAAGCTCATTGACGAGGCTAAAATTTCTCTCTACATTTTTGCCAACGTCCATTTATATTCTTACGTTGTCTAATTATTTTTTTTCTTGTTTCGGACAACAGTTACATCAATTAATTACTTCTAGAGTAACGTATACGTCGGCTCTGTCTTTCGGTGCATAAAACATCTTTAAAAAAATGTAACTCTATTTATGATATAATGACTAATTTATTACCATATACAGTATCTAACGATTCGCATGATACGCATATGACAATGTTATGTAGAGGGACGCGTTACGGGCCTTTTGTAGAAATGTTCTCATTTTATATAGCCACCTTCATAACAGCGATTATTAATCCTCATTTAAATACAACAGGTCAAACTTGCTATTGCTATTGCCACAGAGTAGTGATAACAATGTGAGAAGAACAAAATTATTTAATGTTATTAGACAATTTGATTGTACGTCGAAAGATACAATCTTTAAAGACTTTTGATAACAGGTTTCAAACTGTTTATAAAATTGACAAAAGTCTAAAAGAGTTTATATTTCATTTCACTTTATTACTTAAAATCAGTTCGTTCTTAGTCATGCCATGTTTCATATAAACACTCATATTTCTAAGTATGTAAGCAATTATAAACAACCTTCTGATTATTAATGCAAACTCTAACAGTTTTCTATTAACATTTTGGAAATTGAAATTGAAATAAATAAAAAAAAAAAAAAAAAAAAAAAAAAAAAAAAGAGAAAATAGATACAAGGATAAAGACAGAAACAAATGATAATAATATTAACAGTTAACACAAATGGCACGGACACATCCAGCAGACCCTGTGGCTTTGATGAGTCGTTTTCTTGTTTTTTATTTTTTTATTTTTTATTTGTTTAAGGCGATAATAACAGCGCTATTATGAAGTTAACTCTTCAAATTTAAAACACTTAACATTTTCTCTTAGAATAACGATTCTCTCTTGTATGTATTTGCAAAACTACTGATTGTGTGGCAAAATAACAGGTATAGTAGTCTGAGTACCCGGTGGTGGTTGAGGAGGTAAATATTGCATGTGTTGTGGTGGTATCATGTGTGGTGGAATCAAAGGGCACATAATGGGGTAGCTTGGTGCATGGCCTTGTGGCGGAGGTTGAGAATAGGCAGGCTGTGGTGTTCCAGGAGGATTATAGGCTCCAGGAGTATGTGGAGGATTAGGATTAGCAGGTGAGGGTGTCTGGCTAGGTTGTTGTTGCGTTACATGTGGATGATGTGGGTGTCCCATGTATTGTATTCCTTGTGGTTGCGGACCAGGAGACTCGTGGTGATGATGGTACGGAGAACTCATGTGTGGGGGTGGAGGGGGAGCTTGAACCATTCGGACCATTTGTTGATAGGCAGGTTGGCCGGGATATGGAACTTGAAATGGAGGATGTAGAGGAGCCGGTGCCAATAACGGCTGTCCAGTCGCAGCTGCAACCTGCATCTGAGAGGCAATATCTGGACCACGATGTTGCATCATTGGAACTGAAACATTGCGAGTAGCAAGTTGAAACTGTTTATTAGAATTCGGTTTCATTCGGGGAGTTTAATTTATCATCAACGTGTATGATAAAAAAACAGCAAAACTTATATAGGTACATGTGATTGAAAAATAGATACGAATTATTGTAAATAATAAGAGCAAGTTCTTAGATTTGAATACTAAATACCGGTTGCAGAATTGTTTCTATTTTTTATTTTTTTTTCCTGACCAGTAATTCTTAGATATAGTTATCTTGAAAAAAAGTTGAATTAAGATCAGTGATATTTGCATAGCAAATATATGAAATTAAATTCAGATGTATAAGGATGATGTAATACATCCGCAGCATATCTTGATAAAAAAGATTATAATATACGTTAGTTTTTGTATTCATATGACGTTCAACGTCCAGATTTTTAATTATTGCATATTTAATAAGCGAGAAGTTTGCATTCGATCTAACTTTCAACTATGACCTCGATAATTCCAGTATATTAAATGACTAACAATGCAAGAATGTGGTATAAGTTTCGTCGACACGTTTGGTACCTAGGTATTGACCCTTCCGGAACCTAGCTGCAGACTGAGCCTGCGGTTGTGTGAATGCAGTGGGAGGTTGGCTAGTCATAACATATGCCGTAGCAGGCATAACTACTGCCGTTTGCATAGTAGCACCTGTATACTGAGGTGTTTGCGGAGTATGTGGCCTGCTAGGCGTAGGAGTACTAGGCGAACGCTGAAAAACAAATGACAATTTATATTACATCACATTATCAAAGTGCAAGTCAGTCAAGTTTCCAATGATATGCCTAATTAACTCACAGGTGTAAATGGTTTGGCATTGGGATTAAACTCTTTAGCGTTCGGATTCAAAGTGGACTTCTTAAAGGCTGTAGTGATCTTTTCTACTGCAGGTTCTGGTTGTTGCATGGGAGGTGTAGTCTGTTGTTGAATCTGTTGTTGCTGCTGTTGTTGTTGTTGTTGTTGTTGCTGTTGTTGTTGTGGAGGACTGGTTGTACGAACAGGCTGTGGCCCTGGAGGTGGTTTACTAGTAACAATTGGTTCTTCCGTTGGTTGTTGGTGTTGTGGTCGTGGTAATGAATGTTGTTGTTGCTGTTGTTGTTGCTGCTGTTGTTGTTGTTGTTGTTGTTGCTGTTGAGGCTGTGATTGATGCTGTTGGTGTGAAGACTGAGAATGGGATTGCTGATGAGTTTGCTGATGATGTTGTTGCTGCTGCGCTGGTTGTTGTTGTTGTATTGGTTCCTGCTGATGTTTTCTAGATAAAGGTGGCGGCTCTTGGACAGGCGGTTCAGCCAGTTGAAATTCTTTCGCAAATTGCCTTAGTTCCGAGTGTTGTTCTTCTCTCCCCCGAGGAGTTGGTACCTTTAGAAAACGAAACTCAATATAATGAATAAATTCTTGGATTCAATGACGTCACATTTTTCCTAGTATATTTAGATCATACTTTTCTGTGTTCTGATTTAGGGGGTGGTATTTCGCATCGTTGACCATCGACCGAGTTCTGTTGCTGTAGCGGTGAATGTTGTGGATGTTGGGACTGCTGTTGTTGTTGATGCGGTAGTGAGATATTAGGTTGTGGAAAAGGAGCAGGCGGAGCTTTGTCAGCCTGATAGACCTGCTGCCTTCCAGGTCTGTCACGTTTTTCTGTATTTATTTTATTTTGAGAGGGTTGTTGCTGTTGTGATTGTTGTTGGGAAAAAGCTACTTGCTGAGTAATAGCTGGTACAACCTGTGGCTGGGTTTGGGCCTGTGGCATTACTGAAATAGAAACAAAGATAGTTACAATATATTTTCCCAAAATTATATCAACGACGATTAGTTGTTTACAATGTAAAATACATTCGTCGTTTACCTTGAACACCAGGAACCGGCTGCAGAGGCTGCGTTGTGGGAGATGGTACAAACGGCGGTGGAGTATTATATGTAACAACAACTGCACTCGGTGGTAATCCCATGTTTATAGGAACCGGATGTGGAACTTGAGTGTGGGGTGTTTGAATTCCCACTGGAATGTTTGTCGGTTGAGCAACGTTTACGCCAACCGCTGTCGGCGGCGGATGTGTATATACATTTTTGCTAGTTGCAGCTCCTGGAGAAGGAGGCGGCGGTGTAGAACGCATTAGTTTTCCTGCACTACCATTTTTCCTTTTTGGTGGTGGCACGTATTTTCCCTCGTTAGGCCTTACCTAAAAAAATAGAATTGAAGATTAGTCAATCATTGCTGATGTTGCTTGACAATTATGTGGCTAATAAGATCGAATGAATATACAAAACTAAGATCCGGTTAGCAAGATTGCATATTTTTATTCTGTGTAAGACATTTAATGTTTAAAAACTTAATTAAAGGTAATTAAATCTCACCACAGATGCAAATCTTTCTTCTTCGTCTCCATTTTCTAGATCTAATCGCGCTTTGTGATTGGGCTGAGCCTCAATTTCGTTTGCAATTTCTGCTGCCTTTTGTTCTTGGTCTTTAAATTCTTTGGTATCTTTGCGTTGCAGCTGCAGTGTGTAACCTGCCAGGGACGGTTCGAAGGTTGATTGAACTCCGTATATTAGTTCATTTTTACGAAACATTTCATTTGCGTCCCATCCGTTCTAGAAAAAAAAAAAAAAAATCAAGGCATAAATAATTTCCTTATAATTACGGTATATTCAATTATCAAATAATGATGAAATAAAATAAGAATTAAAATACCCATACCTCAGCTCTATCTAATTCTAAATCATCTCCATTCATGGCAGACGGGGCTTCCCAAGGTTCCAATTCCTTCTCCCCAGTCATCCCGTTGAATTTACTAATGGCAGTATCTGTTTGGAAAGTATCCCTAATTGCATAATCCAAGTCCACGTCCTTGGCAGACATAGTGATAATATCTTGAGGTTTAAAAATCAATTTCTCTACTACACTATCGACGATTATTTTTCCCCCGACGTCAATGCGGTGTGCCATTTCTAATACGACGTCAAACTGGCTTGAAAATGTACGAAATATTCCCTCGTACACAGAACCATTTTGAGTTTGAACCTGTGCATAAAAAATTTGTTCATTGTTTTAACATTCGAATACAAAATAGGTATGACATTATGCGTTCTCTAAATTCCCGTTCAAACAAGCGTATATATAATAAGATTGTCGAATAACTATCTAATCTACACCGCGACTCGAAACATCTGATAATTTATTCTGGATAATAAAAAAAAAAAAAAAAAAAAAAAAAAACCGATGAGAAATGAACGGAAATGAAATGACTCAACACAACTAACCATAGATAACAACAATAAGAAAAAAAAAACATGATTAAAAATAATATTTTTTGTAATAAGTTTTTCACACTTTCTTTTTTTTTTTTTTTTTTCTTCTCTCTCGCAACTAAACAAAGAAATATAAGAATATATATATATATCAATTATTGCAGTTTATTATAATATCTCACCTGTACAACGTTACCCACATGGCTAGTTATGGCATGCATGAAATGGGCATTATTGTAAACCCCTTCAGCAGCAATGGATCTTTCAGATGGTACCCGAGTCCGCGGGGACCTAAGTGATGTAAAATTAAGATTATCCCAAATTCTGAGATTGAGTTAGTTCAACATTTGATGAAAATATATTAATAAAGTATAATAAACTATTAAATTTTACAACAATGTATGGTAAACAGTGGGGGGAGGGGGGGGGGGAAGGCCTTACCTGGTCTGGTTAGAACGATTCTTTCTCTTGTTATTCATTCTGCTAGCCGACGATGGTTCTTCGTCAGTAGGTTGGTTCCTGCCGCCTGTGTGCTGGGCGCCTTCTCGTTTTCTTGTGGGGACCGGAATTTTGGCTAATTTATAGTATACAACTATACGTCGAAATATATAGCAGAAATTATTGTCGGGTTGGGGGGGGGGAGGGGGAGGAGGGGGGGTGGTAGGGTGTGCTGAGGAGGAGGATGAGGAGGGCGGGGGAATAATGGGGAGGGTAAAGGGGGAGGGAGAGGAGAAAGGATAGGGAAAATATAGGCGAGTTTGTTAAATTGAAACCCGCGCGCGTCTTTGCGAAAATATTTCTGAAGTAAGGTTGTTGACAACAGGCTGTTGCGTCGATGATATATTCTTAATATATAAATCTTTATTCTAGGTTATATTTAAATAGGGTTTTTTTTTTTTTTTTTTCTTTTTTTTTTCTTTTTCTTTTTTTCTTTTTCTTCTTTTCTTTTTTATTATATATATTCTTTTAGCTAGGTGTAGTAAAACCCGACGACGCGTATTTTGAATAATAATTATATTTTAAAGTGTATATATTGATTATACGATGAAATTATAACGCGGTATGTAACAAGACTTGTTAAAAGAATAAACCAGGCGATAGAGAAATTGAGGATAGCACGGTAACGAGAAGCCGTGACGTAACTTCGAACTTCCTTAAATAAGTCCGCCCATTTATTATTTAAGCAGATAGGCGATTATCTGCTCACTAGTTTATATCCTTGATATAAGATTTCGACAATTATATAGCTATTTTTAATTAATTATGTGGTAAACGGTAAAACTTAGCACAAGTCGCCCGATCGCCCGATCCCGGTGACTGATTCGACTCAGTCGCCGTCTGACGGAATTATATGGAAAACCAAGCACGTCAACCCCGCGCCAACTATTAGATACGTGGGATAAAGAGGAATTTTATCAATCCTACGCCAATGGTATATTGATCCAAACGCGGGAGAAATCAATATCAAGTTAAAACTACTCTTTTGGACGAAACTGGCGCATGGCACATGACAAGCGAAAACTCTCGCAACTCCCTTGTTCTTCACTCAGTTCAATACCTCCGACGTAAATCATACTACAAGTCGAAGATATAATATTATCATAAACCATTTATCTATCTATCTATTTATCTATCGTTTATTTGGAATAATAAATATATACTTAAATCATGTCTGGTAGTAAGTGCGTCAAACCACCAAGGAAGGCTTACACAAAAGAACCCCACGAAATGAGTCACGCCGAAAAGCTTAGGCTCATCGATGATGATTTGAATTCATTTTATAAGTAAGACTTTTCTATCTAATAATATAACAATACCTTATTATATACTTATTATTATTATAATATTAGTCTGAGTAAATGATTTATTACGGATGTTTAAAATATTATAAACAAATATTATTCGCAAGTTTATTTTCAAAATTTATACATTTCGCAGAAAAAACGTTAATGAAAAATTTTTTTCGATTTTTTTTTTCAAACTCTTAATAGTAACGTCGTAATTTTAAAATGAAATTCACAACTTCAGAGAAGCGCCGGAAAATAATTGACGTAGCCTGCAGTGCCTCTCTAATGAAAACTTACATATGTATATCCCTTAATAATTTGAAATATAATTTTTTTTTTTTTTTTACACACCCCTGACTTTATCGCTCTATCAATTTTTTTTTTTTTTTTTTTACATTTTTTGAAAATCTTCTTTCTTCACTAAGATATTGTCAGCAAGCTGGCTTCACCGAAGAAGAGATGGACATAATTTGTCAGCCGTTAGTAGCAGCTATGCGTCGTTCATGGTTGCAGCTTGCATTTAGAGCTGCATTGGTTCTGATTGTTGTTGGAACAATAGCGTGTCTTGCAGCTCAACTGGATTTTGTTGGAACCCATTTTTCTGCAATAGGTCGTTTGTTATTGATCAAGATATTGCCAATTTGGAATTGGCAACCGTTATATTACGAGAATTGTATGATCAACAATCCGTTTTATAACGACTATACAATCACCGAAGAGGATTGCGTGGTAAAAACAATCGTTGATAAAAAAGAAAAAAAAAGAAAAAAGAAAAAAGAAAAAATAGTTTCTAAAATTCGACGACTCTGTACATAAATTTTTCTATTTCGATTACAGACCTGCGAGGCTTTAGAAACTATTGATCGTTTGTCAGACGTTAGATATCGACAACTTGTTGATAATTATCTGAGCCGAGATGCTCCTGCTATTATAACCGACGCTATGGATTCTTGGCCAGTTATGAACACGGATTATTTCTGGTTCGATAACATTACTCATGTAAGTTCTTGAGTTTATACTGATTGATTACTTTACAGTTATTCCATAGTCGGTAAAAAATATTAGCAAAAATTTCTTTTTATTACAGAGCTGAAAATATTCGAATTAATAATTGAAAAACAGTTGAATAAAAAAAAAAAAAAATCATGATAAATTATTTTTATATAAAATGAAAAATAATAAGTTCTATGATTAAAGATTGAGGATTTAAATTTCAATTAGGGATTTTAGAATTCATTTCTTTTATCTTTCAGGGTCTGATAATGTTAGTATAATATATAGTTTGGAAGGTAAAGACTGGTTGTTGAAATTTGATCTTTGAAAAAGCTGTTGTGTTTTTTTTGAATTTTTGTAAAACAGGATAGACCGGTGTACGCCCTGATTATGCATCGAACAACTAAATTATAAGCAAATGGCTTTGTATTACAGCTTTATTTGGAAAATGAACGTCTAATGGAAACAGTCCCCTGCGCATTGACCTCAAATCTTCGTACAGGTTCTTCTGACTTAGCAGCTTTTCTGCGTAGAGTCCACTCGCCGGAAGTAGCCAAGTGGTTTGTCCATTGGCAAAATTGTGACATTAACGCCGTTAAAGTACTCCGTAAATATTATCAACGACCATATTTTTTATCGAGTACAGTATCGCCGGCACATTTTAACTGGGTCCTTATGTCCTCCGACTATAATAGTCCTAGTTATAAAAAGGTCGAATTGGATTCTGGCTTGATCGCTCTAGCTCAATTGAGAGGGGCTACGCAACTAAGATTAACCCCAATCAATCCATGCAACAGTTCGTGCCCGGAATTAGTTGCTGATCTTCATCAGGGTGAGATGTGTGAGTATTGATTATTCACGCGCAAGTGTGCGTATCAATATCAATATCAAATCAAAATATGTACATACTGAGTGTATCGGTAGTTGGCAAGAGATATGAAGCTATAAAACGAATTATTATGATTGATATTTCATTCTGATGTAAATAATTGTGTGAAAATTGATAAGATTTATGAAAATTTTAAGTAATCATGTTCAATTGAATTTCAGTGGTGTTTACCAATGTTATGTGGACGTTAGAATATGCCCCGATGCGAGGTCTGGACAACATAGCAATTCTTACAGAAACTGTATGGGAAGATGACATGTAAAATTATATTCTTGGATACTAGATATTGGCAAATGATAAAAATGAGTAATGATATACCGTATGATATGTAATACCGTATTAGTATGAAAAACAATTTAGTTATTCATTTATTAACTGAATTATGTGTATAACGTAAAAATAAAAATGTTAATCCCATAAAGAATTAAACGTTGATTTAATAGTCTTGTGATTTCCGAAACTCACTTCAGTCTACTATTATTATTAATAATTCTAGTATGATTGAACAAATTCTGTTCATTACTATAATATTAATCGAAACGAACGCGGATAAGTAATAAATAACTTAAATATTAAATAAAAGTAAACAATATAATAAGATGAGTACGAATGAGGTAGAAAATTTGAATTAATGTTTATAAGTAATTTACAACGTATGTATCTGCAGGTCTAGGATGAACTCAGGATAAACTTTACAACATATAGTAACTTATTTTATTATTGTTTGATCGTATTTTCAGTTTTTTTCTTTGTAACTCAACTCTCGCTTAATATACATTCTAGATCAATCATAGCAAAGATTGCAAATGAACAGAAATCTTATTGTATTGTCCTTTGCCATTGTCTTTTTTTTTTTGTTTTTTTTTTCTTTCAATTCAAACGAAAGTATATATAGTAGTATATATATATAATTCAGATTGTGCTATTAGAAGTAATTCTCGTTAATGAATTTACAATGAAATAGGACGACGCTAATAATGTGACGAATAAAATTCTAGAGGACTAAAAGGGATACATGTTTGATATAGTGCAGCTAATCAATTTTCAATGGTACCTATATATAATTTCCAAAATTGTTCAATTACAAATAAAATTTTATAATATATTATTTGAACAATGGTCAGAATTAAGAAATTGGAATATAATATTATTGATTAATTGCACTGTATCAAGTTTACTCTTGTCCTGTAACATATTACAATATTTTTCATTCTCAACAATTTTTATATCTTTTTATATGAATAGAAAAATTCAATATATTATGATGCGAATATCATTGGAAACATCGATAAAATTTATGTTTCTCAAAACTTATACTGCAAACATAAGCATGATATATTATGTATAAGGTGTCACGTCGTAAGTAACAACAAACAAGTTTCTTTTATTAAGTTATTGTTTATAATAACATTATATTTTTTGTGAATTTTTTTTTTTTTTTTTTATTCACTTTTCATTTTGGCTAACAAGGATTCAATTATTATTATTTTTTTTTTTTTTTTTTTGATCCATAGAAAACTAAGCGCAAGGTCAAATATCAAACATAGCTGGCGTTGGCATGCTCGTTGAAATCAAATAAACCTACAGCTTTTTTTTAATTTTTTTTTTTTTTTTTTTTTCTCTCTTTCTTTCCTATAGTTTTTAGTGTTAATACTAGAGAATGTTAACTAATATTACGTATTTGAGTTCTACAGAGAATCTAAAGTTCGTAGTTTGTAGTTTTAGAAGAAACCTATGATATGAATCGTGTACTTCTCTCTTAACAAACAAACTTAAAAATTATCATTGGACGTTGCATTCAATTCTGACACACAATTTCTTTCTATCATTAAATTAAGCACCTGTTTCTTTTTTTTTTTTTTTTTTTGTTTTTTTTCTTTTCTTCTTCTTCAATCAGAACGTTTCAGAGTCGACAAATAATAGTCTAGATCTCTTCTCACATTATCATTAAATACTTTACAATGCACGAGCCAATGAATATCGATACTAAGTTTAGTAAGAATCAGAAATCTGTATCGTTCAAATTTTAATATAGATAAAATATTGACTATGAGAATGTCGGCTTTCAAAATAACTCTTGAATTTCATTGGCGATATTTGCATCGAACACATATTAGATCAGTTTTGCCTGAAAATATTAGTTCTATGAAATTTTCAATGGATATATAGAAATTGATTGAATAGGTATAATAGGGGTATACAATTTACCGATTATCTGATTTGACTAAATTTAGCATTTGTATAATACTTTATTTTTCAAGGAATTATTGATCTATTGTGAGATCAGTACTATCCCCATGAATACTAATTTGATACCGTACTGTTCCTTATGAATTTGGTATTCTGGTCCTTGCTCGAATAAGACCAGCTGATAATATAAACGAAAAGATATTCTACCTATGTATTCACACTAAAAACACCTTTTTTTTTTTTTCATGTCAAAGTTAAGATCGAACCACCGGGGAAGATGTGATTTCGATCTTTATTTAGAGTAGTGGCAAACTGAAATCTTTTTTGGGGGGGGGGGGATGTATCAACAACCTTCTTGCGATGCTTTATCTGACTGTAACTGATTTGGATAGAATAAATGTTTTATTATTAAGGATATATAATTTCCTTTATGAAATCTAACTGATATCACAGTGCAGAGCAAAGATAAAGGTTTTTTTTTTTTTTTTTTTTTTTTTTTTTTATCAAGGCAAATAAAAATATCTTCATATTTTGTCACTACTCTATTTTTGACTAGATAAAAATTCTTCCGAGCACATCGCGCCACGTGCATAGGCGGTCAATCCATGGATCTAGAACCGTCAATAGTAATTGATAGTATAATAATAATCGTTTTAGATATAATTAATAATAACATTATAATATTACATTACAAGTTAACTTCATTCTCGTCTCCTTATAATTCATTCACTTTTTTTTTTTATCATATTTGTTTTTTTTTTTTCTCTTTTTTTTTTTTGTTTTTTTTTTTTTTTTCTTCTTTTTGGCAAAAAAAATAAATAAAAATCGGATACTTTGTACAAAATACACACAAGTAGCGATGTAACAACAATTTGCGATAGTTAAATATAATATATATATATTATTATTATTATTATTATTATTATTATTATTATTATTATTATTATTATGTATATGCACGTGTAATCGTTTCCATTATTTTATTTTATTTTAATTTATTTTCTTTATAACATTATTATTCACTGATCAGTATAATAATAACATTATTTACTTTTCATTTAATTTATAATATAATTGGTATGCATTTTTTTTTTTTTTTTTTTCAAATTATTATTATTATTATTATTATTATTTTATATTTTTTTTATCTTTATTTTTTTTTTTTTTTGGTATTTGGATCATTAATTGATTTAATTAATAGCTGGCGAATTGTGGATATGGATATAAATGTATCGCTCCTATCCACAGAACTGCTGAATGCGACAGCAAGCTAATTCTGTTATCAGTGGTAGTACATAAAAAGGTTTACTAGTCAGAAAATTTAGCATCTTAATAAATAAATTCATTCAAATATTATCCATAAAATATCAAAACTTATATATTACGCTTGGGTATTTAGCGTAGATAGCTTAGATATTTTATAGCTAATATGATTTATATAATTAGAATTATAAACGAATACTTTTTAATGCCCGACAATAAGATGTCACGTTTGATAAGTACAATCTATAAACTTGTACAAGGAATATTGCATATCGACAAGAAATTACTTATTTTTTTATTTTTTTTTATTCTATTTTTTTTTTTTTTTTTGTATTCTTTCTAGTATATCAGTATTCAGAATCTCTAAAATTTATTTAACAAGATTCAAGATTTTCGAAGAGCTAGGAGACCATTTTCCTGCAGTCGCACTGTATTTATTATTTATAATTACTTAATAAATTAATTATTAATTTCATTATTTATAGATATGATTATTGTTTGTGTCAGAGTGAGGCATCTCAAGGCACGCCCACCCCCGCGCGACTCTGGACAATGCATTAGTCCATCTTTCTATATACCTATCCTATCCCAAACTACTTAAGCGCCGGCCATTTGCCAATTCCATTCCATTCAATTTCATTTTTATTTTATCACTTTAATTTATCGCTCTGCGAACAATGCTAAAAAAATTCTACGCCTCCGCTCCTAGTCCATCATGATGAAAAAAAAAAAAAAAATTATAATTAACACGAGGCTACCTTAAATTGTATATAGAAGCATTTATAACTTCAAAAGACTGATTATGAATAAAATAAATAACGAGAGTGAACTAAATTAAATTAGTTCACTAAACGTGTTGAATTGCTTTACTCTCGTGTCTTTTTGCAAGGTTTATTCGATTGAAATTGATGAATTTGTCATGGAATTATAGCAGTCGAAAGCTGTTTACTTGATAATGCGAGTGCAGTGGGGGAAATTCAATGATACATAATATATTATACATAGAATGAGGAAATCAGTGGAACAGTTTAACGTTTTCACTCAAACATATTGATAATTGTTTTCACCTTAATACAACACGCCACGCATTCCAAAATACTATATTAAACGTGCACTGTTCACATTGAAATTAAGTTACCTCAAAACTACCTACAATCTCACTGATATTAATAGGAACTTACCAAATCATTACTAATAAACTTCCCGAATTATTTGGACCTCGAGTTTAAAGGTTGTGCATTTTCTTTCTCTTTCTTCTTGGGTAATTTTAAATCAAAAAATAAATATGATATGACGAGTTAATGAAGTATCGACTCAATCGAGGCGATCAATACACATATGCTTGTGATAATTCTGAATGCTGAATGCCTAATTTTGCAATGCCAACCAGTGCTGTTCAAGTATGCATACATGTATATTGATATTGACTGGTGAAAAAGAGATATATTATTACGATGAAAGATGAAAGATGAAAGAGTTTTTATAACGCAGAGACGTAATAGAATTGAGAAGAAGTGGGTAGTTTTTGAGGGCGATACTGCTTTTATTTAGTTAATAACTAATTCTTCAAGGACCAATCTATCAATTTCATCAAAGATCCTAATGCTATATTACAATTTCTTTGAGTGAGAGGACATAGTGGTCCGAGCCAGGTGACACAGCCAGCGTCGTAATTTAAAAATGAAACTAAATAAAGCTAATAAAAACTGATATAGTTCACTTCCCCAGCCCAAATTTCATGAAGATAAGTTCCTTGCCTTTCGACAGAATATCTCCACCAGCACTAGCCCCTGCCATTTCAGTAAATTTCTGCATAAGGTTTGGTCCAGCAGCTGGGGCTGGTTGTTGAGCTTGAGCATCAGCCTGGGTCTTACTTTGGGCGGTAGGTATAACTGTTGGTATACCTCGCATGGGTTTGCTCGCGCCTTGAGGTCCCGAGAGCGACGAGCTCTGATTTTGTTGTGAATACTGTTGTTGGTTCGGTTGGCCGTATCCCTGATTTTGTTGATATCCTTGATTTGGTTGCGGAAATTGTTGGTTCTGCGGATTAAAGTTTTGGTTCTGTTGACTATACCCTTGATTTGGCTGTTGATAGCCTTGATTTTGTTGATTGTAGCCTTGGTTTTGTTGATTTTGTTGAGAATACTGTTGACTGGGTCCTTGTTGCTGCTGCTGTTGCTGTTGTTGCTGCTGTTGTTGTTGTTGTTGTTGGTGTTGTTGCTGTTGCGTCGGGTATTCAGTTTGCTGTAAGTGCGGTGGCGGACCTTGAAGAACCCCCGCTGTGTTACTACCAGCGACCCGATTGACCACGCCTCTCCCCCTCCCCTGAAAATAAATTTTTTGAAAATATTTTAGCATCTGTAAATATGGAATACAGAGATAAATCATTTCTTTCATTGCTTGAAATACATTGCGTTTTATTCTTGCGCAGTTTAATCTATTCAAACTAAATTTGGACACGCTACTTGCATACAAAATATCAGCTACAACGTCACGAGTCAATAATTTTCTCCGCACAGTATATATATACAAAGGATATTTTCTACCGTTGTTTCATTGTTAAAATGGTCATAAGTCTTAGATTGTAGAGATTGAATAATATACATAGAATAATTGAACCATGTATTATATTCTTTCATGTAGTATAGGTATAATTTGACGCACCATCTTTGAATAATCTAATTAACTGCTAGGTAAAGAACATTGTTAGTTTCATTGTTTAGTAAAAACTAGCAGCGTGCTTGATACAGAGAGACAAACAGCCCAGTAGTAGCAGGATTGCAACAATTCGCATTAGTTATTTGCAGATACTCGATAAATATTTCATAACTGAAAATAAGGAAAAAGGAAAGCTAAATGAAACAGAAAGATCACTATATATCTTATACTATCTCATCCCATTCATTGTTCGTTTATGTTTTAATGGATTGATCTAAAAATACGAACAGTCAAGATATTAAGCTTCAACCATCTCTCAGCTAATGTTCTACTGTATCACACAGAAAAGCACTTCAAAAACAAATTTCACAAGGCTGCAGAGCTGTGATATCAACATCGGATGCAACATGCCTACGCAGTCAAGAGTGTACGTAACAGTTGATACATATTATGAATTATTTTATTTCATATCAAGCTGTTATAAAATTTTCAAGTAATCGAATATACTCCATATTTGTAACTCTCGATTCGTTCATTCTTGACTTGAGAATTTGATACTATAGCACCACTCTGTACGACTTCCATCGGAATTTTCAATACATCTATGTATAATCACTGTTTTGAATTATACCATGATTAAAGACTGGTACCTAATAGTAATAGTAATGATTGATAAAATGCCAATGGCGTGTTCATTCATAGATATATTCTCTTTTCTTCATCTCTTACTAAATACAGCAAGGCTTTATAAATTGAAATCATAGCTTAACGCCATCCACAGTAGCAAAGAATTCGTTAGGTTTCTTTGTAAAAATGTAATCGAGTTAAAAACGACGCACTATTACCATAAAGCAAATACAAGCTCATGTAATCTGCATATGATGCCTATGATTTGGTCCCACCATGACAATAATTTGTCATTCGCTTAGGGTAGCGTGCACTCACCTGCTGCTGAAGGTGGGGCGGGACAGATCCCTGGCCCACCTGATGGGCATGGGAACCCATGACACCCCCAGGGGGTGGGTGATTAGGTCCGTGCTGATTAGACGTGGTAACAGTCGTGTAGCTGTGGTTGTTCGCTTGTTGATAGGCTAGATGCGGTGGTGGATTGTTTTGTTGTTGTTGTTGGTTGTTCATTAGTGGTGGTTGTTGTTGTTGTTGTTGTCTAGAGTCTAAGTGACAGACAGGGACAGACACAGGCACAATGCAGGCAGACGCATCTAGCAACAGAGAAGAGAACAGAGTCGTGTTGTCATTTGTGGCGCAAACTTCAAAGTAACTATACCATACCATTCACGATTTTGATATTATTTACAACAACGGAGGATACTTATACTTTTATGAATTGATTATATCAACTGCCTTATTAACATGAACTCTCTCAGACAATAACTCAACCATATCAGTGTCAATGAAAATATGATCCAAGTCTGTTTAATGATTATGGATGCGTGATAGTCGAATGATGAAGTACCTAATCACATTTACAACATTCACTGGAATACTCTGGAATACAACTTTCTATCGTGTTTAATACTTGCATAAAACTTTGGGGATTGAGCGCATTGTCACAATTCATATAAGTATTACTATATTCCAAAGAACTGCGTCTAATTATGTTGGTTGTAAGATTTGCTCGGCCATCTGATTCGATAAGCAGATACAATAATTGCTCGACTCTATTTATTGCTCATTACGCGAATCAATTGAAACTGAATGAAATGGGATATAAAAGAATCTGAACTCTCCCGGGCTACCTAATGACATAACGAACTATCGAACTTGGTGATATACTTGGATACATGATTTTTAACTATCTGATTATTTTGTTTCATAAAAAGGGATAAGGAATTAAGCATTTATGGTACTAACTAGCTAATTCGGATTCCTTCAGGAAAAGTACTAGCGCAGCAAAGTATTGTTTAAATATGGCAATTTTCTCATATTTCAATCTATCAATGAATCTATTCAATTAATTGACTTTTAAAAGATCTTTGCTCATTCAATTGAAAGCAAGTTTCTTTGATATGAAAGTTTTGCTGTTTTGCTATTCAATATCGATTTGAAAATTTGATAAACGAATTTCATAGACGACTTTTATAGACAGTTCAGGATGAATTATTACTTCTCAATCGTTTCTAATGTATGCTGGTAGTATAGAGTATCAATGGGTAGATATGTAGGCGAACGTACGCCTCTGCGATATAAAACCGAAAGGGTTTGCTGTTAATTGAATAAAAGTGTGACTTTGATATAATAAAGTTGGATTATATAATCGTAAAGTATGGGATTTATGTGAATTATGGTAATAACTAAATGATATGATGGCACCAGCATGACAACACGACACGAACGACAATCATGTGACACGACGACCACTGACCAGTCCAGGCACACAGACAGATCATGTTAATACGACATGATCGTAATAATCAATCAATAAATAAATAAATATAATATGATGTATCTATATAGATATATATTTATATATCTACAAAATGAAATATATAAATATATACTTGAGTATATAGACAAAGAGAATAGGACAGATATAGAGAAGTGATAGAGCTTGAATAGAGCCCGGAGAGAAAATACATAGTATATAAGAGAACACATTGAAAGCAGCATAGTGTTTTTGCATTTGTCATGTGTTTGTATATCAGCACGTGTCTAGCAGCGTTTAGGGGATTTGATAATCCATATATTATACTGATTTTTAGTGTACATTGTGAGTATTTATCATATACACTGCAAAGTGAGATATTTAATTGGTACATCTCATCTTAATTTAAATAATCTTAATATACTTTAGAGTGTTTCGTTATTAACGTGATACTTTTACTTTAGTTATTTTAAACACAACGTAACTTTCTCCATTATATGACTATGAGCTCTTTATTTTATCATTTCTTGAACAAATCGTATTTAATAATCAATTGTTGCATGTTTTTCTATACAAGCTAAGCTTAGCTTGATGATTCATGTGTTCATAAACTGCTTTTTGATATTTTATTATTTTATTTTCTCTCGTGGTTTTTCTTGATCATGCTCAGATTATATTTATAATAATAGAACATAATTCGTCGGACAAGAATACCATTAAGCATCAATTATTATTTGAGGCGAATAAGAAAAAGATTTTATAAACAGAGTCTGATTATTTTCTTATACTCCGAGCCCCAACTTTGACATAAATTGACAAAATTGACCTCAAATCAAATCTCATCATTTTATTTATAGTATTTTTTTTTTAACTTTGTGTACATCAAGTGCAAATTCGGTACTGCAATTATTTTTATTTTTTTTTTAATTTTTTTTTTTGTGTACACGTGTATTATATAGTGAACACATACTGAGCACGCAGATTGCAGGGCAAGCAGTAGTATAGTTTCTCTACGACATCGGTACATCACCCAACATCAATTAGTATTTAATTAATTAATTAATTAATCTAAAGTGTATTATATTAAAATATTCATAACTGGCCCATAGGTAGAATAGAATATCCAAATACGTTGTATAATCAATAAATGAACGTGATATACGCTCTTGGATTATTCATTCAATAAAAACCAGTTGCAAATATTAATGGCGTGGACTTTTCTGGTTGCGTTATTTCATTATTAAATACGTAACACTTAAGTTAATATTAAGT
Source organism: Tenthredo mesomela (assembly GCA_943736025.1). Classification (NCBI taxonomy): domain Eukaryota; kingdom Metazoa; phylum Arthropoda; class Insecta; order Hymenoptera; family Tenthredinidae; genus Tenthredo; species Tenthredo mesomela. Next base: position 40,559,975 of record OX031015.1, on the reverse strand, counting down.
TTGATAATAATTAATAGGTATAATGGTACACGCTGACCGTATGTTTTCTCGTGACCCTCCTGCCTGTCGTCTGGCACATCAAGTCTCGTGTCTTGTGTTGCTTGCTGTACCTATTCTCCGTTTACGCTATCTTTCAAACTCTAGACCAATTTCCATACTTCATTTTGTATGCCAATTGATTTTATTATTAAAAACGAAATTATCGTCAAGCACAGAAGGCTAGTTTCTATCAAGTGTTTGAAACGGCTATAAGAAGCGCTCTGAATCGTTATGAAATGATCTTTTATCTTCTAGGATAATTAAAGTAATTGAATAAATGCATCAGCTTTATTTTCTGTTTAAAAATGGATAAAACAAGTTGATACTTTTCAGTCAGCCTAAACGGAGATAGTCATACATCATAGCGTCCGGTGTTGAAAATAGAAATGAAAGAAAGTAATACTCAATCTTACCTTTCGGGCGACGATGACCAGGCGGTGGAGGTTCCCTAGGTGGAGGCGGAGGGCCTCGTGCACCTGGGCCCTGACCAGGCCCAGGGTTTCTCCTGCTTCCTGGAGGCTGCTGACCTTGGCCTTGATTTTGCCCTTGACCAGGAGCTTCGGTAAGAAAATTACTAGGGACTAGTCCCCGCACTCCGTCTAACTCTCCCATGTAGAATCCATCGTCGTCCATTTCTCCGTACACATAGATCTCGTTTCCAGTTTGAAAGCTTAACTCCACTTGCTAGTGATCAAAAATTTCAGTTAATATATTGCGATGGTATAAAAACACTGAATCCAGGATCGATTTCAGTGGATATTTTACCTCCGCGTCAACATTAGGCGAAAGTTCTTGTGGATCATAGTCGTACAGAGCAATCATCTTCTTTACAGGCATACTAGCGTATATATCACCCCATCTATCCCCTTGGCCACTGCCTTGACCACCCCGCCTATTAGCAACTCCTTGATTCGGGCCTTGATCCTTCAATTCTTCAACCATATTATGAGGCACGAATCCCCTCCGGCCTCTGCACTCGCCCCAATAAAATCCATCGCCATCCTTTTCGCCGTGGACCTTTAAGAAACGTGCAGAATCGTGGGATCAGTTAGTTTCTCGATGGTTGATGAATAAATTACTAGCCAGTGAATGAAGAAGCGATAATAATTTATGCAACTAAAACCTTGATAGTGTCACCCTCGTTGAAAGGCAACTCTTCCTCGCAAGCATCAGGGTTCGGTGACATTGTAGTAGGATCATAGTCAAACAGAGCCACAAACCACCTCATTCGTTTGTTAATTTGTTGAGCTCCACCAGGCGCGTGATGGGGCCCACCCGCACCTCCGCCTTGTGCTTGACTCGCTCCACGGCCACCTCGATATACCGGACCTCTTCCTCTCTGGTTAGTGACTAAATACGGACGTAGATATGTAATAATGTGTATTTGGTATGAAATTGAATATGTAAATTATATTGGACTCTTCTAGTCATGAATGAGGACTGGTATAAAGTTTCTGGGAAATAAGAGATAAGAAATAAGAAATAAGAAATTCGAAATATACCCGATTGATCGTAGTACGGATCCTGAGGCCTAGGGCCTCCGGTAGGTCTAACGCCTCTATGAGTAGGTCCAGCTGGCATTCCTGGATTATTATACCGATGATGGCCATGATGGGAAGGCATGTTTCTTTGTCTTCTGGATGGATCTTCTTCCTCGCTGTAATTAGCTTCACTAGCCGAATCCTTTGTGATTTCTGGAACGCCTGAGAATGAATAATCATGCAAAAATATCTATTAAAATTGGGGATATTCAAATTGTAAAGAAATTAAATAAGAAAAAAAATTCAACTAGAACACGAAGGTTTGATCTTAAATACTATTTTTGTCATACAGTTAGATTATTCGTGGTAAAGACCTCAGAGAAACATGATAATAAAGGATTTAAACAATTAAACGGATGTTACCTATCTGAGGTATGCTTTGCCCTGGATATATTTCTTTATCTGATAGATTTTCATCAGTCTCTATAACAACTTGGCCATGAGCATCAACTCTGGTAGCGTGCCGCCTCATATGCGGAGGCACAGGGGCACTCGGATATCTTTGATTCATATTTCCAACTCTGCGATTAGGATCTTCTTGATTAGATATTTGTTGTTGGGTAAGATCAGGCCCGTGAGAACCGTGCAGATGAGGACCTCCTCTTAAAACGCTGCATGGAATAGCAGTTGCGCAACTATCTCCAGACTGACTTTCCCTACTCTTAGTTCTCACTGTTACGTGTTTAGGGTTCAGACCCATCAATTTATGTATATCAATCAGAGCATGATCTCCAGTCGGGCTGTCAACGTCCGTTACTTTTTTACCATCCGCGTAAACCGCATAACCGGTGACGGCCGAACCGTTTAGGGCAACAGGCTGCCAGGTCACTAGCAAAGTGCCGTCCTGCGGTCCTGCCTCCACCTTTGAGAAATCACAATCAATATTCACGATTCAAATAGAATATTCGTTTTTTTGATGATCTTTCATACGATTATATTTCATATTGCATTTCTAATTATTGAAAACATTGCGATAAGGTTCATTTTGTGCTCTTCTGTTATTACCTTACCTGTATATCGACCGGAGGATCTGGCAGACCCTTGGGCAAAGTCTTAAAGTGGACGTGACATGCCAATGCGTTAGCTGATTGGGTGTTTTGGTCTTCGAAGTGAGTAGCCCTCAAATTTTTGGCTTTAACGGTCACTCTGTATATCGTGGATGGAGCTAGGCCAGTTATTGTATGACGGTATACTCCGGGCTTAACAGTTCTGACTTCAACATTATTCACGCAAACAACATGCTGATGATTGCTATTACTTGGTAGCCAAGAAATGACGGCACTAGTTGCAGTTACATTTGATGCTTTGACTGCGGTAGGTCCCATCGTAACATCTTTACCAATTACCATGGTGCACGCAGCGTCGCGTGACGTCCGTCGAGAGTGTGTTACCGATCGAACACTTATTCTGTGAGGCTGTGTAAATGGAAAAATGATTATTTAATTAGTATAAATAGGATATAAAGGAAGTGTAGGTATATGGCTTCAAATCGTTCGGAATATTAATATTTACAATAGAAAAGGATTTGCCTTAAGTCCAACTGGTGTGTTGGAAGGAGAAGCTTCTGAAGAAATGAGATAAAATTTCTAACTATTCGAATAACAAGTAAGCACATGCGCTATTTCATGTAAGCAAATTCGTCAGAGTTATTTATAAGAAAACCACTTTTTCCTATCTCCTGTAAAATTCATTATTACCTATACCTATACTATATGCAGAGATAGATGAACATCTTTTGGTAGATTAGATAATTTTTTGTATCAGATTTTACTAACTAACGAGGATTATATTTATAACGATTTATTAATTTATATATAAATTTATGTTTCAATGAAGCACTGACCCTTGTGGAATCAACTCCTTCAACCAGGGCTCTGGTTCTCTCTGTAGCTTTGACGGTGACCTTAAGGACCCCATCTACGTAGACATGGTAGGACTCGAGATGATGGGAATTTTCTTGCGGTGCTGTCCAGCCAATCAGCACACTCTTGTTCAGTTGACGTTCAAGGGTGAGATGCTGAGGCGCCGGTACTAGGTCCGAAAACAGGTAGACTTCTTCAGGGGGAAAAACACAAGACAACCCTAGCTGTAGGTACTCTCTCTCTCAGCGAGCCCAACCCCATTAAATATTGTAATTCATACAATCAACAGCCAAACACTGTTCGTTCCATTCAGATAATCAAATATAGCTGTTGTTGCGATGCTGCTTAATAGAGAGTATGATAATTTATCGTCAAATAATTTATCGTCGAAGTAACTGTCCATTCAATATTTCCCATTGTCCTTATTAACGTCTATGCTAATAGATACTAGCACTGTTTATTTTATTGCTTCACCGCAAGCAGCTAATAATATCAATTTTCTTACTTTGCCTATAGCTCGGATTTATTACAACAACAAATTTTTTTTTTTATAGAAAACTAAAAAATTACCGTTCTGAATAATAATAATAATACAGCCTACGAATATTTGGATCGTGTGTTTAAAATTGAGAGAAAATAATCATATATATATGTATATTATACAATTATATTTATCTGAATTGAATAAACAGAGAAATGAATGGTTTTGAAGAAATAAAAAACAGTTTAGCGTGCAGCATGCACACTCTAGTTTACTTCGCTATTTATATTATTATTTTTTACCCAGGAAGCATATATCGCTATGTTATTTATTTTATATAGTCGAAATACTTTGACTACGAACAGATAGTTTTCTAGGAAAGATTCACTAAATTTTAATTTCTCTTTTGTAAAAGTTAAATCTTCAAGTTCTTATTATATTCCATCATATTGCCATTTGATTGATAAATGCTGATAAATCAATTGTAAAACTTAAAACGAAAATAACATGTGTAATTGATTGCAGTATGAAATTTCGGCATTTCTAATGTGTTTCAAAATGATGAGAAAAAAAAAATGCATAATCTGGATCCTTTTGAAAAATTGTTGCATTTTAAACTTCTAATCTAAGATACAGCAGTTCTAGTAATATTATAATACCATTTAACAATTAAACACATAATTCGAAGTTACATGCAAACTATAAATACTGACCTGGTGGTTCTTGTTCATCCTCGTCAGCAAGATTGTCCAACTCTGCATAGGCAGATAATTCTGCTTGTCGATTCCGGTTCCCCTCTTCTAGCGCTGCTAACTCCAGGTCAATGTCCTGCAGGTAACACTGTGATCCCAGACGTTATTATACATTCGAATATCAGCATGATTATATTATAAAAAAAACAACAACATATCATAATGTAAACAGTTACTACAAGCCTATCACCAACTCTACCATTACTCGATACTACCAAATAGTTGTATTCAATCGAAAAGGTGAATGCATGCAGTAATTACGTAATATACCGTTTTCTGCTGAATCTGTACTAAATCAAAATATGGACATAACGGACTAGGTTTTTTTTTTTTTTTTTATAATTGCTCAATAACAGTCTGGAATAATAAGGTAACTGGTTTGTTAGTAAATTAATGGATAAATAGAAATATATATTATAAATGTTGTACTGACTTGTGGTATATTAGTGGAAGCAGCGTCATCGACGTCTCTCAGTCCGAGAACAGCCTGATGAAATTCTAAGAGATCATCTCCTATCAATTTTTGAACAAAATTAGCCGGTACGAGTCCTCGACGTCCATCTAGCGTTTCTGCATCTAGAAAACCATCGTCATCCGGTTGTCCCCATACCAAAAGATAGTCTCCGCCTTGTACAGGCAATTCAGCCTCAGGATTTTCGTTGGGTGAATGTTGGAAAGGCTCGTAGCTAAACCGCGCGATGTAAACGTAGCATCTTCCCTTACCGGGAATGTCTAGCATGTCTACTTGGCCATCTGAGACCATGTTTTCATTAGTCAGACGATCCAGAGGATTGGATAAAATGCCTGTTGGAATTTTTGGCATCTGTCTAGGTCCTAGAAAATGGTGACCAGTCGATCCAGTTGCAGTCGGTGAACTGGCTCGTAAGCTTTGTTGAATTTGATGTATTATAGCTTGCTGTTGTAGTTGACTAGCTTGCGACTGCGCAGATAACTGTTGCATTGCTTGTAGAGGATCTCCTATTGCTTGTAATAAACCACCGGAAGTAGGCCCTATCAATTACATACAAATCCTGAGTAAAGTAAATGATAATTCTCAACGATTTGATAAGAGGAGATAAAACCCCTCACCCGTATTAACACCCGAAGTTCCATATGCATTTGTTCCAACGGTTGAGAAGTTTGAACCAGCTGTAGAGAAGGTGCTTTGCCCGGTTGAAAAGGGAAGCATATTTTGTGAAGAACTAGTTAAACCACTTAACGTCGAATGATAACCGGGTGTTGTCGTTGAATATTGTGGAAGAGAGGAAAGTGTTGTTTGTGGAATACTCGTATGTGGCCCAGAATAGTTGTGGTGACTCAATTGTGTCCCGTAACTTGTTGAAACTGAGTTGTACGTTCCATTAGGATGAGAAGCCATGGACAAAGATGGATACGTTGTAGATTGCTGGATAAAAAATGAACCATTTCTATTAGAATACCAAAAATATCTATAGAATATACAATCCTAATGTAATTTGTAAATTTTTTCTACATACTCTTAATTAAAAGTTGTGATAGGCTGACGACAGACGAGGCAATGATCTAATTTTATTACCTGTTGACTTCCGTTGAGCTGATAGCCCTGATTAGTCTGATTCGGCTGTGTGTAATGAGGCATGACGTTCTGACCCCCAGAAACAGATGTCAAGTAAGAAGTGGATACAGGATGTTGTTGTTGCTGCTGCATGGGCTGCTGATAGGTTTGCGTATGTGGATAACTCTCCTGATATTGATTGCCGCCGAAGTGCGTATGGGTTTGTTGCTGTTTTTGTTGAGATGGTAGAGTTCCTTGTGAGTGGGAGCTCGATAGTTCATGCTGCTGCTGTTGTTGTTGTTGATACTGTTGTAGTTTTTGCTGAAACGCAGGCTGTGATTGGCTCGTTGAAAGAGATGGTGCAGGAGGAATTGGCTCGCTGTAGTGGTAAGGTGGACCGTTTGGTGTTAAGGGTGGACAGCCAGGCATCATTGGTGTTAATGGCATTGGAGAGCCAACATACTATTGATTACAGATTACATCCGAATTACTAAATTTACTCTCAATGATTTTATCCAAATAAAAAGCAGCTCTCAAAATTTCTTCAAACATACTACCGATGGAAGATTTAAGTACAAAATTGATCCAAGGAACATAAACAGATGAATGGATGAATGAATGAATGAATGAATGAATGAATGGATGAATCAAGAAGCAAGATAACTATGTAGGTACGGAATATTCATAACTATATGAGATCAATTTCAGGTTGATATAATTGGCGCGACAACTTACATGTGTTGCTTGTGACGGTAGACCAAGGTTCAGTGCGTGTGGATGTGGAGGGTGTTGATGTTGGCCCAAATTAGGAAGATTTTCTGAACTGGAACGTAATATATTCTGGGAACCAGATGGCTGTTGAGTTGTGACGCTACTCCTCGAATGATCCAACTCGTGCAGCATCCTACCGGCACTGGTTTTACTTAAGCTGAGTTTGTGTAATCCAGAGTACAAGAGAGAAAGAATTAGGTGCAATGAACGTTGATGATTAAAAGAACTACCGGACAGAACAGGGTTGGGATAAAATTGTACTAGTTTTCTTCAAAAAAACAAAAATAATACAAAAAGATTCAAGCTTTCCTTCCTCTTTTTTTCCTACTCCAAAAATTTGCTATCGACATTTTCAGCTTCATCAACATCCGCTATCAAGACCATAATATGAGGAATGAAAAAAATCTAGCAAGTTTCTTTCTTCCTTCAAATTATCGAACATTTATTACCATATGACCTAAATATGAGCGAATCAGATTTGTATGACTTTGCATAGTTTTGTTGAATATATAGCTATAGTCATTTTTGTCATGTCCTTTCAATGTCTTTGAGTTCCCTGTTTAGAATACAAATTGGAAGTTTGCATATTATATGCAAGAGATTAGAATTTCTGAAAATGATGAAACGCATGATCGTGGCAATTGATAAAAAAAGAATACGAATGATGAAAATGGCTTGGTTCTAGTCATCCCAACCCTGGGTAAAAACCATACAATGTATCTTCTATAAGTGCGATAATAATAATAATCAATCGATGAATAATAAAACATAATGTGAAGATACAGCGTTGCGAATCTTACCTGTTATCCTGTTCAATTTTGGCAATGATTCGATCAATTTCTGAGCCAACAGGAGGCCACGTAGATAATGGAATCGTAGAAGAAGTGACATTGCCAGCAACTGGGCCTCTACTACGTGCTCGTCTTAAACTGGTCAGTTCTAAGGATAATTCTTCATGTCTGACCATTTGGAGTTCAGTTTTTTTCTCCAATTCTCTGATCTTAGATTGTAGTGCTTCAACCGATTCTGGACCAGGATATCGGCCAGCTAACTTGTCACGTAGCTGAGCCTGCGTGTCCGCATGTTGCCTCTCCAATTCTGCTCTGCGGGCCTCTGCCTCCCGCATTTGCTATTATTTTTAAATAACGCATGTATCATGTCTGACATCAACATTTTTTTTTCGCGATTTAAGAATGAGAGATATAGGTTATGTTTGAAAATAATTCCTTGTTGAATGCAGTTTTTTTTCAAAGAGTATAATAATTCATTTCATCTACTTATATTATATTCTGAAATAATATATGTTCAGTTCAAGCAAGAATCACAAACTCGTTTCTATAGTTCAAGTTTGGTTTGTGCCGTCTGCTATAGTGAGCAGGATAATCTAACAATAGGTATAGTGATATATTGTTAGAAAATTGGATTTAGAGAGATTTCACTCATGGATTAGGCTACTATTATTAGGTGACGTTAAAGTCTTTCCGTAAATCGGTAAAATTAATATATGTAATGAGGTTCCATTTGAGAAAATAAGTTCAATTTTCTGCTTTGACAGCAAGAAATCTTCATCATACGTGTGGTATTGTATTATGGATTGAAATGAACATGGTGTAGGTGTGTAATTTATGTGTGTCGATAGGATATCCTGTTATAGATATACCTACAATTTAGTGTAATAATAATGAACAGCCATGATATTAGGTCGAGTAATTAAATTCCCGAATATTAGAAAGGTTGCAATATTTTTGCTAAGTTAACAGAGCGACTCGTTACGGCTGTGAAATGCGAATAGAAATACGAATACATATATATATATATATATATACACACAGTCTCGTGAGTCATCTATGTATAGCGAAAGTTTATACGTATATAGCATCATCATAACTATACCTGACTTGCATAATATTTACGTAAAGTTATTAGAGGGACGACGTGCAAATGCGATACATATACGTTTAAACTTAGTTAAACGGCGTACGGTATGATGCATATGTTAAATAATCTTTCGACGTGTATAGGTATATATGTTATAATTTAGGATCTAAATATCGTAAATATCCAACCCCTGTATACTTTGAGATGAACTCTGTCGATAAGGTATACTTATAAAATATTTTTACGCCTTTGACTATGCAACCGAATCTACACCAATGCATCGACAAATTGCATACAGGGGCGATCCCTCGACTCTATAACTACACCATCATGAGTGATATCTACGAGGCGTTTCCACTTACCTCGAGGATAGTTTCAAGGACGGGGTCTTGCATGATGGTGGTTCTGGTGTTGGTCCCCTGCAGTTGTGGCGGTTGGGGCCCCGTCGATGCCCCTCCACCTCCAACACCGCAGCACTGTAACATATCCGCGTATTTTTATAACTTATACTTGAACTTCAGTCTAAATATAGTACACATATATGTATATAATATAACGAAAGAATTTATCCGGAACAATAAGATTTTTATCATGCTTGAAAAGATTGAAAAGGGAATGGTAGCGGGGAGGGGGGAGGGGGATGGGAAGGGTGATGAAAAGATTGAGATCAAAAAAGGGCCGGGATGTTGATTGAAAAAAAAAAAAAAAAAAAAAAAAGGTTGGTCCCTGATCGCCCCGAAGAGCTAGTATATCTTGTGAAACAAATTTTTATTCTACAAATAAGAAATCGTACGTAATGTAAAAAATCGAAACAACCCAAAAACAGTCGAGCCAAGGATTTAATTAATTAAGGGGGTGAAACCCAAGTCTCGACTGTCTTATGGACCTAGCGTAGAGTCTTAATGACCAAGTCGTCCCACCGTTTGCTGGAACCCGCCACCGTCACTGACGGAGCGCCGCGACGGAGGGCGTCGGAGGACGACGGAGACTGACGAAGAAAACCACCCCCACTCGTCTACAGTACCGTAACTAGAGCGACTGGCACCACCTTTATCTCAACCTCCGCGCCCAGATATCTATAACGACTTCTCTATGATGATTGAGGAGGAAAGATGATGAAATAATTGAAAAATGAAATAGAAAAAAAAAAAAAAAAAATATGTGTATATCTATCTATTTATGACCAGTAATACAGCTATACCTGTACTATACAATTATTGAACCCTCGAGAATAGATGTCAACTTTTATCTCTTGCGTTAAGGTCGTTAACTCCTCTAATGATTTGGTAGTAAAAAAATTGAATCGCACTTATTACCTGATCACTGATCGTAAATGTAAATTGCGTCTTCATGTTTTGTCCAAGACCCGAAATTAACACTGATATAGTATTTCTGCTCCAAGCAATATTAGTAAATTCGGGTGGTATTTTCACGTATTAAACGTCCGTGCGTATATGCGAGAATACGTCGATACTGGTTATCACGAGTTTCATACGATTTCGTATATAGCGAGACCAATCCCGCACCTGGTACCGCTTAGGGTACGAGCTTAATATTGCCACAGGGGAGCCTAAGCTCGTCTTGAAAATACTGACAGAGACCAAAAGAATCGGTTACACTTTAGGCCAGGAGATAGCCGCGGGGTATAAACGATCAGATATCATCGTATACCACTGAACAGTACCCAGAATTGATACGACACTGGTTATTGATCACCAACCGCGTACCGGGCGCGCACAAACCACTGAACCACTACAACCACAGCCGCACTACCATCACGAGCATCCACCACCGTCACCGTAAACCATGTAGCCATAGCCTGATGATATCTCTAGCGTCTTCTCGTGCATGATCGGGGTCATATATCTTCCATAAATTGTTGGGTCACGTATGTGATAAAACGATTGTAGGGAACTGTGATGGGAGTTAGTGATGAATGGCAATAATAGAGGGATGAAGAAAAGGCTACGAGGCTACAGTATAGAATGAATAAGAAGAAGTAGTAGTATAGTATAGCAGTAGAAGAAGAATAAGAAAACGAAGAAGAAGAAGAAGAAGAAGAAGAAAAATTAGAAGAAGAAAAAATTTCAAAACGAAAAAAAAAAAAAAAAAAAATAAGATTTAAGGTTGAAACTTACGATGACCGAATTGAAGGGATTTTGGCAGGCCAGGGCTGCTGCTGCAGGTGGAGTTCGTCGAGGAGTGAGTTTCACTGGATTATCATCCCGAACCCGCGAAGATCTGCTCGTTGGCAGCAGGCAGGGCTGCTGCGAGAGGCACAAGGGGGAAAAAGGCGAACGGGGTGGGGGTTGGGCTGGGGGCCGGGGGTGGGGGGGGGGAGTGGCAACGGATATGGGTCACTCGCGGATCGATGACGCGGAGGCTCCGCTCCTCTACAGAAAGAGAGCTACACGGGGGGGAGGGGGTGTAGTAGCTGCTTTCACACAAAAGACCAATCAATATAGCCGACAATTTCTCCGACGCATAAAACGCTCCGGCATAAACGGAAAATGATAATTTGACGTATTAATTTTTATTACAAAGCTCGAGGTTACCGTGTCGATCCTCGACCAGCGAGGACCCCGATCGCTATCCCAAAAAATTATAACGAAATATTTTTTTGAAAACCACCCCGCGACTCCTGAAGCCCCGAAATCACGGCCGGCGACGTTCACGCTCGCGCATTATACCCTCCGCGTCGGCGCTGCCAGGCTATCATGTGACGTCACCCGTTCTATTCGAGGAACACCCCGCGCCTGAACCCAGAGTACGCGCTTATCAATGAACGTACGTCGTCGGTACGCGGTTGGTGGTGGGTTCGTCTCGGTGTAGTACCAAACGGAAACGTTCACCACCGGCCTCTTCACTGAACCCCGACAACGAGACGGGGGTATCTTTAGTATTTACTCTATGAAATTCCACAATTTTCACCCTTACAATCTACAGTATTGTTACCCCTTTGTTTATTCCAGCCTTCTTAAGTCTGCCGATCTAATTGTATTGTACGAGGTGGAACGGAGCTTTCTGGAAGCAGGATGGTCACATGGTATCTTATTCTTGTATCTCTATACGTTGATAGATTTCCGGTCTTCTCTATATGTAGGTACAGTATAACGTTTGAAAAACACTATTCTGATTTAGAAATTGAGAATATATCTGTGTCTCCGCAGAGACACAGACACAGATAACCGCTTTGAGATTACCCTAGGCTTCAAGATCTGCCACGGATTTCGTAAATTATTAATTTAAAGATGTCTCAGGTAGGTCAGTCTAGTCTAGACGTTTTAGGTCACGAACTACACGTGCCTAGTGTAAAATTATATCTTTCAACGTGGAATTTTTATTCCTACCATTATGAAGGGCGCAGATATACAAGTATTTTCAATTAAATCGATTACGGTCTAGTTGCCGAGGATAGATTGTCTAAACTTTAAGGAATATATTGAACCTTGCTGCCATGCTGAAGAGTAGAATAACCTGTTCACACGTAATTGAAAAAGCAATTTTGAAATTTCAAGTCATTCATATATCCTGTAGTATATAGGAAAGTACAACAAGGTTCGCAGACGGTTTCACCGCATACATTATAGTTGAAATATATAGTTCATTAAGAACGTAAACGAAATCGAGCCGTTGAAGTATTGTGGGTGTATAGTACGTGCAGAAGAGCCGTATATCGATACACGTGGGAAATTCAGAGCTAAAAATTCTGAAAATAATTAGGCATAGGTAATGGAGGAGAAGTGACGTATGGAATTAAATGAAAGGTAACAATGCCTAATTAAATAAAGAGGTGAAGTTGGCACCCTGCACATTGAATAAGGCGCTGGCTTACGATAATACGATACTCGTACGTCCAAACCGCACGTCTCAGTGGTCAGTCTGTCGTAACTGTTCGAGCGTAATCACGGGCCGTCTTTATCCCACTGAAGTTTACTCGCTGCTTTTCACTATTCTGGAGTTAACCACCGAGGAAGAAGTGTTTGTAACAGGATTTAAGCCACGCAAGTGACGGTGAAGTTGGACGCAAGAAGTCAGTCCATAGTTTCTGCTTTATTCTCTATTAATTTTTGCACGTGAATCAGAAGAGCCTAATAGTTTTTTTTTTTTTTTTTTTTTATTTAAAATTCTGTTAATCCCATCTTCTTTTGGTTTTCATCCATCATTCGTCGAGTGCGGGCTAAATATATCACTCTGTATCTCAAACGGTCGGCACAAACCTCGCGTTCGTCATGATTTTGGGACATAAGATCGAAGACTCTCGTGCCAAGCACCCCGAACTTACTGATGCAGTTTTAGAGGATTTACAGAAGTGGACAGAATCCAAAGGGCTTCCGGCTGTGCCTTTGGAACAGTTGGCTCTGTTCACTCATAGCTGCTATTTTGATAGGGAAGCTACCCTTCGTTGCATGAGTTGTTACTACCGGATGAGAGCTACTGTGCCAGAGTTTTTTGCCAACAGAGATCCTGAGATGGAATATTTGCAACAATCCTTACGAGCATTGTACGTTTTACTTATTTATCATGGAAATTATCGAAAAAAAATTAACATCATCATAGGTAGACCTATTACATTCTTCATTTAATCAACATAACAGCGAATGTTGGCTGTAATTACATACCTACATCATGGTTGATGCAGTTCAATTTATATACCACCGCAAAGATACCACAAAACTGTATTTTGTTGGATGTTCCACATAAGAGATATGAAGTTTGGTCGGTTTCAAGATTTGATTCTCAAGGCTCCTATATGATATATTTGACGAAATAGTTGGTTTCTCCGTAAATCGAGCATCGATATAACCGCGTACAGTACAATTTACACGCCTGTCAATAACAGGACTCTAATGTTACATCGATACAGTATATATTGCAGTCCAATCAATTTCTCATCCCGTTCACTATATACTCCATATTCTTATAATACGCCGGTGCACTCCAATATACAATTCCATTCATACACCATATGAGCCGTTCATTTTGCTCATTCGGCGTCTATACAACCAGACTGCAACAGCTTCAAAGATTGAAAACTAAGGTGCACTGAAAAATTTGAGGACAATTGATCAAGTTCTGAATTGACCTATGTGACTACAAAACTTGCAAGTCATTTTTCGTGAATAATTCCTTGATACACGGAATTCATTAGCTGATCGAAGTCAACATATATGTTAATTTATTCGAAGTTGCAGTGAAAAATGAATGCGATTTTAATAGCTGTTTTATATTCATCAAAGCATCAAACAATCAGAACCTTTCCCAAATCGCTATATGATATTCTGTTTCCCATTAGCAGTAGAGTTCATTATTGCGTAAATGCATTAGAAATCTGGTCTTGCAGCACCTCACTCTTTATACCATATATCAATATGCCTATATATGTATAGGTGTAATGTAGTACCTTTACGTCAGTTTTACGCAACAACCATTCAGAGCGTCACATTTGTGGATAAAAACATATGAAAAGTGGATTGATTTCACGGAATTTCACGAGACCTGCAGGATGTACGATCATGATAATGTTCCAGGCAATTCGTGGCACTTCCGGTACCAGATCCAAATGGAAATAGAATCATTTTTCATCGGCTGGCGGATTCTCGGCCCAGTCAATACATGTTCAATGATGGTATCAAGCTACTGGCAATGACAACGGATGCTAGTCTTTACTCTGAAGGCTGTTCTCCAGGATATGTTTTTTTATTCGACATGCATAAAGTAAAACTAGGACACTTGACAAGACTCTCATTGTCCAGTATACGACATTTTTTTGAATATTTACAAGAGGGTCTTCCGGTTAGACTGAAAGGAATTCATGTCTTGAACGCTGTTTGGTTTATGGATAAAATCCTCTCTCTAATCAGGCCATTCATGAAGCGTGAATTATTTGATCTGGTAAGCAGAATACTCGCTCCTAAATGTCCGAATTGAATAGAATACGGAATAGAATCTGATTCCGAATGAAAAATGTTTTAAAAGTGGATTATATGATTCGACTAATGCGTTTCGGCTTGATTTTCAAAATAGTAATTTTGTTCAAAACACGCGGTGTAAAATATATGTGCAAAAAAAAAAAAAAAACTGGAACATGATGCGCGATTGCATGCCATTGTACCATTCTAATCATGCTTGCGTGCGATGCATTCTGTCTAGCGCGTAGAACAGGTTGCCACAATTCAGGCGTAACTTGAATCTTTTGTATCTTTTATTGTAGCAAGTAAATACACAAGTATAAAGTTACATTTTAATTGTAGTCTCTAAATGGATTGTTCCATCACAATGAGTCCATGATTGTATAGCTGTGTAACGGTCATCATTTGAAAGAACAAAAAAAGAAAAGAAGCATATACTAGTAAAATGCGAAAACGACCGACAAATATGAACTAAAAAAATTTATCTAAGGTGCCGTTGAGACTCTTTTTACGAGCTCTGTAAAACTTGAGAATATTTTATTTTGTCAAGCTTCATCTTTACACTGGAGATGTTTCTGAGGTATACGAATTCATACCAAGAAAATGTTTGCCCCAGGATTTTGGAGGGGATCTGGACACTGTGAAGAATCTTCACGGTACGTGAAATATGCGAACGCCATCGTAAAGTGATGATATATTCTCGCACGTTACCAAAGAGTTACAAGCTCTTTTAAAATACTACTGCGCGGAGGTGAAACCGTCAGAAAAATTTTCCCGGTTATTAATCACTGCCATACATACTACATACCTATGTATATAATCTATACATATATATACGTATAGATACTTATATGTAATAGCGAAACTGCATTGTGCAGCGCAATTTGACGTCCTGAATTCCTATCTCAAAAGCGCTGAATCTTAAATGGCTAAGTTCTTTGTAGTTCTTTTTATTTCCTTTCATTTTTCTACTCCTTTTCATAAAACGGAGGGATCTTTATACTGCCTCAGTAACTCAAAAAGTTATACCATTATCCGATGTGGCGGTAATTATTCGAAAATTAAAAATTTCTTTTCTGGCGTTCTAAATCTTCCTGTAAATTCCTACATTATATAAACGAGCTATGAATCTAATAATAATCAATCATTATAATCCCTATATTGCTACAAGATCGACTTTTTCAACAATTTTCTATAAACTGCATCAAGGCTATTTTCTAATCGTCTCGATTTTTGTGATTCCATTAAATTGGATATGCAACGACGTGTTCACAAAAGATCTTCTGATTATTCCAGAGGCTCATTCTTTGAAATTGGTTGAACTGAGGGATTATTTTCTCGAAGAGGAAAGACTGTTTCGTGGAGGATGCAGCGGCGACGCTAAGATGTCGTCGAGTAGTACTACAACACGTTCATAATATTCGTTGATCGTATAAATCGCAGGGAGGAAATGCGGTTCCTATGTCCAGACGACTGACTTATCATTAATGTCGAAGCTAGAGACCGTGGCGTTAAAATATGTACATACTTTGCATACGTTATACTCGCATTATATTATTATACGTACTTGTTGTTATAATTCTGCCATTTAAATACTGACAAATAAAGTATTCATGCGTTGGTTTAATATCGTTGTTGAACTTTTTGAACTTTAATATAGGTATAGGTATGTCATATGTATGTTAATTGCGTTGAGGTTGAAGTTTGTTTTTCAGGGACTTATCGCTTCTTTGAATATTTACAATTTTTCGCTCATTCCCATTCACAGAAGCGTTTTCAACATTTAACAATTGCTATTTTTACAGCCGGTATAGGTATATCAAGATAAAAGATTTCAAATTATTCGAATTTCTATTTGCATCGCGTTTACCTAATATAAAACACAGTTACTAATATCGTTTATGCTGCGTGTGACGCTAAAATATACGAGGATAATATACAACGTGCAATATGCTAACGGAGTAAATGCATTATTAAAGTTATAGCTTATAATATGTATACACGTATAGTTATACCTAAATGAACTCGGGTTTCATAGTACCTATACCATTTCGTAGAATAATTTTATATGTTCGTAAAAGTTTGAATAAAACAGTTTTAAACATATCGTATATGAAGGATTCTTTCTCAAGTGGGCCACCCATTTTCGTCGTGGTCTCGAATTAATTTGATTATTTCCTCCAATGATTACCCTACTTTTTAGGAGTTTTGCTGAATTTTTGCAGATTTTTAGCACTGAGATATACGAAATATCTGGATAATCTGTTTATTCTACGTATTTATAAATTACTGATAATGAAAGAAAAATCAAAATACATGAAAGTTATGTTTTTTCATCAGCTTTCCAGTAAAAGTATTTTCAATTTTAATAGAATGACAGTTAGGGCTAAAAATGCCAAAAAACCCAGAAAAAATGCGAAAAAAGGTGGTTTCAAGTTTTCGGGCCGCTTTGATTTTGATGAAAAAATTCGAGAAAGAGTCTCTCATTGCTCAGAGTTTACTGTGTAAATTTTATTATGGGACCGCCACTCCTTCCTAAGAAAAAAACATCCGAAGATAGCCCAATGATTGTTTTTGTTCGTATGACAACTTGGAACGCTTTAGGAAGGATGGCGGTCCCATAATAAGATTTACACAGTAAACTCTGAGCAATGAGAGAGTCTTTCTCGAATTTTTTCATCAAAATCAAAGCGGCCCGAAAACTTGAAACCACCTTTTTTCGCATTTTTTCTGGGTTTTTTTGGCATTTTTAGCCCTAACTGTCATTCTATTAAAATTGAAAATATTTTTACTGGAAAGCTGATGAAAAAACATAACTTTCATGTATTTTGATTTTTCTTTCATTATCAGTAATTTATAAATACGTAAAATAAATAGATTATCCAGATATTTCATATATCTACGCTCCTGCCAGTGCTAAAAATCTGCAAAAATTCAGCAAAACTCCTGAAAAGGAGGGTAATCATTGGAGGAAGTAACGAAATTAATTCGAGACCACGACGAAAATGGGTGGCCCACTTGAGAAAGAATCCTTCATATATAGAATGAAATATTGGTATACGACATGTAGCGTATAAAGCGAAACGATCAATCCTACAGCAATGAAAAAGAATAATATACTATTTGTATAGTATTTTCTCTTTAATTATACTACAAGCTTTTGAAATCCTGATCATTATAGGGTATACAGAAATATACGCTCAAGTAATAGCATCGAGTTCCAAGCCTGAATAGTAATACATATTTTATATTAGTATATCAATTTGCATTGTTTAGTGGTAAGTAATTCGAGAATGTGCGCATCGTCGATATTATCCCGGCATCTCAACCTGATTCTTCGAGTTGTCCGTGGCCGATTCTGATTCGACATTTCAAGCGCAACTCGCACCTCGCGTTTCGATCATTCGTCGCTGTCGTTGCGGCGCGGTAGCAACGTGAGTGTGCGAACGTAATAAAACTGGTATCTGCAGCAGCGTAGCAACGACGCGGCACACACAACTAGGTAGCGCGGTTTGGAAGTGTTAATGTCAAAATAAACAATCTGCAATATTATCAACAGTAAAGAAACCGGTTCACCGGCCTGAACCGGATCCATTAGATCTACACAATCTTAACAAAACTCTTACTGTTCTATATAAAATCCATAAAAAGCGCCTAAATCTTATTGTCAAAATGTTGCTACTGTATTATTTAGCTTTCGTACTATCTCTAGCGGGGTTGGGTCAATCCGCCGACGAAGATTGCAAGGGATGTGTACCCCTAGATTCTCACTCATTCGACAAGGTAAGAAGATAATATTCAATTATCACCAAATATTATACTACAGTTTTGAATTTTCAAAACTACTATCTTCTATAAAAGATTATTGATCTTTGACACCTGTTCATTTTCACTAAATCTTGATGATTATCATCTCTTGTGCTATTATTTGTAAAAAAAGTAAGTTAATTATCTCCAAATCTAGGTAATATCCAAATTCAAAGCAGCTATTGTTAAATTTGACGTGGCTTTTCCATACGGTGAAAAACACGAAGAATTTGCTAAAGTTGCTGCTGCAACGAGGGATTCTTTAGATCTTTTAGTCGCCGAAGTCGGTGTTAAAGATTATGGCAAAAAGGAGAATTCAGACTTGGCACAACGATACGGTATCACAAAGGACGACTATCCTGCGGTCAGATTATTTCTACAAGGAAAATCTGAGCCCATTTCATTCATACAGAAATCAGATTCAGATTTTACTAGTGAAAATTTGAAAAGATTCATCAGAGCACGGTCGGATGTTTATTTGGGACTACCTGGTTGCGTCGAACAACTTGACAGACTTGCGGATGAGTTTAAAACCGGCCAGGATAAAGAGAGACAGGTAAAAGTTCATCTAGAATAAGATTATTCCAAATTTCTATTCATTTAAGTGTTAAAGATTGATTTTCATCTTCTTTTCGCAGGAAATATTGAGTAAAGCTAAAATATTTGAGGAAACATTACCAGAGGAACACCGCAAGGCTGCTCAGGTATACGTCAAAACTATGGAAAGAATAATTGAAAGAGGCGATGTATTTGTTCAGTTGGAACAATCGAGATTGGAAGGTCTACTGAAGGGAAAAATATCTAAAGATAAAAAGCGTTATATGGAAGAGAGGCGCAATATTTTACAGTCATTTGCACACAGGGATGAACTTTGATTTGATTTATTATAAGCTTGATGAAGTTAGCCTACTACCTATATTAGGCAACTTTGAAGAGCCTTGTTTCAAATCTAACTTTCAATTATTCTGAACTGTGATAATTCGGACGAAAGTCTTCAGACTAATTGAAGTTTTTTCTCCATAAATAAATTCGCAGCACTTTATTACCGTTTAATTCTATCTATCAGTTTTTTTTTTGTTTGTTTCAACCACAATGAACACGTTACAATTATTAAGATTTGTCTGTACAGATTGAATCAGCACAAAGAATAGAAATTTATGAATCAGTTATAATAACGTTGTTTAAATTATAAAGAAATTCTCTTACTGCCATGAAGCTGTAAGTCAATCGTATACTAGAATAATTGATGATTTGCATTTTGTATTTTTCGTCAATCATTATATTATTATCACGAAATGTATAAAAATAAATGAGAAAAAAAACAAAAAAAAAAAAAAAAAACGATAAAACATATCATGCAATATTATATAGAAAATAAATATCTATGATATTAGTAGATATAATAACGTGAAAATCATCTCTGTTACAATTTCTTTATTTGATAGATATTAAAATACTTATTAATGAATAAATTGTATTCTTTAGTTTGATATCAAAAACGAAATGTAATTAGACAACTAGGTATGTAGATACTATTTAGATCGTATTATTCACTCGATTGATTAGATAGTAATTAGAATATGCAGCGAATAAAATACAAACAAATAAAAAGAATGAAAAAAAAAAAAAAAAAAAAGTCTTTTTAAAGAGCACACGTTTTTATTTTAATATAAACACCCAAAGATATGTCGTTTATATTACAATAATATTATGATTACAAACTTTATCACTAAATTCTAAACACATTCATGGTGCGTTGGTATAAACTTTCAATCAACTCAATCCGTCAATTATTATTATATTCAAAGGATAAAAATGCTTTGGATATCAAAGAGTCAATGATTAGTCAGTTGAGTTGTTTTCTTCTTTTTCCCTCTTCCTTTTTCATGGACAAATCATGCGCGTTGTACATATACAATTGGAAGTTAATAATGATAACTTGGTCAGTACCAAGACCACCTATTTTAAGTTGAATGGAAAAACTACATCTAAATTGTTATTTACTTCATTCATTTGATTCTTTCGTCCTCTTTCGGAGTTCCTCAGTGTCAAAAAAATATACCCATCGCGTATAAATTTATGACTCTTAGTTCTCATTCTCAGTAAAAAAAAACAAAAAAACAAAAAAAAACAAAAAAAAAAACAAAATAAAAATTACAAACATATATTTAACATCTGTATAAATATCATCTTAATTAATAAATCGAAAATTTCTTTAACCGTTCTATGAAATTGTCAACAATTTTCGTATTTCCAATTTTTATTCTTAATGTTAACATGCATGTTGGAATGTTCGTTCCACGTTCTAATAAATTTCGAAATTTATTTTCGTTCGTTACTTGTCTTGGTCAACGTTTTGAACTGACAATTTCTCAAGCTGTTCTTCAACTTCCTTAGTATCTTCGTCAGCTTTATTTTCCTTAGATTCTTCTACTAGATCTTCATTCTCGGTCAAATCAACCTTACCAACTTTTTTATCTTCTTTCATATCTTTGGGATCCTTTGTCTGATTCTCATTGTCACTACTTTCACAGTAGCTAACATCACTGTAGCAACCGTCGCTTGAATCATCATCTTTTTGGTCATCAGCACTCGTCTTACCGGCATAAATCTCACACTCCGAACCCACTATCTTCTTCGCTTTTTCAAACGCGTCCTTCCACATGGTTGCGTCTTAAAATCAAATAAAAATAGAAAAAAATTACAAAAAATCACAAGAATTATAACAATTAAATTACAATTTTTAGAATCAAATCTCTTTCAAAATTTCATTGAAAATCCAAATTTTAGATAATATAAATAACTACCCTAAATAAATCATGCGGGTTAATTTAATGCGTAAGAAATCTAAGAATTACTTTCAGCATTTGCAAATCGAATGGCAAGTAGTTCAGGCTTAAGTTGTTCGTCGGCAAAATCAGCGAGTACACTCCATACCCAGGCTCGATCGCTACCACAATTTGGTTTCAATTCCATCCACGGAGTGACGAAATGATTTGCGCATATTTTCAGAGTTTTATCTCTGCGCATTACAACTCTTACTGTACTCTTGGTTTTATGTCTTAATAACTTAACCTCTCCTGTGCCCCTTTCTTTCCATTTTGAAAGACCGTCGCTGGAATCGTAGCGATAGAGTTTTGCCCTCCTAAAAAAACAACGTCGGAATAGAAATAAGAAAATTGTATAATTCCAAAAGAATTCGCGGTTGTTATGAAATATTTTCATATTCTATTATATTCTCTCGGCTCTCAATCGTTGAAATAATTCTTCGAACTCAGTTGCCTCGGGTTACGATGATTTGTAAAATTCTAGTGATGGAATATGTGGCTTTTTTGGAGAAACGATGAGATTGTCTTGTCGTTTTATTATGACAATTTGGTGATATGAATAAAAGTATAGGAAGAAAATACACAGAATGAAAAAAAGGTAAAGGTAATGAAAACTCACAGTTTTATCAGCTCGATTTCATCTTCTTCGTTGTTTGATACTTCAATAATTGGCAATGAAATGATGGGTTCAAAATGTACGTCATTTTCAACGTTATCTTCATCGTTAACGTCTACGACGTGGTCCCCGTTCAACTATTAGTAGGAGTTAGAAAACACAAAGAGGTAAGATAAAAAGGTAATTGAAAAGTGTCATTGACTTAGGTAGAAAAATGTTGCGTCGTAAATATGTGAAAAATGACTTACCACATTTTCCGGCATTTTATTTAGCTTTGAAAAAGCGTTTCAACACTTCCGACGAATAAAACTTATTAAGAGATAATATAATACGCGATTGGCGCCAACCGACAACCCTCGAATGGCGAAATTCGTTGCAATCTACCTTTTTCAACGCGTCTTAAATGTTTTAACGTTGGTGTTGCGGGGGTGTGTGGTCGTGCGACCCTGAAATTTGATTGGTAGCTAGACAACCCTAAATCGAGCAAACTACCAATTGCGGACAAGGTCAAGCCGTAGAATTTTATACACAACCGCAACTTTGTTTTGTCTATTTCCTTGTTGCTTTATGCGCGACGCTTAATGGATATTTCTATTATTTTATTTCCTCAATTTATCTCATGGATTTTCGATCATTATAACATTATCAATAATACAACCTACGCTTATTATTTATCTATTGAAAATAATATTTGACGTAAAAATTTTGATTATAATATCGCCTAAAATGCGTCTGCTTGAATGTGACAGTTGCCTATTACCAAACAGACTATCGAGCGTGTAGTTATGAATTCGAACCGATGATACATCCGAATTCCTTTCGGCTTAACAAAATTGATTATTATAAATAATCGATCGATTTTTAATGTACTAACACGTTGTTTTACTGTTAATTAAAAACTGAAACGAAATATACGTCTCTCTATCAGATCTAGTTATTTTTATTTGTCTCTATTATATTATACGGACTTGATGTTAATCATGGCCACCAACAATAGCGTTAAAACAAAAATCCCCTGTGATCTAAAAGTAAAGTTTTTTTTTTTTTTTTTTTTTTTAACCAAAAAAAAAAACGTCTTAAATAAAGTTTAAAGCTTTATAAAAACAAATTCTGTACTTTATTAAAGAAATATATATTGTTAGTAGTGATAATTTAAGGAAATGATGTCATTGACGCATGTGTTTGATGCGTTGATGGGTAGATGTGAACGTGACGCAACGGCAACGAATTACTCTTAGTTTGGTAGTCTTGGACTCTTGTCGAGGAGAGCCGCCGTGCCGTCCGAGTGTCGCCGAGAAGGGAAGGAAGGGGGATTGTGCGCTTGTCCGGGCGGCCATTGCGAGTACCTTGTATAATCCGCGAACGCGAGTGAGTGCCCGGTGAAATCCAGTAAAATCATTGACCATCCTTAACGCAAGGTGCTCCGTGTGAAGCCCGGGACTCGCCCGAAACCCCAGGCCGATGGCTGAGACCGATAAATTGAACATCGACAGCATAATAGCCCGGCTCTTAGAAGGTAAAGGTGATCGATGCCCCGTAGGTCTACGCGTCGCGAAAACCTCCTATTCCATTAAACTTTTAATATCAAATTTTCATCAATTGGATGGTATATCGTGTACCGTGAAAACCACAGTATTTAAACTGTTGAGGTTTTTTATTGATTACGCAATGTAGCTTAAAATTATGTACATCATATTATGAGGACGACACAATATAGTTTGTTTACATAAAAACGGCGTTGACAACCGCCAATAACCCGCTACGTTTTGGGCGAGGTCCCCAAACCCGATTACGTACGACAGATTTACTTACTTACAAAAATATTGTACCTTAATATTTATTTTACGTTATAGTGCGGGGAGCTCGACCTGGAAAAAATGTCCAGTTGACCGAGGGCGAAATTCGAGGCTTGTGCCTCAAATCTCGTGAAATATTTCTATCCCAGCCGATATTACTCGAATTGGAAGCTCCCCTCAAAATTTGTGGTAAGTTTCATACGTATTATAAACTCTATGCAATTGTCCTACATTTTTCACGTTGTTTATGTTACTACGTAAATTTCTATTTATACACACACACACACATACACATACATACGCTAGTTTACACACACACACACACACACGTACACGCACTCATATACATGTATACACAAATACATAAATACGCGAGTGCACAACAACTTGGTGATGGGTTATAAAATTATATCCTCGTTATCATCTGCATTTTGACATTACTATGACCTAAATTAAATAAGAATTTCAAAGTTCAAAGTTTAGCTTCATTACTGATCATTATTTCAAGACTTAACTCTCGACGTCAAGAAATCATCTCGTTTTTTCTATCGACAATTAATCTTATGCGTAGATAAGCTGAATATATTGTCGAAAAATTAATAAAACTCATTCAAGGTGCGATGCTTCTTTAAATTTAATCTCTTAGTAAAAAAAAAAAAAAAAAACTGGTTTTCTACTACGAAATTCATAGACTGAAATTTTGCACTCACAATGAATACTACTTCGTTATGTAAATATCATTAAGGAAATAATAAATATTAGCTCAAAAGTCAGTAAACATTGATTATTATTAATTGTTATAAAATAAATAACGTTCTATCTTATCGCTCGGGTTAATTAGACAAATATTGTCAAGGTGGATGGGATAAAAAAAAATTGCGATTGTATAACAGAGTTGAAAAGAAGAAAATTGTACAACTGTTAAATATTTTCAAAAAATTTTGCTGTACAAATTTTTCATCAACAATCAGTTGTAAAGATTATTTCGATAAATAATCATGTTAGTATATGGTATATGGGCTCTGATCAATAATAATTTAAATCAAATTGCTTGATTGTCAATGTTGACAAAAGGAGAAAGACTTTGTCTTTGCAATTCTTTATAGACTGATTTTTTTTTTCTTTTTTTTTTTTCGGACTGTTTAAATAATTTATGATACAGATTGCATTGATCAGATACCAAATTGCCTGTTGGCAATAAACTCTAACAAATATCTTCTACAACCTAAATTTATAAGCTTCATTTTCTTTGTGTAAGATTTATTTTAAGTAAGTGTGCCAGTATATCAATGCTGCATCTATTAACTATTACTCACAGCATCATCATACATGCATACATATATCTATATATCTATATGTATGCATATGCAGACTTATATCTATCATTAAAACGTTTCATTGGTCGAATATACCTTATACATGATCCAATTTAATTCAATTATGCTTCACATAATGGTCTCTTAGTAAAGACCAATCATATTTTTTTCAGTTCAATTCCCACTGTTTAGTATTGATTCAGTTGTAAATTCTGAATATAATAGTAATGCAAATGAAATTAAGTACCCAATTTGCGGTCGATGATCTTGAATCGGTAATACCAAATACAACTTAAAGCAGAAACAGTTTTTGATAATTTATTTTATTATTTAGGGGACATCCATGGGCAGTATTATGACTTGCTTCGACTCTTTGAATACGGAGGCTTTCCACCAGAAAGCAATTACTTATTCTTAGGCGATTATGTAGACAGGGGGAAACAGTCATTGGAGACAATATGTTTGCTGCTTGCCTACAAGATCAAGTATCCTGAGAATTTCTTTTTGCTTAGAGGAAACCACGAATGCGCATCCATCAACAGGATATACGGTTTTTATGACGAGTGTGAGTATCTTTATCTTAATATCTTCTTTTTTCCTTTTAGATTAGTTTTACTAAAATCTAATCCCGTAACATGTTAGACCAGTCGTTATATTATATGTAATTTTTCTATAAAAAATGGTGATTCACTGTCTCTTGATAAGCAGCATAGCATTTAGCTTTAGTATTGTTTTCTGACTAACTCATTTCTCTTTATGTATACGTCATGATTTATCCTTATATCGATAGATCTATATCTAGTAAAATATAGAATTTTATTAATCTATAATATGACTTATATAGAAAGATAAGGCGGTGCATTTCAAATACAGTTTCCTTTGCTATTTTGGGAACGCATTTTGTCTTGAACAACAATTTAATCTCAATTATTGCAATTTTGAAGTGAAATTCAAATTTCCAAGTATGTTCCAGTGGTTCTTTGAAATTTCAGTCAAATCAGAGAAAGAAAAAATAGAATTATTCCGTTTACACATCTGTTTTATTATCTCTTGTACCAGTAAATCACCGATCAGCAGTTACGGCAGTCTAGAAAAAAATCTGGTCAATGTATCTCTGAGAAAAGCTCAGATTCTGCTTCGTTTCATGCTTACTATTTTCGATTGTGTATCATCTGTAGAGTATATCTGTATTCGGCTACCCATTATTCTATACTGATAGAAGATAATATAATCCAGTTTCTATCTCAGAATCAATCAAGGTCAAAGCCACTCGACGTTATCTTCTACATTTTGTAACTCTCGTTGGTTTTAAATTGAAAAAAATAATTAGTGCTCAAGTTCTGCATGATTAATTGTTGTCTTATTTTTCAGGCAAGCGTCGATATAACATCAAGTTATGGAAAACTTTTACCGACTGTTTCAACTGCTTGCCAGTAGCAGCGATTGTTGATGAGAAAATTTTCTGTTGTCACGGAGGCTTAAGTCCTGATCTTCAGAGCATGGAACAGATAAGACGCATAATGCGACCCACCGATGTACCTGATCAAGGCTTACTTTGTGATCTATTATGGTCAGATCCGGACAAAGATACAATGGGTTGGGGTGAAAACGATCGTGGTGTTTCATTTACTTTTGGTGCAGAAGTCGTTGCCAAATTTTTACATAAACATGATTTTGACCTCATCTGTCGTGCTCATCAGGTAAAAACAACATGAAAATATTCAATATATTCTCACAGTATTACAATTCCACCACACCATTTGTTATTTAGAATTTACGATCTCATTTCTTTTACATTTCGCAGTAATCAAGGAATTAACATTCTGTGGTCCTTGAATCGACATATTTAGTATTTATCACAATAGCTTTTCTTGTTTCATAATAATAGGACGAAATATCCTGTTCTTCTTCATTAAATTACAATCTATTACCTCATGCTTACGAATTCTGTGAAAAATTGCTAACATATGTAAGATAAAAAGCCACATACTGTATTACATAAAGTGATAATAATTCTGAATCAAGAAGTTGGGTATAATATGACCGCTGTGCACCTGGCTGGTCACTATTCCCACTTGTAATTGTAAAATAAACAAATAACTATTATTTTGTAAGTAGCTATGTAGTATTCAAACGTGACAATAACATCTATTGTACTACGTTAAGTTTGTATGTTTCTATTCATCATTGAAATGTTAATTATTCTTGAAGTCTAGCTCGTGAGTTTAATCACTTCCTTTTTTTTGCGTTACTTGAAAAGCATTTGAAAATGCATAAAACTTGTTTAAAATTGAAACTGGTAGTAAAACAGAGATTCAATGATATTAATGTTTTTTTTTTTTTTTTTTTTTTTGTTTTTTTGTTTTTTCTATTACAGGTTGTTGAAGATGGTTACGAGTTCTTTGCTAAACGTCAATTGGTTACATTATTTTCTGCACCAAATTATTGCGGTGAATTTGACAACGCGGGGGCTATGATGTCGGTAGATGAGACTCTGATGTGCAGCTTTCAGATTCTAAAGCCTGCTGACAAACGAAAGTTTACTTATGGTGGTCTGAATGCTGGACGACCCGTAACACCGCCACGAGGTGCCAACAACAAAAACAAAAAGAAGTGAATTCCCTAATGTTCGTTCGAACAATATTTAGGACTTTAAGACCTTCCCCATGCCCCGCCACACCCCTGCCCTCCCCCAGCCCCTACCCATTAAGACATTAAGTCCTTGTAAGAAAGAATTCTATTATTATGAATACATGAAACCTGCGGAGCCATCCACAATCGATAATACAAATGAGGACAACTTGGAATAACGTTGCAAGCCTGGTTTCTTTGCGGTTTTCTTTTTTCTTTTTACTTTTTTTTTTTTCTTTTTTTTTTTTTTTTTCTTTCCCTTTAATTTAAATACAAGAAGAAGAAAAGAAAACACAAAAATGATAATAATAGTAATTAAAATGATGAAAGAAGGAAAAAAAAAAAAAAAAAAAAAAAAAAAAAAAAAAAAAAAAAAGAAACAGAAAAAATAACTGAAAAGATATGAATAATATAAACATTGGCCGCAATAATTTGAGGCGACAATTTTTTTTTTTCTCCTGCCGTGTATTTTAGGACTGAGAAAAAAATACATGTAGGTAGTAAATATTATTTTTTAAATCGAGATTCTTCTTCTTTTTCTTCATCATCAAATATATATATATATATGTTAATAAAACTGCTGAGTAGGTAAAGATTGCCTAAGAGACTCGCTACACTAAATATATATATGACGTTTAGACATGTGTGTGTGTCAGAGATGACAATTAGTTAATTATATATTGACTAATGATACGAAATTTCATCTATTACTACGCTTATTCTTGTTTTTTTTTTTTTTTTTTTTTTTTTTTTTTTTTCTATCATATTATATTATTACACGATTTTTCTGATTCAGTGAGACCTTTTTGGTTGTTGTACTAAAAGTATGTCACAAAATACATTTTAAGTCACTTTAAATAGTATCGGACATTTCAGAACCTCTCTACCCCCCATCCCTCCCCCACACACCACAACCCATCACTCCACTACTCCGTACTTTATAGTAATTAATTTTTTTTTTCTTCTTTCTTTTGTCTAGTCTACCGAAAAATGAAGTAAAGACTTAAATATCTATGCTAATACCGGAATGTATGAATTGATTCGCTAGTTTTATTAAATGATTTTATCCGCAGGGGGTGGGGGGGAAGGGAGAGGGGGCTTAGGGTTTTATCCAATCAAAACTGAGTATTAATGAGTCAGAATTTACAGATTGTGCCCAAATGAATAGCTGGTGATGAGATTAAATGTACCTATTTTAGACGTTATTTATACACATATTAGACGATTTAATATGAAAGAATAGAAAAAAAATAAAAATAAAAATAAATAAAAAATAAAAAACAAACAATCACCAGTAGTTTTGTACATATACAAACCATGGAACCGATTTTTTGTTATTAAAAAATTTGTTCTTTGAAATAGTATGATTATAAATGCAATGCTAAAGTAAAGTTTGAAACTAGATCCGAGAATATATATTGATTGAATAGGTAATAAAGAATTATTATCGGGTCGTAAATAGGTATGTGAAAAAAAAAAAAAGAAAAAAAGGAAATTTGAAGTAACTAAGAATCAAAATAGAAAATTGTTGGGTACAAAATGGTTTTTTTTTTTTTTTTTTTTTTTTTCTTTTTCGAATACTACTATACCCACAACATACTGAAAGGCAATGGTTATTTAATTAATTAATTTATCGTCGGACTTGCAACGTCTTTTCAAGCTTGTTTTCGATTCTTTGTAGCTAGCAATTTAGGAGGGGATAATAATAATAATATTATTAATAATAATAATAATAATAATAATAATAATAATAATAATAATAATAATAATAATAATAATAAAAATAATAATAATAATTAATGCAAACACAATTAAGTACACATACATGTATAACTAAAAAGTAAGCGAGCCAAACGCGCAGTGCAAGATTTTGCGTCGTCTCATTTCATCGTATGTACGAGTTTTTATCATTTTACCATCATCCTAACCAGCCCTTCTTCCCCCCCTCACGCCTCCTACATTAATGTCATAATATCGCCATTCACATTATTTTGTCCCCTTTAGCACCATTACCTTTCTTTTTTTGTGCACATTACCTACTTTTTTCCTTTTAGAAATTAGGTCTATTCGGATGACACTGTTTGAAATGAGAATTAGCGTTATTAATAATTTATCAATCGAGGATTGGCTTACACCGCTCCTTTATAATTACTGTACATTAATTTTTTTTTTATAAATAAAGGTCACCGAAAAAACAACATCGCAATTTTTTTTTTGTTTTTCTCATTTTCGTATTTAAAAATTTTTTTTTTTTTTATGTATTCTATGTGTGTGGAAATCAACTATTCGCTATTTTTTTTAAAACGAAAGTTATAAATTCAGGTCAAGTATACCTACAAGTAATCATCTGAATTCAATCCATCGGATGATTGATAAATACTACGTCCGAGAAATTATTTGAAAAAAAAAAAAAAAAAATCATTTGATTTGATAAAACGCGATTTTATCATCTATGAGTGATGCAATTTAATTACTTCTAGCTATTTTGTCGATTACCTATATACGGTGTTTGATATAATATCGTTTTTTAAATCTTATTTATTATTTTTTTTTTTTATCGAGAGTTTTTGGAAACTGTATCATCCGAAGAGACTTTAAATATTGTCTAACTTTTAATTAAATTTAATCTCACAACACGTATAGTACAACCCGAGATTAATCGTAACACCGATAAATATCATTGTAATACCATAATATATACACGCCAATTATTATTCCTTGACTATAATATCAGCACGAACATCATGAATATTAGAGAAAAATGAAAAGTAAGAGAAATAATCATCATCCAGTGTTAATGTTTATTTAAGACGTTTTGTAAATATCTTGATTCATTACAATACAAGTATTACTATACTACAAACTAATAAATAAACTCGTAAAAATTCAGTATGACATTTTCATGCAGTCTCTTTGACCACTTTCATCCACAGTTTTATCGTAGCTATTTATCATTGTAGATATTTCCAGATCAGATGAACACTGAAAATTACGGTAGGTCATTTTCAAAACATCTTTCATCTAAATTTTAGAAATTATCTGAAAATATTATGAAACGCTGACTTTCTGGATGGAGAACAAAAATTCAATAATTATTCTTTGAAATAAAATTCTAAATCTACATTCAAACCGCAGATGTAAATATCATTCAATTAGAAATAAATAAAAATCATTAGTTATATAATTTTGAACGAATATCCTGAAATAATTTTCAAATCTAACGAAACAATTCTGCCCAGTGGCGCAAAATTTCGTGTAATACGTAACCGCAGCCTTTCGATGGCGACACACTGTATATGCGTATTATAGTAGAAATATTTCGACACTTGATCCATTTTTTCCGTTTCTTCTTTTTCCTTCATATAAAGTAAAGCACTCCAGTTTTTTTTTCTTCTGGATTTCAAACGATTCGTTTTATATCCTTTGATGGAATGAATTCTTTGCCCTAAAATTATACGAAGAATATACAATATTTATATAGTGGCTCTTGAAAAAGCCACTTTAAGATTTTTACGATTATTTTTACGACGATGGTTCAGACTTATTTTTTTCGAGTCAATGTATGGGAATATAATTTATTAGTTGTTGATATAACTTCATTTTTACAGAGCTATAATATTTTATCGATTTTTACCCCAAGAACTTAACAATTGTACAAGTGGAACAGTTCCGTCTTTTCCATAAAGGCACGTGGGGCACGAGCCCAAGGCCCCCGGCCTGCGTTGGGCCCCGAAACCAATAAAGTCACTAAGCAAAAGTACATTTTGATGTTTTCACTCGTGTTTTTTTTTTTTTTTTGCTTTCTAAAAGAGCCCCAAATTCTGTGTGACCAAGGGCCCCTGCATGGCCTAAGACGGTCCTGAAGTGGAATAAATCGCGACAAACTAAAGAAACAGAATCATCGCTTCGAGACTGCGGAATTCTCCCAGAGTCCCTTAATTTTCCGAAACTTGAAAATACTGATTTTTTTATTAATTTTTTCTTCGCAAAATTCTGCGGATTTGCGAATTCTCCGAAAAATACATCAAATAAGGACTTTAGAAAATTTTAATACTGTTTTAACTTCTCGCAGAAGTATAACACCGCAATTTTGCTCTATTTTTCGAACTAAGAATCAATAATATTGTTCGTATGACTTTGCAAAGTTCAATTTCAACGCGTTTTGACCCAGAAATTAATAATTTATTGATGACAAAAAAAGTGCTCACGTTGCGTTGCACTGGCAAGGCAGCTGTAAAGTAAATTCTGGTATAGGTTCCGTTTGGTTCCAATTTGAAAAAAAAAAATTTGACGTTAGTATAATAACAATGATGATTCAAAATTATATTATGTATATAAACAATCGAGTAGGTAATTGGGAACATTCTTAGGCTTTTGAAAATTAGCTAATTGGCACGTATAACGAGCCAATGGCTATACTGCGTTTGTCTGATATACCCATCCAAGATCCAATTATCCGTGAAGCGTTCGTTTGCAAATTCCTTGACCGTTATTAAACCTGACACATGTTATCTAACGCTTGAAATTACGCGTTGGTGTTATATTACGACGATGACATTATTCCTTATGCTTTATTATGATTGTCTATACTTACATATATATATATACTTTCGAAAACTGATAATCTCAACGAAGTGGTCGGCCACGTAAATATATGATCTCTATAATCGTTATTTGTCAGCTATTAATTAAGTACAATGCATAAATTTCAGCATATACAGAGTGATTCTGTGAAAAATCACGCGCCTACAAGGAAGACAAACGGAAAACGCCTGAATTGAGCAGATCAAACATCGACGAATGGGTTTCATTTCCCACGCAATAAATAAAACCCGCAACAGTCGATGTTTGATCTGCTAAATTGAGGCGTTTTCCGTTTGTCTATCTTTTAGGTGCGTGATTTTCCACAGAATCGCTCTGTATGTATACGGCAGGTATTGCACGTAATTCTTCCCGTCAAATTCGTTCGTTGCATTACATATCTTCGTACATCGTATTATAGGTAGGTATATGGTTCATATTATATTAATAGTAATACAAATCATTATACATTTACGTTGCAATTGTCTCATAAATATAATCTCTCACTTCTTTTAAACCGCAAGGTGCAAATTCGAGGCTGCATTATAATTCCACGTCAACTTAATTGTTTTATTGCAGAATCATGTAGCGATTGAAAATTTATTTCCGATTTCTAGATAATTAGCTAAAATCTAAAGAATTTTTCTGTATAGCAAATGGCACATCAGGGGAAATATCTAATAAAATTGAATTCTTATATTAGTTTTAAGAAATATATATATACCTATTATATACCTAAGATATATTTGTGTAAACTTTCTTTATATCCATATACCTACGTATAAATTGTATAGCTTTGAAGTGTTTAAAAACAAATGAATTAACGATCGACGTAGATGCATAATGCAAGCCTCAAACCTTATACCGCGGTACAATTTTGTTTTGAAAAAGCTCACGTACTTGCGGAATGCACACGTGCGTGAATGTCAGTGACGCTTACATTCAGAAAACCCGTATGTATAAATTTAACGTGAAATGAACCGTTGTGCACCGAGTATATCGCCACAAACTGCATCAGAGCTTTAGGGCACGCGCCCCTGAGCCTTTAATTAGCGTTGGCTGTTACTTAACACACACATATCCATATTAGGGCTAATCATTTTGGAGTCATATTTTTTGATTTGCCCTCGCACCCCTCAAAATGTGAGTGTATGAGGTCAGTATCAGCACCTATCAATATGACCATGGTGCGATTTTTTTTTGGCGTGGCCCATTGCAAAAGTATTTTTCCCATTCAAATAACACGGGAAATGTTTTTTTTTTTTATTTGAAATTTTATTCCAATGTAACGAATCATCACGTTGTAAAAATCAATGCATATTCTTGTAGGAAATTAAACGATCTCCAAAAAAGGTCTGATATGATTTTTCGCTAAGTCCACTCGTTTGAAAGTTATTGAAGGTTAAAGTTCAACCTCAAACGGTATATGACGACTTTTTTTTCGACCTAGCGAAAAATCGTATCAGACCTTTTTTGGAGTTCGTTCAATTTCGTACAAGAATATGTGTTGATTTTTACAACACGATGATTCGTTAGAACGAAATAAAATTCCAAATAAAAAAACAAAACATTTCCCGTGTTATTTAAATGGGAAAAATACTTTTGCAATGGGCCACGCCAAAAAAAATCGCACCCTGGTCATATTGATAGGTGCTGATACTGACCTCATACACTCACATTTTGAGGGGTGCGATGGCAAATCAAAAAATATGACCCCAAAATGATTAGCCCTAATCTATATATATGTATTATTTATGTACATATATATTTTTTTTTTATCTATACGTACGCCTATAACTATTAATATTCATATGCACGGAGCTCTATACGTTCATAATTAAATTATTCTATGTCCTCCTTACTGTATTATTATACAACACGTATAGTAACTGACGCATTGTATTACTGCATCACTTAATTATGCTTACGTCTGCAGCGATTTGGGAATCTTAAACCTGGAGGAATGTAAACCGTTTTTAAATAAATCTTTGAACGATTTTTATGATTGATTATATGTATGACCGTTATGACCCGATTATATTGCTATATACCTATTCGCGCGAGTTGATTAAGATATGTTTATTGTATAGTGAGTATATACATTAAATAGACGTTCGGATTCTTGGGGATAAGTAAATTATCCATGATAGACATCGAATTCGTTTCATTCCAAGAGATTTGTACAGCTTTGTGTTTTGTCGTCTTAAGTATTTCTCTTTAGTTTAGAAATAAATGGGGTTGAATTAGTCAGAGCGGTTTCGAGCACCGTTTGGATTGCTTGGACCGCGTGGGCTGCAGGGAGAGGTACGCAAGAGAAGAGAAGAAAAAAATAAAAATAAAACAAAATAAAGGAACTATGCCAGCTAGAGGGTCCGAAAGATGCCGACTAATTTGTTGGGCAGGCTATACCACCGACAAACTCCGCCTTCTCGTCTCATCTTGGCTACAAAGCCAAAAGCTAAATAGCTGCGACGTACAGCTTCGCATGAACTACTCTATACGTCATGACTCACGGCCTACTAGGTATATACCTTACGGTGACATTAAAAAGGTTAAACTTTTCAGCTGCGTTTCTCACGTCACTCTTCAGCCCCTCCCCTATGCATGTATCCTCTAATTGATTCACACCTTCTTGCATATATTCTGCAAGTTTTAATTTCTTCTACTAATTTATTTGCACAGAAAGAATGGATTGACTTGACTCAAGATAATTTTGCGGTCCAAAAATGAAGACCGAAATCTTCTTGGTTCGAGAAAAATTTTTGATTTGATCCGAGGAAATTTCGGTCTTCATTTTTGAACCACAAAATTATCTTGAATCAAGAATAATTTTCTTGGCTCAAGTTAACCTTTTTTTCTGTGTAGACTGATTTTTCGTTCATCCTATTAGGTCCGATCGAACGACGGCCATTTTGTGCACACGGTGATTAGTTTTTTTTTATTTTAGCTTCGAATGTTTGCGATTACTTCTCGAGACGATTTTAGCTTTCCGTATATAATGAGTAAAGCGATTGATCAGACACTCAGAGAAAGGTCTTGTTGACACAACCAAAATTTGGTTATTATATGCACAATCAAATTTTTTGTTCAGTCAACCAAAAATTTCGTTCGGGTAGCCAAAATTTTGTTGGGAAAACCAAATTTTGTTGGGACAACCAAAATTTTTGGCTATTCCAACAAAATTTTTGGTTGACTGAACAAAAAAATGTGATTGTGCATATAATAACCCAAATTTTGGTTGTGTCAACAAGACCTTTTTCTGAGTGGGCTTCGCGAGAACTGAAGTTTATTAGTCATAGCGCTACCTTGTTGAGAATTTGAGATCGACTTTCGCCGGAAATATGCTGGTGCGGTTCCAAAATTCTTGACCTTCGAGAAGAGATTCCCTAAAAAAAGTGGAAGAATAAAAAAAAAAAAAAAAGGAAAGTTTCTAGATGTTCTGCGGTTGTTGTTTACGTCTCGCGGTCATCTTCTTCGCCCGCTATCCTTCGGCGAGTCCTCCGCATGCGGACACGGATGGACGCTCTTCAGGCGTTTGTGTGGTGACGCACATAAGGCACCCAATGCTTATAGTTAACTGGCTCCGCCCTCGAGTAAAACGAAGCCACCAAAAAGCACGACGGGTTTGAGGCGCTTTTCCAACGGCGCACGACGATCGGGCGTGGGTGGCCAGCTGACGAGAGGAGGAACTTTCCTAAACCCCTCCTCGGAGTAAAACTACTTCTTAACGCACACTGGCACTCTTCTTCACGAGCAAGAAACTCACTCATGAATACTCATTCACGCACTCACTTACTCACTCACTCACTCACTTATATGCCAGTTTTAACGCACCTCCATAGGCAACTCTTAAGCTCAGCCTGGACCACGCTCTTAGGATCACCGCAGGAGAATGATGAGCCGTTGATAAGCCCGGTAGTCTGGCACGGTTCTTTGGCCCGTCCGTTTGTCGGTGTGTCCCGTCGGTGGGTTGTGTCTATCCCGCAGTACCCAAGTCTTTAGGTCGAGTTCGACTCTTGTCAGCATCCGATGGCGAAGTGAGAACATCTCCTGTTAACGGCGTGCCTGACCCCCGATGACGTTAGGGATTGTCAGATCTTTGGTCAAGATCACGTTTTACGTACGAACGTGCGGCGGAAGGAGGAAGGAGGAGTAAGGAGGAAGCGCGGGGTAACCGAAGAGCCATTTATATCGGCCGTGAATATTATCAAATGAATTTTCTTCCGCATATTTGTATACTACGTCTTTATATGTGTATGTACTTGTTACACGGATCTAACTGATCTCGTCGTCGAAACCAATCTTCGGATTTCAGTGAACAGAAGAGAAATTTATTTTTCGTGGTAACAAGTGTCAGATAATAGTGAATCGCAATCCCATAACTGGGACCGGAAGTGCCCGATTTTAGTCAAATTTTAAAGAAAATTTTCGACAATTTTTCTTCTTGTCATTTCCACAAATATTCACAGTGCTAGGTGCCAGTGTATAGTTGTATAATAATTGACGTACTAAACGACTGTGTATATAGATTATTTGACCTGAAAGAAAAACGAAAAATTTATCACGTAATATGGTGTTGAAATATTTCTTATCTAATTAGTGCCCTTAAAAGTGATTTCTTTGTGTAATATTTCATCATCTAATTGCAAGATCTCAGTCAAATTATATATTAGTTCAAGATTTTATTCGAAATTTGAATTTTTATTCGACGATTTGGATTTGGAAAAGTGATGCTGTACAAAACTAAAATGATCAAGTTTTTGGAGTAAATTGGTGAAACGGGTGAAAAATCGAGGATAATATTCCGTCGAAGAATGCAACAGCAACATGAACAACAGCACGACGTTGCTGCGGACTGTTGCTATCAGCAGTGGGCGACGCATCATCATCATCATCACCATCATCAGCATCAACATCAACAACAGCATCAACATCAGCATCATCATTCACAGCTACCGCCGGTACCGTCGCCGATGCAACAAATGGAAGGTCAGTCAAACATCATGACCTTAGATTCTATGGATTTTAATATCATGAAGAGCGGAAAGCGGTTCTTCTTGCACGATTTCACGCTTTTTCATGCCACATACTTTAGCAATGTTAAGACAGAAATTCAATACTCTAATTATTGTCTCATTTTTCCCGCGTAATATGAGAAAAATCATCTACACTCAGAAAAATAACAACCAAAATTTGGTTATTACATGCACAATCACATTTTTATTCAGTCAATCAAATTTTTTGTTCAGTCAACCAAAAATTTCGTTGGAATAACCAAAATTTTGTTGGGAAAACCAAATTTTGTTGGGACAACCAAAATTTTTGGTTGACTGAACAAAAAAATGTGATTGTGCATATAATAACCCAAATTTTGGTTGTGCCAACAAGACTTTTTTCTGAGTGTAGTCTTTCGGTAAAGTGTAACGTCCGCTTTTCCATAATTATGCTATCACGTTTAGAGATCTTCGACTCGAAATGTATCCACGTGCTGACGGAGATTTGTCCTTGTAATAGTTAGTCTAGAAGTCAGAAGAATAAGAGTATAACAATAAGTGACGTATTGATGATGAAAATAAAACGAAACTCGCGGCGATCATTGAGCTCAGGCTACAACTAACACGTCGAATCGCTCTCTTCTCCGGATGCTGAAACCATTATTTTTCGTTCTTTTATTTCATTCGATTTATACGACGGTGAAGAATTCGTGCAGTCGTTCTTTCCTGCGGCATTCGGCTAGACTTTTGACTTTTCCATTGCATTCTGCCATCGTGTTTGCTCCCTACAAACGAATTTAGATTCACACGAGAGGTAGGTACGCGAGTGCTATACTTTGAATCGAGATCGCATTCGAAAACGTTTTAAATTAAGAGTAGTAGTTATATTATCTCTCTTGAACAATTGTGCCTCAATTATTTTTAATAACTGGATCATCTTTTTCATTTTTTGGAACATCACAGAATTATCACATTCTTTCTTGGTATAATGAATTTCATTCAAGAGATTCTGTCAAAACTGGACAGATTATTCACCATGCGACGGAGATTTCTAATCGGTCTGTTATGATTTTATTCGAAATCGATTTAGTCGATTGATAAAATTGTCAATAATGATGTTTCGCGTTCTGACATGATCAGCTGATCAAAGCTTACATTGAGTGATACAAATCTCTAAACATGATCAATTTTTAGTCGTATACTGCTAATTGTGTAGCGATTTATTCAATCTGCGTTGAAAGACTGAGCGTTTCAAATCCCACTTTCATTAGTTGCCTGCCAAAAAACAGAATCTATCATTAGCGTTGCTTGTATTTACGTTGGAGCCCCAGTCTTCTGAAAAAAAGCTTTTTTTTTTTTCTTACCCTCATCAAGAAAACGTTAACTTATGACTTTCGACTCTCAGACATTAAATTCGAAAACCAGATGACAAGTTATTATATACAGAGTGTAAAGATAACTGCATCCGTGTGGCTTACTCGTTTCACTATAAGTACACATTGTTCCATTCTTGTATTTCTGAATGTATCTCTCTCGACGTTGGTTTTCAATCAACGCCCAAACCCGCATAGCAATACGTTGATTCAGATGAGAAGATTTGAAATAGTAGTTTGTGAACCCAGACCCCGGTGCATTGAATACGATAATACCATAAACGTCCAGTTAATTGAAAAGACTGAACCATCTCAATAGGTGCATCTATAGTAACCAACGCGTTGTCCACAGCGTGTCTCCAAACCGCCGGAAGAGTGAAACGCTCTCGAAGTCCAACCTTAGAAACAACTTTGGCACAGGCATCATCAGCAATATCACCATCATCGTCAAGTGAATCTAGAAATGACAATAACAATAACAACGACACCACGACGACGAATTCAGCATCTGAAGATGCTGCACCGAAAAGACCCCTTCATCCAGCTCTTTCGGCCGTCGGAGTTGCCCTCGAGGCTCGACCACTTTGGGAAGAGTTTCACCAGCTTGGTACCGAGATGATAGTCACTAAGGCTGGCCGCAGGATGTTCCCAACGTTCCAGGTGAGCTTTTGTACATAATTTTTGAAGTCTTCATCAATTGTATTCCTTCAGTGGTTAATTTTTTATCAAATCAATGACAAAGCTTGCAAATTTATATGGTGAAGGTGTATATTTCACATTGAATCAAGGGTTGAAATTTCTCTTACGTTAGGTATCTCTCTTTTATTTGAAAGCCGAAGGTTTACCCATCAGCAATATATTTTTGATTGACTTTTATTTCTTTTTTCGTCTTGCATCTATTGTTACAGTGTAGGATTTTTGGGCTGGACCCAAACACCGACTACCTACTGGTCATGGACTTTGTACCGTGTGATGACAAGAGATACAGATACGCTTTTCACAGTAGCGCCTGGGTTGTGGCTGGACGTGCAGACCCAGTTTCACCTCCTAGAATTCACGTGCATCCTGACAGTCCGGCGACCGGTGGTCATTGGATGAAACAGCCCGTTTCATTCGATAAATTAAAGCTCACAAATAATCAACTTGATGACAACGGGCATGTGAGTATATCGCTTCATATTATTCTCAAAACATCTCAAGTCTACGAATATAGGTATACTGCAATCAACGGTCAAAGGTAGCATCTGCTAATCGTTACACGACGATATTTAGGAAGCCCAGCTCTCGCCAAAAAGCTGCGTTTTTTTTCCCCATTGCAAAATTTGAATATTTTGTGGAAATTAGCTTCATTTGAAGACCGAAAAAAAGAAAAACATTCGAGATTTAAGTAAATCATTAAAACGCAATCATATGGAAACATTGCGAATCCAGGAAATCAGTAAGAGGCTGCGTCTTCTAATTACTTAGATGCAAAATTTGTTGGTCCATTGTCTCCGAATGCGTAATTTTCTGTCTAAACATTGTCTGAAATTGTTGGATTCAAAACATGACGAAAATAGTTTTGGTTGCAATCAAAAATTTTGAGTTCTGAAAATTCGGAAGTATTTTTTAAGGATCTGTTTTGATATCAGAAAGCTTTTATATTCCAAAGTCCATCTAGCTATCATATAAGGAATGCGAGAATCCCGAATCTATAGTTGAAGTTGAAGCTTCTGCAATTTTTGAACCGGAAATGATGGGAGCTTGGAAAGCTCATCGACACATCGTCACGGAGTTGATGTAATTTTCCCTCAAAAGTTCAACCAAGTAAAATTTTCGAATTTGACAAGATCGATTCTGCAAAATAGAAATGATGAAATTCTTTGGACGTGGTGAAAATTTGTGTGTAAAATTCTAGTCCAGATACGATTTCATCCGTATCTTCTGGGCTCGTAACGACTGTCAGCTAATTATAAGATCTATGCAGTCTCCGAATAGCATCGTAGTACCTTAGAACGTCGGAGTGCATCTATTCGGTGTGTAAGAGAATACAAAAGGAACTGTTTCGGCGGTTTTAGAAGCAGCTTGGATTTAATTACAAAGTTTGTATCTAAGGGTCGAGTCGCGGGGGAATCCGTGGGTCTATTAAACATTAATATTCACGTAGCCGCGCGAGCGCGTGGTGATCGTAAAGCAGAAAACACGAGGACTTCTGTCAGGGCGCGGTGGCCGGCCGGATAGTTTAGGCGTAACATAAAGAACTCTGAAGGATGCGCGACACGGGCTGCACGAGAAGAGACGATCTCTCGGGTCCAGCCCCACGTGTTTGTCGTTTCGGAAGCGTTCTTCTTAATTGACCTGAGATACGACTGGCACTGCCGCCGCGTGGCTCTCCAAAAATTCAAAAAGTTAAATCTGAACGCTTGATGGTGCAACGCTTCGGTTAGAATCATCGAAGCCCGAAGTTTCGCTCCCTTCAAACTCTCTAATTTATATACCTGTACACTTACGTACGTCTTACCAGATTACCCACTAAATAATCTCGCTAAGTGGATTTGAATAACTCTGCAGCTGTCACGAGTTGTTGCAGTCTGATGGACGGGTTGCTAGCCCTCACACATCTTCTCATTGTAATTCCTAGTTTATATTCATTCAAAAAATTCCCTTAATTATATGACAGATATATAATTCAAATGCTATTCATTGAAGTATGCAGGTGACAATCTTATCGAAGCATATATTGAAGTATAATTTCTAGGATGTGCCAAACAAAAAAAAACCAAATTCAAACGCACATCAACATTCTCGTATAGAGCATCTCAAATAGAATATCTCAGCCAAATATGAGCTCTTAATATTGATATTTAGAACTGCCTATTTTAGTTACTAATTTTAGTTACGAATTTTAGTTACTGAAATAGGTAGTTCTAAATATCATTATTAAGAGCTCATATTTGGCTGAGATGTTCTATTTGAGATGCTCTACCGAAATTTTGATGCGCGGTTGAAAAAAAAAAATTGTTTTTCCCAAAGTCATATGTCTCCATGACGCGGGTGGGGGTCAAAATTTCGAAAGACCAATATTTCGAATTACCAATATTTCGAATTCTAAAATAGCGATGGTTCGAAATTCAAAAAGGCCCGTTTAGAGAAGGCCTATCGAGTAGTAACTAAAAAATGACGTATATCGAAATGTAGAAAGATATTTGTACTAAAATAAAAAATTAGAACGGTCAGAATTGCGAAAGACGAAATATCTAATTGAAAAGATAACGAAACGTCTGATAATTCGAATAGTTCAATATTTCGAATTGTCGAGACTTCGAATCTTCACGTATTCGAATATATTTTAGCGACAGACCGAAAATTCGAAAGGTCAGAATCTCGAATCTTTCATACGGTTTTTTGGATGATGTTTCAATGAACAATAAAAATTTTCATTCAAATTCATCTACGCAGAGAAAATATGTTCGAAATATTCTTTTTCGAAGTTTAAATCTTTCGAGAATTTGGTCTTTCGAACTTCTGGTCTCTAAAGATTAAAAATTTAGAAATATTGACTTTATACATTTATATTTTCTACATTATACTTATTCAGAGTAAAAATTATCAGAAAATACATTTTCGAATAAACCAGCGTTCTGACAGGTGACCGCCTGCTGAATAAGTCATTCGAAGAAATGATCTTCCGAAAATAAGAATTTCGAATTAATTTGTCTCTCGTTATTTTTGTATTTAAATTTTTAATATTCGAATTTTTGGCCGTTCTGAATTCTGATCTTTCAAAATATCGACCCCCACCCCCATGACGCTATGACTCAATGTTTATAGGCGAATATCTCTTAATCGGTGAGAGTTGGGAAAATTTTATCTCAGTACTTTTTTATAGGGCGTAAAATTTCCTATAAGAATCTGTCTTCAGATAGTTTCTAAATCAAGCCGCTTACGAGAAAAAAACAATTCAAAAATTTTCCGATTTTTTTTTCATATGTTATTCAAATCAAAAATGGGAAAACTGAGTTAGGCAGTTCTAAATATCAATATTAAGAGCTCATATTTGGCTGAGATATTCTGTTTAAAATGCTCTACCGGAATCTTCATGTGCGTTTGAATTTTTTTTTTTTTTTTTTTTTGGCACACCCTAATAATTTCGGTATATAAATAAATTAATCGTAAAGAAATCGCGTTGAGATTGATTAAATTTAAAGGATCTGCAAATCTTTAGATTATGAATTATTGTAGTGGGCTTATATGTAAGAGTAAAGTCATGTATATGTAGAGGGTAGTTTAGGTGGGTACCTAATCAAAGTTTTCAGATAATTATCTCTGCAATAAAATTCAATTATTATGCTTATGATATAGTAGGTATAGGTATAGGCTGTGAGAATTCTTTCACTGCCGATAAATTATGTTAAATAAATAATCATTCTTCATTTAGATTTTTGAACAATCGTAGTTTATTTTTCTCTCCGTGTATTTTAGTGGAGATGGTTAATTCTGTATAATAAGCCGGGTTTTAAAAAGACCATCAAATTAAATGACATATATATATAGATACAAATCAAATCTATATTATAATCACGTGAGGCTTATTAATCGTGAGTGATTTATAAAACGTGACCGCAAGTAGGTATATACGGGGCGTTTGATTCGAGACGATGCGTAAAGGTTTGGCGTTATTCGGACGCCTCGTATCTTGCGCCGGGGCTAAGGCCAGCCACGTCTCTTCAAACTAAATGTTTGTATCGTTTGTAAAATAACATAAACAGAGTTTAAGCAGACCTTAAGAGCCTGGGAGACAGGCTCAACGGCGCGTCACATGCGCCTATAAGCCATAACTTCGTTACATGCA
Source organism: Tenthredo mesomela (assembly GCA_943736025.1). Lineage (NCBI taxonomy): Eukaryota > Metazoa > Arthropoda > Insecta > Hymenoptera > Tenthredinidae > Tenthredo > Tenthredo mesomela. Next base: position 40,516,432 of record OX031015.1, on the reverse strand, counting down.
TATTATAGCCACAAGGAATGAAGAATAAGGAATGAGCTGCAGTCAGCAATTCGACGGAGTATAACGTTTACGATGCAACGAAATTACGAAATTACGAAATTTATTGTCTCATACAATAATGGGCTCGTGCAGGTGCTATAAACCGAATACAATAATTAAAACAACGAATTCCCTGCAGCCATATATATATATATAATCCGGAGAAAAACCTATATATATATATAGGAATTATCCACCCTCTATTTCTAATCGACAAAAATATTTTGACGTTATAAATATTCTTTCCCCTAATATAAACGCGCTATAATATATCATTGTTTCGAGTTTGCTTACGCTGTCCTCTGTCAAACAAAGCTTCGTTATAAAGTGGCGAGATCCCAAACACGTGAAGATTTTTTTTTCTTATGGACCGACATTATATTTCTTTTTCTCATCTCTCTTTAACTCACTTTCTCTCTCTCTATCTCTATCTTTCTTTCTTTCTTTCTTTCTATTTTTTTCGTTATCCAACATATTAGGTATAATATTACTGACGATGAGTATCCCGTTTGCACTTTGTGCCTGCACGTGATTCATTTCGAAAATTAGCTGAATGTGCAGCGCAACACAACGTAGTACGTGTTGCTTCATTTTTTATTTTTTTCTCTCTTCTTTTTCAACTTTATTTTTCGTCAAATTTTTAACTCCAGAATTTCTAAGGCGGGTCCAGAGACGTTTTTTTCTATACTTATTTAGACGCGCAAACTAGCGCAGACATCGGTTAGGGATCGGATAGTTCTGAGAGAAATTTTAACATCTATAGTCAATCATAATTTCACGCTCACTTCATATACGCGTTTTTGCTATAACGTCAGCTTGCACGCGCGTCTTCGTTTACGATTAGATTTATCGTTCATTTCTCACTTCGCATTTCCTTATAGTTAGCTATACTAATCATTTTTTCTAAAGAATTCTTTACGAATTTTGGATTTTTTTATTTATTTTTTTTTGAATTTTTTATTTTTTTTATTTACCACATAAGCTTACTTAACTCTTATACGTATTTAGTCCGAGGATAACCGTAGCTTACTCGCTTGACTTAAGCTGAAGCCTAAAATACACATAACCGAAGAAGGAAGCGGCTCGATCCCTAGAGAACGAGGAACAGATTCTAAAAACTCTGTGTATATTCGATGAGAAAAAACAAAAGCGTAAGGGGCGCAATGCGGTGTGTAGGAGTGTAGTTGAATTCTCTGAGATGCCATCTCTTAATTGGCACTTTGTATCGCCTGGCGTTTCCGGATTACTTGTGCAGGGACTTATAGATACCACGTAAAAAAAAAAAAAAAAAAAAAAAAAAAAAAAAACAGAATTCCAAAAAAAAAAACAAAAAAATAGAAATAAAAAAAAACAACAAAAAAACAGGAGAAGAGAAAAGAGAGAAATGCGAAGAGCAACACAGACAGAGAATACGATTCTCTTTAGGGCCACACGCACTTCGGAAGACGTCTCACAACGTCCAGGGGTATCCGCGCGCAGCCCTCACCCCTACCTCGTGACATACCAACATATACGCTATACCTATGGTATATGTATATATGGTAAATAGCAGAAACAGCGAAAGAGGGACGGGGTCGTCTTGCCGTTGGGTCGGGTCGGGGGTTACTTTTTACACTAATTAGTCACCGGGCTCTCTGAGCTGTCAAACATTCTACCCGCCCCCCCGCCGTGCGTCTTCCGACTTTTTCCTTAGCTTCATGTGTATCTTTGAAAGTTTATACCGGGTGGCTTACATCCCATTAACGTGCAAAAATTTATCAATACATTAACTTTGAATTAGATTTCATTCGATTTTTGGTTTTAATAATTGTATATCGCTTCTTTATTCCTATACTATATGGGGGTGAATTTATTTGTTTCACGTTCTTTTAAATTTATCTGATGCGGGTTTAATAGATGATTATGTTTTGTTCTGGTTGGTTCAATAGGGAAATTTTTGTTGTTGTTTAATTTGTGATTTTTTTTTTTTTTTTTTTTTTTTTTTTTTGGGGTGAGAGTCACCCGTTATAGTCGTTACTCTTATACCCTTGGATACACGGTGCTGCGGTACGCTGCAATGTTTACGCTGTATAAGAGCAGATGAATCTACGCCATCCATGATCCCCATGTGAAAAGCGTGGAAAAAAATAAACAACCTAATGATATAGGAGTCGGGGTGAATACCGAGTCTGTACCCGTACGCTGCAAGTACCACGCGCCGAAAGACTGTCTATTTGTTCGCTCTGGAGAAAGTCAAACGGCCCGGATTTTTTGAGAAACACAATTTCTTAGAAATGACTCAATCAAAAATTACGACTCCAACGCGAGTTTAAACTCAAAGCAAATCACGAGTTCATCCGGATAGAATTGAAGAGAACAGCCCCCCCCCCCTCCCCCCTTCCGTTTCTGATAAAACGTGAAAATTTGAATTTTCAGATAGTCAAAATTCAAATTTCAATAATTTTCCTTTATTTTTTTTTCCAGATCATTCTGAATTCCATGCATCGATATCAGCCTAGGTGTCACGTTGTGGTGGCCCCATCGCCTCCAGGATCGGCACCGGATCCACGAACGGAAAATTTCAAAACATTTACTTTCCCAGAAACGAGATTCACCGCTGTAACCGCTTACCAAAATCATCGAATAACGCAGCTCAAGATTGCCAGCAACCCTTTTGCTAAGGGTTTCCGGGATTGCGAACCTGAAGAGTGCGATTCTCCCACTTCCGGTACACAAAGTGTACAAAACCCGGCGAAAAGACCTGCGACTGGTTCCAGCAACGTATTACCCAGTTATGCTACTGTACCTACGGTTCCAATTGCATCGAGTATCTCTGCGGGTATTGCCGGCATACCAAATCCTGAACATCAATTTTATGGAGCTAGCGCTAGTCACTGGGGATACCCTGGACACCAAAGTGCACATATGACCTCACCTCATCATTACCCTACTCATCCTCATCACGCACATCCTGGATCGCACGCTTCTTCTTTATACGGACCACGGTAGCCTTAGAAATTCGAAGAGTTGATTATCTCAGGAGTTGATATATTATGATGCGATAATATATTAATTTAAGGCTCAGATTTTTTTTACGATTATACTATGTCTTTTATCTCAGAGATTCGACTCTTCAGGGTAGTATATGTACACTAAACGTAATGGATTCTGATCCGGACGAGTTGGCTGTTTCTAGAATTGTCCAACTCGTCCGCATCAGAATCCATTACGTTTAGTGTACCTACCAGCTATTCGCAAAACGGAGATTAATTATTCTATACGAGCAGCGAATTCGTATTGATATACCAAAGTTCAATTAAGTATGTATATTTAGAGATATGTGTGTAGGAGTTAGTTTAGTATTAGGGTTACGTCGAGTATGTATACAGTTATAGTAAATTATTGAAAACGCTTAAAACGTCTAGTGACAACGCCAAAGTTAATTAGTCTAGTTAAGGTCGAAGAACGTATGTATTTTAAATTGTACAGAAAAAGTCGTATTTCTCCTTTCATTCTTTCTTTCCTTTTCATTTTTTTTTTTTTTTTTTTTGTTTATTTCGTTTCTCTTTATTCTTTCTTTGGTATTTTAGTAAACTCTTTTTCCTCCGCAGAACCGAACACAACACTTTACGTTCACAAAGTGTGCTTTGTGGGGACAAAATGTCTATGTAAAAAAAATAAATACCTACATGGTATAATTATGCCGGGAGCTCAAACACCCCGTGACACCCTTGGCTGGGCCTTAAACTCGAGCTTAACAGTTCAGTTAAGAGTTAAGACTATACATTAAGTGCCTTAATAAATTATATACTCAAGTATTGTACTATTAGAGTTTAGTTTAAAATTTTAAGATTAGAATCCGACCGAGCTTATTGTATTATATAATATAAATATATGAGCAAGTCCACCAATTCTGGACGTCGGATCCGGCCTCACCCCCTCAGATCTTTTTGAAATTTTGTGTGCTGAAAGTCCTCATCGAAAAACAACTACCCAATTTTTTTCAGATTTTTATCCCTTTTATTTCAGAAGTTAATATATGGGGTATTTCGTATAGTTTTATACTTCTTGTTTTAATAATTGTTTTTTTGGTTCTTCCGCCACTATAGAATTTTTTTGAGAGACTAGGTCTTTTGTATGAAAAAGTCTCAGCTTTCCGAAAAAAATATGAATTTTTCATTCACGCTTGTAGAAAGCTCTTAAAATTGAGTTTAAAGTAAAAAAAAGCTGTTTTTTGCCGTTGCCCAAATTTTGAAAAAATTTTGAATATTTTTTTCGAAAAGCTGAGAAAATTTTACACATACAGTGTAATTTTCAGAGTGGGATCTCGATAAACACACGACAAATGAATTAATGAACAAAAAAAATAAAAAATATGCACAAAATGAATCGAAAATGTTTTTCACTTTTTGTTCATTAATTCATTTATCGTGTGTTTATCGAGATCCCACTCTGAAAATTACACTGTCTGTGTAAAATTTTCTCAGCTTTTCGAAAAAAATATTAAAAATTTTTTCAAAATTTGGGCAACGGCAAAAAACAGCTTTTTTTTACTTTAAACTCAATTTTAAGAGCTTTTTATAAGCGTGAATGAAAAATTAATATTTTTTTTGGAAAGCTGAGACTTTTTCATACAAAAGACCTAGTCTCTCAAAAAAATTCTATAGCGGCGGAAGAACTAAAAAAACAATGATTAAAACAAGAAGTATAAAACTATACGAAATACCCCATATATTAACTTCTGAAATAAAAGGGATAAAAATCTGAAAAAAATTGGGTAGTTGTTTTTCGATGAAGACTTTCAGCACACAAAATTTCGAAAAGATCTGAGGGGGTGAGGCCGGATCCGACGTCCAGAATTGGTGGACTTGCTCATATATATCAACGAAAATCAAATATACAAACATACAATGCAATGTGCCAAATGATTCTGAATTTTATTTTCTTTTCCTCTCACTGTATAGTTTCTTCCCTCTTACGACATTTTTCTACTTCTTTTAATTTTCAAAAAATTTTTGCCATTTTTCCGAAGGAAAAAAAAAATAGTTTGGGATACTTATAACATATATATGTATATGTCCGTGCTATATACCTCTACTCCCGACAATTGGAAAGACACACGACACCCTGTCCCAAAAGACAAACTCGTTTTCCAACGGGCCAGAACGTAAACGACGTATGGACGGACGTACGGACGGACAGGACGTGATTGATGCGCGTGTGAGGACCGACGCTGTGTAAACATATTAGCGTCGCGACGCTACGCCGCCTCCCCCGACGCTGCTTAAGCGCCCTTAATGACTCTAGGAGCTGGGAACTTATTTGTTAAGATAGTTATGATACGAGTATGATAGGTACAAGTATAAGTGTGAAATTTAATTTCCCGATACTTTTTCAGTTTTATGGTAATATCGTCATTTTTTTTCTTCTTTTTTTCATTTTTAAATTAATATGTCTCATGGCTGAATGGCAGAGACACTTAGGCATTACTATACGACGACGTATACCATAGTCATTCGTCACGAGAGAAGATATTTTAATAATTCTATCTATTTCTAAGTAACAAGCATCGTCTTACAGAGAAGCTACAGAGACGCCAAGCGTCCCGGCGATGCATGACGGCGCCGGTACTAAACCCTACGCTATCCTATTAGATATTCTTTCATCTTTCTACCTCGGCGAACTTTCCTCAAGATCAAACCTGAGGGAATGCAATAGTTTTAAGTAACACTTAAATAGAGATCCAAGGTCTCAATACGTGTGGTCCTGATCATCAGATTTCAATCATTTCGCAAAGACTCCATAAATCTTCTCACGATTAGCTTCAATTTAGAATTTCAATTGCCCATCAAAATCCGTCGAACATTATTTCCAGATTTTTCAAACAACGATCTCGGTTTCTCATAATAAATTTATCTTAATGTCAGGGAAATCCGATTTTGGTAAATGACTTCACCGTTAGAAATAAAATGTACCAGGGGGTCCACTATCATTTTTATGTTGATTTAAGCACTTTTTTCAGTTGAAACAACAGAAAATTCGTCGTTTAAGTGAAACTTATGTTGTCTTAATTAAAAAAAAAAGGGTTGAAATTGACATAAAAATGATAGTGGACCACCTGGGACATTATTTTTTTCAAATTTTTCCAACAGTGATTGGTGTAGTTTGTGGTGTCTTTAATTCCAAAAACCCAGCGTCCAGAAGTACAAGTTCGTTGATCCTTTGTTTCTATATCTTTCCTAAAGCAGATTCACCACTGTGCATAGGTTTGCTCGTAAAAGTATAAAGAGCGAAAAGGTATAAGACACGAAACATGAAACGCGAAATACGAAACATAAAAGGTTCCTGTACTACTACGGGTCATGTGGCACACCGCAGTTCTTTGGTTTTGGTTTTGAGTTCTCTTATAGCTAGCTTACACATTCGCCTTCGGGACCTTCGAACCCTGCAGGCTACTCTCGAGTATTGGGACCAGCGTGACATTCTTCTTTCATACTCCCACCTCTCTCGCTCTTTTAGTCTGTTCTTTTTCACCCTTAGTCATTAAGGCCCACACACGAACCATGCGAAGAAGAAGAAGAAGAAGAAGAGCACGAGCGAGGCGTGTCGCAACGACACTTGAAAATCTTATATCGAGTCTTTCGACTAGGTATATAGGTTGACACCACTTTTCAGAAATCTGCGACCTACTGATCTAGAACACGTGATAGTTCTGGAAGTTATATATCGTTGTTTATGGGTCGTTCAGACCTCCGGCCTGGAATTTTCTCAATGGTTTCTGGACCTATTTTGTAGTCTGCACACGTGTGGTTGAAGGAGCGATTATGTACACAGACAATGGAAAGCAGAGTGTGCATCTATGCGGTAATATCGGTATACCTAGTTGGACGCAACTCTTTTAAAAATATTTTTGGAAAATATCTGATAAGAAAGTTTTATGTTGTAAAATTAAATTGAGTAAACAAAATATCGTAGAGTCGCATCGAGAAATTGATTCTGGTATTCGAAACGAGGGAATCTACAGGAAAATGACGAGATTTTAGTTTCGGTTGCAATTTTTGACTATAATAACAAGAATCGAAAAATTCTTACAATCAATAATTTCTGAATAGACTCGCCGTTGTATTATAGATCCTTAAAAATCCAGTGAAATTTTACTAGGTACATAAATTGTTTCTTTTTTTCTGAAGAATTATGAAAATTATTGGAATATATTTCCGAACTAATAAGTATGTCACTAATGTGGCAACAATACCAGAATCTTTTTACAGCCGAAAAAAAGGCGAAATATATGCCGTAATAATTTGCTGCATGCAGCTTATAAGCTTTGCTAATCCTCCGCGATTCGATTCTGGGGTGAAAATTTACCCAAGACTTTTAGGAATCTCACAGCATCATTGTGGACGCATAGCGTACCGCCATCGCCGCTGTCGTATACCTACTTTGAAGAAAAGAAAAAATAAAAGAAAAAATTTGAAAGCGCGAGAAGAAGTAATAGAGAGAGAGATAGAGAGAGAGAGAGAGAGAGAGAAAAGTAAATAAATAAAATAAAAGAATAAATCAAGTGACATATAGCAAAACGGAAAAGGAATAAAGTCGGCGTTTAATAATAAATCTCCCTAATTTTCCGGTGGTAGCTTGTTGGTCTGGGATCAAAGGGCGACAAATGAATCGCTTGAATAAAAATGCGTTACACTCGAGGCTTCTCTCAAAAATTCCCCCCTCTGCAACACTATACATCTCATCTTCGTATCTCGCGATCATGTAAGATGCTGCACGAATATGTGCCTTGAAAAACCTTCCAAGAGATCCTCCTTATGCTAGCTGTAGTAAAGTGAACATCTCGCCCGGACGAACCCGCAGTCCCACGGCCCATGAATCCGTCATCGCCATCCACTACGGGAGTTACCGCGACTTGCTTTTATAGTTTCCATGCCATCTGAGTAAACCATACTCCAAGTGTATCTCTGTCTTTATATATTATATGTGTGGGTGCAGCTTGGATTTGGCTTGAGGTTTTCGTACGGTAGTCTCTTCTTCGTTCTTGCGGTCCATATGCATATACGACTGCAGTAGGTACGCGTACATGCGCGTACGCCGACTCCAGTCTCCGGAGGCAGAAGTTCATATCCTGCGGCCCGTGAAGAAACGCGGAATATGGTCGCAATGACAGATTTACAGATTACAGCCAGCAGCCAGCCAGCCAGCTACCGTACTATACGGCACTCCAGGGTGCTGCTCCGTGGTACTGGTGTACCACTTTCACCCGTTTGCCATACAATTCTTAAAGCGTCGCGGTCCTGCAGCGGTACGCGCGACGACGGCGTCGCGACGCCCGGCAAACTCCTGGACGGTTGAGTGCGCGTCAAATAGCACCTACGGTGTTTACGCTCGGTGGCGAACATCTCGCCTTCTCTATACTTTATTTTAAAACTTATATATGTGTGCTGCATATATATATATAGAGTATACGAAGAGACGGCGTTATCGTCTTCCATCGACTTACCTTCCAAAATTTTAAGACACATATTATATTTACGTGAATATTTTTCAGTTTTTTTTTCTACTACTACTTCTTTTCACGATTTTCGTTATGTGTGATACGAGCGAGATGAAAGTGAGTGACTGCTTCGCGTGGGTGTCAAATCCACTTTTGATAAATACGAAATTGCAAAAACTGAGATATAAATATTAGCTGAATTGTGAAAACGAAGCAGTAGGATAATAGTTTTTAAATTATTGTATCGAGTTCACACGTGATTTAGTCTTCAGGAATTCTTATAATCACGCGCGGTTTTTACACAAAAGAATTTTCGCTTACGTGCAGAGATTGTGGTAGTCAAACACATGGGTTAGTGAAAACGTTGCAAAATAACACCGAGTATACCTAATGAATTACGAGGACAGGAAATCTAATGACAGCGGATGCCACAGCAGCTGTCTTCCCAAAAAATGATTGTTTCGATTTTTCTGTCTTCGCCTAGCTAACGGCCGTATGCGGATATACGAGTTAATATCTTACCCACAGTTTTGTCGGGGTTTTGTAAATATTCATAAGAATCAAATAATAATCACCTGCGCAGACTCTCCGAACAAACTCTCTCTGGAGTTTATACGCGAGAGATACTTTTATACGCCGTGTCAATTTATCGTTATTTCGCAAATTCAACAGAATATACGAAAAAAAAAAACAAAAAAAAAAAAAAAACGAACAGAGAAAAAGATTACGTGGGATGAAAAAAGAACCGGAGAGTAAGAAAAAAGTTCGCTAACAATGTGTACTATACTGTTGTTTTAGTAATAAATCTAGCCAACTTATATATGTACGCTGATGTCGTATTATACGCGAACGATTAATCAAATTTTCGTCTTGATTTATCGTTGAACAATGATAAATTTAAGAACTAATTGAGCATATCGATGTAGGTATAGTATACGCGTATTTACAGCTATAGCTTGTCTTTTATCGAAATAATTAAAAAACTGTAAATTTTGAATAGTAAAATGAAAAATTTTGTGCCAACAAACGTAGAGATGGATCAGGTAGGTATTAATATAATTTATAATTTTTGCCTATACGACGCCGGTGGATGCAGTATTTTTCTTTTTTTTTTTTTTTTCTTTTTGGTTACCAAATAAATTCATATACACATCACCGCGGTGTATAGGTCGTGGGGTGAGTTAAAAAATTCCTGGATTCAGTTTTATGAAAAAGATATAGACGCGGTTGCGTCAGATCGCGGATTGGTGAGACGCGCATAGTTGAGATTCAATTTGGTACGAGATGACAAGTACAAAGTGTAAAATATTTATCAGGTTCTTTATAGAATCGTATACATAAAAAAGTTTAAAGAATCTTCAAAAAAATTTAGTAAAAAAAAAAGGAAAAACGGTGTAAACTCCGGGATAGACATCACGCCGAGATTAAAGGGTGTTTGTATCAAATGGTAGATCCGAAGCACCTCTCTCGTCTTCTTCTTCAGGTTTTGGTTTTGGCCCGCGAACGAATAGCGAGCCTCGTGCAGACTGAAGACTGCGTGGTACGGTTCAGTTCAGGAAGGAAGATATCCATCGACGCGGCTGGCGGTAACGTAGCAACCCTCGGTGGCGAAGACAGACGATGTCCGGGAGCCGAGGAGAGTCTCTAGGCATAAGTTTACCTTACCTCGGTATAAATAAAGTCAATGATCCTCCAAAGTTACCTAGAGCCCAGTTGACAGAGGCTCACACTGTATATCAGGACGTTTTTCTATCAACATATCATCAAAACTGATCCTCGCTCGGACTCATATAGACTCGGAATCTAAACAGCTTTTGAATGTCGTTTATATTTCATATAGGTGTATCACCAAAGAAACTCTTTTATGCAATATAGGAATATGTACAAATTTATTTATGTATAATACGGTGCGACTAAATGTATTAGCAACGTAAAAATGTCAAAGTATAAATATCAGGGTGTTTGATGTGGAAGAATTGGTATTTTTCATTTACCCCGTCAACCCTTCAGATCTGTTCATTTCAGTCTATAAGACTGAAGGGTTTTGACAAAAATGTCTAAGAGCTGTCTCAATCGAGTTATTATTGTGTCGTTAAAGTGACGTGTAACAATGCGCGTTTATTTCAGCCTCGCATATTACTTCGGAACAAAAAATGGTAAGCACATGTGAAACGAAGGCATCGGCGAGGTTGAGATTTCTTGTCGAGAATGTTTTTTTGTTTTCTGTTCTTTTTTTTTTTCTGAAATTTATTTAACAAGTTATCGAGTAAGAATATATATTCACTTTAACAGCGCATAACTTCTTTCATAAATTTTGAGGCAACATTAAAAAAAAAGCATTCCAAACTGTCTGATATATACCTTCCATCGAATGTCTTTACGATTTTTTTTCTTATTAAGTTATGTGAAACTCTAAAATGATAAATCGACTTGGGTAGGTATAATATTCTTGGACATTTTTCCGTGAGCAGATTTTTCAAAAATTCAATCTTAGATCATAAGAAATAAGAGAATTGAGGGGTAAGAGGTGAAACAAAGTTATGTGCTATTTTTTTTTTTTTTTTTTTAAACAGTGATTACATGGATCAATGATTATTATTCTAAGCAGATAACGTCTGTATAAGATATATGATTACAATTATGATACAGCCATAATAAAGGCATTAAACGCGCAAGTGGGGGTCTGTTTCCTCATTCCTCTATCATATAGTAAGCATAAATGGTGGGTCTATAGGATAAATGAAATGTGAAGTAAATCGGCCGTCAGATTCCCACTACCGAAAAGCCCGTGGAGTCCGTCGAGTAAATCTGTAAATGTAAAGTTAGTGACTTGGCGTTTGGCCGTTGTCGTCGGCACGGCTTGCCTATCTCGCTGCTGGAATCCCCATATGTCCGTCAGCGCGCCTCGCCAACACCTCGAATCACTTGAGAGTTCGGAGTCTTCCACACTTTGCTGCAGAATTCATATATGTCCGGTTGTATATGTGTGCGTCTCGCCTCTCGCCTCTCGCCTCTTGCCTCTTGCTTCTTCACGGCCTTTCTTCAGTCTTCTTCTTTGGCTCCTCGCGCAGCCGGTCCATCCTCTTGTCCCGCTACCCCAGCTGGACCAAAATATAACCGCGCGTATAGTGGCCAAAGCAGGGGCGTCTAATCGTACGATGGGATCGAAAACAGGCCCGAAAATCATACGAGGAGGAGCTGAACAGAACTATTTTTCAATTTTTTAAATTCTTTATTATAAATTTTGAATATGGCTAAATAATTGAATAGCCTTTATTGATTTCTGGAAAAAAATCAGAGTCTACGGTTCTTGCTATTAATGCTATACTAATGCTATGATAACATAATACTAGAATATTGTATTAAGTGTAGAAGCTAGAAGAAATATAGTAATAATGGTTAATGAACTGTTTCTATGCGTTCTATAATTTCCTCGGAAAAGAATGATCTGAATATCTATTTTTAATGCAATTATAAGCCATAGTCTACAAGTCCTAGCATTATTCATAAAATAGTAACGAACCAGCAATCGCTATAATATTTCTGTGTCATAATATCACGACACGGTCTAATATACGACCGTAAATTATTTATGCAAGATAAATATGACCGTATATAGAAGAAAAAGTGCGAAAAATGCGTTCGAAGCAAAATTCACGATACATGGACTACATTACATTGCATCGCATCGACGCAATCGAACAATATGCAATAATAAATTCGCTGCAGCGGTCTTTTCTTACTTTATACTCTTTTCGAAGTATAATAATATAATATTGTTGTAAAAAAAATGAACACAGTATTCTTAATTCGATTAAAATCTATATTCTATAGAGATAAATGATGTCATCAGGGACAATTTCCATCCCTCTGATTAGTCAGAATTCTTTAAAGTTTGAAAAAAACAGCAGGTTTCGATTGAAACTATATCTCGAACGAGATAAGTTGATGATAAAATCGCATGGCGTCACTACCGTACGGGTAACTGTCATGGCCGTAAATTGTTCTACTAAACGATTACGCACTTGACTTAACCTAAAATTACTTCTGTTTACATAAAGTTTCTGTCAATCTGAAAATTGAATCCGTTAACTGATATTTCTAAACGTTTAAATAAATCGTTAATAAAAGCAATGGGTTCGCCAATGGACACACCAGGCTCCCAAGCGCTTCAAGCAGCTAGAAACATAAAGGATTTAGCAGTGTTTAAAAAGCCAATTGGTGTAGCAAAACGAAGTAAAGGTTTCAAGGGTAAGATTTTAGACGAAGATACATACATAGCAAAAATGGCCGAAATTATACAAAGAGATTTTTTTCCCGATTTGGAAAAGCTCCACGCTCAAAACGACTACCTAGACGCATTAGAGCACAATAATATTAAACGTATGCGTGAATTGTATGAAAAGTACAGCTCGGGTAGGCCGATAATAGAGAGACCGGTTAGTCCCGCAACTTTTGAAACACCATTGAGGAATGGTAGCGCGGAAGAGTCCGTTCAAAGTACACCAAAATCACCTGAGATTGACGTTACGACAAACGAGACAGAAACTGATAACAAAATAGGTCTGGATGCATACTTGAACACTCATACCAGCGAGGATAACGCTAGTTTTGAAGAGATGATGGTAGAGGCTGAGAAAAAACACAGATTGAAATATTCATGGCTTTACGAAGTGGAGGAAAAGTCAAAGGCTTTAGCTATAGAGAGGAATATGAACGCTATGATTAGCGCAGATGGGTCTTATGGTAAATCTAAGGAATTGGAAGGCTGGAGTTATACAAATAAAAATTATATTATGTACGTACCTGACGGCGTCGAATTAACACCTGAAGAAATGATCAACTTGGCTAAGAGAAAGCAAGAAGTTGTTCACGACAATACAAGGCTGAAAGTAAACCCTTTTAACGAACAACAGAATAAGGAAACTATAAATGAACTTGCAAAGACACAGTCTAAAGTTAACGACGGAAAGATTGGAGTCGACGGTAAAGAAGTAGTGCGTAATCCAACACCGAGAATTAACGGGTTTAGTTTTGTCGGTGATCCCAGTCCCAGACCTGGTGAATGCGAAAGTCCGATAATGACTTGGGGACAGATAGAAGGCACGCCTTTTAGATTGGATGGAGGAGATACTCCGATATTGAGAACTAGCCAAGGGCCTGCTTTCAGGATGGCCGAACCACCTAAAAGAGAAAAAATTGCATTACAGTTGGCAGAAAAAGCCGGGGAGAGACACAGAGATAGAAAAAGCAAGGCCTTAGAAGCTGCGAGAAGATCTTTGGCTAGGTATTTTTTTATTAACAACTATCTGATGTTCTTTGAGAACATTCACCTTCTTGGAATGTATAGGAAAAGACATGAGTCCTTTGAATATTGAAAAAAATGATATATCATCAATTATACCTTTCATACAAAATCAAATACTTGATTATATAATAGTTTTACATATCTATATGACTTTGGAGACCTTTTGTTGCTAACTTTTAATTTGTTTAATAATTTTTTATATATAACTAATGTATTATTATTGATTTTCAGTCCTTCGCCAAGACCATTATCAGCCATGGATCGTTTGAGCACGATGTCACCAGCGGCGAGAAGATTAGCTACACAAAAATTGCGACTTTCTGGAACTCCGAGTCCTAGAAGAGTTCGTCAATTGAGAAGTCCTTCAATTGGTGTCCGTACTCCTCATACACCAAGATATAACACACCTGGTTCAAAAAGTCAGGATTCTCTATCTGGGAAAAGACCGTCTCCTCAGGGTCCTGTGCTTACAGACAATCTGCTTAATTTACCGACTCAGAGACAAAGAGCTGCTGATTTTTTCAATCTGAATAAACCGCAGTAGATTTTCTGTGTAAAAAAAAAAAAAAAAAAAAACTGATGATTGATTCTTTGTATAAAAAGAGCCTGAGGAGCTCTGTGAAATTTATCTCGAGTTATTTTACACGAAAATTTTTTTATTCTTAATATACTTGCTGAGTCGTAATGTCGTAAGACAATTATCAATGAGAAATAGTTTTATTATTTCAACTGGTTATATATTTATCGAATCGAATAATTTGCTATCGCAATATAAGTATGGTAGAGTAGTTTTCTATATCTGTAAAGTATTTTAATAAAATAATATCAATATTTCATGTTATATCACATATTATACAGTGTAAAGAATTTCGATGGAGGAGCCATCGAAATCGTCTAACTTAAGTTTGTAAATAATAAGCAACTTTATATGTATTTTCATCGTGAAAATCATGGTGTGTGTTGATTATCGATTTTAGAATGTCAAAAAATTGGTCAGGAAATTCGATTACTATATTATTATTATTATTATTATTATTATTATTATTATTATTATTATTATTATTATTATTATTATTATTATTATTATTATTATTATTATTATTATTATTATTAATAGCTTTCTTTATTATCCTTATATGAAAGTATTCATATAAAAGTAGTGTAAATATTACATATGTTTGAAAAGCTCTCAGATATACTGCGAAATAAACGCGAAAAAGCTTTGTTAAGATAAAGCTTATACACATAACGTGTCGAAGTGTGAAACAATCTGAGTCAGAGTGATAAATAAACAAAAATTCTTACCGTCTATCGTATTATTTCACTTATTTCTTTCGTAATTCTGATACGAGTTCATCCTACCTACCTACTTACCTACAGCCATCGACTCGCATCGTCGTTCTTTCTGTTCGTTGTCTACGTATTTGAAATTAAAAACGTATCATAAGAAAAAAAAGCACAAATTTTTCTTTCTTTTAACTATATCTAGCAATGAAGACAGTTCTTGTCATCTTTCTTGTCATTTTACTCTTTGTATAGTATAGAGGTGTCCCTGCTAAAAATTTCGTATAGAGACGGATAGAATTGCAGAAAACGCTATAGAAATGGATAGCTCGTGTATCCGTTTCCATCCGTTTCTATCTGTTTCTATAGCGTTTTCTGCACATTCTATCCGTTTCTATACGAAATTTTTAACAGGGCTGTACATTTTCAGAAGACTTCCCATTATAGCTGATTAAACTAATGAATCATACGATATAACTTATGATAATTATGTAATGACTTTTCGAACATTCAGCCAAGATACAACATTCCCTCAATTCAACATCTCCCTCAATCCAGAGAAACGCGTAAGCCCTGAGGATCCTTGCAGCATGTGACAAAAAAAAATCTGAAAGATCGCCATACGAATTTCCAAATTTGAGCTAAAATTTTAACTTTAAATATGTCAGGTTTCAGGAATAAATTTTTTACGAGGGTATATGTTCACCAGCCTCATTATCATTCCTTTTTTTAATCATTCTTAGGATTATTACGTATCTAAAATTAAACTGTTGAATTTTTTTGTCCCAGTTCTAATATTTTTTTTTTAAGACTGATGACGATAGAAAATTGTATTTCAAATCGATGAAACGTGGGATTAATTAAGCTTTATTATAGTCATTGTACTAAAATTGGGTAATGAATGACGAATGGCCTTGACATACTTTTATAACTCGGAACCTACTGTGTCTTTTCGTATATTCTCTTTCCGAGCGGCGATTATACTTCCGGTAGAAAATTCACCGCAGACACTATTTATATGAAATCAATTTTGAGCTGGTGTTATATAATATGACGTTGATAAATATTTATTTCTCTTTCGTTATACCAGTTGAAGGTAAATAAAAAAAAAATATATATATATATATATTTCTCTGAAATCGTCGAGTTATTATTAACAACAATTAATTTAGCTATACGAACCGCAGTGGAACATTATGAATGTTGATTGTTTGTACTTTTGGACTCGGAACAAAAAAACAAATACTCATGATCGGTGGTTTAAAAGTTTACGGAATTGCAACAGAGTTTTAAAAAGCAACTCGCGCTTCGCCGAGGTATAAGTACGACGTCTGACGATTAACCTGGAGGTCGCATAAGTAATTATAAGAGAAAAATAAAACTTAAGAGTGAAATAAAATTTCAAATGAAGACTTCCCAGATAATATTTCTGGGCCTAGCCCTTTTCCTCGCGGTTCAATCCACCGCTGGACATCGTACATGTTCAAACTGTGGACTTGGATCCGGAAGTGACGCATGTGGATGTTCTGAAGTTGTTGTAAAGGCTGCGAAGCCAATTCGTCCAGTTAAATTCGCTGACCCTTACGTGATCAAAGAAGCCCAAAGGATGCACGAACCGGCCAAGCAAGGCTGCGGATCTCTGAATCCACGTAAAATCTACGGACCTTCCGTCACCGATTTGCTGAAGCATACCGGTGGTCCGATTGCTCCCAGGTATGAAAATTCTGCACAGTTTGTTTTCATTCACGGTGCTGGTTAAATTACGAAAAAAGTGCATCGATGATTATACTCACGAATTAAACACTTTCAGATTCCAACCAGTCGGTGATTTGTGTACCAGCTGTGCAAATGGTGTCGCTGAAGTCGTTCCCGCTTATCCAGGAAAACCGGTATGTCGTTCTTGCGCTGAAAAAGCTAAGCTGTGCGAATCTTCCTTCGCTGATCCGCATCATTCCAGCAACTCGCAGTCGAATAGAGGTGGATTCAGAAGCTTGAGTTCATCTAATGCTGAATTGAACGCTTTCGAGGATGAATGTAAGGAGACATGATAAATAGACTTAGTAGCATACTTACTGTTATAAAATGTTATAGTGCCTCGAGTAGAAGTCATTCATTTACTGACAGATGCATAATATTTTTCCATTTAGGTCTTTCTTTCGATGAACAAGAGAACATCTATAATTCACAACCCACGCAAGCCGTAGCTCCTGCTGACCCAGTATCTTTGTCCCTGGCTTACGGTTTGGCCCGTCAATCCACCAGAACTATCCCAGAAGGAAGCCTGGCTTTTGGACCAAGATCCACCCCTACTGATGGTAGCGTACGCAAGGTTACCCCGAACATCGCTGAGGAAAAGCTTCTCACTGTTGAAAGACCCGTGGTAGAGTTGAGATTGGCACCGAAATCTTCGGCTCGTGATTCTTACAACGAAGTACTCGCTCAGCAAGAAGCACTTGAGCAGCAGAGACTCCAGTTGGAAGCGGAAGCTGAGGAAAACCAGGGACAAGAGCGTGCGTTCATCAGCTACAGGTAATTATATCGAGAATTGTTCATTATCATACACAAGATTTGCGTTCTGGACTTTGAGAGCTGTTCTTAAATTGTAAATTTTTGATTTTCAGCGATCTTGGATACGCCCCAGTTGCGTCAACTGGAAATAACTTCGTCAGTACCATCGTCAGTGCTGGTTCAGATAATTCAGCTGCTGCTGAAGATTACGCCTGCGGACCCGTTGGCCGACCAATTCCGGGATATGTTAGCGGAAACGTAATCATTCGACGTGAAGAAGCCCCCGAAAACGACGCTGATTACTACGGCGAAGACAGTTACGAACAGGGCTATGATCAGGATGAGGATCAGTACGACAGCAACAGTTCCGAGGAATCAGAATCGTGTGACGGAAGTAGCGGATTCCTTGCCAGACTCAGAGCGTCAGCTCGTGCCCAAAACGCACGCGGATATGCAGGACATGGACACGGTCGCGGACACGCACAAGGCTGCGGTTGCGGCTGCGGTCAATGATTGGAGATTAAGCGATTGTAGGCTTTATTACTTATAATCGATATTGGTCGATTGGGACCAATCCATTGTAGCTAGTCTTTTAACCCTTGTATTATGTGCCCTTCCCCGAATAATAAATGAAAAAATATTTCATTATATATATGTGCTCCTATTTCTCACCTTATTATTTACTCCTATGCTTCGTTTTCTCATCCTATTTATATATGGAAATGCACTTGAGATGAACTGCGGAAAAGCGAAGCTCATTTTACTCATATTAGAGTATAGGTAGCTATACTATGAGTTGCACTATCCAACTAGGATCATGAAAATTTAGAGATCAAAGAATTTCCTTTGAGATTTGGATCTTCTCGCGTTAATAAAAAATTAAAAAAACCTCAGCGTTTATACCGATTATTATCTATAGTCGCCGAGTAGGTATATTAGACCGGTTCAAAAAAATCGACTATTCTTTTTTTTTCAATTTTCGCATTGAAATACTTTCGGGGGGGGGGGGGGGGGGGGGGGGGAAAGATGCCTGTTAAAAGCGGAACTCTTAATATTAAGATTTAGAGGTCGCTCATCGCGGATTTCTATTTTCCATTTAAATAGCATAGGAATTTTATTTTTTTTTCTTCAGAATTTCGTAGCTCACAAACCAATGAACAAATCCAAATGACTCTTACATATTTTGATAGGGGATTGAACACTCTAAAAAATGTATCTATCATTGTGGAAAAAAAAAATCACAAAAAAAAAAAAAATAGTTGACTCAACTATAAATTGAACTTTGAGCTTGAATAACTTTGGAAGGAGTCAATTTATCAAAAAATGATAAGAGAAGCTTTTTGTAGAGTGTTCAATTTCCTATGAAAATATGCATGAGTCATTTGGACTTGTTCATTGGTTTGTGAGCTACAAAATTATAAAAAAAAAAAAAAAAATTTCCTATGCCATTCAAATGGAGAATAGAAATCCGCGATGAGCGACCTCTAAATCTTAATATTCAGAGCGCCGCTTATAACAGGCATCTTTTTTCACCCCCCCGAAACTATTTCAATGCGAAAATTGAAAAAAACAGAATAGTCGATTTTTTTGAACCGGTCTAAGGTATATAAAACCTACTGAAAAATTGTATCTGCAATCTGGTTCAACCACGAAGTTTTGTATTTTAAATCGGCAGTTTGCATCGGTGAATTTTATGAGCTATATTTTCATCAGCTTACATTATGATGCATTTTTTTAAATTGCTAAGTACTTGAGTTTCTTTCGAATTTTTGACGATCGTTGTGTTATAAGAATATGTTGTTAGGTTTATATGTAGATTTCTGAGCATCTTAATACTCGAGGGATTTTTTGAGCGGAGATCGACGAGTGATTACCATTATACGAGGGTGTAAAAGTGTTGAAGTTATATAGCATCGGTATTTTTGGAACTAAAAAGCTTCTTACTATAATAGGTACATTTACTACTTCCGAGTGTATGACGCGCTGTCGACAGTCCATAATTTTCTTCCCAAAGAAAGCGAAGACTGGAGAAATCTGGGCGCCCATGTGCGTCCGCCATATGGCTTTGCGTGCTGATCGTATGTATCCCAGAGCACAGGGGAACGGTTACGAGCTGATGACAGCCACTCGAAAGCCACTGTACAAATTCACCCCTGTGAAACATGTCTATACTACCAAAAGCCATCAAATCGCAGGAACACTTCCCCATTCGGTTTCATATATACTTATACCAACCCTGAGAAATGACTTCGGTGTCTATCGCGACTGTGAGTTGTTACTTCCGGTCAGGATGGAAGAAATGGGAAGTCCTAAAAAAACGTTCGAAATTATTTTATACGGCTATAATGTTGTGCTGATCTAAATTAGTAAATTCACATGGCTGATTTCTGATTGTCATTTATGATCGGAGATCAGAGATTTCTCTATTTTTAAAACAAATGTGCACCAGTTGCGTAATTATACAAATAAAGGCATAAATAATGTATACCGGAAGCGGAAAGAAACGCGGGATGTTTTCGTTCTTGGAAATAAAAAGAGGACAAACAGGAAGCGGCCTTGCGTTTTTACCGTCTATATGTATGACACGGTAGTACTTTGGCCAGTTTAGAATCATTTATTCGAAGATCATGATATCGACAGGGGCTTCGGCCGCTTTGGCCTTATTGGTCTTGATGGTCACAGCTGCTAAGGCTCACCCTAATTGCGGCCAAATCAGGCCAACCTGTGACTGGAGTTCGAGCTCAGATGAACAGAGTGCCATTTCTTCTGGGGCCCAAATCGTCACCTATGGAGACCCCTGCTTCTGCAAGGAGTCGCTTCCATACTCCATACAGGTATTTAAAATAGTTAATATTTTATTGAATCACTCGAATC
Organism: Tenthredo mesomela; assembly: GCA_943736025.1. NCBI lineage: Eukaryota > Metazoa > Arthropoda > Insecta > Hymenoptera > Tenthredinidae > Tenthredo > Tenthredo mesomela. Next base: position 40,495,940 of record OX031015.1, on the reverse strand, counting down.
AGAACAACAAGTCACGTTCTTTCGCTATTTTACCTGAGAGTAGTGCTTGAATGATGCAGAACCTTAATTATTGATCATAAATCACAAGTTCAAGCTACCCTCCGAATTGTTTTATAGTGCCTACGTGTAATAATCTTTTTCACTTGCAAACAGCAAACATGGTGTATAATGATTGTAATTTTCTTACCCAGGTGCCCCGAACAGTGCCAACTCCTCAGGAGGAACGTAAGAGTTATGGATACTCGGTGGTAGCACCAAGCCATACCCCTGGGCGTTCTCTTCAGATACCTATTAAGATCGAAACCCCAATAGTTCACAGAACTCATGATAATTTATCTGGTAAAACCTACGGTGTCTGTGTCCAGCATCAAGAATACGCCCCTGGTCCCGTAAGGCACAGCTTCGATTGTGCTATCCAAAAACGAGTCGAGGCGCCAAAGTCAGCGTAAGTATATCTACAACGATCAAATACCTATACTAGTAAAAAGAGACCAAGAAAAAGTACCGTTAATTTAGATGAATTGGTAAACGTAGTTGTTAATTTCTGTTCCCCAAAATGTATTGCCACCTTTTTTGACTGGTATAAAGTGTATTTTTCTTTCACTTTAGGTACAAACCGTCGATGTCAGTCCACATTCAGCACGAGGAAGAACGAGTTCATCCGCGATATTCACCGCTCCCATTCGCCATTCAAAAGCCAGTGGAAAGAGTACATACTGTTCAAAGACTCACAGGGTTAACATCCAAGGTGGATAGAGTTTTGGTACCCGCTTGTGAGATTAATGGCTGTCCCGACTGCAAAGATATCCCCAAACCTTGTTACTAAACATATTTACGATTCAAGAATATATAGAACTTAGAACGCTACCTGTGGCTTGTAAGCACAGCTGAGTTATAGAACTTTCATTAGTTTAATAAGCAAAAAAAAAAAAAAAAAAAAATGAAACTTTTTGAAGCAACACGTGCTGATGAATAAATTAATTTCAATTCACGTATAGTATTTAGACATTTGTATCTATTTTTTTCTCCCCGTCCCGAAATCCCAAGTACCTTTCTTATCGTAAAAAAATGAAAATTTACTGAAAATTCTACAGCAATATTATCGTCGTTTGAAAATTAGCAGTTAGGGTAAGCTGACGTTGCGTGTCGTGAAACGACGTGGAAGTTTTTGAGAAATTTTTATGCTGATGCAAGAATCAGATAACGGAGCGGCGGTTTCTTATCTCTTACGATAATTAACAACAAACAATCGTCATGTTAGTGATTATGATCACGACGTGCGTGTTCAATCACTTTTTCCCAATTTCATGAGCAGACTATATGAAGCTTGATTCGAAGGCCGAACCGCACTGGGTTCTCGATCTCGTCATGGGGCCGATCAGAGAGACAATAGTTTATTTTTGCATCTCATTCCTGGCCATTTCTTGGCCGGGAGGAAGCCTCGGTGCACCAACTAACGTTTTACCGTTGCTCAACCAATATTACACCTCCAATATAGACAGCCAGCAGACTTTACCCGGGATATCATCAAGCGATTGCAATTGCCACGTAGGATCTTCAGCCTCCCAGATCCCCAACTCTGCAGCTCACAGACAGCAACTGCTGAATCAGGCAAAAATCTTATTGGAGCAGTTGTCTTCTTCTGCACCGATTGATACCTCGGTGAACATCGGCACGCCATGCAATCAGGCAATCGAAAACCAGGAGAGGATCCTCCTTCAAAATTTAATCAATCGTCTCGGAGCCTTCAAGAAGAACAGCATCGTCGCGGCAAACTCCTCGTCAAATCTACCAGCAATTTCTGAAGCCACGTATAACTCGATAACCAATCACTATCTCCAAATCAGGCTTTTAACTCTCGATTTGTTGACTCCGGAAGATGTGCAGATCGTACAACCAGCGTTGGACTCTCTCTACAAAACATTCGTCAAGATCATCACTGGGCAACTCCTCAACGTTGAGCTGCCCAACTTGTGCAGTGCGACACTTACTCTGAACACTCAATTGAAGGCTACTGATGCACCGCTCGAGCTGCAAGAAGAGATAACTTATTTCATCAAAACTTTAACCGTGGCTTTGACTGGGCAAAGCCAGGTTACAATTTTGGGACTATGCGATTGCTTGAACGATTTGGAAACGTCAGTTGTAACGGTGGTTGAACACGACAAGTCTCAAAAGCTGCAATATCTTCTCTCCCATTTGGTGGAGGCTGTGACTAATGCGGTAGTCTCTGGAGGAGACGTTGGCTGTAATGTTATCGAGATTGTACAGCGGTATGTCACTAGTATGAAACAGGCTGTGCAAGAGGATGCCAATGTGAGAGCTAAGCAAATCTACAGTTCTGTATTGAGCTTCGAGGAAGATTTATACAAAGTTTTGCTCGCGTCTAAGCCCATAGCAATTGAAGCAACGCCTTCCCCTCAGAACACGACCTTATCAAACCTCAAGACCGAGGAATTTTATCTCAGCGAAATTGAGCGGCTGTCAGAAGAAATTTTCGGCAATCGCAAGAATCTCGTTAAATCAGCAGTGAAAATCCTGTTGGATATTAAGAAGTCAGAAGATCCGTCGCCCGAAGATGAATCCACTTCTTCGGAGCCGAGCAAGGCTACACTCGCAAGTTTGAAGAAGATTGTCGACCTCCTGAGATCTGTTAATTCATATCCTCAAACAGATTCAACGGACGTGGTTGAAGCGATCGTTGAAGAGCTGAGCCCTCTGCCACAGACGGAGGTATCGAAGGTTTTGAACGCTTTCGATCCTGTCCTGGAGGACAGCAACGATACTGATAAGCCTGACGATGCCACAGCTATAGTTAATAACGGAGGATTTTTGATTATCAAAGAGCAGCTGGTGCAAGAGACCGATGTCGATGGAAACGTTGTCGATATCGTACAAAGCGGAGTATACAACCTCGCAGATCCGAAAACGAACGTCTCATGGTCTGGAAATTATGCGATTCAGGATGAAGACATTCACTTGGGTCCTAACAATAAGCTATACGTCAAACGCTCTGGAGTCTATGACGTGGAAGAACCCCAAGATGATTCAAGTACTTCTGCTTTACCGAGAGTTAAAAGACAAGCCAACTTCGAAGTAGAGAGGATTAAGGTTACACAAGTTGATCAGAACGGGAACCCTGAAGTGACCGAAGGTGGAACGTATTCTCTGACAAACCCCAACACGGGAGCATCTAAGTCTGGGAATTTCGTGGTTGAGAATAGCATTTCCAGGTCAAATCCTGATGGCAGTATAGAAACCATTAAGTCTGCAATCGTGCACGCTGACAAGAATGGTGCCACATCACCCAGCAAACAACCATCCCCAGAACCTGGTACTGGATATTTCTTATTCGACGAACATATGTTCAAATCACCCGACAGCAACGGAAACTATGGGAACGGAGTATATAATTTGAAGAATCCCGCGACTAATGAATACGTGACCGGAACTTACACCATTCAGGAGGTGAGTCGTACCAAAAATCCTGATGGATCTGTGGACTCGAAGACAAGTGGTTTGATTTACGTCGACGGTATTATTCGTGATTCAAGCCCAGACAATTTCGACATTGTTCTATACGTTGTGAACGGTTCAGAGTTTACGTTTAACGATCACATAGTTTACGTGACGGACGTTAATGGAAATGTCAGTCCCAGTATCACCGGGGTATTTGGTGAAACAGATCCCACAACAGGGATAACGAGGGTTGGAAACTATGTAGTCCAGAGTATCATTATGACGGAAAATCCAGATGGCTCTACGGATACCACGACATTTGGTACATTTTCAAATATTAATTTCGTCGCTCCGAGCGCCGGCTCGTCTACAAAATCGAGCAAGTATCCAGAACCTACTGAATCATCGACAATTGGATCTGTCAATCATTACCCACTCTCACAAGATGCCTTCCAATCTCTCGTTAACAAACTCGACCCTGCAGCGCATCCCGTTAACCCTGGAACTGGTTCTTCAACAGATGATCACATCTATCTTCCTTTGCAACCAGTCACAGACTCACCATCGACAACCAGCTCAAACCCAATCGGCTACGACGCTACAACAATAGTCTCTAACGGCACAACTTTTATCATTGACCAACTCATCACACCAGTAGTAGACGGCGAAGGAAATGTTATAGACAAGATTACAATGGGAACATACCATTTCATGGACACTTGCACGAATATTTCCTGGTCCGGAGCTTTCGACGTCGAGGACTCTTTGATCGAGACGATATCTCCAGGCAAGACCAAGGTAACGGCGTCAGGTATTTTCGACGTAACTCCAACCGAAGATGATTGCGATTCTAAGATTATGGGGAAGTTCTCGATTGAAAGTGAATTGTGTGTCCAAGTCGACAAGAGTGGTGTCGTTGAAGCCAGCGAAGAAGGAACATACTGTTTGACGGATCTCACTACTGGTGCCACCAAGACTGGAACTTTCGTGGTTCAAAACACCGTTTCCAGGTCACAACCTGGCGGTGCTATGGAATTCATAAAATCTGGAATGTTGTTCATCGACGAATCTGATGCTACGCCATCATCTCCCGTTGAACAACCTCTCGGCCCAGATGGTTACGATGGATATTTTCTTTTCGACGATCATATTTTGAACTCGCCCGACAGCGACGGAAACTACGGTAGTGGTGTGTACAGCATTAAGGACCCCAGGACAAACGAATGCTTGACAGGAACTTACGTAATTGAGAAGACATCGAATACAAGCAATCCTGATGGAACTATAGACACAATGACAGAAGGTGTGATTTATGTTGGCGGTTTTGATCCTAATTCCAAGTCTGGTAGCTCCCCTTCTCCCTCGATAATCAGACACGGAGCAACGTTTACGTTGAACGATCACCTGGAATACGTGACCGATATTTATGGCCATACCAGCTTGATCGGATACGGACAATCAACTCAAGTCGACCCCGAAACCGGTGTGGAACATACTAGTAATTATGTAATATTCAATGTCGCTACAACCAAGGATGGGGATGGCTGTACCGACGTAAGGAGATTCGGAGCACTTCCCATCTCTCTTGATTCCGATCCGATCGAAGATCCGGTGTGGACCACCCAAGCACCGACGGAACCACCCAGCACCACTCAAGCTCCCATTGATTGTGATTCCGATTCGACTGAAAATCCGGTGTGGATCACCCAAGCACCGACGGAACCGTCCAGCACCACGCAAGCTCCCATTGATTGTGATTCCGATGCGACTGAAGATCCGGTGTGGATCACCCAAGCACCGACGGAACCGTCCAGCACCACCGAAGCGCCGACATATTCAACGAGTACTACCAAAGCACCGACCAATAAGCCTTGTGTACTGAAAACAGACGATTTTCAAACTCTTATTAATAGTCTCAATCCAATCATACCAGCGCTGACGAGCCCTCATCAGACGCCAAAGACGCAGGACGAAGACCTTCCAACGTCAACAGACGTTGTAGATGTTAGCGGAAATCCAATCTACGATCCTACGGCAATAGTTACTGACGGTGCATATTTCATAATCGACGGACAGGTGTTTCCACAGCTGGATGCTGAGGGGAATATTGTGGGTTTGCTTAAGACGGGAAGCTACAGTATCAGGGACTCGCGAACTAACAATTCTTGGTCCGGAAGTTTCGAAGTCGAGGATTGTTCGATCAAGTCGAATACCGATGGCCAGATTGACGTGACGGGTTCAGGAAGGTTTAACGTCACTTTGCCTGATAGCTATACAACGAATTCCAAGAACGAAGCAATTTTCTCGATCACAGATCTCGCACGTGTGGTCGTCGACGAGATGGGCACATCCAGAGCTACCGAAAACGGAACTTATTGTTTGACGAATCCCACCACGGGTGATTCCACAGACGGGACGTTCGTAGTAGAAAATAGTCTTTCTAAAATGAATCCCGATGGCAGTATTGATCTAGTTAAATCCGGAACCTTATACGTCAACAAGCCCTGTGCTACATCTGCCAATAACCAGCCTAGCTCTGTAAATTATGGCGGATACTTCTTGACTGATCAACATCTCCTCGAAACTCCTGATTGCGATGGAAACTACGGTACCGGAGTGTACAACATCAAGGACCCAAAAACGAACGAATACACGTCAGGAACCTACGTGATTCAGGAAGCATCTACTGTGAACAATACTGACGGAACTACGGACGTTACGACGAAAGGATTGATTTACGTAGACAGTTCTCGATCAAGTTCGCCTTTAATTAGCTCCGAACCTTCATTGGCCATCATAGATGGTGCACAATTTACGTTTGTCGATCATCTTTCTTACGTGACCGATGCGTACGGACGTGTTAACATTGTTGGTACTGGATCATTCACTCAGACGGACCCTAAAACGAACACCAATAGGTCTGGAAAATATATCATCCAGGACATCGTCAACGTCAATAATCCGGACGGTAGTCAGGATGGGATTGAATCTGGGATTTTCTACTACACGACTGACAGCGATAGCAGCACCGATCCATCTGCAACGACTCCAAAGTTAGGAGCAGATGAGACTTTGACCGAACTGAACGAGTACTTGAAAGCTTTGTTCAATTCTCTAGACGTCTTGAAGACACAGAAGGAAAAAACTAGCAAAGCAACACCTGAGACTTCAGAGTCAACTTCTGCAAGTGTCTCTGGCTCTGCGATAAAACCTGATTACGTAGTGCTACCGCGATCAAATGTAGTTTCAGCGATTAATGGCCAATGTCTTTCACCCGGAGACATTGTGGTTGTTCAGACTAACAGCGGAACTGCCCTACTGGCTACAATCCAGGATTCTTACAGCCCGGTGACTTTTTACGTAACCAACTTGGCGGATTTGGCTAGAAGATGTGCGACTGCGAATAGAGTCTGGACCATATCAGAAAACGATTTTTCAAAACAAGATCGTAGCCTTTTTGCTACGGTTTTAAAATCTGGGAGTCAGCCTTGCCACACGTAAAATTTAACTGAAATTATCTATTAAGCAGGTGTATTTATATTAGGATTGGAAATATATCAACGATACTTCTCCACGTTTAGCTCTATAATTTTAGTCTAAAAATGGAGGTCTAATAAATAAAGATGTGTATTGAATTGAAAAATGTATTCAAATATTATTCGTGGACAGTTTATATTTGTCACCAAATAGTGATCCTTTCTCCTTGAACCTTTTGATGCGGCCTTATTTTTTATCTAGCACAAGTTGCGTGGCAATCATTTTGATTTTCATTTAACTCCTTTAAACTATATTGAAGGAATAATTGGATTAAAACTCGACGAAACAATTTTGGTAGCTCAGCATTTTTCAAAAGTCGTCGATCCACAACATATTAGTATAGTATGTCCGAGTAAAAGTATATCGGTAAGTATACCGAATAATAATTGATGGATTTAATTGGGCCTTGGAATGTTGGCAGAGCTACGAGTGCGTAATAAAATGCGAGTAAAAAATGTGCTGAATTTGTCTTATTTTGTGACTGTAATAACAAATTTCTTTTTCCAAGGTGAGTAGTACCTTGTACGTAGTTCAGCGAGTATAATAAGTTAATACAGTTGAATTTTATATAAACGATACCAATCCATCAATCAGATTCGAAAATGAAGGCCTTTTGTCGTTATTGTTTTGTGACGATTACGCTGACCTGTGTCATTGTTGTTCCTTTCGCCGAATCATCATGGAGTTCCGAAGAGTCGATAGAATTGCCTACAAGACGGCCTGTAAAAACCACTAATACCGACAAAAATTATGGGCAACAAAACAGACCGATTCTAGAATTGTTTCTTGGAGTTTTGGACACTTTTCATGCTGGAGCAAAGGCAGAGCTGAAGAGAGCAAAGCAAAGGGAGGATGAGCGGCGTCAAAAAATTTCGACAACTTCTGAAACTACGATGATTAATTAGGAGGATTGAGAAGGATGTATGAAGTGATAAATATATTTCTCAACAAAAATTACCTACATATTCTATAATTCTCAGCATTAAATCATTCCTATTTTCCCGCTTGAATATGCTTGGAGGGAAATTTTTTGACAAATATATGCCGTTGAATATTCAGATGTGTTGAGATAAAAATAAACGCTTTATCTGTTCAAGGAAAAATGACCATAACTGTCCATCTCAGGGTTCAGATTTGTAGCCTCAGTTTGTCTAATCTTGTCCCAATACACGCAAGCCCATTTAGATATCTTCACAAGAAGCTGTTATCTGGTTGATGTAATTCGAAATGGTATCAATAAATTAGTTTTTTTCTTACTGTATATATGAGAAGGCAAGAGATATATTGAATAATAAAATATATTAAGGATCATGCATTAGTTATTTTTGATCTCTACCAATATGTATAGTATTTATGTATTGAATAATTAAATAATTGAATAACCATAAATTTAATAATTAAATCTTTTTGAAAAATTCATTTGTCTTATGAGGGCGCAGATTTACCGTAGAAACTATTCAATTATTGTTACAAATATTCCATTCACAGAATTTTTCTATAATGAGACGAAATATTGACAATTATATTCGAACTGAGCGTCAATAAACTTTGAACTTTATCGGTTGTCTTATGATAAACTAAGCACATCACGAGGACAGTATCAGAGCTGTTCACTCAAAAACACATAGAGAAGATAGTACATACGAGGCTATACAAATATTAATTATAAGCCGAATTTGAATCGCGTATATATGCAGCTCCTCTGATATATCGAAATCTTTAGCCCGTGACTAGACGTGTAATTGATTAAATAATTCATTGAACCCGCAAGTAGTGAGGTCAAGTCCTATCGGACTATGACTGATGAGACAATTGATAAGGCACGGTCTGAGAATGTCGTTGACTTCTATTATAATCTAAATAATAATTTCGTGTAATAATTCGCCCAGCTAACAAATAATTGAAATATATTTACACGTTAATTGCAATTAAAAGTATTTTACAATGATTAAAATAAAAAAGCAGTAAACCGCAATCTTTCGTTTCATTAAGGTGTAAGCTGAAGCCAGCTAATGTTTCTGACTTTGAGTCGATTCTATTCCGAATACTGGAATTAAATCTTGAGAAAAATCATCGAACGGGATATTGAGATCAGCGATATTCATTACTTGTTATCAATGCTAGCGGGTCATAGCCGTGAACTTGGTACATTCAGCACGTGCCTTATCTCTACAAATTCCAGGCAACAGTTTGGGCTCTAAATTTTTTTCGATTTCTGCTTGAATAACTATACGATATTTTCTTTCTACGATCGAAAATGTTCAATCTTGCATTATTCTGAATAGCATATGAGTGAAAAGTTTCACCAATTAGGACACACTGGACTACAAAATCTCGGTTATTATCAATAAACTTTGAACTTTGCAGATTATAACGATAATAGTTGAAACTGAACTATGAACGTGTACTATAAGGATGATTTTATCATTGTGTCAATCAACTTGAAAAATAGGAATAGGTAACTTAGACTATATGTATGTACGGGTATTTAATATAACGGCGAAGAAATATGAAGGTTTAGGACATACATATATTTATATATCTTATATTAGTGGATCATCGCGCATAGTCTTATAAATCGGAAGATGGGGGTTTTATTCCGTATTAGTCGACGAATCATGATTTCTACATTTGCGTCATAGGTTTGGTGATATCTCTGGCACCTTTGACCTCTAAGCTGTCGAGCTGGTTACTTATGCAGGTCTGCGAGCTATATTCAGTCGATCAACGCTCTCCAAGACGGAAAGAAATCAATCGTCATCTCACAATAATGGCTCGTGTTTTATTCTTCGCAATTTTGGCCATGTGCCTTGTCTGCATGATTCAGGTAAAGATTTTACAAAAATAAATTATTCATTCGTAACTTTTATAATTAATCAAAATACTATAGTTTTTCACAAATTGTTCAACTGCTACATCCCCACGCGGCTCGTTCATATAAACATAAAGTACGGCTGTATATTTTTATCATTACCAAAATTTTCGATCGTCTGATATATCAAAAGGAAATTTTTAAATCAAATATTAACATTCTATCACGAATTCTTTAACATCTCATAGACTTGGATTGTCTCGATCGTTTGAATTGGCAAAATTTTGTAACTCTTGGTTTAGAATATCGATTAAAATATATATTTTTTTTTTCTTGTAAGTATGTTGTATCAAATACCAATTGCTTATATACGAAGTTTTTCCATTTTTCGAACGAGTTTGAGAGATTAATCCATTTTCACTCCTTTCACTCCAAGTGTGTATTTTTCCTGCTCTCTCACCCGATTTCCAGAGAAAAGTAATATAGTACTATCGTCTGTGCTATTCACAATTGATTGAGAAAAAAAAAAAAAAAAATAGAATTTATGTAACTGATGCGTTCGTGTAGGATTTGACTTTTTTTTGTTCATCAAAACAAATTAGAAGATGAGACAGAGATTAAATTAAACGTATATTTCAGCAAGATTATATTATATAGTTGCCGATGAAACTTATTATTAATTGTTGATGATCTAGTGACGGAATCGTTCATTAAAATTTCGTTACAAAAAATTTCTTTTTTAATTTTCCAGGCTAGCCCTGTAACGCCAGATGGGGTTACGGAACGTGATTTTGTGAAGGAAGTCGGAACTGCGTTCAACTCAGCCGTCGAGACTATACAGAAGACAGGAGAGGCTATCCGCAATGATCCCAACGTGCAAAAATTTGTCGGTGATGCGGCGAAAGTCATCCAAGATGGTGCTAAGGCCATTCAAGAAAATGTTGCACAATATATCCCCAAAACAGCCTAAATATATTTAATATAAATTAAAATTATCTTCATATTCTGCCCATATGTCATATAAATATCTAAATCTATACTTAATATGGGATATTTTGGATCTTTAATGTATCCTATGAAATAAACTAAATGAGATAATTGATAACAAAGAATCAGAAAATATCGTTGCCTTTTATTATAATCCATATCATTCCTTAGAATATTATCTCCATACACGATAAAACTACTGCGATTGATTTATATGTTAAGAATTACAATAGGTACATAGGTGTATAACACAAAAATCATGAATTGGTAAAATGAGAATGACCGTTTGTAGTATCTCTTATGAATAAATATGATAGTGTACAATAATCTCGATCTTTAGACTATCACATATATGTATATTGTATATAGACGTAGAGCGAATCTATCAAAACGGATCCCCGAGAACCGAGCATTGGTCCATACTAGAAATATTTATAAAAATAACATTTTTTTTGTTACTGGAATAACATGCAGTAAATTCACAGCCAAGCACGAAGACGATCGAAGGCGATAAATTAGAGTCCATTATCTATACAGACTTCGAACTTTGTATTTTATAATTATTATTGTCTTATAGTATATATATAATAATTATGAACTTTATCCAAGTTAATAAGAGAATTCTGTCCTGCCTTCGATGATAATAAATTTATATGATTAATATGCATGAATAAAATCAAAGTAAATCAAAAGCTGCATGAAATTTTAGTACGAGATGTGTAATGAATCGGATATTTATTCATCTTGTGAAAAGAGATTTTGACTTAGCTGTTGTAATCGTAAAGCTCAAAGCTTCGGAGCTAATTCAGACAGCGTGGAACCGATAATCTTCTGACCTTTAAAATTTATACGCACTTTTGACTAGCCCGAATAAAACTGATTAGCATACCATATGTGAATTTATCGGACCAGTCGAACCAAATTTTTTAAGTCTTCTAACTGAAGCTCACCTCTATATGAGCGTGCAGTCTTCAGATAGACTGAAAAAAACGGAAGTGCATCATAATTATTTTTTCAAGTAAAAATTCCTTCAGCCCGGGTTTGAACCGGGACCTCCGCATTTGTACTGCGACGCCTTGTCCAATTAGACCACTGAAGGACTGGAGGAATCTTTACTTGAATTTCATGTTGTCATTGACCTTCTTAGTCCCAGGTCTGTGTTTATTTCATTGAGTAGTGACTCTATCGTTCGAAGCCTATTAATTCATACCATATGTGAATTTATCGGACCAGTCGAACCAAATTTTTTAAGTCTTCTAACTGAAGCTCACCTCTATATGAGCGTGCAGTCTTCAGATAGACTGAAAAAAACGGAAGTGCATCATAATTATTTTTTCAAGTAAAAATTCCTTCAGCCCGGGTTTGAACCGGGACCTCCGCATTTGTACTGCGACGCCTTGTCCAATTAGACAACACGCTGAAGACTGCACGCTCATATAGAGGTGAGCTTCAGTTAGAAGACTTAAAAAATTTGGTTCGACTGGTCCGATAAATTCACATATGGTATGAATTAATAGGCTTCGAACGATAGAGTCACTACTCAATGAAAACTGATTAGCATTTTTCGTCGCATACATGTCCTATTCTCAAATACATAATTATTAAAAGAAAATAAACTAATTTTTGCTTGTATATAGCTATAGCTGAAATATGATAACTAATCGTGGCCTATGATTCACAAATTGAGCAATATAGCAATGCGATGAATAGGATATTTCATAAATAATGTAATGATCAGTTCCAAGAATTGTGTTATAGACTATATGGTCACATATGTCGCGTTATTTTATTTAAATTATAATAAAAGTGCGAGTTTAGCTGCAATAAAAATCAGGAAATATGATTAATGCAACATTATATCACGTACATATATAATGCAAGTAATCTAATCCCATGAATCAGCGTTAATTAAATCGCTTGCGCTAGCTAGAGCGAACTTGAATTCAAATTGTAGCGAATGATGTTAAGTTTGATGCAGCCACGACATGCATGCATAACTGTATATCTTGTTTTATGACAACTCAAAAAAATCATTAAAACTTATCTAAAGGTCCAAGTTCACTCTGTGTCAGTCCTCATTCGACATATTATACTGTTGATTAATCTACAATCTGCGGGGTCGTGGAAAATGGGAAATTGTAAAAAGGAGAGAAACGGTCTGAATAAACATTAGTGGACCAGCTACTGCGATCATTTCTAAAAAACTAAAAAATTAAGATCTTTGCTTTTTACAATTAAACTACTGTGTTCGCGGATCATTTCGCTCATTATTAATCAATTGAAGATGTCGATGAGGAAAGCAACAGCTTTCCATTCCTTGATGGTTACCTCGAAATTATTATTTGAACAGAAATTAGAAGAAAATTCAGATTCTTTAAAATCTTCTAGGTGAAGATTCATAAAAAAAAATTGACACAAATTATCGAACTAGCCAATTTTTATTTGGCGTCTCAGATTCTTCATTAAAATATGGTACAAGAGTTCGCCGTGGACTCCTGCTGAGAATTCAAATATTGAAATTACTGTGACAAATACTTTTTGTTCACACAGTCTATAATAGTAATTTTCGGTCACTGAACTTTCCGAAGAAACTCAGACTTTACTTACACCTACCCAACAGCATGTTTACCGTCGATATTTCTCATCGAAGATTTTTGTCAGTTAGTTCTTTGGTAATTTCTAATTTTCCTATTTATTTACACGATGAATGTTCAAGAATATACTTTGCGCCCGACATTATATCGATTTACTTGCATCACGCATTGAGAACGTGCTATACCTACCATTTATCATATACTGTATGAACTCTGCACGTCTGTTGCGTATTATTGTCTTATTATTTCGAAGGTGGGTGGTAAGGAAATGGATGAAGGAATCTGGACTCGTACTTTGGAAAATGATATTACGTATAGTTGTACGTTGTAGGGGTGCGCGCGGGGTCTTTGTATTACAGATAATGTTCACACTGCCCTCGAAGCTGTCGATAAGATGGCCTATATAAGAATGCTGTGAGTTCGGAAAAGCATCAGTCTCTTACGATCGTAGTTAACTAAAGTTCGGCTAAAAGAAGACACATATCGCCATGAAATCCTTCGGTATCTTTTTGGTATCCCTTCTTGCCCTTGTGGCCTACGGTGAATCTCGAGTCGTTTCGGAGGAACCTGCGACTAGTCAATCTTTATACGAACTCTTCAATCAGGCTCAAATGGACATGGCAAAACTTGGTAAAGAATTGCATGAAAAATTGAACCTTCCCGATCAGATGACAGTTGTCAACACCCTGAAGAACCACAGCGCAAGCCTGGTCGAAAACGTACAAAGTTATGTTCAAGATATGTCCAAGCAGGTATGTTATTCGAAATTCTTATATAATTCTATTTTTCAATGCTACAAATTACTGTTTTCATTTTCGATTTTTAAAGTTCACGGAGTAGGTAATTTGGGCGGATTTTCACCCCTCGATATTTTTTTTCTCCATTTTTTTTTTTTTTTTATTACCACTAATGTTTGTCTGATGCGGATTGCTGACACCAAAGCAAGTACGCTACCGAGGCGACAGAAAAATCGGTGATAAATTACTATCGTGATAATTACGAAATCGTATATTTATTAAACTTGAGATGATAAGACGGGTGAATTGCGTCTTAAATTTGTTGACGAGGCTCTTATTCGATCGAATAATTTATGTATTACGCGTCTTAGCGAATACTCATCCTTTATACTTGCGCAACAAAAATGGTCTCAATAGAAATAATAATAATAGTAATCATCAGAATTGCAGCAATGAAATAACAGAATATACGTATACCGAGAGTTTAACAAACCTATACCATCACGTTACGAACTTTGAAGCGTTAGCAATTGTTCAAATGTTATCTATTAGCCATTAGACTACAAAACTCACAGTAGTGACATGTTGTTGTAAGATGATTACAAGCCAACTATTGAAATACGTGAATTACGAATCAACATCATTTGAATTTTTTAATCTTGGTTTGCATCTTCAAAATTGAATGTGAACGTGAATAAACTATTTAATAGGACGATTCATGATGGGTAAAATTATTTTTAGATCCAATCCAAGGCTCCTGAGGTCCAGGGGTTGTGGTCCTCATTGAAGACAACATTGACCAAAGCTACGGACGACATCGCAGCTCAGATCCCAGTTGCCAAAAACCAGGCTGCTGAACTTGAGGCTAAATTTATTAAGGGAGTTGACACGATGATCCAACAGTCACGCTTGATGGCACAAACTCTGAACCAAAATTCGGCACCAATCCAGGAGGATATGTCAAAGATAGCGAAAAAGACTGTTGAGATGGCACTTAGTGCTGCTCAGCAGCTCAACGCTCAGGTTCAGCAGTACGCACCTAAGGAGGGACTCAGACAACCGATTCCGAAATAAGCATATATACTACTATAAATTTTGTACTATGTATAGGTTCAAGTTTTCTCCAATCAGGTCCGATTCCATGCAATCGGATGTCCAGAAAAATGACATTTTGCACGAAATCAGTGTTGTCATTTTATTTTCTTCTGCAGAAAAACTGAACACTTTCTATTTTTCATATCCAATTATTTCACTGTATTATAAATATTCAATATAACATTCCTGAATGGGTGCAATGAACAATTAAACTACAAGCATTGTATTCTGAATTTTGTTGCATTTTATTTCATACCTTGGAACGCATTACTCCACCCTTTACCTTGCTGTTCCGGTATTATTAGGCATAAACTTTATCTTCTACGTTATACATGCATAACAATATATTGTGATATGTATGCAAAGAAAAACGTTATTCGGAATAACACTTTTCCATCTACAATGATAATAAAATGAATCGTTTTTTTAAGCAGCTTTGAGAAAACTAAAAGACACTTAATTTACTGAAGAAAATCTCTGTTCTTCCAAAATATATTTCGTTGATCTTCTTCGTCCACCTTTTCTTCTTTCATACAGATCACACAGTTACAGTGTGTAGAGTAATTGTGCTAGGAAAAAGGCACTCGCAACGTTTACATCCCTTAATTATTTGCTAATAAAAGTTTTCGAAGGAACTGTCGTCGTCGAATATAGGTCTCACTAATTTCTTGGAAAGCTTTAGCCTCCGTGATGAAGGCTTCATGAGCTGTGGCATCTTCTGACAAAGACGGGATGCTGCCTTGATCAAAGCACTGAAGACCAGCGATGTAAACTTGTCATGATTAGACGTTTTTGTAGATTTGCTCGATGCAGAACTAGGAACGTCAGTTTCTGGAGGCGCAGCCAGGGCCTATCGAAGATCAAAGTAATGAAATAATGAGAAGTAATTATGTTTTACATTTGTTGCGGAATATGTTTAAGGGATATATCGTATGTCTTGAAGATTGATGATGAGTTGATAATAAATTCATATATTCGAGTAATGAGATCAATTCGGGTTATCTTATGTAAGCAATTTTATTGAAACACACCAACTAATTGTAAATATGATAATACTATAGGTAGGAGGAGATAGTTGAAATTATGAGAAAACCAAAATACAGAGAATAACATGTTTACTTGAAAATTCTAATAAAATTATTGATAATGTTGTAAGAGTATTAGTTATATGCATAGTAAAAGTTTGTATTAATATTGATTATTTACCATTTTAGATAACGTGCCTAAAATCACAAGGAAGACAACAACATAACTTGGAATTGCACACGTTACGGAGCGAGACAAATACATCGTAATTAAGTATATATATTTAATTAGACTGTGTGCCTGCAGGCAATGATGCCGAGAGACGTGCCTCACCGAGGAAATTTATTTCCTCAATTTTGTTTCATGGCGCAATATGTTTTCGCGAATCCGTCACTCCTCGTATCAACATATTCGATTATATTTTCAATTTAAGGCCAATCCAGGTCGCAACGAACGAAAGCATTAATAGGTATCTTGCGCTGTAAAATTAATTCTAAATGGCGCGTTTGATCAGTTTCGCAATTGCTTATTGGTGCATTTTTTTGACAACCGAAGTCGCGGTTACGCTCTCTTTGAATCCTGATATCTTTAGATATTATCCTCTCTCGTATCAGGTCTGAAATATTGCCTGTAAATTTCGATAAATGATTTACAATCTGCACATAAAGAAACTTGAGACCTCTTCCGATTGCTATTCAAACTTTGACGCATCCTACTATACTTCTTTCAAGTCTCAATATCTGCAGATCTCCTCTGTTCCATCAGCTTGATTAACGTTTCCATAAGCTTTTATGAAACGCATGTTCAAAAATTTGAAATTTAATGTGCTACTTTTTCCCCACAGGTTATTCGCAATGACATTATATCATCTCGCCCAAAGTGCATCCGAGACATGATTAGTAATACGAGAAGATTACTGAAGTTCTACAAGAGCCAGAAAGCCAGAGGTTGGCCAGTACACTGACTCCACGTACATTGAAGTGGTAAATACATACTCGGCTTCTTTTTTTTTTTTTTAAGGTCATATTTTTGCAGAGTACAGAAATGTACCGAGTCGTAGAACTTTTAAAGTTATAATTAAATTAATGCTGAGTAGAACATTTTTTTCATACCTGCACAGTGGTAGAGTAGGTTTGCACACTTCTGTGAAGACATTCGAAGAACGTTACAAGTGTCCGAAACAAAATATTGTTGTTAGTTTATTGAACATTATTTGTGTTATTTAACATTCTAAATTCAAAATCAAGCTGTTGAGATTCGAGTACGTCGTAGAGCGAGGAAAGAACAGATTTTATACCGAGGATCAGTAATTGCACAAATTTTTATACAGTGAAAGACTGGCTCGAAATTTATTTCCAATTCAAGGAGAATGGAATTTTATCAATTCCAGCCATACGTGCTTGTCTATTTCGTATTTTTGTTGGTAAGTGAACATTGCATATTTATTATTCAACTCGATTTACCATTATGATTATATTTTTAACGTGCTGTGAGCAATCTCAAATTCATTACATAATAGAATGAAATAACGCTATACAATCGATCTTGTTACAATTTTAATTAGTTTTGTAGACAAAATTGTGTGAAAGGTTTAAAAGAAACTGACTGTCAACTATCAGTGATAATATTCATGTGGTTAAATTATAATTTGTAGTATTAAATAAAAATGAAATAATTCGGCATAATCTTCACAGATTGGTACCGTGACAATCAACGCTAAGGACTTGACGAAGGAGCACACAGATATTTTGGAAAAACTCGCATCTATGGTAGCCGCAAAAAGAGATAATGTGGTGCCAAAGCCAACCCCACCGCCAGTGAAGGAGGAAACGGAATTAGAGAAGGCGGAAAGGGCTAACAGAGGCTTTGAAAAAATGATTCAGATGGTCAACATCCTTGGCCAAGTCGACAACTTCATTTCAGACAGGACGAAGAGCGTGATCCGTAAATTAAACGCGATGTACGACGTTGACGAAAAGGAGAAATCCAGAGGAGCGTGATAGTTGAATGAGAAACTATCTTATCTGTAAAACTTAAAATAAAAAAAATAAAATAAAATAAAATAAAAAACTCTCATTTATACATTTTTTAAAGTAATATATAATTATGTTGAAATTTATTTTGCCCAATTCCAACTTTTCAGCTTTTTTACAATATATCGCCTCATTTGTTTTTGATGTTCATTAATTTTTACTGTAAAAATTATATACAGTCAAGAATCAAGTTGCGAACTTACATAATTTCAGATTTAATGAGTTATTTCGGCATTCATTCATTTTTATACATTAGAAGAATTATGGAAACTAATCACGTCAGCTCAAGTTAGCTTGCCGAAAAATTTTGCAAGTCCCTCTAGCACTTGCATAAAAGTTAAAATATTTCTTGCTATATTTAAGAACCTTGGAAATTTATTTATTACATTTTCAATATAGGTCTGTACGTATATAATAATATTAAAATGGTCCATGCTAATAATTTTATCTCTTCAGCAAATTAAAGTTAATTAATCATAAACGAGTTATAGGAATATATTCATATTTATATTATATGCAATAGTATACATATATTTAGTAACAAAGTTTACACTATTTGGTGTAGAGTATTATAATAGACAATATTCATCCCTCGAGTGTAAAATTTCTTAATTGCTAGTACGAGCAATCAAGCCATTCACACGATTTTATAGTATTATACTTCTCCAGGTCCTTAGGCTTGAATTCCAAAGGGAAGTAGCCACCTTATAGTAATAATTATATATGATAACTATTTACGGTCATCAAAGCTAAGCTAATGATTTTACTATAGACACCGTTGGTATTACTACTAATATTTTCGATGATCATAAGATCGTGAGCAATCATCTATCACCACAATTGATAATAATATTTATCAAAGTATAATAATATTAATTATATTCAGAAAAAGATTGAATAGAAAAATATGCTGATTCAAAGACGATCATCTACTATAATATTATATGTACATTTTATACTAATTAGCAAAAGGAAAAACTAATTATCTAATTATGCCTTTAGGGTATTCCTAACTTTTGAGGAAAATTCCGTTGCATATTGTAATATAAACTTAGATATACTATATGGCTATTTACTAATTTTTATTACGCAGGTAAATTGATAAAAATTATTTTACAATTATTGATATGCAAATAAATATTCATATGCCAGGTATTATAATTCGCATGAGTATTATTATATCGTTCATTTAATATATATATTATTTATATCTAGATATATTTAATTATTTATACATGTATGCCATGTTATTCGTTAATATTTGCTATCGCAGTTTATATCACATATTTGTTTTATATATATATATATAATGTCCAAATGGGGATTAATTATATTATGTAAGACTTACGCATTCACGGTGTGTTTTTTTTTTTTTTTTTTTTGTTGTTCATTTTTCCACCCAATTTTTATATATCAACGTTTACCTATTTATATATCTTCGTTTAATGTTCAGAGAAAATCTCGGAAATAATTTACATATTGAAAATTAACTATCATCCAGGCTGATAAACGTTGAATATATTTTTCCCGCAAAACACTAGAAATCTATTCCATTGCTTTTTTTTTCACAATAGAACAAATTGACTGTTCTTTTTTTTTTTTTATGTGTCTGTTCTAGTGTTAATCTTGCGGGTTCACACCTTGCTGCTTACGAATTCATTTATTAATATTTAAAGGCATTAATGGCGTGTACTTTTCACTCGGGCGAAACTTGTACTGTGTACAAAGACGATTCGACTCTGCCTCCGGGTATCCATTGCTGAAAAAAATAAATCAGAGATCAAGCTTGAATTACTCAAACATCAAAATATGAATATAGACGTTTAGCTCTTCACCACCACCACCACCATTATCTTCGAATTAATATAGCAATTGCATATTATAATAAGAAAATAGCAAACGTTTAAACCCAACTATGATTTTTTTTTTTCGTAGTCCACCACCACTGAATTATCCTGTAATATATTGTATATTTACGAGAATATCCATTTAGAGTCCTTCCGTGAAGTTTGATAAAACTTCGAAAGATTTTCCAGCGTTGCGAGTAGAATTTCATTTGATTTCAATAGTTATTTTATATTCAAAGATTTAGTAGTGAACCTGAATTATATTGATGGAAATATTAGGTACCGTAATAACAATAGATTGAAAAATTAGAGTTTCAAAAACGAGAAAAATTTCGCCAATTTTTCAAACAGAAACCTAAACTTTGTGATACCAAATTTAACCGCGTTTAACTTGAGCTTCAGGATTTCTATTCCCCTAAAATTTCGGTCTGAGCCCAATCTCGGTGGTGTAATGTACCCCGATGGACGAGACCATTCGTAGCAGCTGAAATAATTCCAATTAAGTACTACATCCTATAATCATTATAATGCTAATTATCGATGATTGACAAACTTATTTCGACCTCGAATGTTACGCGGTATAGATTATCCTTATGGTGGTTCCAATTGAACCCTGACCCTCTATCAATATACAACGTTCATATATATAAGCACACATAATTATGTATACTTGTCAAAATATGAGGACCATATAAAATGCCATATTGATGTACGAACTGTATGTGTGTAATGCTCTTTTGTATTACAATATTAAGTATGGACTAATCAATCATTTTCAGAATTGATGACGATTGGATTAAATGCCGGATATTTTTGTGTCTAGTGCGTAGAATATTATGGCGTAAGATCACGCATGTCATATTTATAATTATATGGATTTTAGTTTTTAGATTTTGGTTTTCGCTCGAGAAAATCACCAGCACTGTGATCTTCAGAGTGTTTCAACTTTTATGCACTATGTAATTTCACCAAGTAGAGTTCCATGACAGATCAAAGCTTGCATAATCGTTTCAAGTTCAGTAAAAAAAAAAAAAAAAAAAAATTGAAAAAATAAAAAAAAAATTGACATTACTCACCGTTGCCACTGAGAGCAAGGACGTCTTTCCTTAAAACAAGTAACTTGCACAACGTTGAAAAACAACGCCCCGAGAGTATTGGCAACTTCGGTATTAAGACTCTGTAAACATCGGCGAAATTTCGAATCACAATCACAGTGCGATCTGGTGATCGGAGAATGATTGCAAATTCCATCTATACATTGCTGGGGCCCGATTGTAACCGGGCAATTATCGTGTTCCCTGCAGCACGCATCCTCCGAGCTATGCTGACCAAGATCATTGTAAGACGAAGCTATGTTACCTGGGCCGCACCACTTTGTTCCCGGATAAATCAACCCACCTGGTGCTTGATTCTGCGCCAATTATCAAAGATATTAAATTATTATCGTATACGAATTAATAATGAAAATCATTTTTTGAATCGATGAAAAATTTTCCTTATTTTATTTAAATTTTAATTACCTTTCCACGATTTCGGGATTCTTTACAAGTCTGTTCCAGGTCAGCGACAAGATTTGTAGACATTTGTCGGACCTTTCGAGGATCAGCCCCCAGGACCATTCTTTGAATAACTCCTCTGTCGCTGTAGAGAGCGCAAAAAGGCGCCCCAGCGTTCACCTCCACCATTCTAGACATGGTATTGTCTGCCACAAGGACACTACCTTGTGCCATGTAGTCGCTGATAGCGAGCACAAGGTACAAATGTACGAGTCGTGAAATCATCTACGGAATCGCAAGATATTTAGTATCGAAAATAAAATAGAGGAGAAAATCTGTAGTATTCGATGAAGTGGGAAACAGAAATCTTGCATTTATTTGATTTGATGACCAGCACAGAAGATTAGTTGATGAGATGGAGGTATAATCCGTAGGGGAACAGTTTGGTGTAATACATACTATAGGTATGAGTTCAATTATTCTGGGAATAGCATGTATACGTTAATGTATGCCCTACAGCGATTTTATAATTAATTAGCTATTAACTAATCAAAGTTGCAATTTATAATGTCTGCCTAATTGCACGCTATTTTACTCTAATACCTAATGATCCCTGGCTATATAGTATACAGGATGAATTGAAACAAATAGTTCTAAATTACCGGACATTGAAGATGATCGTTTTAATGAGAAGAAGAGTAAAAACAAAATCATTTCTCCTACTACTTGGAGTACGAAATTACTAAAAACAGGAAGCACATAATATATTGTTTCTGAAAAGGATTAGTTTTAGTATCGAATCAATCAAATCAGATATTTATTAGGGTGCTTTTTTTGAAACGACTATTCTTTTTTTGCAACTCCCCATTGAAAATCTTGTTGTGGACGTCGAAAAGGGAATCTTGTCCAATTTTTAGCTCTTCATTCCAATTCCAGCACTCGCGCTTTTCTTTTTAAGTTTTTCCATGCTAAAAGCATGTAAACATTACGACTTTTTCTTTCGCCGCGCAAAACTCAGCCGCATTTCAATGGATTGTTCTCATCCAAGATTCATTTTACAGAGAATTTAGTGTTCTTCAAAAGTGCCATTGGTAGTTTGGCTGTGGTTTCAACCGCCGCACTTGTGTAAGCCTCCAAAGTCGATTTTATGCATAAATCTTCTTTCTCGCTGTGGGCGAATAAACAGCTGGACTTGGAGAAAAAAACTTCAGAACAATTTTGTAGGAAATTTATTTCTCTACAAAAAAAGTCCAGTACATAAAGTCTTTAAAACTAGTATTTCAAAAGATATAAGGACTTTGATTTTTTTTAAATATAAAATTCCAACAAAATGTCAAGTTCAATATTTTCAAGTCAGTCAAACTATTTCGGGTACTTTTGAAGAACACTAAATTCTCTGTAAAATGAATCTTGGATGAGAACAATCCATTGAAATGCGGCTGAGTGGTGCGCGACTAAAGAAAAAGTCGTAATGTTCACGCATGCTTTTAGCATGGAAAAACTTAAAACGAAAAGCGCGAATACTAGAATCGGAATTAAGAGCTAAAAATTGGACAGGATTCCCCTTTCGACGTCTACAACAAGATTTTCAATGGGGAGTTGCAAAAAAAAAATTGTCGTTTCAAAAAAAGCACCCTAATATATATGTCAATTATTTCTTCGACTGATCGAGTCATTTTAAAAGTGAAATACAACGTGGTGATCTTTCGAAACATCACATGCCACTCACAAGCAAGAATTATCGAGTAGTAGTAATTAGTCATTGAGCAAACAAGGCTTTTAAATCTTTAAACCTGTATAATTTACTATGAAAATTACTGCACGATAATACCGCAGGAATTATTTTCGTATGTATGGTATAAGTAGACCTTGGTAATTGTCAACAAAAATTTTGAATCAACAATTATTACTTTCGTATTAAAAAATCTCAAGCACTACCCGAGGTCACGCGTTTAAAATGCTAATAGAACTCAGATCTTGAGCAATGCGATAACCGTTGATGAGTTCTTCAATAATAATTTATAATGATCTTCGTTGAAAAATACAAGGTCAAAGTGTAAATCTACAAGGCAATGGTTCAAAGTTTAATCGCGAACAAAAATACGCAACTTATTTCGCAACGGAGACCAATAAATTTCATATAATCTACAAATTCGACCATCTAGAATTGTCTCCCTCATAAAACACCCCTCGTATAAGTGAACCAACGCAAACTCATCACCGATCATTTCAGACATCTAGATCATAATTGGGTCAACGGATAGTCGAGATTTATTAACGATAAGAGGACATCGCGTACAACATAATATCATAGAGGCATATTTTACGCTCATAAAATTACAACGAAGGGCTTAGGTCGTGCAGTAATCTAGATCTGGGTCAACGAGCCGTATGATCCAGCAAAATACGCCATATAGAATAAGTGGTAACCAAATGTTTGCGAAGAGTCAAAGTTTTCTCAATTTGGACCACGATTTATCTTCGATGATTTTTTAATCGTCAAAAAACCTGATTACCTGAAATATTTCATACTACATACACCTACGAAAAATTTATGAATATAGCTTTCTACTAGGGGGATGGCACGCATATTATACACGCGCTTGTCGACGTGTATTCAAAGTCCATAAATCTTCATACGCTTGTCACGGGCTGATTAATTTTGCGATTGATTTGCACTACTAAAGGACTTCACAAGTATAGCGTATATGCATAATTGCAACATCATTATCCACGGTATTATACAACAAGGGCAACTTGATCCTGTTCATGGCATAGTGCGATGAAATTATTTTCGACTATCAATAATGACCGCGTTTCATACTTGATTAAATTAAACGGAAAAAGGACACGGTCTGCTACATTTTTTCATCAATTTATTGGCCCTTCGGAACATCAAAAACCAGACCATATCATCCGGATTTGAACGATTTAGATTGTTTTTTAAGTACCGAATTTTTCTCCGCGGTCAATTTAAATTGCAAACTATATAGGTATACACTAGGTTCCTGTGTAACATTACGTGTACACTGATTCCTTCCGGAATCGGCTTTCAGGCTGTGATACACGCCGACGTTTCAATCACTTGAATGAAATGATAAATGGTCCGTCATTGTCGACTTCCCATGCCTGTAGGTATGTACCTACTATACGGTCGTCTATCTCATATCGAAGCAAACATGATACAAAAAGAAGCCTTGACTATCAGTGCAGGAACACCTTGGACTTTTGCGATCAAATAGCCTTCATTTATAAATCTTTTTCTTCTCCTGTCTGTGTCATTTTTTTTTTTTTTAACTTTATACTACATACGACAGTAAAAAGGAAAAACCTCGGCGGTTGTTTTAATTATCTTTATACACGACTGCAGCATGCAGGAATTATATACACGTAGACCTTTAAAAAATGGCAATGGAACGATAATATTGCGAAAGAATGAAACGTGCGCCTATAACTATATGCATATATCTATATATATACGATGAAAGGGTTGATGTCGTACCCGCCAGAGGCTAAGGCGAAGATTTTTTTTCACTCACCTTTTTTTCACCGACTGATGCTATGGGTTTAAACACCAACTAACCAGTAGCTGAGATATAATCAGGTTGTTTTTGCGTTAGATCGTTAATTAACTCGGGTATACCGAGTTACTCGAGTTATACTCGGGACATATGAAAATTTCAAGATTAACTGCAAACGGACGTAAACTAGTGATGGACACCTCGCGGGTAGCCGGCCCAGCTGAGTGCTGCAGTGCGCAACACCCGAACAGGTTCCTCGCTATTTATAGAGCGGTCGTATTCCTCTGGGGGTTGAAATCGCAGGTGAAACAAACAAAGGATTAGTATGTTATAGTGCCGAAAAACTCAGCTGATGCGCGTCTTATTCGAAATATATAAAAAATTTTACGAATTGATTACTTCATCATGCAACAGAACTTATATTTTATAACATTATTCCTTATCCTGTATTAAGGGGACCAGTACAGCGACTTTTCGAGAAATTATCATAGTCAGAAATCAATTTATTTCATAACCAAAGTTCATTTCACATCAAAATATTTTTCTTTTTCAAAATCATGTGTCGTAAGGATTTCAGAGCACCGTTGGACCGATTCAAGTCATCTTGGATTCATTTTCTTCAGAAAACAAATCCTCATCATGTGAATGTAGGAATTTTGAAAATTTTTCGTTTTGGCCAAGTTATTTAAGAAATGAGTGATAATAATTTTTGCAAATTTGGTAAATTGATCATAACTTATGACATAATTTTTTATTTTAAAATTCCTACATTCACATGATGAGGATTTGTTTTCTGAAGAAAATGAATCCAAGATGACCTGAATCGGTCCAACGGTGCTCTAAAATCCTTACGACACATGATTTTGAAAAAGAAAAATATTTTAATGTGAAATGAATTTAAGTTATGAAATGAATTGATTTCGGACTATGATAATTTCTCGAAAAGTCGCTGTACTGGTCCCCTTAAACACAATCAAATTTGAGTTTTAAAATAATTTCATGGCTATTTTATTGACTAGGTATTTAGTTAACACTTTCAATTTGTCGATTCTAAACAATTTGAGTTTGAAAGTGATAAAATATTAATTAAAACTTGGCTGATATTAATATACTCTTGAAATTATGATTACCTGGGTTTTGTGGTTCGACAGGATAAAAAACGAAACAATGATCCCGTGGCACGTTAAGGGATGGACCTTCGGCCGAGCTTGCGAATATTTTGTGTCATTCACAATATGGAATTTTTGGATAAATTTTGATATGAAATAATAGGATCATAAGATCCGATGATCTTATTGAAGTTGAATGGTCAACGGTCACCATCAGACTGACTATTTGAATGAAACACGATGGCGCTTTAACTACTAATATGAATAGCTGTGTGTATGCGTGTAAAAGTGTATGTCCGTGTCCTTATTTTTCATCTATGTGCAGCGCCCGTGTATCCTACCTACGATTATTTCTACGGTATTAAAAAGGGGAGATCCAAAATCACGTGATCGGAGGAGGTATCAATGACGCGTTATCACACTCTATAACTGCACGGAAGATTACGCATTTACTCAGGTTATGAATAAATATACCGAAGGCTCTCGATTCTCAAACATTTTAACATTTATTTTAATTTTTAATTTTTAATTTTTAATTTTTAATTTTTAATTTTTAATTTCAATTTTGTATTGTCAACTACATTATAATTCTTGACCTTCTATATATATGCACATATACAGAGTAAAGACATTCATTAATACATATATGTATAATTAATATATGCACGTATATGAATATGATGCAGCCGAGAAATATATAGGTAACGCAGCATTTCACAAGTGTTTATACAAAATGATGCAATCACTCATCGCATGGTTCGTTAAAGATTTACCAAGCAGTAGCTATAGATACAGGATGAAAGGAAAAAAAAAATATCATATCAAGATCATAGTCCATCGGTAGGTCAAGAGTTTAAGACATGTGCGTTTATCCGGAATGAAAAATTTGAAACAAAAATCTTTATGATATACATAATGTGATAATAGAATAATTAAAAAATCTATGTTATTTTTTTTCCATGCTATACTATCTCCTATTTTCTATTTCCAGTAATTCAAATATATATATACAACGCAATTTCATATTCAAAATGATTTTCCACCCAGATCTATTATTCCAACCCGCAAACCTACCACTTCATTGATTTACTAGTAGTGTAGGCATTTGTACAAACGCCTTCGCCGCACGTGAGCCGGCTGTCTTGCGCAAACGTATGTTACTACTTGCAGACTTACGTTAGAGTTGTGTGTGTGCGGTTGCAGGCTACAAGGCGCATTTTTTATTCTCTACCGATAAATTAATAAAATTATGACATAATAATTGTTTGGAGAATATTTCATGAGATGTATTCCTAATCGGCATGTTTTATGAAAAATTTAGAAAGAATTTTCTCTGGTAATAGTTTCATGTTATTATATTATACCTTAATTGATGTAAATTGTTTTTATTGGGTTCATTGCAATATTATATCGTATAGTAGGTATAGCGATGGAAAATTTTTAAGGCTGGATTATCGCCTTCCTGATTGTAGCGGTCTGGATTTTGCGGCTTATCTATTCAGCTTAGATGCGCTTCGCAATATGTGTACCTTAGATCGGTTCAAAAAAATCGACTGTTCTTTTTTTTTTTCAATTTTCGCATTGAAATACTTTCGGGGGCGTGAAAAAAGATGCCTGTTAAAAGCGGAGCTCTTAATATTAAGATTTAGAGGTCGCTCATCGCGGATTTCTATTTTCCATTTAAATAGCATGGGAATTTTTTTTTTTTTTTTTCTTCAGAATTTCGTAGCTCACAAACCAATGAACAAATCCAAATGACTCTTACATATTTTGATAGGGGATTGAACACTCTAAAAAATGTATCTATCATTGCGGAAAAAAAAATCACAAAAAAAAAATAGTTAACTCAACTATAAATTGAACTTTGAGCTTGAATAACTTTGGAAGAAGTCAATTTATCAAAAAATGATAAGAGAAGCTTTTTGTAGAGTGTTCAATTTCCTATGAAAATATGCATGAGTCATTTGGACTTGTTCATTGGTTTGTGAGCTACAAAATTCTAATAAAAAAAAAAATTTCCCATGCTATTCAAATGGAAAATAGAAATCCGCGATGAGCGACCTCTAAATCTTAATATTAAGAGCTCCGCTTTTAACAGGAATCTTTTTTCACGCCCCCGAAAGTATTTCAATGCGAAAATTCAAAAAAAAAAAGAATAGTCGAATTTTTTGAACCGGTCTAGTGTACCTATATGACTTGTTGGATCAGAGATGAATATGGTAATATTATAATGGTGACTGAGAATATTGGTCCTTACATTCGGCTGATTTAATTCATATCGTGTCAAAATTCAAATTAAATGAAACAAGAGAATCGAAATTAATTCATTTCTTATGAATATTGAAGTTTTCATACGTACCTATACCTATAGATTTTTAATAAATGACTTTGTGCTTTTGATGTAAGTGAGAACCTCATAACAAGACATCCAGAAGTTTCCACAATGCGAAGAAAATGTATACGTGGTAAATTCTGAATCGTTCTAAAAAAAAAAAAAAAAAAAAAAAAAAAACGCCACCAAGATAATTTTCGTCACATTTGATAGCATAAATCTCACGAAAGTTAGAAAATCAATTACAGGAGTGAGTTTGGAAATAAACAGGACACACACACATAAATGGGTATACAGTTTAGGAAGTAAAATTTATTTTTAACGATAAAGTAATAAGTATATTAAATAGTTTTTGGCTTTTTTTTTTCAGATTTCATATACTGTATACATCTCTGTGTCGTTACAGTAGCAGAAAAGTCGATTTCCTATACATTAAATAAAAAATAATTAGCAGATAAAACGAATAGGTTTTTTTACCCATGTAGTATGTCTGAACGTCTGCATAGGAACTGAGCTTGGGACATTCAATATAGTGTCAAGTAACACTAAAATTTCGAAAAAAAAAAAACGAAAAAAAAAAACAAACAAATTCACTCATTTGATTCTTAATTATGAATAAAATAATGGGATATGGCAGGAAATAAATTGTCGTTAATATATATATATGATGTGTGTCTGAATTAGGGTAACCATTCAACGTCGTTAGACAAAATTGCTTCGTTTTCAGAAGGTCTGGAGTTTGGTACGGCTTGATTTTCTGACATGTTCGGTGTCCTGTCGTTGCTTGAACCAGATATTTTGTGATAAATGTTGCTTCCTGTTCTCGCCACCCATTGCACACCATCGCCTAATTTTGCACCAATTTTTCTCACAACGTTGCCAATATTTTCAGCCGAAAATGTGTGAGGTGTTATGTTTATATCCAAGCTATTGTTGCCGGTTGGACATCCGTTTTGTGTAACGATGCTAAGATCGTAGGGATTTACTCCGAAGGTACTAAGATGATTGCGAATTTCATCAACATCAGTTGAGTCCAGGTCACGACGACGCGATAAAATAGTTGCACTCTGACGATTTGTGGAAGCTATTTTTTGGCACGAAAATACTGCCGCGTAATTATCGTAGTCTGTTGAAAATACAACGTGCGTTGCACTGCCTGCTACATCTACGAAAGCAAATAAGAAATAAAAATCATTAG
The DNA here is from genome assembly GCA_943736025.1 of Tenthredo mesomela. Classification (NCBI taxonomy): domain Eukaryota; kingdom Metazoa; phylum Arthropoda; class Insecta; order Hymenoptera; family Tenthredinidae; genus Tenthredo; species Tenthredo mesomela. Next base: position 40,466,157 of record OX031015.1, on the reverse strand, counting down.
AACTGATATTATGAGAAATACTATATTCAACAATTTAAGTAACGTATAAAAATCTAATTATCACTGTTATAGCACAGGTGTCAATTAAATTATAATATATTATTATACAAAAACTCCAAACGCGTATATAGCGTGTGAAAATAATTATATAAAATGATTATTTGTATCGTCGACAAAATTCATAATTCTAAGCTAATGGGAAATTCCAAAAAGCATTACGTCAGTAAAGTAAAAAATTATCGCGATACAATCGCGGGGTTAGCAAACTGATTGCTCGAGTTCAAATATATAGAAAGATAAAGACGCGCAGACTTAGACGAAGATGTTCAACGTTGAGCTGATAATAATATGTAAATGTAAATAATTATTTTTGTGATATAAGTTAATTCAGCTACGTTTAATTATATGTATTCCATTAATAATTTTCTGATGGCAAATATTTTTTACTATATATTTTATAGTATAAAAATTCCCAAAATTTCACACATGCGAAACTGCAGCTTCCGGTCTCAAATCGTGATGATGCTTGAGTGGATTTAGATTTAAAAAAATGTCAACTACGTGGAAATTACATGAATTTAAACTATACTAATCGTTGTCTAACAGAACATGTATACCTATGTTAATGTAACATTTAATAAAAACAAGAACTTACTCAGCGGGAATCGCACTTGCATACGAGCGGGCGTGCTGGGTTCCGGTACACTCAGCTCACCGGTATAATGGTATTCGTGTTTCAACGGCGTCAATCCTGTATATACACACAGACATGTAAACATGAACAAGTTATCCATCCCGTCGCATCCAATTTATACCCATTTATTCTATTTACGAGCCTTTATTAGGCTTGATAGAGCCCATAGATTCTCTACCGCTGATCTGAGCCGTATAATTTATCGTATAGGTAGGTAGACGTATATTGCGCTCTATACCGATACGCTCACAATTTTGAACGCAAAAAAATAGACAAAAAAAAAAAAAACTGATCATTTCATTTGAATTAATAATTCATAAGTATTTATTCGTATAAACATTTTGTCCTGAGATATCATATAAAGGTCAGATGACGTGGGATTAGAATATGATTAGAATGATTTTCGACATGAAGAGTCAAACAGGGAAAGATTTGTTTCTTTTTTTTTTAAGAATGATTACAGCAGATTGATAACTCACCTAAAATTGGATTAACGGAGTCTTGTGTGATTATGTATTCACCAGGTTCTTCACCTCGCGTGTAGTTGTACACGACGCAATTACTTGCTGTTGAAGTCTTCTGAATCACGTACCATACACCCAAAAACTGAAACCCATACGAGTTCATGATTATTCAACAATTTCAAATGACTAGACGTACGCTATGTATCGTTTATTAACGAATTTTTGTGACGATGATATGCAAATTCATCTTTCGATTTCTACGTATATATCGAATACGGGGAATTACAGCCCAAGTCTAATAGTTTCCATTTCGGATCTGATCCATACGATCGTTATATGTTATTCTCGGAACTCTAAAAGATACTCACATATTTTCCTCAAACTGTTATTGATCAATGATGATCATATATTCATCCAGCTAAAAAATTTGTACCCATACTGAGTTTGATTTCTTTTTTTTTTTTTTTTCTTATATCTCAATAAACCTGATGAATATCTGTGAGTTCCTTTTGGAGTAGGGATAAAATTATATATGTATAATAAAAACGTGCATCTGTTCAGCGATTATAGTCAAGGCCAAATATTGGTCGAGTTGGCATGGCATTCCCCACACACAATAATGTATTGTATTTCCATGCGAGCTCTTTATTCCTGATCCAAAAATTACGACATAATGATTTATGACAAGCGAGAATAACTAATTATTATGCTATTGCGGTATAATAGAGACGAATACCTTAATTCGGATTATATAATCTGTTATGTTTCGAGCCTGATGCTGCAGTATGCAATCTATCAATTGAATCAGACAATACGCGTTCTCAAATTAAATGGAATACTTTATTTTCGCCTACGACTTTGAGTTGAGATCGGTCTCCGATCATCTGGATCTTACAATATTTCTAATTTCTTATATCGGTGCTGATAGATCAATTGTGGACATTTTTGTAAAAAAAAAAAAAACCAGTCGTGATTAATATTCATCTACTTTATAATAGTCTCTGTATAATTAGCATCCATTCGCCATACAGACTTGTTTTGTATAATATAATCATTTGCCAAATTAAAGGACAACAAACGAATAGATGAAGACAGTGAATTTCAAACTTTACAAAAACTATTATTATTACGAATAATTATTGACAATCATCTCTATACATCTTAATTCTTACCCGATTCATTTCGAACCCATGTTTTGGTTCGACTACTGGGCAATCACCCCAATGATATGTATGCGAACTGCTCACACCTACCACGGCGATAAGAACAGCACAAAATATTGCCACCTTCATCTGAAATTACAAGTATAAAATATTTAAAATAAATCTCTTGGACGCAATGAGAAGATAACATGCCCTTCTCTCCCATTATCATGTGTGCAATTTTTCACGTGAGAATTTAAACTACTGTCATTTTTCTTGTTAATAGCTTTGACTGACCAGTGCCTTTGTAGTACCGTAAATCGATTATACTATTACACGTCGCAAAGTCCGGTAGGAATAACGGAATCATGAATGAACTAATTGGAATTCCGACGTAGTGTTCATTTCTACAACTCAAAACCAACTATAATATTCATTAATGTTTGAGTCACCTTTTTCTAAAGACTCAATCTGTACGTTTGGAAAAAGTTATAGTACCTATAAGGAAATAAGTTGTATAAGAATTTATTAGTGCCGTAGAGCAGGTGCTAAATTATTACCGGTGAGTCAATAAGAAAATGTATTTATACTATGTACAGCTGTATCAAGGCCGAAGAGATGTATGTAGATTTGTATAGATATAGACTCTAACAATTATTACGCATTTTGCTTCTATCGTTATGACTTATGACGCATAGCTATACTGTGTTAATTAAACAATTTATTTTTCCTGTTATTGGAGATAAAATTCTGCGCTTCTGAGATTCAGATTTTATGTATATACATAAACCAACTAGTAAGATGTATACTCCATATTATCTCGTATTTATGCCGTATATATATTTTGTCCCGATTACGCGTTACGGTTTATGACCTTCCAGTAGAATAATTGCATGAATACTCCAGTAAGGCCAACTTTGTTGAAAATCGATGCAAAGCTTATTACATGCATGTAAATTGTACACACACACACTATAATGCATGTAGTACAATATCTTAACTGTCTGAACATTAATAAGTGCATTACAGAGTACTGAGTAATTATTTTGTCATTAATTTTCGATTTAATTCGTACGTCAAATTCAAATTTATAATTAGAAGTAAATTACGCTTTCAATGGACATATAATACGTTAATTATTCTTGGAGGCGTATTTTTTAATGTTAAATGAAACCTCACAATGTAATTAGGGCATATACCTAATTTTCAGATATGGGGCATTCCGTGTCACTTCAGCCACTAATGAAAATAAAATACTCACAAAATCACAACAAATCGGGCTATAATATGTGATACGAACAAATTTACGGGATTTGAAATTTTTTGAAATTAATTTAGACGGAATACTCAAGTTTTTTCATTTTTTTAATCAAACATTGATATTTCAGGAACGGTTAATCGTTACGATAATGTTAAAAGAACGAAAATCTGCGGTTTTTCAAGGTCTACAAGGATAGAATTTGTTTAGATTTAACTGAGTAATTTTGAACCACATTTTGGGGCTAAATCATCGAAAAATTTCATTTTTCAAGGGAACGACGCTTGATGTCGAATTCTGTATTTAATATTATTTTATAAGAAAATGAAAAATCCCGTAGAAAAATTCGAATCCCATGAATACAAAAATACTGAAAACTCGGTCTTTCCATGGAGAATTTGAGTAATGTTGAAGAATATAAAATTTCGATAATTTTCCCCTAAAATGTGAGTCAGAATTACGCAATTAATTCTGAACGAATTTTATTTAGAAAACCGCAGATTTTCGTTGTTCTCGAAATATCACTGTTCAAATGAAAAATGAAAAGGCTCAAGTATTCCGACCAAAAAATTTTCAACAAATTTGAAATCTCGTAAATTTCTTCGTATCGTATAGCCCGATTTGTTATAATTTTGTGAGAATTTATTTATTTCTTTTTTCAAGTGGCCGAAGTGACGTGGAATGCCCCATATAGGTATAATTATACAACCAGAATTATCGCTTGAGACGTTGTTTCTTCGCCGATGTATAAAAGTTAACGAACTTAAGAGGGAGTATAAAACTGATTAGTGAAGCAAAGTGGTGAGAGCTGTTTAGGTCAAAGTTCAAGTTTGAATAAAAACATAATAGATATTGTAGTATGGAAAGCATTTTAAAATAAATACGATAAATGTTTGAAAATTGTAATTATTTATTTTTTTGTTTACAAAAAAATCGATAGAATGAAGGAAAAAGTTCAGATGAGTGTTTCGATACTTGTAATAATAATATATTGGAGCAACAGAAATAAAAATACCTACCTCAAAATGATTCACTTGTCCGTCTGGTCTGTGAGTAAAATCAAGACTGTAAACAGTGGATACCAGGAGAGATGGTTTAATAGAAGCTTCCCTCTCCTTGCTCAACCGTGCATGGTCACGTGTACGCGTGTTCGAATATAAGACTTTCAAAAGATTAAGTCAATGAAAGCTTTCCGGGAATATCGCTAATATGCTTATGTTGACTTGTTGAAATACGTGATCATTAATTTGGTCAAAAATTATTAGGGAATACACAAAGGACTGCTATGTTTGCCGATATAATATAATATATGGTATATAGAGGAAGATGGGGCAAAACGGGATCTCTAACGAAATAAGGGAGTTAGAATGATTCTAAATTAATATTTCGACTACTGACTGGCTAAAAAATAAATTCATGTCATCGATATATGAGGAGCATTATCCGATACATTTTTTTGTAAATGTTGGGTGAAACGGACGAGCCTAATAATGAATAAGAATCATAACTAAACGTATTTCTCATTAAGAGATGAGAGGAAGATACTCTTTAAAATATTGGATTTGAAAATATAGATCGGCTTGAATATTTCTTCGTAAAAATGATCGAGCAGTCTTTTGTACTTTGCTTTTTGTAAATGTAATTCTATAAGATAAGTAGAATATCTTGAGAATGAACACAACATTATATATGCGTGAACTTTCCTCTCACGATAATCCGTGGTGTGTCATACGCTACGTGAATACAAGGCTGTAAGTAGTATAATTTCATATCCTTCGTGCCGATGACTCATGCGAGACAATTTCATTCAGAGAATATAGTTCGTAGAAGCTGCGGACTGTCACGTTTCCGAGTGACTTTATCGACAGTAATCACAAGAATATGCGCCTAGTTCGTAGATATACGGTGATTTCTCGTCCTGTTATTATAGTATTACGACAGTTTTTCTACATTTGATATATTTGAATTATCGAAGCGCGCGTAATCGCAGCGTGTATAATTACAAGCATTACAGTTTACGTTATAAAGAAATGCAGATCTAATTACGCGACTTCTTGTTACAGATTATAATATGTATATGAGTTCAATAGCTCATCGAATTCGTTGAAAAATAATGAATAATTATTGGTAAACATAATTAATTTCATTCGCATGGATTAATTGTAAACAATAAAAACGGATTTGTTTTTCTAATTTCAACACACCCTATTAAGTCTGTATTTTCATCTCATTGTCAAATGAAATAATATATTTAAAAAAAAAAAAAAAAAAAAAAAAAAAAACAATGTTAGTAGTACATACCTTTGAGATTTCGATTAATAAATTAAAATAACAAAGATCAGATTTGCAGAGATGGTCGCATGGGATGGAATTCCTGAAATACAATAATATATTATTAATATTATTATACATATAAGAGCTGTTTATTATGGGTCTAAAATTCAGGACAACGCTTTCTGGCAAGTGGAATAATTACTATAATTGTATTTTGAATAATTCGCGTCCGTTTGGCATAAAAAGATTGTTATCTCGTATAATATAATGATTTGCTAAAAATGATAAGCCGAATTCTATGTTATAACGAAAATCGAGAATTATCTAATGTTTGCCGAAACTTTGATCAGTAAATGATGTGTATTTTTATTTTTTTAAATTATGTTCGTACGTGTTCGAATCAGACGTTTCAGAATACGTCAATGCGAGTTTCCAGGAATCTGGCTAACATGCTTATCGACTGTTCTAAGTCCACAAACAACGAGAAGATATTATACAGTTGTATATACGACGATACGATGGACTGGGATAAACCCCAAACTCGCTGATTGAATTCGCCCAAAACTCGTAGTCCCTTGTAAAACTGTTGTTGATTAAGTTATTTGTCGTACTTTTGCATTGAAAAATCTGAATTCGAATTCTGAGCTAAATATCTAAAAAATGAACTCATATCGCGTCACTAATGCCATAAGGTCGTAAGCGGAAAAAAATTATTTTTTTTGCGGATATGCCCAAACGATGTTATATGGCATGAAAAAGATTTTGCCACCAAAAAGAAAATGAACATTTTTTTTTTTTTTGGCGCTCACGACCTTATTATGACATTAGCGACGCGATATCATCGTTAAATTTTCTCTCACGATAATCTGTGCTCTACCTCAAACTAGAGGAAAATATTTCATTCGAAGAATAGTTCGTATGACCTGTCTGTTACGATTCATAGTAATTTTACTGACATTAATGAAAAGCTGATAGGTTTTTTTTACAAATATTGTTACACGAAATTAGCATATTTCGATACTCCTTATATTTTCTAGATGTAGAGAAAGTACAAAAATATTCATATTTCAAACGAATTCTAATAATAATTACAATCACTTTATATAGTTTGTTTTCATTTCTTTTCATCTTCAGCTTGTTTTTTTATTTTTTTATTTTTTTTCTTTTTCTTTTACCATTTTTTTTTCTTCCTTTCTTTTCTTTTCTTTTTTTTTCTCTCTTGTTTCTATTCATGTTATAAACTTATGTACATGTTTGCAGTCTCAGAATGACATCGAAGCTAGTTCCATCCAACAAAAATATCTTACAATCATAAATATCATTAAATGGAACACTGAAATCCTGATACCACAAAGTGCGTTCATTTATCCTGTTATGTTGTTATTTTTCATTATCTTTTTCTATTTTTTTTTTTTTTTTTTTTTTTTCTTTTTATGTTTTTGTTTTTGTTTTTCATTAAACTTCGTTTATCGATCGTAAGGCAATAAGTATTTTTAAAATTAGACTAACTTAACTCTGGGCATAAAATATAGGTAATACTAAAAACTCAGATCTGTCACTGGTTATAGAACACGTAACGATACAGTATTTTTAAAACGTTTAAAAGATGGTTCCTATTGCGATATTGAAACCGGAAAATATTTTGATTCAACTTATTATTCTCCTTTTCCTTTTTTTTTTTTTTTCCCCTCTTTACAGATACTCCGACTTCTTCTTCTTCTTTCTTTCCATGCAAAAGTAACGAGCGAAGGGCAAAACTGATGATAATAATAATAATAATAATAATAATAATGATAATAATAACAATAATAATAATAATAATCGTAATGATAATAATAATGATAAAGGTAATATAAAAACATTGAAAATATACCAGAAAATTACTTGGAATGATTGATTAATTAATTATTGAATGATATTGCTACGGGCGTAATAGCATTCGGTAAGATTAGAATCTGAATATGTATTTCAAATAGGAACCATCTTATCACGTGTAGTCTGCTCAAACACCGGCATAATATGACAAAACGTTTTCTTTTTTTTTTTTTTTTTTTTTTTTTTTCTTTTAAGAACTTCAAACAAAGTAGGTAGGTAATATGATTTTAGTGATTTAAATTATATTTCACTTTGATGGTAATTTAGATTTGTCCAAGTCATTAAAATAAGGATGTTGCAGCGCAGCTCGTGCCGATATCCTGTGTATCGGATCGTATACAAGCATTGCTTGCAATAGATCGAGGCCCTCTTTGTCTATAACTTTTACTTGCGAAGCCAGATTGTTTGATGTCCAATTAGGGAATGTAGCTTTGTAGTCAGGAAGCTGCGTCACACCTGGCCAGATTTCTTCAGTTGGGGTTCGCAGTACACTGAAAATAAACAGTAATTCGTCAATTTTATGATCAATATTCGATTTCACTATCTACTGAAGATTAAGTTATCGTTATAGCGGGTCAGTGGCTTATCTACTAGTTTAATCTATAAGTAATGTTCCATTTTTCAATTTATTTTAAAGAAATTTTGTTCAATTTCTTATAACATCTCAAGTATGGGATACAAAAATAGTGATCAATGATGGCGTATACCCCTGAAAATAATTGAAATGATTATTTTACCGAAATATCCTAAATAGTTGATCGATCTCGCTGTCTCCTTGAAAAAGAGGCTTCTTTGTAGCCATTTCAGCAAAGATACAACCGATACTCCATAGATCAATTGGGCAAGAATATCTCGTTGATCCTAAGAGCACTTCGGGAGCCCTGTACCAAAGTGTAACAACTTCATGGGTGTACACTCTTACAGGTATACCAAAGGCTCGTCCCAAACCAAAATCTGCCACCTTAATAACTCCGTTTTTGTCAATTAGAAGATTTTGGGGCTTCAGGTCACGGTGCAATACTCGTCTTTGATGACAAAATAGTATAGCTCGAGTTATCTGGAAATAATTCAGTCTATCACTCATGTGAATTTCAATTGGTACAAAGAATTTAGGTTCTTTCTGACAATTACAGGCTTATTAAAATACAATTTATAGTCAGAGTGTACTTTATACTGTAAATAAATTTACTAAAACATAAAAACTGTATTCCTTTTTTTTTACACTCCGTTCTTGAAAAGTTATTATTTCAGTGCGACCTTTAAGGGGGTACTATCTACACCTTGCAATGCGTTTAAATTCTCAAATGCAAATCAATTTGTACAGACGACTTGCGAACTTTGATAGAATCCAAAAAAATCATGATGTTTGGGAAGGGTTTGACCCTGCTTATTATACATATTTTACATCATGTATTTTTTCAAGTCCAACACTAATATGCTAAAGACAGAAAAATACGAAATCACTCACTTGCTGCAAAGGATAAAATCAACAAAAGAGATGCCTCTATCAGACGAGCATAGAACTTTTTGATATCGCAAGAATTACTGGAGTGGTTTAATTTTTCAGAATTTTTTTTTTTTTTTTGAATTTGGGTAAAAAATATTGGCGTTGTTCCCATTATCTCAATAAAAAATTGGTTCATCGGAAAGTTCTATGCTCATCTGATAGAAACATCTCCAAAACTTTCAAGATCGGTCCAATGGTTGATTTTATTCTTTGTAGCGAGCAAGTGATTTTGTATTTTTCTGTTTTTAGCATATCACCGTTGGACTGGAAGTAATACATGATGTAAAATATGCATGATGAGGGTCAAACCTTCCCCAAACACCATGTTTTTTTTCTTTTTTCAAGTACGCTGCAAAAATTCATTCCTATTTCAGATTCTCAACCCATTTGCAGGTGTATATACCCCCTCAAGGTGTGAGGTGTAAAGTAATAGTCTTTCGAAGAAAGTGCGAACTGAACCTGATACAAGTATGATTTGACCACTTCAGGTTCCATCAGTTTTCCGTTCCCCAAAGTATCCATGTATTTTTTCAGGTCCATTGATAAAAATTCAAATATAAGATATAGTCGTGATTCCTCCATTAAAACATCTTCAAGACTGACAATATTAGGGTGTTGTAACTCTTTGAGTAATGATATTTCTCTGATAGCAGTTGAAGGTACCCCTTCGTCGTCACTTTCTAATCTTATCTTTTTCATCGCTACTATTTGCCCGGTTTTTTTGTTCTTCCCTTTGTAGACAACTCCGTAGGTTCCTAAATTTGAAAAAAAAGAAAAAGAAACAAGAACCATGCAAGATCTATCACCAAATTTAAAAAATCCACCTCTCCTCTTTATTCATATCTGATTGTATGATTTTACTGTTTCTTTGAACTGTGTGAAAATATTATGTCGAGCAAAATATGTGACTATAAGGTGCGGAGATGTTTTTAAATAAGTTGGGATACGAAAAGTAATGAAGTGATAATTATTTACAAAGCAGTTTCATTGTTGGTGATTCATTTCAATGTCGATAAAATAATCGTAGAGTAAATATGATCAAAGTTTTATACGATTTTGACGAGTAATTATGAATAAAATGATGTGAAATAATTTTCAGCAGATTTTTATTATTAATCAAGGTACATCCTTTTAATAGCTAAGGGTTAATGCCCTGATAGTGTGATATTGTGAATGCTAAAAAAAAAAGTCTATTTATCAAAGTAAGGGAGAGTTTGTAAACGCATTAAAACAATGGTATACAAGCTTGGTGTTACCTTCGCCTATTTTTTCGATTTTCACGAAATTTTCCATGCTAACTTTTTGATCAATCATTAACACGAGCTATAATATACTCAGATATTATTATAATAAATGTGATGATCGCTAATTGTGTGATAATTCGTAAATATTTATTCGATATTCACGCCCGTAAACAAAAAGTAACGTCCGAATTCAAATGCGACCACGGAGACTACGCCATATTGGTAAACACGTGTAAACGATAATCTTTGGTCGAGTTGCAAGGTGTCGAACCGGGTAGAACGGCCAATCGGAATGCGTCTCTTATGTCACAGCTGCTCTTTGCGCAAGCGCAGTTACAAAGCGCGGGATATTATTTGAGAAAAAAAATTAACATTTCCTGGCAGACTTCGCTATAGTTACTCTGTGGTAAACCACAGAAACTTACATCTGTATACTCTGCTGTGGCCATGTTAAAATCAACAGAAAACCAATAAGATGTATTATTATTTATACTCTATTTATAATAAAATGAATGAACAACTGATGAAATATAATTTATTATACAAAAATCTACCTCCAATAGTTATAGAAATTAATTATTTTCACTGAATATTTAATATTATGAACTTACCAAACAGCTTATGATGAATTAGATTTTTAAAAGGCACGAAAGGACGAAGAGGTATAGAAATAAGGATAGGACGTTGGTAGATTATATTTAATAAAAAGTCTAAATTGAGGAGAGTAAATATATAATGTTAATTTCCTGGGTTTGTAATAAATTTATTTTCACGTTAGAAGTATACATTATTGTAATAACTCTCTCGCGCTGTACCGAATTTCCTTGTTATCTTATTAGGTACTATTCTAAATCCGTATTACAACTCAACTGTTCTAATTTTGGTAACAGCACAGGTATGCTAAATAATATAGAGTCGTAAGACTAGATTATAATCTGAATTCCAGATCCTTTATAATTATTTCTATATTTCGTTAAGTCTTACGACTAAAGGTGAAGCATACCTATTAGGGTGTTCCTTAATTTGATCATTTTCGAATTTGTAAAAAATGTAGCTAGAACCCCAGGTTTTTATCTTAATCCTAAGTACCGCCCCAAAGTCTTTGAATTTTTCCCATTTAAATAAAACACGATTTGTGACATTTCGGGGTCAATTTTTTTCTCCCTATTACAGTATAGCTTCGAAAAATCTGAAACTTGGTACACTCGTTGCCTGTAGTAGTAGGTATTTCGTGAAAATTATACAGATTTTTAACCATATAATTTTTGAAGCTACAGCACCCAAAAAAAAAATTCTCATTTCCAAAAAGTGATAAATAAAATGTTGCCGTTGAAAATCTGTAAGATTTTCACGGATGCCTACTATTATAGGTAAGAAATGTGCGGAGTTTCAGATTCAGAGAAACGATAATGCGATAGGAAGTGAAAAATAGCCCCAAAGTCTTATTTAAATAGGAAAGTTCAGATAGGAGCCTGGGGTTTTGATTAAATTTTTTTTTTTTTTTGTATATATTTGGAGACGATTCAAATTCGAATATGACCGAATGAAGGAACACCCTAATACCTATAGATTAATAATGCTCTAAGTAGGTAAGTAGGTAAGTTTGTTAGGTCGCGATATTACTTTAACTTACCGTTTCTTTTTAAAGTCTTTAACGACTCGTTAATTAGCTACAGTATGAATACTAACGGGTAACCCTTGTCCGAAGAAATAACTCATTAATCTTAAGTATAATAGCGAATAATTAATGTGAACATATTTTATCGCGGGAATTGATAGCCTCCAGTAGCATAGCCGAAACCAACTCCACGCTGAGTGTGTGTAGTAGCACGTGCGACTTCGTATTGTTGTTCCATATTGGTGAACATTTCTTCTTGTTTTTTCAATATTTCTGGTTTTGCGCCTGGGGCTGGTACCGAAACAGGCAAATCGCCTTTTATCCCCATCAATCTTTTGAACTTTGCAGTTACTTTACCGTCTTGATCATGCGTGAATGTTGTACCGACCCACGTATTCGCTGTTCCAGCTGCCGAACTTGTTGGTTTACCTTCCTCTGGTTTTGACTATTGATTGAAAAACTTTTTTTAATATTCATATACCGTGATTGGATCATCACGAAGGTAGGATACACGAATGAGGGATCATAAAACGGTCGTTAAGACAAAGATCAAGTATATCTCAAGTTCTGTAACAACAGAGGCTCTGGCAATACCATGATTAAGAGAATGGATGGAACTTGTTGCAAATTTCAATAAAAATTGAAATCTAGAGATAGGAATCTTCTGAAAATATCCCAAAAACGCATAGTTTTTCTTCAATTTGAACTAAATCAAAAATTACAATCAAATATTTCCAAAGAGTTGAAATATGTACATTGTTGTTTTCATTAATTTAAAACTGCAATTTTTGATTCAAAGCCTAATTCCAGCCACTCCCTTAATTCTGAGTTTGATTTCCGAATATAGAAGCTGCAAAATCAAACTCCTCACCTTGTTAGCCCACAAAAGTTTCCTCTTCTGTATTTGCTCTGCGTATTTTCCTTGTGTAGCGGTAGCGAGTGGATTGTAAAAGTTTTGTTCGCCCTGAACGTTAGCTGCTGTATTATTATCTCCTTCTGGAGCTTTCAATTCAATTCCTAATTTTTCAAGCTGCGCCATCTTGTTCCGACTCTTTTCTTCGCGGTAACTCATTGTCCTGAATGGCGGCACCCCGTGATCTCTGGATCTTGATCTAGACCGAGATCTTATTCTTTCTTTTTCTTTCTGATAAGATGACCGATCTTCTCTGTGACGATCCTTGGCTCTATCATCCCTAGGATGACGGCGATCTCTATCACGATCTCTTCGTCTATCTCGATCTCTTCTATCGTCTCGATGGTGATGATCTTTGTCGCTCTTCTCCCTGTCCTCGCCTCTTTCTTCTTTATTAGATCTTGAAGTAGACCGTTCCTTGCGTCTGTCGTCATCTCTGGTCCTTCTCTCAGCTTCTCTAGGCTTCTTACCAACATCCTTTCCATCTTTGTGGTCGCTGTCCCTCCTCCGATCGTCATGTGAAGACCTTCGACTTTTATCATCTGTCCGATGTTTGTCGTCAGAATGTCTAGGCCGGTCTGGTCTCTGTTTCTTGTGATCCTCCCGCGTATTGGAAGCGTGAGTCTCATGGTTAGATCGCCTGTAAAACCATTACGTTCTGCAGGGATATACCACACAGATTTGTATTATTAAATTGCTCGTTAAAAGGGCTGATTTTTATAAATTCACACTTTTAGGAGGCAAAGTGTATGTATCCAATACTCCAAGGTTTGTGAATTCATTTAAAAGCTTAATTCAACAACATATTGATTGATTGAATTTCTCTCCAAAGTTTGTTTCATTAATTTTGACAATTTTGACTTAAAAGTATCTAGTCATTTTTACAGACTCTCTATTTTACAACCGATAGAAGACTTTGGATTAATACACTTTATTTAAGTGATTAAATACTTCCGCAGAATTTCTTGAGGTAGAAATTGAGCGGGCTTTGAATTTCAGGAATGTTATATTAAGATCTGAAGGCATGAAGATGATAGATGGACAATGCAACGAATATATTTGCTATATATCGAGTATCGCAGCTATAATTTTAGATCCTAATAAGCTTTGTATAAGATAATTCCATCAGAAGATGATAAGTAATTGATATAACGAGTGAAATGTATTATCCACACATAAGATAAGTAACAAACCAGCCTACCTCTGGTCTGAGGACGACGAATATGATCTTCCTGCCTCAGTTCTTGATCCACGTTGAAAGTGTCCGATGGCGGGGCTGTTGGCTCGCTCGCTGCCCGACTCGCCTGAAGAGTTGTTGTTGTTGCTTTCCTATAGAAATAAAATAATAGAAGTTCTAACGCAATTCTCCAACTGGATATTTAAGTCTGATAACTTATATGAATTCCCATAACCAATTCAGCTAATTTTTGGCTTTACAATTATTACAATAACACATAATATGTCTTCCAGTGCTTCTAACGAATCTCTATCTGAATATCCTTCATCTATACCGGTGTGAGAATAAACAAATATAGTAGTTCCTCCAATACACATTATTCTCAAGAATGCTAATTTCAAGCCAATAGCATGTAATGATTGTTTATTTCAAATGTTTATGTGAAGTGTTTAGTCTGATTCAGCAATTAATTCTAGCAATCATTCGACGAATGCTATTTGAAAAAAATTTTGATTCTCAGAAATGAAATAGTTCAGACATTACGCGTGGGATGGACTACTTTCCAAAGTTTATAGCACAGATTTGATAAGAAAAATTATTTTCCAATTTAATTCATCGTAACTTTCTGAAATGTGTAAAAAAAAAAAAAAAAAAAAAAAAAATGTACAATTTGTCGGTAAATAATTTTCAATAAAATCTTTTTTGATAAACCTTGAAAAGTAGTAAAATTTGTGTGTAATGTACCGGTAAAGGGACCTTCGCGAATTCGTGGGGGCACCAGCGTTAGTAGCGTTTTAAATGAGTCATTGAAATTTTTGTTTTCTTTGGTATGGTTGTTACCTTCTGCTGGCTTCTTTTACTCACCTTTATCTTCGGATTAGGACTTGGGGGTAGTCTTGAAAGACCCTCACACAGCATAGACCTTGCCGAGGTGCGTAGATATTGTATCATGTATTACCAACAGAGCTACGTGTTAATATTTTCTCACGAAATGGCACCATTCCCATTTATTTATTTATTTATTTATTTACTTATTCAATAAATTATATCAATAACAACAACGCTAATCCTGATCAACAATGCTGGTCAATAAAAGATTCCATTAGAAATATAGCCAAAATAATTTAGCTGTGTTTTCATAATAAATTATATGCATACCGAGTGAAATGAGCACTCGATTTTCAGGATGTGATATGAGAAAAAAAAAAAACCTTTCAAAGCATACGCAGATAATATTGATCTAACGTCTGAGATGTTTATGAAAGCAGTTAAGATTCATGAGGTCAAATTTTAGTCACTAAATATAGAAACTTGATATAATGTGTTAACAGAACTTTAAGGACCAGCATAAGATCTTGTCTACAAATGGTGTCTATGCGGCACCATGAAAAATTAATGACCTGTCTATTATAAGACTATGGTAAATCCTATATGTATACTTTTTGTTTTTGTTTTTGTTTTTTTTTTTTTTTTGTTTTTGCTCGTGCACATTTCTACCATACCTCACTCATGTCCATTTGAACAGGATCGTAATTAGCATCGCTGGCTCTCCTCGCCGGTACATTTTCTCTATCTGGATATGGCATCTTGAAAATAAGATCGTTTGTATACCAAGAATTAGGTCAACTCGATGAGAGGAATTTTTTTTTTTCTTTTTTTTCTCAAATTATTTAGGTACTCCGAACAAATTTTGGGTGGGGCAAAATGCAGTTTGAGATTATTAAGGTTAGAATTTCTTTTCCCTCAGTACTATTTTCGTATACAGATACATCATGGATGCGTGAATAAAAAAAAAAAAGGAAACAGTGTCTTGTAAATATTGAACGGAAAGATAATACTGGGGGGGGGAAGGGGGGGGAGATGTATTGACGTTTCTGAAAACATTCGCGTATTATTATGCACTTGGAATAAATATACATAATACGATGAGTTAAATAACTTGGGGCAGCGAAAATGAAGCTTGAACAATTTTCTAGGTAGTTAAGAATAGTCGTTATAATTATTCGTATTAGTTTTCGGAGTTATTTATAACGCGAGAAAGACACTGTGATGGATTATTGTCAATTGATATGAAACTAGCCTAGAAGCCATTTGTAATGATGCTCTCTAAATATCGAACACTCAGGAAAAATATAGAATATTTAATGTCGGAGTTACGGAGTATGTTTGAGGTATTCTTTCGTTGAATAAAAGTATAGGTTTTATTACAGCTTACCTTCAAATCGTCCGAATTGTTGCTCTCTTCACCGTCGCTCGTGTAACTTGCCAAAGAATCCATAATGGCGTAGAACGCAAAAAGTTTTAACACAAGTCTTCACGTCGTACGTACGGCTCGACTGCTACGAGTCACTACTACGCGCATTTCATACGCATGCGCAAAATACGGAGGGCTAATATAATATATTCAGATGCGGAAAAGGCTCCTTATTTTCAGTTTGCGTATACACATAATATAATAACGAACGTAATATGCGTAATGATGATTCTTATAACACATTTTTTATAATCACTTTAGATGTAATTACGGCCTACTATGAGATTTATGAATGTTTCATACGAAATTACAGATTATAAAGTCAGATACATACTCAGATTAAAACTATTGCAAAGGATTTGATTATTATCAATGAAGTTTTGAAAATATTTCGCATGTTTATAAATTATTGGAGTTACAATTTTCTGCCTATGATAATCTATACAATTATTGAAATCTGATTTTTAAATGCTTTCGAAAAATACCCGCGGTATATATACATTAGGGCTAATCATTTTGGGGTCATATTTTTTGATTTGCCCTCGCACCCCTCAAAATGTGAGTGTATGAGGTCAGTATCAGCACCTATCAATATGACCACGGTGCGATTTTTTTTGGCGTGGCCCATTGCAAAAGTATTTGTCCCATTTAAATAACACGGGAAATGTTTTTTTTATTTTATTTGGAATTTTATTTCGTTCTAACGAATCATCGTGTTGTAAAAATCAACACATATTCTTGTACGAAATTGAACGATCTCCAAAAAAGGTCTGATACGATTTTTCGCTAGGTCGAAAAAAAAGTCGTCATATACCGTTTGAGGTTGAACTTTAACCTTCAATAACTTTCAAACGAGTGGACTTAGCGAAAAATCATATCAGACCTTTTTTGGAGATCGTTTAATTTCCTACAAGAATATGCATTGATTTTTACAACGTGATGATTCGTTACATTGGAATAAAATTTCAAATAAAAAAAAAAACATTTCCCGTGTTATTTGAATGGGAAAAATACTTTTGCAATGGGCCACGCCAAAAAAAAATCGCACCATGGTCATATTGATAGGTGCTGATACTGACCTCATACACTCACATTTTGAGGGGTGCGAGGGCAAATCAAAAAATATGACTCCAAAATGATTAGCCCTAATATACATATACTTAGTTATCCATTTTTTGCAATCTCCGCACGTAGTTGGATCAGACAGTATTAGGTTCCAGCTTCAGATAGTTATAACTTATAGTATAATATCCAAAGTTCAAAGTTTGCTCGTACTTGGTACATAGTATCCCCGAATTTAGTAGCCCATTCTACCCTATTGAAAACTTTTCCTATTATAGAATCCGAAATAATGATTTGAACATATCTTTTATATTATGCTATAACAAATAGCGCATGTCTGAGATCTACGGTATCAAATTCAAGGGTACGATTCTCCTTATAGTCATTTCCAGCTCGTTTTTACTATAACGGATGCGCTGAGGACACCAGACACCCAGGATCAAGAATTGCACTTTTGACCTTTCATTTTATATTGTATTATACCTAGTCGCACAGACCTTTCTTGTAAAATATATACATAGGGGAATGATATAACACTGGTTATATTACGATAAAATTTTAACTTTGGTTTGGCTCCTCTGTAGCAAATAAAAATGTTATCTTTGAAAAAAATTCCTGGAATTTATCAACTCAGGAAGAATTAATTAACAGTAGAAAAATAATTATAAATTATTATTGCTATAATATGATGTTGTGCGGACAGGCAATTAAAACGATTGTCTTTTTTTCTCGTTTATTTCTTTCTTGTTTCGATATAATGATTATTATTTGAGTGAAGAAGAAGAATAATGAGAGAAGAAGAAGAAGAAGAAGAAGAAGAAGAAGAAGAAGAAGAAGAAGAAGACGAACATTATACAGCTGAATAAATTTTACATTTACATTTCAATAAGTTACAGCATAATAGGAAATATATCAATATATATGTTTGATTGTCTAGATTCAGAAACATGGCTTTCTCTTTCCTTATGTTCGACTTTCAAACAACTTTTACGAATCGCAAATCGAAATTGTAATAAATTTACGAAATATATACCTATTATTGTGGTTGTTAGTAGGTATGCAAATATACATAGATTAGTAAATTATATGGTAGGTAAGTATATCATAAATCGCAATCTGATTTTTTTTCCAATCGCATGCCGAGTGTCACTTCTTGAAATCTTTTTTTTTTTTTTCTTTTTTTTTTTTTACAGACTTGAACCTTCCAGTCATTCAATAATTTACACCTTACAATCACATAATAATGATTGACAATAATGATATTTAAAAGCTATATTTTCTTGTGTTTATTATGATAAAAATTTAGTGTGCATTAAATATATATATATGAAGTATAAAATATTTTTGTGCATTTTACAAGAATATAACGTGTGATAGACATATACAATATATGAATATAGATACCTATTTCGTATATATTATATTAGTTTTCTTTTTCATATACTATATAAATTTAATATTATCATATTATAATTATTTTATAATAATAATAATAATAATTATTATTATTATGTGTACCCGTAGCTTTTTGGTAGCGGCTGAAAAGGCTGTTTCACATATATAAATTAAAAAAATTATTCATTTAAATGACAATAATTGAATATTATATTCTGTGCCAGAAAATAAACGACTGTAGAACATCATAACACCCTTTAAATGTACACATTTTTTTTTTCATCAAAAAACATTCTGTTTTTATTTCATCTTCGAACCTAATCTGTGATTTGAAAAATAGGGAACAATAATTAACTGAAAAACTCCCCCTGTTATCGATTTTTTTTTTTTCATCTGTAGAGAAAAATAAGGAATGAATGTTGATCACTTGAACGATCACGCAGCCCTTTCAGACGTAATTCTTTATTTTAATATTATAAACTAATGTTATATGAACGTATAAGTCGAATTTTCCGATATGACTTGAAATTTCACACGATTTGCATCTAATCGTATATAAGCTCTAATGTATATATATATATATATGTATTATATATGTAAGTACTAAAATGTCTAATGTCGTGCGATAATGGTCCCCCAGCCTTAATAAATTTTCATAATAGGTATTCATTTATTATTTCTTAGATTCATTTCTTTTGATTTTAAATATATACCTTGTATCTGCACTCACTATTTGTCTTATTATTAACATACGTAATTATATGAACAGAGTTTGAACACCGATGTTTCGTGAATATATATCCGCTAAGAATATAAAGATAGCGATAAAGTCAGCGATATACAGATAGTAGAGGAAAAAAGAGTGAGATACAATTCGAGGAAGAAGAATAAGGGAGAGTTGAAAAACACAGATATCAGTATTTTTTATGAATAATAATTGCAGATTATATACGTTTATCGCATTTGTCAAAGGCTTTTTTTTTTTTTATAGTATATTTTGGTACCATTGAGCTAAATTTTTCAAATGTTCATACATACATATACGTACGTATATGTATGTATATTAGGGTGTGCCAAAAAAATAAAATAAAATTCAAACGCACATGAAGATTCCGGTAGAGCATTTTGAACAGAATATCTCAACCAAATATGAGCTCTTAATATTGATATTTAAAACTGCCCAACTTAGTTTTCCCATTTTTGATTTGAATAATATGTGAAAAAAAAAATCGGAAAATTTTTGAATTGTTTTTTCTCGCAAGCGGCTTGATTTAGAAACTATCTGAAGACAGATTCTTATAGGAAATTTCACGCTCTATAAAAAAGTACTGAGATAAAATTTTCCCAACTCTCACCGATTAAGAGATATTCGCCTATAAACATTGAGTCATAGCGTCATGGAGACATATGCCTCTGGGAAAAACAATTTTTTTTTTTCAACCGCGCATCAAAATTTCGGTAGAGCATCTCAAATAGAATATCTCAGCCAAATATGAGCTCTTAATAATGATATTTAGAACTGCCTATTTCAGTAACTAAAATTCGTAACTAAAATTAGTAACTAAAATAGGCAGTTCTAAATATCAATATTAAGAGCTCATATTTGGCTGAGATATTCTATTTGAGATGCTTTACCAGAATGTTGATGCGCATCTGAATTTGTTTTTTTTTTTTTTTTTTTTTTTGGCACACCCTAATGTATATACTATGTAAATTAAGTAACCGTAATAACACCTACGATTCGTAGAAAAGATTTAAGTATTTAGGATCGAATGTGCAATAATTTGAATTTTAACGTTCACTTATATCAATATTATCTATATAACTATTGTATATATGTAGGTACTGTGGGTATAGGTATATATTGAAAATAGCGTACGTAATATATTAACACGTTTTAAATAAAACATCAATTCTACGCATATTTTTATAATATCATTAAAATTTTCATATATATTTATATAATTCTGAAATTATTATTCTATATTATGTGGCAACGACATTTAATTTATACTTCGTATTTCAAAAATAACTATATCCAATTATTATAATATTATATTGAAATATTTTCACCATTTTACAATATTATACACTTATGAACGAACTGTATAATATATATATATATATTTATATTATAATATTTATATATGTATAATAATAGTTTATACAGAACATTGGACAATGAGATATCACAATTCAAATGCAAATTGCTTTGAAATTAAATAATAAAATCAATAGCGTATTTAATATTTATGTATAAGTATATAATATAATATAATATCTTAAATTTCCAAACACTAGATTAAAACACTGCAAAATCCTTGCCGATGCCATAGTATACCCAAGTGTATAATCAATTAAAATCGCTATTCACGAAATAACCGATTAAAGTTCCAATCGAATATTAAAGTAATATCAACAGTTATACTTTTACCCCACGTAGTATAATAATAGTTCACTGTTACGTAAGTCGTAACTTATTATTACATCTATATAGTAATATCGTTTATTGTTAGGTGTATATATATATCGCCGTATAGTTCCATGAGGCAATCCAATATCTAGTTATTATTGGTAGTCGATGGTTCTTTGTTTCTCGTTACTTCTTTTATCGGCAAACAATTATATTGTGACTAAAAAAAAAAAATAAAAAAAATAAAAAAAAAAAATCAAAAAAATAAAACAACAAAAGGAAAAAGAATATTGTATCCGTGTATCGGTTTCTCTCGCGATTGCATTATCGGTATAGAATTTATAAATATAAATATAAGTATCGTCGCACGTATCACGTGACGTAATATTTTATAGATACATATCGATGATTTTAGGAATAAATTTCATCTCGTTCTCCTATCGAGGATCAAGTGACACGGCAAGAATCGCACAATGTTAAAATCCAGCATCCGGTTGATGACCTACATATCCTACATCATGTATCCATAGACGATGTGTATTTCTCATGTTTATTATAAAGTTACGCTTATTGTGCATTAAATAACGATTCTTCGATTTCTCTTTCATCCTTTTTTTTTTTTTTTTTTTTTTTTTTTTACAATTTTAGGAATAGTATATATATACCTATATATAGTCATAAATCATCTTTCGATACTTTAATTTATTAATTTCATTATATATTTTATAATGTTCGTAAAGCTATAGCAGTGAGCGCGAAAAACGAGCTTCGTCAAGGCGAATATACTCATCGACGCATTTATAATATCATATTATGTAAAACGTTATACCTGCACAACCAGGTGATGAGTTTTAACTTCATGTAAATTAAGTGACGATCACTACCTATATTGTATACCTAGGTAATATATACATTAATAAATTCTTCACAAAGCTTCGTTATTTAATTTTTTTTTTTTTGTTTTTTTTTATTTTTTTTGTCATTGTCATCTTTCTTTCTTATTATACGAATTGATATATAATTATTACGAGACGAAGAAGAAATTTAGAAAAGTTTCTTCTCTTTTTTTTTACATATGTAAAGGCTTTAATTGCCTCGCGTCTTTTCGTCGAGGTGTAAATAATTATGTATCATTTTTTAATTTTTTTTCTTTTTGTCCGATTTTTGTATCCGTAATTAAGCTTATACAACAAACATGGACCGAATAAAAGCGCGAAGTTTTCTCATCTCATAAAGTTTTCGGTTTCGATTGGGAACCCTTTGTCGCAAATGTCATGAACACGAAATTCAAATAAAATCAACTGGTTTTCCGAAGATATGTCCAAAGTAGTTATAATTATTTATAGTATGGGCACTTCTAATAACAAATGAATTGAAATTATAATGCAGTTCTTTTCGTGGAAAAAAATAAAAAATAAAAAATAAAAAAAAAAAATGGTCAAAAATGGTTTGTCGTTAGTCTTTGCGTATTGTACGATATCAAGTAATATTGAATGATGTATTGAGTATATATCGATGCAGCGTATGTATAGAATATAATAAAATTTAGCCTTGGGACAGGTCCTCTTATGTACTGATAGGTATACAAATAGGAAATAAATTATTGAATATATCTGAAGACAATCGAGAGATTGTAAATTTTTCATCAAATCGATGCAGTATAAGTTCAAATCCATAAAAGAACTACTGCAGTTTCTCGAGTCTTCTTAGTACGGAGTCGCTGGAATGGAATTGTATATTACGTAACTATAAGTAATCGTAAAACTTTTCTTAATCTATCAATGTATATATGAATATATGGTATATGTATATTGTATGTGCCCAACCCTGGTTTGTCCCAACAATGCAGAAATCAATCGACGTGTAGGTAGGTACTATAACTGATCAAGTAAAGATAAAAAAAAAAGGAAGCTTGCCGAAAAAAAAAAAAAACTGCAATGTAAATCGCGAATAAAGAACTAACTTTCAACAAAATACGAAAACCTTCTCCAGTTCAACACTTCAGTTTGAATTCACGATGAAATTCTAATGATAATTGTATTTGTTATGCAGTATGTTATATAGTGCGCCTTATAATGAATGAAGGGAAGAAAATAAAAAGGCGATAATAAATCATCTCGAATAATATGTTCAAATTTTTTGTCAGAAAGCATCAAATTAACCGATAAGAGAAAAAAAAAAAAAGGAAAAAAAAAAAAAAACAGACCGCTATATGGTGAGGGTACATACGTACCTATAATACCTAACCAGAGAATTTCCGTTGACTTATTTCGAAAGATCACTGGGGTGTGGTTCGATTGTTCTCGCTTCGTTAGCTTTTGTTTACGGGACAGTGCTTTCAACGACAGCACTACGACCGGTATCGCAACCAACGTACACCATGGATCGTAAAGGGTGCCCATCCGCAGTTAGAGCTTTTCTGAGTTCAAACCGTAGCTTGATCCGAAAGTAGAATAATTAATCATCGCACCTACATATGAATAAGCTATTTCTACTGTTGTTTTATTTACAATATATTGTTGCATATTTAGTATTTTTTTTTTTTTTTTTTTTCATTATTATCATTATTATTTACGTATATATTGAAGCTTAAATATATTCAAGGTGATGCCGTATGTAGTATAGGTATACTCGCGTGCTTTTTCATCGAATTGGAAAACCATGCCACGTGGGAAGTATATCTTGAAAAACAAATTTTCCTTCCTGGAATCGTTTTGATTTGCATTAGCGAAGAGCGTATATTACGAGGGGTTAACCACTCTTGAAGTCAGGTGTACACATGGCTGAGAATCAGTTGAAGTCAGGCGAAGTCACGTGAAGTCAGCTGAAGTCAGTTGAAGTCAGCTGAGTCAGTTGAAGTCAGCTGAGTCAGTTGAAGTCAGCTGAGTCAGTTGAAGTCAGTTGAAAAGTCATTTGAAGTCAGTTGAAGAGTCAGCTGAAGTTACTTGGAGTCAGCTGAAGTCAGTTGAAGTCAGTTGAAGTCAGCTGAAGTCAGTTAGTCAGTGAGTCAATTGAAGTCAGCTGAAGTCATTTGAAGTCAGTTGAAGTCACTTGAAGTCAGCTGAAGTCACTTGAAGTCAGCTGAAGTCACTTGAAGTCCCTTGAAGTCAGCTGAAGTCAGTGAGTCACTTGAAGTCAGCTGGAGTCACTTGAAGTCAGCTGAAGTCAGTTGAAGTCAGTTGAAGTCAGTTGAAAAGTCAGTTGAAAAGTCACTTGAAGTCAGCTGAAGTCAGTTAAAGTCAGCTGAAGTCACTTGAAGTCAGCTGAAGTCAGCTGAAGTCAGCTGAAGTCACTTGAAGTCAGCTGAAGTCAGTTGAAGTCAGTTGACTTCATGAAGTCTTGAAGTCTTGAAGTCAGGTGTACGGTCAATCGACGAGTGGTTAACCCCTCGGTATATTATATATGATCTAAAAATTGCAAGAAATCTAAAATTTGAAGAAATTTTATACTCTTTCTTTTTCTTTTCAAATATTTGTTTATCTGCGGATTTTTTCGATCATTCGCTCTTCCGTTATCTAATAAATGAAAACGATATAGTATCCGAAGTAGAAATGGAAAAATACAATCAATGAAAAAGCACGAATATAGATCACCTCGTGATTAAAATTTAATTTTCATTTATATCATATTATATTATCATATCATATCATATCATATATAGTAGTAATAATTAGAAAAAATCGGCGGTGCACGTATATATGGAAGATTATAATTTCGTTGGTTCGTTCAGGTTCAGGTTCAGGTTCAGTATTATTATAGTATAATAAATGTTACACATGTATAATAATATATATACATAATATATAGGTATTTATACGGGTTTAAGGGGGGGGTTTACCCAATCAGTTACCGATTTGTCTATTTTCTCCTAAACGGGGTAATCAATCGACTTGTCCTTTCGGCAGCCGATGTTTTATGAGTAATGAGTTCGAATTGGTACGTTTGATCGGATGAAATCGGGATTTTTTATTTTTTTTCGATCGAAAAGTGTTGGCGTGCCATTTATTGCGACTTATATCAAAGCCCATGCATCAAACATGTAAAATCGAGCTCTGTCGCCCGATTCTGTGAGGGATTCTGAACAGAACCATCCCAAAACATCTTTGTTTTCGACAACGATTCAGGAGACGCTTGGATTCCACGTTTTTGTGGTAATTTTTGCGATTGTCAGAGGCTGGGGGCGGCCATTGCCGCTACAGCTGCTGCAGCTGCTGATATAATGCGGTGGTCCCCAGAACACCCGTGAGATGTCACCGTAAAAGTATACTATACTATAGTAAAAGGATGAAGTTCAGATGGGCGCGTGGCGACATCTCACGGGCGTTCTGGGAACCACCGCGTTATATCAGCAGCTGTAGCGGCAATGGCCGCCCCCAGCCTCTGACAATCGCGAAAATTACCACAAAAACGTGGAATCCAAGCGTCTCCTGAATCGTTGTCGAAAACAAAGATGTTTTGGGATGGTTCTGTTCAGAATCCCTCACAGAATCGGGCGACAGAGCTCGATTTTACATGTTTGATGCGTGGGCTTTGACATAAGACGCAATAAATGGCACGCCAACACTTTTCGATCGAAAAAAAATAAAAAATCCCGATTTCATCCGATCAAACGTACCAGTTCGAACTCATTACTCGTCAAACATCGGCTGCCGAAAGGACAAGTCGATTGATTACCCCGTTTAGGAGAAAATAGACAAATCGGTAACTGATTGGGTAAACCCCCCCCTTAACACTCCTGCAACAGCTTAAACCCGGCAACTATATAACTATAATAATATACACTTAACACTATTGTTAAAAGTTTTCAAACGCGTCAATGACCCGCGCACTGCGTTGCAATAATTTGTATACCTACCTACGTATTATATTATACCCATAGGTAAGAATTACGCTCGGTCACGGTGCGAAATTAATTTCTAGTTACTCAACGTATAAGAGATTTTTATTTTCTACGATCTTGATAATCAGTTAGTGTTTATTGTATATACCTGAATATACATTATACACATGGTATGTAGTATACAACCAGCAATTCTACTGGTAGAGTCATATAGATGTTAAACTTTTGTTCAAACACTTCAGCAGATGCGTTAGTTCATAAACTAACGAAATATAGGTACTTTATTCATCTGTTGCTGTTGCAGCGTCCGAAAAAATTTGGCACCAAATTTTATTCGAAATTGTCAGATTTAAAAAAATTCCATGGCGTATTTATGTATAGCCAACGCATTTAATCGGTTTACTTTCTAACCAGACCAGTACGATATACTCGGAAATTTACTCCCGAGGATTGATCGCTACCTTTTAAAACTGCTGCAGTTGCCCTGTAGGACTGCATACGCGTATCATCGTTTGCAAGAATCGCTTTCTTGGGATAAGGCTTCTGTCACTGGTGGCAATGGACTTTCTGCCGATACTTGCCTGAAAGGAAATACTCAATTAGTAATATTATTAATTGATAGAAATTAAGCCCGCAGCTGGATAAGTTTGAAGACAACATTTCACATTTATTTATAGAAAATTTAATAGTTAAGTAATGGATTTTTTTATCAATCCAAACGAATTCGATATAGAAAACAAAATTCCCAAAACCCTTATTTGGCAAACAACACTCTTGTTCGCGGAGTTTCAAATTTTCACTATTTTTGGATTTTGAATCGTGTTTCAATCTCGGTCTATACCCTGATTCGCAAGATCGTTTTCTCATTTGTCGAAATGAGACAGGTAATGAGAAATTTGAGCTATTTAGTTATAATTTTAGCCCCAGATATTTCCGGACTTAGGGAGTCTCCACTCTCCGCTTTATAAAGCTTTGATATTGAGACGGGCGAATGGGTTACCGTCTTGCACTCCTCATTAATATCTAATTTAGACGAATGAGGAAATGATCTAGTGAATTAGGGCACGGTCCTGACTTGAAAGACAATTTCATGCCTGTGAGTAGCTCGTCAAAAGCTTCGAAAATTGAGTTTGTACTTAAATAAAGAAATGCCTTTAAGAAATTTTCCGAATATCAGGGCACACCTGATAAGCCCATGAAAAAAATTTCAGGGTGTTTCAAAGTTTCACAGTATTATACAAGACAGGCGATTTTCCATTGTTCAAGCATCATATCGTTACTTGAAAATCCGAAGATTATCAAGACGAGTTTTCGTCGTTGAATTTACTAGTCTCTTTTTTCAAACATAAGCTATCGATCTCGTTTTTATCTTGAATAGGAGCAGATTTATAAGGAAGAAAAGAAATTCATTGTATAATTTTTTTCGAAAATAGTGAGAATCTAAAATACTACTCCAAAGTTTCGTTTCTCGTCAAACAGTTTCGGAAGTTCTGATTTTAGGGTGAATACTATCTACACAGGGCGTTTGAACAAAACTTTATAGTTCAAGAATATAATATAGCTATATATGCTGTTCAAATTGGCAAAGGATGACCCAAATAGGTAGTATATTTGAAAAGGACGCCTAGAAAACATCTGCTCTGGATATGAAGAGGTGGATTTAATCTAATAACTGATAATTGCTGTGAGGAAAAAAATCCAATCAACAAACTAATATAGCGAAGAGTTAATTAGCTGACGGTCAACGCGTCTGATATTATAGCGTATGTACGTAATGTATTTCGCATAAAAGCAGCTATTGAATTTAAACTACGTACATAATATAGTACGTACTTAATTTGCAAAACACTAATATCACACCTGCATGAACGCAATCATCATTGATATTTGATCGCTAACGCTTCTGCGATAAGCTAATGAGTAACTGAACCAAACGAAGGTGCAGCAGTGTTAATTAAAACACACAGATATATACAATATTATCTATTTATCCAATTTATTTTCCATATATGCGTATATATAAGTGAATAAGTATATACATCTGTTATATCACGGGTGATAAATGTTTCAGTAAATATGGAAGTTACGACTAATTATATATTACGCCGTAACTGCAACAGCAGCCTTCGATCAATTTGTATTTTTGAAATTAAGTTATTTGAAAGATTTATTTTATTTTATTTTTTTCTTTTTTTTTCATTATACTCTTACCTGTCGTTCGGATGACATTCGAAGGTATCAGGTGCCGAGTTGCTTCTACCAGCTTCGTGGAATTTTTCTGTACGGCTGTTAGAGCTTGTGGGAACTCCGGAAATTCTGGTAGTATTACAGATAGAGTCTGACCTGCTCGGCATTGCGTCGTTGGAAATTGATTTTGCACTTCTTTTTGGCAGGAACGGATTCTAAACATACGATAAATTCGAGTTCAACTTCAGTTTCTAATGTTCAACCTTTTCCCATCATTTTTATATAGGCCGAGGTCGCACGTATACATATAGTAATCATTACTTATTATACGTCGAGAGGAAGAAGAAGCGAATCAAGCGCCATTGAACAAAGCGCAATACGATTTTCTCTCTCATTCTCTTTCTCTCTGTCTCTCTCTATTAGTAAATCCAATTTAATTCTACGTCGTATATTTATACGGGGGTAGCAGGTCGCGGTCAAAGTAAATCCCTTATTCCATCGCGGCCTGCGTGGGCTAGAAGTCAAGCACGAAGGGGAAGCCGTTCGTGACCTTAGCTGTAAACACGGATCGACCGATTAGAACGATTACCCAAAACTATACGGGCTTGCCCATGTATATTTCCTCATATACCTATTTCTGCACGGAGAAAAATTTATAGTAAATTTTCTCATACTCATATAGTAGTTGTGTCATATACTTTCAATATGACGATTGTTCCTATACTTTATACCTAATGTCACCATGAATATAGGAATGTCCTTCTCACATTCATGGAACATTGAGTATAATGTATCGGAACGATCGTCATATTGGAAGTATATGACACAACTACTATATGAGTATGAGAAAATTTACTATAAATTTTTCTCCGCGTGATCGAAACTCAATCGCTATATGAAAAAGTTATGGGTATAACGATATAAGTATTATAATAACAGCCAGGCCATAAAGATTCGTTACTTCTAATCGACAAATCTGCATTGCCCGCAAGAATGTCGTAGAAAGTTTTTTTTGTTTCATTGAAATTATCGCTAAAATCACAGACTTATAATTATTTAGTTATTTTTCCAATTATTTATTCAGGGACTTGGGGGCCAAATAATTATACCGAGGGTGGAGAAAAAAAGTTCACGAGTTTTTGTGTATCTCTATATCTATGTGTGTGTGTGTGTGTGTGTGTGTAGGACGTGCTAACGACATGAAAACGTTATACCTATATTAGACCGGTTAAAAAAAATCGACGATTCTTTTTTTTTTTCAATTTTCGCATTGAAATACTCTCGGGGGGCTGATAAAAGATGCCTGTTAAAAGCGGAGCTTTTAATATTAAGATTTAGAGGTCGCTCATCGCGGATTTCTATTTTCCATTTGAATAGCATAGGAAATTTTTTTTTTTTTTTTTTATATATATAATTTTGTAGCTCACAAACCAATGGACAAATCCAAATGACTCAAACATATTTTCATAGGAAATTGAACACTCTACAAAAAGCTTCTCTTATCATTTTTTGATAAATTGACTCCTTCCAAAGTTATTCAAGCTCAAATTTCAATTTATAGTTGAGTTGACTATTTTTTTTTTTTTGTGATTTTTTTTCCGCAATGATAGATACATTTTTTAGAGTGTTCAATCCCCTATCAAAATATGTAAGAGTCATTTGGATTTGTTCATTGGTTTGTGAGCTACGAAATTCTGAAGAAAAAAAAATAAAATTCCTATGCTATTTAGATGGAAAATAGAAATCCGCGATGAGCGACCTCTAAATCTTAATATTGAGAGCTCCGCTTTTAACAAGCATCTATTTTCACCCCCCCGAAAGTATTTCAATGCGAAAATTGAAAAAAAAAAGAATAGTCGATTTTTTTGAACCGGTGTAACCTATATCTACCTTACCAATTATTATTCCTATACATATTTTATTTCCATATTGCTATATTATATAATATCAAGGAGTCGGATTTTATCTCCGCAATGCGACTCTGGATAAAATCCATTATACCAACTCCCCTTCAGCTCTTGATTTAACCAGACCATGGACGTATTGATGAATCAACCTCGTATATGCATCCTTTTCATTAAATGTAATTGATATACTTATCGCGGTTATAAGATTGATAAAAAAAAAAAAAGTGTAGAGCTTTCATAAAAAACTTGTAATTTATGTAAATTCGACACTATACCTTATTGAAATTAAAACAAATTCTGTTAAGGCGAAGATCGCAAGCGTCTAATGACGAAGCTTTTTTTTTTTTTCTATCCTAGTTCTTACGGTGCAGAATGTCGGGGAATCTGAGAAATTCTTTTTTTATAAAATGAAGAAAAAAAAAAAAAAAAAATAAGCTCGTTTAAATGCCATCGCACGAAGAGGCGTTGAGCGAGATAATTACCAGCCGAGGTCGATATGCTATGCCAGGGTCTTTTTCGTTGGATTAATAATTAATCTCAGGGAATTCACGGCCTCGTTTCGTCTCTCGAGTTGAAAGAGTAAAGAGTAGGTACCTACCTACGTACACCTTATACGTTATATAGTTTTGTATTTTTAATTTTCGAAGGAATTGAACATCTCCCAAACGTCGGATTCGGTTTCATTTCTTATACAGTTCAGCTGCAGCAGTAATTTAGACTCAGGATTCCCCAAGAGAATTTATAAATTTATCGTGCCGCTCGTCCTCGACGTATACAGAAAAGCTCAGAGGCGATAAGCTCGCGGGTCGATAGACTGATATTCTTTTTGTAAAATAGCGTGAAAGAAAACTTGACTATTTTCATGGCTGAAAATTCATATATACGAAGTAATCACGACGGAGATAACATACAGCGTCTCAAGTTCAAAGCCCATAGGATGCATTGGACAAAAAAGCCCAAGTTTTAACCAGTGAACTCAAGTTTTCTCGCAGAAAACTTCTTTAAACTTTGGGAAATAAGAGTTATACGAAACTTTCTCTAAAGTTTCTATATCTATAGTATACTGCTGATTCGAAACAAGGAATCACGAAAGTGGTCGGTTTGCGAGTAACCGTTTGATATTGTTTGTTCGTTTCGTTAAAACTATCTGGATGAATTTCATCATGCCTCAAAAAAAAAAACATCCCCGATCAGACGCAGACGGGCGCCTGTATAACGGAAAAGTGGTATTCATCGTCATAGGAGTAGGTAAACAAGAAAATAAAAGTCTACAAAATTTTTTTACGAAAGAAGTCTCAACTTCTTTGTTACGCTGCAGACCGAAAGAATTTATTCACAAGTGTAGAAAATACGATCTAGAAAGTTAAAACGGGAAAAAAAAAATTGTTTCTGAATTTACTATGTTGAGCAGCTCGTATAGGGACAACACTTTTTTGTAGTAGAAATTACCACAATTCTAGTATTTGGTACATAGGAGCAAGTATAGATTTCAATGTCCTAATGAGTAAATGTTACCACAATAATTGTTGTCATTTCTACTGCAAAAAAGTGTTGTCCCTATTCCAACTGCGCATTTTATTTCGTGTGCATGAAGTATTGAATTTTATTATAGTACCTGAAAGCTGTGCTGCTTGAGCATCGTCTTGATTAAAATTAGGGTATCAAGTTTAGGCACCCTGGTCACAACCCTTGCGACTTCTTCGTCAGTTACGGTTACCGGAAGTCTACAATTATCAGTTTCACTTGGTAGAATTTCTGCTCCGTCCTTGGTTACCCATGAATGATTTTTTATCTCCGATAACGACAGCCTCGCAGCAGGTTCCTTTTCCAACATCTTTGTTATCAGATCACGCAAACATTTTGACAGATCTGGTTTTTCCGGAAATTTCAAAGGCTCTGAACGCACTGCTGCTTGCACACCGATTATACTTCCAGCACCGTCCCAAGGCACTCGTCCAGTCACCAATGAATACAGCGTTACTCCCATTGACCAGACGTCACATAACTGTTGATCAGAGAAAATAGGAAAATAGGAAAAATTGTTTATTTTTTTTTTTTATCCTGAAAGAAATAGGAATCAGTGATATTTCTTGAGTTCTCAGGGGTTGAATACAGGAATACATGGGTAACATTGATAAAAATTTATCCGGCAGGTAGATTCTCTGTAAAAAAAAAACTGAGACGAAGTTGTAAGTTGGTCAACTTCAACTCGTTCTCATTTGAAAGCTATGAGACCCTCAGTTTTTTACCCGAAGGAAATAATTTTGTCTTGGTTTTTCGCATGAAATATATACCATTATGCAATAAAAATGGAATGTGAAGAAAGAAATTTAGGAATTTAAATAGCCGTATGGTAGTTTTACCGGTGTAATTATACTTTGAAACGATAATTAGATTCCATCCGACAGGTGGGTCGCACGCGATATCCATCGCCATGCACGCGTGAATCGCTCACATTATACGCTCATTACAGGTATTGGTACATAAATATAGTATTAGGCAGTTTCACGAATATAGTTGGTACACATCATGATTTAATAAAGGCATTATAACTACATACACGATTTTACTCCTTGTATGAGTAATTTATTTTTCTTTTTTATCCTCATTTTATTTTCTATAACTTTGTCTCGTAACACCGTATATATAACTAACAAACCAATTAGCTAACAAGCAATTATTATCACATGGTTATAACTGCGCTATAGCAGCCATGCGTACCAGTTTTAACACTGTACATCGGTTTCTGAATTTCTGAATTTCCGTCAGGGTCCATACTGTAGGTATGGTTAAAAATTCCCTTACGATACGATAGGATACAATATTGATTCTCTAAAAAGCCTCATAAAAATCTTAAGAGAGTTATACTATATCGACAGTAAATTAGATTCATCATTGGCTGACGCACGCGCGGGCCTCGATTTTTGACACGCGGTTATAGGTATGAGTAAGGTCGATCGTTTTTATACATCTTTTTTTATATTTATGCTCGTTTTTTTTTTTTTTTTCTTTTTCTTTCGTACTGTACGGCAAGTCCTTTTGGGTTTCAAGGATGTGAGAATTATATGCTGCTTAATAAAAGAGAGAAAAAAGGACGAGAAAGCATAAAAAGTTGATTAGTGTGTATATATATATATATATATATATACGAATGAGGAAGAGGCACGCTCACCGTTCCGGAATACTCAGCTCCAGGAATCGTTGTCTCCGGTGCGGCAAACGCTGGGGTTCCCGCGGGTCCAGAGAGCAATTCACCTGCGGCTCTTAATTCCGCGCTGACTCCCAAATCGGCAACCTTGACATGACCCTCGCTGTCCACCAGCAGATTACTGGGTTTTATATCCCTGTGTACTATTCTTTGATAATGAACTGAAACAAGATGAACAAAAAAAAAATAAATAAATAAATAAATAAGATAATGATAAAGAAAAAAAGAAGTCCTCGAAATTTTGTTTCTACTTGTTGATAATATAAGTTCACCTCGCTTATTAAGGTATAGGAATTGAAGAATATTAAGCGGGCGAAAACTTTGGCGCTAAAAAAGTTTTCAAAGATACAAAGACTTCTTATCGGAGTAATTATTTTCTCGAATGTGGGCGTGTTCCACTGTTTTATTTTCATCATTATTTACCGTACCCCATTTCTTTACGGTATTATATACTTAAAAGTTATGGACAAGATTAAAAAAAAAAAAAAAGAGGGAAGCAAATTTTACGGCCATTCTGATAGCCCGGTCGAAAAGAGATTGTATGCTCGCTTGTTGATCGTAGGGGGGTAGAATATGAGAGATGGAGGAGAGACAAAAGGGTAGTTGCAAAAAAGGAAAGAAGAAAACGGAAAAATAAAAAGAAAGGGTATTCTTCTACATATATGCTTTTCTAGGCATATTCTCTACACTCACGGTATTCGACGCCCAAAACAATGTCCCGGAAATGTGTCCTCGCTGTTTCTTCATCGAATGGTTGTTCCGTAGGTAACTGTAGGACTTCACCCTTTTGCACAAGCTCAAAAGCAAGGTAAAGATTGTCTTCATCAGGATCGTCGAGTACTTCAACAAGCTTCACAACGTTAGGGTGATCCAATTTTTTCAGCAATGCAATCTCCCTGTAAACTTTAGCCAATGGATTTGCAAGACCTTTTCGTCCTGGTGCCATTCTTCCAAAAATACCAGCCTTTTTCATAAGTTTCTTTTTGCTCAGTATCTTCATCGCGTAATGAGTTTTGTCTTCTTCGTTGTAAGCAAGTTTTACGATGCCGTACGATCCCTGTAAAATTAGAACAAAATACGTTGCTAAAAATTTCATCAAAAACTATAAACCCGAGATTTTACATAATATAGTTATTAGGGTGTGCCAAAAAAAAAAAAAAAAAATCAAACGCACATGAAGATTCCGGTAGAGCATTTTAAACAGAATATCTCAGCCAAATATGAGCTCTTAATATTGATATTTAGAACTGCCTAACTCAGTTTTCCCATTTTTGGTTTGAATAACATGTGAAAAAAAATCGGAAAATTTTTGAATTGTTTTTTTCTCGTGAGCGGCTTGATTTAGAAACTATCTGAAGACAGATTCTTATAGGAAATTTCACGGTCTATAAAAAAGTACTGAGATAAAATTTTACTAACTCTCACCGATTAAGAGATATTCGCCTATAAACATTGAGTCATAGCGTCATGGAGACATATGACTCTGGGAAAAACAATTTTTTTTTTCAACCGCGCATCAAAATTTCGGTAGAGCATCTCAAATAGAATATCTCAGCCAAATATGAGCTCTTAATAATGATATTTAGAACTGCCTATTTCAGTAACTAAAATTCGTAACTAAAATTAGTAACTAAAATAGGCAGTTCTAAATATCAATATTAAGAGCTCATATTTGGCTGAGATATTCTATTTGGGATGCTCCACCAGAATGTTGATGTGCGTTTGAATTTGTTTTTTTTTTTTTTTTTTTGCACACCCTAATAGTTATTGAAGTATGTATATTCAATTTTTAATTTTTAATTAATCAATCCGGTTCTAGTCCGCTTTATCTACCGATCGAATGCTTTTCGAAATGTCCAGTTGTATGGCGTCTGCAGAAGTAAAAAATATTTCTATACCTATAGCCGTCACCGGGTCCACGAAATATACATATGTATAATTAAATCCGTGAATAGTATTCTAGTATTTTTAATTAATTCTGAACAGCGTCAAGTACGATTGTATGAGTGCGTAATGTGGTATATATATTAGAATGTGTTTTCTCACACTGTAAATCGTGGGCGATAGTCAACCGCGTGTTATACGCATTCCTTGTGCTTAATTGCTATGCAACGATTTATCGAACGCGACCATCAAACAAATTAATTAATTTTCACACCCATAGAACGACAAAGTTTCCATTATGTGATTGACCAAGGCAATCACGCCTTTTTATTTCATTATAACTTTTTACTATTTTGTTCTTTTGTTTTTTTTTTTCTTTTTTCTTTTTTCAATCACGTTAAAAAATTAGGGTCAAAAGTCTACCGCTCGATGTGCAATTGTAATATCATACTTGTATAGGTACGTTAGTTCGAAAAAAAAAAAAAAAAAAAAAAAAAAAACAAGTTCCAGCAACCAGTACACGAAGAATCTTATCATTCAATCGATTTACTGTTCATTATTATTATATTCCTCCAGTACTATATTATGCGTTATACTGCGCATAAAATAAATTCTATACTAAAGGTGTATGTACGTATATGTATGCGAGTGAATTTTTTGTTCGTCAGATTCTGTGTCAAATTATTCATTTTTTTTCTTTCTTAGAATTGAAACGTAGTTATTATTCTTCATTGCAATAAGTATGATCTTTAATATTTATGGAGAATCTTGTGACTATTTTAAGCCGAAATTTCAAATTCGTATTCTGTAAATTTGAACATACTTCTTGAAACTGAATATTTATCTTCAGATATGTATCTACATATTTGGTGTTATAGTTATAATCGCAAGGGTACACGGAGAGAAAAGAATAGTAATATTTACCATTCCTACATAGTAACCATTACTATGTTACATGGTAACGTAGATTTTTCAACGGCGAGAGTCACTTGACGGAGTAATTTCCCCAATTCTAAATGGTAACGTTAGCCATGCTAACATAGTAATGATTACCATGTTACATTGCGGAGAGTACTATGTAACTGGAACTGATTCCTATTCTACATAGCCAAGTTTATTATGTTTTATTTTTATATATTATTTCGTAAGTAAGGTTATGAATAAACAGA
Source organism: Tenthredo mesomela (assembly GCA_943736025.1). Taxonomy (NCBI): domain Eukaryota; kingdom Metazoa; phylum Arthropoda; class Insecta; order Hymenoptera; family Tenthredinidae; genus Tenthredo; species Tenthredo mesomela. Next base: position 40,429,672 of record OX031015.1, on the reverse strand, counting down.
TGAATGAGGTTATTCAAGAAATTATTATTATTAATTATTATTCAGTGAAATTTTTTGTTGAAACTCAAATAATTAAACTTTTTATCAACTGCACTGTTTATTGTTATCAAAAACACTGCGTCAAGATTAACGATCTATATGGTTATTGGTTATGTGTGGTTATGTTCGTGGTTGACTTATTTGGCCGCTTGGCCGCATGGAGTATCGCCGCGCGCATACTCAAATTGTAATGAGAGCTATGTGGCATAGGCCTGAGTACCATTCTACATAGCTTTCGTTCCCATACAGAATAGCGATATTTACCATTTGCTAAGTTACAATGCAGCATAGTAAATATTACCAGAAAAATAGTAATGAATCCTATTTTAACATAGTATCATCTACGATTTTAGAAAAGAATAAGTCTGGTTACTATGTGGAATGGTAAATATTACTATTCTTTTCTCTCCGTGTAAATTTTCGAGTGTGGATTCTAATCGATAAGAACGACGAGGCAAACTTTGTGCTAAAAAGGCACATAATTGATATAAATGTATTCTCGAAACATTCGTTGAGTTTAAATTTGAATTAGCGGAAAAAAAAAAAAAACTTATAATAGTTTCAAGGAAAAAACAAGACGCAGGCTGTATTCTCCGCATAGCATTAATGCCTATACTGTCGAAGGTTACTCGATCTTTCGAGTCAACGACTTTCCGGTCGTAGTATGGTAACCGCCTTAAGATTCGCAATTTTTTACACATCCATAAAACTGCGGATTACATATTTTTAGAAAGACAAAACAGGCGACTAACAATCAGCTAATATCTTGACCTGGTTAATTCTTTGGTCACACGCGAGTCGAAGGCCAAAGATCCAATTTAATTCTACCCCCGCATTTTCGTTCCAATCGCGTATAATCGAATGTATTATATCGATTACCACGATTCTTTTTCCAATACAGATATTACCATGAATGTTATGAATCACATCCAATTTTCTTTTTTTTTTTTTTTTTTTTTCAGAAACTAAAAATCTCAATTGAGAATTTCGACATGTAGTAGTACATTGCAGACGTAATTTTAACCAGATAAAACAGTGCTGGTATATACAATCGGTTGATTCTTGACCCGCTTAATACTTTGGTCACACGCGAGGCTCAAGGCTAAATTAACGATTAAATTCCACCCCCGCGCATTTTCGATAAAATGTTGAATAAAACCGAATATATATATATTCCTCGTATATCGCAGATTTTTTTACTTCTTTTTTTTTTTTTTTTTATGCGCGTGCCGCGTTAGGTGAGTAATTATTATTTTTAGACTGTAAGAATTTGGAAAAAAAAAAAAAAAATTTTTAATTAACTTTTAAGCTCGTTTTATGAAAACCCGTTATGCCATTAACGCGTATTCGTTCGATGTATACTACCTACGTACACCTAATACGTTGTAAATATTGAGATAGCTGCGGTAGACAGTATCAAGTGTTTGACTAAACAGATATATATATATATACCTACCCATACAGTATATCACGCAGTTTTATTTGATCATACTTTGTTCTTTTACTTACTTCGATTAATATATATACATATGTGATAACATGTAGAATTCAATGTATAGAATAATAACTCGCGGTTGAGCGACCGTCTTTGAAAATGTCGAACAAGTATTATGATGAATAAATTTTCTGAGAAGTTTCATCCAAATAACAAAATCGAAAAATAAAATAATATAATAATAGGCATGGAAGACGAAACTGGTTAACGCAGGTATACATCGACGCACGATACGAATAACAGCACATTTCAGGTTCCGGGTGAAAAAGAGCACGTTTCAAATTCCGGGTGGAAAAGAGCACATTTTAGATTCCGGGTGGAAAAGAGCACGTTTCAGATTCCGAGTGAAAAAGAGCATGTTTCAGATTCCGGATGGAAAAGAACACGTTTCAGATTGAGAATGAAAAATAGCACGTTTCAGATTCACTCGAAAACTAGCACAATTCAGGCGAAGCGAATATTACTCATTAGTAAGTGTCAGGTAGGTTTATTATGAAATTGGAAATGCACAATTATGCACAAAAACTCGATTCAATTTTATCATTGAATGATTAATTCAATCTTATGATAAACCTACCTGACACTTGCTAATAAGTAATATTCGGTTCAACCTGAATTGTGCTAGTTTTCGAGTGAATCTGAAACGTGCTATTTTTCATTCTCAATCTGAAACGTGTTCTTTTCCATCCGGAATCTGAAACATGCTCTTTTTCACTCGGAATCTGAAACGTGCTCTTTTCCACCCGGAATCTGAAATGTGCTGTTACTCGTATCGGGCGTCGACATAATAAAATGAAAATTGACGTATATAGGTATAGGTATGCATCTAGGTGAAAATCATGGAAATCAAAGCCGTGGTTATCACTCACCTGTCCAATATTGTCCAATAGTTTATACTGGTTCAATTGTAAAGCCCCTTGTCTATTGTCGATTGAAACACGTCTGCTTTCTCGCAATGGACGTCTTTTGGTCCTTGGGGAACCTTGAGGACTGCCGTACGGTGAGTAAGGACAATAAGGATAAATTGGTCTTATTCCGATCCCGGAATCTCCCGGGAGACGTTGTGACGATCCCATTTCAGCTGGGGTTGATAATTTCCGTACCGGAAGTAAGGAACCGGCCATTGTTGGAGTCAGGTGTCTTACGGTATGAGATTCTATCACTGTACCTGCAGGAACGTTCAGCGTCGCCGCATCATCAGCAACGACAATTGCGTCTTTCTCTTCTTTTGACTTTGATTGTTTAGAAGGAACCGGAAGCTGGTCATCTTCTTGCCGAGATATCTGCAGCGATATTCTCCTATCTGAAAGGTTCGGTACTCCGTCTCCTCGGTCTTCGGATTGGGTTGATAAAAGCTGATAAACTTTTACAGATTTTGGCAAAACTTTACCCGGGGGAATTGCCTCGTTTGGAATTTCGGAAGGTAGAGTTAAACAGGGAGTCAATGATTGCGGCGCAATGTTTGGCCCAGTTTTTACAACCCGTTTTTCTTTAGCCACCGTTTCCACAGGCTCGGATGTATCTTCGACGGTGACACGAGTGGAAAGGTGAACTTCTTTCGGGGTAACATCGAGGCTACCTTGTATCCCGATGACGTGCGGATTTTCGGGCGATTTTTCGTAAGGTTTTTCTAAAATGCTTTCCAATTCCATGCTGGAAAAATTTGGCGTGCTGTATTGATGGACGATTCTTTTCCTCTGCAATACTTTGCCAGGAACTTGGTTTACCCCGATTTGTAAAATCTTACTGCAGGGAACATTACCAGCGTCAAACGATGCTACCCTCGATAAAATTCGCGATCTATTTACCCCAGGTTTATTACTAGCCGTGGTTCCAGACTTTGCCAGGACCTCGGCATACGATAGAATTTCACTAGGTAATCCCGAGGTCGGAGCTGTCGATTCCCTGGACGAATCCTTCGAGTCAAACGACGGCGAAACGATCAAAGGTTTATCTTTCGGTCCCGCAGACGAGACCCTGGTGATCAAGTCTTCATCGTTTTTCGTCGTTTCCTCTACAAACTGTTCTTCATACTCCGCATCTCTGACCTCTTGGATGTCAGACATGTCCATCCCCGAGGAAGATGCTTTTCTGTTTACTTCTGTCGCCGGTGATATGTTCTCTGAAGATACGGTATCCCAGACATTTGAATTCTCGTCATTTCTGCTTATCCTACGAGGCAGGAAAGTCTCGGATGTCAATCTCTTCGCCGACGATCTTCGCCTCTCACGAACGCCCGTTAAATCAACTTCTGAAGTTCTACGGTCCTCGTCAAATGTCCCCAGGTTGCTTGCGTAACCGCTACTTTCTCGTCGGGGTGTTAAACTCCTGGGAGAACGTGACCTCAGGGATTCTCTGAGGTCTCTAAGGCCCTCGACTTCCTCAAGGTACAAAGCACTGTCCTTACGTACTTCCCGGATTTCCTGTGACGGTGTTGAACTAATCCTCACAAGATTACCTCGGTCTTCCGTATCTCTGGATGGTTTCAACGGACCCTCAGTGTCCGGTTGAAGACGTTTAGCTTCCTTCATCACCGTAACCGACGGAATCCTCGTTTCCGTTAGAGTTTCGACTCCCTCGGATCCCACAACAGTATGAGCCGATCCTGGGGATCTACTGATTCCTGACTGCTGCAACCTCGAGCATTCCTTTACTCTCGACTCTTCGTCTTCACATTTTTGCGATTTTTGAACGGGCGAAGTCTTCGTTGAAAAGACGTCCCCGTGGGTAGATAAACGTAATTCCAACATCCCTTCAGCTACTCGTGAATCCGCGCACGGTGAGGTAGAGGGTAACCTCTTAGATCCTGCACCAGGCGATTCTTCGTCGACGGCAGAATATCTGTAACAGAAAAATGTTCGTCGAGATGAAGACAAAAAAAATAATAATAATAATAATAATAAAATATAGAAGAGGATTAATTGTAGATTATGATTTAGCTTTTTTTTTTTGCGAAACAGTAGAAGTGGAAAGGGATTAAATTCTGGGGAAAGAAAATTGCGGTAATAAATCTTCAGCTTTATAGTCGCGTATAGCTCTGATATACGTGGTTTTAATCTTTGCTCAATTTATTTCTCGGTTATAAATAATTGTCGTTATATGGTTTCGCATTTCCTTTTGCGATATTTTCTCATAGTTTGCAGTAACGCAGCAATCATATGGGTATACCTAGTAGAGTATTTTTCCTTTTTTTTTTTTTTTTTTTTCGCTTTTCCTTACTACGTATACTATTAACTATATACGTATAAGTAGATGGATTGTATGTGCAGGAATGTCGACGAAGAAAATATTTGCCAATTTCGACGAATCCTTACGATATATTATATATATATACTATATAGTAGAGAAAAGGCAAAAGAGAAAATGTCGAAAAAAGTAAGAAAGAAAGAAAGAAAGAAAGAGAAAAGAAAAGAAAAAAAAAAAAAAAAAAAACGGTGAGCGACGTGGTTGTTTGAAAATCACCGCAGCTGTCAACGAGAAGTTACGCAGCATCTATCAATCCCTGCGGTATTTCAACGTGCGGTCAAGCCGTGCAAGAATCGAGAATCAAGATACGAAACTGTAAGTATAAGATAAGATAGAAAGTATTTTAAATTCCCGATGAGAATTCATTTGGAATTAATTAAAAGGATAAAAAAGTTAAGGGATATTGAAAATTTCTCTTCATTTTATGTTTATAGAATTAAATTTTTCTATACTATGCAATAATTTATTCGTTCTTTTAAATCGTTTGCGAAAATTTGATATAGTACAAGAATTGAACGACCCTCATATATAAGAGTGAATTCGTTAAATTATATGACGATCCCGAATTTTTGACTAAATATATTTAAGCGTAAAAACCCGCGCGTAGGTATTCGTATATGGTAATCGGGAGTTTTACTAAAAACCAGATGTGAATATCAGCGGGTTTGTACTTGAAATACGAAAATATTCGCGATTAATTCATTAGCAATTCAAACATGTTCATCATATCGCGCGGTTAGTTGAGAGGATATCCATATACACGCGGTCGACCCAGACATATATACGACGCACGCGTGCAACGTTATACCTGGGACAGGTTTTTTACTCTGTAAAACAGGCCTCATATATATATATATATATATATATATATATATACTCATATGTATCCATAGACATATTATATATGGAGAGATATACATACGTACCTATATAATATATGTTCGTAACATATACTTATACCTATATACCTATGCGTGTATATAGCAATTCTCTCGACTCTTCTCTCATCTCAGTCCCGCTGACGCGCGCACACCTTTGTATAAGAAATCCTACGCAAAACGTAAAAGAACTGATCGTGATGGCGTTTATATATATATATGTATATAAATATAAATATATAAGAATATAGTATATATGTGTGTTTATTTTAATAATAATATATATACGCGTTTTGCGCGGGACAAGAATATTGCATAGATGTATTTGCGTGACGTTTCGACTTTTTTTTTTTTTTTTTTTTTTTTTTGCGATTCTTTATAGCAATTAGTGAGACTTTATGACAAACACTATACACACATATGAATATGTATGCATTTATACGTGCAGATATTGCCCCAACGCAATTATTATTATATTCTTTATGCAGAGTGCAGCGGCTTGAGTCTTATATACATATATATATATATGTATTATATATGCGGTGCGAGACACTTAACTCCGTAATATGTCTTTCTGGCTGGGAAATTTACCGGAAGTTAATTGCTCACATTAACACGTATCATTTTAAATACAGTTTATAAAAAAGCTTATAAACTCCTCAGAATTTACATTTCAAAAACCCAAAATAAGAATATAAATTTCCGGTTCAATGACACGACTTCCGGCCTCTAGAAAAATTTCTTTCAATATTGTATAGTTTTTAATATCGACGTAGAAAAAAATTTCATTTTCCATGAGATTATTTGAAATTATTTTCTAAAATTTACATTTCTGTGGAGAGTTTAATAATAACTGCGAGTCATATCTTTATAATATAGTCTCGATTTGTTAGATGTATATTATGATCAGATAATACCTATGGCGTTCACCGCGTAACGTCGCAAAGCTTTAGCGAATCTTATGTGGTTTTCCTGCGTATATATGTGCGGGGTGAGAGCGTTTATACGTTTTGCGAGCCCCGTGGGAAATTCTATTTCACACGGTATCAACTATACATCGTCGATATACCCATGGCCTTTCATTAGGGCAAAGTGTCATCAGATACTTACTCGATCTGCGAGAGTGTTCCCCACTTGCAATTCGAAACCTATTGGGTATTGGCTCGGCTATACTATATCTCTCGAGTTTGCCAGACGCCACTCGCCTAGATCTAACGTCCTCCTCCTTCTCCTCCTCATCCTCATCCTCATCCTCCTCTTCTTCATCGTCGTCGTCGTCGTCGTCATCGTCATGGATTATAATCCTTTTTCAGATTAACCACTTTGCCACAATAATTAACTCTACTCTGCGTATATGTAATTAATAATTATCAACGTAATTGCCAATCGAGCAACGCGATCAGTTATTATATTTACTTAATTATTTACTTATTTCCATCTTTCTCTCTCTCTCTCTCTATCTCTATCTCTATCTATCTATCTCTTCGGTCTTTTTCTATTTAATAATCCATCCAGTAGATATATATAATCTTTTCCATCAGGTATTATATATCAATTTTTCTCTACTCAAGTATATAATATATAATATCTATATATCCAAAGTATTATTGAATGTATAATGTATATTGTTATAGTATATAATCCGCGTTTTAGTTCTTAGTTACTTGCGAACCATATTAGCTATCTATATCTCGGTGCATGCAACGAAACAATGATTAGATCCATAATATATGTACATAATACATGTCGGAATACAAGTAATACATGAGATTATTTTTAAATGTCTGAGGTGAACTTGAACCGTGAATCGTGATGAGCTAAATAATACTGTTATTACATTTGTATATGTATATATATATAAGGTATTTGTTATTTGCAGAAATCATAACATATATTATGCAATCTGCATTATTTTACTTATGACGTTTTTCTCTCTTTTTTTTCTTCTTTTTCTTCTTCTCGTCAACTTGTGGACACATACCTTGTAAAATACAATTTTTATTTCTCGTATAGTATATAATAATATAGAAGAAAACGTCTGCTTGCGCTAAGCGATTAATCGTTGAATTGCATTTGCGGAATGAGAGAAAAGAAAGAAAAAAAATTGATTGCCTGCTGCACTGCAGCACGAAGATTCAATAGGATTACGTTCTGCAGTGGTATAGGTATAGAACCGATAAATCGAATTATATCCACACAACTGTAATAAAAGTAAAGGTGTCAATCTCGATATATAGCGATCAACAGCCTTAAAAAAAAAAAAATAATAATAATAATAATATCGAAAAAGATAAGAGGAAGAAACAAAAAAAATTGAAAATTTTGGAAAAAAAAAAATTAACTTATATACTATATACGTAATAAAATGAAAAAGTGGTGTAATTCAACCGTTCATATACCTCTATGTATATACTTATATTGCAGAAAGCAGCCAGTTCAAACGGAGTTAACAACGCTCTTTGCCCTCGCGGTGTGGCTGCAGCACGCGATGGTCGTTACTCGTTATATGTACTACATACATCCTCCGTCCATACGTATAGCGTATAGCTCTCTACCTTAATATACGGAGAAAGTAAACTCTCCTCGTAACGTCAAAGCGTCGTGAACTAACGCAATCAACGAGACGTATAACTATATGTACATACATGTTACTATATATGTATACACTTAGTACACGTTATACGATTATAGGTATATATACCGTGAGTTTTTGTGGAAATGCAACATGGAACAATCAAACGAACTTTTGTTACTTTCGTGTGTGGCCAATAGGCTCACGATTTTTCGTAATAAAAGTATATAGTGTTGTATCAGTGCGTAATTCAGAAAAACTCACAGTATATATAATATATACGTAAACCTATATTATATCGCGTCATTAATGCTATAAGGTCGTGGCGCAAAAAAAAAAAAAAAAAAAATTTCGTGTTTTTGGTGGCAAAATCTTTTTCATGCCATATAACATCGTTGGGGCATATCCGCAAAAAAAATTATTTTTTGGCGCTTACGATCTTATGGCATTAGTGACGCGATATGTATACATGTATCTATTACATATTACATATTACACATTACGCGTAAATCCGGAGGCTGGAGGGTAGGTTTATGGGTATATATCTTATAGCGCGGGAAAAAAAAAAAATTCAAATTATGATTTAAGATTTTTTTTTGAAATGATGAGAATAAATAAATTCAAAACTGACCTGTATACTTGAAATAATTTTAATCAGCTTGTAGATTCTTTATTTCCTCAGTATTACACACAAATAATATACACAATTAGTACACTGAACAATTTTGTATCTACAGTTCACTGTTAGTCAATTTTTTGTTGTTGTTGTCATTTTTAATTTTTGTAGCAAAAAAAAAAAAAACTAAAAAAAAAACTAAAAAAAAAACTAAAAAAAAAAAAAAAACTGCAATATTTTGAGTTTCAATATCTGAAAACCACGATATAATACCCTATGGAATATAACGCGGGAAAATATCAGTTTGAAACAGTATATAATATCAGCGACAACCCTGACCCCACGACGAAACACGTGCGTCTGACAGACGCGGGCAAGAGCGTCGAACGTTGAACGTCTAACGTGGCCTCCAGCAGCAGGTCTCTTTCAAGCGGGGATCGTATAATACGCGCGGCAACCCGTTTATACCGCCGACTGCGGCTGCCCCAGGCTGCCCACTGAACTCTCAACTAGAGTCGAACCTCTCCGCGTCTTTCTCGATCCCCTCCCCTCCCCCCTTACTTACTACCTCTTATATATCTATATATATATATATACATATGTATATACCCTGATGGATTATACATAGACTAGGCAATCATCTAGCGTATACAGATTCGACTAAGGCGACACTGTGATAACAGATAAAGAGATTCGTCAAGGCATCAACTGTATTCCATTTTTTTTTTTTTTTTCTTTCGTTTTTTTTTTTTCATATCCGCTATACATATGTTTTACTGTATTTTCTTTCAACTTTTTCTAGATTCAACCTCGAGTGTGTTTATAACTTTTTCTAAAATAATATGTACGCAGGTGGTGTAATATTAATAATAAAAATTATTATTATTATTATTATTATTATTTCTAAATGATATAGTTCATAATTCGACTACATATAAGTATACCTATATATACCTATAACTTTGCGCTTTATGCACACCTGTACATGTATCTCGGTTAGTGGACTCGACGACGCGACCGCGACGCGACGTCGGTCGTTGGGGGAGGCATATGGTGCGCCACGGCGCCACTTTGATGTTTTCCGACGAACCGAATTAACCGAGGCCCAACCCTAACTTGGGCATTGAGTAGGGTAGGTATAGAGTGATTGGGGCGTTTGGATAGAGAAGAGAAGAAAAATAAAAAAAAAAATAAAAAATAATGAAAAAAGAAAAAAATTGATTTATCTTTGACACGTACCTGACTGTGATATGCATTTTAACATGCATGATTGACCAGCTATAAGATTGATTAACACACATATTTTCTGATCAGATATATTCTACCGGAAATTTCTAGTTCAAAATACCAAAGAAAAGGTTCACGCGGTCATCTGTGTGTTGAAAAAATGACTACAATATCTATATAGTTAGTCTGTTTTTATTATAAAACTTTAGAAATTTATTTCAAGTCTTATATATAGGAACCCACTTATTGAACCCTAAAGTTCGAGTGAATAGCTCCTCGGTTTATTCTAGGGTCATTCAGATATGAGGTGAGAATCTTCAGGAATCATTTGAAGTGAATTTTTATGATCATAGAAAATACCTGAAGTGAATAGCTCGAGTTTGGAGAATATATGTGTGTAGGTAGTTTCCCCATATAGACGGGGGAAAGACTTTGAAAGAATTTATACAATACGTTTATGATCATGTTACCTGGAAATATGTATATCTACAGTTATAGATTTCTTGGATAAATATATTTACCCGATATATTATGTATTATGTATGTAGATACAGTAATGGTGTTAATTATTGTATTTATCGTATGTATATAATATTACTATATATATATATATACTGTTGGAAATATACGATACGGAGGAAACGAAACGTGAGTTTTCAGTACAGATAGGTATACATACCTATTATGCGGTATAATTAGCAACTTAATAAGCGATGACGAAAGTTTTCGCCGAAATTTGTACAGGTGTAAAGTATGTAAATTTGAATTGTTGTGTATTGTGTACTCACCTAGGAATATCCCCGATTCTAGGAGGTCGGGTTTTCCGGGGACAAGCCTCTCCCCAAACGTTGCAGGCTGTAACAATAAATTTAGAAAAATGTTGCAGCAATTTTATTTTTTAACACACAATAATAATTATATCACATCGTTCTATAATTTATATAAATTTATGACCGAGGCTAGTAGCAACAACCATTGATTAGTATAACCGAGTGACATGACGTAATGGTATAGATAAACGCGAGATTTGAATTTGTTTAATACTTCAAATATCTTATGCTTATTTTATTTTATCTTATTTTATTTCTTTCATTTTTTTCATCCCATATTTGGACTTCGACCATGACTTCAGTTTTTTATGAATTCGGCAAATATATATATATGCACGTAGGTATTGGAAAGTTATTCGAATCGTATTACGCTGCAGCCATGCACGAGTCCATAACCAATTTCATTATCATCATAGTGCAGATAGCGAGAGCTTTCAACTCTATATTCTGGCTTGCGATATGACATGCAAATGACCATAACTCAGGGCCGTGAGTTCGAAGGGGCGCCTTGAGGGCTCCCTCATTGAGTCCAAGGCTCTCCGAACTCGTAAGAAGCGCACAATACTAATTATCTTCCATATAATGTGACAAGGGCTTCATTCGACTTTATTGAATACATTGACACAAAATTTGTTGCAAATTTTTAACAAGAAGATATAGAAAACTGATGCGAATTACACAATTGTGTAAAAAGTTTAGTAAAAAAAAAAAAAAAATTAGGAAAAGAATCTATTTCGCACTCTAAAAACCGGTTTAAAATATCTTATTAGATGACCAGATGCTCGTTTGGCTCGTGTCTAATTGGTTTCGATCACCAGTATAGCATTCCTTTGTAAATTTTCATTTTATCGACTTATGTAGAAGCCCGTATAGAGGTATTGATTGTATACGAATGTATAACGACGTGTAGAGTCACCCAGACGTCAATTAATGCTGGTGGTGCACATTATACGAGTAGCTGCAAAAGCGTGTGTATGTACTTCCCTACGTACACTAAACGTAATGGATTCTGATCCGGACGAGTTGGACAATTCTAGAAACAGCCAATCGGCGCTCTGGATTTTTTTAATCCAGAGCGCCGATTGGCTGTTTCTAGAATTGTCCAACTCGTCCGGATCAGAATCCATTACGTTTAGTGTACATACCTACGTCGTAGGTTTATATACATTATACAGAGTAAAATAAGGCTATGTGGTGGTTTTACTTATAAATTGGTCAAATGATTTCTCGCGCTCAATATTACGCGGGCTACTTTTATGCGATTATAGAACGGCTGCATAGCTAATTTATGATATATCAGACTGACCAGAGTCCATAGAACCGTGAAATTTGACTGTAATTACTAATACCCCAATAAATAACGAGGAGTAATCAAACGCACAAGTGGGTATCGAATTGTGAAAGCCTTATTGCAATCTGATTGGCTGATCCAGTTCATTTCATGCCTCATAAGGTCTGATAAATACTCTAATCGACTACCAAAACATATTTTACTTTTACTCCAATCTATTCAATGATCCAAATATGATCAGTGGCCAATTGAACGCTGTGAAACTTCTCGATTCATCGACATTACCGGCTTTTAGCTTGCCATCACTCGTTGGAAGTCACAGTTTAAGTCCATGGAAGCCGTATATATCATGTCCTTCAGACATGTATACCTACGTAACGTCTTTACCTATCGATGCGTCCTATTGTTTCAATTAAGACAACCGTTACACGTGTCGTAATATACCTACTAATTTATATAGATAGAGTTTGAAATTTCTATCGTGAAACTTGAAACTAGAGACGAACTTTATTCGAGACGAATTTGTATTGAGTTACATATGGCTGAAAACAAATATCCAAACTCTAAGTTAACGCAGTTGAAACTTGAAAGTCATGTATAAATCACGAGCATGTTAATTCCTGTAGTTAAATTCGAGACGGTACAGCACCAACGAAGTTAAGTCAGTCAATTGTTAAATTGTTAACTACCAACCAGCTAGGATATAGGGCTCGTAACTAATCGCAGCTAAACCTAGAACATCCGTTTTAAAGAGGGTCACATCCCCCTGGGTCTCCCTACGCGCGATCTATCGTTGTATAGGTATATGCGTATTCTTACGCACAGCTCTATTATTGTACATCCAGTAATTCTCGACTCGGTAATACATGAGCCGGTTGATAAGTGCTAAACGATGTGCATAATGATACAATTCGGACGGTCCTTCCAGCCCATATTCTACACTTGATGAAACGACGTGGAAATTTAAATGGTTCCCCAAGCATATAGGTACGAATTCTAGAACAGGATTTTACTTTGAACGTTAGGAATTCTATGTTCAATTTTCCAAAATTAGTTCATATATATAATACGAAATCATTGAGGAGACAAGATGTAGATTTTTGGAAAATACCGGTTTTTAAACAAGCTCCAATATCTTTACGATTTGGATGAAACTTGATTGGTTAGTATATCAAAGCACCGAGCTTTTTCGCCAAATACAAAACAAGTTGGCAATAAAATGTTGAAGAAAAATAGCAGTTTGTAATTTCATTCAACAATCCATATCGGATCGTTTCACTGTGTTCAATTGCGTTTAACCACGAGCACTATATATTTCATTACACATATATGTTTTTTTTTTTATTTCCATGTGATAAACAACTCACTTTATCCAGACACGTTTCGACATTAATATATCTGTAACGAAGACTTCATATTATACACACATATTCGGACCTCTTATCTCGCAAGACTTTCCGGCTATTATTGTTTTCCTCTTTTTACTCTTCTCCTTTTTCCTGCATGAGCATAAACGTGGACTTGGACTGTATTCATATATGTGTATTATACGCATATCATCGAAATACGACAAGGAATTGTTTCCTTTTTATTACTATTTCTAGACGATCTCACGATCTGAGTTTATCGAATATTTTCGTTCGTTTATAGCTTCGCATAGTGTGTGAGTTGTCCTATGTAGCTCCACATATTCGTGAGAAGAAATCGAAAGCGCGAGATTCCTATTTTCATTTTAATTTTTTTTTTTTTTTTTTGCCTTCGACAAATATATTCATAAAACGTGACGGGGTATTTTATACATATGTATAACCGCATATACGACTAAATTTGAATATTTCGATTATTGTGAGAGAAGAAGTTTGCACACCGCATTTTCTATTTTCCTATTCTCCTCGTTTCTTGTACTTTTATAACTCCTGCATACGGAGCTCGTTGCCTTCCTCTTATCAACTGTCGAAAAATATATTCAAGTCACATATCCGCGGAAACTTCTACCACATAACTAGATCGACACCAGTCGACGCGACCACGACGGTGGAATGGAGATTTAAGATAAGTTAAATGAGAAATGGATGAGAGACGTGCGAGCTTTATGATAGGTACATACATTCTTATAGGAAGAATAATCTCCTTATTCTCAAATAGAAACAAACTAACTCTACGCGGGGATAACTGATATAAGTATAACAAATGATCGTAAAAGTTAAAAAATAACATCGTATCTAGGTAGTCTTGGTAGTGTTTGAGGAAAGGCTACGATCTCAGGTACTCGGATTTCCAAATCATTGAGTTGCGAGAATGTCTACGGGGACGAAACGAATCCTGATTTACTTCGTTTGATTATAGCAAGACCTTACCATATATATATATATATATATATATATATATATATATATATATATATAATCAATGTAAAGGATGTGTTGAAAGGAAATTAGAAAGCTATACCTACCTATACCTTCCTACCATTCCGCAGGAAACGTAAATGCGGTTCGTTTGAATTACACTCTGATATTATCGACGTGATTCACTTTGAATCCCCGAATTTAAGCTCGCCTTTACAAAACATCTCTATAAATCCGATTCAGGTACTTAATTTCAGAATACGACTCCTTCCTTAACTCAGTAATTTAGCAAACGAACTTTCTTAAGGACGATACAGCTAATTAATTATACCGACAGATGGTAAAGTTTGAGAAAATACATTTTTTCAAATTTTTTTATAATAAATTTATAATATAATCTGTTATAGAATTACTTGAGTGACACGCCACTTATATATAATGTATACACGGCCTTCGTATATATATTGTTGTTAGAAGATTTTCAGAGCTGCGCTCGCTGCTTATATAATATATAGTTCAATATGGTGAATGGTACAGATTCGTCGTTTACGTCAACACGCCGACGACATACTGTGCCGTTTGACATCGACGATAAGTCCAAGTGTCAAATGTCATCGGTCCAGTTTGCTCCGACGTTTTAACTGACAATCACAGACGCGCCTCCACGGTGATCAAATCTCTCCTCTCCGCCTTTATAGCATGGGGATATATTATGCGTATATATATTAGACTGTGTCAAAAAAAAAAAAAAAAACGACATCTTCTTTTTGTTCGGGCCCTTTCGAAAATAGTTAGTGCTTCATATAAAGAAAATTGTCCCCAAAGCTTAGCTATGTAGCTCGAACACAGAATTAGCACATTTGAAAATAAGATTTCCCATGTATTTCAAATGGCAAAATTTGTTTATCTTAGTTTTATTTTTATAATTCTCTTTATTCAACTGATAAGAATAAAGTAAATATACGGTTTTGAAGGGAAAAAAATTTATGAGAAAATGCATGAAAAAATTTTTTTTAATTAATTTGTCGAAAAGTAAGTAGTAATCAAATATACATATGACTTTTAAACCACTATAACTCGTTAACGGTTCAATCGAGCAACTTGGGCCAAAGGACTATTTTTGTAGATCATAAAATTCTCTACAAAACCGTATATCTCCTTTATTCCTATCAGTTGAATAAAGAGAGTTATAGAAATAAAACTAGGATAAACAAATTTTGCCATTTGAAATACATGGGAAATTTTATTTTTAAATGCGCTAATTCTGTGTTCAAGCTACATAGCTGAGCTTTGGGGACAATTTTCTTTATATCAAGCACTAACTATTTTCGAAAGTTCCCGAACAAAAAGAAGATGTCGTTTTTTTTTTGACACAGTCTAGTATATATACCTACATGAATATGTACGCGGTGATCCGAGACGAAACTTAAAGTAAAATGCACTATATTACAACCAGCATTGGGGCTGATGAGAAAATGCACTTTATTAATCAGCGAATGGACTCACGCGGCAAAATTATCCCAACCACTCGTTGGTTCACCTCAATGGGCTTTGAGAAACCGTCAAAAACTGCGGGATGAAATTTATTCTGGAAGACCGCATCAGAGATTCCGCCTTCTCAATGTGATTTTTTTAGTATTCAGGGCTGTGAATCACTTGGTATAGTACAAAGTTTATACGGAGAAAACTTTTGAATCAATAGATATATGATGATGAGAAGAAGTAGGGGGAGAAAACAAATGATGTAACCTGAATAAGAGTGTATATAGGTATATGTAAGTGATCACAAGAGATTCTTAATTGGTATCCCGGGTCCAATAATTATTCATGCCAATGGCGTTGTTTATTTAACGACAGGAAAAATCTGAATAATGAAGGAATCTAGACCAGAATAGACTACGTGTCATCACCGCACTAACTAGCTGAATCGTATATTCTGAAATAAATTCGCAAGCCGAATTGAAGATCGAAAAATTGCTAACTTGGACATAGCATTTACATTTACATCTCTTTCCATACCAGTTCGTATCTCAAGAATTAAGATATAGGAGTAGTACGTATATATTGCTCCATGTCAAAGCGTATACGTGAGTATTGGCACGGATATAATATGGCTGCAGAGAAATACGAAATATATATGTTTGCGTTTCTTTATATTTCATACGTCTCATTTGCCCAGTGGCCAGTCAGGCAGTCAATCACTCAACCGCGGTTTGTCCATGGCCTTCATCATGCCGTAGGGCATATATCGACGTGGTATTTTGGTACTCTGGCCAAAGAAAAGAAATGCCTCGATGTTTAACGTCTACATCATTATATGCGTATATAAGATATGTACACACATGTCTATACTATTACTAACTCAAGTCCCATAAGTCCCAAGTCGTATATTATTTAGTATATAACATTTTCTGGCAAACCTTTCCAAGGCCGAGGAATATTGAATTAATCAAAATGCACGAGGCGAGTGATGGTCAATGGTAATTGCTGGACCTTAATTTTATCAACGATAGCTATATACCGCATCGCGTGATTCTAAGATAGTAGTATAGAGGACCGAGTCTTGAGTGATCAATTAAACCCAGCGTTACTAATGAAGACGAAAGAGCAAAGCACTTGCACCCTTTATTTGAACTGAATTCATTTTCTCTAATTAACTTTCGTGCGGGTAATTGTACACAAGAAAACTTCCCTAAAGACTATTTATAATCCCGATTTATATACCCACGCTTAATTTCAGATGTGCGACATATAAGATCCTCATAGAATATATATATTTAATTCGCTCTGTTCTTCTAGGATTGCAATTCATTAACCGTATACACAGTGATCAATGTTATTCGAAGTTTATACCAGCTGTTATTCTTATTTTTATTCTGATGTATAAGAGAATCGAGTATAGAGAACATAGAATTCTTTTTAATTAAAATCCATTCTTCTCAGGCAGTATATAATTTTAGCACAAAATTAGCGAATGAATTGGATGGTTTCCAATAACCAAGGAAATTTTGCTTGCCAAAAAAAAAAAATTCATCCGAGGTTAATATTGAGATCAAGAAATGATTCATACTATTATTATGAAAACGATTTCCGGATGGACAATTCAAAAACTATGTACATGAATTTATTAATTTATTCAAAAATCTCTCGAATGGAAATTTTTATTTCGATACTCTTTTCCGTCTATAAAACTATATATGAAATCAATTTTGAAAATTTGGTAAATTTATAATATTTTATCGGTTGTTAAAATTATATAATCAAATATGACTAAGGAGTTCTGCTTATGGAGTTTTGGACAGACACAAAGTAATTAAAAAAAAAGTTCTGATTTGTAATTAAAAAAAAAAAAAAAAGCGTCATAATATGCTAATTTAAAAACTGGTCAATCAATAACAATCCCAACTTGTTCGTTTATATGTAGTAGCTACTATATATAATAAAAACACGCATAAAACTGAAAATATTCAGAGCGGAAGAGATTTTTTCTTTAAATAATTTTTTAAAAACGGTAAATATAGTATTTATTCGAATTTTTATTCTCCTATCGAAGTAAACTAAACTGTTCTTTATTAATCTATGGTATAATATCACTTTGAGGTAAGTAATACAATATATTGTGTAACTCGTGCATTTAGCGGGTGGCACAAATGACTCCGAGGTAATTCTCCTAAAGGTGACACAATACCCGACAATGTAACCGATGCCCCCAGGGTGTAATCCACCTGCTCTGAGGACTGAGACAGGTAGACAGTTCTCTGGGACCGGCGTTGGATATAGAAAGTAAAGTTTACCTTTAGTCCATCTTAATTTCGTAAGACACTGCAGCAGGATTACTATGATACTCCCAGGTAGGTATAGAGTTGCGACATTCAAAACCCAAACCATTCAAAACGCATGACCGCAGGGTCACCATTTAATTATATTATAAAATATAGCTAAAAATCGACTGTACAAGTTGAACGGAATTATTTGAAGAAAATTCTTCACAGAATCTGGGCTGTAAATAAACATTCGATAATTATAGTCTGAACGGTGTTATAGGTATATATATACACGTCTTGCATGCTGAGATCTTTTAATTTTAGATGTGAAAATAAATCGCGGTTAGTTTAATAACAAGCTATATAAGAAATGGTGAGAAATCGATCGGTAGATATTACTGCAATGATGTGTACCTTACAGTAATATTCTCAGATGTTGGCATATATCTATAAACTACATACATACACATCCATATGTGATTAATTTTACGACTATATTGACACATCTGATGTAATTTATTACTATAACTATATAGGAAATACCTGTACAAATCTGAAATACCCAGTCGGTGGTGAATCACACAAAGCTCATTATGTATTTTCTTTTCGTTCATCATGTTTAATAAAAAAATATTAATCAAAGCTTATACATATTAGGATCTAAAAGTCTACTTTTTATTGTAGAATACCGTCCATTATATCTCGTACACGTATTTATCCACATAATAGGATATAGATTGACTATGAGTTCAAGGGTGGATAAATTATGCCCTATTTGATAGTAAAAAGCGCCCGATCTAAATTATTGATGGTCTTTGTATAGCTGACATTTGGTGTAAAGAAATAGTAATAAGAACTTTTTTAGAAATACTCCAAACGACGTACCAAATTTTAATACTGAATCACATTTATTTTCTCTATTAAATAATATAAATCAATATAAATTCAGCTGATATACTTTAAAATTAGTATAGACTCCAATCGTGGCGAATGTCCGACGAGTTTGAATCAGTATAAATAAAGATACGTTTAAGTAAAGTAATCTCGGATCCTATAAGAGTTATCTGTTTACAGCTTCGGGTTAGGGATTCATAACTTGGTATATATGCCTAATTAGGAATATTAATAATGTATTGCGACGAGTAAACATGTTTTTCATCTTTTCCTGCGGCGATACTGTGATAACCTTTTCGTTTATAGAAACACACACAGAAATGTGATGCCTCTTATGTATATAATTGTCGTTATCAATATTTCTTCGACGATTCTGCTTGGACTAAATATTCCAATTCCTTATTCCCACTAAAATTAATAAATTTCTTGATACGTTTTATTATTTACAACATTATTCCATGTACATATATAAAAGTAGTAAAAATGCGTTGCAGCGTCTATACTAGTCATCAGCATCCGTTCAAAAGTATACCAATTCTTGATATAAGGCGATTATTAATGAGATTAAAATATGAATATAAAATTCTTAAATAAGAGAAGAAAAAGAGAAAAGAATTCCTTCGCTTATTTCATTGGCTTCCTATAGTTTCCTTATGCAACGATATAATGCTTAGCTGTATATAGAGTTTCAGAATAAATAATCGCAATGTTTAATTACGTAGATGAACGAGCGCCACAGGTGTTATATGAAAACATCAATGAGTGCTGCTGGTAGCCCTCGACCTTTAACGTTTTTACTTTAAAAAGAGGGAAGAGAAAAAAATTAAATCATACACGGCTATTGCTAGAGGGGACCTGTTTTCAAAGTTTGATATACCTACTCGTCGAATATTCATACGAAAAAGTTTGAACAAAAAAAAAAAAAAAAATGAATAAAAAAAAATTAGAGAAAACAAATAAAATGAAGACATTCGTTGAAAAAAACGGTGATGAAAATTGAGCGCTAAAAAATATATACATATGTACATATTTTACTCTGCTATAGGATGAATTTAAAAATGATTTTCATATTAATGCTGAGATATAACTATGGTCGACAAGTTTTTTTCAACCTACTGGCTAACTGGCAGTCGAAACTGATAACCTTTTGATGTAAATAATACATACATACATGTTATGATGCATGTTACACGCACGTATAACGTGGTAGAAGTTAGAAGTGCGATCGTTTGTCTGTGATAAAATTATTAGCAACTTTAAAGGTGAATTACTTCGTTTAAAATCTGATAAAATTCTCTCGACTTAAACGTCGTTGACATTTGAATATTTCTTTATCCAATTTTAGCTTAGAACTTTGCCCCAGATCGGCTATGAGATTATAATGTCGTCTTGAATAATAAACTTTTGCGTAATACCGGAAAGTTGAAGGCTATATGCAAGATCTGTTTGGACCATCAAAGATTTTATACCTAGAAAGCGAATTCGTTAACTTTAACATTTTTTTTTTCTTATTTATAAATTATAAACCAACGTTTCTATGTCTAGTTATATTATACCTAGATTATTAAACACCTATGAGTTAAGGAATAATTCATTTTTTAGTTTTTTTTTTTTTTTTGTAATATATTATAAGTTATTCGCGGAAGACTAACACAGGTTGTTTCTTATTGTGAATTCATTAATTCAGATTGTATAACAACGGAAAAGTAATTATTTGCTCGATTCACAGCTGGCAAAGTAATTACTGTTCCAATATCAAGGAAAAGGACTACGTATGTTAGGTATATGTATAGTCGTGTAGAGCCTAAAATACGTAGTATATATGTGCTATGTACGTAGGCATAGAGCTTTCAGTACGAATCTTGTGATCTCGGGCTTACAATTAGTGACAAAACTATATATAGTTCCAAGGCACATAGTATGTAAATACGTATAAACGTAAGTAAACGAGGTATAGGTATACATACCTAGAACAGAAAACAATAAGAGAGTTGAGAAAACATTATTATTACGTATTCAAAATATCCAAAGCGAGTTTTTCACAAGTTTAAATTTTAATTATACTTAATTAAAGATGGCGAGCCTTAAATACTTTTATTTACTTTCGTTATTTTCTGATCCGTTAATATTATTCAACCGATCGTAAGAAACTTTCGTGGGTAGTACATCGTACGTTCGTTCATTACATTATACTTGTTCTATTAATTTTTTTCAATTTTATTCGATCAATTTTCGCCGAGTACTTTAGCTGTTCTTATAGTTTGAAAAATAATAAGTTGTAAAAAATTATACTACCTAAACTAGAAAGTTTATAATTTAAGTTTGCGTCCGTGTAACTTATTATAGTAGTTCTAGAATAAAATTTGTGAGAATAGAACTAACCCGGAAATTTTATTTAAGTTAGTTTTTGTAACTCACATTAATATTGATCAGTCTCGTGGTTTCGGTTAAAAGTAGAACAAGAAAATGATTGAATTGATTTTTATTTCTGCTTATTTTTTTTTTTTACAACAAATTATTATCGAGTATTAAATAACGCATAATTTTACCTTCGACAGGCTTCATAATATTATCTCCAAGTTTCATTGCGTCTGCATTTAGGTCGCCCGATCCTTGAGACTCGTCGTCTGTCTGACTAGATCGGGTTTCTTCTACTCGCGAGGACCGAGAGAGCTTTTGTGTATCAGTGGTGCATATCAACTGTCAGTCAGACGAGTAGAGTAAGCCGGTAACCGGTAGGACACTCGTTCGTTGTATTTATAGGAAAGTAGAATCTCTATCATCCGGGTCTCGTTATATCAAGTTTTTCACCTATTTATACATGCATATTCAATTCGACAGCACGTTTTGAAACACGCGGATAAATGGTCTCAATTTTTATTTTTATTTTGTTCAAACTGACATTAACACCCTCTGATTAATACGTCAAAGAGTCAAAGCTCGTGTATCGGACATATTATTAAAAGTTCTTGTCTGTTTATTGTCCGCAGTAATGATTATAAATTTGAAAAAATTTCAAACTTGAACTTAAAAAAAACTTAAACTTGACCACTACCTTTATTGAATTCAGAATTCTGCAGTACAGCTCTTTGACGTTTAATTACTACTTTTCTTCTTAGGAGGGGTATAAGAATTCAAGTAAGGTATTCACTTTTTTTTTTCCTATTATTTATACTTCCTTCTGACGATCACTTTTTTTTGTAAATTAGAAAGATCTCATCGTCGGTTTAGTTGATAACCAGTTAAAACTCGCGAGTTTGGAAATTGTGAAAATTTGTAAATTTTTTCCACAGCGAATTCGAAGGAAATTTTACGAGTTAGATTTCGAAATATTATTCATAAACCTTGGCGACACTTCGTTATTGCCTAGAAAAAAAAAAAAAAACAAACAAAAAATATACAAGCAAAAACACAGAGTAAATACATCGCAAAAAGTAGTAGACGTCCAGGCGACAAAAAAACTCAGCTGTGGTATTGTATACTATTGGATATGGTATAATAAAATATTTAACAATGGTATTGGCATCGACATCGTGCGGCGTGGGTGCTTTATCGACTTACTGTCATAACGGATAAACGCTTGAGGATCCACTACGTCTATCGCATAATTGTTGACCCCCTCCAGTGATGTGGATAACGAAGCACCTTCCAAGTGAAGTAATAAAAATATAATAAATAAATTTCATTCCTATATGCTGCAATAACGAATATTTATTCTTGTTTGAATGAATTCCAGCACGAGCTTCATCTATGCGAATAGATGGAATTAAAAATCTAGGCCCTAAATTCGACGGCATATTATTTATTTTATTTAACTTTTTTTTTTTTAGTTTTTTCGAAGATCAGAAAGTACTACTTATTCCAGAATTTCACGTGCCTGGCTTCTTCAGTTCTGAATTCCGAGGTGAATTGAATAACCATTGTTCATTTTTTTTTAGGAACGAGAGGTACTGCCCGAGGCCTCGAGGTTCGACAAATACAAACGCTTTTCGGAGATTCAATTTATTGGATGCTTGGCTCAAGAAGAAGTCTTGTAAAATGCAATTCGGTGATTTTCAACATCACATTTTTTCTCATCGTATCGAAAGAGCTCATCTCTTTCAACCCTCAAGGGTACCAGTACAGCGACTTTTCGAGAAATTATCATAGTCCGAAATCAATTTATTTCATAACCAAAGTTCATTTCACATCAAAATATTTTTCTTTTTCAAAATCATGTGTCGTAAGGATTTTAGAGCACCGTTGGGCCGATCCAGGTCATCTTGGATTCATTTTCTTCAGAAAACAAATCCTCATCATGTGAATGTAGGAATTTTAAAATAAAAAATTATGTCATAAGTTATGATCAATTTACCAAATTTGCAAAAATTATTGTCACTCATTTCTTAAATAACTTGGCCAAAACGAAATTTTTTCAAAATTCCTACATTCACATGATGAGGATTTGTTTTCTGAAGAAAATGAATCCAAGATGACCTGAATCGGTCCAACGGTGCTCTAAAATCCTTACGACACATGATTTTGAAAAAGTAAAATATTTTTATGTGAAATAAACTTTGGTTATGAAATAAATTGATTTCGGACTATGATAATTTCTCGAAAATTCGCTGTACTGGTCCGCTTAAGTATCTATATTTAACGACAACTCAATTTCCACAATCAATAATAATGAAATTCTACTCTTTAAGCAAAAGATCGGATTATTTCTTTATCGTCACGCGTATTCTGTCTCTGTTAAATAAGCTTATTTCTGTCAATCCTCAAGCATCTATTCAACGGCACCTTAAATTCCCCTAATAAATATTGATCGAACTCCACTGTTCAAACAAGAAAGTCGATTATGCAGCAAAAAAGCGTGTTCGTCACTAGATTCTATCTTCCTTCAAAGAAAAAACCAAATTCTTTGATCGAGCGTCAATTCACTTCCAAAGAATCGTAAACTCTGTTCAAACAAGAGGGCCTAGCGATAGCGAAAGGCGTTTTGTAAAGGTTAGTGAGGGGAAATGAAAGGTGAATTATGCACTTGGAATTTTTAGCACCCCGTTTCCCGCAGCTAAAACACATCCGATCAATGTGAAATTGATATCAGAGTGACGCAGAAAAAGTGCACGGAGGGCATGACGCTCTTGGATTTTCGAAAAGCGAAGAGGTTCCACGTGTTTTCACATATTTATCAAGTTACAACGTCAGCAACAACGATCATTCGTTACAGAGCACTCTCGATAAAAATCTGTAAATTTTTTTTTTAGATTTTCGAAAATCCGAAGGCGTCATACCCTTCGTTCACTTTTTCTACGTCACTGATATCAATTTCACATCGATCGGATGTGTTTTAGCTGAGAAACGGGCTGCCAAAAATTCGAGGTGTATATTTCACCTTTCATTTCACCTCAAGCACCCGATATCAAAGTGGCGCACACGTCTGCAGCCTAGAGGAAATAGGAACCCTAAAATTTGAAAGATTATATCTATCCCATGGTGTGGAAGTGACGAAATTTACGATCAATTTTTTCCTTAAAATTTCGTAACGAATTTGTAAGAAGTTATACTGCGCCGTATCGAAACCTGCAGATAGCTGCGTGGATAAAATTGGAAATAAGTAAAGGGTGAAAAAATCTACAACGGATGCATGGATATACTTATATGACGTAAGGAAAAAATAAAACGGCATTTTCGCAATACGAAGAGCAGCTCGAGGCCTACATTTCGCTCGGTCGTGTTATTCCTTCTTAAATCGATAGAGCGAAGCGCGTGGCAGGATGGAGGAAAACGCCAGGGGTAAAGGCAACCGGGGGTAGATCTAAAGCGCGAGAGTAAACCTACCAGCGCGTATAGTAAATTCCATGGTAGATTTGGGGAAAGTTTTTTTTTTTTTTTTTTGCTACCTCCAAAGATTTTATCGTGCATAAAATGAAAAGAAATAATAGAAATAATAAAATAGGCTCGTCATCAAAATTTTTAAACGATTCTCGGCAGCCCCTTTTTCATTTTCAAAAATATATCTTTTATCTTATAATCTTTTCGTAAGGATAAAAAAAAAATAGGAATCTTATATCATTTTTAGCTCAAAGTATATATATGTAATATGCAAGAATTTAGTAAACTTCTTCACATGACGTATTGAATCGCGTGGAAGATCGAAAGCATCCTGGTTTACGATGTAAGTGAGTCAATATAGTTAAAGGTATATAATAGACGAAAGACGAGAGACAGCTGAGACTCGAAAAACGCTTCGTTGATACCACGCGAAAAGCACGAGTGTAGTCAGCTCGCATTTACAAACTCGTAAGTTTCATTCAAGATTTTTTTTCTCTGCAGATCGAAAAAACGATTGGAAGGGGTTTATATATAAATATATATAATATATATGTAGGTGTGTCTTTGTATATGCCCGCGTAGATACCTGCAGCTCAAAGGGACCATTTTTTCTTATCTTTGTTTTCTAAGGGCTGATTATTGTCTCGACGGAATTTTTTAATAACTCTTCAGTCTTTTTACTTGAGTCCACTATTTATGGGTATATACCATCTCTACTCTTAAAAAACATATAAATCTAAAACTTCCTATGATATACACTTTTCCACGTATTGTGGCGATTTATATTCTATACTTTTTTTCGATCTATTATGAAAATTACACTAAACCTTTTTTTGTGTCCAATTTAACATTTGTATGAAGCAAAATATGGTGAATAGTTTTACAATATTTTAACTCGCAAGAATTCGTACTTTTACCTCAGCTTCGTTTAATTCCGAAATTCAAGGTCTCGTACAGATCGTAACTTTTACCCGAATTATGCTTGAAAATATTACATTGGTAAACTTCTGCGATGATACACTGAATAATTGAAACAAATTCTTAAAACGTGAAATATAGTTCTCAAAAATTACCTCTTTTCAAAGAAACATCTACGAGGTGAATACGTACAAAGGTTTTGAAAACTTTTCGTAAGTACAAATGAGAAGTACGAGTTTTCTTTTTTTTTTTTTTTTGTTTTTTTTTTTTCATATATGGAATGCAAAACTGTATATATGTTTCAAATTTCTTTATCTAACATCGAACCCCTAAGCTATCAAGAATGAATACGTGGACCACGTAGTAGTATAGACATTAAATGGGATATTATTTCCAGGTGTATATCTTCATCCGTGAATATCTATTCACCGTTGCTACATCACAATATGCAGCTATGATATTCTCGAATGCGTTATGTGCTTGTAGTAATAAGGAAATGAGTCAATGCTGTAATTGAAATCCCTGCAGTGAAGGTCAGAGAAATATCTCCGCGATTGGTTTAATACTTTTATAAGTTTTCTTACCATATTATGTATGCACCGCGAAAAAGGATTTGTATAGAAAATAATCGATATCGTTTTACGCGGTAAAAAACTATGATCGTGGATTGCGAAATCAAATTTCGTTTGAAGTAGAAAAACATTCGATCTGAACAATACAATCATAGACACTTTTTTATTGACTACTAATTCTCATACTTGATTCAAATGCACGTATAGGTACGATTAAAATAAAAACTTTTTATCGATTAGAAGTTTCAGTTGATTCAAGGAATCCTTGCCCTTCCCGGTTTGTTAGTCAGAGGTATACGTCGTTGTTGTTATTCATTCATTTGCGATCGATACTATAACAATTTTTGTGATTAGGATCAGCATATATATACAAGTGCAGTAAATTGTAATTATATGATCTGCTGCAGATTTGCGGATTGAAAAACAAAACTGCTAATCATTTTCTATACTAGGTGAAAAACGAGGTGCGTGACGTAGGCACGGCAGCATATCGTTCGTGAATATAGATAATGAAAAAGTACGGCATAAACAGCTTCTGACGTGTCAGACTCATGCGATTTCAATCTGAATAGTTTTATACTTAGTATTTATTGCTTTTTACAAAAAAAAAAAAAAAAAAACGTTTCTAGGTCATATGAACGATGTCCTACGTTGATATGCATTGAAAGACTTACACAATATCGGCGAACACAACCCATTTATTGTTGACAACGATCCTTCTCTACGTGTTAATCACACCTGTGCATCTTGCACCGTCCTCGTGAAGATCTACTAAGATTTCTATAGGGCATCAATCTTCGCCTCTCATGTCAGTATTTCTCGTATAAAAAGTCGCGAGGGTATCTCGTACAGAGGTTTTTGTGCCAGCACTGACTTGAAATTGCGAGTGTGGGTATCGTTCGTATATGTATAGAATCTTCTATAAAGATTGCACTATTTCGGTTTCCGATGTGAAATCAATTCGTAAAAAAACTCGAGACTCATGTCAGTCGGAGGAAGTAGACTGCTAATGCGCGAAGCCACAAACTTGACCTCGAATTTTACTGGTGGGCGCTACGTTTCCTTCTCGAATTTCTTTTGCTCCAAATGATGTCATTATTGGAAGGCACCATCATACGTCCTTGCGTTTGGCTAAAAAATCTTCTGAATGCTGCGGAACTTTTCAAGAATTCTGGAAAGTTCTTTAAAATCACATATACCTAAGACTAACTTTACCATTTCCACAATACGTACAAACCTGGTCCATTTTCGGACGTCAATATCACGTAATAACTAGCGTATTTTAACCCAATATCATAAAATAATACCAATTTAAAATTCGTGTACATTAATAGGTTCGTTGACATATTCCTGCCTTGAGAGTGCGAATAGACTTTTCTCCTGAGCGATTTTCCTGATCCAAATTTAATTGAGCAGTTCTGTTATACACAAAGTACGTGCCGCCTGCCTATAAACACGCCTTTCTCTTTGAGAGCTTGATTTAGAAGCTCTGTTACGCGTATTACGTCCCATTGTTTTGCTCTAGGTCTGCTTCCATTAGCCCAAAAATGGTGCACGTATTTTTCATATAGGTAGTCATAGGAAAGTGCAATCATTTCGTACACAGATGTGGTGAGTCACCATACGAAAATTATAAAGAATATCAAAAATTACCCGTGCAGAAATTTGTTAGGGCTACCCCTAATATTAGCAGGGCCCTGATAAGGGTCCGATATGGCGTCCTCAAGTGGGGACACCTTAGCAGGGCCTGACTCGTCCGGAATATGGCGTCCTTAAGTAGGATTACTTAGTGCAGCCTTTTTACGGCCCTGGCTTGGTTAGCATGTGGCGGCCTCTAGTAGGATTGTCTAGTGCAGCCTTTTTGAGGCCCTGCAAGGGATCGCACACGGCATCCATATTGAGGATTGCCCAGTGTCGTCCTCTTGAGGCCTTGTCAGGGTTGGAATGTCGCCTCCCTAAATGAGATTTCCTAGTGCAGGCCTATTCATGGCCCTGGTAATGGGGCATGCGGTGTCCGTTAGTAGTATATCACCCAGTCTTGCTTCTTTAAGGCCTTAACTCAGATCTCATATGGCGTTCTCAAGTAGGGTTATCTAGTGTTGCATTAGTAAGACCATAATGCGGGTCGCATGCAATTATAAGAAGATATTCGTACTCCGGATGTTCAGTTAAGATATCTTAACTGCATTAATACACTGATATCATTCAGACAGATACAAAGTTCAAAATAGTTACGAAAAAGTGACTTGTATTCTCAATGGGTGGTTTAGCGTAGTCGGTAGAGCGTGCGACTAGTAATACAAGCGAATGCGAGCGTCCCCGGATCGAATCCCGGTCACAACAAAAATGCGGCGTTTTTTCTAATCTTAAAATTATCACTCTGTATCATTGAGCGATTAAGTGCGACTAGTAAATGTTGATTAACGCATCATACATTGTAATTAATTGATTTCGGGTATCTAAATTAATTTTTTTCCGCGGTAGGGCTCGATTAGGGCACCATATATCAGGGCCCGACTAGGGTTACCCGATCAGGCCTTACCGACTAAAGCGTTACAGCCCCGATCGGGCCTTGTCCGGGGAGCCTGACCTGGGCCCGATAATTGTTAGGGGACCCTGGTCAGGCCCCGAAGTTTCCCCGAAGAAATTTCTGCACGGGTAAGATGTTGAGGAAAAGATTATCATCATCATTTTTTTTTCTTTTTTTTTTTTTTTTGTATGCAATGTGAAGAAAAAATAGCAAGTACACACATCTGACCTAAAAATTTACTTGCTGCAGCGTGAGAAGCCTCTACGAACAATCAGCGCAACGAGTGGCTGTTACTGATACTACATCGTCCATAATATACCGCGAATCACGAGCGGGAATTTCTATGATCTGCAGTCAACCGCGGAGGAAATCACTTCAGTCTCATTTTCACTGACTCATTTGCTAATAATTGCTCAATCATTAGAATTTCAATTGAATCTACTGGTATCATTCTTCGTAATTTACATCTGCTCGGTGTCTTCTGTACCTATGTGACTCGCATTGTTAGAGGTAAGTTTTCAACCTCACACGGATCCCTGTCAAATTATAAGAAATAAGAATTAAAAATAAAACATGGAAATCGAAGAATTGATACTACTGCTTTCGAACTAATCCACTAGTCTTAGTGTTTGATTTTTACTGTCTAGCTCATCTTCTTGTTACATCTGAGATGTCCCTGAATTTTTTTCCTCATCAGTTTTGGAGAATAAGACTTTTTATGCTGGATTGTGTAGGAGACTAGTAGATCGGTAATCAATTCATCAAAAGATCCCATACAATTTGTGTGAACGCCATTTAATGTTATAAAATGATGAGTTATTAAACGATTGGAAAATAGTTTCCAAATTCCAATGAAATTCGCCGGAAGATAGATCCTATGTCCCGAAGGTCAAAATTCAGAAAAATAAAAATTTCGGGATTTTGGGAAATATTTGAAAGTTGAATTTACTGATAAAACAAATTTATAAAACTAATAGATATTACATAAATTGGAAAATATTGTTCATCAGAAAATATTATAATAGAAGCATAAATAAGTTTTCTGATTTCATCTTTTTCAGTTTTGAAGCTGTGAAAACTATATTGAGGAATCAAATTGTATTCGTTCATGACAATTTATCTATAAATTTGATATAGGAATCACTCTGCTTTGTTTTGAAAAATATATGAATGAATTTAAACAGTTTAACAATTAATTGATTATAATCAAATGAGCTTACCCAGCCTCGTAATTTCATATCTACAAGACTACAAGTTCCAATTGAACAACGCTATCTCGCTATGGTCAGGAAAGGCCTTATCTCGTCGTGGCTAGAAAAACGCTATCTCGCAGTGGTCGTTAGAAAAACGCTATCCCAACGTCACTGTTATGAATAATATTAACTATACGAATATATAATTTAATAATATAAGAATCTTTGAGACATGATTTTTTTTTTTCACTCCGTTTTATCGAGAATAAACTGATTAGATTTGTGTACGGAATGGTCTTATACGACTATAGTATGAATTACTAGATCAATTTTATTCTACTTCATCTCGTAAAATTTTCTAACGCTTAATAGGAATCATATCTCAGCTTGTATCAGGATGAATAAAACGCAGTCAAGCCATACTGCAGATTCCTAGCAATTTTCAGTTTCTTTTTATTACCCATATACCGAGAATATTCGGTGAGAGTAAATGATCCCATTTCTACGGTAAAACGAACACAGGCGCGCACCGCGTACGTGAGGCTCGTTTGGGACGGAGTGAGGTGCCAGTAGCATTGCATCCCCTCCCGAATGAGCCTCACACAAGCGGTGCGCGCCTGTGTTGGTTTTGCCGTAGAAAGGGGATCGTGTAGTCTCACCGAATACTCTCGGTATATGTTACGTCCGAAAAGCTGTATATAAAAATGGTTGTACTTTCCAGATTCACTGATATCAGAAAAAATGGCGAAGACGTCGCTACAACTACTGTTACTAGTTACACTTATCACTTGTTGGCCTATCGCCAATGCAGGCGATTGCTATTTCAGAGGCTGGCCATTATGTGGTTTACTAACGAAATGTGGAGACGATCATTTCATGTATTACAAAATGACATGGACCTGCTTGATGAGTCCAGACAAATATTGCTGTCCTGCTGGGCCCCACAATGACATCGTCTTTTGCGAGCACAAAGATCTGAATGGTGATTGCATCGCCCAATCGCTCCAAGCCACAGAATGCGTAAATGTGGAAAGAAACGACTGGGCTAGTTCAGCAAAAGTCTTCGGAAATTGTTTCAGGCTGTTTGAGCACACTAAATGCGAAGGTAGGTCTAAGGCGATTTTCGCTGACGGCCCGGGCGTTAACAATTTCGAAGAAATCGGTATGAATGACATGGTATCTTCGGTGAGTGTCTGCTCTGCAAACGATCACTGTCCTGCAACACGTTCGAAGAGATCGAGCAATAATCACAATTGTCGCTTCTTCACTGATTTCGTAACAGTCGGATTTATTGCATGGTTATCCAGAGACAGGAATAACTTATCAGGACCTGTTCGGTACTATCAGACCAGCGGGCCTGAGGATAGAACAGAAGTCATGGAAGCAGAGATAGAGCGACAGCACCTGAACACTGGTACAGTAACGAGAAATCCATCAACTGTTTACGCTCGTAGATTGGGACGGCCGAACGATCACGCTGGCCATATACTTGCCAGACAGCTGGGAGGTTCCGGAACAGATTTGAGGAACATTTTTCCACAGTATCCAAATTTTAACCAGGGAGTGTGGTCTGCCGAAGTTGAAAGCTGGGTGGCTCAGCTGGTTCGGGATCACGGCTGGGTACGATTTACCGTTAACTTGTTTTACGAAACTAACGAGGATACGAGACCTACCCAGATAGTATATCGGATTGAATGGGTGGAGAACGGTGCTACACGTGTTTTTGTCGGAGATCTCCTGAATCCTTAAGAACTATACGATTGTCTTTTCAAATTTTTGGGTCCAAGGTTCGAATTTGGAGAAGTTTCTACTCGGAGGAAACTCGCACAATGAACATTTACTTTTACGTCTATACTACATTATTTAACATTTACAAAATGCTGGTAGTACTTGTTTAGTAGTTTTTTTTTCTTCTGTTACTATTAAATTCAATAAAGCGAAAAAAATTTCAAACGAGTCTGTTAGTCATTTTTGAATAATAATTCCTCAATATATCCTAAAGATGAGCTGTGCTTGCTAGCTATATTTGCGGTAGACTAACACAGCTGGTTGTTTCTCGATTTGAATTCATTAACTCAGGTGTAGTATAACTCACCGAATAATAACAATTGTTTCGTCGATTCACGATAACTGTTTCGCTATCAACGATAAGGAACGCGTATTATAGTGCCCAGAATACATGGTATGTTCAATGTAACGAGCATACCTAAATATAATATACAGGCAAAGAGCTGTAGGCATAAGGAAACCTTGTGATCTCGGGCTTACAATTAGTGACAAAACTATGTAGTCCCAAAGTACATACATACACACGTAGATAGGTATATATAAATGTAAGTAAACTGGGTATACTTAGAATAGGGAATTAATGAGAGAGTAAAAGGAGCATAATTACCATTACATACAATATCCAAATAGTTTTATAAGTTAAAATGTGAAACATGAAAGCAAGCAAAAGGAACTCGAAATACTTTTCCTTCTTTCTTTACTGCAATGTTGTAATTATTCCAACGATATAGGCTGAACTTATAGAAACTTTACAACTTGAGTTTGTTTTCAATACATACACCTGAAATTTACGAGAATATACCAAAACGCGTAAATTTAATTTAAGTTAGTTTTGGTAACTCACTGCATCAATATTGATAAGTCCCGTATTTTCGGTTGAAATTACAACAAGGGAGTAAGGTAATTGATTTAAATGTATCTGATTCTTGAGAAAAAAAGAAAATATTTTTTTTATACATAAAATGATCATTGAGTAACATGTAACAGATAATTACCTTCGACAGCCGTCATATTATCTCCAAGTTTCATTGCGCCTGCATTTAGGTCGCCAGACCCTTGAGACTTGTCGTCTGTCTGACTAGATCGGGTTTCTTCTACTCGCGAGGAGCGAGAGAGCTTTTGTGTATCAGTGGTGCGTATCAACTGTCAGTCAGACGAGTAGAGTAAACCGGTAGCAGGTCGGACGCCCGTCATTCGTTGCATTTATGAGAAAGGAAGATCTCTGTCAGCCGGGTTTCGTTTATCCGGTTATTCTCGTGTTTATATTTATATATATATATATATATTTATTTAATTATATAACGCGGGGATAAATAGACTTAAGTAGATAATTTTTCTCAAAATTAATCTATAACACTTTCTGTCTAATTTCAACTATTATTAAAAGCTCTTGTTCGTTTATCGTCCACAGTTTAAATTCCTCTAAGTATTAAAATTTAAAAGGTTCTTTTTTTTTTTATATACTTGAGCACTACACCGTTATCAAATTTGAAATTCTGTATGGCTCGTTGACGTTCAATTACCACTTTATTTTTTACGAGGCGTAAGAATTTAAGGGGGTATCCCCACCTTTAAATTGGTTAACATTCTGAGAAAGAGATTGATATTTTACAGCGAATTTGAGAGTCTGATCAAATCCAGAAAAATCATGAAGTTTAGGGGAGGTTTGACCCTCATTATCCATACTTAACATTGAATATTACTTTGAGTCTAATAGTAGTTACGCTGAATATAGAAAAATACAAAATTACTCGGCTGTCGCAAAGAATCAGTAGTACCGTTGGATCGATTCTGGAATTTTTGGTCTTCAATTGTTCAGAAGAGATGCTTCTATCATATGAACATAGAACTTTTTGATATCGCAAAAATTGCCTGACTCGCTCAGTTTTTACTGAGATTTTTCTAATTCTTCAATTTTTTTTCATTACTTTTATTATTATCTCAACCAAAAATAGGAATATCAAAAAGTTCTATGTTCATATGAAAGAGGCATCTCTTCTGAAGAATTGAAGACCAAAAATTCTAGAATCGATCCAACGGTACTACTGATTCTTTGCGACAACCGAGTAATTTTGTATTTTTCTATATTCAGCGTAACTACTATTATACTCAAAGTAATATTCAATGTTAAGTATGGATAATGAGGGTCAAACCCTCCCTAAACTTCATGATTTTTTTGGATTTGATCAGACTCTCAAATTCGCTGTAAAATATCAATCTCTTTCTCAGAATGTTAACCCATTTAAAGGTGGGGATAGCCCCTTAAGTAAGGTATTCACTTGTTGTTTTTCTTTTTCTTTTTCTTTTTCTTTTCTCTTTTTCTTTTCTCTTTTTCTTCCGCTATTTTTGCTCCCTTTCAACGATCACCCTTGTAAGCTTAAGTCTTAAGATATATATATATCACTTTGAATACAATTTTCGTATTTTTATGAACTGGAAATATTGAGATTCAAATAAATTTATACCTATAAGAAAAAAACAATTTTCCGAAAGTCAAGATGATCTCATCGTCAGTATAGTCAATAATTCCGCGAGCTTAAAAATTGTGAAAATTTATAAACTTCTTCCAGCACGAATTCGAGGAAAACTTTACAAGCCGAATATATAGATTTCCAGATATTATTTATAAAACTTTGCCATGCTTCGTTATTGCGTGAAAAAAAAAAAAGAAAAAAAAAGAAAAAAAAAAAAAAAAAACACACAAGTTAAATAAACCGTGAAAAATATCAGACGTTCGGGTGGCAAGAAAGTCAGCTAGTATAGTATTGTACATCGGCGTATATAGGTATAATAAAATATTTAACAATGGTATTGGCATCGACATCGTATATATATATAGCGTGGGATACTTTATCGACTTTCTGTCACAACGGATAAACGCTTGAGGATCTACTCCGCCTATCGCATAATTGTTAACCCCCTCCGCAGCGATGTGGATAACGAAGCACCTTCCACGTGAAGTAGTAATAAAAAATAAAATAAATGAATTCAATTCGTATATAGATAAACAAAAAATGTATATTCTCGCTTGAAAAATAAAAAAAAATAAAAATTTGAGACGAATATATAAAAATACTGGTCGTCGTTATAATCAAAATCTTTGTGTATATTGTGGACTCTCGTTTTTTTTCTTCAATTATAATTTTAGCTATACAAAGTACTACCGCGTTATCTATACTATCTTTGCTGATCGTCGAGTCTCTGTTTATTTTTTCTATACCGGCCAATTTTCAACCTACTGGTATATATATATATAATCGACCGTCGAAAATTTAAATCGAAAGACAAAATAATCCCAAGCCTTAATATATTACAGATTATTATTTTACAATTTATTATCACGAACACTATAACAAGTTTTCAACCAAAGGTTCAAAACTCGATACGAAGGTACTATTATACGCATTTCAGGATCTTGTCACTGTATTATTATCACGCGCCTGGCTTCTCCAGTCCTGAATTCAAAAGGTGAATAGCCATTGTTCAGATATTTTTAGGAACGAGAGGTCGTGGGCGAGACCTCGCGAGGTTCGACATATGTATATACAAAAGCTTTACCGAGATTCAATTTATTGAATGCTCGGCTCAAGG
Source organism: Tenthredo mesomela (assembly GCA_943736025.1). NCBI lineage: Eukaryota > Metazoa > Arthropoda > Insecta > Hymenoptera > Tenthredinidae > Tenthredo > Tenthredo mesomela. Next base: position 40,394,066 of record OX031015.1, on the reverse strand, counting down.
ATATATTAGAGGCGCTGGAAAATGCAATTCGATGATCTTTATCGTCACGTTTTCTGTTTCTGTTAAACATGCTTATTTCTGTCAATCCTTGAGCGCATCTATTCAACGGCAACGGTCGAATTTCCTTAAGGGGGTATCCCCACCTTTAAATGAGTTAACATTCTAAGAAAGAGATTGATATTTTACAGCGAATTTGAGAGTCTGATCAAATCCAAAAAAATCAAGAAATTTAGGGAGAGTTTGACCCTCATTATCCATACTTAACATTGAATATTATTTTGAGTCTATTAGTAGTTACGCTGAATATAGAAAAATACAAAATTACTCGGTTGTCGCAAAGAATCAGTAGTACCGTTGGATCGATTTTGGAATTTTTGGTCTTCAATTGTTCAGAAGAGATGCCTCTATCATATGAACATAGAACTTTTTGATATGACTATTTTTGGTTGAGATAATAGAAAAAATAGAGAAAAAAAATTGAAGAATTAGAAAAATCTCAGTAAAAACTAAGCGAGTCAGGCAATTTTCGCGATATCAAAAAGTTCTATGTTCATATGATAGAGGCCTCTCTTCTCAACAATTGAGGACCAAAAATTCCAGAATCGATCCAACGGTACTACTGATTCTTTGCGACAACCGAGTAATTTTGTATTTATCTATATTCAGCGTAACTACTATTAGACTCAAAGTAATATCCAATGTTAAGTATGGATAATGAGGGTCAGACCCTCCCTCAACTTCATGATTTTTTTGGATTTGATCAGACTCTCAAATTCGCTGTAAAATATCAATCTCTTTCTCAGAATGTTGACCTATTTAAAGGTGGGGATACCCCCTTAATAAATATTCATCGAACTTTACTCTTCAAACAAAAAAAAAGTCGATTATGTAGCAAAAAAGCTCCGTTCTCTCTTTCGGAAGAAGAAAAAAAAAAAAAAAAAAAAAAAAAAATACTTTGATCGAGCGTCGATTCCCTTCAAAAGAATCGTAAACTCTGTCCAAACAAAAGAGCCTCGTGATAGCCAAAAGCGCGTTGAATAAAGGTCATTAAGCATCCGATATCAAGGCAACGCTGCACGCGTTAGACAAGAGGAAATAGGAACCCTAAAATTTTGAAGATTATATCTATCCCGTGGTGTGGAAGTGCCGGAATTTACGATCAATTTTTACCTATAAGATTTCGTAACGAATATATACCGAGAGGGTTGCGTGGAAAGTGCAGCTGGTTCCAAACGCGCGTGCACTGATTCATTTAAATATCCTTTTTTTGTTTGACAATAGTAATCGAAATAAAATAGCAGACAGACTCTGAGGATATTTGTCGCAAGTTTGAAACTGGCGGCCCTCGTATAATATTCGAATAAATCAGCGCCGGCGCGTTTGGAACTAGTGCACTTTCCACGTAAACTCTCGGTATAAGAAAAAAATATACTTCCGTATATCGAACCCTGCAGATGCTGTGTAAATAAAATTAAAGTTAAATAAACGTTGCAAAAATCTACAAGAGATGCACGAATGTGTGACGTAAGGAAAAAAATAAAAAGGCATTTTCGCAATACGAAGAGACTCGAGAGGCCTACATCTCGCTGCGTCGTGTTATTCCTTCCTAAATCGATAGAGCGAAGCGCGTGGCGGGATGGAGAAAAGTGCCAAGGGTAGAGGCAAACGGGAGTGAATGGCGGGAGGGTAGATCCAAAGCACGAGAGTAAACGTACCAACCCGTATAGTATAAATTCTACGGTAAATTTAGGAGAAGCTTTTTTTCTTTCTGCCGAAGATTTAATTGCAGTGAATAAAATTAAAAAATAGTAAAAATCGAAAAAAAAAAAAAAAGAAAAAAAAAAAAACAAGCTCGTCATCAAATTTTCAAACGATTCTCTGCGGCCCCTTTTTCTTTTTCAAAACAATTAATTCAATAATGAAATAAATAATTTTTGCCAAAAGGATAAGAAATAAGGATTTGTATTATTAAGTCATTTTTAGATTAACTTATAACGAACAAATTATAAAGGAATTAACCGTGTGAATTTGTCTGCTTATAAATCGCGTGGGAGATTGAAGGCATGCTGGCTTACTACATATACGCAAAGTTACGAGTTAAGGGGCGGGAGGAAAGAGATGGGGTGTTCGAAAAGCGTTTCGTTGATACCACGAAAAGCTGCATGCGTGTAGTCAGCTCGCTTTCACAAACTCGTATAGGTTTCATTCAAGAGTTTTTTTTCTCTTGAGATCGAAAAAAATGATTGGAGGGTCTATATATGCCATATACCCGCGTATATGTATAATACACATCAAAGGGAATCTTCTCTCTCTCTTATTTCAACGGAGGGCTGATTTGTCTCTACGGAATTTTTTAATAACTCTCCAGTCTGCAGTCTTTTTACTTAGCAGTTTACTCGTATTTTATTATACGTATATATATATAGGTAAATTAAAAATCTCGCCTCTCGCATTGTTAATTATTTACGAGATATACGAATTCTCACAGACTTTCACCCAACAATACGCATACCAACATTATACTCAAAGACACTACTACCCTCAGAGTTTTTTTTTTGTGAAGGAACTGCGTTATTAAAAAATTCCTTGATACGTAAAACCAGTTCTTAAAAAACACCCTTTTTCAACAAAACATCGAAGAGGCCGATTTCAAGTTTCTTTTCTTTTTTTTTTTTTTTCTTTTTGTTTTAAACTGCGTGGGTATATATACGAATGAGAAATACGAGGTTTTCAACTTAAAATTTTTCACTAAACAATAAAAAAAAAAAAAAAAAAATTATCCACAGTTCCCTAAGGTTTTTAAAATAAACTGACGATATTAACATTCCCACACGTAGTAGTAGGTATATGTATAAGTCGGATACATATCTTCAAGGTGTACTCAGACGCGTATAATTGTACTTGTATAATTATTATTCAATGCTCTTATTCAAATCCCTGTAGTAGGTATAAAGGTCAGGCAGATACCTCCACTATTAGTTTAACACTTTTACGAGTTTTCTTGCCATTAATATAATACCTATGTATGTCAGTCTGAAGTAGTTGTAGATATACGACGTCATTGTATGTTGATATGTATATACAATCAATAAAAAAAAAAAAAAACTATTACAGCTATGCCTAGATATATATACCTACTCAGTTAATCGTGATTATAATCATCGGCGTACCTATTATTATATACCAGTGCCAATTGTAATTACCGATTAAAGTTAATTCATAAAACTGAAAGAAAAGAAGATGAACTACGATATACCTATACATAGTTACTACTTTTTGCAAGATCAGATAAGGTTCAAGTATAATTCCAATATTATCCATCATAGTAAAAATATTAACCGAAAGGTTCTCCCACAGCCTGTTTCTAAAGATTTCTAAAGCGTGAAATATAACCTGGGATATTATAATATCTCTTGCCTTATTCGAGGTACTATCCGAAACTTGAAGTGATCAAAGGTATTCTTTTTTAGGTTCCCCCAATTTGTTTTTTCTTTTTTTTTTTTTTTTTCTTTTTTTTATCAGTTTATCAAATATTCGAGTAAAATGAAGGGGAAAAATTTGTTAAACTTATCACCGCGAGGTAAAAGAAAATTTGTCTATAGAATTATTCGATATTTAAAATCGTATCTACTACTATACGTAACTATATATAGCCTCGACCGTTACCGATCGTTAAAATTTTATCAACTCCGATGACACGGAGTGTATTCACATTATAACTGGATAAAACTGTGAAACTATTATATACGAACAAAAATAAAAAAAAAAATAAAAAAAAAAATAAAAAAAAAACGCACGGCCCTGAAGAAATAACTGTTAATCACATATTTGCTATAGATCGGGCTAGAATATTGTGTTGAAAAAAAAAAAATAATAATAATAATTACGTAGCCGTTTGACCCAGACGCGTTAAGCTCGGTTTACAATTTAGACGCATACGTTCCTGTTTCCGGTCCCGTTCCCGCAGAAAATTGAAATACATATACGAAATCTATGGTATTGAACACGCGTTCAATTGTAGACGATATACTACAGATTTCGTATATTTCAATTTTCTACGGAAACGGAAACGGGAACGGGAAACATATGCGTCTATATTGTAAACCGAGCTTTAAGGATTCGTGACGCTGACGCAAGGAGGAGATCGACTAGAGTTCAATTATTAATGAACTCACGCGTCACTCGGTCAAATGCTTATATAGATACCAAGAGACCGAGAAGACTCGTCGTTGACGTAGTTCGTTTCCACATACGGATATATGTATTATACATATACTATACGTATATTAAAAACAATAATTCATATACAGTGCCTCACGTAAATAGCATACGTTACGTGATACAGTACTCGCGCATTTATTTCTGCAGATTGAAAAATTCATCCCACAATTTTCCTTCGAGAAATCGTTTTGATTTAAATAAAAATATGTATTCATCCCGTGGGATGATTTTCCCTTGCATCGATGTAAATAAGTAGCTAGTTAGATCATCGCCTTAAGTCGTCTCGTCTATATTCTCTTTATGTTAAACCGCAAAAATACGATAATATACATTTCTATATTACTATTTTTGAAACCTTCGTGCGAAAGCGGTGCAATACTAGTATATCGTAAAAAGCGCACGAAGTAGGTACGAATGTTGGACTCGATTCGATCATCCTCAGATTGAAAATATCGATTCCCCACCGCCGTTCGTTTTATAAGATACGATATTGTACATCTAACCACCACCCGAGGTTACGCTAGAATCGTTTCGATCCTCGACGTATGATGTGTGTTATAAACTTACTAGGTATAGCCGCAGACAACACGACCGCATATAAGTCGAGAATGGAATGGTCCGAGAAAATATCAATGTCAAGTTTAATTCCGTTAGGAAAAAAAAAATAAATAAATAAATAAAAAAAAAAAAATAACAGAAACGATTTTTATATAAGAAGTATCTGTGTGTAAGTATATAGAAGTTGTCGAATTTGGTGAAAAGCTAAAGAAAATTATAGTATTAGGTACTATATATATTATAATATGGATCTACGTTATACTTTTTATACGACTTTTTTTATGTCTTACTTATATCGTCTTGACTCTTGATGTTAAAGGAAGGAAATATATCAACCCGTATGACAAGATATTTCTAAATATATATACCGAGCTGGGAATCGATCTTGTTTTAACAACGTTATACCCTCGTTGTTAAGTGCTTTATACATACAATATACAATACATACATACATATGTACATATATATATATATAATTTCTATATTCATCACATCTGATATATATAGTCGAATAAATTATTGAGTATCTTATGTATATAATATGTACTCGCCTATAAGGATCGGAGTGACATGACGTGAGAATTATAAGAGCTCCGGAAATACAAAACCAGATAGGGAAAACCCTAGCCATTACGATATGTTTATATTATATAATATATATATGTGTGTATGTTTCCGTCTATTGTCTTCGCATATGAAATTGAAATCAGACCTTTTGCGGATATGTTTATAATATATATATATATATTAGACTGTGTCAAAAAAAAAAACGACATCTTCTTTTTGTTCGGGACCTTTCGAAAATAGTTAATGCTTAATATAAAGAAAATTGTCCCCAAAGCTGAGCTATGTAGCTTGAACACAGAATTAGCGCATTTGAAAATAAGATTTCCCATGTATTTTAAATGGCGAAATTTGTTTATCCTAGTTTTATTTTTATAACTCTCTTTATTCAACTGATAAGAATAAAGTAGATATACGGTTTTATAGAGAATTTTATGATCTACAAAAATAGTCCTTTGGCCCAAGCTGCTAGATTGAACCGTTAACGAGTTACAGTGGTTTAAAAGTCATATGTATATTTGATTACTACTTACTTTTCGACAAATTAATTAAAAAAAAAATTTTCATGCATTTTCTCAGAAATTTTTTTCCCTTCAAAACCGTATATTTACTTTATTCTTATCGGTTGAATAAAGAGAATTATAAAAATAAAACTAAGATAAACAAATTTTGCCATTTGAAATACATGGGAAATCTTATTTTCAAATGCTCTAATTCTGTGTTCAAGCTACATAGCTGAGCTTTGGGGACAATTTTCTTTATATTAAGCACTAACTATTTTCGAAAGGGCCCGAACAAAAAGAAGATATCGTTTTTTTTTTTTTTTTTTGATACAGTCTAATATATATATATACATATATATGTATAAGAAATTGGCATGTAATCGGTTTGTATATATATATTACTATGTGCAGAGGGCTGATATTCTAACTACTGTTTGAATTCGTGAGATTAATCATACACGATCGTATATACGCCTATATGTAATCAAGAAATTGTTTAGCTACTCTATCCCCCGAATTAATTGATTAATGTGTTAAACATAGGAGACCAGGTCACGCTATCAAGCGACTCTATGTACACACATAGATATACCTTATAGATATATACCTACACATGCCTACCCGCATACATATGATGATATAGCTATAGTTTCAATCCCATATTCCTATCCCAACAATTTTAATTAAACCTGATTTTCAATCAAATTCCAAACGGCAATGACTGGCGACAGATTCGACAGGCTTTGTCCTCGTCACCTGACCAATTCCCGCAGTTCATTCCTTTTATACGAGATGAACAAAAAAAAAAATAGAACAGCTTATATCCCTTACAGAGCGAAATACCCACGCAGCTATATTATATTATATATATATATAAATTTAATGAAATTATTTCGCGGGTATTAATTATATAGATTCGATAATATAAAAGCTATGGGAAATCTATGGGCTTATTATTTTCTTTTTTATTTTTTTTCTTTTTAGTTTTCTTTGATTTTGAAAAACCCATATATGCATGTCCTGGAACGTACGCTTTAACGCAGGCTCTTAGCCCCCTAAGGCGATAGTTCTGTTGTGCTCGCAGTAAATCGGAGCACCTAGAACACTATTAGGTATAATATCATCGTATATAATACGTATATATATATGAACCCATGACACACCACGATCAACACTCGCATGAACTATATCGGTGTTTTATTAATAAAATAAATATTATTTATATAGTCATTTATTTCTCACAGGCTTAATATATGAAAAAAAAATATATATATATATATATTCTATTTCTACTATATTATATAGTTTTATAGGAAATCTGATAAAATGAACAAAATCGCTGCATGGTGCGCCCGGTCGACGCGCCTTAAGGCGACGCTTTGTGTTGCGGGCGTCTCGGCGCTCGGCCCGGTGCCGACTGCTTCGACGTCCTGCCACGGCCAACTCGTCCGAGTTGCGCTAACGCGCATACGCCGTCTATATATCTCTTTCTGTATGTATACACACACCTATACTACATCTATATATCTCCTTTTTATTATACATATGGGATATTCCATGTGAACCGGGTCGGTTTTTAGCAACAAAAAAAAAAAGTAAAAAACGGTAGGCTGGAAATTTTATCACTTCTTTGTGACACTTTGAAGTAATTTCGGTAAAAATTTCAAGGCAATCCGTGTGACCCTTCAAGTAGAAAAAAAATAAAAACACATATTTTTCAAGTTTTACATGCTTCGCCGGTTTTTTGGACAAAAAAAAAAGATGAAAAACGGGAGGCTGAAATTTTTGTCACTTCTTAGTGCCACCTCGAAGTAATTTCGGTGAAAATTTCAGGGCAATTGGTGTGACCCTTCGGTAGAAGAACAAAGAAATCGCACATTTTCTAAGTTTTACATGTTGAAGAATTCCAAAAATAATTGAAGTGCTACATATTTCGAAGGAGCTCATTTATGCGCGTAGAATGCACTATGGGAAGTTATGATTTTGTTCATGCATGGCTGAGATAAGTGGAGTTGAAAATGTGGTAATTTAATTTTTGGCATAATTATGACAGCGATATAAATTGAACCAATTATTTTCATGCTCTGTAACTGTTGGGGGCATCTCATGTAGTAACAAGGAATCTGAATCTGCATTGGCGTCAAATTCGATGACCTCAGGCCAAAAACTGATCCGGTTCCCGTGGAATACCACATATACATATAAACATGAAAATGTGTCTTATGTACAGTCTACAGATACATTTATATACCCAGGTGCCGGATATCGCGATACCATATACCTACTACATAATATACTATAAGCGTATTAATCTATATACGCTCTCGCACGCGTCTCTCCTCGTCCCTTGGCTCCGGTATACACATAGTTGTACAAATACCTATAGGTATGCATATTCATAGGTATATACCAAAAATCTAGAATAATATATAGTGTATTCCGTATATATTCGAATATTAAATTCGAGTAAATATCGACGAATAGTAGCAAAGTATAATTGGCTTCTTACTTATTAGGTATTATAATGAAAGCACTCAACGATTTTATGCGAGATTTGATTTAATGAACATCACCTGTTTTTGGCTCACTTAGTTAATATTTCGAGTTATATATACCGCGGGGATGGGAGTTTTCCTGCGATTAAATTACGAATCTTCGAGAATCAAAATCGACCCTCTAGCTTGAAAAATGGTCAAGTTATATTCAGCGTAGAAGTTAGAAGTGTGAAAGACGTATACGTCATCTCGAGAAATTAGGAATTACAGTTTATGGACCCTCTTCCTGTGTTTCTTTCGAATTTAATACAAATATAATTCACCTACAAGTATTTTGTATGCCGAAATCGTGTGTATAGGGAAGTTCAGTAATCGTTATACAGTATCATCCCGAACAAAAAGCTAAAAAAAATACATATTATGGTAATTTTTTTTATTCCAAATATACGTTTTGAATAAAGATCGAAGAAATTATGTTATGGTAATATGTTCAATCTATATAGTAGTGAAGAAAAAAGCGTCTATATGTCTCTGTCTAAATTTTTTCACCGCGTATAGACATCTTTCGTTTTTCGTAAAACAAAAAAAAAATTTACCTTTGGAAGAATTTCATTCTCTAAAGTGTTGTAAAATCGTATATATATATATCTACCTATCCATCTACCTATACCCATAAATATTCTTATTATTTATGTTGTACATTTTTCCACGCATTTTTTTTTTTTTTTTCTGCCTATGTTATCTTTTTTTTTCATATTTTAAGACCCAGCGAGACATAAGAGTGGGCAGCTCATATATAAGCAATACGGTTCACGCGCGGAGTGGCCCAGCAGCTTATACTTAGATAGAATTTGCGACCGGATGACGTGGGGTTGAAACAGTAAATAGATACGGGTAAATGTCAGGGGAGAGTAAAAGTACAAAATTTCGGACCCGGAGGAGAAAGATTAACGTGTGGGTGGTGCCAGAGTTTCAGAGACCCTTCGTTTGTACCTGTATCTATCATTCTCTTGTCTTGTCTATTTTTTTTTTTTTTTTTTTTTTTTTTTGCTTAGGTATATTTTTGTTTCAATATCGTTATACCCTGCAGTTTTTCCCATTCGCTTTAGAGGCGAAAGAACTTTTGATACCGATGTTATACTACAAATAGGATTGTGCCAATTTTCTTGGTTCGAGAAAATTTTTGATTTGATCCGAGAAAATTTCGGTCTCCATTTTTGGACCGCAAAATTTTCTTGAATCAAGTTACCCTTTCTTTCTGTGTATATAAGTTGCGTATATATTGATCGCTTCAAGCGGTTTTTAAACAGCGAAATCAGTCGTGTGTATACACTAACATTTTTTTTTCTTTCTATTATTATTATTATCTCGTCTAGTGGTTAGAGAAATTATTGTTCTGAGATATATTCGGTAGTTCATTAATCACAATCTCTTCGGCCGCGCGGAGCAACTCACGTTTTCAAAACTTCTTGCGCCGGTAGCTCTTAAACGCTCTGGCTATAGGTATACAGTTTCATTGTTCGTTCACTCATATAGTATTACAGCACGAGATGCTTTACTACTATTTTTTAGAGTGGAAATTATTAAGAATTAAAATCCGAGAATTTAGATATATTTAATATTCTTCTGTTTTTCGGTACGAAAAATATAGTATTCCTCTTCATCTTCATTTCTCCAATTTCAAAATTCAATATTTCTACGCCGTTTTATCATATTTTTAAACATAAAATTCAAACCCTATTATAGGTCGCGAAATTATACTGAAGCTAAAAATTATATCGCAATAAGATTTTTAGTATAACTTATATTTTATCTGATGATACCTATAACTGTAAATCTGACTTAAAGCGAAGCATGAGGTAGAATCAAACTAATACTCAAAAATGTTTGCGGTTAGATGAAAATTACCGTATAAACATATATAAATGTTAACACCGCCCACGTCAAAGAGGTATTATAGATGTATAGGTATATACTATATGAATCCGTGATACTCGCGTAATTAAATTCCCGAACGAATTTTTTTTTTTTTTTTTTTTTTTTTTTTTTTTAATTTTAATTTTCTATGTTTTATTCTAATTTTTTTTTTTTTTTTTTTTTTTTACGCTCGTTTTATTTTCATTTCATATACCCTGTTCTTTCAACACCCACGCGGAAACGGGCTATTTCATGGAATGGACGCGCGGAATCCTACAGGGAGGGAAGCTTTTCGATTGACATCCGCGAACAGGGGTCAAGTTATATTCCGATGGGACCGCGGCGACGTCGAACGTGAAAACCGATTAATGTTATAGCTTAGAATATGAAATATTGATGCTGTACCTTATAATGTCGTAAATTATTGTAGCTGGAAATATAACTAATGGTATAGTATATAGTACCTATGTAGGTTCAAACTGCCACTTATTGTCACTGAGGAAAAAAAAAATATCATTCAACCTTTGAACTTTTGGTTGTAACAAACATTTCCCATATATAAAAGCTGGTGATTTATTCATACGTGTACTTTCGTTTGACAGAATTATTCATCGTTATACTACAGTTATGGTATATATATATATCAAAGTTCAACTAAACTGCGAAACAGGGTTTAAAAAATTCATTGATGGTTCCACCAAGATATAGTTTCTCGTATTCAGCTTATCAACCAACGTCAAAATCATATATCTGTGGTCAAAAGGTGTCAGGGGTCAACTTAAGTCGATGATCACCGCGGTTTTTTTTTTTTTTTAACTTTTTTTATTGCCTTATTTTCCCTCCTTCGTACATATCGCTTAGAGAGGAATATAATCTGGAGAGTTTTCAGGAGGGTGCAAGAGATATGAGGACGGCGTGGACGATTCCGTATGGAAATATTATGCATTTCTCATATCATCCAGGAATTTTTTATTACTCGTGGTATTTAACGGCGATCAATTTATTACAGGTAATATTTCATTTCATTCTCACAGGTATTTATCGCGGGCTTGAGGGAGTGCAGGCGATTTTAACATCGATTTGAAAATCCGCGTCTATTCCGCACCCGGCTTTACTTATTTCGCACTGAACGCAGGCGAGGAGAAGAATAAAATAGAAAAAATAGTAAAAAAAAAAAAGACACATCTTTCAAAAAAAATCAGGAATATATACAATTAATTACACTTATTACGATTTATGTCCACATTCATGGAGTACAATTGGTCACCCAAGTTTACTCGAAAACAAATAAAAAAAATAAAAAAATAAAAAAATGGTTAAAATAAAGAAATGAAATTAGTACGAAATTTGTCTAGTAATTTTTCACTCGGTTTTTATACTATGCCTATTTGATAATAGGCTTTATCGAATAGTCAATAATAAATTGTTGGCTCGAGTCGTGACCATCCATTAGATAATTGGCTCGTGACGAATCACTAATCTCCGTAGCGATGCGATGGAAGGAAACAATTCAATCTGCAGGCGTACCTAAAGTAAATGAAAGAGAGATCCAATATCAAATGAGCTATTTTAGTTTTCCTTGATAAAAGTATATATATAGCGATAGATTAATACCAATATCCAATACCGATATTTAATCAATCTAAGGAGAAGAAAAAAATTATTTGACAAGTTTTCTGATCAGGTGAATCATAAAAAGCTGAACAAAGACGTGAAACTGTCCGAGTAAATAGGGGCTCTAAAAATCGTGAAGCTTTTATAAACGAGATACGAATTAGCCAACGTTCGTCTTCGATTTTATTCTCTGGATTTTCTCCGTATATACTTTATTACAGTTAGGTATACTAGCTAACTTTAGACTCCAGTTTCCTTATACCCTGCAGTAGTTCCAGAACTATTTGCACTCTAAAAGTTTTATCCATTCAAAGTTCTGGACTAATGACTATACCCTTGGCCGATTCGTTTCCCACGCTAATATTCAGGCTAGAATATATATCTATAGGTGATTTAAAAGTCTCTTATATAAATCCTATAAAATATCTGTGAGAAGATTTATTCTCACGCACCTATACTTATATTAACACCCAGATAATAATTTACTTTTCATTATGTTCACTCGTGGAACTATATCGAATATGTTTTCGAAAATATTCATCTAGCTTTCTATGTAGAAAATTTATAAAAGAAATTATGAGGCATTTCAGGTAGGGGAGAGTTACAAAAAATGTGCATAAAAAACGAAACTATATAAGGAATCTATATGTAATTATTAAACCTCCTGCATTTAGGGAAAGGAAATAATGGGAAATTATCTTGTCGTTGTAACGAGATACACGTCAAGTTTAATTTCGGCTCTCATGATTCGCTTGTTATTTTAATTGCTTAATATTTTGTTATATTTTCGGGAAAACTCTGCTCAATATCTTAGCATTCATAAATAATAATATATAACTTTTGATCTTGAACTACTTTGAACCCGTAATTATAATCAATTCGGAATTGACTCATGTATAAAACATGTCGTCAGCTTACTTTGAAAAATGCTTAAGCCTCGTTTAAGCCGTTTTAAAAAGTGTTTTAAACGCCGTTTGAATCGAGGCAGACTTCAATGAGAAATACAAAGTTTATACAGGCCGTCGAATAGCTGTTTCTCATCTTCCTTTCATCAAGAATTCAGAAATGATTGACTGAGGATTGATTTAGTGGATTTTGGAGGGCGTTAAATATTATTTCGAACAGTTTGGTTGAGAAAAATTCGATTTATATGAAAATATGCGATACCTAAAATACTAAAACATGGTACTAGGCTTGAAAAAAAAAAACGCCAATTATTTTCTGTAGGGAGTCTGATAATCGGTGAAAAGACTTCCAGTTGAAATCAGTGCACCTGGTCCTCCGAGGATTCCCCCTTTATTAGCGAACCATCCATTTCCGCCGAAGAATCCAACAGGATCCAATCTGTTAGTGTAAAATCCAGAATCGTTTAATCCGACGAGATTGACTAATCCACCATTTCCAAACTGTTTATTTCCCCCATCTTGTTGATTGGGAAAAAGTGAGCCGAAATGGCTCAAGGTATTCTTGAGTTGTCCTATTCTATCCTCGATGAATGTTTGCGGTGAAAATTGTATCTTTTGCGTAAAAGGTGTAAAAAACCAGTCGAATACTTGTTGTCGAGTCACGGCATTACTATCCGCAGTGGCATTTTGCGGATTTGCCAATTTTTCACTCGCTATCTCATCCCCCGTTATCTTTTCTGCCGCAGTCGTTGACGTCACTGCGGAAGTCCTCTCTGTACTCGACGTCGTTTGCTTGTTCGAAGACCTTGATAAGGGGCTGGGAACTTCCCCGATTCTAGTTACAGCAATCTCATTCCCTACGCTTTTGTAATTCCCTCGCGTCTCACTGTGTATTTCATTCACCTCTTCGTTCAAGGAAACATCGTCTATTGGTTTAGTACTAACGCTCACTCCCTGGAACCAGAAGTATAAAGAGTAATTATAAACTTAGATCGAATTACGCCGATTCAAATGGTACATTGACAAAAATAAGTTATAATGAATATTCCGCGAAATTCTACACTCAGAAAAAAGTTTTGTTGATACAACCAAAATTTGGGTTATCATATGCACAATCACATTTTTTGTTCAGTCAACCAAAAATTTTGTTGGAATAGCCAAAATTTTGGTTGTCCCAACGAAATTTTTAGTTGCCTGAACAAAAAATTTGATTGACTGAACAAAAAATGTGATTGTGCATATAATAACCAAATTTTGGTTGTTATTTTTTTGAGTATAAACGGAATTATATGTTAATATAGAAATCTCATTACTCTGCAGGCTCACCAAGATAAGTAGTAGCAACAACGACAGGTCAGACAACATGTCAGGATTCTTCGGTCCCTTAAATCTCAGTAATATTAACAACTTTTTAGAAAATTTCTTTGACTGCACTGTCGCTGGATGTATTCGCGTTAATTCTAACCCGAAATCAGTCGAACCTGTCTACTTTATAGGGTCTTATCGTCGCTGTGTAATATAGGGGTGCCCCCATGCATCCATGAGGCTGAAGATAAGTTTAACGGGATCAATTTTTTACCCATTTCAATTGCTGACTGCCGCAGCTGTTGCGTTAATAGATATTTCGATTGGTGTTAAGCAACGTAGTTATTTTCTTATTTGATTATATAGCTGATATACCTACTCACCTCTTTCAATTAATTCAACAAAAATTTCAATTGGGTCATCAATTGGGCAAACAATTATTTTTCGCTTCAAATATTGGGTTTTACTTCTTGCTTAATGTTATTCTGCAAGTGAAAAGAGTTGAGCGTTTTAAAAAATTCGTACAAAGATAATTGGTAATTTGGATTGATCCGAATACAAACAATTGGAAATTACCCTCCTGATCTTGTATGGAAGAATTTTCTCTATTATTTCCATCAGCGGACGAAAAAAATATTTAGAAAGAAAGATTTGAACGTGACGCTCTGTGCATACATAGAAATTCTAGGCACGTTTGAACTCAAAGAGCTTTCGCGCATGAGCGTTTGAAAACACACCATAAATTTAATTTTTTGTTTCCCTTTGCGCAGGGTTCTATTAATCTGGTAACTTGAAAGCTGGTTTAAATTGTGAAATGAGACGAGTATACCGTAAGCGCGTCTAATGTAAGAAACATAAGCTATCTGCAGTGCTGTGTCTGCGATATTTCTGTCGTCGGTTCTTCGCCATCTCCCATTTCTTGCGTTCGGACTCTAATAAATGTAAATTAATACAGGAATTTAAAAACGTAAAATACAACGAGAAACCAGTCAGCTTGTTTTAAACACTCCACGTATTATGTCCATACATTCATACCCGACTCTCCTTGAAATTGCCGGACTTCTGTCTCGAGGCTATTTCAAAATGATGATCAAATTTCTCGAACCTCCGATCTTATTTCTCTACAAAACGAAAGCAATAAAATAAAAATCTGAATGAAGAACAGAAATTTCCTTCACGAATAAATGTTGGGCTTTTTATTTTTGTTATTACTGCAATAAATTTTATTGTTTTTGAATTTCTGCAGAATTTTTGCAGATTTTCCTTTCCAAAATTCATCACCAATCGATTATTACCTGTACTACCTATGTACATCGGTGTGCCTATATATTCTTCCTCCAGACATCGGTGATATATTGGACTGGCGTGCTAAAGACGCATATAAATCGGTTGGCACGATAAAACGCGTGAACTGACTTACTTACCAGTAAGAACCCGAAGGCGCAAGGTGATGCGGTCGATCGAAATGCGCGTATCTCAATTAAGACCGTGACATATGTGTGAGTGCTGTATGTCGTATGTGTGGGTGGGATAGGAGGTTCTGAAACCGTTACAGAAGTCTTTTCAGGAAGACCAGTCTCGAGTTACCTACCTACCTGTCGCCAAGCACAGTTTAAGTATAGCGACAGAAAATTAATACAACACAGAGATTTTTTCGCTTCGGAACTATAAAACGAACGCTCGAAGGTACGTCGCAGATATAAAAACGTATATGGACGTATAATATTATAGTAACGTTGAAAATATGATGAGACTGTGCTACCTCTTCTTTATCGTTCTATGCATTCACGGGGTAAGTGAGATTTTTTTTTTTCTTCTCCTATATTATGATGTCATGTTTGCATAATTTTTTCGCTATATGTTAACAATCCCGGATGTATAAATCGCACGCGGAATTGAATTTATTCAAAAATTACATTCGGTTCCTTTTCCTATTCCTTAGATATTTATATATATTTATATGCGTATATAAAATATGGTTTTAAAACGATATCTGTTAATGACTATATTCGACGATTAATATTCCAACTGATTCATCGAACGCACATATATAAAGGGTATTTCAATACAATTTTTGAACGGCAATATATATATATCCATATGATCGGATTTCTGGACGCAGTGCAGTGATGTTCCAACATATCCATGTAGAATTAAACGACCTGGTCACCGCGTTTTATACGTTTGATTGATGTCACCGTCATTTTAACCGTTAAAGTTGACCACAGATAAATTATTCAAAAATGTTTCATGGGTCGAGCTCGTACAGCCCGCGGGGACTTTGTTATCCGTTATTACGCGTATAATTATATCTACGTTGGTATATATATATTCTCATATATATAGGTATATTTATGCAGTATAAACACGTATATATATATATATGCCAGCTATAGTACATATGCGCGGAGATATATATACCTATATGTGTTGAAGAAATTTATATTCCTATAATTTCCCTCGGGAAGTCTTCAACCCATATTATATGGTGAAACTTACCTGACATTTCGCTCGCATATAGGATCTACCCGTTTAAGTTAGCGCCCCAAAATATATCCATCACCCTTTTCTACATGCAGATATTATAATTACTTAAGACAAGTTTACAACCATCTAGGTATTAGATATATATATATATATATATATATATATATATGTAGAGATTGAATATCAAAGTATGACGCATGACGTGCAATGTATATGTAGTGGCCCCGAAACTCTGCAGTCTACAGGTCAATTTGAAGTTCGTATATACTCGATACAGTATATAATATAATATCGATCAAGATTATCTCATAAGATAATTACGTCGTTATAAATGATCTTCTCAGAATAAATTTATCATGTACCATTTGTATATCACATTATATATTATGTCTACAGGCTACCGCTGCAATCATAAGAAAACCACCGGCGTTTGCTACGCCCATTTATTCTGATGCCTACCTGCCAGCTTCGATGCAAGTAAGTATATGGACATGTATTAATCGATTCTACGATCTGTTTAACTCAAAGGAAACTTAGCCGACACCTATAACTAGTATAGTATGAGAGAATGCTAATGATGAAAAATGCTTTTTTTTTTTTTCTTTTTTTAATAGCTTAGGGATTTGTGAAGTAATTTTGTAATAACAATTGATGTGATGATAATGCGTTAATATTGATATGAAAATTAATTACACAGGTAATATATCACATAGTTGATCAACTGAAGAGAATCGATGCCGAAGAAGTTGAGGAAAATCAGTTATCGACTCCGGCTACAAGTCCGCATCCGCCAGGACAGAAACAACCGTTACCAACGTCGCAAATAATTGGCAAAGCTGATGAATTTCAAACCGCTACTTTATCTGACGATGAAAAATACTACATTCCACCTGAAAGGTATCAAGAGGAGGCATTGATTATCGCAAGACCGGCTATGGGGTCAGAGAGAATTGATGCGAGTGAAGTAACGCCAGAAGTAAATCATGAGGAATCGGAAGTGGTGTACGGTGTACCGGAAACAAACTATGAATTACAAGAATCCAATCATGAAGTACCGGAAGAGACTCATGCAGTAAAGTTACAATCACAATTAGCTACGCCGTCAAAAATAGATGGAATTGCAGTAAATGATAAGGGAGAGATGTCGGAATATGAGACGAGTACGAATAACGAATTTAAAACAAATCCTGAACTCGTACCAAGCTACGAAACTACCATGACTGTCGACAGTATTGTAAAGGAAATTTACAGTCTAATGAAGACTACATCCGAAGATGATAAAGACTTAGCCTCATCTTTCGAAGGCGAAGTCGAAAGCGAAGGTGAAAAATTTTCCGAAAAATATTCCAACGTTGAATTTAGTATGGAGGGAAAAAATTCACCTGTAAATATAACAGCCGAAAATTTGTCTGAGGATAAGGAAAGGTCGGATGAATATAAGGACGACAAAAGGTGAGTAAAGGCTAGAGAAATACACCTACTTTGATGTTTCATTTCATAGAATTAACATTTGAAAACGCCTCGGGATATACTATACTACCTATATGTATATATGGGAGAGCTGAATAATATCACTGAACCAGTATTCTACTTGGGTATCACACAATGCCCTGTGGTTCAAATTATACTCACATCTGAATGTATATATACTTCTCCGGATCACGCAGTAATACAAACCAGACATGTCAGTTATAATTAATTTTCAAATTATTTAGCAGCGTGAGTTGGTTAACGGTATATTATATCAACCAACGCCGCCTCGAGGTACAAACGAGATTACTTACTCCTTCGCTATCAATTACTTTAGTTTGTTTTGAATTTTAAAAATATTACTGAATTTTCACTTATATAGAACCAATTACACCATAATATACCACAGAGTCTTATAAAACGATAATAACTCTACTCATTCCTCGAAACGATTTCAATTACTATAGTAAGTACCGTCAAAAGTGACCCACTTTTTAGCCGCAACGATATAACTGCAGCAGTTATTATCTCCAAATACTGTGAGAAAAAATTTCAATTCTACGCTCCCTTAATTATACTCTACGTCAATCTGAAGTCAAACTTCAATTCCTTGCGTGAGAAATAAAAGACGTTATACCAGCTTTTTCTCTGCAACAATATAATTATAATAAATTAAACGAACATATTTTTCGCATTGATTATCGCTGATTAATTATTTCAGATTCACACTTCTCGGTGAGAGAGTCGATCAGGTTCCTAGGCCTAGTTTGGTGGCTTTTCTTAGAGCTTCTAACGTTACTTCTAATCCATCATTACGCCAATTGGGTGAACTTTACGATGCATTAAGTAGAGACGCGAGGAGACAGGGATTTTCGAAATTCGCCGGTTACTCGAACAAAGTACTTAAGTTTTTGGAAGAATCTGCAGACGGTGGAGCAGGGATTCAGCTCAAAGAATTACTTGAAAAATGTGTAGAAAATAAAGAACTGACGAGATATGACGCGATGGAAAAGACCAAGGACACTATCGCGTTATTAAACGATGATGGTAGCGAGCTTAGCACGAGACTTCGGCTCCTATTAGCTCTGCGTTTCCTGGCTTGAGTCGTATTTCGCCTTTTGGCGATTCTGCACAGAAATAAATTGTGATTCTCATAAATACTCAAAACCTTCGTACTCATAATTCATGCTTTTGTAATAATTTCTCAAGTGCGATATATAAGAATGTATTTTCTGTAATGGCAACACTACGATTTGTCCTTATACTGAATCCATGGTGTTATTCGTAAATAAAGAATTTTTTGTAATAAATATGATGTTCAATCATTTCCAGGTTCAATAAATTATATTACCGATAGAATTGTCTTTCGACTATTTATTTGACACTACGACTAATTGATCATCTACAATCTTTGATAATAGGAATTTTAGCTAGCTGCAGTAACAGAATCTGATTAATTCTAAATTTGGAGATTTTTAGAAAATTATCAACACTGACGTGTGATTTGTCAAACTTTCTATAGTGTAATGATGTAGAAATTATCACTTCGAGACCCATTCGTGCGAAAATGTTGAACCCGTATTCGCACCTGCAGCAAGATAATATTAAACTGTTTAAAAATTCTGATCATTCAGGGTACGTAGAATGAATTATATAACTTCGAGCAGAATATTATTCTCGGTAATATGTTAATCGTTCGTTTATACTAATTAGAATAACTCAGTCGGATATCAATTATGGAATAAAAAAAAAAAAAAAAAAAACAGATCAAGTTTTAGATTGCATTTGTTGCCAATGTGAAATATATATATAGTATATTATTTCGAATATATAAGAGAATCGTTCAATTATTCCAGAAATAATTGCACAGAGGTTCCCGAGTTAATAAAGTTTCAAATTCTAATTCAAATTCTAAAAGCTCTGGTAAAATCAAAGGAATGCATTTACTAATATGTGGGTATTGAAATTCCATTGGGAATACAGCTGTGTGAAGCTAAAAAGCTAGAAAATTAAAACAAAAATTGTTGAAATGATTATCATTTTTTGTTTTAGATTTATAATCAAAGCGAAAAGATAATAATTGATTCTGGCGCGAGGGGAATTATTTTTTTTTACTTTTTTCCCTTTTTGTTTTCTTTTTTATAAATTTTATTAGTATACTGGGTTGCGGAGAGTCCTTCATATTACCCAGCCAGGACCAACGACTGCGTTTGCAAAAACTCGTTCTGCCTCATTCTTTGCGTATATATTAGCAAATGCCAATCAAAAGTTTTTTTCCATTATCGATTCTGTAATTAAACTGAGGCTTGAAGTTTGTTAGTAGAATGTTCACTAGCGCAGAGAGCTGACCGCGAATATTAACAAGTTAATTATGATAATAAATTAGTTTCAATACCATAACATGTCACGAGCGATGAAAACCATTAAACTCATCGCGACATCCTGTCTTCCCTATTCCTATATATGTCCTGATTTTAGCATCTAGAATTCTCTGAAAGCTCTTAGACCGCAGTAAAAAAATATTCGATTGTTTATTTCCGCGGCTATATTCCTTTGTGAATCATATTTTTGATAATTATGTCCAGTTATTCCTGCGCAAACGTTGCATTACTCACTTTGGGGTTTAACTTCGACTCATTTCACTGCAACGTGAGACGAATTATTCCCATCCAAATATAAGAAGGTAAGTAATAGGCTTTCGTTCTTACAAAAATTTTGAATCCACATGCAAATTTATAATTGCATTAGAAAAAAATAAAAATATAACGATTTTTCCATTGATTGGCTGATAAAACAATCAAATAATGATTTCTGAAGCAGTTTTTGGAAAAAATTGAACTGATCTAGATATTAGTCACATACTAGGCGATGGGGGTTGATGAATTTGTCCAATTCTTTATATTTTATTAGGTTTTTCAAGGGTCCCTGACCCAATATAATACCAAAATAATAATAATTATCATTATTTACAGTCTGAGTAATGTGTATGTCGGTTAGGGACGGTATCGCGTGCAAAATACGTGTCCGGGGTTCAAATGTATTAAGTAATTCTGAATCAATGATTTTGTCTAAGGCCATGGGCGTAGAGAACTACGAGACAATGCACCATAGATTGAATTGTTTTAAATTTTTAATTTCATTCACACCCACACCATTGCATTGCGCAGTGGTATAAATTCGATTACAAATCCTTGAGGCCCCTATTACAGTGCGAAGTGTCCAATTGAAATCATATTTCATTTTACTGTGATTTAAACGAAAATTGATCGACTTTGGTGCGGGTGGACGTTATATTCCATTTCTATAAGGAAAATCAAAATGATGAAAATATTACTCGGATACTGTGTTCTCTGCGTAAGTGTGAAATCGTTATTCTCCAAAATCGATTATTAATTGTTCAACAAATTTTTGACGCAAGAAGCTTTCTATCAAATGAAATATAATCGAAATACTCCTTATACGACACGGTTTTCTAATTCAAAATTTATCTTATGTCATTTGAAAAGTTTCATGTCACTTTTTCGAATTCAGAATCCTTTTTGATTAATAATCGATAAATTTTTGATATTAGCGATATAGAAAGCGATATCAGGTGGTTTATGTAGTACCGCTAAGTTCGTCATTATGTTTCGGCTCATGTACTTACACTTTTTATTTACCAAGACTGAATAATGCTTAATTTGCAAGTCGACCCATAGAACTGCGAATTCCGCAATGATCGACTTACCTACTGACTCGCTTACAATGTTTTGCATGCCAATTGAATGTAATAGTCTTCATAGATTTATCAGATGTTTATTATAATGACAAAGAGACGTCTTGATGATGTACCGATGTACGCAAGTCATTATATGACGTATTCCGGATAATTACATATACAGCGTTAAACGACGTAATATGTCTTATGGCTGTAACGACCTCAGAAAATGTAAATCGTACATCGACGAGATTGTTCTGCGAATACGGTTTAGCCCGAGATTGCAAAGTTACAAAGTTCCTAATGGTCGTTAATGCTGTGCATCAGCATTCCATTAAAATCCGCATTTACATGCAAATCATGTACTCGGTAGCGCGTTATAAGCGAGGAATTAAAACGATCATTCATTTTCTGTCTACGGATTTAGAGAAAAGAAATTATTCAAACTAAAGTTTAAAGTTTCAGACTTTTTTTGATAAAATATTTTTTCGTTTTTCTCTTTCAAGGAAATTTCTCCCCTTTTTTTTTTAGCGAGTCTCTTTCTGCTTTTCAATATTGCGTATGCGCACTAGGGTGGTTCCGAAAAAGACCTCATTTCTCAGATGTTGCTGCTCATCCGTGCATATGTTGTTTGTGATTTTTAAAAATTATTCCATTTTTTTTAGCTTTATTAGACAATATTTACTACTGCCTCAGTGAAGTTGAAATTTCGAAATTTTGCCATTTTTGGCAATTTCAAAGTTCTCAAATCAAAGCGCTCATCTGGCTACCTCGAGATTCTCAGTCAATGAGCAAGTTGGTTCAAGACGAGACTCGTACGATAATATTTAGTACTACCTCGGAGACATTGGAGTTTTTTTCAATATTTTGCGTTTTTTCG
This sequence comes from Tenthredo mesomela, assembly GCA_943736025.1. Lineage (NCBI taxonomy): Eukaryota > Metazoa > Arthropoda > Insecta > Hymenoptera > Tenthredinidae > Tenthredo > Tenthredo mesomela. Next base: position 40,371,450 of record OX031015.1, on the reverse strand, counting down.
GAGATTCGATCGCCAGGTGCTGCTCATGAGACAGTTTCATCTTACCAATATACGGAAGAAATCCAAGCAGTTTGCAGTCTGCGGCACCATTTTTACTACTGCCTCATTGAGGGCGACTTTCCTTCAAGTAAAATTAGCAACATGAGGCAGTAGTAAAAATGATCCGACAGACTGCGAACTTTGTGTACTTCTTCCTCAAAATGGTAAGAAAAGACTGTCTCATGAGCAACACTTGGCGATCCAATCTCTAATAAAACCCCTGAGTAGTAAAAAAACTTCAATGTCTCTGAAGCAGTACTAAATATTATCGTACGAGTCTCATCTTGAACCAACATCCTCATCGAATGAGAACCTAGAGGTAGCCAGATGAGGACTTCGATCTGAGAACTTTGAAATTTCCAAAAATGGCAAAATTTCGAAATTTCAACTTCACTGAGGCAGTAGTAAATATTGTCCTATGGAGCTAAAAAAAATGGAATAATTTTTCAAAATCACAAACAACATATTCACGAATGAGCAGCAACATCTGAGAAATTATGTCTTTTTTGAACCACCCTAATGCGCACCCCTTAATTCTGGTATCAAACGTCTAAATTCAATCAAAAATGACAGAAAATAAAATAAATAAATAAAATAAATATGAACGTAATTTTATTCTAGATTTTTGTGGTAAAAGTGCAGAGCAATCCCCAGATTACGAAGTTATTCCCAATAAAAGAATTGGCAGCATATCACGAGAGGACAAACGAGATAAAACCACTGGATAAGTTCCTTGGAAAATTGCGAGCAACTTATAATTTCGTGTTCAACAAAGCCGAAGATACTAGTAACGTTGAAAAAATATTGGCTAATGATGTACCGAACCCGGAAATAGAAGCGCTGAAATTGATCTGGGCAAATATCATAAGGCCTGTGCCCACAACCGTCTCAAAGGAGACCAAGGAATCCCAAAACGAAGTTCGATCGTTTGAAACAGGAAATGAAAAACAGAATGTAATTTCATCAAATAGCGAAAATACGTCTGTATCAGATGACAACGTATCGGGAATAGCAATAAAAGAATCAAAAGATGATTGGCTCGATGGTATCGAGGCGCCTAAGCCTCTAGGCGGCTTGGAACTCCAAGATAATTCAGACGATGATAGTGTCGTCGAGTCTACTACACCCTCTACTATTCAATTGCCGATGGCTCTTGGTCGACAATTGTTAGAATGGCTTGGCGCTTTGTTAGGTTTAACTTACGGAGCTTATACCAGAGTGGCTCAATCTATTAAGACTTGAGTCGAAGAGAAAAAAAAAGTCTCCAAAATCGTATACAGAGCGATTCTCTACAAAGTAACGCGCCTCGCCGGCATATAGGCAACCAAAACATCAGCGATTGTGTCTTATTTCGCATATCTCGTGCTTTGGCTAACGTGGGAAAATAAAATAAAACCCAATCGTCGATGTTTGAGCTACTCGATGCGCAGGAGTCTTCGCGCTTGCGTTACTTTCCAGAGAATCGCTCTGTATAAGAAGCAGATAAATTTCTAATTTGGGCTCTATAGAAATAGAACAGCTATTCTACATATATAAGAATGAATAGAAAATAAGTTAATAAGTATTTGAATGAAATAATTTCGCAGATGTAATGGTTTTTTTTTTTTTTTTTCTTTTTTTTTTTTTTACTTCTTTCACTCTCTCTCTCGTTTTTCTTGGTATAAAGTAATAAAATATGCAAAGAGATTATAGAAAACGATGAGAATAGATTTTTCAATACATAATAATATATGGAATAAAGTAGGATATAAGGTTCTTTTTTTTTTTTCATTTTTTTTTTTAATATTATGATTCATCGAACACCATTCACTAGGTTTCTTTTATTCCAAAATATCTCGATCAGAAAAATACATGTGTGTGTAATTTTTGGCAATCAGTATTATATTATTATACATAACAAGTTAATTTTTTTTATAATTTTTTTTTTTTTTGTTTTCATCATTTCGTTTTTTTTTTTTTTTTTTTTTTCGTTTAGTCAATTTATCGTACGATAAATACATGGTAAACTGTCTAAATGATTATTAAAAATTACGTAGTAGTAGTCTAGTCAATCTCAAGAAAAAGGTAATAAAAATGAATCGCAAGATTCATATTGATTAAAAAAAATAAAAAAAAAATTAAAAAAAAAAAAATACTAAAATTTTTTTTTCTTTTTTTTTAAATTAAAAAAAAAAAAAAAATACAGTCAAATACTAACATAAACATGTAAGATCTTTGGCTCTATTATTATGCAGTATGAGATGTGTGTATATTGTCATAAAATTATCAGACAACAAGAAAACCCTTAGATTTAGATAAATTATTATCATTATTATTATTATTCTTATTATTATTATTACTATAATTATTATTATTATTATTACTATAATTATTATTATTATTGTTTATTTATCGGTGGGAAGCAGTTTCTCGATAAACTTTAATAAATCAAGCATCATAATATGTATATGATCATGTTTGTACAATCTATTTAAGAGAATATAATATATAGTAAGTGTTTGTTTTTTTTTTTTTTTGTTTTTTTCTTCACGGATATAATTACGGTGTTAAAATTTAATAAATATATATTTAAAATCACACCTGCGTTTAATAGGTACTCAGATATTTGTTAACTTTATGACAATATATATAGTTACGGGTATTTAAAAAATAATAAAAACTATATTTATCAATTAAATTACATATATATATATATATATATATATATATATATAGTAGTTTAAGTTCTTTATCGTCGATTAATTAATTATCAGCTGATTTTCTTAATAATATTCATACTATTAAGATAAAGAGAGGAGAGAATAGAAAAAAAAAATTAAAATTGAAAAAAAAAGAAAAAAAAAAACATAATAATAATTGATTCTTAAAATGCCTATAAATACAAGCAGATCAAAAAATTCTTTACTGGCTCAATAATCGATTTACAATTATTCAATTATTGTGATTGTAGACTAGATACTCCCAAATTATCTTCGTTAAAGCTAGTCTAACAACTATTATAGGTCAATGTCTTCTGATCTACGGGCATTGGGCAGTCCATAGTTTTCTTAAATTCATTATTTCATATCATTATCATTATCATTTCACTTCATCTCATATCATATCATATCATATCATTTTTTTTTTTTTTTTTTTTTAAATTTTACACATCTATGATAAGATTATCTTACGTCATTTACAAAGTCATCATTATTTGAGGAAAACTGTGATAGAGATACGCGGTAGAAATGATTAAAATCAATTTATCATTATAGGATCAAGCTTAATCAACGATTTACGTTCATTTCTAACTCCTAATTATCATAAAAATAATATCTAATAAAATCAATTTATCTTTCTTTTTTTTTTCTTTCTTTTTTCTTAGAAACTTAAACCAGATCCGTATATAAATTATTTATTTTTACCTGCGTACCTCCATCAATATCATTGATATTATTTACCCCCATCCCCCCATCCCTCCCAAGATAAACGAACATGAGCAATAAAATTTTATTGCTATAATATTATTGCTGTTAAAAATTCAGTAATTACAATTAATTATTTAATTTCTTTTTCGTTTTTTTTTTTTTTTTTTTTTTAGTTAATCGTTTGTTCATTTTCTTTCTCTGTTTTTTTTTATTTTTTATTTTATTTTTTTTATTTATTATTATTATGATTATTTTCTTATTATTTTACCTAAAACTATGATGGCATTAAATATCTGGTATTCTGTGGCAAGATTTCGTTCATGTTTACAGCTAGCTGCTGTATTAAAGCTCCTTCTTTTAACGCTTGTTCTTTAAAAGCAGAGAACGTTTGTATCAGGTTTGGATCCTTCTGAAGGTTTTGTATATGTTGTACAAAATTGTTGTCTTGTTTTATAAAATTAGAATTGTCTTTTTGCATAAAGGTTGTATTATCCTGTTTAGGCGTTATATTAACTATCTTGTCGAGCATCTCTTTAGTGTCGACAAATACAGATTCCTTCTTAGACTTTGTTCTCTTAATACCAGAATGGGTTTGCGTATGTTTGTTCAAGTGATCTTTACGCGAAAATGCTTTTTGACACACGTTACACGTAAAGTTTTTATCACCTGAATGAATAACGTAGTGCCTTGTACGGTGTTCGTTTCTTTTAAATGCTTTCAAACACACAGGACACTTGAACGGTCTTTCATCCGAATGACCTCTCATATGTTGATCCAAATGTTCCTTCCTCTTGAGCATCGCCCCACATTCTTTGCATTGATATTTTCTTTCCTGTAACGAAAAAAAAAATAAATAAAAAATTCGTTAAATTATCAAACTTTATCCATAATAATAATTTCATTCGCGACGCTGAATAATCTTGAATAAAAGAAAAAAAAATATATCTTTACACGTACTTGTATGTGGTTTTGGATATGTTGTTCGATATCTCCTTTATCAGGAAAGGCAAGACTGCATTCTGGACAACAATAAAGCGTCGAACCATCAAGAGCAACTGTGATTTTTATCTCTCCAGTTTTAGCTCGAAATTTCATTTTCTTTTCAGTTTTAGGCGATTCAGTTTGTACCTGTTGTTCAACTTTAATAGACTGAAGATTGCTGTCGTTATCCTGACTCTCGATATGGACGTTTAAATCATGAGGATTTATAGTTATCATAGTCATATTTTCAGCGCTAATAAACGGATTACCGTTACTCTGTAAATGACCATTTCTCAAAACTGGTACGCTAGGAATGTTTAATATATTTTGTGACTGTTCTAAGCTCTTTTGTACATCGGATTTATCCTTCTTTTGTATATGCGACTGTTCTGACTGTAATTTAATCAGCTGTTGCAAAGTTAACGGCAACGTAGTAGCCTGTAATTTCTGAAAATATTCAGCCATCGCCAAACTTTGATGTTGAAGTTGTATCTGTGACTCCTGTGAATAGAAATTCAAGAACAAAAATCATGTAATCAAAATGTTCGTATAATTAATAAAAGAAAAACAACTATTTTAAGACTTTTTTTAAATCCTCACCATACTAGGATTATCTGCCTCCGTAATATCAGTTTCTTGCTTAACGCCTATAGACTCTGTTTCCGATGTGGCGGGAAAATACATATTCGGTATTATCCTTACCGGCAATGTGTTGGGTTGTACGCTTAGTATAGTTGCAGTATTTTGTGTATAATTTGGAATGTTTAACGCCTGCATACCCTGTTTTTCACATAGTTGCATTAAGGTGTTAGGATCTGGCCACGCAAGTATAGTTCCAGGATATTTTCCCGTCTGATTAATCTGGGAACAAAAATTTCAAGTTAAAATATGATAATGATGAATAAGAAGAATTGTATGAAAAATCGAACGCACACACGAGTCCATTTTTAACGTTTTATATTTTATCTAAGATTACAAAAATACTGTTCAATTCGACGATTAGAGAGAAAAATGGAGATGTGCGATTTTGTAAATAGTTGTGTAGTAAAACGAATTGATATTCATAACCTAAAAAAAAAAATGTGATTTATTTATTTACGTTAGAATGAATAGTGTGATCGTTAACCTGGCCAGCAAGTAGTTGTTGTTGTTGTTTTCCCGAATTCGGTCCAGACGCAGTGGTGTAAACTGTGGTCTGATTTCCTTGTAGTTGAACGATATCAGATGTTGTGTAGTTGTTCGCGTTATTAGATACGACGTTTGATCTTGAGGTTATTTCAGAAAATTGTGGGAGAGATCCCTGAGTGTTATTATCATCGTTAAAATTCATCGTGTTTTATTTGTTTATTTATTTATTTTTATTTATTTTTTTTTATGTATAAAACGTAAAAAAAGAAAGAACGAAAAAAAAAAAAAAAGAAAAAAAAAAAAGACAAATGTACAAACGAACGAACAAACAAACTAAAGTATAAGTAGAAAAAGAATCCTTAAAATAATTTGTAATTATAGGGTATTAGAGAGTAGTATTTAAGTGTTGAGGAACGCTATACGGTTTATAACCTAAAAGGCAAAATTGTTGTGACTAAAAATGCTGCTATTCAAAATCACAGCACAGCACTATAACAAACCGTTATTTAATATTCTCACATATTTGTCTATCAGACTTTGATGCCTTAAGCTTTTTAATACCTTTGGCTAGTTTATTTCTACACGGGATTAATTAAATTAAATTATCTTTTATTCGAGGCATCGTATAGTAGTATATAAAAAAAAAAAAGGTACGCGCTTGTGTTACACTCTACACTCTTCACTCTTTTCACTCACAGCTATACTACCGGCTACGCTTAGCTACGCTGAACGTTGCTGCTTAATGCTTATACAGGCTACTATGCTGCTGCTGCTGCTGCTGTTGCCTGTTGTCGGCCGTAACAACGCGTCTGTGCGCAAACATGGCCGCAATCAAAATATCATTCAATTTTCTCACATGTGTGTTTACGCGGTCAATCGACTGTCCGTATTTATGATATTAATAAAATGAATCGTTTTGATGGAATAAAGTTTAAAAAAATAAGCATAATACTATATATTCTTTTTTAAATATACATGTGTGTATAATAACAGTGTGATATTAATATTCGCGTGTGTAAATAGAAAATGATATAATATAATGTAGTAGCAGAATAGTGACTGATGCGATGGAGTAAATAAAACAATGTGAAATTCTTTTGTTTACAACAGAACAGGCGTCAAATCTGTGTCCATATTTTGTAAAAGTATGAAAATTTGAAGAATTTAAATGAACTGAATAGAAATAAACTAGTCAATGGCATCTTTGTTCGGTATAAGAATTGATAATCTTCGTAAAAGGAGCCGTGTTTTATTGACCTGCCTTGAAGAAAACGCAAAAGTTGTTCGCAAGGAGGTTAAGAAACTTGAAAAACTTAGTGTCAAAGATTCGTAAGTTTCTGTATTAAAAAAAAAAAAAAAAAAAAAACAAATAGAATGATATTTAAGGGATAATTAAACGTTGTCCTTAGATCGTCGGAAGGTTGTTATAAAAAACGTAAATTTATTTACAAAAGAAATTCTGACATCTGGAAGATACGCAACGACTCTAGTGGTGTTGGGGCTGCGTTGCGCTGCTCTACCGACTACTTCCGGCTTTCACCTAAATACGAATCTAAATCAGACCCTAACATGAACGGTAATAGAAGACTGCTTATAAAAACAGATAAAAAATACTCTAAATCGTCGCCACAACGTAGGGGAATAAAAGAATGTTACTGTTACACATCTCTGCCTGATACACGGAAGAATATCCAAAGATCTAACAGAACTAAACACAAAAATATAGGCCGAAATTTTCGGGAAATTAATACTACCGAACATTGCGGAGATGACGGAACACACTTTTCCGATATAGATTCGGCGCGAAAATTGAATGCTGAAGATTTGTTATTCGAGAGACGAGAAAAAGGAGGGAATAATGGGGGATATGAAGATTACTCGCCACCATTGAGTGGCGCGACTTTGATAAGAGCTCAAAAAATTGATTACACTCCTAGGTCAAAATTTTTAAGAAAAGTTCAGAGCAAAGTTAATAGTTTGAGGAGCAGTTCGCCCGAAAGTTCGAATCGAGTGACTGCGAGATCCGAGAGTCGAAATATCGAGGCAGGAACCGATCCGTTTGAAAATAATTCGGAGATAAAAAACGGGGAATTATCTCGTAAAAAAAACTGCCGATGCATAGATAACGAGGAAATAAATAATTCGCGTAAAATACCAAAGAAGACTTTGCTTCCTAAGAAAACAATCGTTTCTAAGAAAAGTGAGAATGATTATGAAAAATCGTACCATCACTCAAGAAATACCGTAAGATCACCGCCGTCTAGACAACGGGTGGTCAGGGTCATGGCTAAAGACGATTACAACGAATCGAAAGAAAAAATGAGAGATCGGAATTTCGGTCAATCTTTGCCGAGAGATTATGAGAGGACTTATCCTTGCTCGGATTTTTGTAGGGTAGAAAAAAGATCCGCAAAAGAAACAGCGGCCGATGATAAGTTTGATTCTGATATAAACAACGTGAGAAAATTTCGGGATAAAAATTACTTCGATACTCACGCGTCGAATCCGTCTTTACTCGGTTCTCGATCGTCCGGTTCTATGCAACAATATTTTTTGAATGAAAGATTGTTCCCAGAACCAATTGGAAAAATTCATCGGGATGATATTCTCGTCAGTATACCTCCCTGTGCGACTAGACAAAAGAAAACTATACATTATTTTCCCAGAAACGTAGTAAAGCAGGAGAAAAATATTTCCAATATTAATTATATGAAAAAACGCCGGTGCCCTAGCTGCCCTTTAATTGGTCATGCCGTCGATCTTGGAGCTCTCAAAGTCTCACATCCAACTAATAGCCTGGCTTTACGATATCAAAAGGGAATTCCCTGAATTTCGGAACTTTATTGAATCTTTATTCTTTTTTATCATCTTTTACGAAAATTAAATTATTCCTCAAACGAAATGTCGATACCGATTGTGTATTCTCATGATAGTATAAACTATAAAGCAGGCTGGTTTGGAACAATGAAAGAACCGCTGATAAGATCGCGTAGCAAAATTGACGATTTTTAACGATGCTTGTAAATTATGATACGTATAAATTATAATTTAGTCTATGTTATCTAATACCTACCTTGTATTGATGTTTTCATAGAATTCTATAAGTATCTGGGGATACCTATAGAAATATTTACAAATGAAACGATGTGTCTGAAAAAAAAAAAAAAGATGAATGAATTGCTTCAGAATTCCCAATATACAATTAACTACATTCCGACAATGATAATTATGTTCCCTTTTCTATATACATAATATACTGCCTGGTAGAGAATAATTTAGCGAACCATTACTGTGATCTTACCAATTACACAAATATAATAAGTATAATTAAATAATAGAATATAGTAGATAATAAAAATTGATGTATTGGGTTGAAAATTCTCAGTATTTTTCAGTATTCATCAATCGATTAATGTATGCTCAGTATTGAATCCATATTTTATTTATACACTGCACCATAAGATGTAGTACCGCATTGTGTGTACATTAATAAAATCGTCGGAAAAATTGTTCTTAACGCTAAAAAACAAACGATAGAACAAACCTTATTACAGGCAGAACTTCCTCCATCCATATTCTCATATTTCTTATGGAAAATGAAAAAAATGTTATTTAAGGTATACAAAAGTTTATATCGAAGCGATTTATATTACCTTAGTTATCTCGATTATTACTAATATGATTGTCATGATTTTTAAAAAATGTACGTATATAGTATTGAAAATGAAAATAAAGTGTTTTTCCTGAGTTCCTGTGCTGCCGTGTCTTCCTTTGAAACCTAGAAACTGAAAAAAAAAAAAAACGGCCTTCATTAAGGCCCTGTGTGGATCGAAGTCCCTCTTTATATGATCTATACGAGTTGTGATAGATCGATTAATTTTGGGTCTTGTTTCGACATTTTCTACATTGACCAGTTGCGTGTACCTATATGTATTTTATATAAATATGGTAACGAGCTGTACGAGGAAAAATTGAGCCGTCTGAATTTTCCCGTGATTCAGATTCGACCTTGCTTCCTTTGAACTCTGAAATTGAAAGGGTCGTTACCTTTTCACGAGAAATTCTGCACCGCACCGCACGTAGCCGCTGGGAAAGCAATGAATTAGTACTATAACAATGAAATCCTTGAAAAGTGCGCTGTATTGAGATGCAAGGCACGTAGATGACTAACAAATTTTAGGACATACGAAAATCGCAATTTTATTCATCCGGATTATAAAATAAACGCATTACATATACACTAGTTGCATGCGAGTTGTTCAGGGTCTGAACTAATGATCTGATCTCATAATTACTCTTGGTTTAGAATCCGGTATAAAAAGTACAAATATCGTGGTGCTTTGCGTCCTTTCAGTGACCAGAATAAAGGGCATGCATAAAGAAATTGGTCATATTTCACAAACGCTAACACAAAAGTGAAACAGAGTGAAATGAAAAAAAAAAAAAATACTCTTCAGCGGACAGACTTGGTATGCAGAGCCAATACCGAGGTGGTCCATCGTATAGTTGATATAGATATGGCTCAAGTACCTCGTACTTGCGTCTAGACGTGATAAAAAAAAGGAGAAAAAACATCTGAAATAATCGAACAGGTGATGGGAAGAAGAATTTCTGGTTGAATCAATGACCCTGCGATCACCCGATCGAGGCTTTCAAGTGAACAAATACAATTTTTGAAATTCCATTGCCATTTTGCTTTTTTTTTTTTTTTTTACGTCGGTGAAGAATTTCATTGCTGAGTCTTCGAAGGCGAGGTAACTATTCCATCACAAAAGTCATTAGAACTGCCAATTCCATCCTTAATCTTTATTCATACGTTATTCATGATTTATTACCCTGAAGGCTTGAGCCAGTATATATAACGCAATTTCATTTCTGCAGATGAGCTTTAGTAGAAATGAAAGAGTTTCATCAGTAATAAGTATATTCGAACTAGTGATACTCCACGGAATTCACCATCTGGGTAAAAATGAATTGAATTTCGAATAGAAAAATGACCCACTAATCGTTGAAATAAAATCTGTTATAGGTAACTATAGGCCTGATTATATCCTCTGCGATTTGATGCTACATGCAATTAGAATTTTTTCCAATAATTTTGTCATTATATTAGGAAATATGTTCAATAAAATTGTCTCTAAATTATTTGAAGTGAATATTACTCTAAAAAATGTATAGTTCAAATCTGTAAGTTTTAGGAAAAACTTATATGGTAAAACGTTTCACTCAAGTCTGAAATATTCACGTATCGCATGTCGACACGTCTCATTACACATAACTATACGTACAGGTATATAAAAATCCATGTGAATTTCAAGTGGTGGGGTGGATTTGCCACAGGTATAAAATATGTTTATATAGGCTTGCAATTTACTAAACTCTTGTAGTTCACTGGGAGTATCTCAAAGAGGAATAGTCCTTCGATATTACATTACAACATATTTTCGGAAAATATTTTTAAGTTACATTCAGAAGTTCAGTCATAAGATTTGTGACCGAATATGAAGACGTATTTGGCAATAATTTTGACAATCTTTGCATTGTCAAATGCACTTGAGCTTCGTAAGTACCTACTACATAAATTATTTAGATAAAAATTATTGTTTCGTGTTTATTGGTTGCTATTTCATGAAATATTGAAGAGATGACATTTATACATCTATTTAAAAATCTTAGGGCAGTTTCGTCATTGATTGACGATTCAACCCGCAATAATATCAAAATTTATAAAAATTCATATACCATTTTCTAACAGCCCAAACCTTGAAGCCGTGCCGACGAAGTAATCCAGCATACAGCGAGTGTCTGAACAATCTCATCACCCAGTTTGTTAGATCACTTGCACATGGTGAGAATTAAAATCTAGTATCAATTATTTATTCAACTTACCATAAATACCAACTGGCAGTTGATTTGTTGTCATGATGTGCTTTATAATCAACAAAGTGTCGCGGTGATATATACCTAATACCTATCTATAGGATAAAATGAGTGAATTTGTGCCGGCGCAGATTAATGGACCGCGAAGTGTCCTCTATGAGAGATTATAGATGAAAAAATTTCGAACCTCTTGAGTTGAGTTGGTATTTTGGTGAAACGTACTAAAGAAAAAAGATTCAATCGATTTTCTTATTTGAAACCACCTATAGTTACAGCATTTCGCTGAGATTAAAATGTTCTTCAAAATTCAAGCAAGGGTCCGAAAAAATTTGTGACAGAGTTTATTTATCATTCTTTGTTATATGTTCAAATTTCCGTACATAATTTATGGTGGTGATTAACATTACATACTGTCGCGATACTCTCATCTCATATTTTAATCTTGTACTTAGGTGATAAAAGTTTAAACATGCCGAGCATCGACCCATTGGCAATCGACAAAATGAAAATTGGCGCGAGTAGGAGCAGGAGCTCCGCAGTCTCGTTATCGCAAGAATTTAGGAACATATTATTTTACGGGATCTCCAAAGATTTGCGCATATCCAATGCCAGGTAAAGACATAATTATACCCGAATAAAAAAAAGGATTTGAATAATTCATTTAAGGACGGAAATAAAACTAAACATTCCATAATAGTTATATTTTTCTATTGCCTGTTACAGATTTGATATGAATAAGCTATTCTTCTACTCAGAATCCAGGAATAAGCAACTCGATTTTGTTGCCGATTACGAATTGGATGGACAAATCCTGATAGTTCCTATCCATGGAGAAGGCCGCTCGAATGTAACAATGAGTAAGAATTATACTAATTATATCAATAACGTTGATTCATTATGAAGCTAGAGACCATCAAATATTTTCATTGTACATTTCTGGGACCCGGGATACCTACAGCTAATATATTATAAGTATTATAAACATTTTGTATGTTATATACTGATGAATTATTTTGATTTTCATTTCAGTAAAACAATTTGCTACGAACTCAGTAAAATTTGAAAAGTTCATTCAGGACGGCGAGACTTATTTAAGAGTTACAAAATATGAGGTCAAATTTTATCCAGAAAAAGTTCTACTACGTTTCGATAATCTATTTGACGACAACCCGGCTTTTGGTAATTATCAAAATAACAATTTCTGGATAATCTTTTAACAAATCAGTAATAACCGATAGGTAGTTATTTTCATTCATATCTTTTCTACTTTTTACAGCAAAGCCCATGAACGATCTTTTAAGTGAAAACTCTGATTTAATCTTCGGTGAAATCAAAGACTCTTACGAAGAGTCATTCGGCCAAATATTCGCAGACGTTGCCAACAAAGTTCTAACTCGTTTTCCGATGAGGATTTTATTTCCGGAATAATCAACTCTTCGTCCTATAATAGTAACGATAATTTTTTTTTTTTTTTTTGTTTTCTTTTAACAAAAAGGAACAGAAAAAAAAATAAAATAAATAAACAAGCAAATAAAAACACTTATGTGATGAATTAAGAATAAATATGAATAAACTTACTGAACTAAAATTACAAAATGTACTCCCTTATCGAATCTAGTATAACTTATACAAGTATATAATATTATTCATTGAATTTATCAAACTAAGAGTATTTGCCTATATTTTAATCGTAAATACTCATGTTGTGTTGTATTAAGTAATTTACAATGCATATTTCATTTCTATCAGCTTCAATTCTGCTAATACAAAGAAATTTTGTTATTAACTAACTTAAGGGGATATGAAAGGTGAATTATACACCTCGAATTTTCGACAGCCCGTTTCTCAGCTAAAACACATCCGATCGATGTGAAATTGATGTCAGTGATGCAGAAAAAGTGCACGGAGGGCATGATGCTCTTGGATTTCCAAAAAGCGGAAAATGTTTCGGGTGTTTTCATATTTATCAAGTACAACGTCAGCAACAACGATTATTCGTTACAGAGCACTCTTGATATAAAATTGTACATTTTATTTTCGCTTTTTGGAAATCCAAGAGCATCATGCCCTTCGTGCACTTTTTCTACGTTACTGATATCAATTTCACATCGATCGGATGTGTTTTAGCTGAGAAACGGGCAGCCAAAAATTCGAAGTGTATAATTCACCTTTCATATCCCCTTAAGTGCGACCTATGAAGATGTGTTTGTATCACGGACTTGTTTGAATTCATCCCGCTGTTACTCAATAGTCAAATAAGTCCTTATACTCGTATCTAGAAATTTAAGCTAATAAATGAAATGGAAAATAATTTGAGTGTCTTTTAATTCTATTTGTCAATATCATATTGTGATACAAATTGATTCGAATTGCAGAAACAAAAAGATAATATTAATAACCAGCAGTCATTTGATTACCGTAGTAGTTTTACTAAAAATCTAAATAACTGTCACAGTCTCATCTGTCAACTAGAACAACTAACTAGTTTAATTCGATCTGAAGACTTGATTAACTCTCAAGATTAAACATTAATATCGTTCAGCTGTATCACTCTGCCATATTCTAAAACTTTCCGATACGTATTTCGTCGGTAAAAATTTAAATGTAATAAATAATAATAAAGATCAACGGGAAGTTAAAAGTTAATATCATAACCTAAAAAAAACAAAAATGTATAACACAAATTTTTTATACGGTATAACCGGTCATGTAGCTGAAATACCAACGTCTAACAAGGCTATCATTCACTTTGAATTACACGGAGTTCTGCAATCAGCGTTTTTGAGAATTCATAGATTTTATAAAAATGGCAAACACGTACCAGACAATCAAAATCTTAACAATTTTCTTAAAATCGGTCACAAGGTGAGGTCAACTATTATTATACATACAACCTTTGATATTTCGTAACTATTACTACCACATACTAGGTATACTAGGAATCTGAATACAATCCAATATACTTTTTTATTCAACATCAAATATCAAATATCATAAATTTATAACAGTCAAAGTTATTTCATATACTTGAGTAAAAAAAAATTCTTTCTTATTTCTATTTTTGAGTTAAATAAAAAAAATTTCAGGTCAAATTCTCGTGTCATATAAACGACAATTCAGAACCTGGTCAGTGTAAATGGTTTATAACTAACTGCTGGCGTCACATTGAGAGTGAGCATAAGGTAGAAATGTTAACAGGAATGATGAACGTGGCTGGAACAGTGACGGACCTTAAACAGCGTCACGGTACATTGATGATGATTGATTTATTGGGTACTGAGCACAAGGTGCATTTCTTGGGTAGCAAAGTTTATTTGTATGGCAAAAGACTGGCAGCTTCTAAGCCATTGCCTAGCCAACTACAGGTTGATGACAAAATCTACTTCGATGCGATACCCTGCTTTCCCGAAGAGAATAATAGAAATTGTAATTGGTTCGCTACCTGCGTTCATAAAGGAAAAAAACCAGAACTAATGCTTTATAAAGATTTGAGCAACGCGGAGACCGCCGATATTGATAAGGAGAAAATGTTCAATAGATTTGGCGACTTCATTAAAGGTGATGATAAAACGGTCAGAGGCGAAACTCCGACTGATCTTTTTATCAATGGAATCAACAGAGAGCTGGATAATTTTAATATTAACACGGATGGATCTCCTAGCCACTTTCCTCAACATCAATACGAATCTAATATTAGTCCAGCCGATGAGACTGCCTTAAGACAATCGAAAACATCCAGCGAGGAGAGACAGACATCTGAAATATCCAGTCATAGCGAAATTGATTTTATCAAAGAAGATTATAACACCAAAATAGAACCGAGTAGAATCAATGCCCAGATGTTGCATGATATTAAGCTGGTAATTATTGTTTCATGAAGACTATTATATTAAATCTTTCATTAAATGTCTGAATATTAATGCTTTTTTATTTTTATTTCAGTTAACGAATGATCCTCGGGCAGTTTTTGCAAAGAGTGAAGGCATCATTTTGGACATAATAAACGAAGAGTATGGAGTTATATTGGGAGAATTTCAAAGAAATGTATTTCAGAGTATACTTTTTCATCGCAGTAATGCATTTCTCTTTAAAATGAGCCTCGCCCACTCGAAACTCACAGAAATTTTTATCGAAGGTAAGTCGTTGAGCTTTCCTCATATAAATATTATAAACTTTTTCAGTTTTCTTATCTAATCTATTCTCTTCCCCAAAGATATTTGATTTCAAATTTTTACCTAATTTTCATTATTTTATCGTTTTCTGTTTTACCGACCGAAGAAAAGGAGGCCCTCCTTGTTATTGTTGTTTTTTTTTTGTTTTTTTTTTTTTGTTACCATCAGGTTCTGTTCCCGGCTAGATTTTCGGTTGATAATATCGTGTTCTATTTTCGTAAATCGGGGGTTTGAATCTCGGCTAAAAGTGTGTCGATCCAATGCCGTAAATCAATCGGAATTTGAAATAGGTATAATTAAAAAAAAAATCTGAAATTAATTACGAGAAGCACGTGCTGCGTGAAAGTAAAATTATTATTTATATTCTCGAACAACGTATTGCAACATATGTTGAAACTTTTTTTTTTTTCAAATTTAATTGATCTACTTTTACGCGCGTATATATTATAATAGAGTTTTCAAGACTTCATTCATCTAATCGATGATCTTTTGACTTTAAAGATTGTCGATAAATGATCTAGTTTCATTGTAGAATATATTTTTATTTTATTTCATTTCATAATCTAGACGGAAATTCGTAATTTTTTGCTGTTGATCCATCCGTCGATTTGATTTAAATACATGAATGATCAATTTCTGATACCACAGATCGATTTCTATGAGGTTTTAGAGTAGTTTAATCTTTTTTTTTTTTTTTTTTTTTTTCCTTTTATGGAAAATCTCCATTTTACTATCTCGAAAACTAAATGACTAAATTATTTTTCGTATCGTTAGGTGATCGCGTACAATTCATAGCTGTTGTAGCGCCGAAAAAATTCGTTTGCGATTGGATAGCAACCCAGGTATCCGTAGCTTCCGACGAACAAGATAATCAAGATGATTTAGACGACGATTTTCCCGAAGATTTTATCGAATAAACCACAATAATTATAAATATATATTTATAATCATATTGACTCTCAAGTATCAGACTGTTAAATTAAGATAACATATAAATATTTTATATAGCTTATACGATATATTTCTATTACGATAGAAGATTTCCAAAGATTTGTACCCTCGTTTTGTATAGGTTTAAAAGATTCTCGTTTCTTTAATTAGTAAGTATTTCTATATTTATTTTGCTCTATTTTTCATTTCGATAAAATTTTCCTCATTCTTTTTTTTTTTTTTTTTTTTTTTCTTCTTTTCTTTCTTCATCTCCGGTAAGTACAATGATGATTCTGTTGACTATATGTATAGGTATATAGTATTATTATACATGTAATACATATATAAGCTAAGAGTTTTCAGCATTAAAAATATTGTAGCAATCGCGGCGTTGCGTTGTTGCGGTAATTTTAACGTACGCAAGATATATAATGGACACGCGATGAAAATGGTAAATGTAGACTTGTGGGCGATACGGATAAGATCCTACTCGACCAGGTGTCGTAGTATTTTTACGTAACTAACTTTCGCGTTTTTGATGCGTTACTGCGTGGTCGTTTACTTTTGGTCACATCTCGCTTCACGCACGATGAAATACGTTCTAAAATATTTTTTTTTTTTTTTTTTTTATAAAAAAAAAAACAAAAACAACAAAACAAAAAAAAAAAAAACAAAGAGCATAAAAATCAAAATCGATGTTCTATACATAGTTTTTTTTTTTTTTTTTTTTTTTTTGTTCTAAATTATTATTATTATTATTATTATTATCATTGTGATTATTCGTGATATAAGTATTCGAGAAAAATTATATTTTTTAATATCTAATATATAATATTGTGTTAAAAAAAAAAAAAAAAAAACTGTACAATTATGTTTTAATTTTTATTTATTATTCCTAACTCCGAAAATAAATTCATATTTTCCTTCAATTAATTTATTTATTTATTTATTTATTTATTATATTCATATCAATAATACGCATAGAACAATAATTCATAACAAACTGATACGTATTTTCACTATATAAACACTGTTACGCGTTTGACCGACTAATAAAATCTCCGTAAGACACTTCTTCACTTATATATTACGTATCATATGTAATTAAAGTTACAAACAGTTAAATCGAATGCAAAAAAAAAAAAAAAATCTAGTCTAGACTTAATTGGATTAATGAATAATAAGCGCGTAATGGTTCGCAACGCACGGGTCTTGATTATAAAAAATATATATATATACTAGAAATAAATATATATATAAACGTATGGGTAGGGTATATCCCCGTAATTCGTTTGACGATAAATTAATTACCTTTGAAAGTCTACGAGTTGTGTAATAACAGCGCGTTAGAGTTCTATATACCTTCTAAACGTCAAACTAGTCAACACCTTGCTATTAATTAATCTAGAGCCAGAATGCTGCTATAGAATGTCGCCTGCAGTATTGTTTTCAGGATATATAGTTACGACTCAGTCAGTTTACGATTTTAGTTTTTTATTTTTATTTTTTAAGCTCGTCGTCGACGTATGTTTCGTCAATTCTGTAAAACAAAAAAAAAAAAAAAAACTCCGTAAGTATCAAGTTTTCAGTTATATTTTTCTTACAATCGTTGTTTTTCGTGTCTTTATCTTATCCTCAAATTTTACGATCCTCTCGGTTGACATATATTATACGTCCTTGAAAAGACATATACCTACACGGAGAAAATTTTATAGGAGAGATTCCCATACTACGTATAGTTGCGGTGGGATATACTTGTAATATGGCGATCGTTCCTATACTGTATACCAAACATCACCACGAATATAGGAATGTCTTTCTTATTTTCATGGAAAATTAAGTACAAGTATCGGAACCATCGCCATATTGCAAGTATATCCCACCGCAACTATACGTAGTATGGGAATCTCTCCTATAAAATTTTCTCCGTGTATACAGCTGACTCCACAATTCGTCAAATCGTATAATTTGAATGCTGCATGAATCTAAAGTTGCACCCTGCATATATTATATTCATTTTATATATAGTACCTATATTCTGTTTATTTTCTGTATGTATGACTTCCGTTATAAATAAAACCTATAGGTTTTATTATATTTTTAGCAACGTATACAATTTTTTTTTTTTTACGTTAAATTCCGTCGCGCTTGTATACAACCCTAACTCAATCATCGCAATAAAAATCAGTTGTTTGTAATGAATAGCTGTAAGTAACATACGTGTATACAATACATCGAAGATACCGGTTCGCGCGATCTTTAATTCATCTTCTTACTTAGTTTAAATTCAGCTCAGAATTCGTAATTCATCACCGTTACGGGTTCCTTTTTTTATTCTTTTAGTTTTTTTTTTTTTAGTTTTTTTTTTTTTATTTCATCCCTTTTTTTTTTACGAAATTTATTACTTTTTTTTTTGTAAAGCTATATTTAGGTTTCGTACATGTGCACCTATGTCTACTATATTCATTGTCAAGATATTGCTCCGAATTTTAAACAGCTATTTATTCAATTCGAGTATGTGCGTTAGTCTGTATAGATATGAAAAAACATCTGAATCAATAAATAAAAAAACGTTTGATAAATATAAATCATCGAGAATTTATTCGCGCCTCACATAGGTAAAGTATTATGAAGTTTCTAATTTGAAACATTCGAATGGGGGTATACCTTATACCTATACGACTGCTAAAATATCGACATTTTATTTCGTAATAACTAAAAATAATTTTGCAATTTCTCGAGAGCAAAGTATATTAAATAATTTAAACACTGTTCAAATCAAATGCATATATATACACCTCGGGCAAAGTTATTCGATTACGTAATTAAATATACGGTATCTGTTTTTAGGGAGACACATATAGACGTAATATTTATATTGTCGAAAGTCTATCACATCGATTTGCAGAAATTGCAAACGACATACGTTTATCGATTATACTTAAGGCCCATCCCTAGTCGCCCACCTCTTTTTGGTCGAAATGTGTTACATTTCGATTATTATCCGAGCCCAGGCGTCAAAAACGCAAATTATATTTCAATTCCGAACACATAGGTCCAAAAAAAAATGTTCGTTTCGTGCGAAAATAGAGTCTACAGATGGTTTTTCCGTTGTTCGCCGAGAAAATCGAATTCGAATAATTTTTTAACAATGTAAAAACCATCTGTAGACTCTATTTTCGCACGAAACGAACATTTTTTTGGACCTATGTGTTCGGAATTGAAATAGAATTTGCGCTAAGTTGGCCTTTTTTGCGTTTTTTACGCCTGGGCTCAGATAATAATCGAAATGTGACACATTTCGACCAAAAGGAGGTGGGCGACTAGGGATGGGCCTTAACATCAGAAGCAGTTCCGACTTCAGAAAATATTGAAATTAATCGTAAGACGAAACTATTCTAACGAAAGAAGACTCCATATCATTAAACTAGCTAATATACGTTTACGTTAATGATTGAAGAAAAAAAAAAAACAGAACAGTAAAGACGATATGGGGGCCGGAACTATGACTACATACTAGACGTTCAAAGAGAGTTTATCTCTATATGTATATGAGGAGATTTTAGACCCTCACCTGTCGGCTGTCACTGAGAAACAACTCCAACTGCTGTTAGGCAAAAGTTTCAGGGACAGAATAATTATAAGATCATTACCCCGCAGACCGAAAATGACACGCATATTAAAGAAAACCTTGTAACAATCGCTGCAGACTCGTTGACGATATCTTCTAATTGCGATGTGTAAATTTTCGCAACCAGAAATTTCACTCGCAAAAAAAAAAAAAAAAAAAAAAAAATGAATTTCAACAAGTTCATCATATTATGATTAATCTTCTTATCTCATATAGTTGCAGTGTGAGCCTGTGAGTCTTAATAAATTAGAATATTTTTTTATTCAAAACACCATAAAACTTTCGGCGATAAAATAATACCGAGAATTTATTGCATATAGATTTACACGAATAATACACATCAACATTACGGTTCGAAACAAGATTGCAAGATTATCAATCGCGTCATGTTGACTTAAGCTGTTCAACTAGTTTACTAATTCACTGTAGTATCATAAGCTTTGACAGGCTGTTTCCCACTCAATTATTATTCCGATCTAAATATATATACATATGTGTAATATATTGCGTACATTATGTTTAAAGGTGATGTGAAGAGTATTTTGAAAACAATATGAAAGCATTAGAGTATATTTTCTTATTTATAATCGCGTATAGGTTTATTTATTTATTTTATATACATGCCTACCGATTTTTTTTTTACGATTTCTGAGTAAAAGGTATCGTAGGTGGGTCTGAATCTGAGAATCCTTATCCGATTGATGATACAAGGATGTGATTGAGTAACCGCGGCGATCAGACGCCTGCAGTACCTAAATATATCTGAAATCGTTACTTTTATAGAATAGTCTAATATCGTCTCGCGAAATAATAACAAAAAGAGAGTGTAGTGTATAAAATAAAAAGACAGTGAAGCCTAGGGCTCGGTATTTTTAAAACTTCATCTTCCAGTTCAGGCCCAAAGACAACCATACTGCATCCCATAGCTCCAGGGGCACCAGAAATAGCAGACTTCGTCTTCGTCAGTCCCAGACGTCTGGCTCAAACCAGTAACATAGAAATAAAGTAACTAAACCTGGTAAACGAAAAATGAAAGCACTAGCAAATCCTAATTTATAGAGTCTATACGTCTCAACTTATAACAATAATAACAAAAATAAAAACACCTGATTAATATAAATGTGGAATAATTCCCTCAATTTTGATACAAGAATCACTTCTTTTACTTGTACACAGAAAAAAAGGTTGACTTGAGTCAAAAAAATTATTCTTGATTCAAGATAATTTTTCGGTCCAAAAATGAAGACCGAAATTTTCTCGGATCAAATCAAAAATTTTTTCTCGAACCAAGAAAATTTTCCAAATTTTCCAAATTTTCTTGGTACGAGAAAATTTTTGATTTGATCCGAGAAAATTTCGCTCTTCAATTTTTGGACTGCAAAATTATCTTGAATCAAGTCAACCTTTCTTTTTGTGTATAGCATAACGGGATCTACAGCAATTAAAGCGCGGAAAATATTTCGATTAATTCGCAGCTGCGACCGATCTTTGCATTAAAGTTTGAAAATCGAGGCACAACCGCATGTGCCAGGTAGGTATTTGAGTAGCGTATAGACTGCCCGAAGCACCTGGACACGCGAATAGCTAAGTCTATAGGTAGGTAGGTAGGTAGGTATGAAGGTATGTTCTGTTTAGTAGTTGAATTTCTGCGTTAAAATCCAGCTGCCAGCTGCATAAACTCAAAGTCCAGAAGTGTACTTCTATGGGATTCCAAATAGGGGGTTTTAAAAATCGGGCAGATATATAAATAGGCGTTGCTGGTGCAGGTCGGTCTGTGGGTGCACCGCGTGCCCCCGTCCTGCGAGTCCCTGCGCCTGCTGCACCGGCCGCTATATATGCATTTGCTGCAGAACGTACGGTGCAACCGGACTTGTAAGGGCATAGGCACTTTTTCTTGCTATCTTTCTGACGCGTGCGTCGCAATGCATTATGGATCCACATATTTATTCCATATAAATTGTGGATTATTTAAAATAACAACAAAATCGGGTCTTCCAAACTCACCGATTTACGAATAATAATCAAACGGTCATCGCCTTTTTCAGTCAGAATCTTACCTTCACCTCTCTGTAGGTATTCCTAAATCGTTTGATAAAACAACATTTTCCATGATCGAGGATTAGATCTTCACTACTTTCAGATTTGGAATCGTGTTTTACCCCGATTCACTAGATTGTTTTCTTATTTTTCGAAATGTCAAATGAGACATAATTTTAGCCCCTGATTAGCTCGGACTCAGGTCTCAGCTTGTAATTCTAACGATTTGGGAAATGAATCGGTCAGATTAATCTCCGTCTTGTAATTCTCATATGAATGTCTAATTTAAAAAAATACAATTTCGTATCTGCACTGGTAGCTCGTCACAAACTTGAAAATTGATTTTCTATGCTATGAACGAAGAATGATCTTCAAGAAATTTTTCGAATGGTGAGACATTATCGCTGTGCTTGAAAATCCGATGATTATCGAAACGAGTATAATTCACCTTGGGATTTATGATTGCTAGAGTTTCTCCTTTCAAACCAGCTGTCGATCTCGTTTCTATATTGATTAGAAACCGAGTTTTTAGAAAAAAAAAAAAAAAAAAACCAAAAAAAGAAACAGAATTCATTATACAATCTTTGATCAGTAATATTGAAAATCTGAAACTTATGACCGAAGACTTCAGTAGACTTAGTCTCTCAGAGTGAATATCATCTACACATATTGAGTTTGAATAAAATTGTAGAGGTCAAGGGAAATCCGCCTTTCAAATTAACAATGAATGACCCAATAAAAATTAGCAAATGTTGAAAAATTTTATTTTTCATAAACGAATGAGGATAACCGCAAGAGAAAAAAAAAAAAAAAAAAAAAAAAAAATGAGGACAAAAATGACTGCGGCTGTATATAATACCAAAGAATCGTTATCTAAATTCTTGCAAAGAGTTCGAAATACTCCATGTATAGTAATAATATAATATATAGTATAATATAAGCGTCCTCGGTGAAGGCCGCGCGTGACAAGGATCAGTGACTCTTTTGGTATAGCCGAACTTGATGGCTGTGGTATGATTACACCCATGCAGGCTAGTCTACTCATCAGCTTGTTACAACGTATACAGTGCGAGATTCTGTGTATATATGAACTTGTTATATGATCAAATGAGCGTAAGGTATACAGATGTATGTATAGATAAGTATCTATAACTTGCATATAGGACGAAGACGTGGCCGAATATCACACCTGTGACTATAATATTATATGTGTACCTAGTAAGTATAGGTATAACGCATAAGTTTCTATATATACGTATATGTATTTGTGGTCCTTAGTACTCCCATAGATGGAATGATTTTTATTTGAATTATTCCGCCCCGGAGGCCACACGGGGCATGGTCCATGGAGACCCGACGAGATGAGAGGCGCCAGGCAAGGATACGTTCGACTTCCTATTGCTGCAATATTCCATAAATGGATATAGTGGCGTTGTTCGCGTTCTGTGTCGAGTATATATATCGCTTCAAGGTTACTTCCTAAATATCCCCAAGCGGATCTTACGCACTGTCTTTGAAGACCGGTGAACTTCTGGTACAGATCATACCTACTTTAAATATGATTTATATGTATTTCATATTCGCGAAGAGAATTATACGCCGGGGGCTTTGTGTATTATTACATACATCCAACATTAATATTATTCTTATTAGTTACTTAAACTGACTAGTCGACTATATGTATAATAATAAAAATTATATAATAATAACGTCGTAGGTACTAATTGATTTTTTTTTTTTTTTTTTAAAGCACTGCATCTGCCGGAATTAATTACCGCACGATTTATTGCGGTCAAACTCAACGTGAACTCGCAGTATATGAAATATAGAAATTCTAGAGAGTGTAGCGAGTTTAAAAAAATTTATAGAAATTTACACAGGTGCGTTTTTTTTTTTTTTTTTTCTTTGTTAATACTCTTAGCTACGTGTGCGATACCATATCCTAGAGTTACAAAGGTAGGTAGATATTATATATAAATATATATATGTGTGTTGGTGACCATGAGGTCGAAAAGTGTGTCAAGTTTTAAAAGAACCACCCATATCTACCTATGTATAATACTTTAACATATATTTTATTAAGTAAGTAGGTATATAAATTTTACTCTAACATTGTGCTGGTGTATTAATAAAGTCGATAGTATGTACTTCATATACTATATGTAAGTACAAGTGAGGAAGTCTCGAATGTTCGTGAGAAAGTTGAACAACTATTGTACACCATAGAGGGATTAAATCAAGGCTGATTTATTTTCAGTTGTTATACTATATAATAATATTTTATTTAAGAAGAAGAAGAAGAAAAAAGAATTAAAAATTAGTCACCGGTCACAGGGACGTTTAATGGTGTTAAGTACATTGACCACGTGGCCAAGAGATTAATGGGAATCCTTGCGAATTGACAACCCTTATATGGAAGAAGGCTAGAAATGACAGTAGAATAGGTAGGACGTTGTTACAACCATTTCACCAGATCTGTTTTGTATCGGCAAATATAGAAATACCAGAAAACACATATTATGATTACTTCTAAACACGAATGATACGTCCAGATCGATCTCTACACAGAAAGAAAGGTTGACTTGATTCAAGATAATTTTACGGTCCAAAAATGAAGACCGAAATTTTCGATTTGATCCGAGAAAATTTCGGTCTTCATTTTTGGACCGCAAAATTATCTTGAATCAAGAATAATATTCTTGGCTCAAGTTGACCTTTTTTTTCTATGTATAGGTTCAAAATTGGAAATAGTATAGGTTTGATTTATTGAATCATTTTTACTCTTTTCCAATGATTCAACCCACTTTCCTTTATACAAGTATTATTCCTTAATTCCTGGTACTACGTCTTTCGTATCAGTATTTCATTCCATGTGGTTTAGATTCCAGAAAATTTCCCGCGCACATATATATATCATATCTAAAGCCGGATAATTTTGTTCAGAGGTTCTAGAGAAGAAGTCAAGGCGATAACGCGTTCACAGCTATATGTATAAGTTAAACCTTGGGTATACCTACACCACGTGCTATGGCTTATTGTGACTGACTCGCTTACTCACTCATAGTGACAACGGTATAGATATAGTTTTTGCATTTTCATTTTACGCATATATTTCATATTGCTTTGAATTCCTGTATAATTATTGCGCTATTTTTTTTTTTTTTTTTTTTCTAGTTAATTATTGCCGTGCAAAATTCGATCGATGAAACACAATTAATTTTATTGTCCTATTTTTTTCGTTCAAAAAACATTTTCGAAAGAAATGATAATTTATGAATACCATACTTGCGTTATTGTTTCACTTTTAGTATATTGTATAATTATCTATGTGATAATATATGTATGTACATATGTATAATATTTATATACGATTTTACCTAGCTGATGCCCGACTCTACCTCTATATTACCTTTAAAAGTCTTAAATCTGAACAGCAACATTTGTTAATCTATTTATAGTGCGACAAAATCCGAACCTCATACGCGAAAACAAGACTGCGAATTTCCATTTACGGACAGGTAAACCTAACGGCTGTGCTCATAATGTGGCGTCAAATTTTATTTCTATAGAATTCCAAAAGGCGTGAGTAATTTTCAGCGACGAAGTTATTTGCGGTTTTGCTATTCGGCAATTATTCGAAGAAAAGAAAAGAAAAAAAAAAAAAACTACACACATTCATTCATCGCTGCCGCGATTTAAATTATCAGAAATCTAATTACTCTCAAATATTTCATCGTCAGTTTTTTATTTTTTTTTATTTTTTATACAGGCAAATAAATTTACAAAGAAACAAGTATTTGATCCTAAAATTTGAAAAAATTTTGGAAAAAAAAAACCCTTTTTCATGGGGTCGAGAATGATTAAATTTATATGCAGTTTCATTAATATATATAGAAAAATTGAAGTTTTTGTAAAAAAAGTTCGACAACGCAAGAGACAGAGAGAGAGGTTGATATGTGGATATAGATAGTCCAAACAGGTAAACGTGAAGCTATTTATAATTCAATTCGATTCAGATTCGTGACATTTCATCGTATAGGTAGCTCTGACGCAACTGAAATCGACTCGCGTATATAAAGGATGCAACTAATAGTTACGTAAGTGTATAGTTATATCCCCATACAACCAGACCAAATTCAGTAGTAGTTAGGTATATAACAATTCCGAGACTGTAGGCGATCAAAATTGCAAAATATAAACCCTGCAGCTTTAACCAGTTGATAAATATATTGAATCGATTAATATTATAGTAATTATTAATTCTATAATGATCATTATTATATGGACACTTGTAATTATAACAACCAAATTTGGTAACGAATCAAAGTAACTAATATCTATACAAGATATCCATGTATACGTTAGGTTGAGTATAACTTAAATAAATATATGCGGGAAAGGAATAATGGGAAATATAACAGACGTTATCTTATCGAAGAATCGCGTTCACACGGTAGGTGGGTATGGTATAATGTAATTGTTACCATAAAAACTCTTGGAAAACTGTATTAGAGCCATCGATCGGTCACCTTTTTACGAGAGAAACATGTCAAGACGAATGTCAAAACCTTGGCATTTTTGAAAAGAAGGAAAATAAACGACAAAAAAATCATAAAACGACCTTTTCGATCACGACAATTCCTATCCAGACGTATCCCAAATTTTACCTATGGCTATATTTGGGGGTGTCCTGAATATGAGTGCGGACCCACATCCCACCATTTTTTTAGCTCCTAACAATAATTCAGCTAATCTTACAAATCGGCAATTGAGACAATCTCGAAAATATAAAATTTTCGTGTCTAGTATGTCTAAACTAGTTTTATTGGATAAATTTGTGACTCAATTTCGAAACCTGAAATGCCCGAGTGAAAGAACAGAATTTGAAAAGCTCATCAGAATTCGCGTCAGCCGCATGTCTTTCTCCGGCTAGTCTTTGGTCTCTGATCTCTGGTCTTGCTGGTCTTCGACTTCTTGTTCTTTCTTATTCTCCTTATGCTTCTTAGGCTTTGGTCTTTGGCGCGGAAACGGTGGAAGGTAAGTAGCAGCTAGGCGTGAGTCACCGAAAGACAAGATCTCAAGTAAGGAGGCGGCCTTGATGCCGCGGGACTGATCATAATATCGGTACAGCTTGCCTGCTCCTTAATGCCTCGCCTCTTTGTACCTACGTGTATGCTGCAGCGACTTTGAACTCCGTCTTTCGATGCTTACTCCTACCGAATACGTTCTCCAGGTCAACCCTTGAACAAGTTCACTTGAACCAAACAGAAAAGCTTCATCAAGTCGTTATTTTTAAAGCCCAACAGTTCGCCAGTCCTTTCAAGTATAGAAATCTCTACTTCTGCACCAATGCTTCGATTTTAGATTTTTTGTTCTCTAAATGTTCAAAAGGCAAGTCTTTCCATTGGCTGAACAAAAAAATGTTCAATATGTCAGTTTTTCTTCTAAAAAATAGCAAATCAATCAAAAGAAGGTTTGCAAAATTGGAAATTTAATAGAACGGAAACAAAATCGATCAGTCATTCGAAATCGATGCGTTAAAAAAATTGCATATTTCTAAACAAGGATTGAAATATAGAACTAAAAGTGGATATAAATGTATACATACAGAGAGAGTTTTGTCCCATGCAGCGCAGAAACGGAATGCAAGTAGCATTTAATTTACGATAAATACTATAAACGTTTGACAGTTTGAGAAAAGCTCCGCACCTTTGTGCAAACCTTGCTGACACTAACTCCCTTAGAAATTGACAAAACTAATTTAAGAATGACTATGTCGTAGTGGGAACTGCTCGTTAGAGCACCACGTTCTCTGACTTTATAGATCCCTATCGAGAAAATAGGTATCTCTTGGTTTGCATTCCCACAGCTCTATTGCAATAATCTCAACAGGGCTAACCAGTGCAACCGATGGATTAAACGAGAAAAAGGTACATACAGAGAGAGAGAAAGAGGAACCTGATGGAACAGAGAAAGAGAAGTGAGCAAGACCGGGTTTATCTTATTGGGAAAATAATTATCTCTCTCTTATGGTTTTTATCCGTGTGTAACGTAATTACAGTAATCGTTACGAAAACCAATATAAAGAATGAAAACAATAAATTTTCTCATTTAAGCTGCGGTGTTCTGATGCACAAAGTACACGGGGGTCGTATAAAGTTTTTTTTTCGTTTTCTTGTTATTGCATACCGCGTTTATTCCATGACCGAGATATACATCGAAGAAGCAGAAAAATTTCTGTATGTAACGCTTTTGTGTCTGAAATTTATTGGGGATAAAGAAAATCTGGACCAAACAAATCTAGGAGTGAAAAATTTTTGACTCGCTACGCCGGAATGGTATCCTGCGATGATAGCGCGTGGTTCCGGCACTGAAAATAGACAACCGTTGGTCGCTCGAACTTTCGACCTGCAACGTATGCAATGCGAGCAAAAGTTTCGCTCACCATCCGCACCACCTCCTGCTGCAAGCTGCAGCCCCAAGACGCTATATGAGCTTGCAGCTTTTTCACGCTCTTTTTTAGCGCATACCTTTGCTGCGGAAAAACAGACGATTATAGGCGCGACTGTCTGAGTGAAAATAGGCACCATGCTAATGTCAATGTCTCGCGACTCGTAATTGTCTGCAGGACTTTCAATTATTAAGATAATTATCTTTAAGAATTTTCCGACGCTTTTTAATTATATATATAAAAAAATAAAAATAAAATAAAATAAAATAAAAAAACAAACGTCATCTTACTTAAATAAGAAATTAAACGGGTCTATATAGACGCTACATGAATTATTCATTTAAATGAAATTAAAACTGCATTTATTGTATCAACGATGTATAAGTTTATTTCTCATGTCTGGATATGCCGTCGCCTTGAATGTACAATTAATGTACCCATATACCCTACCTATATGCTTAAAAATAAAATACTTATTTCGAGTCACAAACGTCGCGTCGCGTCGTCAAGTGCGTAACGCAAAATTGACTCAACTATTTAGCAGTATGTAGTGTAGTGAGTATATAGAAAAAATATCATTTATTTTCTTCGAACAAATATATGGTTTATTTTCTGACGATAATTCTAAAGACAATTTATTCATTTTCTATACAGAAGACGCAACGAGTTCTCCGAGACGCCCCAATTCCTATAAATTTACTATATATATATAATATTGGATAGGTTTCAATTATTTATTCGACAAGCAAGGTATAATACAATTCATATAATCTAATCCCACGCAGCCGGATCAGCGGTAATTCAAACTCGTTAAAGGTGCGTTTAAAATTTTAAACGTTTCACTCTATATATATTCTAAATTATAATATATAATCAAATATTTTAGCGAGCTCAAAGAAATAGCTCTACCTATGTATAATATGTATACAGCTTAGACCGGTTCAAAAAAATCGACTATTCTTTTTTTTCTTCAATTTTTGCATTGAAATACTTTCGGGGGGGGGGGGGGGGGGGGGGGGGGGGGGTTGAAAAAAGATGCATGCCAAAAGCGGAGCTCTTAATATTAAGATTTAGAGGTCGCTCATCGCGGATTTTTATTTTCCATTTAAATAGCATAGGAATTTTATTTTTTTTTTTTCTTCAGAATTTCGTAGCTCACAAACCAATGAACAAATCCAAATAACTCTTACATATTTTGATAGGGGATTGAACACTCTAAAAAATGTATCTATCATTGTGGAAGAAAAATCACAAAAAAAAAAAAATAGTTAACTCAACTATAAATTGAACTTTGAGCTTGAATAACTTTGGAAGGAGTCAATTTATCAAAAAATGATAAGAGAAGCTTTTTGTAGAGTGTTCAATTTCCTATGAAAATATGTATGAGTCATTTGGATTTGTTCATTGGTTTGTGAGCTACAAAATTATTAATAAAAAAAAAAAAAAAAAATTCCTATGCTATTTAAATGGAAAATAGAAATCCGCGATGAGCGATCTCTAAACCTTAATATTAAGAGCTCCGCTTTTAACAGGCATCTTTTTTCACCCCCCACTTCCTAAAGTATTTCAATGCAAAAATTGAAAACAAAAGAGTAGTCGATTTTTTTGAAACGGTCTAATACAGCTATACTACTTATATTATAGATTAATCAATGAACCGATGGATTAACTCCACCAGATTGTTTTATCATATGGCGCGCAGCAACATATATACACATATGAGCGATAATAATCTCGAAAAAAAAAAAAAAAAAATCAAGTAGCAAACGAGTTTAAATTATTTCAAGTGTCACTAGACGTTTGAAGCCTTCTCTCTTGATTGACTGACAGTACAATAGTATACGACTACATGGGTGGGAAGGAGGGCTGTATAGTCGTATGGATTAACGCGCCTTGTTTCTTAGGGCTACAGTGTTATTATTATCATCATTATTATTCATTTGTTTAGACTTTTATGTACACAAAGGTCTATATGGGTGTGTCCCTACAGCTTTACTTATAATATATAGTATATATATATATATATATATATAAGTACGTATATACGTCATATTATACTCCTTTGGAATCTCTTAGGCTTGTACTAGTACCAGCCAAGAGCTAACAGCTCCAGCAGCTGCAGCAGTAAGTACATATACATACATACATATATCTAAACCAGCATATTATAGACATTTTTTCAACAATATTCTTGCAGCTAAAGGTATAGTAATAGAATTTTTTTTAACAACACTATAATTGTCTATACCTGCGAACTTATGCCTAATATGTAATAACATTGAAATGCAATTATAGGTACATGCAATCTTATGTTAGAAAAAAAAAAGAAATGAAGATTTTTCTTAGCCTTTTATTTATATTCTATGTATTCCGAATTGGAAAATCGCGGTTTTCCATAAAGCGTTTGAGTCCTGATCTGCGCAGGTAATCTTCTCTCGCGCCCCTTGAAGACGTGGAAAGACTATTAAATTCAAATATGGGATCCGAGGGCCGCCCGTCGCGTCTACCTGGCGTAAACATTCGAATATTATTATTATGATCACTATGAGATCTTGTCGGTACATAATAATAATAACAACCATATAATATGAACGAGGGTAAATGAGAACGAGACTGAGCTCGATATATAGGGAGACGGAAGTTAAGAACCTTGACGTATCCGTTTTGGGTTTAAAGTGATCGTCACCGCTTCCTCCTTCGATACGATTCGTCGCGGACTGCAGATATTTTTATTTATATTTTATATACCTATATAATTATTTTGTATATACGATTAAATTATTCTGCAGTCCAGAAATCTGCACGAGGTATAATTGGGAGCTAATTTTTTTTTTTTTGTCCGACTACGTATACATACCTATACGTACAACAAAGTCGCTTTGCAGACTTTCCGCGTCAGTTCTTCCGAGCGGAAAAAAACGAGGAGGTAAAAAAAAAAAAAAAAAAAAGAAAGAAAAGGTTCAATTTTAGCTCGCAGCTTTCGGATCTTTTCACGCGAACATAGGGATGAGTTTTTGTCGAGTTTTTCATTGTAGCGACATTATAGAGAGGAAGAAAACGCTAATGATTATGAAAAATGTTGATTGGACCGAAAGTCCTGCTATTGTGATTAGCATTCCGTCTGAGATATATAGCGTCGAGCAAAAAAGAAAAACAAGTTAGATAGGTACAATCCGAGTTAAGAAATTAGGAATGGAATTGCAAAGTTTATATTTGCAACCTCGCTTGCGACGATATAAATTGGAGGTTTAAATTACACAAAATTGACGTCTAATTCATCGTTAATTTGTGTTTATGATCTTAAACGTCTATATGGGCATGGTCAGCCAGCCTTTAAAGGTGAGTAATTATCTACCTTCAGACATTAGTCAGCGGTGTACCTACGTAAGAAAAAAAAAAAAAGGAAACCAATAAGCGAATACTTAATATCTGCAAATTTTCGAAGTCCTCTGCGATATATTACGCAGTTTTATAATCCTGCGTATATATACAGCATCAAGTGCTAAACCGTTGAAGCGATTTACCGAAAATAATCATGTAGTATCTATCTACATATTATATGATTACCCTAATGGCAAATTTCTTTTTTCTTTTTCTTTTTCTTTTTTTCTGCAGACAATTCACTGATGTGAGATTCTTTATGCCACAGGCTCAAGTCAAGAGATCTCTTCGCTTGAGTCTCCGCAGGCTAGACGTCTGAGACTCTATACCTAGTCATCTCAAAACTCGCATACAGGGTTTTTATATATTGTCGGAGGGCAGCAAACTGCAGTGACACTATCAACCCGCTCATTAGCGGTGAAAATAACTATACGACACACGTGTGTCTTATTCTATACTTTTCTATTACTTACTGCAGTTCTTCTATTATATTCAAGGTAGTTTATAACACCTAGATTATTCATATATATATACCTACATACGTTTACTATATTATGTACCTACAATTACCTGGCCACCTGAATGCTTGGAAGGTCATCTCGCTATACGTCACACGTTGTTGTAGGTGGATCAGTGTTTAGTCCATTTTTGTAGCCTTCTAAGCAAGGTCTGACAATAGATATATACGTGTATGCATGTATCAATTACGGTGCTTTTATCGTCTTATTACAACATTTTTTTTTTTTCCCCTCATATGTTTATAATATTTAGAAGCTTGGCTTTCTAATTTCTTTTTTTTTTTTCAACATGTATATTAGGGTGCTTTTTTTGAAACGACTATTTTTTTTTTTTTTTGCAACTCCCCATTGAAAATCTTGTTGTAGACGTCGAAAAGGGAATCCTGTCCAATTTTTAGCTCTTCATTCCAATTCCAGCACTCGCGCTTTTCTTTTTAAGTTTTCCCATGCTAAAAGCATGTAAACATTACGACTTTTTCTTTCGCCGCGCAAAACTCAGCCGTATTTCAATGGATTGTTCTCATCCAGGATTCATTTTACAAAGAATTTAGTGTTCTTCAAAAGTGCCATTGGTAGTTTGGCTGTGGTTTCAACCGCCGCACTTGTGTGAGCCTCCAAAGTCGATTTTATGCATAATTCTTCTTTCTTGCTGTGAGCGAATAAACAGTTGGACTTGGAGAAAAAAACTCCGGAACAATTTTGTAGGAAATTTATTTCTCTACAAAAAAAGTCCAGCACATAAAGTCTCTCAAACCAGTATTTCAAAAGATATAAGGACTTTGATTTTTTTAAATATAAAATTCCAACAAAATGTCAAGTTCAATATTTTCAAGTCAGTCAAACTATCTTGGGCACTTTTGAAGAACACTAAATTCTCTGTAAAATGAGTTTTGGATGAGAACAATCTATTGAAATGCGGCTGAGTTGTGCGCGACTAAAGAAAAAGTCGTAATGTTCACATGCTTTTAGCATGGAAAAACTTAAAACAAAAAGCGTGAGTACTAGAATCGGAATTAAGAGCTAAAAATTGGACAGGATTCCCCTTTCGACGTCTACAACAAGATTTTCAATGGGGAGTTGCAAAAAAAAAAAAAAATAGTCGTTTCAAAAAAAGCACCCTAATGTATATTATCTTGACTTTGATTATATTATAGGCACGCAAACTCTCGCAGGCTTCAGGAATTCAATTGGTAATTCTGTAACGTGCGATAAAAAAATTTACGAGTACATATATAATCTAAATATATATATATGTATATACGCATAATGACGAACATCTGTTGACAGAGTGACATGATTGTAGAGAAATGTCAAGTGTCGATTAATTGAAGATAATGAGTAGTGATTATCTTGATGAGGTAGGGTATATTAATGTGTTTACCAAAAGCAAACAGTATTTTATTATACATACTAGGAAATAATTGTTCACGATTGTAGGTAATTTTTTAAATAAATGAATCAGATATTTTATACGTGCCATGCGTTTGTGAATTTTGAAAAAAAATTCCTATACTCAATTTTGTCTATATTAGGTGGGTACCACGCAGCTTTTAAACACTTGGTACTATTATAACGGCGAGAGTTGTCTCCGAGTGTAAAGTAAATATTTCTATAGTTTCCCCAAATAACCGTTTAATGACTCGTACTTAGGTTGAATACTAAGTATTATTTACACGAAGTAGTAAATGAAGAAAAAAAGAAGAAGAAGAAGAAGAAGAAGAAGAAGAAGAAAAAAACTAGACTCCTCGTGACTTGGTTAACGATCAATTGTCTTAAAACCAATATGTACTACGTATAATACAGAGGCAGAAATAACGTTCGAAAATTGAGAATTTCGTAAGCGTTAATAATTTATGCAGATAAATAGAGATCCGAGGTATAAGATACTCTTCAAGAATTAGTCTGTAATGGAAGTAATCGGTCAATTCATGAATCCACATGTATAACGCGTAGGTTGTCCCAGAAAAATCTGAAGATGAAAAGAAAGAGTTTGTAACGTAGGTATAACTACATACTCGCAGATAATAAAACCATAAGGGACGGCATAGAATCCCTGCAGACTGCATCAGTCGCACCTGTGTCGCCCACGAATGAAAAACCCTGGGGCACCAGGTCAAAACCGGCCACCGAACTCCAGGCTGGTTCGAATAAGTAAGTATGTAGTACCTACACCTTAAGTCTCTTTCACATCTTAATTAGCTAAAATACTCACAACTATATGTATATGTATATTACGAAACTTAACACTGATCCAACGATCTTTATATGATATGGAAATAGTACCACGCGGCTTCAAAAGTAAGCCAAGGTATATGGTATAGTCGTAAACATTTGTTTTTTAGTTTTTTCTGTTTTTTTCTTCTTCTTCTTCTTCTTCTTCTTCGTATTTTCACCCAAATTATTCACACACAGGTACATATATATATTCATATGAGACGAAATTCGTAGAACAATCAAATCAGATGTAAATCCATTTCGTTATAAAATTCTGATGAATGTGATTTCATGCTAAATCACATCATGTATAGCTAATTGATAATCCAAGTATATTATGAATATTTCATTGAGGTATGACACGCCGTATACTTGTTACTTTTTCATAGATCGAATTCGAAAAATATGCCACAAGAAAATCATCCCCTTTAAATTTGTTGATCCGAATCAAAACGATTTATTTTTCGATCTTTTTTTTTTTTTTTTTTTATCATCATTCGTTAATCCAAATGAAAATAATTTACCGAAAGAAAATTCGATACCTATTCAAAATATCCTACTTACCGTGTCATGATTTTCGGATTCGATGCAGAAGCATGCTGGTTACAGTACTGCATCTCACCTCAAAACGAAATAACGTGTGCTAAAAAAAGCTCAACTGTGAAATGCGAATGTCTGCATACAATTTTTGCCGATACGGAGCAGAGCTTGCGCGGTCCATTCTCAAAATCTCTTATGCAAAGAATATTAAGGACTGGGTTTAATTTTGATCAGATTCTGACCGAATTTTTTTTAATTAGAATTTTTTGAAAACGATTTATTTCTGCATTAATTGACGTGACACAGATCTGTGAATCAAAGATTTGAATAGAAATGAAAAGATAAAGTATACAGATAACGTTCTGATTTATTTCTTATGTATAGCCACAGAAAATTGTGACTTATAAGTTATATTATAATCTCACTATATATACGTTTTACCTATATTATACCTATACCACAGTCGACATATATGTACCCCGTATATATAAAACATACTCACATCGAATGGTTACGGCGTTGCGAGGTGTTCGTCGCGGTTCCTCTGTATAACGTGTTGATGTGAACAAAGTTGTCTTGCCATATCCGGCAAGGACGCTAAGAGTCCGTATGTATTATGGGAATGGGGGTCTTATAAGTTATAATGGGTAAGCCCTACTCTCTTTTTACGTCGACGATCTTACGCTGTCCGGTGTCGCAAGCTCTACTTAAAATCTAACTCACGAGCTGCAGCTCTGTCATTACACTATTCACCGATCTCCCTGCATATCGATATATCATCTATCAAATATGATTTGCTTGATTAACAGCCGAGCTATAAGTTGAGGCGATGTGAGTAGATTTTATTCCTTTATTTATTCAATTTTTTTTTTTTTTTTTTTTTTCTCCATCATTTTCTTCTTATTATGCAGTCGGAATGAGATATGAGAAACCCGCTGCTTTTGACGATCATATTTGATATCTACGTTCATATAATATATACCTATATAGATATATATATATATAGGAAAAGATTAAGAAAGATATGATGATGTATTATATTTTATATAGGTACTATGTGAAAGATGCGGGTGAATGAGATAAAAGTTTATATACTATATCGCAGATATCCGTTTTGTTACGTTTTTATTTATTTTTTTCATATAATATAATAAACTAAAATGATAACATAACGTATAGATAATAATATTATTTATTAACGTGGTAGACTGTGATTCGTTTACTAAAAAAAAAATGTAAAAAAAAAAAAAAAAAAAACAACTTAGGGCTATTTTCAAATTATAGGTCACATTATACTATGTATAAGTCGCTAATATTATAATATTTATTATAAGTAAATCATTCATCATGTCATGACTAATTAAAAAAAAAAAAAAAAAAAAAAAAAAAAAAAAATTGACTACGAAATAACCGGCAAACTCTTAATTATTAATTAAAATTTACTCGAAATAAAAATTTGTAGGTATTATACGTAGTGTATACGCACGTATACAAATTTTCTAGAATCACTTCACGCGATCGATTAAAATGATTGATATTTGATTATTCGATTTATATTTCATTGATTTTTCATTTTTTTAATTCTTCATTTTCAATCAACTTTATTTTTGCTGTGTGTTTTCATTCTTGCATTTATTTACTACCATGATATCAATGACTACACTTATATAGTTATAGCCATTTTTATTCTAATCATATAATGACGATTTCGAAAATAATTTATATGCGCGTAAGGCAAATTTTTCTCGAGGTTTTTCAATTCTATAGGTATAATTGTATTTATATATACTTGGTAGAAAAGCCCGTCTTCAAAAAACCAAGCAATAATCTCTATGTACTTTCAGAATTAGCAAATACTGAAAATGTTACAGAAATTTGATGTCTATGTGCATGAAGTTTCAAAATTTGATACCAGTAGCAAACAGAAGCAATTTAAAAGTCGATTGAAAGAGCGGGAATCATTAATCACTGAGTTTCGGCATTTCGTTATTTATATACCTGCAGTTTCGCTATATGACAGCGTTTTTAACTTTTACTACAACTATAATCTGTTCAGATTCTATATAGCTTCCAGCTTTAATTTTTATGTTTTTTTTTTTTTTTTTTTTTTTTTTTTTTTTTAATTTAATTTGTAAAATTTTTTTACATTTTTCAATTTTTTTTTTTCTTCTCACTTTTTCTACTTGTAGTTTTTTTTTTTTTTTTTTTCTATTTCTCTAAAATCATCTTAGCACTTTAAAAAGACTCTTCGTATAGTCGAATAAAAAAAAAAAAAAATAAAAAAATAAAAAATAAAAAAGAGTCCGTTATTTAAGATCCCTCACACTATTATAATTATTAATTATATAAGACACTTGGTACAAAAAGATAATTATTTTACTCTCGCTTTCTACTATATCGTTCAATCTTTCTTTATTTCTCTCATTTTTCGTTTTTTTTTTTTTTTTTTTTTTTTTTTTCTCTACGGTTATAACTTTTGGTATAAAAAACATTTAAATATTGGAATGGTATTCTGATGATATACATATAGTACGCTTAGCTATTATATATATCCCAGTCTATTTGAGTACGTATATTATATAGTCGGATGTTATTTTTTTCTTCTTATGTATTTCATTTTTTTTTTTTTTTTTTTTTTTTTTATATTTTCTTAAATATTTATTATTATTATTTTTTCTCATCTGTTTTTGTAATTTTTTATTATTATTATTATTTTTTGTTTTTTTTTTTTCCTTCTTTTCTTTTCTTCTTCTTTTCATCTATAGGTATATTATTATTAATTATTCTTCTATCACGCGGATTTATTATATATTCATGGGAGGACATCAAATAACGCGTAAATAAATTGTATTATTAATACATGCGTCTGCGTTTTTTTTTTTTTTTTTTTCGTTTTTTTATCTTCCTCTCTCTCTCTCTCTCTCTCTCTCTCTCTCTCTCTCTCTTTCACTCTCTTTCTTTATAAATATACAACCGATAGACTATATAAATAAATAATTCTTCAAATATAATATTCAATTATTAAACCGAGTTCGTTACATAAAAACCGATAACACATCTAATATAAATATAATATAATGAAGCTAAATAAAAAAAAAAATAAAAATAAAAAAAATATAAAAATTTTTGTCAAATCGTTCATATAAAATCCCAACCGCATATATATTATAACACATATATTCAATCAACCAATCATCAATTCATCGTAATATAATATAAAGCTGTATAATAATATGCCATGCATTCGCGTAAATCGTATATTATATATATATTATAACACAAGATATAATATACCTATATATAATACTATACTATAGAAAAAAATTCATTAAACATTATAATAAACCCATATAACATAATATAATATTATATCGTCAACTAATTATTATCTCATGTATTAACAATGAAAAAAAAAAAAAAAAAAAAACGAAAATTTACGCTGCAATTAATATTGTAATATAAAATCTCTAATGTTTTTCTCATCCACGCCCATCATTTATATCCGCGTATATATACTATGTCATAATAATAATAATAATAATAAACACATATTTTTTTCAATATACATACATTACCTCTCTCACACTCACATACTATCCGATGAAACTGACATAGGCCTTTTATAAATCGGTGCTGGTATTCTTGAAAAACCACCCCGTTCCGATGCTGCCTTAGGATCTTTCCTAGGGCTTGCAGCTACCTGAACATCTTGTGGTAAAATAACAGTTCCGTTACCGTCGACCCAAGCTTTTGTAAAGTCTAGTGCCGCATCTGAACCACCTTCCGTATTTCCGGCTGTACCATTCCCTTGATAATCCCTAAGAAAGTCTTGGAGTTTTTGTACCACTTGTTTATCGTCTTGGAGGTGTCCAACCTTTTGTAAAATTTGTTCTAACAAAGGATTGGCCACTTTCGTTGGAGACGATTGGAGTGATGACGAAGACGGTTTTATCCTACGTCCGTTTCTGTCGTATTGAGGTGCGTTCAAGGTACCTGTTGGTCTTGGTAGACTTTGTCGAGCTGGACTCTTTCTCGAAAAATTACTACCAGTTTGATTACTGCAATTAGCTATTTGCGCAGGTGATTGTGATGGTGAAGGTGATGGTGTTGCGAACGTGTCCGATTGTATACTCGGCCTTTTTTTGCTCTGTCTTCCATTCCAAGTGTTACTTCCTGCCTGAAGATTCAACTGACTTAATCTCGGCACTCCCGATCCTTTGCTCAAACTACCAGTTGGTGGTTTTCTCAGACTATTTCTAACTCCGGTTCCTTTTTTCAACGGGCTACCCTCAGGGCTGGAATTTCCTTCTCTTGGTGTCCTACTCCCCGACGACGAACCTCTACAGGATAGATTGCTGTTCTCTCGTACGATTGATCCCGCTCTTGGAGTACGATCTCCCGATGATGATGTCACGCTTCGAGCTGGAGATGCTCGTAAAGGACTTGGAGGACCGATTCTAGTCTTACGTAACCCGGTCTCGATGGTCTCTGTCTCCACGCATGAATTTTCAGCGCTAGGTTGTTCTGAAAGAGAAGAAGAAAAACATCGATCTTCAAAATGCTTTTTTCTTTGTTTTTTTTCTTTTTTTTGCGATCTGTATAGGTACACTCAGAAAAATAACAACCAAAATTTGGTTATTATATGCACAATCACATTTTTTTGTTCAGTAAATCAAATTTTTTGTTCAGTAAACCAAAAATTTCGTTGGGATAGCCAAAATTTTGTTGGGACAACCAAAGTTTTGGCTATTCCAACAAAATTTTTGGTTGACTGAACAAAAAAATGTGATTGTGCATATAATAACCCAAATTTTGATTGTGTCAACAAGACTTTTTTCTGAGTGTACGCCTACAGCATTACATCGGTATTACGAGTTAAACCCAACATCTTTCAACGACTTACGATTAGTTCGAAATTGGCAACGGCCAAATTCGTACCGGGACTCGTTTCGAATGAATTTACGTACGTATATACGTACGTCTATAATACGCGCGCGCGAATCTCTCCTCGTTAGCATATATCGCGTGGGCACTTTGCTCGGTCTGATCAACGCCTGTTCTAAAGTTTGTTTTGTTTACCGTTGCCTTGACTCGACATATTTAAACGTTTACACTATGTAGGTACTTGACTACTGCAAACTTTTTGAGCACGTAGATACGGACGTTCTTAATTTCTAAAACCGCGGTAGTTATTCGTGACTTGCCAATGTGTGAATATAATTATATATATACATAAACAAATCTCATAGATTACAGCGTTCAAATATTTGTATAATATTTGTATAGTAATACCTAAACGATTTTTTTTTTCATCTTTTTTTTTTTTTTATTCTTTTACACTTTTCTATCAGCTCGCAAGACTGACAGCTGCCGCATATGTTATTTGGAATCTAGTCACCGATTGTTCCGTAAGGACAGGTTGCTGCGCCCACGCGACTATGAGCAAATATATGTATAATATACCTTCATCTGTTATATATATAGGTATATGTGTGCGTTTTAAATTCATATGTACGTAAGTATAACACGTATTAACGTAAAGTATAAGCACGCACGTGCATAGTTCGTATATAAGTATACACACTATTCTCTATACGTATACGCAAAACCTAGCTCTATTCAAGGTTTATGTACACACCGTGGCGTGTATATGTGCAGGAGAATAGATATACGCGAAGATATAATACTTTCGTATAAAGTTTGCTGCCCGGCGTGCGCGTGGTTAAATGTCAGATCAGCCTCTTCTCGGTTTTATACGTACTTGATGTACATACTGCAGTGAATATTAATCGCCTACAGGGCGGTCTAATCTCTGTCTTTCGTTGCTTGAATCTCTATAGTCTTCCGTTTCATACCATTGTCTTTTTTTTTTTTTTTTTTTTCAGCGTAGATTAAAAATGAAACGTTTCTTCCACAATTGTATATTTTATCTTTTTTTTTTTGTCCTTTTCTTTTCTTTTTTTTTTTCTTTCAGTAAAAATCGTATAGCTATTGTGTATAAACAATTGTCATAAAACACGTATTTTATTTATTTATATATATATTATACGCAGATAAAACTAACGCGAACAGCAAAAAAAAAAAAAACAGAAAGAAAGAAAAATTGTTCATAAAAATGACCTTCGCGATTTCCGGAACAGAGATACATATACTTACCTACACGTTTTATACTTTATATTATTATGTAGGTATATATACTTATAAAATACCTACATTCGCGCAGCAACGGTTAATTATTATTAGTAAACCGATCAGGAGTCGCGATGTCGTGAACGTCGTGAAGAGAACGGCAATGAGTAAATAGGTATATTATACATATACGTATAAGTTATATTCTTATAATAAAAACAAGTCTATTTACCCTTCAAGGAGATATATTACGATATATATATATATATATATATAAGTATATATAAGTATATATACCTATATATGTCTATATACGTTAAAGTTATGTCCTACAATATTTACGGTGCCACGTGTACATATATATATACGAATTATTATATATCGCGTCACTAATGCCATAAGGTCGTAAGAGCCAAAAAAAAAAAAAAAATTTTTTTTGCAGATATGCCCAAACGATGTTATATGCTACGAAAAAGATTTTGCCACCAAAAACACGAAAATTTTTTTTTTTTTTTTTTTTTTTTTTTGCGCTTACGACCTTATGGCATTAGTGACGCGATATGTGTATATATCTATATATATACACGCGAATATATAGTTAAGTTCCGGGACAGATTTAACGAGATCAACAGCACCCATGGGTAATTAAAATCAGAAAATCGCTCTCGGATGATTAACCAATAAAAAGATACCATATACATACATAATTGAACGAAAGTGAATTTATGACAGACGAAACGATTCTTGTTTTTATATTAATACTATTTTTTTTTTTTTTTTTTTTTTTTTCTTAACGATTGGGATAAAAAAAAAAGTTGTTCAACCGGTATATCAGAATTTTAGGAATACAAATTTTGTGCCAGATCTCATATACCTATATATATATATATATATATATATTATAGAACGCGAAAGTTGATTGACATTTCACACTCAGTTAAAGTGACAATTCATTGCCTCTGTATAATATTATTCCGATCGATTATACAAATGATTTGATTTTTATATACTTTTTTTATAATAATTCGAAAAAAAAAACAAACAAACAAAAAAAAATATATATATATATACCTATATATATTCTTTAATTGATTATAATCAGAGTCGAAATATCACCGCGCGAGCAGCTGTCGTTCTGTCTTCACATTTACACGTTGACGTCATACGTATCTGACAGTATTGCGCATTTCGTTACGTTACCGATCCGAATGCTAACATACATAATGCATTAAGTCAATTATTTTACGATCTACGAATCGAGATACCGATTATAGTATGCTGCGGTTCATTATAGATCGTCAGTAAATTTGTTCGATTTTATTTAACGATTAGGTATACAGGGTATCAGCGCGTTAATGATAAAATAGTAGACGTATAGGTATATATTATAAAAAAACTTTGGATGGATAATCGTATGTAGGTACGTAACTGAATTGTGTTGTATTTTTTTAAAATCTAACTAGATACGATTATATAGGAATTAATTTGCGTTTGAAACTTTCTTCGCAACGGGACGTCCTACGTCCTATACGATTTAATCAAATAACGATTTCTAAACTATACATATAATGGTTGCAGTGCAGTTAGACTGCAAAAAAAAAAAAAAAAAAAAGAAAACAGTGTTAAACTATGTCGTATTGTCTTACCGCACCGTTACTTATATATACTATATCTATAAACGACTTTTGATATTTAATTTTAACCGTTAATTAATACTGCGGCGAAACTAGCAGCGGAACATTTGATTACTTATTATTGTACCTACTTCTTTATATAACTTTATATATGACGGGAGGGGAATTTTAATTACTGCAGACTTAAACCAATCCGAGATTTTGGACTTAAGTCTATAAACTTCAACGCAGATATATATGGCAAGAAGAGAAATTTCTCTCGTCGTTCATTCTTTTTTTTTTTCACCTTAAAACCATTTTCAACAGTTTGGTAATTCGAAATGTGAAATTTTTACAATTTTTACAATTTTGAATTTTTACGCTGCATACTTTTTCAGCAGCATTCTAAATTCTTCGATTATCACGAAATAATAGATTGCACTATTAAAAATTGAGATATTTTTAAATGGAAATCAAATTTTAGGTAAAGAAGATCAAAATTTTCAAGTCGGACCAAAAATTGAAAAATAATGTGCAAACTTTGCCAATTTTCTGTCTTTAATATCGCGAAGACTGTATAATAAAAGAAATTTAAATATTAACTCACTTTGATAGTCAACAACCGTTGGCGATGACTGCGTGGTGCAACCGGAAGTTGAAGTTGCGGATGCCGGCTGTACGGCACCAAGACTCCGATAGCCTTCGTCAGATACTTCGCTTCCATTGTCCGAATGTTCTCCATCGCCTTGAGGTGATTTTGTGTAGTTAACTTCTTTCACAAAATTTTCACCACTTTCTTCTTTTATTATTCCCGGAGGACTTGGGGTTGGGCTTCTGCTAGATGAATCTTCGTGACATTTGTAATTGAATATCGACGGCTCGTACCTTGGCGTATCAT
Source organism: Tenthredo mesomela (assembly GCA_943736025.1). Classification (NCBI taxonomy): domain Eukaryota; kingdom Metazoa; phylum Arthropoda; class Insecta; order Hymenoptera; family Tenthredinidae; genus Tenthredo; species Tenthredo mesomela. Next base: position 40,327,501 of record OX031015.1, on the reverse strand, counting down.
CATGTGACGAAGCTCGACGTGCTACACCACCTTCTACCACGTAACGTTTTGAAAATTCTTCGGAAAGTGGCACCTTGGCACGAATCTCTTGATGCAAATCGTTTTTAGGATCCTGAACACGAAATTAAAACGAAGTTTAAGCTTTTTTAGCCCTCGATGAATATCACAAGGAAATTTTATTCGGCGGTGCTTAAAATTTCAGAATCTGCATGGATTTTCGAATTTTCATTAAAACCTCAGAAAACTACAATCTCGTATTGAGAAGATTTTGAGTAACATCAAAGTTCAAAATTCATCAAACTGACGAAATGACAGCCTGAAGTGTAAGCTTTGTTTACTAAAAATGATAATTCATACAAAATTGAGTTAAAAATTGATCATTCGGTTGAGGTAGCAGTACAGCTTATATTATATGTCCGTAACGAAGTAAATTAGCGCTGGAAAAGCTAAACATAACGTTTTATTAACCCACCAGGTTTCGTAGATTACAGCAAGCCGATAATCACGGTGTTTAAGCACGCTTTTTGTTAGCAATGTGGGTATAACCACGTTCGGTATTGCTCTCGACTAACTGTTCTTTCCAAGGTTAAAAACTATGTTTTCGTACATAATTTATATATAGGTACAACAGGAAGATAAATCAGCGGAAGAGTTACATCACGAAATAAGATAAAACAGGCTCGAAGTGGGAAAAAAAGTAATAAAAAGTAGGAAAATAGCATCCGTTTGTGCAACGAGGATCAAAAATAGCCTCGAAGGATATGCCAACAAATTTTCAGCTTCAAATGAATTTGCAAATTTTTAATTCAATATTGCCTATCAATCTATATGTATATAAAATATAAAAACTACTGCAGCTGTTCAAAATTTGGAATCAGAAAAAAATCAGACAAACCAGAAATGAATAAAAACTTCAAAAACGTAAAGAATTCAAATTTAATTGCGCTACGATTTTTAATTGACCCTAAAATAAAATGTTTAAAAGTGTTGCAGAATGAAATTGAAAAATTACCCGATAGTTGTCCTGATTTCTGCTGTGATACATCTGAGACCTTCCGTCGTATTTGATTTGTCTAATTTCCTCGTTCAATGCCTTCCTTGTTGGATCTAAACTGGAATTTCCGTTTGTCACGTTCTCAACTATAGGTGTTGGGCTCCTAGACCTAGCGTGTCTCTTAGGAGTTGGTGATCTTGATCTCTGTTTGTTTAACTCACTACCGAGATGTCCAGGGCTTCCAAAAGTTTTTCTTTGAGGAGTTGGACTCCTAGAACGATTCGACGATTTCCTTAATTCCTCACCAAGATGCTTATTCTGTACTTGATGAGGGGTTGGGGATCGCGAACGATTATTTGAAACTGTTCTTGTCGTCTGTGGACTTTGATTTTGCAATACCCCAGCACATGATCCAACACTCGATGCTGAACTGCGACGGGTTCTTGGAGGTGATCTGTTTCCGCGAAAAATTATAAGGGTAAGTAAAAAAGAAAGAAAAAAAAATACAACACTGAAAAAACATGCGATGATGTCTCTTTCAGTTTAAAAACAAAGTTTGATCCCAATTAAAATTTCTCACCGTTCGTAGTGCACCTGCGCACTTCCAAGATCGAAAGATCCTCCCGCCTTTTGAATAAGTTTTGCTGAAATCGTTGATCGATGTGCTAAAAATAATTAATGCTTGTTATAATTTCGGATTATAATTGTGTGTAATGTGTAATCGACGTGTCGAAATATATGGAGTGAACTTACAGCTCCGGCAACGACAAGGGTCGTGTTTGTCCAGATAATGACTCAGGGTGTCCCAGCCACCACCGACTCGTACCATAACGTGATTTCGTAATATTCTGACGAAAATTAACACCTTTGTATCACCAATGCGATATTTTCCCTCCGAAACTCTTATCATCGGGAATTGAATGGGACAGTTGCATCTTTCGACCAAATCGCGAACCTGAAATATGAGAATTCGGGTATTAGATATATTGAGCGAATATCATGAAAAGATCGGAGAACATTTTCGATTTAAAACGGCTTAGGGATGGACATTTCTATGGGTTATAGAATTCATGTGTGTGCAGAGTGCTTCTCTCCGTCCACAAACTGGATGCGTAATTACTTCTTAGAAAAATTCGTTGGCATATTTTAATTAATAGCTATATTCAAGCTCGCGGATGTAATTTACGGGTAATTACGCACACCCGCGCATATTAATTGACCGTCTTACTACTATACGTGTATAATAATAATAATTGTAAGAAAAATTCAGCCTCTAGGTTCTAAACGTAAAAAAATAAACGAGACCATCGTCTCAAGTATCGCTTGTTTCCGTAACTGCATTAGTTGCAATTTGACACGTTGCCACAGAGAAGTAGGTAATTCGTATAGTAGGTATACTAGTATAAACGTTTTAAAAGTTCAGCTCTTTTCCCTGATCATTCCTCACGTCACGTCCGGTACAATATAAGCGGTCTCTTTGATATAAATCCTTCACTCTCACTCTCTCCTCTCTCTCTCTCTCTCTCTCTCTCTCTTACTCTCCATCGTCGGAGTACGTTAAGAGTAGTTGAAAATTAATAATTATCGACTATTGCATCTAACACGGGTTATAGATAAGATAACTATTACATATACATATTATTTAGATCGTATCAATAACGCTCAATGGATACACACACAATATACAAATGATTGGATCGCGACTGCGTGCTGGGCGATCGAATGATTGGTAAATTATTGTTGAACCAGGTACATACCTATATATATATATATATATATATATATATATATATAAATACGTATACATATCAGGATATCAGTTTATATCGAACACCCACACGGAGAAAAGAGTTTACTACATTTCCTCATATTAATATAGTAATGGATGGATATCTACAAATATGAGGATCATTCCTATACTTTATACCAAATGTCACCATGCATATAGGAATATTTCTATTATGCATGGTGACATTTGGTATAAAGTATAGGAATGATCCTCATATTTGCAGATATCCATCCATTACTATATTAATATGAGGAAATTTAGTAAACTCTTTTCTCCGTGCACGGTGGTATATTGATGCAAGTCAAATTCTGATAGAAGTTCAAAGAGATGGACATATCACACTTAAAAATGTATGGTATGTATACGAGTATGTATATCAAAGTCCAAGTACGTATACGTCTCATACCGATTAAGAACTTATCTGTGACTTGTGATGGCCTTCGTTTCTCACGATGATACTTTTTTTTTCTATTAATTCTTATACTCTCCATCAAGATATGTATAACAGAGTGTTGAGAATCGGTATGACAATCAAGAGATAACCGATTAATGCATTGCAATCGTTTAATTCACGTTGACAATTATTGGATCATGAATCGCTGAAGCTACTGTGTATACGTAGTTATATATGAATGAGAATATTATAATATGTCGTTGTGAAACTGTGAATTCTATATAGATACGTTTATAGTTAACAAATTGGAGACGATCGTTTATTATATACAGAGAACTTCAATCTACACATTAATATTACGCTGATAGTAGGTATATGCATTATAGCGAAAGCATTTCTTAAACGATTCGAAGAAGAATGATCTTTCCTTGATGATCCATGAATGAATTAGAATGATAATAAATTATCTCTGAATGACATATATAATTATTAATTAATTAATATACATATGCATATGTGGGTAAATAAGTTAACGAGGACAAACCATAAGCAAATAGTTGTGAGTTAAGTAGAGTGAAATGATCGAGTTTGATTAAAATTCCTAGAAGGTAGGTATAATAACAAGGAAAGGTCCTCCGCGACGTAATCGGTATTGTGGCAACCCGTCCTAAATATTAAATCGGCTAACGCCAATTAATAAATGACTCCCACGTCATACGACGAACCGCCAGTAGTGTGTCACAACTCGAGAAATTACGTAGTTGATAATGATTATACGCGCAGGTTTAACTATATTGAGACACGCAAGGAAGTCTGACGTTAGTTTCTTTTTTTCCTTTGTTCAAAACATATACTCACGCATATCAATTTTTTATTTTTTATTTTTTTTTTTTTTCATTTTTCTATACGCATTGATATCTCGCTGGCTATACATCACTAGAATGGTAATTAATAACGAGATGATTAACATATAATATGCGTGAAGATTTGAATCAATAATTTTCTTATACTGTATAATAGGTATCTTACACGGAGAGAAATGTCAAGTGAATATTCCTATGCAGCATGGTAACGGTTACCATGCTCTATAGAGCAATACAGAGTATGGTAACCGTTACCATGCTGCATAGGAATATTTACTTGACATTTCTCTCCGTGTAGGTACAGACAATAATTCGTTTCGTATAGATAAGTAAAAGCAATTCGTTAATACTGAATCTTCTCTTCTCGATATGCAGGCAGTGAAAAAAACATTAAGCATTATAATTCATATGTATAGTGATAATAATTGTCGCTATCTCTATAGCCATAAATTGAATCACGACAAATAGTCGCTGTAGTGCAGGTGAGCGGACAGGATGAATACGTTATGATGGTATAATGCAAGGCCGATGTTATTATGTAACTCGTCCAGGTCTATGGAGCGTATAGAGACAAACACAGCCTTTCAACCAGCTACAGACGTTATAATATATAACATATAACTTTAATTCAAGCTGTAGTAGGTACCTACTATTAAGTTTTCTGATCTCAGCCATACACAGAAAAAAAAAAGTTTAACTTGAACCAAGAAAATTATTCTTGATTCATAGATAATTTTCGCAGTCCAAAAATGAAGACCGAAATTTTCTCGGATCAAATCAAAAATTTTTCTCGAACCAAGAAAATTTGGAAAAATTTTCTTGGTTCGAGAAAAATTTTTGATTTGATCCGAGAAAATTTCGGTCTTCATTTTTGGACTGCGAAAATTATCTATGAATCAAGAATAAATTTTCCAAATTTTCTTGGTTCGAGAAAAATTTTTGATTTGATCCGAGAAAATTTCAATCTTCATTTTTGGACCGCAAAATTATCTTGAATCAAGTCAACCTTTCTTTCTGTGTAGGTACATCGAAAAGTTAAAATCATTTTTAAAACGACATTTGAAACCCTAATATGAAATCCTTGAATGAAGAAAATATGTTATTCCTGATAAGGAACCCATCGAAAATCGCTGATTGAAGATATACTATAGCTATATGACTGCAGAGATGAAAATACACCCTGAACAATACGACGCCGGACGTTTTGTGGTCCAGCGATCAAGCATGAAACTTATTATAGCACGTGGCATAACCCGATGCTGCAAGGCAGAGAAAGTGATGGCACAACTTGAGAGATCCTGATGTTATCATTGAGCATCTCTTTACTATCTACGAAGGGATCTTCCCAGGATCACGACGAGTTCATGGGAAGGAAGTAACGCAAGTGGCAGGTCACGGAGCTGCCTGGACCGAACCAAAGAGTAGGTAATGATATTTAGGCTCGTGAATATTATGATATAGTTATTCAAATTATCTAATTAAAGAAAAAAAAAAAAAAAAAAAAAAAAGGTGCGGGTAAGTATAATGAGAAGGTGCAGAATAAAATTGTTACTTTTTTTCTTTTATTATGAATATTTTCGCACGGTTTATATACCGCAGGTATGTTGTATATGTCTATTAAGAGCGAATATATTCACCTTTGTAATCGTATATTGTATGCTTAATAACCCGGATGTGACACCGATGCAAATTTAAGATGATCACACCTTCCGGCCGTAACGAATGCGCCACGTCTAGTCAGTCTCCGCATCAAGACCGCGCGACTACACGCTCCATTGTCTATTACGATCTCTTTCATCCCGCGAGAAAAAAAAAAAAAAAAAAAATTCATACCTATACTACCTACTATCTGCATACCGCGCGCAAACGCGATACTAGTTGTAGAAAAGACTTTTACTCGCTTTGAGAACCGCAGACTATAAAGCGTGAGAATATCAAAAAAATTTCAAAGGTATTTTTAACTTTTATAGGTAAAATGAAAGAGAAAAAAATTCTCTTTTTTCACGTATTACATAAGGTCGTAAGCGCCAGAAAATAATTTTTTTGCGGATATGCCCAAACGATGTTATATGGCATGAAAAAGATTTTGCCACCAAAAACACGATTTTTTTTTTTTTTTTTTTTTTTTCTTTTTGCGCTTACGATCTTATGGCATTAGTGACGCGATATAATATAGCATGGATAAAGTGAATTTACTTTCTTTTAAAAATAATTTTTACTTTCAGATATACGAATACCTCATATAATTTCCTGAGGCATGATGGAAAAGCAAGTATATAGGATAAACCGAAATTAAACGTATAGGCTTTTAACTAGTGGCTAAGGTGCTTAAAGGTGTCGTATATCATGCGAGGTGGTGAGCGTCGATTATCGTCGTTGAGCGTCGGCTTTAAGTAGGTAAAACGACGTGCGGGTTCGAACCCCGGCGTTCTTCGAAGCTTCAAATTCGGGCGTAGTTTTCAGTCGTATATAGAACGCCGCGGCGCCGGCGTCTCGCGCAATCAATACACCGCGGTGCGGGGCTTGTGCGGACTCCCTGCGAACTCCGCAATTCTGTTTTGTTTCACGTCGTTAGCAGATTCGTACCTATTATATATCGGACTATGCAATTCGCGAACTAATTTTTAATCGAATATAGAAAATCAAGAAAATCGAAACGAAAATTAAGAATAAAAAAGAATGAAATTCGCCTAGGAGAAACTATAAAGGGTTGTTATCATTTTTCGACTTCTAATATATTCCCATTTTATAATTCTAAACGCCGATAGAACCTCTTCGATTGAAACATTGGCAAACAGCGTAAAATACGTAATTGATATCCAATTACTTATTCCACGATTAATCATCGTATAAATGATATATATGATTCTAAAACGAGGAAATATACAGAGAAGATATATTATACTGCGGTAGATCTCACCTGCAGCCTATAGTAATAATTTCATCGTATTACTATTTTTCACTGCATGCAGAGAGAAAACAGCAGCTGGCTGTTTTTCAGTCTATAAATCTTTGTAAATCGTATAACTACTATATGTGATTAATATTATGACTATATAATAATTATAAAACTACATATTTTGCATATAATATAGTTGTTATGGATTTGAGAATTTTGTAAAAACTAACATGGTTATAGCTATATATATACCTTCAGCCCTATATCAATAAGAAGACCTAATCAATCAGTTTTCTGACTAGCTTCTGTAGTTTTTCTTATTTTATTTATTTATTTTTTTTTATATTTTTTTTTTTTCTCAAGAGCCGAAATATAATGAATAAATTATGAACGAGAAAGGTATAACTAATTAGAAATAGTGACTTGATAAATTACAGCGATTACTAAAAGTCGTTCAGACTTCTTCTATAGTAAGGAGTGGTACGCCTACGTACTAGTAGTATAACAGATTATTATTATTTCCATTTAGTTTTTCGTCACCATATATAGTTGTTTAGTTTTACTATTTCATATAAGTATAGTAGGGTGCTTTTTTTGAAACGACTATTTTTTTTTTTTTTTTTTTTTTTTTTTGCAACTCCCCATTGAAAATCTTGTTGTAGACGTCGAAAAGGGAATCCTGTCCAATTTTTAGCTCTTCATTCCAATTCCAGCACTCGCGCTTTTCTTTTTAAGTTTTCCCATGCTAAAAGCATGTAAACATTACGACTTTTTCTTTCGCCGCGCAAAACTCAGCCGCATTTCAATGGATTGTTATCATCCAAGATTCATTTTACAGAGAATTTAGTGTTCTTCAAAAGTGCCATTGGTAGTTTGGCTGTGGTTTCAACCGCCGCACTTGTGTGAGCCTCCAAAGTCGATTTTATGCATAATTCTTCTTTCTTGCTGTGAGCGAATAAACAGTTGGACTTGGAGAAAAAAACTTCCGAACAATTTTTTAGGAAATTTATTTCTCTACAAAAAAAGTCCAGTACATAAAGTCTCTCAAACCAGTATTTCAATAGATATAAGGACTTTGATTTTTTTTAAATATAAAATTCCAACAAAATGTCAAGTTCAATATTTTCAAGTCAGTCAAACTATCTTGGGCACTTTTGAAGAACACTAAATTCTCTGTCAAATGAGTCTTGGATGAGAACAATCCATTGAAATGCGGCTGAGTTGTGCGCGACTAAAGAAAAAGTCGTAATGTTCACATGCTTTTAGCATGGAAAAACTTAAAACGAAAAGCGCGAATACTAGAATCGGAATTAAGAGCTAAAAATTGGACAGGATTCCCCTTTCGACGTCTACAACAAGATTTTCAATGGGGAGTTGCAAAAAAAAAAAATTGTCGTTTCAAAAAAAGCACCCTAAAGTATAGCCGTAAAAAATTGTCCTGTGGGAACAATCTGCAGTATAAAGCCAAGCTATCGAGTATCCTATATCTCTATGACGCACAATATATCATAGCGCACCCTTGTTTTTCAAGATACGACCTCGACTTAAGTGAACCGCTGCAAAGATATACTCGCGTTATATATAGTAATAAAGAATATAATAAAAAAAAGTAATAATAAAAGAAGAGAAAAAAAGAAAAAATAACTAGTCAAGGGTACGAGATGAGTAACTTTCATGCAAATCAAACCACTATCTATCTATGTATACCTATAGGGTAGGGTATAGGCTCTCAAAGGTGAAACGAATAGAGGTAAAATATATAAAAGAAAAGAAAGGAATGGGGGAAAAAAAAAAAAAAAAGAAAATTTTTCACCGACGTTTAGAAGCCCTAGTAGGTTCAGGGAGCTCCGACGTTGTATTGGAATAGCCTAGATTCATCCTAAGAGCAAAGAAGCGTAAAAGAAAAGCTCATTGCAAAAATGTCAGTTATAATATCGCTTAAACTTTCTTGGCATCTCTTCCATATAACTTCGAGCTGCCTATTCCATAGGTACACTAAACGTAATGGATTCTGATCCGGACGAGTTGGACAATTCTAGAAACAGCCAATCGGCGCTGTTTCTAGAATTGTCCAACTCGTCCGGATCAGAATCCATTACGTTTAGTGTACCTACCTACCTATCTCTCGTTTTATCTACCTACCTACTATACAAGAGGATTTTCACTTATAGTTAATCAGACACGTTCAACCTACGGAGTAGTGGCACAAAGTCGATTGGTTCTTAGCCTTAATTTCGATAGAGGTAAACATAGATGCGGTATACCTCTAGCATCTAGAGTTATATATACGTGAAAGCATAAAAATAAGTATAAAGGAAAAAGGAAAAAGGTCCATCCAGAAGACTGTATAAGAAAAAGAGGACAGTGTTCCCAATATCGCATATATGAATATACGATCTATACACAAGACAAATTCGTAATAGTCTATTTAATTCTATATGCTATACACTCAGAAGTGGGACGTCCTTATAGAAATAAATAATATACGGAGTTGGTGTTATATACAGTCGAGATTTTATTTAAATATATAGTATATATATATATATATATTTTTTTTTTTTTTTTTCGAAGAGCCTAAAGACATTTACAGTTTCATAGCACGCGACTTTAAAACGCCAACGCCCCGCATTTCGGCACTCTTACCTATAGTACACATATGTATATCGTAACATTAAATATGAGAATTTCACGCTGTCTTTTTTTTTTTTATTTTTATTTTTTGTTTTCTTAATCACAAAAAAAAACCGTCGGTTTTAAAAACAAATTTTTTCTTCAACCATTGAAAATGAAGAGGATGAAAAATAATTCTGTTCGAAATATATATATTAGTGACGAAATGGGTCAGCTTTGAGAACGCGGGGTTCAATAAATTTTATCAGATATAAAATAGACGTGAAATTGAAATGAACTTTTTCCCAAAAAAATAAAAAAAAAAAATTAAAAAAACACCCAATTTTCGGTCACCCTTATATATGTACAGTCGCAGTATATATATACATATGTAACATGAATATAAACTGTGTCTCATGCTGCATACCGGTCAAAATGAATTCCACAGAACTGTGGAGGGGTCGTCGACGCAATCAAAATGTAGAGTTATTTGTTAGTCCGAGACCTAAAATAACTGCTGTTAAATTCCTGAAATACCATTTGGTTGCAAGACAGAGCTCTGCAGACAGTAAAAGAATAGATAATAATTTCCTTTATATTCTATATACCGAAATCTTGAGTATTGAAATTTTTTTATCTTTGTCTTATTTTTTTTTATTTATTTTTTGTAAAAACAAAAAGAGGCACGTTTCGCCCGATCTAGGAATGCGATATAGTGATCACAGCTGTGCAAAATGCGAAGAAAAAAAAAAAGGAAAAAAGAAAGAAAGAGTAAAAAAAAAAAAAAAAAAAAAGAACGGAAGTTTGAAAAAAGAATTCGAGAGCGTAAAGCTCTCCTTAGTGTCGACGACGCGTTCCATTAGTCTCGAGCTATGAGCTCGAACAACTTAGTATTGAATTTCTGACCCATTTCTCTCGAGATAAACAGTGATTAGCTAAGACTCAGACCGCAGCCAGACCTTGCACGGCTCAATAGCCTTCTCTATGCACTCGCTAGCTAATTGCGCGTTAGGTACTCTAGCACAACACGCCTTATACCTTATAGCTGGCCAAGGTACAGGGGAATACCCTTTTTATGACTACTAGGTACACTAAACGTAATGGATTCTGATCCGGACGAGTTGGACAATTCTAGAAACAGCCAATCGGCGCTCTGGATTAAAAAAAATCCAGAGCGCCGATTGGCTGTTTCTAGAATTGTCCAACTCGTCCGGATCAGAATCCATTACGTTTAGTGTACATAAGACACACGCTGCTATAGATCGTCACCGGATTAATGACTCAAAGAAAATTCAACACTTTTTAAAAAAAAAGTTGAAAAATTGTTCCTTCTTTTTTTCTTTCAAATTTTTTTTTTTTTTTTTTATGGATCTTTAAAGATGTTTTTTTTTCTCTGAAGTTGAATATCGGAGAATACGAAGTCAGGAAAATAAAAAGAATGAATATATATATTTTTTTTATTGCTCGTTATTCTATACGTATAAATGCAGTGAATGTGCATATAGGTAGATGCGGTGATGAGGAAAGACGCTGCAATGCGCATATCTACGTAAGCACCTAGCAGCTCGATATATCGATCGTTGGCTCAAGAAATAACAATCTTTTTCTTCCAGACGACGACGCGCGACGTCGCGTCTTATCCTGGAAGGGGTTGATGCCGCAGATAGATATACTATATGAGTAGGTATATAGACGAAAGTATACATACATACATACATACATGAATAGATATATACGAATAATGGTTTGTTCGTATAACCATTTAGGTATATAAACGGGGATTCACCTAATAAAATGATTTGGGGAAACTCGCGGGAGTAAAGGGGATCAGCTGTTACATCGTTATCGTTTCAGCTCAGGCACTGCTGTTGCAGGAACCTAAGACTTAGACAATATATACAACCTACTGCAGTCTGTTAGAGACCAGATAAATGAAGAGTAGGTATCATATCGTAGAACCCGCGCGATATCTGATTCATGAAACTATTTGCGAACGCTGAATGATCTAACTTTACAATACTTAGTCATCTAGTAAGTCGAATAGGTGCTTTCCGCAAAACCGTTACTTGTACATTATATTTAGCAAGATACGTAATGGGTTTTTTTTTTTTTTTTTTCTCGAAATCGAACAAAATTTTTCCAACGCTGCGTAAGAATTGAATAAAAAATTGTTTCACGTATTTATAAAACCGAAGAAATTCGCAATATTCAGAAGAATTCGCAATACCGTTTCCGAAAAAATGAGGCCAATAATTCAGATATTTGTTTTTCAGTTCACTTTAATTGGTCGACCATGGATGATAATGATGCGGTAAATCTTGACCTGATTGATAACGAGATCAAAGTTCGAATCGTCGGGTTTTATGCAAGGGTCCGAAGTACAGATATTTGTGCATAGAATTTTTTTTTCTCACAAAACCGGATATCCGGAAGACAGTAAAATCATATCGCAAAGGAAGTACATAGAATCGCGAAGTCATATATTCGGGAGATTAATTTTCTACGAATTGTCATATTTATATATATATTTAGTCAAAAGTTTTTATATACCTATACGATACTATAGCTTCTATAGATAAGAATAAAAACGCGTCACTTGATAACGTATATATACCTATATATCTATACTATTCGGTTTAAATACTTAAACAGGAAATCACGTATCTCTATATATTTTCATTTTTCCTTTGCATATGGAGATTATACTTTAGCTAACATAATATAGATTAGCCAGATGGTCGCTTATCGCCGATAGTAGGTATACCTATACCTATATATAGACATAATGTTGAATAATCGTACATATATAGAATATGGATAGAGCATATATGTGTTGGGAGACTGCGAGAACTTATAAAAGCCATGTTTTTAACACATGGGAAGATAACGTGAACAGAGAAGGGGTTGTAGTTTTCGATAAAGAATTTTAAAAACGATTGATCCGTTTATACACGCGGTATATAATATATAATATATTTAAATATTTCGTTTCAAAACTCACGTATAGGTATATAGTTTTTTTTTTTTTTTTTTTTTTTTTTGTAAAATAATCAATTATATTGAAAGAAGCTTCTGATGATTTTCAAAACAAAGAAATATGACTAATTTTATAGCGAAATATTATTTTGATAAATACAACGATGATGATAAGCCGTTTTTTTTTTTTTTTTTTTATCAAAAATTTAATAACTCTTTCCAACAATTTTACTCTCATCGTTTTATCATATTATTAAAATATGATAACATTTATTTACATGCATGCTAAAGATTACGAAGTATAAACGCGTCAGCGTACCTATAATCATTATATATTATATTCCATGTTACCATTTTTAAAAGACATTTTTTTTTTTTTACGAGTAATTCTTTGATTCGTAATCACTAGATTATACAAACTATAAACACAAACAGTTCAGCTGTAATAGGTGCAGTTGAACTAATGATAAAAAATGAATTTTTGTTTACCGGAATAACATAACATGCACTATGGTATAATTAGTAAAGTGAACAAATGATCAACATCCTGTATGCATCGTAGATAAATATTATTATTTTTTTTTTCATTTTTCTATTTTTTTTTTTTTAAACGTGAGAATCGATACCTCGTCGGACTTTGGTATACCTGAACTATGATATCGCGGTTTTTTTAAAGCGTGATAACGGTGTAGTACTGTTTATCACAAGGCTGATTGAAAGGTTTTCAAAATTCTTCACATAGATATAAAAACGCGTCGATATCAGTCATTCAAATTTATTACGACATTACATTCATTCGTGCGAAATGAATGACTCGTTAATAAATAAACCTTTTGCCTAGACAGAAAAAAAGTTTAACTTGAACCAAGAAAATTATTCTTGATAAAAGATAATTTTCCGGTCCAAAAATGAAGACCGAAATTTTCTCAGATCAAATCGAAAATTTTCTCGAACCAAGAAAATTTTCCAAATTTTGCAGTCCAAAAATGAAGACCGAAATTTTCTCGGATAAAATCAAAAATTTTCTCGAACTAAGAAAATTTGGAAAATTTTCTTAGTTCGAGAAAATTTTTGATTTTATCCGAGAAAATTTCGGTCTTCATTTTTGGACCACAAAATTATCTTGAATCAAGTCAACCTTTCTGTCTGTTCATATATATAATTCACCGTATTTTGGCAAGCAATTTTCCTTGAACTTGACACGAAACGAAAACGGAACCCGATCAATACCAAAGTCTCCAGCGCTTGCGAATAAAGGTTACTACCGCATCGTCTCCGCGACTATCTCGTACCAAGCGCATCGTATAAATTTTATTGCCAAAAATCCTTTGCGAGATAAACGAGAAAAAAAAAAAAAAAAAAACACCCTCTAGATTTTCAACCGATTGATTTTTCCGTATCTATATAGCATAATAACGGGTCTTTTCTCGTTTCCTAAATTAAAAAGTGGCTTTTACTTATATATTATACACAGAAAGAAAGGGTAACTTGATTCAAGAAAATTTTGCGGTCCAAAAATGGAGACCGAAATTTTCTCGGATCAAATCAAAAATTTTCTCGAACCAAGAAAATTGGCACAATTTTCGTGGCTCGAGAAAATTTTTGATTTGATCCGAGAAAATTTCGGTCTCCATTTTTGGACCGCAAAATTTTCTTGAATCAAGTTACCCTTTCTTTCTGTGTACGTTCAAGTTAAAATTCACAAACGGAACTGTGAGCTCGTATTATAGGTACAATGCTTTAACCTTTGATCCTCGCTGCTCCTATATAATTGGAATTCATGGGAATCATGGGAATTCTAAATCAATAGATCGACTGTTTTATCTGAGCAAATATACTAACGGATAAAATACCGGTTAAATTTCCTCGAAATATAAGTAACTGTCGAAAATCGGTATTCAATTGATCGTCATATCGATGTGGCCTACCTGCCGTAAGTCGCGTACGCAGTTGCGGTATCACCCCTTTCTGTCAGACGTAGGTATCTATCAGATTCGTTATCTTCTATATAATCCGTGTATCAATCTACACGACGAAAAAAAAAAAAAAATAAGAGGAAAAAAGAAGCCTCCTCAAATGTAGTAGTACCTAATCGGTCATTTTTACTATACTACTTAAAATTGTCACCTACGATCTCAAACAACTCTCTCTCTCTCTCATACGATTATCGTATACCCTGGACTTATCGTATCATGAAACAATTTTCGCACATATAAGAACGCGATATTTGTAAAAGTGAGGCCATTTCACAACATTCCCTTCAAATTTTGAAGAAAAAAAAATTTCACGAACCCACACAGCACTCAGAAAAAGGTCTTGTTGACACAACCAAAATTTGGTTATTATATGTACAATCACATTTTTTGTTCAGTCAATCAAATTTTTTGTTCAGTCAACCAAAAATTTCGATCGGATAACCAAAAAAAAAAAAAAAATCAATTTCAAATGCGATGAACTTTTTTTTTCTTTTTTTTAAGTTCGAGAGGAGAATGGAGATGAAAATCTAGTGTTATCTCCCACGACTTGAACAGCCCTATAATATCTCGTCTGTGGTAGGTAGATAGGTATACCTACATTGCAGTTCAGCATTCCTATCGCAGTTGTAGTAGTTTTGCCCGAGGTATAGGTAGGTAGGTATACAGCTTTTAACATTAATGTGTGTGTAGACTAGTTACGATGTCCACGTGCAAATATTATAATATGTTTTAAGTGCGTAGGTATTAGGCTTGCCTATAAACACGTTAATACTATACGAGATCGAGAATATACGTGTATATATGTGTAGATAAATCTATATGGTATAGAAATCACTGATATAGGTATATAATATATATGTGTATATAGAAACATATACACGCGGTGTAAATAGCGTTAAAGGGAAATGCAGCGCATATAAGAGGCATATATATATAGGTATACCCTAAGCAGGCTATACTTCTGTTCACTAAGGCTTCTTACCTTATTTCAAAGCCCTTTTACCGCAAGTTTTAGAGATATCTCAACATTCTTGAATATAATCTATTAAAACCACAAATTGGCGACGTTAACGAGCTAGAGAAAAATTATATCTACTACCTACCTATCCTATTTGTCGAATGAGTTTAAGAACGGGTAAGAATTTAACCATATATATATATATTTTTTTAATACCTACATGAATCATCATATCATGGTTCTAAGTTCATCTGTATATAGTATATACATTATATAGTACATACATATCGAATAATAATTGGTTCAAGTATAGTGAGACTAGTAGGTATAGAGATTTATGATAATTAACTTAATTGTATGTGTCAACGATCTAATAATAAGATATTATCCGCAATCGTGATTTCAAAGGAATCGTTTATCTCGTGCATGTTAGGTTAATGGGGCGTATATACATATAGCGAGGATGGTTGATCTCGCGGATCGCGCAAGAAGTCAATTAGTCGTGAATGTATTTAATGGGGTTTGACTCAATTGGAATCATCGCGTTTTGGCGTGTTAAAGGAACGTGTTTAAGTTGGCAAATCGTTAGAGCACAGCTCCACTTTTTTTTTTTTTTTTTTTTTTCATATAGATATATATCTTCGGTTAATCTCAAGTTAGCAACTTCCAGGCTTTCACAGCTTCCACAGTATAAACTAAAGAGGAATTCGTTTCGTAATTAGCCTCGGGTTACCGGTATCGCGCGCATCGGTATAAAAGAAACAACCGAGTTACGTTCAAAGATTAACTCGCATATGCGGCTCAATGCGCCAATTAATCAGTTCAACCTAATCTACTTTTACTATCTTGAATTATTATATTGCCAGGAAAGAGAAGCCAACACTTCAACACTTCGTCACGATTCCAAGTTCGACTTAACTTAACTTCAGTGTTCAAACTTACTACTCTGCGTCAATTACAATTACAATTTTATATTAACCGGATAAGGCCAGTATATATGCGTCGAGAGATATCCGCTATTTCTAGATACGTTATATACGTTATATATATACTAGGGTGCTTTTTTTGAAACGACTATTATTTTTTTGCAACTCCCCATTGAAAATCTTGTTGTAGACGTCGAAAGGGGAATTCTGTCCAATTTTTAGCTCTTAATTCCGATTCTAGTACTCGCGCTTTTCGTTTTAAGTTTTTCCATGCTAAAAGCATGTGAACATTACGACTTTTTCTTTAGTCGCGCACAACTCAGCCGCATTTCCATGGATTGTTCTCATCCAAGACTCATTTTACAGAGAATTTAGTGTTCTTCAAAAGTGCCCAAGATAGTTTGACTGACTTGAAAATATTGAACTGGACATTTTGTTGGAATTTTATATTTAAAAAAATCAAAGTCCTTATATCTATTGGAATACTGGTTTGAGAGACTTTATGTACTGGACTTTTTTTGTAGAGAAATAAATTTTCTACAAAATTGTTCCGAAGTTTTTTTCTCCAAGTCCAACTGTTTATTCGCTCACAGCGAGAAAGAAGAATTATGCATAAAATCGACTTTGGAGGCTCACACAAGTGCGGCGGTTGAAACCACAGCCAAACTACCAATGGCACTTTTGGAGAACACTAAATTCTCTGTAAAATGAATCTTGGATGAGAACAATCCATTGAAATGCGGCTGAGTTTTGCGCGGCGAAAGAAAAAGTCGTAATGTTTACATGCTTTTTAGCATGGGAAAACTTAAAAAGAAAAGCGCGAGTGCTGGAATTGGAATGAAGAGCTAAAAATTGGACAGGATTCTCTTTTCGACATCTACAACAAGATTTTCAATGGGAAGTTGCAAAAAAAAAATTAGATGTTAAATAGTTAAAGTTGACTTGAACTTGAGCAAAAAAAAAAAAATTGAATTATATAATATGATTATATGACGAGGAAATAATTGTACCATCGAAATCTGATAAAAAAATTCCCCATAAAATGTTTTTCGATGTCGAAAAAATATCATTTTACGGACACTGTGTCGAAAAATATCGTATGAAACTCGTGCGTATACGATTTTACGCACTAGTTGCATAATATACTATTGAACTCTTCGGAAATCTTTGAGCGATATTTGAATTTTTACTGATTATTTCAAATCTTTGACGAATTCTGGAATATCGAGAAATTTCATGAAATTTTGTTCAAAATTCTAGAAATCGTTCTTAAAATGAATTGACAACTTTTTGAAACTGGTACCATGCAACTTGTTGAAATCTCGTTAAACCCATGTGAAATCTATCGTAGCCATAATTTACGTTAGAAGTGATTAAAAAACAAAAAGCTAAAACAGAGGAAGAAGAAGAAGAAAAAAAATGAGATAAAAAAGTGAACTCACCATTTCGTCGAGGCTCTTGAGATCGTTGGTAACAATTTGAGGCTGAGGTCCGTAAATTAGGCAAGGTTGTTCTTCGTGCATTTCTTCGTAATCATCATCGTCACTGTCTTCGTTATTGGTGCCGTTTGTACCATTAGCAGCTTTATTTTCAGCAGCAATTTCGCGATCGATTTGTCGCTCCATTTGTACCAGCATAGGAGCAAGCATACCGAATTTAGCACCTCGTCTAGCGACTTCAAGAAGACACAAAATAACGTGACGTTCATTTTTACGCATAATTAAATCGTCGGTTTCAAATAAAAGGCACTCAATAATCCCAAGACTTTTTCTACACCATGATATAAAATTCGAGACATTATCACGGGCAAAAAATGTCCCTGCTTTTGCATTAGGCAAAAAAGCTACGTCGCTTAAATGGCTCATTGGCACCGCCAATGAGGACGTCATTGAACGTGTCATTAATTTACGTGCCTGGCGTCTCACCACGTAGTCAGATGCTGACTTTCGCACGTTGTTGGCATGCTGAAATCAGAAATAAAAAAAAAGAAAATAAAATAAACTTACGAGATGAACTTTGAAGATAAAATGAATCGATGCTTGTTTTACAAAGTGCGTTTCAGCTGCAAGAAACTTTTCACTAAACTCGACTCGAAACTTCGATCATAAATAATAATAATAATAATAATAATAATATTAATAATAATAATTAAGACATTCGACTGCAGATTCTGGTTTAAAAATTGCCAAAGACAACTTCTACCTTTTCTTTTTTCTTATTTTCTGTTCTTTTTTTTTTTTTTTTTTTTTTCACCTCGCCTACGAGACACGTTTCACAAACAAGTACCTAAGTATAAAGCTCGATGTTAACACGTCCGCCATATTTATCTGTCTTTTTCTAGTCTATCCTTATAGTGAAAGGTAGATTATGCTGCTGCTGAATGAAAAGACAACTCGCCTACTGCAAGTGTTACCAAATAATTAATAGTTCCGTCTATTATAACGCATATACACGTGTGTTTCTCGTTTACTATTACCACCTCCGTTTCGTATACTACCACATGGATCTCAAGCATGTGTATATATATATATTCATATAGTGATATCATACCTAGGAGAAAATCAGCTGTTATACTGAATAATCCGCGAATTAAAACAACCCCTATAAAATATCGCAGACTTTACGTAAAATTGAAGAAAACTAAAGAAACTTCAACTTTGAATTGTAAACAGCGTAAAATGTTGTTAATATTTTTCCCTGTCTTCCTCCACTCTTCACATTATTGAATATTAAAAACGATATGAGAAAACCATGTGGTATAAATTTCGTCTTTTTTCCTGCGGGTTTTCGATCTTTTCCACAGTCGTGATGTATACTCATGTCACTATACGATGTATAAAAACGATTTATCCCTCCAACGGATAGTATATAAGGTATAGTTTCTTATACCTAAGATTGAACGAACTGTGAAATAAATTTCAGTCCAGTTTCAACATACACAATATCGTGTGACTCTTGAGCTCTGAGCAGTGCACATGTGGGCCCCACAGAAGCATAAACCATATAATACATGGGGTATATAAACGTATAAGGTATATATATATACGCATGAATATATATTGGTAAGAGTATATACCTATATATACATATACATGCATATTATACATGCATTCAAATGCACACGACTACAAATTACATCTGTGACAGCATCCGGTCTCTCTTTCTCTCGTCATATGTACTACACTCGGCATTATTATACCTCCCAAGGGATATAATCGAGATATTAGAATTGGGAACTGGTTGTACGCGCTGGGGATTGCAACCCTTAACAAACTTCACCGTTAAAACTTGACTCTGTTCGACATTTGGTACACGTGAAGATTTCTGAACGAAACAGATTCATTATGGTAGGTATTGAAATCTATGGCTTTTCTATGCATTCTATGTTTTGTGAATATTTTTCGAGAATATGAAACAGAGAGAGAGAGAGAGAAGAAACGATGGCATATTTTTTTCATCGAATGAAAATTCAGTCAAAAATGAAATATAGGTATATATATATATATAATAGGCTCATAGGTTGATAACCGCTGGGTAAAAGTCGAGCACATATGGTGATATGGGCTGCAGATGAGTTGAAGGCAGGATGTCTGTCGCATTATGTGGCCTCTGACCCCCTATGACATATCATCTCTACGCTTTACCGCAACTAAACTTAATGAAAATTATTACTCCTATATGCATATCTTAAATTATAAACGCAGTAGGTAGTTGCTATACTATAGTCTTCCTTTTTCCAGTACAGTTTACACTCATCATAATATCTGCTTGAATAGAAAGATCAAACTGATATAATATTATGTATATATTATGTAGTATATGTACTAGGGTGCTTTTTTTGAAACGACTATTTTTTTTTTTTTTTTTTTTTTTTTTTTGCAACTCGCCATTGAAAATCTTGTTGTAGACGTCGAAAAGGGAATTCTGTCCAATTTTTAGCTCTTCATTCCAATTCCAGCACTCGCGCTTTTCTTTTTAAGTTTTCCCATGCTAAAAGCATGTAAACATTACGACTTTTTCTTTCGCCGTGCAAAACTCAGCCGCATTTCAATGGATTGTTCTCATCCAAGATTCATTTTACAGAGAATTTAGTGTTCTCCAAAAGTGCCATTGGTAGTTTGGCTGTGGTTTCAACCGCCGCACTTGTGTGAGCCTCCAAAGTCGATTTTATGCATAATTCTTCTTTCTCGCTGTGAGCGAATAAACAGTTGGACTTGGAGAAAAAAACTTCGGAACAATTTTGTGGGAAATTCATTTCTCTACAAAAAAAAGTCCAGTACATAAAGTCTCTCAAACCAGTATTTCAAAAGATATGAGGACTTTGATTTTTTTAAATATAAAATTCCAACAAAATGTCCAGTTCAATATTTTCAAGTCAATCAAACTATCTTGGACACTTTTGAAGAACACTAAATTCTCTGTCAAATGAGTCTTGGATGAGAACAATCCATTGAAATGCGGCTGAGTTGTGCGCGACTAAAGAAAAAGTCGTAATGTTCACATATGCTTTTAGCATGGAAAAACTTAAAACGAAAAGCGCGAATACTAGAATCGGAATTAAGAGCTAAAAATTGGACAGGATTCCCCTTTCGACGTCTACAACAAGATTTTCAATGGGGAGTTGGAAAAAAAAAATAGTCGTTTCAATAAAAGCACCCTAATATGTACCAATGAATCCAAAAATCGCTAAAAAAAAAAAAGATAAAAAAATAAATCGATCATTCCATGATGATCTATGAATTAGAAATAAACTTCTGCTAAATACTTATCTCGATATCATATCTCTATGTATGTATATGTATAGAAATACATACTAATGCGTATATATACTATATACACTACTCTAGGTACAAAAAAGGGATAGGATAAGGCGCAAATGTTCACCGCATGTGGCTTTGTTCAAGATGACAAGGCGTCAGAGTTTGGAACGAGGGACATTGCATAAACAAGACACGTTCGACGGGAGTCAGTAGTTTTTATATATATATAATACATGGCTATATATACTTGGTGGTTAATAAATTGAAAAATTAATCAACAAGCGTAACATACCTATATATAAGTATATAATATATAAATTTTGAGTAAAAATATCGATTAATAGAAAATTTAATTACCCCGATTTAGAAAGAACTAGAAACTATATATGTATATCTAAGATGTATTATAGAGATTGACTCGCAAATGCGGAAGCTCATGGTATGAAGCAAGGCACGTGCTACTAAAGAAACACAAACATCGTAAAACGATGATTATTCAGTTAATTAAAATTCATGATGGCAATGCAAGGCATCGTAATCTTCGTTCGATTTTAATTATATCTATATACCTACACACACATCAGTTTCGTACCCAACACATGTAAGATGAAATAATTCACTTTTAGATTCAAAGAAGTATAAAGATATATCACTAATTACTATTGAAAAGGGTATAATAACACATCGTCGAGTACTACGTTTCATTCTAAGAATATCCTAATTAGCAGTTATCTAATAAGTAGGTATCATTAACCCATCCTATTATGAATATTATGTATAGTTCAGACAATTTCTTTTCACTAATTGTCACGTTGAAATGAACGTAATATATTGTGTCATGATTGTTCATAATTTTTTTTTTTTTTTTTTTTTTTTTTTCATTCTCTTCCATTTTTACTCAATTTTATTTTATTTTACTCATATTCATATTCATATTCGTTTATAATTAAAAAGAGAGAGTCGTCGTGTGGTTGCTACCAGGTTTGACGACGGATATACAGCTAATTAACCTAATGAATAGAAATCTGGATAGAAAAAAAAAAAAAAAAAAAAAAAAAAAAAAAGGGAAATAAAAACGTCTTGGTAGGTAAAATGAATGTATATCTGCGATTTCCTACGCATTTAGGTATGTAGGTATGAACCTACGTCGTCTGTATACCTATAGACCCTTTTAACCGAATTTGGGACTCCGATTTATCGCAGAACACGTTTACGAACAGATTATAGAACTATCTAAACGAAGCTGAGGGAAACCGCATATTTAAGGCTCAGAAAGATATGAGAAGATTTCTAAAAAAAAAGCTTCGAGTTTTCACATCAGGGACTTACTGAAAGGTCCCTTGTACCCCAGGTCTTCGGTAGTCATAATATTCGTGACTTAAAAATGTAACCCGAAATTCGACACTCTAGCCATAATACGACGACCCCCTGTTTTTAGGGTAAACATCGATAAGAGGGAGAAAAACATAAGAAGAAATAGATGATTTTTTTTTTTTTTTGTTTTTCTTTTTGTTTTTGTTGCTGCAGTGTTTTTCCGGAAGAGTATTATTGCCGGTATAATTGTGTTTCTTAGAAACGTTGATCTGTTCAGCCCTTAATAATACTGCATATAGAGCCTGCGCAGTCTGCAGCAGACGTATACGATGAATGAAAATAAATGAATTTCCTTCGTTATATACGAAGAGACTAGACAGTTCAGACAGTTCTTCATTTCGTTCTATTTTTATATATGTTAGAAATATTTTTTCAACCCACCCTTATAGAACCAAAGAACCAACGGCTGTGTTTGCTATATTTAGAAGTATATATACTGTAAAAAAAAACCAGGGTGAAGGGACGTGAAGGACAGTGAAACGTGTTTATCTCATTCATGTTAGCTACAAGGAATTTTTAGACCTTTAACCATAAGCCAACTGCATGAATAGTATTTATTCTTAAACTTGAAGGGAGAAATTCTCCGGTTGAAGACACAATCGTTTGTCTAATTGGTCCGAAAATCAATTAGACTCCCTTTAAAGCTCGAACCCGCATCGCCTTGTCTTTCTCACGTTTATATAAATAGCGTGTAAAATGAACTTGAAGAATACAATACGGGGTGGCTGGTATATATACCTATATACTTTTATCTCGATTTTTTTTTTTACTTCTCTCATACCGGAAACGAAGAGTCGTGAGTTTTATCAATTATAATTAGTCGCAATAACAAAGTTGAATTGCGATTTATTACAAAAGCATTCTATATAGTACATATACTAACGAATTAATGCATGTAAAACAAGATATTGTATAATAAAAGAGCAACGTGACCCACGAAGCTCAGTGAACACGTGGCCATGGTAGGAGGTCTGCACTATAACACAACAGAACCAGAACACAACGACTCGATTCTTCGGAAAGCCGATAAACCGGGGTCTCGCCCTGGAGCGGAATAAACTGTGAAGCTTTTGCCCTGCAATAAATCCTAATTCTATATGAAACGAGGAGACCCGACAGATGCGGTGTCAATTGATCCTAATTGTTATTGTGCGCATTACTAAGATGAAAATTACCCCATTTTCGCACCACCGCAGAATTATTATTCATTACCGTCATTTTTATTTTCAGTACTATAGAATGGAAATGGAAATGGCAATGGGAATGGAAATAAAAATGGGAATGGCAATGGCAATGGGAATGGAAATAAAAATTGGAATGGCAATGGGAATGGCAATGGGAATGGCAATGGGAATGGAAATGGCAACGGGAATGGAAATGGCAACGGGAATGGAAATGGAAATGGCAATGGGAATGGAAGTGGCAATGGGAATGGAAATAGAAAAGGGAATGGGAATGGCAATGGCAGTGGGAATGGAAATAAAAATGGGAATGGCAATGGCAATGGGAATGGAAATAAAAATTGGAATGGCAATGGGAATGGCAATGGGAATGGCAATGGGAATGGAAATGGCAACGGGAATGGAAATGGCAACGGGAATGGAAATGGAAATGGCAATGGGAATGGAAGTGGCAATGGGAATGGAAATAGAAAAGGGAATGGGAATGGCAATGGCAGTGGGAATGGAAATAAAAATGGGAATGGCAATGGCAATGGGAATGGAAATAAAAATTGGAATGGCAATGGGAATGGCAATGGGAATGGGAATGGAAATGGAAATTGAAATGGGAATGGAAATGGCAATGGGAATGGAAATGGGAATGTAAATGGCAATGGGAATGGAAATGGCAATGGCAATGGGAATGGGAATGGCAATGGGAATGGAAATAGGAATGGCAATGTGAATGTGAATGGCAATGGGAATGGTAATAGCAATGGCAATGGGAATGGTAATAGCAATGGCAATGGGAATGGGAATGGGAAACATCGATAACCCTGAAACACCTTCAATGAAACCGAAGGTAGGATGATCCTGACTACGCGTGTCCTTATAAGGCGTAACTCGAGGCGTTTCGTATTTGTCATTTCCGACAGGAAGGACTCGGAACTCACGCGTGCCTGCCTAGAGCCCTCGGGGCTAGCTTACGAAGATGGAAAAATATTTATATATATATATATACACGCGTATGTATCATGTGTAGGTATATGTTGCTATACTGCAGGAATGTACAGAGAGTGAACGAGCTGTAAGAACAGAGTGTGAATCTAAATATGCCTCGGGACGAACTACATCGATTAAAAAGACGATGCCATCATACTTTTATAGAGGATGTGGTTTATTTAATACGCGTTATGAGAAAGGATCAAGTCATTATTTATTCATCGCATTCTTTATTATTTAACTGGAAAATAATCTATTTATACGGAGCTTCAGCCTTGATCCTTATATATGTATATACCTACTATATGGCAATATTTTACTTTAAACAATAACCGCATCTTCACTCGTATTTTCTATACTTCATGGAAAAGTAACGAGAAGATCTGTGCATGAAGGATTGAATACCTCGAATTTGCCTTTCAAGAATCCGTGACGTTGTTGTGACAAGATCAATGCTGCGCGTTCGTTTGAATTGAGATTTTTTTTTCTAATATCTTTACACCAGGATAAATAATTGCTACGTAATATCGATGCTCTCTATAGACTGGTGGTTTGAAAACCGTGTGAATATTTCTCAAAGCCCAACGGTGGCCACTTCAGACTTTCACTGATCATGTCTAATATTCGTGAGTAAAATGGGACTGAAGAATATACTACGCAACGAAGCGAAACGCAAATTCAATTGAATATTTATATATATACTCAATATTATTGTTCTCTTTTTATTTCATATCACCATGAGAATGAAAGTACTAAATGGTTATGACAATTATTGCGTCTGATACGTAAATGATTGAAGTAAAATTTTACAAAAATTCACACATATGTCTCTACCTTCAAGCTATAATATGAACGATAAGCTAAATTTACTTGTTACCACGTGTCGCAGAGCATATAAATTCCTTGACTATAGTTTATAAATTTAAACCTATAGAAATATTGAGAGTAGGTAGACGATAAGTATGTACAAGGTGGAGAAAGTGCGCATAGATTAAACCCGACCCAAAGAATTCCTTCACAATAACGTATATGTAAATACATACGCATATGTGTAACTATACCCTGCAGTCTAGCTGCACATATCGCACAGATCGCTGCAACATCCGTATAAGAGACACTATTAGTTCAATATATACGATTCCGGTCTTTCCGGAATGGATTTGGCGCTTTTTATTCTATATAATTTAATTTATCATCAGGAATAGGTTTCGCCTTCGCGTCACTAATGCCATAAGGTCGTAAGCGCTAAAAAATTATTTTTTTTTTTGCGGATATGCCCAAACCATGTTATATGGCACGAAAAAGATTTTGCCACCAAAAACACGAAATTTTTTTTTTTTTTTTTTTTTTTTTGCGCTTACGACCTTATGGCATTAGTGACGCGATATATATACGTCGTCTTGCTTATTTTAATCCTTCGAAAGTGAGCGCGAGCTCGAGAAGAAATAAAGGAAGAAAAAAAAAAAAAAAAAAAAAAAAAACAGAAGAAGAAACAAAATCTTATAGATAAAGAGAGAAAAGGTAGTTTATTTTCGATGTCCTATTCAAGTTAATTACTCGACTCTTTAGTTTGTCATTCCAAGCACGTCTTCATACCGGCTGCAGCAGTTTCCGCTGTGAGCTTCAAAGACATCCTTTCTTTCTTTTACGTTACACACATGTCACACGTGACTTAACTGTATCCTATATCCTGCGGGTCGACGATGGTTTGGCGGCCTCTCGCAAACTGTCCACATATATATTTTATAGATGTATACTCACATATACGTAGTATATATACCTACACATTTATATAACACATAATATAGAGATTTTAAAAAGGTCTAAAACATGCCTAGTCATTTGTTACAGACAACTGCACGGACTCACGCGTGGCATACTTTTCGCATGTTTACAACCCGCAACAACTCTCGTCATCGCATATCAACGAGATTGCAAACTTCGATAAGAAGATGGATTTCCGATAGTTTCTCTATACCTATACGATATAATTTCGCTTTTCATTTTAAAAACTGGGCCACGCGCACGTGACTGCTCAACATAATATATAACGAATTTCAATTTCTCTATACGAAATATTTATCACACCTTATTATAAAATTCTCCTGAACTATTATAATATGTAAAATAATTCGGAAATTCAACATCGCATGTATAATAATTATAATTCGTATATATATTATATATAAAAAAAAAAAAAAAACTTACCTTGCAAAGAGCAACGCCAGTGTCTAGTCTGTCCATAAAATTGTCCAAGCTGACTCTGAGCTCGGGATAAAGAGCGTTTAACCATTCGGCCAAATCTTCTTTCATAGCGACTAGGTACTCTTCGGATGATTTGAAGGGCCTATAGGGCCTCGCTTCTAGTAGCACCGCCATTGTTTTTTTTTTTTTTTTTTTTTTTTTTTTATGAAATCTGTAACAAATTATAGATATTATAAAATTAAAAATTTGTTTTATATGTATATTAATATTTTCAAAATTAAAAAATTTCGGAATCACCGCGATATACGGTTCATTGTTATTATATAGTATTATAACGTTGCCTTTATGAAAGAGATTAAAAAAAATCATTAGCAGACTAAGTAGAAAATTGTTCGCGCAGTAATAATAAGTATCGTGTCGGAATATAAATATCGAAGGTTCTCGAATAACAAATTATGTTAATTTATCGATTACTTCACAACTAAAAATACGAGAGGAGGCCAACGCAATGTATAGAGAGATACGGCGACGACGACGTCTTGTACGAGTTGAATCTTCTTTTTATTACGTCACTTAACACTTGCGGTAGGTAACTACTATATAATAATTCTTTATAACAACTGTTGCAGAAAGAGTAAAGTAGTAGGTACCTTTTAAACGCCTAGTTATATACCTTAGCGAATACATATAGGTATAGTTTTTCTTTATACTTTTATTTATTATATGGAAATGAAATCGGTATAGAAAATTATATAGAGGAGAAGAAATTTTCTGTATATTTATATTTATATAAATAAATGACGTATGGTATATGCGGTATACGTGCAATACGTGGATATATGTACAAGTATATATATATATATATATAAATATATGAGAGGAGAGACGTGAAGCCCTGTGAGATTTCTCAGTCTTACGCGAGTAATTCTATATACGTAAGCCTTTTAAATAACAAATTCTATATATATTGAATAAATAAATAAATAAATAAATAAAAATAATATTCATAATGGGTAAGTTGAAAGTTCGCGCTTGTATATAGGTAGGTAGGTACCTACCTACCTACCTACCTACCCGGAGGAGTAGATCGCGGATTAGAATTTAGAAAGGCGTACCGATGCGATGCGGTGTGGTGTGGTGCAGCACCCCGCATGAAATGTCACCATCCGACCAAATGTCTTCGTTGAGAATCTTTTATTAATTCTTACAAGACTGGGCTCGATCTTTAACCTACACGTACACATATTTATCGCGAGTAGCTTATAGGTGTGTACCTCTATACCTATACGCGGCTCTTTAATTTTAATCATTGTAGGTAATTGAAAGTTATTACGTTTTTATTCTATATACGTAATAATAGAAAGAAAAAGAAAAAAAGTAAATAAGTATGGATGCAATATTGCGGATGTTACCTGTACGACGTAACAACGTAACAAAAGTAACAACTTTAACAGGCATCTTCCCCCTCCCCCCCGAAAGTATTTCAATGCGAAAATTGAAAAAAAAAAAAGAATAGTCTATTTTTTTGAACCGATCTACTATATATATTGGTTTAAAGTTGTGAAACACATACCTATATATACCTGCGGTATATATATATATGTTTAATTCTCTTTTTTTTCGCGAACTAACTATAAGACGAGTCAAAAGTTTGCTGGGAACAAACGTTCTTATCTTTAACGAGCATACACTTAGCCATCAAACGCCTTTTATATTGCTAAGAGTAAACAATAACGACATCGTGACAAATTAGATTGCGGTTAATCTAAAACCGGCGTTCATTGGTAGAATCCCATATCTCGTAATTTATACATACTTGGAATTTTAAATATAATTACCATCCAACGAGTTTATACAACTATAATATATAATAACCATAAGCTTAAGAAAATTATTATAATTACACAGAAAAACCTTATATCGTATTATACGAAATGAATAGTTCAACACGTACGTTCAACTAATCCATATAGTAAGTATATTTAATTAACCCAAGACGGTCACACCTCATGAGAATCCCGTGGTGGTCACATGGGGTGTGACACACCCCAGCACTTTGAAGCGCTGTAGAATTTCGTAGACTTATCCTGGGGGCCCCAAAAAAATTGAGAACATATTTCAAACGTTTCTCTATTAACCCATCCAAAAATGTAACGCAAATTTTAGTTTTAAGTATGTTTAAAAAATAGGTAAAAAAAAAATTCGCGGAAAAAAAAAAAAAATTTTTTTTACGAAAAAAAATAAAAACACTAGTTAGGGGCAGAAACGTCGGTTTCCGGGATTAAGAGTGGGAAATTCGAGCTCGGAAATAACCTGGGGTGTGTCACACCCCATATGACCGTCTTGGGTTAACAAGTATCCCAATAGTTGTTTCTTATTTTCTTTGAAAATAATTATATTCTGTTTTTTTTTTTTTTTCATTTTCTTTTCTTTTTTTCCTTATTATTTTTAGTATTATTTAACCGGTACTCTGGACCGTTACAAGTACTACGTGCATATTGTCTACACATACATACATACATACATACATAAATAAAGTTGTCGACCGCGTTCCACAATCGCCTACGCATAATATATATCGCAACGAAAAAATTTTGTCAACTTTCCCGACTTTTCTTTTTTTTTCTTTTTAATAATTGCGTAATGTCACAATAATTTCTCGCGAAAATTTTCTCCGCGATAAGTATATTAATGGGTCTATCTCCACTCCGAAGCCATGAATTATTATATAGTCATACTCGTCGGAGGGAGCAGCGCGCCCCCATCAAATTTTTTTCGGGGTTTAGAACCCTCGGTATACCTAGTATATATGTATATATATATATTTTTTTTTTATTTCACACCGTAGAGAACACCGATTGGAAATTTAACAAATCTCTATCATTTAATCGGATGAAATTACCCCCTGCACATCTGTTGCAGGAAAGCCCGCGTAAATCTGTGCGCGATGTATATAGAATATACAGAGATGTTCTGTGGAAACCGGTCAGTCTGATGGAGGCGCACTTACTTTTTTTTCGTCAATGACAACGCTGTCAAAGCGATCTACTGATTTTTCATATGCCTATGACTGATACCTTCAGTCGACTTAGCGGAAGCTGTCACGTCGTAGGTTATGAACTGTCATATTAGAATAATGTTTAATTGAATTATTATTAATAATAATAATTAATAATAATTATTAATAATTATTAATATTAATAATTATCAATATCAATAATTATTAATACTTATTATTAATAATATTAGGTTTAATTCTTATTGATAATAATTAACAATATTATTAGGTTATAAATAATTGTCTCGGTGAAATTTAGTTATTAATAATTATGAATACTTGTTATTAATATTATTACGTTTAATTATTAATTATTATTAATAATAATTATCAATATTATTAGGTTATAAATAATTGTCTTGGTGAAATTGACACATCTGGTAGTCATAAATTTAATAAGTCAATAGCACAGGATATCTATTCGTTACGAATTCATTTCAGGTGTGAATTCCTGCTTATTTACCACATTAATTGCAATCGAGCATTTCTTCGGTGACTGACTGACCCGTTGCATCTCTTCGACAAGTAGGGTTACGAACATAGCGAGGTGAATATCTTCATCGAGCATACAATATTGTGTAATTAAATTGTGATATCGTTCCTAATACAACGGTTATCTATTTCTGATTGCAGATTTCAATTTCTGTTTATTTCAAACATTATTAGGTTATCAATAACTGTCTTGGTGAAATTCACACGTCTGGTAGTAATAAAGTTAATAAGGCAATAGCATACGATATTGATTCTTTATAAATTCGTTTCAGGTGTGAATTTCTCTTTATTTGCTGATAAGTACGAAAACAATCCTGCATAAGTGATGTGTTGGTCCATCAATGCGTGTTCAAGTTTCATCGAGTGAAAAATGAATTTAAATTATTGTTCCTATCAGCTTGCTCCTCATCGTCTCACAGAATATTGAGCCACTCTCGACGCTGGCTTTTTCCCGTTTTCTTCGAGTACTCATAGTACTAATATGGGTTGTTACAATATTCCGCACGGTATTCATCGCTGGACGCGGTGGTCCCGGATTCTTCGCAAAACCATGTTTACCCTTTCTTCGACAGCGTTATTGAATTGTTATTTTTTTTTTTCCTATTTCCTTCACATGTATTACGAATTATTGAATTTTATTGTTATAACTGAATAAACATAAAATTGTGTTGAATTTTAGAAAATTTACTTTATTACTACCAGATGTGTAAATTTCATCAAGACAGTTATTTTTAATCTAACAATGTTTGAAATAAACAGATATTGACATCTGCAATCAATTTAACACTACTAATCAATAATAATAATTTATCACTACTTATCTATGAAATACTATCGTATA
Source organism: Tenthredo mesomela (assembly GCA_943736025.1). Lineage (NCBI taxonomy): Eukaryota > Metazoa > Arthropoda > Insecta > Hymenoptera > Tenthredinidae > Tenthredo > Tenthredo mesomela. The sequence goes on along the minus strand of OX031015.1, from coordinate 40,296,224 downwards.
CTGTTGTATTATGAACTTATTACACAATATTGTATATTATATTGCTCGATGAATGGTATCCACATCGCTATGTTCGTAACCCTACTTGTCGAAGAGATGCAACGCATCAGGTGAGCGCAGAAAACAACCCATATTAGTACTATGAGTACTCGAAGAAAACGGGAAAAAGCCAGCGTCGAGAGTGGCTCAATATTCTGTGAGACGATGAGGAGCAAGCTGATAGGAACAATAATTTAAATTCATTTTTCACTCGATGAAACTTGAACACGCATTGATGGACCAACACATCACTTATGCAGGACTGTTTTCGTACTTATCAGCAAATAAAGAGAAATTCACACCTGGAACGAAGTTATAAAGAATCAATATCGTATGCTATTGCCTTATTAACTTTATTACTACCAGACGTGTGAATTTCACCAAGACAGTTATTGATAACCTAATAATGTTTGAAATAAACAGAAATTGAAATCTGCAATCAGAAATAGATAACCGTTGTATTAGGAACGATATCACAATTTAATTACACAATATTGTATGCTCGATGAAGATATTCACCTCGCTATGTTCGTAACCCTACTTGTCGAAGAGATGCAACGGGTCAGTCAGTCACCGAAGAAATGCTCGATTGCAATTAATGTGGTAAATAAGCAGGAATTCACACCTGAAATGAATTCGTAACGAATAGATATCCTGTGCTATTGACTTATTAAATTTATGACTACCAGATGTGTCAATTTCACCAAGACAATTATTTATAACCTAATAATATTGATAATTATTATTAATAATAATTAATAATTAAACGTAATAATATTAATAACAAGTATTCATAATTATTAATAATTAAATTTCACCGAGACAATTATTTATAACCTAATAATATTGTTAATTATTATTAATAAGAATTAAACCTCATATTATTAATAATAAGTATTAATAATTATTGATATTGATAATTATTAATATTAATAATTATTAATAATTATTATTAATCATTATTATTAATAATAATTCAATTAAACATTATTCTAATATGACAGTTCATAACCTACGACGTGACAGCTTCCGCTAAGTCGACTGAAGGTATCAGTCATAGGCATATGAAAAATCAGTAGATCGCTTTGACAGCGTTGTCATTGACGAAAAAAAAGTAAGTGCGCCTCCATCAGACTGACCGGTTTCCACAGAACATCTCTGTATACTGTAATACGTATGTATAGATACGGAACCGCAGCGATAAAGTTCTTACAGAATTCCTCGATTCGTTGTACATATATATTATCATATCTTGAAGTTGTATAGCTTCATAACGATATATTATACTAATATCATACCGATATTGTTTGTACTAGATAATTATTATCCTCACATATATCGTTATTCATTCGATCTTATATTGTTATATAGTATTCAAGATTATAATGTGTATATATGAGGAAAAAAAAATATATATAGCTCGCGCGAGTTGCAGCGAATTCATTAATATAGATATATACTATAAAGAAACGCGGCAATCGCATCAGTTCGCGAAGTGCAGGCATCAGCAGCCCCTCCGGCTCTGCAGCAACTCGGATGCGAGAATCTTGTGAATGAGCGTGGTACTCCATTCACTCTCAAGTTAACTTCGAAGCCGCCTTCTTGGCTAGATGCTAATGGTTCGACATTCTCCTGTCTTACCCCCCGCGCGTGCAGTCTTTATTGCATTTCTTTTTTTTTTTTTTTTTCTTTTTCTTTAGTATATATCATTTCATGTATATATAGGTATACCTATATCTCATCTAATCCGCTTTTATCACATATGTATATATCATCATTGTCCCTCAATTAGAAGTTCGAGATAAAATTTTATCAAAATTATGAAAAAAAAACAAAAAAAAAAAAATTTTTTTTTTGTCGGATATTCCAAAGTCCGAAAACAGAGATGGTTTTCATTATATAGATTAAAAAATGATTAAAGTTCGTAAAAAAAAAAAAAAAAAAATTTTTTTTTTTTTTTTTACGAACTTTAATCATTTTTTAATCTATATAATGAAAACCATCTCTGTTTTCGGACTTTGGAATATCCGACTTCGCACTTTTCTGATATATACATATATACACAGCTGTGACCTGCCTGCTATAAATGTATAGGCATTAATTATAACACTTCGATTGGAGATATGTGTTGTTGATAAATAGCTAATATCAGAGGTCATTTTTTTTTTTTTGTTTTGTTTTTTTTTGCTACTTATTCATGTACGAATACCAAAGAGCGTACATCGGTCGCGTGATTTGCATTACAACAGGAACTAGGAAAAGATTAGTAACGCGGGGTTATTAGTATATACGCATAATAGTATAGGTACATAAATAGGCATAATAATATAGGAAATAAAAAATGCTAAAAATCACGAAGTAAAATTCATTCATAGTATTATAATGAGAGTTCATAAATATGAACCACAAGGGTTTTAAAAATGGAAATATTCCATTTAAAAAATGTTATTTTTATGCAAAATAAATCCGTTAAACAATAAACCCGATCAATTACATATACATAACTCTTTGAAACAAATAACATTATAAGAATGTATAAGAATTTTTGAACAATCATATACACGTATATATATAGTTACGTGAAGATTTTTGTAATGCAAATTGAAGGAAAGACAAAAAAACAAAAAAAAAAATTACAAAGATTGTAAAAAAAAAAAAAAAATAATCGCGAATATGCCGTCATTTGTTTATCCGTTCATAAATATATTAGTCACCTAGCTCTCGCATATAGTATCCGTAAAACTTTAAGGCTAAAGATCAATTCGTATGATGTACCTATATATGTCTATATATGTATTTATAATTGAAAGTATAATAAATTATGAAAATATGAATCATTATGTTATATCAACTTACCTGGATGAAGTATCCTGCACTAGCCAATATTTCAATCTGTACCCTAATTTTTTTTTTTTTTTTTTTTTTTTTTTTTTAACGATGCACTATAATAATTCTAAGAACACTTGAATTAAAAAGAGACTAATATATTATTGTTAAAATTTTAAGTTATTAATTTAAATATAATGGCTGATACTTCGTTGTTAAATTTGTAAATTTTCGTTTAAAATAAATAATAATTAGGTACGTAGGTACGTATAGTGGATGTAGAGCAAGTTTTATATACTATTTTACTTTTCTGTTAGATTTGTTTTTGTTTAGATTCTTTTATTAATAATTACGAGTTACGATTTTTACGCTTGTCAATGTTATCTGTTTGTTGATTTAATAAAAAAATATATATATTTTATTTCTAAAGTGCTTTTTTTATTTTTTTTTTATTATTATTTTTGCACTGTGTCACTTCTCATTAAACGTTCATTTGATTCGATTACCTTGTTTATTATTTTAATGATTGTTTGATTTTTGTTTAGAAAATAAAATACTAAATCACAGATTGAAAATATATCATTCGCGCATAAAGATTTACTCTTATTTTTATATTTGAAATTTAAATTGAAATTGAAATCGAAATTGAAATTGAAATTTTATTCTACTCTTAGTAAGTCGAATCCGTCTCGCGGGGCGTATTCGAACCCCATGCTCATGCGATGACGTCCCTAACAGAGACTGAACGCGCCTGAACGCTGTCTCACCGTATAAATGCTTCGCGAACCTCGCTTCGTCGGTAATTATCAAGAAAATTGTTTGTTTGCGAGTCTTTGGTAGGGGGCAGAGGGCGTTACCAGTCGGCAACAGTAATGTCGATAAAATAGAACACGTTTCTTATCAACTAGTAAGAAAATTACACCGCAGATAAAACAGTTATAGATCATCACAAGGTAATACCTAATAAGTAATAATATCTACAGAATTCGAAAACCTATATTCTTATACGTTACTCGTAGATCTGTAGATACACTAAACGCAGATTAATTATTGTAAATTTTAAATAAAAAACCAAATTGACTGTAATAATTATCGTTTTTATTCATTATTTTCCATAATATCTGTTCACAAAATTGATACATAATAAGTGTGACAATGATTACAGGTGAAAATTATTTATTTTTTGTAATTGTAATACAATGACGAATGTTTATAGAATGAAATCTCGTTCAATTGGTAGACTTTGATTCCTTGGCATTCTGTAGACTCTGAGTGATATACAATTTAGCCAAACTCTGAGAACAGAATTGAGAAATATGCTGGCTATAAGTGTTTATCTGCCCAGCAACAATCATAGGATTTAGCCTTGGAGGAACTGGCAGAGGTCTCAATAGCTTGTTGATATCATCGTCGGGTAGTGGTGGCTCGTCCTTAGCAGCCCTGGCAGCATTTTCTTGAGCTCTCTTCTGCATTAAACGATTCTTGTCTTGTTGTTGTCTAACAACGAGGTGTTGATGACGATTGAACTTAATGGCTTCTTGATTCAGTTCGTCGACTCTGTCCATCAAGCATCTCAGCTGATTTTCCAAAACAGTTGCAGTACCAAGATCAAGATACTTGTTGCCCTCTTCTTCCGGGATCATTTCCTCCAGTTCAGACATCATTATGTTAGTCAAAATGCTGTTCTTGATGACAATTGGTACTTCGACGAACAAAGTTTCGTATCCAATCTTCAAAGTCCGCAGTGCATCGGGCGTGAATTCTCCCTCTTTGTACATTTGTATCGCTTGTGGAGTCAGCCTGTATGCTTTTAGGGTCAAAAAACCTCTGGCTGACTTAGCAGTGTCGTAAATAACGACGACTGACTCTTCAATTGAAGTCTGGTAATGATACTGCGATTCTAACAACGGATGACTCAGAAAATTACCAACGTCCGCACTCTGGTACCATCCGACGTGAAAATGATCAACGTTGACTCTGCGCAATCTACGCATCATAGCCAACTGGTATTCCTCCTCGTCCATAGTTTCATCGTTCTTTGGAAACGGGAAACAGTTCGTAATTTCTAATCGATTGTTTACAACCAAACCCAGTAAAGCACCTTGAGCTACTTCCATATTACTTGTAGACTCTTCGTGACAGTGTTTGACGATCTTCATCACCGCCAAACCGTCAGTTTGCACGTAATCTATACGCGATTCAGCCTCCGGTATCCTCCTAGATTGTCCTCTTGATGCCATTTTAACTATTTAGAGATAATCTCCGCGTTTTAACGATCACGTTGATCACGATTTTAGATACTAAATTTATCAAAACTGGGCTCGGCGGACAAGCAGATGGAGCACAATGCCGAGATAGGTTAGGAAGGAACGATGGAACTGAACCGACATTCACTCACAGCTTATACATAGACTATAAACTCGGAGGAGAGGCAACTCGATCAACAAAATTCACAAATAGACACGATAGACGAACGTGACTAACTATATTTGTAATGTCAAAAAAAAAAAAAAGGGAGAAAACCTAACCTATCATAACATAACCTATAACCTATCTTACTTTCGCAACATAATAAATAATATTAAGTGAGATTATGACAAGTGTGATAGAAGCGTGAATAAATGTGTAAAATTATGTTTGACGTGTAGATCCGTGGGATATAAATACGAAGAGACGTAAAAATGAACAATTCAAAGAAAATAAATGTTAATTATTCATCGTTGGTTGGTTTAAAGGCAGAACTTCTAAGGAAACAAACAGAAGTTAAAGATGCTAAGGTTAATGCAGACGTAGTACCGACTCAGGCTAAGAATAAGGTTAAGAATAAAAAGGCTAAAAGAAATAAAGTTAAAATTAATAAGGAACTTATCGACATTGATGATGTCAAGGCTCACAAGAAATCGAAATTGATGTTAGAAGCAAAAGCTAGATTGTATGAAAATTTGAAAAAGTCACATAGCAATAAGAACGAACATTTTTTAGTGGATTTTGAAAACAAATCAGAGTCTGAAGAGGATTTTGTTGATTCTGATGATTACGAAGATGCTAACTCTGATCCAGAAGAAGACTGGGTTGAATATGAGGATTGTTTTGGACGTACGAGAAAATGCCTGAGGAGAGATTTGTCCAGAATGCAAGAAAAGGATGATTTTGTTAAACACGAAGTTATGAAGAAATCACAAGCCGATGTAGAAATCGAAGAACCTAGGGCTCAGCCGGTTAAAATTATACCTAAAGAACCAGAGATTGAAATAATGCGTAGAAAATGGGAAGAGCAGACAGAAAAGTTGACAGATAAAATGAATATTCATTATCAAGACGTTTTGTTTGATGAAGCTAGAGCCCACGGCGTTGGATATTATGAATTTTCACAAGACGAAGAGGTCAGAGCTAAGCAACAACTCAATCTTGATGCACTGAGGAAGGAAACTTTACTTAAACAAAAAGAAATGCAGAATCTTAAAGATCTCAAAGATAAAATGGAACAAAATAGATTAAAAGCAGCCAGAATACGACAGAGAATCAGGGCTGGACTGCCTCCTGAACCCATCGAAGAAGAAGTTGAAGAAAAAGAGAGCCCAGAAAAAGTTGATGCAAAGACTAAACCAGAAACTGAAGAAGAGGATGAATCCGATAAGAAAGTAGTAGAATATAAAGAACAGAATTCACTCGTTGAGATTGAGAACAAAATCAAAGCCTTTGGAGAATTACTTGGCAAGAGAACACACTGGCGTGAAATGTCGCAAGAAGAATGGGTCGATAAACGTAGAAAAGATAGAATCAATGAATTCGGACCTGCTTACAGCGGCTTTAAGAGCGCCGGGTATTTAGAGGGGAGAAATGATGACCTGGAAGATTACAAAGGCAGAATTTCGCCCGATACAGGAGATCGTGTGATCACAGCAAGCGATAATACAGTCAGAACATTTGAAATGAAGAACACAGATGCTCGGACTATAGATTCGAACAGACGTGAAGAAGACGTTGCAAATTCTGAAGCCCTGGGAGTGACTAGGGAAACAATTTCCAACATTGATGCAGAATCATCGAACAGTAATGATTCTGATACAATCGGGCCAATGCCTTTAGACATTGAACTACCTAGCCGGGAAATGAACGTTGAAACAGCTTTCTTTGAACTGCCTGAAGATGTGAGAACAGAGTTGTCTAATATCGATTTTTCAAAGCCACCTCCTAATATGAGGATCGAAAGTACGGCAGGGACTTTCATACCTGTACCAGAACCAATTATACTGACTCCAGTTCCACCTCCAGAACCCATATGTATACCTATAGGACATAATTTCCCAGTTGCTGAGTCATTGAGTTCTGAAAATCATGCAGAATTGTTGGAGACTCCTGATGGTCAAGCACCACAGTCTAATTTAGATGAAAATAATATAACTGCTGGACTTAGGTATTTGAGAGCTAATTTCGAACAGCATAAAGATAGCTGATCAAGTAAAATCAATGATTCCTGAATGTAAGAATGTTCTTTTTGTGTATAAAGTTGTTCTAAATAAAATATTTAAATATTTAAGAAACATTATTTTTATTCCGATTTACTGGGATTTACCAGATATGCTACTCTAATATTTGGAATGGCCCTGCTAGGTATAGATTTTTTTGAATTTAGGGCCTTGTTTCTTTCACAGGGATGGTAAATATTGAGCTACAACACAATTGAGTATTTGATCACTTCTAATTTATTATCCTCGTGTATAGAACAAGATAAATTTGAACTGGCAAATATTGAACATAATCACAAAACATTTAACTAATATAAATGACGTGGTACAGTTTCTTTGTTCTTAAACCATAATCAATTAGTTGAGATAAATACTATATAAAGACATAGTGCCATATTATAGAATTACATGATTTCTTATAACATTTCTCAAAACACGTACGCTATGTAACAATGATTCAATGAGTCTATCTAGTTAATTAATTAATAATTCTATACAATCACATCATAATGCGCGCTGATTAATAATTTGCTAAATCTCTCAAATCCAGTTTCAGTTAAGATTCAATTGCTCCGGCAAAACTAGTTCAAATCCAATACATTTAGTGGGGTATTTATTTATATAATTTTTTTTCAATTTCTTTACGTCAATAATTGCAGTCTAGAAGTAGGAATTTTATCTTCTTCTAGTGAAGAAATAAAGGACAAGTACAATGATTGAAAAAAGAAAACAAATCCTTCTCTCCAATCGCATGTCACTTGGAATTATTCTAAACTGTAATTTATCCTATTGGCTATTCGCCTCCAAATCCATATCTGACCAAACAGCTTCCGTCTCACTTTCGTCAGCTGCCTCATCGTTATCCGTATCCGGTAGACCGTCTCCCACATCATAAGTTGTATCTGCATGCTCGTCCCCTACAGTCATGTAATAAGTTGACTCCAATTTTGTAGAAGTACTATCTAAACGATGTAGTCCTTCCAAAGCGCGTCTGTTGCATGGATCTAAACTGTAAAAGAGTGATAGAAGAAGTCAGTAGCTGCTTAAAAAACTTGCTCAATATTTCCTGCACAAGATTGAAATGGCGTTATATATAAAAAAATTGCATCTTTACTTCAAAGCAATAGCATAATGGTCAAGTGCTTTTTCCTGATTATGAACTCTGGCCCAAAGATCGCCTAGCATTTGATGAAATATTGAAGTAGGTTGTAGCTCAACTTGTCTTTCAAGTAGTTCAATAGCCGCTTCTAAGTTCATCTCTTGCTCGTATATTTCGGCTAACAGATATACAGCTGGTAAGAATGTTTCCTCTTGGGTCAACGCCTTCTCTAACAAGTTCTTCGCTTTGCCAACAGACACAGGGTCTTTCATGAGGACAGATGAATAAAGCTGAAACATTATTTTTGTATATAAGTATGAAACGGTGAAAAAAATTCACTCCAAATCATTCATTCTGTTAAAAGCATCGATGATTTATTCACCGTAAGAACCCTTGGCGTGTGTCCCAGGAGTTTACACCCTGTGCTAGCGATATTAAGAGCTTCTCTCAGTCTGTGCATTCCGACGTAACAATCTACAAGTCCTTTATGAGGTTCGTATCTATGCGGTTTTAAAAGAGCAGCTTTTCGAAAATGGTGCAAAGCCTCCTGATACTTCTTTTGTTCAATAAGAATGTTTCCCCATAATATAATAGCCTCGATGCTAGATGGGCACAAGTTTATAGCTTGAACAATTAGCGTGCTTGCTCTGCTGAATTTACGAGCAGCATAGAGAGCGTAAGCCATAGCAATATAAAGTTCAGGGGTGTATTCAGAGTTGGGTGTTATAACTGGTATCAGTTTCTCAAGTTCCTTTATATTCTGTGTTTTGTATAATACAGAGGCGTATATATCCAGGCTGTAAAAATCTCGTATTAAAAATGATGTTTCACTATCTTATTACACATGTTTACTAGATATTATCAAATATCCACCCTTTCGCTAGATCCGGCTCGATCGTTCTGGCCCTTCGTAAACAAGACAATGCGTTCTTGTCGTCACCAGCAAAGTAATAACATTCACCCATGGTAGTAAGCAGGGTAACATTATCTCTTAGAAAGTTTGCGTTGTCCAAAGATCTGAACGATGTTATAGCGTGATTGTATTCACGATTGTGAACATGGGCGTGTCCCCGTATCCACGTGTTCAACCACTCAAGGCTTGGCACGTTGCTGATAGTATTAACGATCATAGAGTTTACTTCTATCCCTTTGACCCCTAGAGCCAAGAGACCTTCTACGGCGTTTAGAGCCAACGGACATTCCCGCAGGACTTCTTTGTATGTCGTAATAGCCGATCTTTCCATTCCCTGTTCTTGAAACATTTTTGCCAATGCCATGTTCACCTAGGAAATAATATGTCCAGAAAATGGCAAAATGATTTTTTTCAGTTATCTATAGCTACCAGAGAATAAACTAGGCTTACTTTTGCAGATCTTTGCTTGCCAGGAATTCCCTGTAAGACTTGTAACGCTTCTTGGGTATTTTTTAACTTAACTAAACACAAATGTATTTGATATTTTATGTCTATATCTGACATTAGCTCCTTTTGTCCTTCTGGTGGCGGTTTTGTCGCACCTTTCGATTTTAATAAACATTTTCTAAACTGTAAAGATTTTTTATACAGCGATTCAGCCTTTCTGTATTTTCCTAGATGAAAAAATGAGTCCGCGCAATGAACGTAGGTAAGGAACTTTGCCTGCGGTGGTAGTAATTCACTGTTATGGTCGCTTAACGATAGGACAAAATTAGCCTGGAAGTGTAAATAAATATAATTTATTTTTTAATTTATTAATATTAATATAATAGCTCTTTCAACTGGGGCTACACCAAGCTACACTGATGTAGTGTAGCCATGTTTGTCTCTCTCTTCCTCACAGAAAAAGAAGAGATGAAGATGGCTACACTGCACCAGTGTAGCTTGGTGTAGCCCCAGTTGAAAGAGCTATAAAACTCAATAGAAACCAAATTTTCTTGTTTGAGTTAGCGGATTTGAGGTTAGTTTTACTTATCTTTTTTCTTATAGTACCATATATATCAGAAAATTTCATAGAAAATATAAACTTACTAGCGAAATCACATTCGAATACAATTCTTGATCGTATAATATTTTAATCTGTTCGTATAAACTTGACATTTTTTTTTTTTTTTTAATTTTTGACAGATGTGAAATTGTTGTGTATACGAACGAACGTAAGTGACGACATGCGGAACATGCGATGCGAAGATGAAAAATCTTTGCGCAGCATCTGTAAATGCGGCGCGAATTTTGAAATTCAAATGTCACATCGAATTCTATTTGGTATTATTATGGAAATCGCTTTAATTCTCAATAAGCTTTCAATTAGGCATGAAATTTATCGATACAGTTTGTACTTGTTATGATTTTACAGTAAATTTTACAATTATTATACGGAATCAAAACTGTATATATAATTAAAAATAAATGTTTGATGAAATCGTATGTAATCCTATACATCGCGGTCATGACCTCGACATTAGATCTGCCCTGAATTTTACGATTACCGATAAATACGGCACTCATATTATACGAATTACGGCTTGCAGGTCTGAAAGTCAAGATTGAATATGTGGCACATCATATGTATTCAGATGAACTGCAAAATGCTTGAAAGCTGTTTTCTTTTTCTTTAACTACTATAATAATTTAGAACAAGTAATCATCATCAATCATCAATCATGTTTTCATTTTTTTTATTCTTTGCAGTTAAATTTTATTTCTGCATACTATACATATATAGGTATACATTATATCATCATATATACGATTAAATTCCTTTCGCTTTCATGATTCACGCATATATACATACATATATGTATTATGTATATATATACCCTACTGAAAATGATTACGTGTTAAATTACATAAAAAGTACATAATAAAACATATGCCAAACTGTATATCGTTATGACCGATATTTATATGTACTTTATTATGTCTTTTAATATATATTATATTACGTAATTAGTTAGAAAATTCATTATTATTTGGTTATTTTACATTTTATTACATACTTTATGACACGTTTACAGATTATCAAAAATAATAGAACAAAATAACGATATTCAACGTACACTAATGATTGAAGTAGCTAAAGGTAAACAGGAAGAGCAAAATATTCGTGCCACTGCAGTTGCAATTTTGCGAAGGAACAGGGAAGTCAGTCATTAGGAATTCATAATGAACGTTCACGAAAACTTCAACTAATCAATAATCGTTTATTCATTTCTTTTTATCCATGAAATATAAGAGCACTACTCTTTATCTATTTTCATCAACTAATGCCCATCTCCACGCTTCATCATATATCATATACTACCGCTTTGAACTTAAAATAATGTTTTTTTCGATAATTTAATCTTTGGCTTATGAGAGATAATATTATATTATTGCTTCCTTCACAATGCATCATCTGTCTCACGATGCCATTGGAAATGTGTTGTTGTTTCCAAAGAGGAGTTTTTCATTCGTAATACTTGGATCTTAAATAATTAATTTTCCTGGAATACAGTATTGGTACTGCCAGCATGAACTTCATCTTTTCAGCAGCTTTAAATTTTTTCGAGTCCAGATGATCACTATACAATTCTACAAGAAAAAATGAACACAAAAAGAAGGAGGGGTCAAAACATTCAAAAATATCAACGATCCAGAAAATTGTATATATGCAATTCAATTACTATATGCAAGTCTCTTCTTTTCTGGAGTGAGAGGTTTCATGGGAGAACGGTCTTGCAGCTTGGTCGTTACTTTACTTATGTTCTGACACCGATTGACAAGCTTTCGCTGTCCCCACAATAGCTCTATCATATTCCTAAAGAATATGCTTGGCTTATTGTGTTGGATCATGAACCATGTATTCGCCGATACTCGAATACCTTCCCCCAAGTAAATCTGTAAACAGACAATTAAGAAAATTATTATAATTATAATGTGACAAAAGTGACTATCAATTTGTGAGTTAACTTACATTCACTAACGGTATTTTAAAAACTTACCCTATCGCCGGTAACATGATACATTTTATGGCCGCGTTCGTCGTTTTCTTGTCCCTCATAGAACCGCAAGGCCTTGTTGATATCTTTGATGATTTTTTTTTCCAATACCACATTCATATTATCTGTAACAACAAATTAAATTGATATCCACACGAGCATGACTACTTTTCTCCAACTTTTAGCTGTGTCGGATCATTTTTCAAATAGCAATACCATGTTGAACAAGGAATGTGAAAACAATCAATTTAGAGAACTGAAATTATTGGAGTAAAACATGCAACTACAATTTTTGCATATAAAAATTACAACATATCAAAATCTTGCTAAGACGTTCACTACCAAAAGAAATATTCCAAAACGAATAAATTAATGAAACTTATTGATCGTACTTGCTCTTCTTTTTTTGCTTTTGAGTTCCAGTCGAAGTCTTTTAGCCTGAATTTCTTCGCGGTCATCCCCATCATCACTGTCATCTACAATCAGTTATTAATTGAATGAAACCTTGCGAATTACCATGATAAATGTATTACCTTCTGCCGATTCACTATCATTCTCATTTTCTGTCAGGTTTCTTGTTTCTTCACGTAACGCTTGCTGATCATTTCCAGCAGCCTTCGCTAGGATTACTTGGTTTTCCGTTTGTTGCTTGCCTTTTGCCCTAGTTTGTACGCCTTGCACGGATATACCGCTGCATCCTGGCCGATCATCATAAACCGCTCCAATTTTCTCTGTGAAAGTTCGTAAATCATTATGTGATTGCATGGTTATTAATTCAATAGAATAGCTTCAGTAGCTAATATCTGCAACTCAAAAAAGTATGTTGTTCAGTTCACCAAATTGAGTGACTACGCTTTACGGTGCAAACTCAAACGTAAGAAACTGGTATTAAAATAATCTGTCAGTTTGAGTTGCAGCAGCATAATAGAATTTAAACAATGTTATGCATGAAAAAATGTTATATGTATTTTGCTTTAACTAAATTTTGGCCCAGGTCGGTCCACTTTTCACCTATTTCTATCAAACCACAAAATTATACCACAACGAAGTTACCTCCTGCTAATCCGATGTTATCACTATTTACTGGTGAAGTCGGTGTCTCTCGATGTTGTAATGGTCGGTTATCGGTTTTTTCCTGGAGCACATTACCAAATGCAGTGAGATTAACTTTCTCGACTCTACGTATGTTCGCCCTGCTCACATAAAGGCCTCCTCCGGTGTCATTTTCTGTACATTTTCGTAAATTATCACTTGCATCCTTTGCAATAAATAATCAAGTGACCGTTTTGAACACATCAGAGATCTGAATATAAATGTTCTTACCTTCAACTTCTTCATCATCTCCTCGGCCAAATAAGTTTTTCCTCACAGTCACTCGTCCAGTCTTAATCGTTTGACCTGATAAATAATAAAAATGATTTCATATACATTTTACACATGGGACTATTCCCCTCCAGTCGACAACGCTTCAGACCTCACAATTAATGCTCAAATTGGGAGGAGCAAATCTTTTTTTCTCAAAAGAATATTTCTGACAGAAATGTCTACAAAACATTCCACCAAGACGCCCCCCCCTGCTGAAAATGATTATGCGATAAAACACATGGTGTTATGAACGAAATTTGTATGTATTTTAATCACATGTTAAATTAAATTATAAAATACATACTAATTTCGTTCATAAAATCATGTGATTTATCACATAATCATTTTCAGTAGGGCTAAAATGATGAAATCGTGATTTGACGTATAAAAAACGAGTTTCCACCAAAGTAAGTTACACCTTTTCAAAAATTTGGATGTTGGGTTTCAAAGATACATAATCAATCACCTGTTGTGATATTTGGCAACTGCGAACGGTTTTGGGTGTCCTGCAATCGCTGAATCATTTGTCTCAAGTCATCAACTTCTTTGGTTTTGTTTTGTAATTCCATTCTCAGATGTACACTCTCATCTTCCACGTTTTCCGTTGTTGATGCATTTACACAGTTTCGCTGGTTATCGTCTTTGTTACCTTTTTTGCCGTCTTCTTTCGTCCCCATGTTATCGACGTTCGTGTCTATGATGTCATGTATTGCTGAGGTGTTATTTTCTTCGACTTCGCTTTCATCATCTGAATTGATAAGGTTTTTTCTAGATGATAAGAACTTTTGTCTGCTGTATTTCTCTAAGATCTCGGCATTTTTTTTATTTTGGGTGTCCTGCATAGCTGTATTCCGTTTTATTTTCTGTAAATCAAAATGATATTTAGACAGATATCAGTGAAACTGAAGTATTCTTCTTAAATTCAATTCAACCTCAATGATTCACGATTGAAGAGAAAATTAATAATATTTGATATTTATATGAATTTAATCACGGGTGAGAGCAACATACTCGAGATTTCAGAACATTTTCCTCGGATTCTGAAGACTCTACTCCATGTGGAATGATAAGTCTTCTACCCTCCGCAGCTTTTATTCTGATTTCTTCCTCACTTTCTAGAAAATAGGAATACCGTTATGACTTTAAAATTCAGATCATTAGAAGGTATGCACAGTAATGTTCGTTAATTGGTTCGCAGTAATAATTAATAATAATCAAATTATTCCATAGAAAAATTTCATGTTCGTGAAATTTTTTTGATAATTTTGAAATTTCCGACACTGTTTTTTTTTTCTTTCAGGTATCCATATTGTGAATGAAATTCTCATCAGTTTCGAATAAAATTTTGCTAGATTAGCTGCTGTCATAAGTCGACGTAAACATAAAACTTTCGATCTATACAGGGTGAATTTCTAACGTAGCTGAACCCTCGGAGCACGTTGAGCTGGCCACCAGTAAAGGTTGTCAATTGTTATATTGCAGGCCCTGGACTTTTGGCCATCTCAATACTACTCTGAGGCCGGTATTCATAGACAGTTAGACAGTCTTAAGTCGACTCGGTACACGACTTAAGCATGGTCTCAGCCAATCAGGACCCATATAACGCTATCTTAAGATGGTCTTGAACAAGCAAGTTCTTAAGAACTGACTATGAATATACCAGCCTGAGTGTTCAGACGTTAGAAATTCACCCTTGTAAACAAAACACAGATGCCATGTGGGCTCGTAGGTAAGATAGAAATCATATCAATCAACAAAATCGAACTGTGCTAGGCGATTCCTAGCTTACATGATGTAGCGAGGAGATGTCAGCGAGGAATCGCCTGGTGTACCCCAATTGAACCACCATCATGATAGCGTTATTGTGTCAATTCTTCTATCGCATTTAATGATAATCAAAGATGAAACGATGCAACCGTGGCCGTATCTACATTTCGGCATAAAGTTAAACTCACCTCCCAGTAGCAGGATAAACGCAGGATAATGCCCAACATGTTCATGTTCCTCTTCGCACTCGACAACGCAGTCACGCCATGCGACGTAGTAAACCTGTCTTTTCTGAAAATCATCCGCGTTCGTCGGTGTGATATGAGTTTTTGAGTTCCTTTTAAATTTTACGTTTCCGATAGGTACGGTTAAGAAGCGTTTTGTATCATCTTTATACACTATGTACGCGAACGCGATTTCACCGGGCATTTTGTCCACGTGCAATTTATTTATTTGTTCACTTTTTTTCTGTTTCTGGTTCTTTAGCCACACAAATGTTGTTCGTCGCAACTAACCACTATCAGGAACTGCTTTAGAGATTGTTTTATTTCCTTTCAGCTTCTTCTTCTTAGCTTATAATTGTTTAACACTCACTGCGATGGAAAACACGTGCTTCACGTTTCACTGTTTCACTGTATTAGGCCGGTGGGCATGATGAAAAGAGACCCGCCGTCACTGACGTCGCAGCACGCATGCGCGACGTTCGAAATTATATACCGCCGAAATCGGTTACTCCCTGGGCTGTGTTCCAAAACTTTACTCTAGTGATCCGAATCATCCGAGTACGTCTATGACTACGTTTTCACCGGGGCAGAGTCAAATGGGGTTAGCCAATTGAGAATAAGATTTGAAGAGAAATTCCCTATTTTCTTCTCGAATCTCGTTCCTGATTGGCTTACCCCGTTTGAACTCTGCCTCGGTGGAAACGTAGTCTATATCGTTGCTTCACCCATGACAATAGAGAAAGATGCAACATACTCGAATCACTAGAGTAAAGTTTTGGAACACCAGCCAAGCAGTTAGAGCAGGCCTGCCCCGGGAGCCAATAGAATCGTCAAGTTGATTGAAAACAACCAATCAACAGCCGCAGGCCTGCTCTTGGCTGCATAACCGAATTTACCCGTGTTCCGAAACAAGACTTACCCACAAGGTATTGGCAGAACATTTATCACTGGTGCGATCCGTAGCACGTTTTATAAACCTTCGTACGTCGAAAAAGTTTTAGGATTATATTAGTATTTCCGATTCGAACCTACACGATGAAATCTGTGAAGAGGCGAAAAGTTTATTTAGACGGTGACGTAAAGATTAATGACACTGCAATGTTTAGAGCAAGACGAAAAATCTCAAGTGAAGAGGAAACTCGCAAGCAAGTAAGTTCAATCATCCTTATCAGGCTACGGTCTTTAATAGGAGTTAAGCCAAAGGTTTTGAAAAAAAATCATCCTAACCCAAGACGGTTATATGGGGTGTGATACACCCCACGTCATTTTCGAGCTCGGTTTCCCCCTCTTAATCCCGGAAACCGACGTAATTACCCCTAACTAGTTTTCTTTTTTTTTTCAATTCTTTTTTTTTTCGCGAATTTTTTAAACATACTCGACACCAAAATTGTTGTTACATTCTTGGATAGGGTAATAGAGAAACGTTTGAAATATGTTTCCAATTTTTTCGGGGCCGCCAGGATAATTTTACGAAATTCTACAGCGCTTCAAAGTGCTGGGGTCTGTCACACCCCATGGGACCACCACGGGATTCTCATGAGGTGTGACTGCCTTGGGTTTTTCAGTCACCGTAGCTTGTGATTAGCTTTTTTTATCAGGCTAGGGATTAGTTATTCGAGTCATCGATTCCCTATTGCAAAATTTCGAGTAGTCGAGTTCTTTGTTAGCCCACGGCTTAGAGTCTACAGACATGGAAGAAGCATTGCATATCCTTTCGTGCAAGCTGAAAATTTCCCAGAGAGGGAAGTAGTAAGAATACATGCCATCTTTGTCTCGCAGGCTGTGAATGGGTAGGTACAAAAGAGAAGGCATGTACTCTCAGTATGTCCCTCTCTCCCACAGCTCGGACTACTTGTTCAGCGTCGATGCTTCACTCACGTCGGTATCAGTGCAGCTCTAAGGCCAACGAGGACTGGTAGAAATTTTGATCTGATTTTGTAATACATTTCGTTATACATTTTTGTTCAAAATTTTGACGAAGTTGGAACTCTTTTTGGGAAAGGTAACCTGCCAGGTCTCGGAGATTTGGTGTTTCAGGCTTGCACACAAAACCATGCGATTCCAATTTCTACACTAATATTGAGGGGGTATACACACCTTGAAAATGTTTTTTTCCAAATCACTGCTACGCTCTGATAGAACATCCTAGTGACTCAGTTCTTTTACAGTTGATTAGTGCTATTTTAATACACAGTTCATGATTTTACCAGATTTTATGTCCTCCGCTGAAAAAAAATGTAGTCCCTCGAAGAAAAAGTAGTTGTCGTAGGGTACACGTTGCTGCGTTGCATGAAATTTCTTCAAATTTGGAGGAAATATTCTGTATGAATGTAATTTAGGGGCATACAAATAATATTTCATCTATTCAAGTTTTAGGCATAGAAATTTTTGATTTCAAAATATTTTTTCCAAAATGATGGAAAAAAAAGTCTTACACTCAAAAATGTCTATGTCTAAAGCTTGAATGCATGGAATATTATTGGTTTGCCCCTAAATTACATTTACAATTACATTCATACAGAATATTTCCTCCAAATTTGAAGAAATTTCATACAACGCAGCAACCTGTACCCTACGACAACTACTTTTTCTTCGATAAACTAAATTGTTGTTCAGCGGAGGACATAAAATCTGGAAAAATCATGAACTATGTGTGAAAATAGCACTAATCAACTGTAGAAGAACTGAGTCACTAGAATGTCTTCTCAGAGCATAGCAGTGATTTGGAAAATAGTATATGGCGTTGCTGGGGACGAAAGTTGGCCGTAGTAACGCACGATATTTTTTATAATAAGTGCATGAAGGTGGAGCGTTGCGTCAGTTTAGATGGGACGTTTCCCAAGGGACGAAAGTGAAATAATTGTGGACTGCGCATGCGTCAACCTTACTTTGTAGTCCTGGTATGCATTCGGCCACATTCGTCCCACTAAACTGACATGCAACGCCCTACTTTTCATGCACGTGTTATAAAAAATTATTTTCAAGGTATGTATACCCCCTCGACTAAATTCACAACATTCGAAAAACTGAATATAGAATATATGAAATATTTTGTCATTCTATATGAGGGTGTCCGTTATTTCCCAAATTGTTTTTTCTTCATAATTCATTTAGATTCTGTAAATTAATTTTTTTACTTTTCTGATATCTTTGATACTCTTTCGCATTTAATGTGTCTTTAAGTTTTGTTTTTTCATTCGGGTATCTTTCGAGCCTATAATTTGATGGCTCAACAGATGCCATAACAGAAAAAGTATCAAAGGTATCAAAGAAAGTGAAAAAATGAATTTTGAAAATCGACAAATATTGTGAAGAAATTTTTGTACGTCAATTTTCAAATCTGATTTTCTGAATGGACGATTACAGAACAAAAATCAACAATACATAGTTACATCAGAATAGCTGCTGTAGTTAGAGAAGAACAAAATAAAACGTTAAAAGTGCAAAATCCTGTTATTAAAATGGGAAAAGTATCGTCTTAGAGGCACGGGTTGATCACCTCGAAAGTGAACTTTTTTGGTCAGAATACTTTTGTTGAGACATAAACTCGCGAATTAGGGGGCTTATTGTGGGAGAAAAAAAAATTGGGAAATAATGGACACTCTATGCTTACTTTCAGTTGTGACATTAATAGATGAGAATTTGGATTATGAATTCATTTTCAGACCTCACAGGATGATATCTGCCATGATGACCAGCCATCGATTGCTGAGAACCTTACTCATCTTCTCGATACCGCAGTACCAAGTTATGTGAGTTTTAACTTCCTTATTACGTGTACTCTTTCCTTGTGGGATATTTCTCTGTCAAAACTGAGAAAAATTGTTGATAAGTATAAATAATGATTCTGAAATTTTTATTTTCTTAAAAAAAGTCTGAAAAAGTCTTACTAACTCCGAAAAACTCTTCATTTGACATAAAAAGTCAGAGTATTTGCAACATTTCGGAATCTTCCAGAAGAGTTTTTCTTAGTTATTAGGACTTTCCGCAGGGAATTTGTGCGGCTACGGAAAGAGTTATTCTGAGTTTTTCTTGAATATTAAAATATTGAGTAGTAGGGTGGGCCAAAAAAAACTTTTAATTTTTTTTTCTTTAGTTACCATGAAAATATTGTTCAAGATGATGAAAAAAAAATTCTCTGAAAATTTGAGCTCTTAATATTAATATTAAGAGGTGCCTCATCGCGATTTTTGATTTCCCATTTAAATAACACAGGAAATTTTTTTCTTTTTATTTGGAATTTTATTCCGTTTCAACGAATCATCCTGTTGTGAAAATCAATACATATTCTTGTAGGAAATTAAACGATCTCCAAAAAAGGTCTGATGTAATTTTTCGCTAAGTTCACTCGTTTCAGAGTTATTCAAGGTTAAATTTCAACCTCAAACGGTGTATGACGACTTTTTTTTTCGACTTAGCAAAAAATCACATCAGACCTTTTTTGGAGATCGTTTAATTTCCTACAAGAATATGTATTGATTTTTATAACACGATGATTCGTTGGAACGGAATAAAATTCCAAATGAAAAAAAAAAAAATTTCCTGTGTTATTTAAATGGGAAATCAAAAATCGCGATGAGGCACCTCTTAATATTGATATTAAGAGCTCAAATTTTGAGAGGACTTTTTTTTCATCATCTTGAACAATATTTTCATGGTAACTAAAGAAAAAAACATTAAAAGTTTTTTTTGGCCCACCCTATTGAGTAGAATTGCTGCAACGGTAAGAAAATTATTATTTAAATCAATAAAATACATAAGTTACGGAGGGGCAAATATTAATCATTTCTTTATTCAGTGACATAAATTATAAATATTTTTTGGTACATTCTTCGTACATGTAAACGTTGTCTGTTATCGAATCTTTTCTTGCATCAAACACTATCTATCAAATTTTATGACAAAATATTCTTAAGAAATATATATCAATTAAATACATGAATAATAAATAGAATATTTATAAATATAGATTATTAACATTTTCATGAATAATTGCAATATCTAGGCAGTTTTTTCGCTTAAAGATGAACTTTTTTTTTTTTGTTCGTTTTTAGAGCTTCTAGTATAGTAATTAATGTTGATCCATATAATTATAAAGTTTTTGGATAGTCGATTTCACAAGCTACTTAATATCTATACATTAAATATAGTCATTATTGTACATCAGATTGATGAAAGTTTTCATCCCAGGTATAGAGAATCACTATATTCTGCGCCTATTGACACATTGCTTCTCTTCGTTTATCGCTCGTGCAATATTCATTCGGGGAATTTGAAGACTTCTTCCCACCTGAAAAATGTTGAATGCGTAGTCAGTCTCAATACTTCCACTGGCAGGATACAAGATTCTGTAATTCGCCATAAAGTATCAATTTCATCGCAATATTATATTTATTATTTAAGAAGAATACGTATATACCTATATAATATATAGTTATCGCATGGAATGGCATTGTGTCACAATAGGCGAGGTGAAGATGTCTTCTTTCTTCTTTATTCATTGATTGGTTATTGGCTCAGTCAAGAGGTTATATACCAGAGGTTAAGATGTCTGATTAATCGTTCATGGGCGACAGCCTGATTTAGGAACAAACTGCGGCGAAAAAACCTCTCCCAATAAGAATTGGCAATTACTCTTCACTACACGATATTTTTGAATTCATTTGATTTAATTAATTTCTGTATGGATTGACGTATTGACGTCGATCGTCGCGCATGCTATAGTCATACGCGAAACTGCGCGAAACTGCCTTGGTAAAAGCGTCGTCTGCTAGGAGCAGACGTGTTTCTCAGCGATCAAGCAGGAGCAGACGACCCTTGAAGGCAGTTTCGCGTATGACTAGCATGCGCGACGATCGACCTCAATACGTCAATCCATACAGAAAATAATTAAATCAAATAAATCCAAAAATATCGTGTGGTGAAGAGTAATTGCCAATTCTTATAAGGAAAGGTTTTTTCGAGGCAATTTGTTCCTAAATCAGGCTGTCGCCCATGAATGATTAATCGGATATCTTAACCTAACCTATTGTGACACAATGCCATTCCATGCGATAACTATATATATTATATAGGTAAATACGTATTCTTCTTAAATAATAAATATAATATTGCGATGAAATTGATACTTTATGGCGAATTACAGAATCTTGTATCCTGCCAGTGGAAGTATTGAGACTGACTACGCATTCAACATTTTTCAAGTGGGAAGAAGTCTTCAAATTCCCCGAATGAATATTGCACGAGCGATAAACGAAGAGAAGCAATGTGTCAATAGGCGCAGAATATAGTGATTCTCTATACCTGGGATGAAAACTTCCATCAATATGATGTACAATAATGACTATATTTAATGTATAGATATTAAGTAGCTTGTGAAATCGACTATCCAAAAACTTTATAATTATATGGATCAACATTAATTACTATACTAGAAGCTCTGAAAACGAACAAAAAAAAAAGTTCATCTTTAAGCGAAAAAAATGCTTAGATATTGCAATTATTCATGAAAATGTTAATAATCTATATTTATAAATATTCTATTTATTATTCATGTATTTAATTGATATATATTTCTTAAGAATATTTTGTCATAAGATTTGATAGATAGTGTTTGATGCAAGAAAAGATTCGATAACAGATAACGTTTACATGTACGAAGAATGTACCAAAAAATATTTATAATTTATGTCACTGAATAAAGAAATGATTAATATTTGCCCCTCCGTAACTTATGTATTTTATTGATTTAAATAATAATTTTCCTACCGTTGCAGCAATTCTACTCAATATTTTAATATTCAAGAAAAACTCAGAATAACTCTTTCCGTAGCCGCACAAATTCCCTGCGGCAAGTCCTAATAACTAAGAAAAACTCTTCTGGAAGATTCCGAAATGTTGCAAATACTCTGACTTTTTATGTCTAATGAAGAGTTTTTCGGAGTTAGTAAGACTTTTTTTAAGAAAATAAAAATTTCAGGATCATTATTTATACTTATCAACAATTTTTCTCAGTTTTGACAGAGAAATATTTCCACAAGGGTTTCTATCAATAGAATGGCATGCTATCAGCGAGAGTCATTTGGGGGCTTATAAAAACCTTAGCACGGTTTTTCCGAACAATTTTAAAGTCAACATAATCCCTGATTTCGACTTGCCGAGTGTGCACTTGTTTATGGTGTGATCAAGTTCACACTAATGCACAAAAAGATGTTCAAGCATTTTTCAAAACCTTCATTTCATTCCATTTTGGAGTTCAATGGTAAGAGTGTTGAGATACATAAAGTCCGATAATGAAACTTTAAGTGATCAACGACAAATTCAGTGCTTTGATTGAATCCGTGACTCTTCACATCCCAAAGTGTACTGATCATCCCAATTTCATACATACCCTCATCATAAAACAATTACTTTAACTCACCGAATTGAGAAATAATTGTGTAATGTTTTACATTGATAGAGTATACCGAGCGATGACGATGACTGGGAACAAGACCAGATGACCCCCGACGATGAACAGATTGAGATAACAGAAGCTAGCTGCAGTAACCCAAAGAATCTAGCTGATTTACTACAGACCCCAGGTTTCTGCGATACGATAAAGACACCAGTGGAGAGAAGCCCGGCAGAGCTACTTGTAATGGTGCTTAAATACTCGATAGCTAACAAATTGCCTTTAACGTCAACGGCAAATTTATTGAGACTAATTAATAGTATTTTCCCTACACCAGTCACACCGGAATCTCGCTATATGATTGACAAATTATGCAATCCCAAAGATACTGCCAAATTTCACGCGACGTGTCCGAACTGTTCCATGTATCTAGGTGAATTTAGCACTTTGAAAGTCACGGAGGTATGTGGGAACTGTCAAACAATCGTTGATACATCAAATCCGTCATCCGGATGTTATTTTGCCATAGTTGACCCTTCTGATGCAATAGCGGATTATTTACATACATTCGAAGACCATTATAACTACGTAATGCGCGAAAGACGGCATGAAGAGGGTCACATAAAAGACGTGTACGACGGAAAGTGCTACAGGAATTTTGTAAGAAGTTTACCAGAATCCGAAAAATATCAATACGTCACTGCCGCTTTTAATACTGATGGAGCGCCGGTGTTCGAAAGTTCGACCTATTCAATCTGGCCCATATATTTAATGATAAATGAATTTCCTGTAGAGCACAGACTGAATAATCTGATCGTATGCGGCTTGTGGTTTGGCAAAGGCAAGCCCCAAATGAGTATATTTTTAGATGCGTTTGTCGGAAAAATTAACGACCTCTCAACCAAAGGTATCCCGTGCACAATCAAAGGGCAGCCGTTATCTGTAAAGTTGTATGCATTAATATGTTGTGTTGATACCATAGCTCGTGCGCCCATGAACGGAACAATGCAGTTCAATGCATTTTTCGGTTGTGACTGGTGCTTGCACCCTGGTGAATGGGTTGATGGTAGTGTGCGATACCCGGTATTGGAAAGTATTTGTAAAAATAGAGATATGAAAAATACGATTAAGCTGATGAATGAAGCAGTACAAAAGAGACTTCCCGTCTTCGGCGTTAGGAATGCCTCACCACTTATCTATTTGTACTTCTTCGATATCATCCAGGGATTCGTGCCAGATTATTTGCATTGCTTGCTGGCCGGTGTTGCAAAACAATTGACAGAGTGTATCATAAGACAAATTTCGGCAAATGACTTTCGTATTATAGAATCACGAATATACAAAATTAAAGCACCTAATCAGTTAGGCCGTTTGTCTCGACCTCTGAAAGACAGATGTATGTGGAAAGCCCGTGAATGGGAAAATTGGCTGCTTTATTACAGCATACCAGTTCTTGAATCCATCATAAGTAGACAGGCGCTCCAACACTGGAGTTTAGTTGTTGAAAGCTTGCACATACTATTGAAAACCGACATAACACGTACAGAATTAGATGAGGCTGACCGCATGCTGCATGAATTTGTTTTTGGAGTACAAGAGATTTACTCGAAGGCTGCGATGACCTATAATATTCACCAACTCTTACACATTACCAAGAGTGTTTACGATTGGGGGCCACTGTGGGCGCATTCCACCTTTCCGTTCGAATCGGGAAATCACCAATTACTGACAGCAATCAAGTGTGCCAAAGGTGTCAACCAGCAGATACTGAGATACATAAACATGCAGCGTGCGGTAGACATTCTTGAGAAAAGAATTCACCCATCTACTTCTGGGATTGTCCGCCAGTACTGTGAGAATTTATCTAATCCGCGAACCAAGAAATGTATTCAAATCGCTGAAATCACTTATTTCGGAAGCACAAACATCATGAATGAACAGTTACTAGGTAGATTTGATTTGTCATCGAACACAAGAGCATTCATGAGAATCGTGAAAAGTGGCTGCATCTATGCTTCTTCTGAGAAAGAAAATGCTCGCTCATGTAATTCGTTTGCGCGACTTGGTAACAAAACATATGTCAAAATTGTTAAATTTGTCGTTGACGATGAAAGTAATAAACAACTAGCGATTTGCAATGTCATGCACACAACATCTAGTGATTTTTCAAAATCATTACGAAAAATCAGGTCAATAGATACTGAAGTAATCGCTGTGAAAACTGCTGACATTGCCAAGATTTGTGTATTTTTACATGTTTCCGATGTAAAATATCTTTGCGAAGTACCCAATTTATATAAATATTAATCGAGAATGAATAACTGATTGTAACTTGTAGATCCGAGAATGTTATTACTGAATTCAAAATATAAACAAGGGTGACATTCAATTCCATCACGTGAGAGTTTTTGATATTATAAAATACAAGAAACAAATAACTATTTCACTGACTGCTCCTAGATCATACTAAAATACAATCCAAAAGGTATGAAAAGAAAAGATATTGTGAATTGTGATCTATTGTTATGACCCAGAGGGAAAAAAAAAGAAAACAAGTGCAATAAATAACTTAATAAACGATTATTGATTAGTTGAAGTTTTCGTGAACGTTCATTATGAATTCCTGTGACTGACTTCCCTGTTCCTTCGCAAAATTGCAACTGCAGTGGCACGAATATTTTGCTCTTCCTGTTTACCTTTAGCTACTTCAATCATTAGTGTACGTTGAATATCGTTATTTTGTTCTATTATTTTTGATAATCTGTAAACGTGTCATAAAGTATGTAATAAAATGTAAAATAACCAAATAATAATGAATTTTCTAACTAATTACGTAATATAATATATATTAAAAGACATAATAAAGTACATATAAATATCGGTCATAACGATATACAGTTTGGCATATGTTTTATTATGTACTTTTTATGTAATTTAACACGTAATCATTTTCAGTAGGGTAGCTACAGATAAGTATGCGCAAATCTTTTAGATTACAGCTAAACTGCAACCAGAACAGCATAGTATATGCGTTCGTAATAATACAATATATTATATGCCTCGCAAATGTCTAAATAGAGCAATCATCGCCTGGTCCCCCAATGTGATATGATTAACGGCTTATTGGGTCGTAATAATAATCCGCAGTTATCAGTTCAATATATTTATTATAGAAAAACGCGTTCCGATTGGTTCAGAAACTCGCAATTTCGTAACTACAATACAAGGCTATATATCACACGGTGTCCTTTCACTTTCAAGGAAGTTCAGGTATCCCACAATTTTCAGTCTATCCGTGTCGTGCGGTGTAACAGGTGGGCTAATTTTAATTACATATTTCAAATATATCCGTCCGATATATTCATACTTATATACTAGGATATATGTTATAGGAACTTATAATATGTCAAGTATTAAATATCACAACAGGATTTTCTTGTTTTCAACACAATTTCATTATACAGATATTAGAAACATTAATTATTAATTATATTATATATATTAAATGACTAATTGATTAATTATAATTATATGGTGATTAATATATATGTACTCTATTGTGTATATCGTAATAATATATTACTTACCTTGAAAAAAGGAAATTACTTCAACGCGGATAGAAAAAGATATGGAAATAATATATAATTACGAATAGAATATATGAGAATTTGTTTAAATAATTCCAATAAATTTATACTACACGGGTGAATCATCTCTCTTAGTTTCTGTTTCTATTTCTAAATAAATTATTCTTCTGATATATACGAATTCTTATGTTTCTATTATCGCAATAATGTAAACAAAAGATTATTTAGCTCTTTCTCTTATACCTAATTCTAACATAAGTATAACCTTGACTGTTTTTGCATATATATTCATATACATATACGTATACGTATATATTTATATAAGCAAACAGTTTGATTGAAATTTAACCGGCACGTGTCTCTCACACGCGGATAAGACTATGCATATAACTTTTGGGCGTTGCTATAACACGAGTTGCTTTGACTTATGTATATATATATATATATATATATTTTTTTGTTCCTTTTGCAATCGAACTCGTACTGACAAGTCACAGTGGTAACATATTTCCGGCAAACATCCTAAGATAAATTACCACACTGATTGTGTATATATGGCTATTTTATCTTAAATAATAGTTTAACAAATAACATAACAGGAAATATGATAATATAGGATATACGACATATGATATATGATAAGAATTAACCATTTCCGATCTAGATTAATGGAAATAAAGAAAACATACATACATAAGTTGCATTTAATAATTTAATTACGTAATCGTTATAATATATGGAATATGGATACTATACATATTTATATTTGTAATCTAAACTGTGATTTTCTCGCGCATGTCATAGGTTCAATCATCTACGTTCTTAAAAGTTGAATCTAAAAGTAAAAAGTATTGAAAACAACATCGTGGTATAACGATCACCGCAAAGATGGGTGGAAAACAGGGCAAAAGCTTCTCTCCCAACAAGGGTATCAAGAATAGTGGGGATCATAAGACGCCGGTGAATACTGGTAAGGATATAAAAGGCCGCATTATAATCGAATGAATAAGAAACAGTTGAATAGGAGGTCGTATTGATTCCATAGTCCGAGTTTACCAAACTGCCGGTTGTCGGCGTAACGAAACAAGCACGTGCGGTTGTATTACGTCACAATTATCATCACATACATATACGTCTACTGCCATTATTATAGCATTGCGAAATTTCAATTTCACAGAAAAGTAAAAAAAAGCTTTGTACCTACTACGTACGTACGGTAATCGATTTGTCACAGTAATGGCAAATACGGGTAAGTTGAAAGCGGAATAATCTAATCTGTATGTTTCGGTATAATATTGATTCATCAATACGATGCCGGTGATAAACTCAAAACATGTTCTGACATATCGCGGAGTTTGATTAGAAATTTGTCATGACAGACGCGTCAAATGCTCGTAATATATTTCCTATTTCAAAGAATACGACGCTGTGAATTTTTACACGCAAAAATATCGGATGCGTATATTTAGAATTAAAACTCGTGTATAAAAAAAAAAAAAAAAAAAAAAATGAGCGAAAAAATACCTGGGGTAAATGATTCTCGAGAAAATCAAAATTGCGATGAATGTAACAAACCCAAACAACTCCCTGCAGATCCTCACCATTTATATAATGTAGCAAAATGCTGTTGTTCTTGTAAGTCAATACATACATACATATCGGAATCTGAAAACGCTTCATTACAAATTTGGGATGTGAAAGGTGAATTATACACCTCGAATTTTTGGCAGCCCGTTTCTCAGCTAAAACACATCCGATCGATGTGAAATTGATATCAGTGATGCAGAAAAAGTGCACGGAGGTAATGATGCTCTTGGATTTCCAAAAAGCGAAAATGTTTCGGGTGTTTTCATATTTATCAAGTACAACGTCAGCAACAACGATTATTCGTTACAAAGCACTCTTGATATAAAATTGTACATTTTATTTTCGCTTTTTGGAAATCCAAGAGCATCATGCTCTCCGTGCACTTTTTCTACATCACTGATATCAATTTCACATCGATCTGATGTGTTTTAGCTGAGAAACGGACTGCCAAAAATTCTAGGTGTATAATCCACCTTTTATTTCCCCTTAAAACTACAGCGAACGATACATTCTGATTAAATTTTACTTTAGGTCAGCCTGAGAATGTCGATTACATTGAAGGAGTTGTGTGCAACGAGAATGACATCAGGGAAAATGAAATGAAATTATTACCGTTGGGTGAAGACGGCGGTAAGATTCTATTGATTAAACAAAACGGTGAACTACATGCCATAGGATCAAAGTGCTCGCATTATGGAGCTTCGTTAAATACTGGAGCGTTGGGTCAGGGACGAATAAGATGCCCATGGCACGGAGCATGTTTCAATGTTAAAACCGGAGATATAGAAGATTATCCTGGCTTAGATTCATTGCCATGTTACAATGTAAGCTTATCATTATCAAACTCGTCCAATATATGAAAATTACCATTTTTTGTCATCCTAGTAATCACAGAAATCTTTCATCATAGATTCTAAGTTGATAAAAAGCAGTTTAATGATAACATTCATCGACTTCTTCATACATTGGCTTCTCTAAATACTGTGATATCCACAATATGTAGAGAACGTTTTATTCTATCACAGAATTCTGGATCATTATAATGACCTAAAATTGTTTCAGGTATCTGTAGATCACAAAGGTGATGTAATGGTACGTGCTAAGCGCAGCGAACTCAAGACGAATAAGCGTACCAAAGAGATGGTAGCATTCAGGGCAGATACAGGAAAGACTGTGATAATAGTTGGAGGAGGTCCAGCGGGTGCAACTTGTGCCGAAACATTGCGTCAAGAAGGATTTACAGGCCGCATAGTTATGATTTGCAAAGAATCTGCTCTGCCTTATGACAGACCAAAACTTTCCAAAGTGATGGACGTTACCATTGATAAAATTTTACTAAGACCACAAATATTCTATAACGAACATCACATAGAAACTTTACTTGGAAAAGAAGTTATAGGTAGATTTATCGATCGCTTATCTTATCCTACTTTGCAGAATACGAAAAAGTACAATCCGCTATAACATTTATTCACTTTTAAAGGACTAGACGCAAGTCAGAAGACAGTCAAGCTGAGCAGTAACGAAGATCTTTCATACGACCATCTGTTCATTGCAACAGGAAGTAAACCGAGATTACCTAATCTGCCTGGCGTAAATCTAGCAAACATTTTCGTAATGCGTAATTACACCGACGGCGCAGCAATATTTGCTCAGCTCTCGCCCGAGAAACATGTCGTCGTATTGGGTCTAGGTTTTATAGGAATGGAAGCCGCTGCTTATTGCGTTGGAAAATGTGCATCAGTCACAGTCATCGGACGAGATTCGGTACCTTTCAAAGCTGTATTTGGAGAGGAAATCGGCGCTAGAATTAAGCGAGAATTTGAACAAAAAGGTGGATCTTATTATAATGTTTAGTCATTATTATAAACTGAGATCGAATTTTAACTCTTTTTCTTTTTTTTTTTGTACTTTCAAGGCGTAAACTTCGTTCTGGATAATAATATTGATACATTCTTGCCAAAGGATGATGGGACAGTGCTGAATCAAGTTAAACTTCTAGACGGAACATACATCGCGAGCGATATAGCTATTCTTGGTGTTGGTTCTACATTTAATACGGACTGGCTTAAGGAGACGCAGGTGCAGCTGTTGGAAAACGGTAGCATAGCTACGGATAGGGTACTGTATCATTTTCACAAAACTGAAATTTAATATCGTAATTATTGATAAGACAGATAAAGAAAAAGATTTGAAAAGTAGAAGAGATGCTGACGGTAAGAAGGGCGCAAAGCGTAAAGAGAATAGAAATGTTGAAAAAAATTCTAAGGTAAAAAGCTGATGATTTTATTCGACGATTTAAGATATTCTATCAATCAATAATATCATTCATTAGGAAAAAGGCGAACAAGTAGTAGAGAAAAAAATAAAGGTCAGTAAAATGAAGCATGTGAATTTTTTTTTCAAATGGAGTAAATTAACACTTATCATTTCTTATCTCACTTATCATTTACAGCAGAATGTAACATTGCTAGAATATTATGGTAGAGTTTATAGATTGTGAAACTAGTTACAGCTAGCTGCTTGGATATAGGGTTCTCAAATTTTCTAATTTATGATATAGTAATTAGCTTCATTGAGCTGTTATATAGAAAATATTGGTAGATCTAGTTAGGTTTCTAAAAACTTTGCATACTAGGGTAAGATAAGAGACCGCCAAGTTAAGGAGGAGGTACAACCGGCTGAGGAAATTCCAGAGGTATAATAAAACAATATAAATTTCAAAACGAAATACTACATGATTGATTATTACGATAGAAAGATGTTGCGATGAAGAAAGTCGAGCTACGACAAAATGGTTCTGTTCTGGTAAACAAGGTAAAATGAAGGTCTAACTCCATGAATGCATAATACGACACTAAAAAAATTGCCAATTTATTATCTGGCCCAAATAAGCGTCAAGGTGTAATATTAATTAGAAAATAATCAAGAATCAAGAGAGTTTGTGTTTGCTCGTTTCAATTTCGTAATCAATTGAATGAAATACATTTTTTACAGTTCTTGAAAACTAACGTGGAGAACATATACGCCGGAGGCGATATTGCATTTGCTCCGGTATATAGTTCCGGAGATATGCCAGCATCCATAGGACACTTTGGATTGGCACATTACCACGGAAGAATTGCCGCCTTGAATATATGTGGTAAAGAAACACCGTTGAAGGCAGTGCCGTTCTTCTGGACTATGCTGTTTGGTAGAAGTTACAGATATGCGGGTAAGAATCTGAATCCAATTTTAATACTTTGCTGCCTTTGACGATGAGAACTTAAAATAGAAAAAAATGAAGTATGAATTTTGGATCTGGAATTTATTTGGATGAATTATTTTAAAGGAAGCGGAAGAGCAACTGGAATAAAGATCCTTGGATCTGTAGAAGACTTCAAATTCTTTGCCTACTATTTTAAGGACGGAAGAGTCATAGCCATGAGTAGCGTGGGAAGAGATCCTATAGTATCAGATTTTGCCAATTTATTGTACGAAGGAAGACAGCTGACACAGGAAGAAGTGGAAAGAGATCCGCTCGCTTGGATGCCTAACAAACCGAAAGATTTACTTCCAGCAGTATCTACTCCAGTCATTAATTCGTAAGAATTTAATTTCTAAAGAGTTTTTACCGTTTGTGTATTTTGTAAGTGTAAGAGTAATATATAATTTATAAATAATTTATAAATATATCTATGGAGATTGAAAATTAACTGTTTATATTATGTAGTTCTATAAAAACTGTCTTAAGTTATGCAGTCTTTAATCCAGTTTAGCGATAACGCTAATGTATTTCAAATCAAATAGTATTATATGACTTTCGACAGTTTTATGTAAGACTATAACTTTCAAACAAAAATGGTGCAGAATGTATAATATTTTCTATTTTTTTTTAACTATAGAGGTATTGAAAATGATCTGTAATTAGTCTCCTGTAGCCAGTATTAACTTTTAGACATTTATTAAATTATGAGCACAATCTGAACAGGGACCAATGTTTTGACTTTATGTTTTATCTTTTAAAATCATTCAGATGTACTCAATGTACTTCATCAACTCTGATTAAATGTTTGAATATAGAATTTTGATGAAAAGCGTTAAAGAATAAATCTGCACCGAACTAGAATGCAGTAAAGCTTTTAAATGAAGTGTTTTTATTTATTAGAATATAATATGAAGTGTTGAAAATCTATAATCATGTAAACGCATTAGTGCACAATCTTTGTTGAAAGCAAAATAGTAAACCGTTGGTTTTTTAAATATAAATATATCTATTGTATACTACGATGAAAGTATATGAAACGAAATGCTTAATTGGGGCCTTATTTTCAGTTAGGTCTTCATAGTTTCTATCTAAACAGTATTTACCGCTTATTACCTATAATTTTTCGTTGTATAAGTTTTGTCTCATCAATTATTTACTTGTATATTTTTTCTTTTTTTTTTTTTTAAATACGCTTACGGGTACTTATAACGTTTTAGGAATGGGTTGGGTACTGGAAATCTGTCGAGAAGAGATTACCACACATACGCAATAGTAGTTCCTCCTAAATTCTATAAAAACGAGAATTCTATGAAACAAATAAGATATTGTCAAAAAATTAGTCATTATTCAAGATACTTTCGTTTTGTAAAAATTCTCATACGTTGAAACACACCACAATATAATATCCAAATTGTAGCGCTAGTTATTCTATACAATGCAATTTTTTTGTTTTGTTTTTTTTTTTTAAACCTTTTATTTTAAAACCTTTAGGACATCATTATTCATGTTTTTGTCTATAAGATTCAAGATTCCTGATTCAAAAATTTAAACACTGAGATCAACATCATATACTATTGAAATAGAGTAATCCTCGCATTAGGATCGCTACTGCTCCTAGTTAGCTTGAAAAATAAGAATATACTGCCAAATGGCACGTAACTTCATAGTTTACTCGATTTACTTAACGATATAAGGAATTTTAATTGTCCAGTGCATTTAAAAATGAGAGCATTGTCTATTTATCGCGCCATTTACAGCGAGGTAATATTAAAAAAGGGCTTTGTAAATCTGTAAAAAAGAACATTACTCGAGAATGATTCTACTATCAGTAATAGATTTATTGATAAAAGCACTTTGTCATATACGTTGTTTATACTTGTTCAAAAATTATTGTTGTAAATTAAACCAATAAAGAAAGTTAACATGCAATTATCAATCTATTACCTTACGCTATTTACCCTTTTCTTCATAAATTGTTCAGAACATCTATCGACTATATTTATAGACTTTTAAACAATGAAACTGAATAATTAGACCCTTCATGAAATGAAACATCCCTTACCGAAGACAAAGAATATAGAGTCTCCTCTGTGACGAGTTATAAAGCTAAATTCTTATCGTTGATCTAATATAACTGAGCCAAATGATATCCTATATAAATACGTGAAGGAATCAACTGTGGTTTCACCTAATAGATTATAGACTTGTAGTTAATTTGATCGAATTTCATTATCTTGATCATGTTACGTTATCACTACATTATTCGTAATCAATTTTCTACAGTCTCACATAGTTATAGTAGATAAGATTAATTTTTTAAATTGGATTATGTTATCATTATATTCTTGGCAATCCACCGCCGTCTTTTTCTAACGAGACAGGGTCCCCCGGCTAGGAGAGACATTCCACAAGTGGGAAGTAAAATATCTTCGCACTAGTCAGAATGGGCGCAAAGTGTTTTAAAAACTCTCCTTCCGACGAGAGCCAAGGCAAAGAAGAGAGAGGGAAAGAGGATAGAGCAAATAATGGTAAGGTATAAAGGTAGATTATACTAAATTCAGATAGATTGTAATAAAGCAAACATTATCACATAGAAACTTATGGTATCTTATGCTATGACTATTGGGATTCTGTTGTAACTGCGCTGATGTTTCAAGCAACCGAGGCTCGATTAAAAGAAAGCTGATTTAAGTCCTGCACAGCTATTATTTATTATTTCCTTTCGTTTCCCCATAACAATTATACTCAAATTGAGGGTATACCCTAAATATAGAATAAGATCCGATCATTTCCCTGAAAAATTAGCTATTACGTCAGTAGTTCATTAACAGACAGTATCTAAATTTTCTAAACGCTGTTAATCTAATCTACTCAGATATGACAATCATTATTTGATCAAGCTCATGGCCTATAATTACTTAATATGCTTGTGTTAAAAAATCGCAGTAGATCCTGTCTGCAGATGTATCGCAGAGATTGATTAGAACTTGAAAAATGTCTGCGTGTATTATTGATAAAATGAAACTCTAAAAACTAAGAAAAATCATCTATTACTTTGATTACTTTTCAGGACAAGTGGACAATGCCGATTACATTGAAGGAGTTGTTTGCAATCAGAATGACATCAAGGATAATGAGATGAAATTATTCCCGTTGGGTGAAGATGGAGAGAAAATTCTGTTGGTCAAACAAGACGGTGAACTACACGCCATAGGAACAAAGTGCTCCCATTATGGAGCTTTGTTAACTACTGGCGCTTTGGGCAAGGGACGAGTGAGATGTCCATGGCATGGAGCATGCTTCAATATCAAAACCGGAGATATAGAAGACTACCCTGGTCTAGATTCATTGCCATGTTACAAAGTAAGCTTTTCATCAAACTCATCGAAGGATGGAAATTTCACAATCTCATCATCCTGGTGATCATGAGAACCGTTGATCATAGAATCCGAGCTAATTAAGGAGCATTCCCGTTGCAAAACATTTACATGTAAAAATGTATTCTTTTACTGATACTTGTGAATTACAATGACCTAAAATCGTTTTAGATATCTGTAGATCGCAAAGGAGGTGTCAAGGTTCGTGCTAAGCGCAGTGAACTTGAGACCAACAAACGTACCAAAGAAATGGTTGCATTCAGATCACAGAATGCAAAGACTGTGGTAATAGCTGGAGGAGGTCCAGCCGGTGCAACTTGCGCAGAATCTTTGCGGCAAGAAGGATTCACCGGCCGAATCGTTATGGTTTGCAAAGAATCTGCTCTGCCTTATGACAGACCAAAAGTTTCAAAATCAATGAGTAGCACGATAGACAAAATGTTGTTGAGGCCCCAGTCCTTCTACGATGATAATAACATTGAAACTCTACTCGGAACAGCAGCTATAGGTATATATTTGTGAATTTAACTTCCATAGAGAAGATTAGTATTCCACGATACTTTCTACTTACAGGACTAGATACGAAACTAAAGACTGTTAAGCTGAGCAGTAGTGAGGATTTGTCTTACGACCATCTGTTTATTGCAACGGGAAGCAAAGCGAGATTTCCTGATGTGCCTGGCGCAGACTTAGCTAACATCTTTGTGGTATATGACTATACCGACAGCGCTGCAATTATTGCCCAGCTTTCTCCCGAGAAACATATCGTATGTCTGGGATTTGGCTTCGTAGGAATGGAAGCCGCTGCCTATTGCATCGGAAAGTGTGCATCGGTAACAGTAGTTGGTCGCCGTTCGGCACCGTTCATACCGATTTTTGGTGAAGAAATAGGGATTAGAATTAAACAAGACTTTGAGGAAAAAGGTGAATCTCTTTAAATTCAAATTTAGTATCTACTATCGGGACGTAAAATCGGGACACGTGGGTTTGACACACTACATCTAAGTGAAAAAAAATCGGACAGCCTTTGGATACGAATCATTTTCAAGCTTGTTTTATTCCCCGTAAGATCAGCCAAAGTCCATTGTTGTATGAAAATCAAGAGGGAAGTTATCGTTCAATGTATGCAAAAAAAACGTAGTTTTTACACATTCTATTTCGTAGCTTCACTTCAACTCACCGCCATTCTTCCAGAATAGCCGGGAAAAATATTCAAAAAATCATGCTCAATATTTGAAGCTTACTTAGTGCAATGCTTTTTGAATTTTGGAGAAATTCCCAAAATTATGGTCACGGCAGTGAAAATAGCCCAAGTGGTGATCTTGGAGACGAGTAACAATAAAAGGTTCATCAATGGCTGAAAATTTAGGGAAAAATTATGGCAAGCAATTGCCATTGCGATTTGATATGTTCGATATGTTGTTTAACAGTTATTGCAAAGTATTCCACGTTGAGCTTTCGGAGCAGTATCTCGCGCGCGGCGCCTATGGCTGTAGGACCAATAACTGTTGAACAATACATCGAACATATTAAATTGCAACGGCAATTGCTTACCATAATTTTTCCCTAAATTTTCAGCCGTTGATGAACCTTCTATTGTTACTCATCTCCGAGATCACCACTTGAGCTATTTTCCACTGCCGTGACCATAATTTTGGGAATTTCTCAAAAATTCAAAAAGCGTTACACTTAGAAAGCTTCAAAGATTGCGCATGATTTTTTGAATATTTTTTCCGGCTATTCTGGAAGAATGGCGGTGAGTTGAAGTAAAGCTACGAAAGAGAATGTGTAAAAACTACGATTTTTTGGATACATTGAACGATAACTTTCCTCCTAATTTTCATACAACAATGGTCTTTGGCTGATCTAACGGGGAATCAAACAAGCTTTAAAATGATTCGTATCCAAAGGCTGTCAGATTTTTCTTCACTTAGATGTAGTGTGTCAAACCTACGTGTCCCGATTTTACGTCCCGATAGTAGTATGTAACATTGAGACCCAATTGCACCACTCCTTCTAACTTAATTCAAGGTGTACGCTTTGTTACGGGTAACAATATTGCTCGATTTTTGCCAACGGAGGATGGGAAATGTGTGCAACAGGTCGAACTGCTTGATGGGACGCTTCTTAAGAGCGATATTGCTATTATGGGAGTCGGTGCTTCTTATAACACAGAGTGGCTGAAGGATACGGAGGTGAAGGTACTCGGAGACGGTAGCATAGTCACAGACAAGGTATTGTATTATATCATGATATTGAAACAGAATATCATAGAACTGCGAATCGAACTGATCAAATATTGTGCAAACTGTGTAAAATTCCCTAACTATGTATTAAAACATGATGTTATTCAAGTGATAAGTTTCATTTTCGATTATAGGCCTTGCTAGTAGCCAGTGTGCCTCCGAGGAGCTGAGCTACTGGTTTAGTTTAGTTTCGTAAATCATTGAATTAAATTTTCTTTTGCAGTTCTTGCAAACAAATGTGAAGGACATATACGCCGGGGGTGATATTGCATTCGCTCCCGTCTACAGTTCTGGCGGTGTATCTGCAACGATAACACACTATCCTCTGGCACATTACCATGGAAAAATTGCTGCTCTAAATATAGCTGGTAAAGAAACACCGTTGAAGGCGGTACCCTTTTTCTGGACTATGCTATTTGGCAAAAGTTACAGATATGCGGGTAAGATTTTGCATTTTTATTTATCTCTGCATTGAAAGATCCGAGTTTCAAAATGCAAAAATAGCTTTAAGTCAATCAACCGGCAAGCAAGTATATAGCTTAATCATTTCATAGGACACGGTGAATCTACTGGAATGAAAATCGTTGGATCGTTAAAGGACTTCAAGTTCTTTGCCTACTATTTCAACGATGGCAAAGTTGTAGCGATGAGTAGCGTTGGAAGAGATCCTATAGTAGCAGATTTTGCTAATCTTTTATACGAGGGAAGACAGCTTACACAAGAAGAAGTGGAGAAAGATCCACTGGCTTGGATACCCAATCCGCCGAAAGATTTGCTTTGAGCAGTTTGGGCACAAATAATTTAAGTCATAAGAATTTGATAACTGAAGAGGCTTTACATAAACTAATAATATAAATATTATAAATCTGTATTGTTAGATAAAAATTGTTAACTTAAGTTACTCAATCTTTGCTCAATTATGCAATTTAGGACTTATATTTATTGAAACATCATCGCTGCGACAATAAAGAACTTGAAATACAGATAGTTTTCTTGGAAATAAAACATCCAAGTATGTATAAAGCATTATTATCTATCGAAGGATATCAAGTATCAACCTGATTATATACAGCGTAATGTGGATATGTGTGAATATAAATATTCAACATCTGTTTAAAGTAAAATGAAACGTTTGTTTGATGACAATACATCCGTTGGATATTTCAACATAATTACAAAAGGTCTGGGCTGTATCGTTATTCATTATCTATATTCTTGAATATCTTAGTCTGACTCAATGGTATCAATATTGAAACTGATTGATACATCATACGAGCGATTTTAAACAAACATAGATACAACGATAATAGAGAACAGGGGTTACTTAGAATGTGAAAAAATAATATCCAAGTATCTTTCTATCGATCAAATGATGTATTAATTGTACTAATTGTTTGTATACGTTGATACAGTAACGTTTCAAGATAAAGTAATAAAGAATAAACATCAAATCATCAATCTATTTTTCTTATAACTCTAATCATAATTCTAATCCCAAGCATCTCTGACTTTTAAATGCATAAGTCTATCTTCCAGCGTAGTGGTTTTTGCGAATTTTTCAATCCTCTCAGCTTCCCATACTAATTGCTGATTTTTTCCCATGGCTCTTTTGTGGCCGAACGATTGTTCTTTTGTCAAATAAGGGTGTCGTAATAGCAGCATGTTTTCCTCTTCTCTTTCATAGTCAAAACGCAACCTCCTTAGACTTAAGTTGTCGACAGCTTTTACCACTCGATGTTTCCTGAATCATTATTTATCTGATATTTATCTACCGGTAGAAGTCAGCCTCATTCATTTCATCTCATACAAAAAATATCCAAATCATTAAAAATCCAACTCTACTATAATCTAAAAACTAAATAACCAATACGTATGATTTACAATTTTGAGGTTAGTCTATGAAAATGATCAATTTTCATACGTAAATTTAATCGCAGTTATCTTACCCTCTGTAAATATGGCCTCTAGGGAATTTCCTCAACATAATATCCGTCAGTCTCATGTTAATTACTTCTTTTATTCAATTTTTATAATAATTCAAATGATTTGAAACCGTGACGAAATATAGATATATTCGCGTCGTCTGCTACTGCAAAGATGTCTGCCTCACGCCTGTCTCTGCTCATCGTATATTTAAAAATATGTCAGTGACCATCAAACTAAAGGGGTTATGTATGTAGTTTGAACCGGCAATTGCATATTATACCAACCAACCTATATCTTTGCAAATGTGTGTTGTCGAAATAAAAAGCGGTATAATAAGCGACATAGATAAGCATTCAGGGAGGGATTGATATTATAATAATAATAAAATAAGTCACGTGCATGTGACAATTTTTTCGTTATAAAATTCGAAAAGTTTGAGAGAAAGAAAATAGAAAAATGATGTTTGTTACATTTCAAAGATTGACAGTATCTAGAACGGGATTGTTGGCTAATATCAAAGGTTTTCATCAATTATTCACCGCGTTTACAACACCCGATAAAAATATCGCTTTTACATCTCGTAGATTTTTAATAAACAAACATAATAAATCTTATTTAAAACCACAAAGATATATTTACACGTGTATATCCAGTCAATTATACAACGCAAAAGGTATACAAGAAAACATATCAGCTTTTCATATGAAAAAACGTCCTTTAAGAAAAAAAAGATCCATTAATGAAGACGAAGATACCATAATACCTGGCGTAAGTCTCAATTCTACTCCGCTTTAAAATTTATCAAAACAAATATCAAGTCGTATTCTACATTCTATTAATTAAACTACAGTTTTGGAACGTCAAATCATTAGCAACCGCAGAAGAATATGACTTGGAAAGACTGATGGACGGTTTAGTTAAACAGGACTTATACTTCCCAGAGAGACTCTGTACTTCATCAAAATGTGAGTAAATAAATTTTGAATCTAATTTTCATTCAATTATGATATTTGCATGATTATTTTTTAATGTAACACAGAATGTCGATCTTTCTCAAATCTGTATGATGCAATATAAGACGAGAATAACAGCATCAAGATAAAAAATAATCCAGTCTTATAATTTATCTGTAAATCTACTACGCATATGTCCAGATTGTTTAGTTAGGGAATACTTCTGTTATCGTTTTGCATTTTTTTATTTTATTTTTTTCCCTCAAGTATATCTACCCATACCTGGGAATTTGGGATCATAAATGCAGCAATAATACTTGAAATGTTGTTAAACCTATCAATTGATGTATTATTCTAGAACATATTTTCTTCTGTAAACAAATATGTTACATCGCAGTTTATTTCTTTGTATGTGTTGAGAATTTCTATTATACCTAATACTAGTCAATCTATTTCTATCCCAAATAATTTTAAACCCATTGCCAAAAATTTATGTAATTATATTATATATTTCAGAAGGAAAAAGTTTTTGTTATATTTTCTTACTTTTTTTTTTTTTTTTTTTTTTTTTTTATTATAATGAATTATTGTCATAAATTTTTCACTCATGAATTTTATCAACCAAATATGATATAATCATTTGAATCAATTGCACCCTGTTATTTATACAGCACTGCTGCTTTTTAATAAGACATCTTTGCCAATGTTGAGCTGTATAGATATATACATGAGCTCACCATGGCTGAGTCTGCTGTACACGTCTATATATATAGCCGGGATACCTGCTGCCAGTCACTTTGTTAGTTGACTTATTAAAGAACGGGTTGTTAAGCATTGTGTATTTGATTATTTGGAGCAACATTTTTCGTTTTACTGTTAAACTTTGTAGTGATAAAACAGATTTCAGTTTTTCATCCCAAGAAGAGACAGAAAATCAATATTCCCTGTATTAGCTAGAAGAGAGGCTGTATTATGTGCATGTAAATTTGATTTTTGAATTATTATCGTCTGAGGAATTATACACTGAATTATAATTGCGATAGAATCATTAAGCAATCAGTGTGTAATTATCCTCAAACGTTATTAATTGACGTATTGGTATGATTCACATATTTATATGAATATGATGATAAATGTGACAAAGTTCTGTATTAGTTATCAATACAGGCGGTGATATAGTTTCAATATCGTTGCGGTGACTAAGTCTCGAATCTGTAGCTTATCATCAAGCAAAGATTCAATTTCATGCAATATCGTACTCCAGTTGCAAAGAAGATTAAAATATGTGCAGCTTGAATATTCAATGAAATTCTAAGAAGCAAGATTGCAAGATAATATTTATGTGAAACTGAAACCTCACTCGTATGATCTACTTCTCAAATTTGAAAGAGTATAAGTTTGACGATAAGTGATAGAACTACCAAGAAAAAGATATGGACAACGGAGAAGGACCCAAAATGCGCCTTTGCGTCTCGGTTCCATTACCCGAGAAAGGCTTGCAGGAAATAATTGACAAAGCTAAAGACTGGTCGCTTATGAATGGAGCTTGTATGCGGTCGAAGGCAAATTTCAACCGAGATGCCCTGCAGTTTGCTCCATTTCTTCTCATACCGTCGTCGTTTCCACGCGAAGAATTCCAGCGAGCTTGTCAGATTCAAATTATTTTGAATAAGCTTATGCACAGAGTGGCTCACGACTATGAATTTCTTAAAGAAACGCTCAAAGAAACAATCAAAGTAGATACTTTTACTAGAAAACTGTTTGAGATTTATGAAACGGTTCACAGCGAAGGATTCGCGCAGAAAATATCACTAGGATTACTAAGATCTGACCTAATGTTGGACACTAGTTGCCCCGAGGTACATGGTTGCAAAAATCACAAGCCATATTGTTGTTGGAAACAAGTAGAAATCAATACTATAGCATCAGGATTTGGTTGGCTTGGTCCGGCTGCCACAAAACTGCACAAATATATTCTCCAGGAACTCGATCGTCCCAAAGAGCTTCAAAATTTACCCGACAATAACGCACTCGAAGGATTATGCACCGCGATGATCGATGCGTGGAAAATATACGACGATCCAAAGTGAGTGTTTAATTTTTTTCAAACTTTTAAGAATAGTCTTAGTCTCTTATATATATTTATGGATTTGTTTCTAATAATGTATACATTTTTTTCCATTGTTTACAGATCTGTTATTTTGTTCGTCATTGAAGACGTCACCTACAACATATGTGATCAGCGTTTTCACGAATTTGAAATCAGGCGACTTAACTCAAGCGTTAAAGTAATTCGTAAAACGCTGACCGAATTAGCTGCAGAAGCGCACCTGGGCAACAACAAAGAGCTGATTGTAGGGGATCAAACAGTCGCAGTTGTATATTTCAGATGTGGCTATGAACCGGGCCAATATCCTACTGATAAAGAGTGGAATGCAAGATTGCTGATCGAAAGATCATTGGCAATTAAATGCCCATCAATTCAGTACCATCTAGCTGGTGCTAAGAAAGTACAGCAAGCTTTGGCCAAGCCTGGTGCTGTGACTAGATTCTTAAAGGATGAGAAAGCCGTCGAGCAAGTCAGAGAAATATTCACTGGTAAATATTGTAGTACAATAATTGGCAAATTTTGTGAATCAATTGAATCAATTTCTTGAATCTAATGTTAGAATTTTTATAAAATTCCAGGTCTTTATTCTTTGGACTTTGACGAACATGGAGACAAGGCGATTGATATGGGAATATCAAATCCACACCGGTTTGTTTTGAAACCGCAGAGAGAGGGTGGTGGTAATAACGTGTACGGATTAGACGTTAGAAAGTCGCTAGAGTTCATGAAAGACAAACAAGAAAGAACTGCGTGGATTCTAATGGATAGAATTCATCCACCTCTTCAGATAAACTACCAAATACGACCAGGCAGTAATACAGATACAGAATTAAAAGAAGTTGTATCAGAATTGGGTATATTTGGTGTGATAATTGGAGACGATAAAAGTATAACGGTCAATAGACAAGTGGGTCATATGCTGAGGACTAAACTAGCCAGTGCAAACGAAGGCGGAGTTGCATCAGGATTGGGAGCATGCGATAGTCCTTATTTGACGGACTGATTTCTACACGAATATAACACCTACGATGTTGATATGAAATTTAATCAAGAAGAATTGAAGAAGGCAGAACAATTTCTAAATCTAAGAAGATGATTATAGATTATAGAACATGAATACTTATACTTAGCAATCTATTATACATTATATATGCATTTACAAATTATTTTTCATGAGTAACAAGTGCGTTAGAATTTTCAGAAATGAGAATACTGCATCACTATATCGCACAAACTTTTTTATAACAAGTTTTCTAACTAGTATATTATATATTTTAGATGGTACTTTATTTTCAAATATTTTCTTGTCAATATTAACTCGCCAATGATACCATAAGATAAGATATAATCTATGTCAGCCATTAATCTAGATTTGAATATCAGAAGTCTGATTTTATGAAATATAAAATAATAGTAAAGAATATTCATTCGCACTAATCCTCTTTTGGGATTGCGGTGTATTCTACTATTTGATATTTCTAACTATTAATTGTAGCGATATATATTCGAATCTGTAAATTAATTACGTTATAAGACAAGTTGATGAAAAATAAAGTAGGATTTGTAATATCGTATATTCTACAGTGTTTTCCATATAAGTCATTCCCATATTATATTTAGGTTGAAATGAAGAACAGAGCTATTAAATTACACATATTGATAAATTAAAGAAAATAGAAAAAAAAAAAACGTTACTCTTTTTATATTCTAGCAATGCCGGATGTGATACACGCGGTGGCTAAGTATGAGATAGAAGCTGAACCACGCGAAGTATATTTTTTCAGAGAAGGAACAGTCGTTTTTTGGAATATGTCCGAACTGGAGAGTGGAAATCTGTTACAATTCCTCAAATCTTACGAAGAAGACTGTTATTCCGATAAACTTGTACAAGCTGAGAGTGAACTAATGTTATACACACATTCAGAGACTGGGTAATGAATCAGGCATCATATCAGAATGCTTGAATTCACTATAAACTGATCTTTTTCTGAATTCCTTTTCTTTATTATCTTTTATTTAGCAATGTTTATCTTCTTATAATTATCTACAAATTTATTTTCCCGTCTTATGTTACAGAAGAAAGAGTCATTTGAAAGAAGGAAATATAATGTTGGCTTCAGATGCAACGGATTTGGATAAGTACACG
Source organism: Tenthredo mesomela (assembly GCA_943736025.1). Lineage (NCBI taxonomy): Eukaryota > Metazoa > Arthropoda > Insecta > Hymenoptera > Tenthredinidae > Tenthredo > Tenthredo mesomela. The sequence goes on along the minus strand of OX031015.1, from coordinate 40,251,909 downwards.
TTTTCAAATGCCATAGCTCTATCTGTGAAGCTTGGCATTTGGGAAGCATCTCTGGATCGTTACGTCGATTCAATTGCTTTTGTGACTGATGATCTAAAGACAGGTAGACAGATAAAAATGAGCAGAGAAGAAGTATTGAGAAAGCAAGGCGAACTATTCGCTCTTAGACATATGATCAACTTGAGTTCAGATCTTCTAGATACACCAGACTTTTATTGGGAAAGAGACGAATTGGAAAATTTATTCCAACAAACATGTGGCTATTTTAGTATTTCAAAACGAACTAGGGTATGAGAAATTGTATTGTCTCTCTGAATTTGATTCAACAGTTTATATAATTATCATTATTAACAAATTTTTCTATAGATAATGTGAAGAATTCAAAGTCTGCGGATATTCTAAATTCTAAAATATGCTATACAATACAAAGGACTTGAATTTCTCCCATTGCATCTATATTACGAATGCAAATTTATCTATCCTAATCAATTATTTATTAAATATATAATTTTCTACAGGTAATGAATGAGAAAATCAACCACTGCGTTGAACTGGTAGAACTCTTGTCATCTCATCTTAGCGATCGTCACCACGTTCGTCTGGAATGGATGATAATTATATTAATTATGGTCGAAGTTGGATTTGAAACACTCCATTACGTTGATCGATACTTTGCAAATAAAGAACAAACATCTACAGCCTCTTAGTTGATTATTGATAAAATGACATTAATTAAAGTATATCAAAGTTTACATGTAACAGCGGCTTTTATATCATGTAAATACTTACATACTATGTTATAATGAAAAGTTGTGTGAGTTTAGAAATTCAATTTTAACAATTGAAAACTATTACCTAATTTAGTCTGTAAAGAATGTATAGACACAGTTTTTTTTTTTTGCTTGATCTTATTCGTTGCAGTTTTGAAATACTGTTTATGACGTATGTTATTGAAAAGAATGAAAATAAAAAAAATAAAATAAAACTGAAATCTAAGTCTGTTCAATTCATTTTTTATATTCAGTGAAATAATTTTCCTTTATCCTGATTTCCCATATTTTGTTAAATTTTTTAATAAAACTGAAAATAAAAGAGACAATTTATGATAAAATACACATAGCATAATCTTAAATGAATCTGATGAAAAACTATTTTCCGATAACGTATAAGAGGACTAGTCGTGAAATTTGAATTTACCGCGTAAACCACATGCTAGTGACAGCGCTAGAGGTCGCGTTGTTGAAAAACAGCAAATATGTACCAAACTGTCAAACTAATTCTAATTATTGATGCATTAATTAATTACATAGACGCTTAATTACATAAGTCGTTCTAAGGTCTATCGCCTACTATAATTCGGTATTACCTCAAGTTTTCATCGAGTTTGTTCGTAATAACGAAACTGTTGAGGTTAGGTTAGATTTAGGTTAGAGTTGCATTGAGATATTTAAATATCAACAAATCTACAAATCATGACAGGTATAATACTTCCATTCGATAATATTAACTAGTAATTTACAATACATAATTCATTTTCAAGTGGCTCAACAACTCGTAATAAACTTTTCCAGAAAACGCGTGTCTACATCTACCTGTGTCTATAGTCAGCAGTGCAACAACTTCGGGGGATCGTGATAAATACCTTGTTAATTTTTTAGAAAACATATTGCCATCATCTGACGTTAAATCGATTTCAGACGAATTGAAAAAGGTATATTAAACTATAATTTACAAAAAAATAAAAGTAATTTTTAAATTTTATCATCAATAATTTAAATATTCTATTTTTTGTTTTTTTACAGACATTTACGTTCAACAAATATAGGACTAAACACGGTCGTTCCAAACCGAAAAAGGCTAAATTTTTAACAGCGAGAAAACGAACGATACTCGGTTTAAACAAGCTGAAAAAAAGAACGAACTTAAAGTACACCGACGCGTTGGCTTTGAATGAATTGTGGCTAGATTACATGCGACAAATGCTTGGCATAGATAATTTTACAAATTTACCACAGAAACCGATAGATCCGAATTGGGACGGAGTAGGTCAACAATTGTTAAAGGCTGATTTTCACGGAGCAAAGATATCTGTTATTAGATCAAAGTGCCCAAGCTTAGTTGGGGTCAATGGCATTATCTTACAAGACACTAAATGCACATTTAGAGTTCTTGGAGAGGACAATATTATCCGAAGTAAGAAGATTCGTTTTATCCATTTATAATTGTTTTTTTTTTTGATTTTGACTTTTTTGACTTTTTGAATTTCAGGTATACATTATAAGTTCATGCGTTGAATTTCGCATAAAAATTTCACCTTTACTTACCAAAACGTAAAAAATCAATCAATCTTTTACAAATGAGAGGCAGCCGCTTATCTTCACAATCTTAAATATCTTCGATCTAAAGTTAATTCAATTGTTATCAATCATAAATCTTTAGTCAACAATCGTGAATAATCGTGCATTATTCCAGTGTTATCATTAAGAATAGATATTAGAAATGATTAATAACACAGTTTGATAACTCAAATCTATAAGCGTGAATAATATGTACAATTAATGATGAAGTTCTTTTATGAAGCCTGATAATGATATGTGTTCTATTTTATTCTAGCAATTCCTAAAGAAACAGTAATGTTCAAGATATACTTGGGCGATGTGAATCTACAATTGTTTGGTAAAGAGTTGTGCGTAAGACCCGCCGAACGATCGGTTAAAAAATTCAAGATTGCTCATATGGCTGATTTGTAAATAAAATTATAATCATAAAGATATTTCTTCAGAATTGATATGATTTTAATAGTCGTAATAGCGTCGATCTGCTTCTGATAAGGGTACGATACAGTAAATACGAATATATTATAAGAAGAAAGAGATTTTACAAAGAAATGAATAAATTATTTTCGTCAAACAGGCATTTGTTTATTTTTCACTGTGTATATTCGTTGTGTACATACATACACAGTGGTTCATATCTTACAGCAAAAACAATTGAATGCGATTTCCAGTTCTTCGATCAATATCATCCATTCTATGTACCTATTCGTTTTTTTTTTTTTTTTTTTCTTTTATTTTGTTCAATAATATTATTAATTCATATCATATGTTTGTCTACTACTTACATGTTACACTAAATACCAATATAATATATAATAATATAATTATATATTTATAATATATATGTATAGTTACTAATAATCCTTGCTTTTGTTGTTGTTCTTGTTTATATTTTTGCTTTTTCTGCAATAATTAGGTATTTAATAAGATTTTCAAAATATTCAAATAAACATGATAATTATACAATAACAACATGCGATGCGGAGGACTGCGTTTGAATTCCTATTTAAACAAAAAAAAAAAAAAAAAAAAAAAACAAACAAACAAACTAAGAAATTCCACTAACCACTTCATCTTCATCTTCATGATCAAATAGTTTTTCTATTTAGTTTGATTTTATCATATTATATGAAAAGGTAAGTGCAATGATAGATTTTTATATTTTTTATTATTCGGAATGTCGTCACGTATCTTTATACGCACCACCAGTTCTTAATGAATTCTTAAAACTAGTCTACCAATAACTCAGAGGATCAGTAAACAGATTGCTCCAAGTCCGATGAGAAAAAAAAATGTGAAAAATGATAAAATTAAAACTAAAATTCTAATCAAATAATTCCCCCATGAACAACGATATCATCGTTATAAATTTGTAGTTATAACAACTTGCAATGTGTCTATATGGACGTGATGATTCTAATTTTAATCTTTTTATTTATTTATTTATTTATTTCTTTCTTTCTTATTCTTTCAAACACTCTAAACAAATCAGACTTGTGTTACTTGTTCACTGTTCTACTCAATGATTAGGGGGGGCAAATCTACAAATATTTATGTGTTACGCTAAGACTTATAACTTATATAAAAATTATTTCTTTCAAACAAGATACGTGTTAAACCATGCCGTTAGTACGCTCCAAAATGAAACAATAAAAAAAGCTTACAGATTATGTACGTTGCGAAATAAAGAAGAGTTTTTAAAGTTCTTTTACAACAATAACATATACTGTAAGATTTTTATTCTGTTACCTTTGGAAGTGTAGTTTTTTTTTTTTTTTTTGTATTTTTTTTTTTTTTTTTTTTAATTTAGTTTAAAGACAAACCAGCAAATGCTTTCACGACTAATAAATGAAATGTTAATCATACAATTTTTTACTTGTTAAATGTTTGCTAACCAAGTACAGTAAAGAAATGCTGTTACAGTATAAATAAATGTGAAGTAAATTTAAAAAAAAAAAAAACCATGTCGATGTATCGACTCCTATTTTCTCTGCAATTGAAATTATATCAAGGAAGCACATTTTCCTCAAAAAAATTTTAAGCCTATTGTTTATATTCAGATCAAATGTTAGCACAGCGTAACAAGAGCTTTGTTACATACATACATCGAATGGTTTTTAAACAGTTCTTATACCGCAAACTTGCATCTCATAGCCGCGTTTAAAATCTGCTATTAAACAAGTATCTATAATAGATATGTCAAGGATCATTGAACAAAAACGTATAATTATTTTCCCCTCTTACGTTCTTCATTGCCCCGGCAATCCTGAATTTATAATTTCATTGTAACAACTCAATGATGGAAAAGCAGCCTAAATTAACGTACAATATAATATATGTATATATTTATTTATTTATTTATATATTTGTTTTTATTTCCAATTATTCAGCATCCCTCAATTTTCTAATTAATACTATTTGTTGCGCCCACGCAATGCTATTTTTTATTTTTTTTCTTGAATAACTGTTTTTTTTTTTAACTGTAATTTTTTTTTTTTACATCAGGCAATTTATTTTTTCAATTTGATTAGTTGAAAATGATAATAGCAGTAGATTTTATTTTGTGGAATACATGTTTCTAGTTTTATTTTTTCTTATTATTATCATTATTTAGCTTTTTTTTTTTTTTTTTCTTTTTTTTTTTCCATTTTTTCGTTCTTTCTTCATATTTATTTTAATATATTCACCGATATAACTAACTTGACATCTCAAAAGTAGGTATTTGTCAGACAGCAGATTTCTGATCTCGGTTTATTTATTTATTTTTTTTTTTGTTTTTTTTTTTCTGTTTTTTTCTTTACTGTAACGCGTAGTATCTCAATAATATAACTTTCCTCTAGCTAAACCTTATAGAAAAGTGGGTATTGTTGATCATTGTGGAACGTGTCTTGAAATTTATCTCACATACCGTAACCCTGATAGGCTGCGGTAGGTGGTGCATATACCCCTTGAACCGGAGGTGCGTAAACATTCTGAGGCGCGTATCCCGGTGCCATCATTCCAGGACCTGCTGTTAGCATCAATTGTGGCTCAGCTGTAAAAGAAATTAATGATTAAACATTTAGTTAATTTCATTTAGAAGTTTTTCATAAAGAAGTTTTTATCAATCTAAAACTGAATTCAGACTCACGCATGATCATAGGTTTGTGTTCCTGTTGATCCGTTTCTTCTAAGCGCTGACTCTCTGCTTCTTCCAGTTTGTCCACCTGTAAATGATAAATATTTGTAATTAGGTATACAATTTTATTATCTAAGTGGAATCTTCTCTCTCTCTCTCTCGATAGAACGAGTATTGTAATACTATACCTTGGTGATATATTCTCTGGCGACTTGAATAAGATAGGGCATTGCAAAGTGAAGGATTCTGTGCCTCCAAGCAAGTTCCAAAATAACATCAGGATGGAGTAAATCGTAGCAGTAGAAGAGGCACGCTGCGAAACAATCTTTCGATCCTCTCTCCAAAAACCATTCCAAAAGCTCCTCGGCTACCTCAGCATTCCTCGATTCTGCAGCATACTCCATGGCGTCACTGCGTTCAGAGAAATAATAATTAGAACCAGTTGTTGGAAGTCTTTACTCTTCTTTCAAAAATAATGAAAATAACCGAACTACTACGTACCGGAATAGTCTGTCTTTTTTGCAAAGTTCAACCGACTGTTTCCATCTGTTATTGCCTTTGTAAAGGTATGCCGCGATCCTTCTAAACTCAATAAGTTCATGTTTCTCTAGCTGCTGAGCGAGAGCAATATTGTCAAAGTTATCAAAGGCGTCTATCGACGTCCTCAAGCCTTGGTAATCTTCTTCGTCTATCAAAAGACCGTTCAATGCTTCGTTTATAGCTTTGTTATTTAGAGATTGTACCGATCTAAGGTAAGGCTTTACAAGCTGCAAGTGTCCAGCACGTGTAAAGTAGGCAACTGATCTAGTGTGGTCCATTCTTGGGGCGAGAACAAGCAGCACATCGTTCAACAATAGAGGCTTGAATTCAACGTAGAATTGGATCGCCTTGTAGTACAACTCTACATTTGCTACCTTGGTGATCACATCCTTGAAGTGACCTTCGCGCCATGCTTCAGTCGGATGTTGCATCATTGCAAGCACCGCGTTATCATACTCTTCATATTTGTCATACAAGAACACAAGCTCTGCCCATAAATGAGCTTGCTCAGCTGCGCGTAATACCTGTTGATGATAAATGATTCATTAATTTTGTACAAATTCGAACTTTACGTTTTTTGAAATTCTTTCGAATCGTTAATTCGTATTTATAAATACCTTGGGGATGTTTACGCGAGACCAGAACAAGTCGAGATGTTCCCGCATCCTTTGTGGCTTATACTTGCTGTATAGAATAGCAAGCTCTGTGAACATTCCCATGTGGGCTCTCTCAAGGCCTAAAGCAGCCTCGAGTAAATTGATAAGTTCTTCGAAGTGGCCTCGATCTTGATAATAATTGATCAGATCTTCCAATTCGTCGGCATGAACGACGATGTGTAGACCACACATTTGGGCAAGACGGAATTCCCCGCTGTCCACACAAGCGAAACACACCTCTTTCCATGTACGGGTAGAGTTTGCTTTACGAGCACTGTCAACCGCCCCTTGGAACTCTTTTAAGTGAACGAGAGTGATCGCCAAACGAGCGAAGTTCGATACGTTGTTATAGAGCAGTTTTGCAGCGTCGTACATTTTGTCGTCAAAGCAACGATCACCAATCTGTAAAATATAGTCAAGATGTGTAATCGTTCATTTGAACCATAAATATAGGAAGTGGATTTCCAATCGCATAACAAAACCGATTCCAATTCCAATTCACCTTTTGAATATCAGCGTGATTAGGACCAGAAATAAATTCCTCAAGGTCTGCGAGCCTGTTGGTACGAGCATAAGCGTAAATGAGTTCACTTTCAACGTAAGACTCCCTCGCCTTCTTGCGCGCCATTTGTAAATATCGAACAAGATCTTCCCAGTGAGAAGTGCGATGAGCTGTTTCGACTACATCCATGTATGCCGACGGATCATCGGCTTTGATAAAGCTGTCGATAGCTTCCTTTACTAGACCCTGTTGTAGCTGAGCTTTAGCCAGCTGTGACCATACTGCTGGTTCGTTACACCTGAGATGAAAAATTTTGACAAAGTTATGGTTTTTGCAGATAAGAGATAAAGTATTCAAACTTCTTGGATTTTAGCTGATATTATTTACCTTTCAGCAAATTCGTACGCTCTGTCAAGATTATTAACTTGTTCTATCAATACTTGAATGGCCGATGTATTGACATCGAATTTTCTGAATATAGCAAAAGCTTCTTCGTATAATTCGCTGTTAATAGCAATGTTTGCTATATCGGGAGCGTCGTAGTTGTCGAGACGATTAATATATTCCATAACACGAGTACGGTCGGCTTTAATCGCTGTTAAGATCAATAGATTTTGTAGATTACGATGATCGCTGAATACGCTACTATCGAGTACTATTTTTTCAAGCAATTCAATCAATTCATTTGGCAAATCAGCCGTCATGAATGCTTTAACAGTTACAGATATATCCTCCGGGTCTTGGGTCTCTGACAACGCAGTTTGAACTACCTGTGAGAGTTGAAATGAAAAAAAAAAAATGTTCAGTTAATCTGCGATCTCCATTTCTACGTACGAAATACTTATAATTAGGATTAAAATATTCATTTAAAAAGAAGATAACGCAGATATTTGATGAATTATTTTTAGAAGTTACTGCTTTTTAATCACCTGATCAATTAGCGGTCTTTTGTAGGGATTGCTTTCCAGTAGAACCTCAGCCCATAGATCTGGGTCACGTCGCCTGACCAAATACCTAGCTTCGCTTTTGAAAAGACTATTCTCATTGCATACACTGATAAGTTCGCGATCGCATTGGCCACGTTCGTAAGCGACGCATGCTAAGTGAGGATCACGTTTCTCGCAATATTTACCAACGACACGACTATCGTAGAACTGATTTTCCCTGAAGTAAAGAAAAAGAGGCATTAGAAATGAAATGAGATATTAACGACGAGAAGGAAAACAGGGATTCGATGAAAACACAAAGATTTACTTACTTGAGGAATCGCTCAGGGTTGTTGTTACTATCGATGTAAATTTTAGCAAGAGCATTATGGGTAGCGGGCTCTATGCAGCCCTCGTGAACGCGAGATTCAAGCCAAGGTAATAGGAGTTTTAGTCGATTACGTTTTTCGACTTCCTCGACCAGTTCGTCGGTAGAAAATTGGCCTCGTACTACCAGAATCAGATTTTTTATTATATCTTCTGAACAATCAACGTCAAGGAGTCCACCAATTACAACGGGTAATCGGGACGGATTCACCTGTGAAAATAACAAGCAGAATTTTAATTGGAGAGAAAAAGGAGCCTTTAAATTTGATTCAACGATCAGTGAACGAATTTTTCTTCACCTAAGACGTAGAAATCAAAAAATTTACATTATAATCACCTTTTGGACGTATATCTCGATATATTTTTGAAGATTATTTCTGTACAGATAAAGAACGAGATCGTGGACAAAGTCGAATCGATCGCATACAATTATTAGAGGTAATTGGTCGGATAATTTGGCCTCTTTCAAAAAATTCTTAACACGTTCAGCGTTGTAACAATTACTTTCACGACAAATTCTTTCAACTTCTTTAATCTGCCCGGTCTTACACGCAGCTTGAATATATTTGAAATGAACTTCTTGATCTTGACTGAAGTTGACAATCGATCCAAGGAAGTAGAACAATCCTTCGTATGATTTGAAGCTCTCGAACAAATCTATCGTGAAAATTAATACAAAGTTATTAAGTATAAGCGGCGTAATTGAATAATCCATTTTATGTTTCTTGTTTCAATTTTTGAAAATAAAACAAATATTTACCAATCAAAGCTTTGGTCGTAAGTTGCTCGTGGTACTTTGTTGCTATCTGTACACAAATCTGCAAATTTTGTCTCATGTTTGCAGTAAGCATAGCTTTAAGACACTCCAGAGAATCTTCAACGGATAAAGTACCAAAGAATCCAACAAGCCAATCCGGGGATAACAGCTGTGTGTGTACAACAGCTCGTTTTATATCATACAAATCTGTGTAATGTTCCAAAGCCCGTTGTAGAAGGCCTGCCTTCTCGCACAACTGGGCAACATGGGCACGATCGTAATGCGTAAACATTTGATTCCCTAGAATGGCGTCGGCCACTTGGGGAGCAGACATCAAATTCATTTCCAGTAAACGAGTCTGTAGCGCACCTTCGCTAGCTCGATTATTCTTCAAAGCATCCAACAAAAATGCTGTACATTGTTGGACCATGTTTTGTTCCATGAAAATATCTACAATCTGAAATAATGGTAATTTCGTTGTAACATTTTTTCGTGTAAGTGTCTGAACAAGATTTTCAAAAATTATGAAACAGCTTTTTTTCTTTTTCTCTGAGAATTAAAGTCCCATTTCAAAGCCACAATTTATCTGTTTAAAGTTGACTCAGACCAGTGAGTTATTGGACAGATTTAATACAACCAGATGTAAACCACATTGGTATGGATAAGTTTTTTTTTTTTTTTCATTGCGATGAGTCATACGCAGTATAAATATTGATTGTACGTTTACTATTTATCATACTAAATCTAAAAATAGTATAATAACTGTAGTCAGTTTTGATATTACTTTCGAAATTCTATATCTAACAAGATATTGCAATCGTTGTTGTTACTCTGATTCACAAATTGCAGATAAAAATGAAATCGTCAAAAACGCTTTCTGTCCTGCAATCAAAATTCTGGGGCTTCCTATTAATGAATTTACCTGATTAATATCGGCTAAAGGTTCATCATCCTGAACCAACATCTGAGCGAAAGCGACGCCTTGATCCGGGTTGATTCTCATAACATTTCTCAACAAGAAAACGTAGTCCGGAGTATAAGAGACCTTCTTAGCGTACAAAACTATCTTCTGGAATTGCCCAGTCTCAGCAAAGCATTGAATAACTTTATTGGGTACATTAGCTCGGAGATAAACGCTCAATGCGAGAGTAGGGTCAGCCTGTTTGACCAAGTCTCCTAATTCCTCGCTGCACTCAAGCTTATCTTCTTTCAGCCATTTTTCAAGCAGCTGTTTGCGCCCTTGCAGCAATACAGGACGGCAAAGTTCCAACGATTCATATTTATTGAGTTGACCTTGGTCCAAAAGAATGCCAAAATACTGAAGCAGAGGTGAAGTCTGCCCCTGCGTAGCCGGGACCTGAAACATCATGGAAGATTTCTGCGTCAGTCTTCAAGCCGAATATTTGTCTGAAATTTCAAGTGTTAATAAACGGCTGATTTTCACCTGCTGGAACCGTTGAATAGTTGCCGGAGTCCTGAGGATTCCTTTTGGAGCATTTGCCGCGACCTTTGCAGCCTCGGCGTACTGGCCGTTTTGAAATAGCGTGTTGAATTTTCTTACGAACAAATCCTCGGCTCCGGACAAGTTGTTTCTCACTGCCATTCGCAATGCGAGTTCCGGGTTTTGAAGAACTCCGTTAATGTATGGAATGATGTTTTCTTCTTCTACAGAAACAGACAAGACTTGTCCCTTCCTATTGACTCCGATAATACCGCCTGATGCCTCGTGAGGAGCGGTGACAAATATTGTCTCACCAGATATACGATTCATAAATATACAAGTGGCAGATTCGATGTCGTACATGTGAATGTATCCATATTTAGTTATTAAATAAATGACGTCGTACTTAGAGCTGACTTGCATAGCGACTGGAAAGTCGTTGCCTGCTTCAGGCGGGAAGAATACGTCGACAGCCTTTTTTGGAAAAGGTTGATTGCCCGCAGGGGGCTGGCCAACTTCTATAATATGCAATTTTGCGCCTTGAACTGTCCTCACAGCAAAACAAAACAGATTACTAGGCTCGGCGTTGCCTTCCATTTTAAACTGCGCAAATGAAGCTGCGTGCCCTTCGATAGGCTGAGAACACTTCCGCTCTACAGAATACAACTGCATCGCTCCAACTACTCGATTATGTTGGGCAGATATTCCGATTAGCAATAACCACGTCTGTTTTGGATCAGTTCTGTAGTTTATTATCTGACATCCGTTAAGTGAAGAGTGACGATCGAAGGTTTTATGCGGCTGAGAATCACCTTCCATTGACCAATGGTATACAGCGGTCTCAGTGACTAGTGCCAACGTGTTTAAAGATATCCATTTCCAGAATACAACGTCTTCCGTCATGGTGTGGGCCTTCATTTTTGATTTCATCTCAATGTTGAATATTTGCAATGTCTTTTGGGCTGAATTACAGGGGGGGGGGATAAAAGAATTGATTGATTATCACTTCCAGTAGTACTTATATATCAAAATGGCAAATCTATTCCTTATCTTTGAATTCATTGTGTTTACAAAGAGAGTGTGTGTGTATACACCCAGGAGATTAAGTAATTGTATTTCTGAGTCAATATTGTGATATTATTTCAAGACAAAGAGAAATTTAGTGAAATTTTCAGAAAGGATTATGTGTATGATTTGAATGTATCGTTGTTGTATACCTTTCAAAGCGATAACTTTACTAGCAGGATTCATAATCGCAGAATCAGCTGAAATTGGCCTTCTTATTGGATTTGCAGAATCGTTCATATCGATGATAACGACTTGCGATGTATCGGCAACCTTTTCTCGTACGCAAATAAATTTGTCCGATTCCATAGTGAGCGTATTGAAGCTGACATTGTTGGCATTGATTCCCACAGCGGTAAGCTAAAGAAATAAATCTCTAAGAAATACTCGACGAAATATAAAAAAAAATTTAAATTTAAAAATTCGAAAAAAAAAAAAAAAAAAAAAAAAAAAAAAACGAAATTTTTTTTTTTTTTTATGACTAAGAAAAATGAAGACACCATTTTGTACCATGATTCCAGTATTCAATGTATACACAGCACGTCAAATGGCAAAAGTTAATAAAAAAAAAAAGTCGACAAATTTCTTGTTTTCTTGTCTTTTTTTTTCTCTCATTCTCTCTTTCTTCTAGACTTACAAGACTTCAATAAAGAATTGAACAACCAAGTAAAGAGAAGAGTATAAAGTTGTTTAAAAGTTTTTATTTATAAATTATAAGAGGTGGGAAAATAACGACTAGTTAAAAAAAGGTCGTAAGTCTTTTAATACGTCTAATTAGAATATTATATTTATCACGCTCGTTATATGTATAGTAATAGTGGTAAACTAAAAATAAGTATTTTCAAGACGCAATTTTATTTTTTTATTTTTTCTTCTTCAACTTTATTTAAACAGTTCAAAGACCGTGATTATCGAGTGTTAAAAGTACTAATACACGAGAACGAATATTCTCTTGAAATTCGAATAGCAATAAATAATTTGGAAAAAAAAAAAAAAGAAGAAAAAAAAAAAAACATTTTTTTTTAAAGATTTGTTCATTGTGGGCGGAAGCGGGGGGCGTATTCGCAGACGTGGCTCTATAATGCTATCAATGATCGGTTTATCGAAAACTAATTAAAACGCATAAATTCATTGATTTTTCTTAAATGGTAATGCTAAAAATGTAGAACATTATGAAAAGGGCTTAAATCTAGGCGTAAATATTTTCTACATAGAATTTAAGTAGTTAACGATTTTAGTTTCCGTGGCGGTCGGGGATACATCATATCTGTCAACGCAACGTCAATGGAAAAATTCTCAAAGGTTCTATTTTCTAAAGTGTCTTTTTTCTTTTCTTCTTCTATTCGTAGACGTATTAGATTGTAATATAATGTTAAATTAATACGAACGAAATAAGATACTTATTTTATTTACACGAAGTGATATTAAGGCGATGGGTGTAAAAAATAAAATCTTTTAACGACAATTGAAACGACAATGAAATAATGAAATCTACGGATAGGACAACGGAAAATCAGGTCACCTACCTGGAGATGCTCCTGAAACCTTATGGGCAGTAACTGCGTCATTATTGCAAAGATTTACGATGTTTCCCTTGTTTCTTATGCCGCTATTATTTTCCTGGGATGGACGTGCGGCCTTAGGTATAACTTATACACAATATTTCACGTTTCTTCGTCCGTTATTCACTCAATAATCAACTCATCCGCACGCATTGACTGACGCAAATGCCGTCACAGACCGCTGACACCCAACATGGCGGACTACTTCCACCGGTGACAAAAAAGTAGTCCCTTTAAATGGCGTAAAATAAATGAATTTTTTACAATTTTTAATATATAGAATAAAAAGGCGATTATATAAATCTTTCTAATACACAAATCAATTGATAAATATTATTTTTTCATCCTTATTTATTAACAACACAGATATAATAGACGATATTATAACGCGGAGTAACACCACTACGTAGCGAAGCGCCGAATCCTGCTGCTTGTGAATGAAGCCGCGACGGCGCCCAATGACTTTTCACCCTACCCTCAGGAGCCTCAACGATCTTATTGATATGCCCTGAGAAAGATTTGGCTGACTTTCAATAAATCATAATACATATATACTAAGCTTATCCTATATGTAGCCAATTCATATGATCATTTGTCTCACTTATTTATCGCAGAATAAATCATTCGATTGGAGAATGCCTTATCTTTTTATAGTTTATAAGATCAAGGATGTTTGGCTTAGTCATCATTCTGACAGAGATTTAATGCTTTCTCTAAAAACTACTTTCGGATTATGAGAATAAGAAAAAGAGACAATAGAATCTGATATAACGTATAAATTGATGAGGAAAAGGTAGCTTGACATAGGCAATGAATAAAAACTTAAAATCATTTATTCTCCAGCAATAAGAGTCACATGTGTATGATAAAATATACAAATATGTATGTAATCAATTGATATACTTTTCGAAAGTATATTAACGAGTTTCTTTTGCTGTGGAATAAATTCTCGTCCGTTTCCTTGGGTCGGTAGAATGTTTAGTCGAAAAGTCCGAATCCCATATCGTCGTCATCAGACTCAGACTCTTCCTTCTTTTCCGCCTTCTTCTCTTCTGTTTAAAGAAAAAAAAGAAACAAACCAAAGTCAGTTTTAAATAAAAGAATTCTTTTTCTTCGTCCGTTTTACTATTTCTAATAATCATCAGTAGATTAAAATTCACAGCACAACGATTCAGTCGAAAGATGGTGTAATATATTAACATCATATGTATATCAATTCATTTTATAACTAAAACTAAGCTTTTGATAAAAGATAATCAAACAAACAACAGTTACAACTAAATTAAGATATTAGATCTTCCAAAAATTTTTCACTTACCCTTCTTTTCTTCAACCGGAGCAGCTCCAGCTGCAGCAGCAGCTGGTGCAGCGGCACCACCTCCGACTGGCATGGAAGAAAGCTTCTCACGTCCTACAAGTTTTCAATTAATCATTAGTCAAATTGGCTTAAGTAAAACTGTTCTTTAGATTTTCTTAGATATGAGCTTAAATCTAGTCATTTCATAAAAATGAAAAATCTGAAGAGTTTTGAGAATGAAATAACGATCTTAGGAAAAAGAGATAAACAGCAGGTTTGGTGCACGTAGAATCAATGTAGTTATAAAAATGGCGTTTGACGATACCTTGAGTGATCAAGTCGTCGATGGATTTTCCATTTAGTTCGGAAATGACTTTCTTCAGTTTTTCAGCATCAGCTTCAATTCCGACAGAGGATAAGATCTTTTCGATGTCACCTTGGGTTGGCGATGCCTTGCCACCCAGGACAGCTAAGAGGTAAGCGGCCACGTAACGCATTCTGTAAAAGTGAATTTTACGATTAGAAATCACACGTTCTTTCAATAATGATTCTTACGAGTGAGAAGATTGTGTGTCAAATATGTTTATTTTAATTATTAGCTTCAGTTTTGAGTAATCATCACAGTCGCTCAGGCGAAAGATGGTAATGGTTTAAAATCATCATTTTGAGCCAATAATAACACGCTATTTAAATAAAAACTATATTTTCTACGATAAATTGAAGCCGAATTATAAATATCTTGAGTATAAATATGTTTAAAGCCGTTGAGAATAAAAGGCGGTTCTTTCTACGTGTAAACACAACACAAGTTTGAGTCAGGGTCTGAATGTAATCCAAAAACATCTAACCTAAATAACGGAATATTTTAGCTAAAAAATATTTATTCATAATAAAAGAGGTATGTGCGATATATTATTGTTAATATTATTCTATTTGTGTATAGATACGGTATTACTCACTCACTTTAAGTCTCACGACACGAAACGTGGGATACGCCGAATGTTAACACAAGCACGTTTCACGAGTGGAAACGAAATGGGAAGAATGTCTGAAGTGGTGTGCGCACGTCACTGCTTCGTCGCTAGACGTCATTTCCTGCTGGGGCTAAAGGCTCGTTTTCAATGAGCGCGTGAAAATGTCAGATAATTATTTTGTGAACGATTATCGCGGAAAACAGTGAATAATCAATATTTTTCATGAATGAAAATCATGAAAATTGAGGAAATGTAGGTGACGATCATCAATGTCACGTGATCATAATTCGCTACAAATTATATAGGGAATATTTGACCGTTGAAAAATCGCCTTGCGATTTCGTTCGAAAAATTAGTATGCAAATTTATAAGGTGTAGTCGTGTAGTATACGATATGAATGAGAACTAGGGATTTTATTGTTACATTTCATAACTGACAACCTGACAACAACTCAATCGGCGAGTGCGTATACAGTAGAAAAATGTGTTTGATTGAAGGGGCGTAATTAGAGTGAATTGAAACGCGATCTAGTTAAAAGTATACAAATATAGAAAATACAATATCAAATCAAGCAATATAATATGAGCGATATTTATGCTACGCGTTAGTATCGTATGGTGTATAATATCGCGTAATGTCATACAGAAAGTAGGCTTGATTTACTGTCAAAAAATTGCCATGTAACAAAATTGTAATAATTTCTTTTTTTTTTTTCTTTCTTCTCAACACTTTTTTTCATAATCTTTTTCCTCATTTCGCCGACTGCCTATTAGTTGCACATTATTTAACCCTCGATATTATCACAACACATCCTGCAATATGGGTAAGCCCTCACCCCAGTTTAAGCGATAAACTATTTTTTTTTTTTTTTTTTTTTTTCATCAACACAGAACTCAAATGACATGACATCATTGTTGTATTTGAAATTTTCAGCCGACAATACAGAGTCACAAAAATGGCAACAGCATTTATCCCTTCTCAGAGAACAATACGTTAAATTAAACGCAGCGCATAACAAATTACAACAAAATTATACAAACGCTACCGCTGGGACACAGAAATCTGGATTTGTTGGAAGACTTTTAGCAACGGTTGCCGCGCTACATGGTCAACAACATTATAGGTATAAGAAAATTGTTTTTAGTTATATTTTTGAAACATGGTTTTTGGTGGAAATATTCAAAAATTAGATAACTGATAGAAAAATTGGTAATTTTATTCTTCATGGAACGATGATTTTGATTTGCAGATTGAGATACAAAGCATCGATTAGAACAAAATAGATGATAAATAATTTTTATTCTTCTTATTTTACAGCGATATTACTATAAATTTGGCTAATCAACAAATACCAGCACACAAATTTGTCTTGGCAGCACGTAGCGATTTTTGGAATGAATCTGCGCTGAGAGATACTACTGAACTTGGTACGAGGATCTGATCCATAACTCAGTATTTAAGGAAATGAAAAGTTGAAAAATATTAAAACAAAATTTAAACTTTTACTCCAAAAAGTTTTGAAATTTGGTTTATTTAATTTTAATTTACGTCATATTGGTAGAAAGAAATAATACTTGGAATATAATGTCTTTTTTTATTTTAAAGTGTGAAAAATGTTTAATTTTTTAAAATATTTGCCAAGATTTTCTTTGTAACTATCATAGCAGGTTTGAAAGAATTACCGTATTTACGTGAAAATAAGCCGCACCCGCGTATAAGCCGCACCCCGATTTTGGAAGGGTCATTTGCGGAAAAAAGTTTTTACACCCGTATAAGCCGCGGGTATAGATGACACAAGCCGGCGACAAAATTCGAATTTCAACACTGCTTTGCGCATGCGCGACCGCTTTTTGAATCACGGGAGTTCCCCTATTCCTTCATTTTGATTCAGATAAAAAAATGTTATAAAGTATTTCTGGCATTTTTACTGATTGCGTTTCCTTATACACCTATGCTCAGTCATTCCATGCTGTTCCAACGTTTTTTGTTCAATATTTCGCAATTGTATCCTCATATAAGCCGCACCCGCGTATAAGCCGCATCCAGATTTTGGGAGGTTGAAAAAGCGAAAAAAAGTGCGGCTTATTTGCGCGTAAATACGGTAATTTACTGCTGCAATTGTTGGTTTGGATGAAAATGACATCATTGTAGAATATTTATACATAATTTCTAAGAATTTTGATGTACACTACAGTCTGTATCTAATCTACCTGTTCAAACGTGAGATATCACTGAATTGCGAAAATTGTTTCTATTAATCATCAATCCTTGAGAAAAAAAAAAAAAAAAATTTATCTCGTCCTGCAAAGAAGAGGGAAATTTCTCTGTAGATCGAATTTGAACTCTAGCAAATTATGAGATAGTGACACTGAATTATTCTAATTATACTTCCGAGTAATCTAATCTGTGTCTTGTGGTTGTATTAGATTATGAAGCTTCTGTATTCTACTATAATAGTTTCAGTATAACATAGGGATAAAATATACGCTGATGAGGTTGAATGTATATTTTCAGATTGGAGTAACTTGGATGAAGATGTAGGATCGGTACTTTTGAAATGGGTTTATACCGGGGTAACAGATAAGAAGAATTTGACTCTGGAGTTAATGAAAGCTGCGTCGCGATTTCAACTAGTAGAATTGGTCGATCAATGTGAAAAAAATCTCATCGGGATAGTCACTCTTCGTGAATGTGTTCATTTATATACAGCAGCTGAAGAATTAGGGACTATAACACTGAGAGATCATTGCAGTTCGCTTATATCTGTACATTGGGTAAGAAAGATTCTACTCAATTCCCACAATCGTCTCTTTATCAGAAGAAAGAAACCACCCGGTTTCCTTTTCATTTGAAATGAGTGTAAAAGTAAACTTTTCATACACCTTCTTATAACATGTTTTATTTATTATTTGTTACAGGATGATTTAACAGGAGAAGATTTCAAAGAAATGCCAGGTGCATTGCTTTATAAATTGTTAAAATCTAAAAGCAAATATCCTCTGCATTCAGCTGTACGATTGGTCCGAGAAGATGTGGTATTTTTATACCTAGTTGAGCACGATTCAGAGGTGAGATTAAAAAAAAAAAAAATAAAATAAGATAATACTAATTTTATTAGGTATCTTAATCATTAATATACATTGGCTTAAATAGTTCCTTTGTCATTAATCTCCGACGTTATTTAAAAATAGGATAATATCAATACATTTCTTTTTTTTTTTTTTTTTGTTCGATTGTAAGTCGCTTTCGCCCGCTATCGCTTTCTTATACGCTAATAATAATAATAAACATAATACAAAATAATTGATATAAACTTCAAGTTCATTCACATATATTATACATATGCTATAATTATGCATTATATCAATAGACTAGGCGTGAATATTGATAAATAGTAATCACATTTAAATTGAGGCATTATATCTTTCTTCTTCTTCTTCTTCGTACTTTTTTCTTCCCCCTCTTTTTTCTTCTTAGTATGAATAATTCAATACTTTGCCAACATGCATACCAGCGTGCCAATCAGATTCAATATTATAAAATTAGAATTAATAGTATCTCTGAATGAATTTGACTTGTTACACATTGGATAGCTACAAAAACAGTATGTCGTTGGTTGACCAGGCCTTCCAATATCTTCAGCCACGTTACACCCCTCCTTATAAGCCGTCTCGACAATTGTTACATTCTTGTACCACTTCCTACTAGACCAGTTGTAATTCTGTCCATCGAATGTTTGTTGAGCACAGTCCCTTTCGACGTTGTGAATCTCTTCTAAATTCAATACAAAGTATAATCATATATTATGTATAATTCAAGAAATATTAAATTTGATGTCATCTAAATACAGAAAAAAAAAAAATCATAAACAGATGATATCATATATTTATTTTTATTTCTCTGTTTAAAATTTTTGACGATCAAATTCTCTCCGCCAACATCTTTATCAATCTCATACTTACGCCCATTTAATAAAGGAGTGGTCCACGTTCTTTTCATACATAGCGTAGACTTTGGACAATCTATTTCAAACTTTGAACTCCAGTTAAACTTTGAACATGGTAAAATTTTATTACCAGAATATTCTCGAGTCGCAGAACATCGGTAACAAATTATACCCTCGATGTTATCAACAAATGAAATCAAGATATCTAAAATCAAAAATCAAAAAATCAAAAAAAAAAAGATAAGAAATTGAATTTCTAACATTAGAATAAAGTCATATTATTGAAACAAACAAACATTGAAATTAAATAAACATTTAATTAAGGTATAAATCAACGTACACGATAATATGAGCAGAATTTTCACAGTGCCTTCAAACATCTTAAATACAAATGTGACAATCAAGCATATGTTTGTCTCTTTGTATGACTAATATCACTGATGATTATTGTAAATTTAGTATGAATTATTATGACAGCTAGAGAGGCGTTTATTATCAGAATTCTTGTATTGATATATTTGATTTATTTAACGTACGATTTATTTGATATTTAATTTATTTATTTAAAATTATTATATTATTAAGAATAAAAGATTTTCTAGTTTTTTTTTTTTTTTTTTCTTTTTTTTTCGAGAAACTAATATATATATATTTTTTTTTTTTTTTCTATACTAAATATCATAAACTTTTTTGGCTTATATCCAAGGAATTTTTTACATTAGTTTCTTCTTTTATATAATATCTTAAGACTTCCGCAGACGTGCACTGTCTAACTAACACTGGTTGTTGTGTCATGATCATTCCACTTTATCTTGCATTATTTCCTGCTCTAGTTATCACGATTCTTTTACATGTATTTCATCAATTTATTATTATCATTCATTAGTCAAACGTTGACTACGTAGTAATTTATTTATTTTTTCAATCAGTTTAGTATTTTTTTTTTTTTAATTTTAAAATTAACAAAAAACTAAAAAACAAAAATACGATTTACGGTATTCGATTTATAATCTGATCTCTTTTGTTTATTTATTTATTCTCAGCTCCGTTTTTATTTTTTTTTTTTTTTTTGTTTTTTTTTTTCTTCTATCTATATTGTTGATTTTTGTGATTTTATTTCGCGGTCACATTGATTACTCCTTTATTTTTCTTTCTTTCTTAATTTAATTTAATTATTTTTTTTTTTTTTCTTTAGTTTTTATTTCTTTCTATTCAAGTCATGTGCGCGCTTTAATGCGATGACTCAACCTTGGTGAATGTCTGTATACGTATCGCAGTTCTTTGCGGCGCATAATACATATACATACGCATGTATAGCCCGATTTTTCACGCTCTACGCGCTTAGATGTACACATATATACTTACGTATTATTTTTCTTAATATTATAAAGAATTTCGAATAGCGGGAAAAACTCAATTAACTAAATGCTGTTATTTTACATTAATTTGTTCATGGTCAGAGCCACGTTATTCGTTGCCACGTCACCCGCTCAGCTTTGCCTTCATCCGAAAGCAAAGTTATAGCGATTCCTTTTTTTTTTTTTTTTTTTTTTTTTTTTTTTATTATATGTACATACTAGCCGTCAAACGGCGATCGCTACGCTATACCGACCACAACCTACGCGTGAACGTGAACCAGCCTCTTGTATTCTTT
Source organism: Tenthredo mesomela (assembly GCA_943736025.1). NCBI lineage: Eukaryota > Metazoa > Arthropoda > Insecta > Hymenoptera > Tenthredinidae > Tenthredo > Tenthredo mesomela. Next base: position 40,230,747 of record OX031015.1, on the reverse strand, counting down.
CTCTCTTCATTTCCGACCCCACTTTATTTCGCGTATGGGTACTAATACATTATCAGTACACTCACACGCTCGCTACTTTACTTTGTATTACATACAATGATATGACCTTCGGGCTCGGAAACAGGATCGTGACGCATGCTGCACGATCCTTTTTTTTTTTTTTTTTTTTCTTTTACAGATTTGCGTTTGCGATCAACTTGCTATATTTGAAAAGGTCGTCGAACCGTATTATAGTAGATGCATTGATTATAATTAAAAGCAAAGAGTTGATATAGAAAAAAAAAAAAAAAAACATGCATTGCTAGTTTTTTTTTTTTTTTTTTTTTTTTTACTTTTTCATTTTTGACCTTCTAATCTATTTCATGCTATAGTATCAGATTAAAATTCAAAAATGATATTTTGAAAAAAAAAAAAAAAAAAAATTCGAATCTAAAAATAATTTTTAGATATTTTTGTTTTCTTTAGAAAACAAAATCGATTTAAGAATACCAGATTTTTTTTCACTTTGAACAAGAATATCATATTCCTTTATTTAGAGGAGACACCAAAGGCGGTTCTTTAATCTCTCCTTAAATCCCCCGGAACTTCCTACGCTCGTTTAGTCATCATATTTTAATTCCTGACCTCAAAACTGATATTTTAAATACTTCAGCAGAATTATTTTAACATCTTAGTTATTTTTCTCAACAAAAGTCACAATTTTACGATATTGTTTTTTTTTTTTTTTTCACAGCTTCCAGAAGCAGTTAACATCGTCGATTCTAAAGGTGAAAGAGCGTTGGAAGTAGCTCTTCGAGCTCGGCAACCATCTTTGGCTAGAACTTTGGTTGAACATAGAGCAGATTTGGGAGCTAGAGATCCTAGCGGATTAACTCTACTTCAGTCAGCTATTTTGAAAGGCGATTCATACTCGGCTGAATTCATCATAGAACAGCTTGAGAATAGTAATAATTCCAAAAAGCTATGCGAACCTGTGCGAATAGTTGCCGAAGCAAAGGGCGTAGAGAATCTAAAGAAATACGTCGGATGTACGGCTCTGCATCTAACAGCTGGACACAAAACACAAGACATGACGTCCGTCGCCGTCAGACTTATTCAAGCTGGGATTAATCCCAATTTACAAGATCACAGAGGATGGTGTGTGATTCCATGATTTCAGATATATATTCACGTCAATCTTTACAGAATACTGAGATGAGATTTATCGATGATCTGATTAACATATTCTATTATTTTTTCAGGACAGCCTTGCACTGCAGCATCGCAGAACAAAACGAGGCTTTATTTGACCCGCTGATCAATACCCCAGGCATACAATTGGATGCAATAACTAGCGAAGGTCATACAGCGTTATCTTTTGCGCTGAATACAGAAACTCCGTTAAAATCTTATGCAGAGAAGCTGCTGAGCAAAGGAGCAACGCCTAATCCGGTTTATAAAATGACTGGGGATACTTTGCTGCACATTTTAGCCAGGGATAAAAAGGAAGATGCCGCATTGTTCCTGGTTGAATATCCCATAAGCAATTTAACAGAGGAAAATTCTGAGGGGTATACAATATTACACGAGGCGTGTAGAGCCGGATTGGAAAATCTTGTCCGAGCATTAATAAAGAGAAAAGTACCTACGGATGTAGTGACTCTATCGAATGGCGACGCACCAATACATTTGGCTATTTCAAATCAACACTACGGTGTTTTGATGGCGTTACTAGAATCCGAAGAAGCAGATATTCAATTGAACTTGAAAGACCGAGAGCGAGAGACACCTTTGAGTCTGGCGATCAAAGCACCCTTGAAAAAGGGCAGGGAAATTGTAGCAGCTCTCATTAAAGCTGGAGCCGATATAAACCAATGCAACGAAAAAGGATTGACTTTATTGCATCAGGCTATTTTGAAAGAAGACTCTGCAACGGCAATATTTTTGTTAGAAAATGGAGCTGATATGAATGCGAAGTAACTAATAGTCAGAATTTTATCCTCATCTTATCGACCCCAGAGACTCTATTCCTAATGAAATATTTAATTGCAGAACTTTAGACGGAGAAACCCCCCTTCAGCTATGCGTACATTGTCGATTAGGAGAAGTAGTCGAGGCTCTATGTCGCAGAGGAGTCGATACATCTATTGGATGCCCACTTTGGGATGCATTAGACTCACAACAGGAGGATACAGCCTCTGTTTTGGTTGCCCATGGAGCTGATACAGATTGCTGGGCTCCAGGGCCTGAGGGTTGTCTGCAAACTCTACTGCACAGAGCTATTGATGAGAATAAAGAAGCTATAGCGCAATTTTTGATAAGGAGGTATACATCAGTTTGTCAGCGTGGACTTGGCTTTTCTCTACGAATGTTTTAGAACATTGAAGATTGCCGTACTTTAATCATTCAAGATTTAATCATTTTTTATTTTCGTTTTTAGCGGCTGCGATTTAAACTCTCCTCGACGTCCTCAAAAGGAAGGATCCGGAGGCGAAGAAGCAAAGGATAATTGTTCGCCTTTACATCTATGTTGCCAATGGGGTCTCGAGCAAGTTGTTCAAACCCTTGTTGAACACGGGGCTAATGTAAATTCACGTGATGCCGAGGAGAAGTCGCCAGTACATATTGCCATTCAAAATCATCATGCACAAATAATTTGCCTACTGTTGTGCCATCCTCAAATTGATTTATCTTTGAGGGACAAAAAAGGACTGACACCTTTTGCCACAGCTCTAACTGTTCGCAATCATAAAGCTGCTCAGGTCATATTAGAAAGACTTCCAACTGCCGCTGAGCAAGTTGATAACAAAGGGAGAAACTTCTTACACAAAGCTATTCAACAGAACGACTTGGAAAGCGTTCTCTTCCTTTTGTCTATACAGGTATATCCGGATTTTAAGGAAACTAGAAATCTTGAGAAGTTTATTAAAAGGGTTTTTGAAGACCTGAAAAAGTGAGAAAAAAAACTATAGAAAATTTGAAGAAAAGAGATGAAAAATTAGGGTTTTTTAAACCCTGATCATAAGTATAGATTTTAACTGAATTCTATTCTACAGGTCGACGTGAACTCCCGGGTTCAAGACGTTACGCAAACTCCACCGCTTCATTTAGCTGCTGAATCTGGAAACGAGATGTTAGTACGGAGTTTGGTCTTGGCTGGTGCTCGGATCAATGATACAGATGCTCACAGAAACACAGCATTACATGCCGCAGCTCGTGCCGGTCACGCGCCTGTTATATCAGCATTAATCCAAGTGAATAATAAAATCTTTTACATAGATGAAAATTTCTCCCTTAAATAATAGCATGGCTAAATGAATTATGGCATTAAAATTGTCCTTTTTTTCTTTTCTTACAGAACAATATTGACTTCGATGCGATAAACGCAGACGGAGACAACGCATTGCACGTCGCTATGAGAGAGGGACATGTCCCAGTGGTCAGATCTCTTTTAACAGAATGTTCTCTTGATGCAGAAATAGTTAATCTAAAGGGGCGAAATCCGTTACATGAATTGGCGAGATATGGCCATGACAACGCGGCTACTATATGCGATTTGTTTTTGGAATGCATGCCTAAATATCCGTTGAACAATACGGGTGGGTGTAGAATGTTATTTTCACATTTTTTAATGTACAGCGGAGATTTCTCTCATTGATGAAAATATTCTTCGGCATATTTCATACAAGAAATATAGATAATAGTTTGTTTATTATTTTGCAGATACGGATGGAAATACACCATTGTTAATCGCATATATGAAAGGTAACGGTAACTTGTGTCGAACCCTAGTAAAATCTGGAGCTTGTCTTGGCTGTATGAACAAAGAAGGAATAACAATATTCAATTATCAAGTAGCGACGAAACAACTTTTGTACAGATTGCTTGATTCCTTAACACAGGAGTCGCCTTGGGCTGAGAAAGAAATGTGTTTAGAATGTGGAACCAAATTTGGATTAACAATGCGAAAACATCATTGGTGAGTTTTAATTACATAACAGCGAATTCTTCCCTCGTTATTTCGATCAGATTTGATAATCGTTTCTTTTTTTATATTCTAGTCGTCATTGCGGACGGATATTATGCAGCAAATGCTCTGGTCAAGATGTTCCAATATTGAAATTTGGATTGAATAAACCTGTTAGAGTTTGCGCAGTATGTTTCGACGTACTTCAAGTCGGTACAGAATAACAAAGGCTACTACAGATTTACAAATATAATTCGAATAAAATATATATATATGAAATATATAAATCATTCCAATATAAGGACAAGAGATTATTATTTACTAACATAAGGTGTTTTAGATAATAAGAAATGTTAATTTGTTGTATCAATAAAATAATATTAGTAATTTTTGTATTCTTGCGGTAATTCATTTGAATGAGATAATACCTTGAAAAAAAAAAAAAAAAAAAAAAACCAGCCCATTTCCTAAATATGAATAAACAAATATTGAAACGATCAAATTTTCTGTTTTTTTTTTTTTTTTTTTTGTTTTTTTATTTATTTATAATAGTTAACTGTATTTACAACATGGCGAATTCAACTAATTATGATGCAAGTGAGTTAGTCATTATTAACCATTAACTCGAATATTCAACTGCTGTTCGGATTTCAGAGTTACTTAAGTTTTGTAAATAGAGTTTTAGCCACGCAGTGATCTACGCAATGCATATAGTCGAAAAGTTCTTCTAAACAAATTTCTGCAGTCTTTTTTCGCGAATTAACACGGTCGTTGCAAGTGTTTAGTCTCTCCTGAAGGTTCGAACACTTTGGCAGAGCTCCGCATTCCTCCTAAAAATGTAAAATTATTTTTCAAGAATTTGATAAATATTCAATATTCTCAGTTTTATACAATTTTAGGTCAGTCGTTTAAACAAAACGTCGTTACAATGACTTTTTTTTCTTTTCCTTTTCTACTCTTCTCAGATACCAGAATTGTCAATCTAACTTAACCTTTCTAACCTATATAATTAGTGTTAACGATTAAACGCGTATGGATTTTTATTTTACGATAATATGAACGCGATGATTTATTTTCGCGAATAAATCGAGTTTATTGAATTTTAATATAGTAAATGAAGTTTAAATGATTTTAGGAGTCAAATATGTAATAAATATGAAATTGAGATATTCGTACGATAGTGTAAAATTTTTGACTTTTGAATGAAGATGTATAGATGTATGATAAAGACACGATGTGGAATGGCGATATAAATATGATATGTAGGTTTAGAATGCGAATTTTGATTTCTATTTAATGAAAAAAGACAAATTTCACCCAAGTTATGTAATTATTAAATAATAGTAGTGAAATTTACCCTGAGCTGTTTCTGTGGATCGACAAGTTCCTCGTCGGAAGCTTTAACCGTGGGTAGATGACGTGCGAATAAAGTTTCAAAGATTGACATTTTGCCTAGAACAAAATCATAAATATCGTCTATACCATGAACGATTAATAGTTGTTAATTTTTATTGAAATTTAAACGATTATTAATCACCTTTTTTAGAGCAGACAGAAATCTAACGATATAAATGGCTGACGATGAGAAAACCGTGATGCACTTTGGGTGCCCTATGCGAGATGAGATTATTGACGCATGCGTATTATATTATATTCTTATCAAATCTATATTGTCATTGGTTGATGTAGCATTTAAAAATTCCACTAGGACAAAATACTGACCAATGCGTGGATTAATGCCATTCATCATCCGTCGGCAAGTTTTTTACGTCGTTTTATTAAACGAAATATAAATATTGTATATGCAGATATATTGGAATAAAAAAGTAATGCGATACATTCGAGGAGCTATCAGGTATTTTATAAAAGATTCAGGGATCTTAGAAGTATCCCGACGGACGAGGATATGGTATAACCAAATGGGTTCGGGGCTTATGCCTCCTACCTCGTCGTTAACATTTGCGTATTGTGTCGGGTATAAGACGCAGATGATATTACGATATAATAGAAAAAGAATGAAAATAAGAAGAGGAAGAAGAAGAAGAAAAAAACAGGCCAAAACTGATAAATTATAATAATAATAATAATAATAATCGACCTTAGAATGGCTAAATTATAACTTTGAGCAACGAGAATAGCCGTGCTTGATTTTATATTCATTATAATATCGCATTTTTCAACGATGATCCGCAGACGCGACAAGGATGGCGTCATTCAGGAATTTTCGCATCCTTTTTACCATTTAATTAAAAGTGATTATTCTAGTAATAATATAAGCTTTTAAATATAATAAATATAGTTTTAACTATCGAGATCAGTACTCGACTCTTAAATAAATAACGATTCATGTTTTATTTTCATTATTAAACTCAACACGATCATAGCGCGTCGTGCGAATAGTCAATCTCGGTGTGCCTTGCGCTAAGCGTGTCGAAAGGGGCTGGAGTTAAAAAACCGGAATTATCGTTCGAATAGATATCGCGGAATAGTCAAATACCGATTAAACGTAATAACAAAACCCATTAATAATGCGACAACTATAAATAACCGGTTAAAAACAATCATAAACCATAAGAAAATTAAGGAGAATCGAACTCTATGAACGACTCGTCGAGGTTGGGTTTACACTTAACAAAAAACGAAGAATAAAAAAAAAAAAAAACTCACAATTACACAAATTAACCATTAATTAAACAATCGAGAACAACCTGTACCCTAAACATCATCATTTAAATTCAATCATATAAATCGATTTTATAAACGCTACTATCAAACATAATTCGTATATATTATTTTTAGGTTATGTTTGCTTAGCTTTGACGGTATATTATACTGTGAAAACATTTTTTATTAAATAATCAACTCCACAAATCGCTGACAATAACAGAATGTATCTAACGCGATTAAATCCATAGTTTGAAAAAATAAAAAAATAAAGTAAATTTTTCGTTTAATTATTTTTACTTTAAACACACATATTTTTTTTTTCGTTTTTTCAAAGGCCTATTAAAAAATGAAAATTAAAAACTATTAATTGAAAGATAAAGAAAAACACATAAAATTTTACTAAAACAAAAAGAAATTAAGTTGTACATTATATCGAAGAAGATCATTGTTAAAACCCCGCCATCGAATTGTCTGTGAATTCAAATTTCATTTGAATGGATGATGCCTGGAGGCAATGAACGGAATGGAGAGGCATGGACACGGACATGGACATTCGCACCATCACCACGCCCACGGAAACTCGCAAAGTTCATCACAGAATACAAACCAATCTTCGAAACACGGCCACCCGCATCCGCATCCGCACCCTCACCCTCCGCATATACAAAAAGAACCAGCCGCTGGTCAAGCCGCTCAAAAATTGAGAAACTACAAACTATTGGTCGACCCTTTCCTCGTTAAAGGCGCAGCAAAGTTGTATCGTTACGACGGCGTAGTTCCTGGAGATCCAACTTATCCTCCGGTCCAACTCAGAGATCCTAGATCTCAGTTGACCAGAATATGGACGAGATTGGAACAGCTGGAATTACCTGTACCTCGTTTCAAAATCGATTCAAACTACTGCGGAGAGCCACCGCCTCTAGAGGTCACATTTTGTCACCTAAACGACAATATTGATAGAAGTTTTCTCACAGATATGGTACAAAAGTTTGGTCTTATAGAGGAACTAACTATTTATTATCATCCTTTGACCAACAAACATCTGGGAATAGCCAGAGTTATATTTGAAGCTACTAAGGCGGCAAAAGCTTGCGTCGAAAAGTTGAACAACACTTCTGTTATGGGGAAAGTACTGAGAGTATTTTTGGACCCGTTCGGAGACGAGTGTAAAAAATTATACGAGGATATGACGACAGAGAAAAAACCTGAGAAAAAAATTGTCGAAAAGGAAGTTAAGCCTGAGCCTGAAACTGAGAAACAAACACCGATCGAAAAACTGCCTATCGAAGATAGCAGGGAGGAATATAGAACGGTGAAAAAAAATACTCAGAGTATTGAAAAGCCCAGGGATCCTTATATCGAAAATTCTAGATTTAATAAATTCCGAGATTATCCAACTCCCGGCGGCAGTACTGGCAGCGATTTAGGCTACGGCACTGCGCCAAGCGAGATTAATTACTCTAGTACATATTCACAGAATTCTACACCCGCTACTAGCTACGATTATCCGCAATATTATCCAAGCTATCATCACCAGCCACCTAATAGCTACGTTGCTAGCATGCCGCCAAACGTTACGCAGCCTATTCCAATACCTCAGAATTCTAGTATGTGGTGGGGACCGGCAGGACCTAATCCTGGACCCACGGGGTACGGAACTGCGCCTGTATGGCCTGCACCGCAGCATAACACTAGTATAGAAACTCCGAGTTTAATACCAGTAGCAAAGATTTCTAGTTCTTTGTTAAAGACTGCGCAAACTCATCACGTTACTAAAAAAGATAAAGAAATTTTGCCGGTCGGTAGTAAGAATTCATCGACGAGAGATTCCCCCGTTGATAATTCGAGGAAAACACTGGATTTAGATACTAGAATCGCTATGCTTTTAAAGGATAAAGCCGGCGGCATGGCTCCACCTTTTTTACAATTTGGAAGCGATTCTGAAGACGATAAAAGGTCCCTTCAACCAGACGAAGAAATATTGTCTGAACCGCCGAGCCCCTTCTTATCTTCTGATGTTTACAAGACTTGCTTTGAAAAAATATTAGAGAGAAATAAAGAGAGGCGAAAAACCCACGAAAATAACATCAACCAATTCTCAGTCGATGAAGAATTGGGGAGTGTTATAAGCTCCAGCGAAGACGAGGCTTTGTTGGGCAGCTATAGTCCCGCACCTGACGATATGGAGCCAGAACCACCCAAGGAACCGCCTCCTCCACCTCCTCCAGACGACGATAGAATGTCTTTGAGCAGTTTGAGCTCTGGAGACGAGAAAATTGAGGAGGTATACATAATCGGCTACGAATCTTTTCATTCATAGATGAAAGAAAAGTTCTTCTTAACTCTCAGACTCAACTTATTATCAAACTTAATTATGATTTTAATTCAGGTTGTAGCCCAGACTGAACCACAAAATCAATTGTATCCGGGAGCTGGTTATCCTGGACATCTGGCACACTATCCACCGCCTACAGATGTTTATAATTGGCCTAGGCCAGCGCAGTACCCTTATCCTTATGGGAATCCGTATTTAGCAAACCACCATTATCAGCCAACAACGGCTCCCGTTCCAGGGGGTGTTGGCGCACCTCAAGGGACTGCGTATTATCCTACGCTACAGTCAAGGCTGCAGGCACTGGCTAATCATAATATAACTAAGGATAATCCACAGGTCTGTTTAGAATTGGCTGAGTTTTGTAGTCCGAAGGAAAGTCTGGGGCTTTAATAACGTATTTCGTTACTTTCAGGGACCTACGATCAATGGGGTATTGAACAGAGTGGTCAGCGAGCTTAAACAGATATTGAAAAGAGATTTCAACAAAAAAATGGTCGAGAATACAGCCTTTAAATTATTCGAAGTATGGTGGGACGAAAAGAAGACTCAAAAGACTCAAAACGCTGGGGAAATTAGCGTTAGCAACAACGTGGTAAAGGAGGAGGTTTCCAAGCCCCAAGGATTATCGTCTATTTTGGAACAAGGAACTCCTCTAGGACTTAATTACGACGGTTTTGGATTAGGCATCAGAGCTAGTATGCCCAAGATGCCGTCCTTCAGGGTGAGTATATCGTGTCTCTTTCTCCTCGACGAATATATCAAACAAATAATTTCCTGCATTTATTTTTATAATACAGCGGAAGATCAAGGCACCCAGTCCTCTTCCACAAGACGAGGATAGCCGGCAATCTGACCACGTCGATCCAGAGATTATCGATAGCGATAGCGATTTGGATTTACCATTAGTACAGAAAGTTAAAAGACGACCACCGTCCATTGGCACTGCATCCTCATCTTCATCTTCGTGCAGCAGTAGTTCAAGCGCACAATCTAGTAGCAGTGAATCTAGCAGCAGCTCTAGCGATAGTTCGGACGAAGAAGATACGTCTAGTGTTTCGCATGAGGTAGAAAAATGAATGAGTAGATGGGATTTTCGAACTGATTTGTTTATCGTAGAGATTGAAGACTAATTTTTATTCGTTATTTCAGCAGGACAGCGACGGACGGATGTCTGATCATCGTCCGTTGGCTTGTAACAGCGAAGATCCTGATATTCTGATGGAATTAGCCATCCAGAGATCTCTTGATTGCCCTACGCCAACTAGAAGTGAAACACCTGTGCCTAGTCTGCGGCTACAAGATCAGGACTTGGACCAATTCCCTCAACACGATAATGAAATAAGTCCAATATCTTCGCCGATAACTGATGGAGAAACCAAAGACGAGAGTAGAGTGAAAGTGAAAGTTGATGAACCGGAAGTTACGAGGAGAGCTGATAGACCTCCGACGCCTGGTGGCGACGTGGATAAATCTAGAGCCGAGTCGCCGGTGGTAGAGTTAGAGAAAACAGTTAAGGTAGAAACTGTTATTAAATTACCGACCAAAGTCGAGCCTCAGGATATTCAGAATATGGAAAGTTCTGCCGCTGAAGCACTCATCGCTTTGGCTGGACACGACAATATTATAAGACATAAAAGTCCTGGGCCTTTACAGCCGAATATTATACGAAGTCTTCAGACTTTGTCTACTAAATATATAAACAATGAACCAATATTGAAAGAATCTGAAAAAATTGATATGTTCAGCGAAATACCAACGACTGATTCAGAAGAGGAAAGTCTGGAGATTAGGAGGATACGGTGAGTTAATAAATTATTTTTTTTTACACAAGGAAATGTTGTTACAGATTTTATTCATCATGGAATGATAGATTTTTCATCAATTTGTCTCTAATTGTGTTTCTTTGATTTTATTTTTATCAAGATTCCAAGCGGAAACAGACTTGCGACTTAATGGTCAACACAGTCCAAGCTCTCCCGGCTCTCAAGCATCTCAAGTATACATGGAGCATTCGTATTCGCTTCCACCTGCACCGCCAGAACCGTCTTTATCAGAGTCTCGGGTAACTAGTTTACCTGTACCGGCAAAAACGAAGCTTAGCAAACCGCCTAAGCTTGAAAAACCAAAAGATAAGTCTGACAAAACTGGGAAGAAGAAGAACAACAAGTATGTTAAAGTACAGAATCATGAAAAGGAGAAAGAAAATATCGAAAATGAATTCGCATATGAAAAGTTACCAAGGAAATATCTTGAGCCAATAAAAACTTACAAGGAAAGGGATTTGATGACTGAAATGGGAGTACTTTACGAGTTTCTTACCAAAGGCATAGATGCCGAAGATGTTGAATATCTTAGGCGAAGTTACGAGGCACTTTTGGCGGACGATAATCAGGGGTATTGGCTCAACGACACACATTGGGTAGATCACCCTGCCACGGATATACCCAGTCCTGCAAAGAGGAGAAAACGAGATGAGCTGAGATTACATTCTACAGGAAGCGCCAGGACGGAAGGATACTACAAAGTTGATATCAGAGAAAAGGCCAAACATAAAGTAAGCAGTAATTAACTGAACAGTGATATAATCTGTCTCATTTTTAAAGTAGAAAGTAGAAAAACACTTCATATCGTTAATAACTCTGATTGATCCTCCGTTTAATTAATTTACAGCATCATTACACCCAGAGTATACAACGCAGTAACGATATCGAGGATAGCAGTGGACCGTATATGGGTGGCGATGGGGCAATGAATGGTCCAAAAAGAAAGGCTAAAGCTCTGACTGGAAAGATGCAAGCCCTTTCTCGAGAAGCAAGGAGTAATCAGCGTCGGTTGTTAACAGCCTTTGGTATCGACACTGACAGTGATCTACTGAAGTTTAATCAGCTCAAGGTATGATTGATCGAAACTCTATGATTAATGATACGAATTAATGAAAACTTAGTGAGTTAATGTATGTGTTTTGGTATTCGATTGCAAACTTTCTCGCATTTTTCAGTTCCGAAAGAAGCAATTGAAGTTCGCTAAGTCTGGTATTCACGACTGGGGTCTCTTTGCTATGGAACCAATTGCAGCTGATGAAATGGTGATAGAATACGTCGGACAAATGGTGAGACCGGTTGTTGCAGATTTACGTGAAACTCAATACGAAGCTACGGGCATTGGGAGCTCGTATCTATTCCGTATTGATCTCGACACTATTATTGATGCAACGAAATGTGGTAATCTGGCGAGATTCATAAATCACAGTTGCAATGTAAGTTTATTTCGCTATTATTTGTATAGATATATAAATATTTATAGCAAACACAATTATTCGTTAACTTTTACTCTAACATTCATTAATTTTGAATATAAAAGTCCCTGTTTATTTTTGGTAATAATTATGGGATCAGTAACAGTGAGATAAAACTATGTAATTATATATTTTTGTTACAGCCTAACTGCTACGCTAAAGTAATAACTATTGAAAGCCAGAAAAAGATTGTTATTTACAGCAAGCAACCAATTGGTGTGAACGAAGAAATTACCTATGATTATAAGTTCCCACTTGAGGATGATAAGATTCCCTGTCTCTGCGGAGCACCCCAATGTCGGGGTACTCTCAATTAATTTTTCTTATCACCTCGTTGTTCATCCCCCCTTCCCCCCCTTCGATCAACCATGTCCCCCTACTCATATTTTTGTAAATAAATTCCCATGTAAACATTTTATAAAAAGCCAATGGAAAACGGTACAATTTTTTCTTCCAAATATTTTTCTCTCCATTCCTCGCAGAAAATTATTGAAATTAATTTTCTTCCTTATATTATATAAGTATTAGTTATGTTTAAAAACTGAAATAGAAAAAAAAAAAAAAAAAGAATAAGCAAGGCATTATTTTCATCGAATGGTTAAAATCTCTGGGTAATTGGGAAAATTACATTTAGGCACATAAAAAAATGTTTATTAGATAATAGCTTATTATTCTTACAGGTAAATGAAAGAAAATATATAAATATCACTGGCTCATAGAGTTGGGCGATGGGTCAGGTGGCTGATGTGAATTAGTCGAAGGAATGGTGTTTATACTTCCAAAGTTTTCTTGTTTAAAATTAATGTGTGGATTTAAATTAGTATTTATAGTTGTTGTAGCTGTAGGATTTTGCATATCTAATTGACTCTGAGCGATATCTTGAAGTGCAGCTTGAATTCTTTGAAGCAAAGCTTCACCTTGTCTTACTATTTCTTCTAGCTGTTCACCAGCATCTTGATTTTCTTGTTCAAGCCTGCTTAAGCTAGCTACTTGAAGTTCCTGTGATGAATCTTCGCTCGGTAAGCTTTCTATCAACGTATCAATATCTTTGGCGCAACGAGCTATAAGCGTTGCAAAAAGAGCCGCATAATCTGTTGAGAAATGATTAAACAGAATTTAGAAACTGAAATTGGATAAAAAAGAAAAAAAAAAACGAAAAACAGTTATGAGATTGAAAATTCACCTTCTTGAGTTTGGTGGGGCTGCGGTGTTCCGATTCTATCAAATCCAGGAAATTTACTTGGCGTTGAATATTGTTGCAATATACCAACGCTGTTACAGAAATGTTCGGCTTGCTGTAATTTTGATGATAATTATGATGACGATGAATAATTGTTTGAAGTATTTGCGAAAGATAAATAGAGAGGACTTACTTGATTTATCGTATCTTGCAGCTGGGTCAAACGATCTGCCATCTTTCTAACCTCAAATATTTACTTTCTTAAATTTGATGGGGATATTGGTGAGAGAAAATAAAAATTAATTAGTTTTAACGATGTTATAGGTGCATGTTTATTTTTTAAGAAAATATTCATCTACATTATTATTCGGTAGATTGATATTTTTGAATTTATTTAGTCCAGTTGAAAGAATTCGCATACTATTTGCTAATGTCACCTAATATAACCTAACCTAACCTAAAACCTCGTAGCGTACAGCGAGTTGTTATGAAACCCATATGTATATTGACGCTGTTTGCGCATGACTAACTACCTTACCGACTTGCATGGATAAAGAGCGCAAAATGTATGTAGTAGTTACTGCAGTAGTCACTGTTACTTAAATGTTAGTCGGGCCGAATAGAAAAATATTCAAACAATTTATTCAATAGTACGTTTTATCACATACTACGGTGTACTGTTATAAATAATTATAATAATATGTATTGGTAAGAATATTTTGGAAAATTATAATCCAGTAACACAGATGTGCGTATGCCTTGTTGCATGCAACCCTACAGACAAGTCTGCCATGCGGGTTGCGTATAATAGAGACTTTGGATGTTGCGGCAAAAGTAGTTCGTAAATTCGACCGTGAGATGACGATACCATTTGGCACCCCGTAGGCCAATTTTGAAAATAAATTTAATTAAAAAAAAAAAAAAAAATCTCTGTGATCGTAGTATTCTGAATAGGAGAGAAAATCATGAATAATTAAACAATATACGGATAATATAGTTGTTTGTCAGCTGCTCTAATGTTCAGTAAATTTGTATTTTTATTCATTCTGTGTTTCAACGAAATTTATTTCAACTGCTTCATTTCTATTCGTTTAGATACCTATAATGCGGGCATACATGCAATAAAATATCAGTAATTCTATTTCAACTTCTTGGCATTATTTCCACGCGCCACTATCTTTCATGAATCTAATATTAAAAAGTTAGTAGTTTTTTTCTACTGCTTTTCAGAATGTTTACAATGCGCTATTTGCCACGCCTCCAAGAATAATAAGAAAGGGTCGTAGTTTTTTTTTTGTCCGCATATTTGTGCTGCACCACTATCTTTTCATTCATAGACAAGCGCTTCTCAGAAAAGATAGTAATTTTTTTATCCGCATATTTGTGCAACACCACTATCTTACCATTCGTTGCACTCGTTCATTCATACGCGACCAGCGCTCTCTATGTATCAATGGAGTAGTTGTTGCGGGAGGGGGTATCAAAACTAGCGATGTGTACAAACGAACGAACAATTAAAAGAACAACTCAAACTAAGAATTATTAAGCGTTATTCAGTTAGAAAAATTTTAATTCGAAAATCCACCTGGTATGAGGAAAACATCTGATCCGAGGAGGTGTACTGCATAATATAATTAATTTTACAAAGACGGACGAGTGTTTCCATTATTTTTATCGAATAAAATAGAACTTCTCGAATGTTAAAAACATTGAAGACACGTTTTCCAAACAATTTCGAGTTCATTGGAGGGATTTCTTTTTTCTATGAATCGTGCCTGCTAACTATATGCCCAATATATTTTTATAAATAACAAACAACTTATCATTTCCTAAATACTACGAAAACATATTCCTAAACTTTCCCAAACAATTCCCAAACGATTGCATCGATAAAAAATTTAAATTCAATTTATTTGCCTGCTAAGTATATTCAGAAGGTGGCGGCCCCATTAACTTGATGGCGAACTACTTTAGCCGCAAAAATCGTGCGGGAATTAGTTTGAATTCTTCATATCGTCGAATTTAATAATTAGCGTTACACATTAGCTGATTATAACAATCAAAATTCATAAGAATATTCAAGAATTTATAATAAAAAAATAAATTGAAATTGAAACAGAGACCATATATTATTAGCACACGGTATTTGATAAGGCGTACTAATAAATGCATTGTATGAATGTGTTTTCAATTTACGCTTCGTGAAAGGAAAATCTGTCTGTTTATTGAAATTTGTAACTTATTAGCGAATAATTATTACTTTAAGAAAGAATCAGTTACGAAGAAATGATATTTAAGCCATGTAGATGTAGATTAAATCTTATAGCATTCGAAATTTGAATTAAAATGATAGATGTGATATTAGAATTTGAATAATAAGTAGAGATTTTAATGTTAAACAAATTTTATTTGATATTTACAATACTCAATTTTTGATTTATACAATTTTAACACGACGTGATTTTTTATTCGTCGTCAAATTCAAGGTCCAGTTCTAGGTCAAGTGTACTTATTTCTTGAAGAGTGTTTATGAAAGTATACCGAGAAAATCCCATGTACAATTTCCTAAACCAAACGTATTGCGATTTGTGAGCCGTCATCGCCATCTATAACAAAAAAAAAAAAAAAATAATATCATTTTAATTAATGTAATAAAATCATGTAACATCTGCAGATTCAAATGAGAATAATTTCAAGTTTTCAGCCTATTTTCAGAATTCACAGAAGGAGTATCTACCAGGTTGATTTTATAATACCACTATTTCACATCAAAGCTTACATGTATGTTTTTTCGTTGTTTGAAGCTGAGTAGATACCAATACGATGCAGATAACAGACTAATTGGTAAATCCAGCAACATAGTATACTTGCGCAGTATGTTAACAGTTTCCAGTACATACATTCTGCAATCTGAAAAGTAAAATAACATTTATGATGTATTTTCTAAGAAGCTTATAGCGACTTTAGGGTCTCGAGTGAAATGGAATAGGTTGTTATAATCTGAGTATATGTTAAATAGAAATAATTGAACTAACACGTTGGCAATTTATTCTCCATGCACAAGGAAGCGACTCCATAAAAAATAGAAATATGATTTCTATGCCCGCTAATACCACGCTTGTCAAAAGTAACAACAGCGTTTATTCTGTAGCTTTCTACATGTTGTAGGATTGTCTCAGCTACTATATTCTCCGGCCATCTAACTTTTGGGTCATCAGGTAACTGCGTAGACCTAGACAAACGATAATAGAAATCAAAAGTTTCGAATTTAAGGAACAACATTTTTCATGTAAAAATTCACACTTACATTAAAATGGTAACATTAGCTTCTGGGATACCTAGGATCTTAGCACTAGCCCAAAGTTCTTCTTTTCTTTTTTTCTCGCCACCTTTGTATATAAAAATATAAAACGAATGAATGGTATATTTAAATAATATTTTGATCATAAAATAAGGTAAATAATGATATAGTATGTATACCTATGGTTAAGCAGAGTAGATAAATTTCGCAATCTTTTTGTTCTATCATCCAATAAATCATTGGACCAAAGAACATAACTTCGTCGTCTGGATGAGCGGTAACTAATAATATTCTTGCAGGTGGTCCAGGAAGCTGCCATGCTCTGTGATTTACGTTTAACAATAATATATACAAAAAAATGCAAACGCATAGATAAGCTATTACGGCAATTACGAGCTGCCATCCGATTTCTTTTAAGTACCAACCAATTTCATTAAATAACATGTCAATAGAATTTCCGAGAGAGTTCACAATTGGCACATCCATTAGAAAGCCTTGAGCTAATTTTTTTTTTTTTTTTTTTTTTTTTTTTCTGTTAACGAGTTATCTAAGTACCGACATACTCTATAATCTATAGATTTTTTTTTTATCTTGTAAGTAATAAAAGTGTAAATTTGATTAAAAGTGTAAAATAGTTAGGTTAGGTTGCATTAGGTTAGGTTATGTACAGTCACGATTAGAAAGATATGCCGCCATCGTGTCGGATCGGGTTTAGACCCGATTCGCTATGTGGAAATATATATTTTTATTTTTTCTATCAACACTCGACTCAATATAATCCTTGAGTTAATTGATTTTCGTTTAAATACACATTTTCGAAAAAAAAAAAAATATTTCACATTATATGTATTTCTATAGACGGTTCGGATTATTTTACCAACTTATTTAATAAATCTTATTAAATTCCCCAGAATCTAAGAACTGTTTTAGCTAACTTTGAGTTTTACTCAGTAGCGCCACGCATAAACCTAACCTAACTTAATCTAACCTCAAATATTTACAACATTCTTGTGACAGACGTCAGAATTTGAAGTTCTGCGTTCGATAAGAAACAATCATTCTTATCAGATTTTAATTGGGATTGAGCTGACAATTGAAATGGCTAAAGAGATCAAAGAGGTGGATATATTTCGCGACACGTACGTCAGATATTTCGGTAATAATTCCCCACTTGCATTTGCAATAATTAACAATTTTCTTTCCTGTTATGATTGGTTTTTGAATTATAGCATAAAAACAACTTATTTTTACGAATGAATTGAAAATATTTATGCATTTTGAATTTTTGTTACGTGAAAATGACTCATTATGCCTTTTATATCGCACGTATAAATTACGCATATACGTAATCAAATATTACTTTCAACGAATCGTTATTACTACTTTAGGATATGCTAACGAAGTTGGCGAAGCCTTTAGAAGCATTATTGCAAAGAATTTAGTACGATTTAGCTACATTATAGCTATTGGTTACGTTGTTGCTGATTCTTCGCATAAGGCAGCTGTTGTATATAAGGTAAACAATGAATAAGTCGATAAAAATTTTGAGTGATAATATTGCGTAATTATTGTAAAAATATATTTCGTAATATTAGAAACAAATGTTCCATTTTCTATATCGCAAAAAATGTCTAAACTCCAATGGTACCAAAGTATCTGTTTATCACTTGCGATCGTCTCTGTAAAATATAATGATTTATTATCGTTTGAGATATTCAATCGGTAAGACAGAGCTCTGTGAAAAAAAGAAAGAAAGAAAGAAGAAAATAAAATTCAAACACAGGACTGATGATAAAGAAGTTACGACTTGCTAATGAATAAAATTAGATAAAATGTATTTAATAATCTTATTTATTCACTTGTATGTGTACAATAAATTATTTTTTTCCAGCAGGAATCATCTCCGAATAAATTAAAACGAGTTGCTTTTTCTGCATCTGATACTTTAATCTGGCAGGGATTTGCTTCTGTGATAATTCCCGGTTTAACTATCAATAGGATATGTTACACTGTACAATTTGTACAGAAAAAAGTTAATAACAAAAAATTTAAGAGCCCTTGGGTCAGCGTAGCAGTCGGTCTTATATCAATACCTTTTATTATACGTCCTATAGATATATTTGTTGAAGATGGAATGAATGTTACATATAGAAAATGGGTTGGATACAATCCCAATGAAGCACCCGATTAACATTTAGCTATTTCAAATAGAATAATGTTGTTAAAGTCTTCTTAGTACAAATAAAATACTCTACAAATAGCCAATATGCTTTATGTGTAAGACAAGTGTTTCTGTATACAATAATAAGACACTTTAGGAAAAATTTAATTATAAGAATTATTGTATGTATGTTATAACTAATTCTGATCAAATAAATATAATGTTATTTACTAATAAATATTTACAACGACGCAATTGTGTTTATCGTTTAACGTTCATTCTCCTTTCTCCTGAAGTTTTACTTTACGAACTCGGGGGAAAAAAAAGAGGAAAATATGTGCTCAGAGAGAAATATTCTTGTTTCTTAAACGTTTTTAATTTCAACTTTTCCACGTTGCTGAGTCTTTTTTTTTCTTACGGAAAAATAGCACAATCCATTCTTGTAAAGTTTTAAACGATACTTGAATGTGCAGGGGTCTAGAATATCGGCCGAGCGACACTAGTCTGGTCTGTGAATACACGCTAGCCACTCGGCTGTTGTCTATAAATTTTTATAGTCTTTTATACTAGCCACCTGAAATTCTTATCTTCAGGATTAAAATGGCATTTAAAGAGTATCGCAGAAATTACGATGACACTATGCTATACCTACGAAGTGAACGATTTAATCTTGAAAATGAATTCGCACCATATTTCTCGATATCTTCTCCTAAATGTCCGACGTAATAATGGAAGTACTACTTCAGCAGTAGTCTATCCCACGCTGTCAGCCGTATGTCGAGGCAGTTAGTAGTTACAACTATTGGGTAGTCAGACACGCGTGTCGCGAGTAGTAGAACACTTTAGCATAAGTCCGAGTCACACCACTTACCGGAGTTTACTACTTAGAATGAATATCGTTGCAGATCTGAACGTGGGTTTGATTAATACGGGAACTATTGCTATAAAGAATTAAAACTTGTTACGGTTTTTTTAAGATGCAATACATATACACGTATAAATAGGCAATTCTATAGATATATATATATATATATTATAAAATATAAGACAAATTATATTAGGGATATAAATCTATACCGTAAGTCAAAATGCAGGTGTAGAAAAGAAAAGTTCCCTCCGTAGGTATGTATGCTTCGTGAAAAGTGTAGGTAAGTATGTGTATATGTATATGAATAAAAGAAAAGAAAATGCCAGTAGGAGCTACTGAAGAATTGGACCCGTCCCGCGGTTCGTAACGCGCAAAGTGGAACGATACGGTTCGTTTTACAGGGCAGGTGTAGTATGCCTAATACTACCTAGGGAAAATGGTTCTTATTTAACGCTGATTCATCTCAGTCCCAACTAGGTTTGAATAAGATCTGTTTGCCCGTGCACTTTGTAGGAATAGCTATATATATGTATAAAGAAATGATTAAAAATTAACGCATTTCTACCCTTATTCGTTAAATATTAATCGAGTTTAGAGTTCAAGTTGCATTTTTCGACTTTTTTTTTAGCGTAACATACAATTTATCAACTCAGATTCACGTATATATCTACCTATACAGTGTAAAAGTATATTAATAATGAAACGATTGAAAATGAGTGCATAGATTATTTCGAATACATATTGGGTCTGTCGCTGTTTGGAAAAATAAATTATACCCGCAGGCTTATCGTTTTGTAAAATGGTTGTATATGTACAATATAATGTCCGGATTTTCCGCAGTACTATTTATTCAAATCAATGAAAATATCAGTTAAATAATTATATTATACGTACACACGAATAAAATTACATAAATTTTGTTCGAGGCATGGTTGTTGTTCAATCTTGTCTGATATAATTTTGTGATAGCGGGTTTTTTTGATATGCAGAATTGAAAAATCGTTACAATTTGCAGTATAGTAGTCAATCTATTTTATATCTAGACGGTTATACTTTAATATACCATGATATAATAAAGTCTGCACCAAGGGTTGACATTAGCTGAGTTCGCAGATTGAGCTTCCTTCGTATTACACATTTATCAAGGGCCTAAGAGGGTTGTCTAATTTAAACTTCTACGTTTTCACCATCTGAACACAAGGGTTTAATTAATTGACAGAATAGTTTATGTGCTTCACAATGAGTCGAGAAGTCTGCAGAGAGTAAGTCGTTTCAAAATTTGAGCATATATACCTGCATTTTGAAATAAAGTTGATACATTGGTGAAATTAATGCATCAAAGAAAAAATCAAACCTTGGTTTCAATTTTTTAGTCAAATTTGAACTGCACATTTATTCTTTTATCTTACCAACATTTTACGAAAAAAAAAAGCCACTCTGAAGCTATTCTATTGTGTTATTCGAATAGTTGAATAGAATTCAACAAGTTTTAAATCATAATTTCAATTTTGAGTCAAACTTTGATGAAAATTCACTATAGTGCTGCTTGAGTGAATTTTCGATTCAATTTTAGAGGCAATGTTTCTCAACAAAGATATGCAATACGAAAAACTGGTTGAACCTACGATGGGTATAGTTATGAGTCAGATATTCCACCCCCGGAGGCGGAATGAAATTTATCACTCGTTGATCATATTAAAACGAAAAATTGATCGTTGAAATGAAATGAAAGCAATATAGTATAGCAAATAGTAGTATAATTCGATATTGGGTGATCATTTGCTGTGAGAAATCTCTGTTTAAGATAAAACGTACGAAAGACGCATTAAATCCTGATAAACAATATTGAAGAAAACAAAGTTTGGAATTTATTAAAGGTGAAACTATAAAAATGGCTTCCGAAAGGAGTTGTGACGAAGTAAGTATATGCACTCAGAAAAAAGTCTTGTTGACACAAACAAAATTTGGGTTATTATATGCACAATCAAATTTTTTGTTCATTCAACCCAAAAATTTTGTTGGAATAGCCAAAATTTTGGTTGTACCAACAAAATTTTGGTTTTCCCAACAAAATTTTGGCTATCCCAACGAAATTTTTGTTGGAATAGCCAAAATTTTGGTTGTACCAACAAAATTTGGGTTCTCCCAACAAAATTTTGGTTATCCCAACGAAATTTTTGGTTGACTGCAGAACAAAAAAATTTGATTGACTGAACAAGAAAAATGTGATTGTGCATATAATAACCAAATTTTGGTTATTATCTTTCTGAGTGTGTATATATACACGGCATACCATATAAGAGATTCCACCCCTGTTTTTATATAAAATCGTGCGATTTCCATTTAACCGCAAGCACCAGTATACTGGAATTAGATCCTCGATCAAAGACTACGCGTCTCTTCACACAAAGGGTTGCGTATACTAACCCTGGTCACTGTAAAATCAAAATCGTATCCTAGCGCTCTACCTATACACCTATACGCCCCTGCCCGCCCCTACTCACGCCCCTGAAAAGCTTCGTTAAGTTATTTGGCTGAGGTTTTGTTCAGTGATAGCAGCCAGGTAGGTATATAGGGTAGCTACGTATATCCGGAGGCTTCGCGACGTACGGTAAGGTACCGGGGGGGGGGGGGGGGGGGGGGGGGGGGGGCATGAGCACTTTCTTAAATTGAATAATTTAAAAATGAAATTTCTCTGAAACCTGTGGCATTCCGGTATCCTCCGGTAGTACACTACTGACGCAGGATCAATAGATATTTCCAGTCGGTGCTTTCCTGCAGCGTTGAAAACCGGCGGCCATGTCTATACCTTAAGTCGGGGATGGACACGCCCATTTGTAACAAAATTAACCAATCAGAATTCATATAACGGGGGGTGAAAAGCTGTGGGCTGAGTTCATCGTGGTATCCTTAATACCAAATGGGCGTGTCTTATCGCGCCCCCTTCCAAAGGGGCTTTTCCCTGCGGCAGGTGCAGCCAGTTGGCAGGCGGACTCCAACCAAGCGCCTCGTCTCACACCGCCGTGCAGTTATCGTCCCGTTGTTGCTCTTGACCAGCGGATGATCGCGACGGGTAACCAAAATAGACGATATTTTGTTTCAAATTTGAAATAAGTGTGCGACGATAGATTTTTACCTGCAGGTTGTGAAGAGGAGATTTATATTAGTGATTAAGCTCATACAACATTTTTGTGACTGACAACAAGCTTTTTTTTTTATTCACAATTGTTCAGTTCGTTTGTTTGTTTGTTTTTTGTTATTTGGAACGATTTTTTTTTTCTTTTTTAACCACCTCAATTGCATCCAGATGTACGACACGTGGAAAAAGTCGAGGTGCGCGATGATCGAGAGACAAGTTTTCACGTGACAAGTTTTTTGTTCTGTGATTTTTAATAACGAAAGGGTTGTATGACCCCCCAAGTGTTGTTGAAATTTGTATATGATGATTCTGATTAATGTATAATCGGATATCTTATAAAGAAAGTTGGCTGCAGATATATAAGGCTGAATTATTGTTTTTTTTTTATTCGATATATCAAGTTCACACAGTGTAAGTAATGATATATAAAAGTGTGCGTTAAACAATAAATAGGATAGTAGTTTAAGTAAATATTAAAGCATATAACGAATCAGCGCTGCAAGCTCCAGGAGACAAAGGAAGGTATGCAGCAGGTGAAAAATGACAAATTATTTTTCCTTTACCGGTTACGCGGGAATCTCACCTTCTACTACAATCTGAAAGAAGTAACAATCTGCAATTATATTCATATGCAAGTGAATTACACACGATAATTATAATCGTACCAATCAAAGAAGAAGAAGAAGAAGAAGAAGAAGAAGAAGAAAAAGAAAAAGAAAAATAAGAAAAAGGAACTTGTTGTAATCGTCGCAACAACGACGATAAATTTAAAACCGCGTAACGTACATAGGGCAAGTGCGAGATAAAAAAATAAATCTGTATACGTATATAACGTAACATAGAATATAGATATAGAAGATAAAAAAAAAAAAAAAGTGAAGAGAAGTGCAATTCCTAAGGCTTGGGTATAATACTGTAACAGTGGGTGCGCTGGGGCCCTCGGCACCCTTCGGCCGTTACGGGCCCGCCGAGGGAGCGGCCGCTGCGGGGGAGGTGGAGGGGTACGGGGGCGGTGGGGGCGGCGGCGGTGGCGGTGGCGCCCCTGGGGTCGCGGGCCTCGCGGGGGGAACCCCCCGGATCAGGGTTGCACCCCTGGGGGGGCCTTGTTGCGCGCCCCTTCCCGTCACCCAGGCCCACAACATAGGTAAGCTCGTACCCTGCGGTTGTTGCTTTTCTTCGTTTGTTTCCTTCCACTCAATTTATTTTTAAACGCATTGTTCTGGTTCTGGTAATCCTATACGCCGTTGGTTTATATTCTTAAAATTGCAAACTGAATATCAAAATGGCAAGAAATCAGTCGCATCCTATATATGTACACAGAAAAAAAGGTTAACTTGAGCCAAGAAAATTATTCTTGATTCAAGAATAATTTTGCGGTCCAAAAATGAAGACCGAAATTTTCTCGGATCAAATCAAAAATTTTTCTCGAGCCAAGAAAATTTTCCAAATTTTCTTGGTTCGAGAAAAAATTTTTGATTTGATCCGAGAAAATTTCGGTCTTCATTTTTGGACCGCAAAATTATTCTTGAATCAAGTTAACCTTTTCTTTCTGCGTGTATGAAAATTTTTAAATCGTTGTGGCTGTTTAACGACACAAAATTGAATGAGAACGCGAGAAGATCTAGATAGTTAGGTGCTATAACGGGTCTAACGGGGGGTTGTAATTAATGTGTGAGCTGTTCAGACGTATCTAAGTGATACAAGTCAATGAATGTCAGACTTTGATATGCCTGAGTATATATCCCTAGCGGCAAAAGTCGTATAATATATGAATATATTGCATACTATATACGTATATATGTCAATGTGTATGTCTTAATATAGATTATCAAATTGCGTTGAGAAGAGAACAAGAAGCTTCCTGTTTTGCAAATGATTGAAAAGATTGTCTTATAGGGATAACTTAAACTCTGACCGGTTTACGACTAGGTATATATACATTCAATTTTCGTTTCTAAATTTTCAATTATATGCATATGCATATACACACAACATCCTTTATATATATATATATATATGGTTATATTCTGGGATTATCTATATATTGAACTATTGCGGCACAATAATTCAATTTGACAATGGGCATTATATTCCCGGAGTATAGGATTTCCAGTTAACAATTATATTAGACAAAGGACAATTCTACCGGTTACACAACTATATAGATACACTATACTATAAATTATATACGATTAATACCTCTGCTCAGGTGTGCAGACTATAAATATAATGACTATTCTTGGCTGTATTTCATCGAGACTAAATTCTCACGCGTCAACGTACCTGTACATCAATCTGTTATACAGACGAATAGTCAAGTGTTTTAATAAATCGATCAATTATTAAATCTTATATATATGAAGAAAAAGAAAATAGAGTCTATCAGATGTATAAATCTTACGGTTTTATTATTATTATTATTATTATTATTATTATTATTACTATAGTATATAGTAAGAAAATGAAATTGATATAAGTATAAAAAAAACAAGTTGGTCGAATCGGTGGGTTTAGGAAGGTGCGGATTAGCTATGCTCCTGTCTTGCGCTGGCTGCGAGAAACCAATTCTGGACAAATTCCTGTTGAACGTCTTGGACCGAGCCTGGCACGCTGATTGTGTACGTTGTTTCGACTGCCGGATCGCACTACAAGACAAGTGTTTCTCAAGGGAAGCGAAGCTCTTCTGCAGAAACGATTTCTTCAGGTCGGTTTTATAAACGTTCAACACTTTCCTATGTATTACAGTAATTATATATTTTTAGATAATATAGTTACTGGGTAAAAAAAAAAAAAAGAAAAGAACACCTTGGTCACAGTTCCCCGCGTCGACTTACTATACAAAGATCGAATCTCCCAGTTTCTTTTTACTATATATAGTGTATATAATAATTTCCTAGAATTTCATCTCTGCAACCTCTATAACTTCTCTTCCTCTCCGTATTTCTTTCTTTTTTTTTTCTTTTTTTTTTTTCTCTTTCACAATCTCCGATCCCTAAACTTAAGTTAAAGAAGCTGTGATCTGTGACTGACGGTTTCAAAAATCTAAACCATAAGATTAATTAGAATAAACCTTTCTCAACTCTTTCGTTCCTTATACAAGGAGAAAAATTTATAGTAAATTTTCTCATACTCATATAGTAGTTGTGTCATATACTTCCAATATGACGATCGTTCCGATACATTATACTCAATGTTCCATGAATGTGAGAAAGACATTCTTATATTCATGGTGACATTAGGTATAAAGTATAGGAACAATTGTCATATTGAAAGTATATGACACAACTACTATATGAGTATGAGAAAATTTACTATAAATTTTTCTCCGTGTATTATAACGATTCCTTGAACCTAAAAAACGTTCGCACAAAACTTACCGTAAGGTGTATATATAGTATCGTGGAGACATTGTCATTTCTTCGAAACACATAATTATATAGTGTCGTATATGAATAATTGTATCCCGAAATATTTGACTGAAAATTCGAAAAGTATTCTTATACATCGTTATGTATAGGGCAAGGTAAAGAAATGTTCATCGAGTTCCTTAATTTTAAAATTATAATTTTATTGCGAATTGAAATGGAAAATAATATCCATGAAATTTTTTCCAAATTTGTTGATCTTATTATATATTTAATTATGTAATCTTATGTAAGGCGTCAGACGATTGCATATCTGTTATCATTACTTATTCTTTCGATTGGTATAGAAGAAAAAAAAAAAAAAAAAAAACAAAAAAAAGTTCCATTTTTAATGAATAATTCCCTTATATTCTACATATTTATATACTATGGCGTTCGGTCGTTGGTTGGTTGCGGGTCGTAGACCGACGCATATATATACGTAGTATATTCATGTGTATATGTATAATACTGTAAGGGCTAAACGAGGAAATATTATAAATGTTCCGTGACACCGTACGAGTAGAGAGTTTGTTGGGCGTGACGACTGCTACGAAGCTCTTTCCAGGAAGGTCAGCCATCAGGGGATTCGTGAAGAGGTTTTTGCCAACCCACGTTACGGTTTATTGCGTCATCGCGCGTTGTGACTTCAGAAACGCGCGGTGCTGTGCTCGTGGTGGATAAACCTTACCAATTAAATTAAATTGACACCTTTTTAAAAACTCTGCGGGGTTATATAGTAGAGAGTCTGCAGCATGCAGGCTGGCGCAAGCTTGGACAGTTCCATTCTGGCTCCGAAAAAAAAAGAAAAAAAGAAAAATAGAAAAAAAAGGAAAAATAGAAAACAGAAAAAAAAAAAAAAAATGAAAAAAATGAAAAAGCAAAAGACAAAAAATCGCCAGAACGATAATAGTCTATTTTTTCCAATTGTTCAATTAATCTCAAGGGCTTGTAGTTAATTGGAAAAGAAAGGTGATCCCGAAAATCAAGATTTGTTGGACGCGAGTTACGACTATAGACTGATTCGTCCCAGTCCTCGCGGTACCTTTTTCACTCCGAAATCATTTTTCACTCGCTTCTCTATCTCGTCTAACCCGTCTGGCATGGGTCAACGCACGAATAAATCAGATTATCTGACAATTTTATACCTTAATTAACAAAATGTGTAACGAATTATAACGGTTCCCGTATATATTATATATATATATAGCGCAGTATAAACTTAAACTTTATTGTTACAAAGATTTATATATATTCTTTCCAATAAGTATTTACATCTATATAGGATATATTATATATAAACAGAAAAACCGATTAAATTGGTCCAAAAAAAAAAAAAAAAATAAAAAAAAATTTTTTTGTCCCAAGAAAATTTTCTGCAATTCGCATTGAAAAAACCGAAAAATTTTCTTCAGTCAAGAAAAAAAATTTTGCTTGAGCCAACAAAGTTTCCTTGTGGTTCGTAAAAATTTTTACTTGACTCGGGAGATTTTCGGTCTTCGAAATAATTTTCTTGGCACAACAGTAAACCTTTTTTTCTGTGTACTAGATTACATATAAGAATAGGAGTATAATATTCCCTTGTAATTATTATTAGATAGAAAAAAAATTGTCATCCTTTTTGCAATATAATTCTATAATAATTATATATTATAGATAAAAGTAGAAAAAAAAAAAAAAAAAAAAAAAAAAATTGAAATAAAAATCGTCGAGGCGTCGGCGCAGGCGAGTTTCTGTTCTCGTCATCGGTATATAGGGGCAAACCTTCCATTGCACACCGTGGATAATCGGGTGCCTTGCTTTTTATGCTGTATATACGTACTATAAGTTCGTATCGGTGTGTGATTTGCGTTGGAACGTATTTGTAACTGTATAGCCGAATGGTATATATATATATATATGACACATATATATATATATATATATATATATATATATATATATATATACAACTTACATCTCTTTATAGGTATATATATATATATATATTCTTGTATTTCTTATTTTTGGGAGAATTCTCGGAGCCTTTTTTACCCGCGTCGTTTGGGCATGGTTTCCTTTTACTCTTTGCTCTCCTACTCATTTTTTATCTAGTTTATTTTTATTTTTTATTATTATTCTTATTATTATTCTTATTTTTTTTTTTGCCCTACAATATACCATATTCCAGGACCCCGCAATCGGCAATGCCCTTTTTACTATTTAATAATAATCTTTACGACTTTATATATATATATATAGACTTGAGGGCTATACGTGCAGCGGTTAAGCTGCGTATAAAGTAAAGGTATATAATAATTGATTCTTCGAATACTGCAGCTCACAATTCGCATATATACCTATATGTTAGATATTACAGTTTGCGACTGAAAAGCGTTACCTAATAGCCATATTAATTAATTGTGTAACATTCGTATAATTAGAAGTATATTTTAAATATACACTAGGTAAGGTATATAGCTGCGGATGAGAAATATAATTAAAAAAATTTGCCGAAATTATATAGGCGGGGGGTTATTGTTTAACGATCTAAAAAAAAAAAAAAAAGTGCACAGCTTACCAGATGTGCTGCATGCACCCGCGGGTTTTTAAAATGCAAAATGCGATCGTTCCGCGATCTTTAATATTCGTCAAGCTAGTATAATTATGTCCGTTTACACATTTCAGATATATACATATTTTTATTCTTTTTTTTTATCTATAACGTACAATCTATATTATATACCTAGTACACATCAGGTTTGAATTATATTAAGCGGATATTTATCCGACGGCACAATCTATTCCATATATTATATTATAAATATTTCATACCTATGACACAATTCGCGCAGATATATCTGTTTAAGTATAAAATTGCTATAATAAGCTAATAATTTATCATTTTCATTTTCATCGTATATACAGTACTTATATAAATATAATATGTATTAGTATACGTACCTATATATAAGATGTATTGCCGAATCAATCAAGATTACTTCACGGTGTAGAGTTTGGTTACGGAAATTTCATTATTCACGATGTCAGCATAAAACTATACGGTTTTATGTACCTATATATGCGGTATTATATTTTTTTTTTATCTATAGCGTTAATCTATATATTCACCGCATTTATATACTCTGAGATGTTCAGAAATGCGAAAGAAACGAAGACGAAAACGACTTCGATTTATATTTGATAGAAATTTTATATTTAATGTGCGGAACTTAAGGGTGCGCAGCATCAAGCTCCCGATAAATTTCAATCAAAATATAATATTTTATTATACGATTTTGCGCAGAGAGAAATGATTCACATGCCAGGTGAAAATTTATAAGTACAGATAGGTATAACGATCAAACAATTACCTATAGCTGTATACATCCAAAGCATGAATAAAAAGCACAACAATTTGTCGATCAAAAAATAAAACTGTGGGATAATTTCACTGTTATATTATAGTATTCGATGTGCAGTCATATAAAAATTTTTTTCGACAAAATAATATAGTTGTAAAAATCTATTCGAGAGTTAAATAGGTACGCGTGTCACTAAATTTATCACACAATTTCAAGGTCGATAAATCTCGATGGAACCTACTGCGGTACCTTACAATTTTTCTCGCACCTTTTTTATTTTTATTTTTTTTTTTTTTATTCTTTTCCTGAAACTACTTCAAAGTTCTCTATGGGTTGTATAATATAACACGAACTACGACTAGCCAACTAACCGGATAACAAGTCTGCGCCTTTGCACTGATTGCTGTAATTCTGCAGGTGCCAGTTGCGCTCTTGCGGGAAACTAGATACAGCTGTTGGAAATTAAGCTTCAATTTCAAATTTCCTACGACGGCGACGTAGTATACTCTAGGAGTTTTCATTCGTTCCAATGAGTCTGCAGCTTTACGCGTACCTATACCACAGCTTTTCGTATTTAAATTTTGGTTTATAACAGGAAATGCAGATCCGACGGTATCAGAACTCGAAATTCAAATATAAAAAAAATAATTTCCCATATAAATAACGTATATAGAAATAATACGTATAGATATACACAATTTATACCAAGACGGACTTTGAGCTTGATTTGTTGGCCGTTGTGACCCCTGAACTTTAAAAGCACAACGCAGCTTGCAGCGCCGTGTCCCGTCGTGTCCAACACTTCCTATACCGATGATTTATCACAGTTTTTTTTATATACTTTAAAGCGAATCGCCGTCACAGACCGATGCCCTGGGATCCCCCTGTCTCTGTACCTAGTATATATCTCATGTTCTGATTCCTCATTCCTCGATCACTAACTTTTAGCGCAGTTCAATTTACCCAGAAAATTTACCTGTACAGATTATAAACGATTTCCATTTCCGTATCGATTTTACTAGACTCAGAAAAATAACAACCAAAATTTGTTTATTATATGCAGAATCACATTTTTTTGTTCAGTAATTCAAATTTTTTGTTCAGTCAACCAAAAATTTTGTTGGTACAACCAAAATTTTGGCTATTCCAACAAAATTTTTGGTTGACTGAAAAAAAAATGTGATTGTGCATATATAATGACCAAAATTTTGGTATGTGTCAACAAGACTATTTTCTGAGTGTAATTTCAATTCCAAAAACCGATCTATATTATAATTGTAATTTGAATGCTCCTATTATCGATTGATTTTGTATTCGAATTTATAGTTTCTTCCAACGATAAATAATAATGTGAGAAATTTATTGTTTCACAGACGATTCGGTACTAAGTGTGGTGGTTGTATGCAAGGTATAAGTCCGTCGGATCTTGTAAGAAAGGCTAGAGACAAGGTGTTCCATCTAAACTGTTTCACGTGCCTTGTATGCCGGAAACAGCTCAGCACCGGTGAAGAACTTTACGTTCTAGACGATAACAAGTTTGTCTGTAAGGAAGATTACCTGTCCGGAAAACCCTTGCCCCACACTCATCATGCCAACAGTCATCACAGTCATCACGGTAAGTTATATCTATATACAAAAATATACCTATGACTCCTATGCGTATAGTCATGTAGGTTTGATTTTTGTTTTTTCGTATTTTAAGGCACATCCCTAGTCGCCCACCTCTTTTTTGGTCGAAAAGTGTGACATTTTGATTATTATCTGAGCCCAGGCGTCAAAAATGCAAAAAAGGCCAACTTAGCGCAAATTCTATTTCAATTACGAACACATAGGTCCAAAAAGAATGTTCGTTTCGTGCGAAAATAGAGTCTACAGATGGTTTTTACATTGTTGTAATTGAAATGTGACAAATTTCGACCAAAAGGAGGTGCAGGGCGACTAGGGATGGGCCTTAAGTTTTCAACTTGAAAGTATTCAATCTTCTCTTTAATGTACGTTATCCTAAAACGTGTTCAGGCCTTAAATATACGTAAAGCGACCGCATGCGCGTCTTAGTTAGAAATGAGCGTTAAAGTTGAAATATATAATAAATGAAAATTTATTAAGACGTTTAGGGATTCTTGGTTAAGGAGACACGTGTGTAGCTGTATTAGGGGCAGAGGTTTAAACTGTGAAATTATACGTCTTAATAAAAATAACAGTAAAGCTAAACGACAAATTTTACAACCATATGCATGGTGCACTCAACGTAGTGATACGCACCAAATGGAATACATTTGAATACATCAAACCTATTCGTATAGGCATGTACCTATAGTACCTATAGCCAAATACAGAAATAGAGAAAGGATAACGAGCGATAAAAATCGATCTATCTAACGAAATTATCGTAGTTAACATTCGTTCATTATAATATTTGTACTTATAAGGCATCGTCTTTCTCGTAGAATCAAAAAAATAATAAAAAAACACGAAAATTTAATAAGGATTGAATGATTTTTCACATTATTTTAGTATACACAGAAAGGAAGGTTGACTTAATGATTCAAGATAATTTTGCGGTCCAAAAATGAAGACCGAAATTTTCTCGGATCAAATCAAAAATTTTCTCGGACCAAGAATAATTTTCTTGGCTCAAGTTAACCTTTTTTTCTGTGTAGATACGATTAATGGATTTCTTTGCGACTAATGACCTCATATAGATCTAAATATTGGGGTTCATTATGGAGTTGTGAAAGACTTAAAGATTTTTTTTTTCTTGTTTTTTTTTTTTTCTGCAAAGCTGTCTGAATTTGACGAGAAACTCGTTATTTTTGTATTACTTTTTCATTGAATGTATTTGAAACCGAAATTCTTGTATATATATATATATATATATATTATATTATGGGGGTCACACAGTTCAACACTTTCAAGTTAAGAGATTTAACAGGGGATTTACACACACGAAGTTTAATACTTGAATATGTAGTATATATATACGATACTATATACGCGTACAGTTTTCCCATTTAAAAAATAATACTTAGGTGTATATGAAGACACTCATACCTATATACGTACCAGGGAATAACAGCTCCTCACGTCGAGAAGGCGAGAGGCGGCAAGCTGTGAAAACACCACACCGCAGGACCCTGCGTATGGTCCTCGAAAAAGAGCACCGGCGGCTCAGTTTCATGGGGTTTTCTAACCATGAAACGAAAACCGAAGGTCGTTATGTTACGCAGCAGGGCCCTTTTGTCGCATGCCGACACCTAACCGCAAGGCCCAACCCCCTCAAATATCATATAAAACTTGGTATAGGGTACCCCTCGACAACTCTGCACGATGAATTATGCACAGAATTTATTATACTTTAAAATACCGTTTAAAACCATAACTATTGCGTATTAGCTTTTATTGTTACTCTGTTAGATTCGTAGAGGAATCAATATCCTAGACGTACCTACACAGAAAAAAAAAAAAGGTTAACTTGAGCCAAGAAAGTTATTCTTCATTCAAGATAATTTTGGGGTCCAAAAATTAAGACCGAAATTTTCTCGGATCAAATCAAAAATTTTTCTCGAAGCAAGAAAATTTGGAAAAATTGTCTTCACGGAAAAAAAATGTTGCTAAATTTACTATGTTGAGCAGCTACATATAGGACAACACTTTTTTTGTAGTAAAAATTACCACAATTCTAGTATTTGGTACATAGGAGCATAGTAAATTTCATTGTCCTAATGAGTAAATGTTACCACAATTGTTGTCATTTCTACTGCAAAAAAGTGCTGTCCTATATCCAGCTGTTCATTTTTTTCCGTGTTGGTTCGAGAAAATTTTTGATTTGATCCGAGAAAATTTCGGTCTTCATTTTTGGACCGCAAAATTATCTTGAATCAAGGTTCAACCTTTCTTTCTGTGTAGATACCAATTTGGTAAACCTAACTCACTCCAATCTCAAAGAAAAGAATCGTGTGTGTGTGTGTTTCATAGTAAAAGTTAATAAAGAATAATTTGCTAAATATTCTGAATTACATTTCTTCGAATGAAAATATTTATAATGTAGTATACCTATTGAGATCTTATATATAATGGCATTTAAGTCGTCATTAGGAAAGCTTGATAGTTATAATTTGGTATAGAGTGCAGCTTGTATACGATGAGGTAGGATTTAACGTGTCGAGAGATATACAATTAGCTACTAGTTTTTCTCTCGGTCTTTATCTGTATATTTACGCATGCAGTGTTAATTACAAGTTGATAAAATTGCGGGTCAATTTAACAAACGAGTTTTTGCTATTGTCGTTTTATTTTATTATTATCTTTATAGTCCGTAGTATATAAGAACAAAAACTATATAGGTTTCTAATCTGAGAACCTTAAAAGTATACGACTCGTTCGGATTTAAATGCTGATTTTTTTTTTTTTTTTTTGCCCCCATAAATACTGTTGTAATATTATCGTCGCTTATTATGCGTTGCAAAATTCAACTACTAAGTTCTAATCACAACGGTGACAATAAAATGTACAGACGTCGATAACCGAGCATAGAGTTCGTGAGTAACTTTAAATCTCAATTCCATGGGTCGAAATTAAATTTTCCACCTTCAATTCTTGCGTAAATGCGGGACGTATAGTTTGAATAAAAATGATAAACGAAGAGGTGTGTATAGGTGGATAGATAAAAGTTTGTAACTAACTCGAAACTAATTGATTTTATCGTTATACTCTTTGTCTATATAGGATGTAAGATCCCTGGTTCTAATATATACCTATAAGTTGATGAAAAGAAATGGTCCATTTCATTTTTTTTTTCTCTTTTCTTTTTTTTTTTTTTTTGTTATAAACAAAAAATCTGTCCCGCAGGATTTTTATAGTTCATTATTTAATTATTCGCAGTTTAAAACAGAACTTTTTGTTTGAAATGTTCAGGCTAGGTATATATAAATTCACACGAATAAGGTGTTTCAAATATAAACTAATCGTCACACTTGTAAATTGAATAATATCGTTCACGGAATTTGCTGTGGTGACTCGAAATTGGATAATTTCGTGTTGACAGGGGGAGACTCTTTGATGGGATCCGGTTCCGAGGACGAGGACGAAGACGGGAGTTCGCACCATCACCATGGTGGTGTTGGTGGAACCCATCTGGGGCCCCACAATCTCACCGCTGGGGTTCCTGGGGACCCTGGTGTTGGCCATGGCGGTGATTTACCCCTCGGTGGTGACCCCTGCAAGCAGGAAGACTCCGAGGATCAAGGTAAGGTAACCCCGGCGTTATAAAATCTACTTTAACGTACACGGAGAAAAGAGTTCACTAAATTTCCTCATATTAATATAGTAATGGATGGATATCTGCAAATATGAGGATCATTCCTATACTTTATACCAAATGTCACCATGCATAATAGAAATACTCCTATATGCATGGTGACATTTGGTATAAAGTATAGGAATGATCCTCATATTTGTAGATATCCATCCATTACTATATTAATATGAGGAAATTTAGTAAACTCTTTTCTCCGTGTATTTTTAATTGCCAAAAAAATTCAATCGTCCGTAAAACTTCCCAAAAATAAGCAGAAGAAAAAATAAAAACTACCAACAAAACGACAAGAAAAACGTATCTGAACCATCGAGTGGTCGATTTCGATTCCAGCTTCTCGCCGACGAGGAATAGGCTTCTGCCATGAGTAATTGCAGGCCATTATAGTTGACTAGTAAAGATCCCGTGTAGGTCCTCGGTGGAATGATTACAACGTTAATTGGCAGGTGTTTCTATAGAACGGTTGACAGTTTGATTGAGCTACGTCGAAAATAAATCGCCGTACGATCATAATATATAGGAAAGTTTTTTAATTTTCTGTTTCACCATTAAAAAGTCGATTGACAACATATCGGATTTGATTATCTTGTTGCTTATCGACGCTTGCTGATCACAAAAAATCACTGTATACAGTTCGTCATTATATACGTTCCTAATTACCTAATTAATTATTCATTGTTCGATATATATATATGCTCGCAATAAATTTGCCAAAAGTTTACACATGCAAAAATCCACAAGTCAATATTTATCCACACCGTCTGCACTCTTACGGATTGATAGATGAATTGGTATCAACTGAATCAACTCATCTACCTATATGATATGCGCCGGAATTGATCACAAAGTCATATATTCGGGCGCCCCATGACGATGTCAATTGGATGGATAAGGGATTGTAAACTAGTCCTCAAAATTCTGAATAGACATAGCAGTAATATCAGACAAGCCACATTATAGCTGTAGGTGTAGAACATTTGAGGTAGATCTTTACGTTGTTGAATGATCTTAAATATATGGGCATATAGGCGTGGGTGGTGAAGTTCTTCGGGCTTTTCAAGTTCAGGGATTAGAATACATATGACGAGTTTATGCCCTAAACAGGGTGATAAATAGGAATTAAACTGTCCGCGTTATGCTTAGACGCATGAGATGATAGTTATTAATTTAAAATCTCCTAACTATACGGAACAGATTCATTGTTAATTGCTCTAGCGTCTACATACGTTGCTATAAAGATGCACGAATATGGTACCCCGTTAAAGTATATATCTCTTTCGAAATGGTCTTCTGACTATGGTCAAAAATGGATTGAGGCAAAAGTCATTCTGGTTCAAAGTTCAAAGGGGTCAATGCAGATATTTAGAAATCTAGGTATGTGTCATTCACGAGTTGCAATATTAACGCAAATGAGCACTTTTTTCTTTCATGCAAAATCCAGTGACAATTTTAAACTCTAATAAATGAAATTTTATAAAGTAGTTGATTGAATTTCTTAATACAAGTTGCTCCAAATTACAAAGCCTTGCCTCTAGGCGATGATACAGAAATTTTATTGGCATTACAAAAGTGTCTTTATAAAAGTTTTACGACACTCTCTACGGGCATATATATATATATATAGGTATAGGTATATAGTTGCAAGGGTATCTTTGCACATACAGTATTATACATATATACCGGTATAATACACCATTGTGTAGTGTGACACTGTCCAAATATTTTCTTTGTCCCGTGGTTGGAGACCTCCCCTGCTCTGTGTATAAATATATATATACCTATATAGTATATCTATACCCTGCAGGACGTATAGATCTCAATGGGCTTATAGCCAGGCTATGTAATAATTCAATGGGGATGTCTATTTTTGGGGAGGCTCTTCGATGCATGGTGGTAGCAAGGCGATCGGAAAAACCGTGTTAAAACGTACCTTCTTCAAGTATATTTCCTTACAATGATGAAGAAAGACTGTCTATTTGCCAGGCCTTACCTCTATATGAAATGAAATAGCTGCCTCCTTGGCTTTTCAATTCTGTGTACCGTGAAAATAGCAAATGTCATCGATTGACCGGTTTCTCTTCATCTTCACAATGGAGAAAAATGAAATTGCAACTAACCGAACAGTGAACATTCTCCACGGTACAAATCAACCCAATGTACTATTCATGTGTCGGTATTAGGTATATACAGTATATAGGCATAGACACCGTACATGTTATATACCTACACTGAACTGCAAGACTCGAACTTGTTCGTATTGCACTTCTTTTTTTTCTATACCAAAAGTAATTACATCTCTATTCCTTTTATGGAGAACAGCTTTGATTGACCGTTCGACTAATTGTCAAATTTCATATCAACGCGGTCTGAGTACCCTGTCAATGAATATAATTATTTACGTAACTTTGGTAGTCACACTCAGAAAAAAGTCTTGTTGACACAACCAAAATTTGGGTTATTAATATGCACAATCACATTTTTTTTGTTCAGTCAACCAAAAATTTTGTTGGAATAGCCAAAATTTTGGTTGTTCCAACAAAATTTGGTTTTCCCAACAAAATTTTGGTTATCCCAACGAAATTATTGGTTGACTGAACAAAAAATGTGATTGTGTATATAATAACCAAATTTTGGTTGTTATTTTTCTGAGTGCATGCACTTTATGTTGTATCAGCTATATACTCCTATAAGTTTGAAACTTCATTATTTAATCGATTCATCATCACTTTACTTTCTCTGAACGATTTTGTCAAAGACCAAAATGTAGATCTTGAACCAATAATTTTCTCTGATTAAGGAAAATGATCGGAATTATTAACCCTAGGGATTTATCGTCTATGCGCATAATATTCTTTTAGGAAAATTCGCTTTTCGTAGAGTTAGATATTTTTCTGATGAATTATTGCCGGTGCTAAAATATTTTAAAGACTTGAAATAATTGAGTTACACAGTTTTCGTTTAGAGTAAATTTTTTTTTTTCATGAGGATCGCCGGGCACCCGATGTGTGTAGTTATAATGATCTTAGAACGAAGTGTGGAGTTCTAGGGTTAATTTGGTTAAAAATTAATATAACAATAAGCCTGTTATAGCCATGACCCAGACCATTTAATCCTCGAACATAGGTCGAGGTGAAAGGGTCCTATTAGTTGACGTTCGCAGGATTTTTTCGCTCGTAAAAAAAATTTCAACGTCTACTCAGTTCAACGAGGGTTAAACGGTGAAATTATTGTATACTCTTTGATCGAAGGTTCGCTCGACGGCGATCCTGAGACCCGAGATAGCCAGACGGAGAATAAAAGTCCTGACGGTGGTGCGGGCGGTGGAAGTGGCGACGGTGGTGCCGGTTCGAAAAGGCGCGGCCCCAGGACGACCATTAAAGCAAAGCAGTTGGAGATCCTGAAGACAGCGTTTTCGCAGACTCCTAAACCCACGAGACACATCAGGGAACAACTGGCCAAGGAGACTGGGCTACCGATGAGGGTGATACAGGTGAGTCAGTCAGTCAGTCAGAGGATTTGAATAATTTTTCGAATTTTTTTAATATATAGAAGAATTCGAGGAAAGAAATGCAGTTTAATTATAAGCGTAATTATCGGCACGATTTCAGGTCTGGTTTCAAAATAAAAGGAGCAAAGAAAGGAGGTTGAAACAATTGACGTCGATGGGAAGAGGCCCATTTTTCGGTGGTTCTAGAAAGATGCGGGGATTCCCATTGAACTTAAGCCCCGGGGCGCTTGGCGGTGAAGATGGACCCCCGCCGGGATTCCCCTATTTTGCTGCGGATAAATTTGAGTTCGGATACGGTGGGCCAGTTGCATTTCACCACGAATTTTTTGGCGGTCATCCCCCGCCTCATCCTCACGGGCCACCGTTCAGCGGTCCCGGCAATCCTGGTGAGTTTTAAGATCCATCTACGCGATTATATGCGTGTCTGTATACATGTATAGGTATAACCATGTACATATACGTGTGATACAACAATGCCGAAATCTCTGCAACACAATGGTCAAACTAATGACTTGCGTGTTGAGCCTGACGCGATATTCTTATCAAATAACGATCTCATTTTATTAAAAAAAAAAAAAAAAAAAAGAAAAGAGGATGTAAATAAAGAAAAGAATAACACATACATATAACTAGGTACGTTTTCCAAGTACACGATAAGAAGCCTATGAAAGATTAAAAACAAAAAAAAAAAAAAAAACGCAAGAATCTTTACCGTAGATTTTTGTCGTAAGGTAATCTAGAGGTTATTAAGCACGTTGATGTATATTCATAAGGCCATCCAGGTATCGATTAGATCCGGGACACAATATGACAAAATTAAACGTATTACGTGTAACCGTGATTTATTTCTAGAGTACCTATGTATATGTTTACAAAATTGTTTGTGCATTGAGATTCGAGATATCTTAGAATGAAAATTCAGGACGTCAATATCTAAAACGATAAATATAACAGTATATTGTGTACCAAAGGCGTAAAGTGGGCTTTTTTAGACCGAGTGTGGAGTTTGCAGTACGAGTTGGAGGTGAGCTAGCACGAGTCGAAGACGAGTACTGCAACCACACAAGGTCAAAAAGCCCACTTAGCCCTTGGTGCACACCATATTTTTTGTAACAGCACGATTTTCGCGTTTTTTCTTCATTGTTGATAATTTTCTTGAAAATATGGAAAAATATTTTGGCGGGCGTTTTCAGTTTATTATTGCCCGCTTATGCTCGAGTAGCGGGCGATAAAAACTCAAAAACGCCCGCTGCTCGATTTAGCGGGCGATAAAAATTCAAAAACGCTCGCTGCTCGATTTAGCGGGCGCTAAAAACTCAAAAACGCCCGCTGCTCGACTTAGCGGGCGTTTTCAGTTTATTATTGCCCGCTCGTCTGAAAACTGCCACTTTACGCTCGCTTAATGGGTAAAAAAAAAACGCGAAAATCGTGCATGTGTTACAAAAAAGACATTATAGTGTTTGATGATAGATAGAGCGGAGTGTGCGATTATTCAACAGATCGTAAAATTCAATGTGTACGAATTTAATTTTATACACAATAACCGATTGAACTGAATTTATATCTTCCTCCCCAGTTATTCCCAACGCGTGTATATATTTTGGCACACTGATGTAACAAAATTTATTTATAGAAATCACAAATCTGCTCGAGCTATAGCGCGCATTGTCAAGGAAACCATATTGACAGTGGTAAGAGCATTGTCTGGTCAAACATAATATATATTGACTGAATTAAATCCATATCGTATATTCAGAAACTATACAATATGCTTCTTATAGTTTGACATTTATTCGTTACCATTTCCGATATACCTACCCAATGAATGATAATATTATACCTCGCGTTTTTAAATTTCATTAAATTTGCCTTTTTTTTTTTCCCCCGCTATAATAAATATTCCATATTCCAAGGTGAAAGATGTCTTTAGTTTTTAGTTGGTCTTGCTATTGCAGGCCTAGATCCAGCTAGTCTAGCTGGAATGGCAGCTGCAGCGGCTGCAGCAGGCGAATATCCTCCCCCGGGTGGACCAGGCGGTCCTCCAGAATTCCTTAACGGTCCTCCTGGTCAAGGTCCTCCCGCACCTCCAGGTGGTAGTCCTGGGGAGTTCCTAGCGCCATCAGGTAAGAGCGTATACAATTCTTCGTCCCATAATTAATAATATTACACAGAAACAAAATTATTCTTGATTCAAGATAATTTTGCGGTCCAAAAATTTTCCAGTTTTCCAAATTTTCTTGATTCAAGAAAAATTTTGAATTGATCCGAGAAAATTTCGGTCTTCATTTTTCCAAATTTTCTTGGTTCGAGAAAAATTTTTGATTTGATCCGAGAAAATTTCAGTCTTCATTTTTGGACCGCAAAAATGATCTTGAATCAAGAATAATTTTCTTGGCTCAATTAGTTGACCTTTTTTTCTGTGTATGTACTATAATTTTATCTATTTGTGTTGATAATTCTATGACAAAATTGACTGACGGTTATCTACAATTATGTTAATTAAGGACGATCTCGAATCTTCACAGGCGGTGGCCAGGGAAATCCTGGTGGTGGAGGTAACGGGGGTGGTCCAGGAGGCGGAGGCGGTGGTGGTGGATTCCCTGAGCCCCACCAGATGCAAAGCGAAGGCCTTGTCTGGTAGAACAAATTAACCTAGCAGCTCTTTTAATTTATGTATAAGGAGTTGAGTAAATTTGATGAATAAAGGCGCACGTGAATTGAGGTTCGAGACGCACACCCTAAGCAATGAAATTGCGGTGGTTATAAAAGATGCTGTTTCAGCAGTATACCTATAGGATGATTTCAAGCGCGGTACTATACTACTTTCTTATCTTCTGTTTTTTGTAATATATTTATGAATTATTATTGTGTATAAAACAAACGAAGAAAAAGAAACAAAAAAGTAAAGTGAACAAAAAAAAAAAAAAAATAAAAAAAAAAAAAAAAAAAGAAAAAGAAAAAAAGTAAACAAGCAACAAGAACGTGTTGAACCCCAAAACCCTATTATGTAATATGTTATGTACCTTGTTAATTATTTTAAATATAATAAAAAAAAAAAAAAAAAATAGTTTATAAGACCACCTTGTAGATATTGCTATTACACTATTGTACTAATTATTATTAAAATATAAATATATATTATACTTCGTAATATCTGTTAAGGCGGCATTCGATGTAAATACACTAATAATATCTGAAGAAGCTATAGAGGAGGAAAAAAAAAAAAAAAAAAAACAAAAAAAAAACAAAAAAAAAAAAAATACGAACGAAACTTAACTCTTTGAAATTAAAAAATAAAATTCTAATTATTAATATGTACACACTAAAAATGTATACAATACACAAGAAAACGCCCCGCCATAATGCATATTAATTATAAATATTATTATTATTATAATAAACCACCTCGTATTTCCGTAAATTATTGTCTATATATATATATATATATATATATATACATCAACTTATGTATACTTTCTCCTCTCCTTTCCTTTCCCTTACCGATTATTATCCATAAGTTATATACCACTCGTTGGCCAAGGAGGACAACAACCCGTCATGTACACGCCAGCACACATATCGAACTATTAACAGACACCGTCTGGCTATCGGCTTCAGCTTATATTATACTTATAAATTTTTTATAAGTAATTATTATTTTAATCAGCATAACAGATGATCCATTCGATATCAGCTTTTGTAAAAAAAAAAAAAAAAAAAAAAGGAACGAATCTATGTCTTTTTGGATTCACCAAGTTTAACGAAAAATCAAAAAGAAAAAAACGAAAAGAAGGGATGGAACGCGGAGAAAATAAATCCGCCCTCGTTTCCAGGTCCCTAACGTCGTTAAGGTACAGGCGGAAGATTCGGATGTAGAACATCTGGCGAATTCGATTTTGATGTGTTTCTGCCCGGGGGTGCTTGCAGCGTTGCTCTGTAGTTTTGGACCCCTGGTTTCTCCCCATGGACAAAACTGCGGGGTATATAAGGCACGGGGAGAGCGAAAGTTTGCGTGTGCCTATAACCTTCCCGTGGTGTCCCATGTGTTACTGTGTTACAGTGTACGTTGGATATACTATGGTGCCACGATTATATGGGAGCTGCAAAACGCGAGCCACGCGAACCCAATAGATCTATAGATCTACGGGGACTGTATAGGTTGTACGACAGATGCGGATCCGCCCTGTCCCAGGGGAGTACAGGGCAGGACAAACCGTCCCTGGGGAAACCTTCGTATCTGTATTACCCCCTTCGATGTAGGTTCGCTTCAAGACACAAGGACCCCCCAAGGAACGACGCTGGGTGAAGCCGGGTGGGCGCGATATACGGAGGGCTTCTGCAATGGGGATGTCGTCGTTGTTACGCTTCGACGCGTGTACTACCCCCCCAACCTTCACTTCTCCTTATTCACCCTGTGCTTATACACCTCGTTTAGTCATGCATGCTGGTTAATTAGCATCGGAAGCAAGTGCATACGATCATCGTGCTTTGTACTCGCGGTGTTAACGCAGCCTCATGTTAGATATGAGGAATTAAGTATGACGTAGAATACAAAGGGATT
This sequence comes from Tenthredo mesomela, assembly GCA_943736025.1. Classification (NCBI taxonomy): domain Eukaryota; kingdom Metazoa; phylum Arthropoda; class Insecta; order Hymenoptera; family Tenthredinidae; genus Tenthredo; species Tenthredo mesomela. The sequence goes on along the minus strand of OX031015.1, from coordinate 40,187,724 downwards.
AGTTGTGGTCCTACTCAGATTTAAATTATTTGGAAATTTGAAAAGGTTTTTGTTCTCTTAATTCGTTTGGACAAAATTTGAAAACGATGTACCCTGCTTATTCAGCAATATGAATGGCGTCTATCCTGTTTTGGATAAAAACTGGCGAAATTGTTTTCGAAATCGTTTTCGCATGATCTTTTTTTCGGAGTGAATGAATTTCTTCAAGGACCCGACAAATTTTTTTTCACATTTGGAATCCTCTGAAACCTGTTGAAATCGGTAGGAACTTTGTGTAGTAAAATTATATTGAAATCTCATGAAATTTTTCAAAGTTTATAACAATTTCGTGAAATCTTTAGTAAAATCTGTTGGTGAATTTCAAAAGAGCTGATATACTACATCTGTAACAAAATTTCCGAACAATGCGCACATTTTTTAGCAGAACCTTATGCTACGAACTTTACAGCAAATCATGGGTCCGACCTGATGAAGTTTGCAGTTTATAGAAAATAGAAGAAAAACAACCGTATGTTACATACTACATGGAGAAGATAAAACGAAAGTGAACAAGTATAATATACCTATATAGGTACCCACATACGAATGACGTAGAGTTCCATTATGCATAAATTGCATATACAGCTATGTGTACACTCATACGTATATCTACCCACGTATGTGGAAGTACATAGATTTTTTGCCGCATATCTTGCATCCTCTATATATGTATATAGTATAGAGACGTATACACGATGCAACTAGGACCCCCCCTCAAGGGTATTCTGTGTCTCCAGTGGGAGTTTTCAAAGTTGAGGGGGCATGTCACGGTCCACGCGCCAGAGACTCACGTGTCGACACACGTGTCACCCGCCAGTCCCCGTAACTAACCCCATTTCTCTCATTATACACGGAAGCCTTACAAATCACGCCCCGGTTAACGCGGCGGGTAGAGAGGCTTCCGCAGAGCTCTATATACTGACGATGATAAACGCCACCAAAAACGCCTCTTATGCTGAGGTGATTTCCGCAGGTGTGTTTTCAGCCTTCTCACAATCAGCTATATTTATAAAAATTTCAATTCAAAGATTTGAAATACAGTAGAAAAAAAAATTAAAAATAAAAATAATAGTATATTATGTGGCATGCCCGTAAACCAAGTGTTTTTCGGCGAGAATTATTCGAGTCAAGAACGATTTACGGGTGCGCCCCATACTGTATTTTTTTCGAAATAGGCATGAAAAGTCACTTTGACGCCTGTTGAGATTCACTAGACGAAGAGTGGGGTTATGGTGCGATCTGTCGCGCACTTCGAACCGCGCATCGAAACTGCCGTATAAAGACTTTATACGGCAGCTTTGGAATGCGCACTTCGAACTGCGCACCCAGACTGCCGTATAAAGACTTTATAGGGCAGTTCTGAAACCAACCGTATAAAGTGACACTTTGTGGATCGAAAACAGGCGTCAAAAAGTGACTTTTCAATGCCTATGCCGAAAAAAAATACTTTTCGCATCGATCAGAACTCGAAATTGAAAAAAAAAAAAAAAACTTTCAAAATTTTGCATTTTCTTGAACTCAATATATATATTGGCAGTGCTACTCTCGAAATTCGGATCCGGACACAATTAGATTTCTCACGTTCACTTCTAACTCCTGAATATCAATTTCGAGATCAATTCATGGATCAATTCAATACACATAGGTAGATGTGTGCTTACCTATACAAACATATACACCTAGATACTAGTAGCAAAGGTATACTATAATAATAAGTATATATCTCGTGGATCGTGCAGGCCCGCTGTTCGTCTACCTACTGTATATAGGTAGGTACGTACCAACATACCTTCTATACGTACATTAGTCGATTATATGTCGGTATATATATGAAATATAAGCCTCAGGTCAATTTCTTCGGCAATCAAATCGAAAATTGTTGAAAATTTTCGGTGGGTAGGAAACCGCATCGACTATTTTCATATCTCGAGTGGGTAACACGCGGATAAAACTGAGCTAAGTTACATCTACCATATATAGGTATGTATACATATATATAAAACGCGAATCGAATATATATATTAGACTGTGTCAAAAAAAAAAACGACATCTTTTTGTTCGGGCCCTTTCGAAAATAGTTAGTGCTTGATATAAAGAAAATTGTCCCCAAAGCTCAGCTATGTAGCTTGAACACAGAATTAGCGCATTTGAAAATAAGATTTCCCATGAATTTCAAATGGCAAAATTTGTTTATCCTAGTTTTATTTTTATAACTCTCTTTATTCAACTGATAGGAATAAAGTAGTTATACGGTTTTGTAGAGAATTTTATGATCTACAAAAATAGTCCTTTGGTCCAAGTTGCTCGATTGAACCGTTAACGAGTTACAGTGGTTTAAAAAGTCATATGTATATTTGATTACTACTTACTTTTCGACAAATTAATTAAAAATTTTTTTTCATGCATTTTCTCAGAAATTTTTTTTCCTTCAAAACCGTATATTTACTTTATTCTTATCAGTTGAATAAAGAGAATTATAAAAATAAAACTAAGATAAACAAATTTTGACATTTGAAATACATGGGAAATCTTATTTTCAAATGCGCTAATTCTGTGTTCAAGCTACATAGCTAAGCTTTGGGGACAATTTTCTTTATATTGAGCACTAACTATTTTCGAAAGGGCCCGAACAAAAAGAAGATGTCGTTTTTTTTTTGACACAGTCTAATATATATATACAATAAAATAATCCTCGAATGTGACTGCTGCAGCGAGATTCAACTTTCCACGCATATTTCGTGACGCAGACTTTAATAATCGCGCTGGACAGCAAAAAAAAAAAGAAAAAATAAAGAAAAAGTAAAGAAAAGAAAGAGAGAGTGAGAGAAAGAAAAAAAAAAAATTAAGATTCGTCAAACAGTATGCATGAACGATCAACAGTTGTCCTCTCGTCCCCTTTTTCCGCTCTCCAGAAGTGACAGAAGCCAAAGAGGCCTCCTGGAGCTCCCGATCCTCACGGTGCTGGTGGTCGGCTTAGCCTAATCCAAAATCCGGCTTATGTCTCAGCTGGTTCCTGTTTTATACATACACCTTATAAAAGTATATTTTTCTATGGCATTAGCTAGGTGCTTCTGGGTATTGATATACCTATACCTATACCTATATGTATATATATTATATACTATATGTATAGTATAGTATATGGCGTAGGTATGGGATCTCATCTTTACACATTGAACCTCCGCACGTATCGCAAACGTAGAGACCCTATATATTGTCACGTGTGATGTATATCCTCTAACGCTTATCTCCTTCGGACTTTTTTTTCATCGAACTAAAACTCTAGGGGCTTCCAAAAACCGTAGTTTTAATGCTGCGTGTATACATTAACTTCGACTAGATCAGACGTATAGAAACTTTCAGCTTTGGGTATATATAGTCGATGTATTCACACTAGAGAACCTTAATTCAGTTCAAATAATAATAATAATAATAATAATAATAATAATAATGATAATGATACGATGAAACTGAAATATTGAGTAGAATAATAAATTCTACTTTCATCGCAAAAAGATTTTTAACAACATAGACTATTCCAGGGAGGATACACAGCCTTGAGGCATTCACGTATATATCATCGAAATCTGCAACTGAAACCATTCAGCTATAGTGGAAATTCATAAGCTGTACGAAAAAGGTTGAAAAAAAAAAAAAAAAAAAAATTTGAATCGTGATAATAATAATTGACTAACTATTTTACAAATAGAATTGACGCATGAAATAATATTCGTATTAATAAAGTTATTGTACAAATAGGTATCAAAAAAAACTTGAAAAGCTCATTCAGATTTTCTTCGATTGTGTTTTTCTCATAAAATTAGAACGGTATAGTATTCTGAACTTAAATGACAAAAATCAGTTTCCAGAAAATTTTCTTACTCTTTATTCCCCAGTTATTTATTGAACTCCCTTAAGATGGTTTTCGGATCAGTAGTCACTAGACAATAAACTACGGTTACAAGGGTGTAGATAGTTCCGTCTCGATTACTCCGTATACTTCGTGTATAGTGGTATAGCATATATCACCAGTGTGAATGTGTAACTTGAATCGTTTCGTTATAATATTGTAGTGTCGAACCTCGTGTCCCATATAGTATGTATATATGTATGTATTATGTATATATGTATAGTCGGGGTAGTCACCCCTTCAAGTTTCATTGTTATCTCATTTTCTTAGCCACCCGGCGCACAGATAAGTATTTGCTATTTAAAATACCAGCTCCCTTTCGCAGAGGCGCGCGTTGCGTTGGGTTGCGTTGCGTTGCGCTGCGTTACGTCGTTTTGAGCCGGCGCACCGCGCACAAGATAAACTGTTCGGTAGGGGTTGATTATAAACCGAGAGGCTCGGGCTCAGGGACTGGCAAGCTTCGTTCAATGGTGGCGAGGGGTTCGCGGTGCAGAATCAGGAAGAGGGCGAAGAGGAGGAGGAAGAGAAGGAGAACGAGGTGGAGAAGGTGGTCGAAAGGGAGGAAGGGAGGGAGGGGGATACTGCAGCCCTATATACTGGGTGGCTAGGGCCATGGGGCCATGGAGGGTGGTTTATGGGGGTGTACAGGGCATTGTTGTATAAATAGGTTTGGCAAGTTAGGGGTTGCTCGTCGCCCCGAGGGAGCTGCACATGTTGGCATCGATTATACCACCCCCTACCTTGATCCTGGTCGACTGGGGGGGTGGCACCCCGAACCGTCGCGCAACCACCACCACGACCACCACCACCGTCGCAGCCACAACCATCACTGGCTGCAGGGGTACGAGGCTCTGTTATTTTCAAGCCATTTGCTTTGTAAACGTACCCAATCTCTGCACCAGCTATATACATGCATATATACTATACCTACATCTAGCTACACTCTACACTCTACAATAAGGGTAGGTATATCTGTATAACACTGCAGGGTTGGTTTGGTACCGGCTCGTCGGTATACACCGACGCGGCTCTTTAAAACATTCAAATTCCAATCCTGCGCGGATTTTAACAAAAAACCACCGGCGTAGAGGTAGAGGAGGCAAAGAGACGTGATACCGGGGCGCGATTAGTACGGGGTATCGTTCCAAAGCTAAAGGGTTATCGGTCGTTAAGCCAACGCGAGCGATAACGTTTACGCTTTCGAAACCCAAAGCGTTAGAAGCTTTACCGACGAGCTTTAAAATTCAAGCTATTTTAATTATTTCAGGCCCTGCACTTTCGTGTATTTGACTATCAAAACAAATTCACTGTAATAGAGTGTAATAGTCAGTTTTGCACACAATTAATCGAATTTTAAATATTGCATGGGGATTTTGGATTAATTTTAAGAACGTTCGGACTTGAGTAGGTATTATAGAGATTTGGGATATGGCTGATAGAATCACGACTCTATCCCTTTCGGGGTTTTATAGTGAATCGTAAATAAGCTAAGTGAGTGTTTAATTATTACATCAGGATCGTCGGAACTTTGAAGTAAAGAAGGAAATGGCGACGCGTTTGAAGACCTGTTGGCCATCGAACTTGTTAATTAGGAGTTAAAGCTAAGGGAAACTAAGTTTCTATAATTGGATATAAACCGGGAATTATCTGGCCTAAACAGGTCTCCTAGATTGTTCTAAGTCGAATTTCACCCCTGCAGTAAATCGGTTGAAAAAAAAAGAAAAAAAAAAAAAAAAAAAAATGTCTTGTCATCTCGATTGGTACCTGTTAAAAAATAAGCACCGCAAACCCGTGACGTGTGGAACATTATTTAGGGGTGAATCCGGCCCGCACGATATATACGATGCAATGCAGCGGGTGTGTAATGTAGAAATTATACCATAGAGCGAAAGTATCGGGTCCGTAACGCCGGAGTCAAGTGGACCCTGAAAATTCACCCCTTAATTCACCCCGAAATTCACCCCCCCAGAATTCATCGCTTCGCATATACGTACCCTAGTATACATTTGGTAACCAGCTCTCGTGAGCATTAAAACTCGCTTTGCCGCTAGCCTATTGCCCCTGTATCCTATATATATATATATATATATATATATACTATAAGGGTATCATCCCTATGGTAGATTCTGAGGCCCCCCGAGTCCTTACGAGGCCGTCGGGCAACACCAGAGGATCAGGAACCCTCGTGTTTGTTTCTAATTTCTGCGTGATCGTTCTGTCACCACTTCTGACTGCCTACCAAAACATATCTAATAACTCTAGTGTTTGAATTACACTCGAGAAAACGAGTGCACCTTCAACATCAAGTATATCGGATATCCCGGATGTTTGGAGACGTACTTAGCGGACCTTTGGAACACCTGTTTCCTTAGCCTTTAGTGAAAGCAGCGTTTTCACTATCAGAGGAATAATTTAGATCCTCGAATTCGAAGTTATTAGTCACAAAAGTGATTCTGGGTAAAAAAAAACGTGGGGAGATGTTAAAAAAGAAAAAAAAAAAAACGATGAAATGCCACCGTTTTTCAAACAATGGAAATTTTTTCTGTTTCTTTCTTTCTTCAGATTTTCAAGGGCCGATGACTCAAATGATTATCTATCACAGAGTACAAGGTGTGTACACACACACATGGAGAAAAAAAAAAAAAAAAAAATTTCGACGCTGCAGGCTCCTGCAGCAGATATTGGCGCCCCGCCCTCCATCTGTCTGGCTCGAAAACGCCGACGGCAATGATGCCCCTTGATTGTGGCAATTTTTGATCGTATAGACCATAGCCACTGTGCAACACCCTGAAGGGAACACAAAGAATAACCATTTGTAAATCGTAGCAGGGTACACGTCTATATATATGTGGAGTACGATGTCTGTTGATGTAGTAATGCTAAAGAGGAGTGAACAGGTGCCCCTAGGAAAAGTGGGAGTTGACCAAGCTTCAAATGACATTACGTGAAGGGTGCATATTATATCGCCACTTTCTCGCTTTGTTGGTACATATTGGTTTATTGCTAAGGTTTAGAAACAGACCTTCACCACGAAGCCCCCGCAAATTCTTTTCAGAACCATTTCCCATTGTTTTGAAACTTCATTTATGATGCGGCCTCTACCTGAATAACTCCACTGTTAAAACTTTCCCTGTATAGTATAGTCGACCGCACATCCCTTATACGGTAGATTATAATTTATATTATAATGATAAGGATGAAAACCAGGTAAAATAAGACTGCAGTGACAAGTTATAGGTTTCGCATGAAAAGCTTATTCATTTTATGGCGCATCTTGCAGAAAATGTGTAGAATATATTCTTAGAGCTTCATATACGATTCTTCACAAAGTGTACATACACTCAGAAAAAAGTCTTGTTGACACAATCAAAATTTGGGTTATTATATGCACAATCAAATTTTTTGTTCAGTCAACCAAAAATTTTGGTGGCATAGCCAAAATTTTGGTTGTCCCAACAAAATTTTGGTTATCCCAACGAAATTTTTGGTTGACTGAACAAAAAATTTGATTGACTGAACGAAAAACGTGACTGTGCATATAATAACCAAATTTTGGTTGTTATTTTTCTGAGTGTAACACCGCGAATCAAAGCTTTCGTAAAAATTCCGCGGACGAATTGTACAGAAAAGCACGAGGACGTCGAGGACCGAGTACGATAATGGGCTTCAGGAAGGGGGTTACGTTACGTGCGGGTCCGGTCAGTGCGGGGGCCTTCTATACGAGGGTGGGGAAGCCGGAATGACCCCGTGGCCCGGCACGTATGGGGCCCAGACTGCTGGGCCTGACTTCTGCCGTACACCAGAAGGGAACCCTGAGTGGGGCCCCGCAGCCTATACTTATCCTCCTACTACAGCCTTGTGTTACCTTATACTTAATGCCCACGGCTGCCCTACGGGGTGTGTTATTATTATCTGACATTATCTATAATTCCGAACCGGGCAGGAAGCCCACTTAGGAATTGTGATAGCCTCCATGATTAAACCCCTAGCCCACATTGTCCGTGTCTACAGGCTTGTCCAACAGAATTTGATAAACACGTCAAAGTGTGACAATTTATAAAAAATGCTTGAAAAAGCTCTTCGTTTATCGCTTAAACGTCGGGATCAAATCTAAAATTGAATACATCTGCGTTCTTCAAATCGACAGCTCTTCATATTTCAAAAAAATCGCCCAAAAACACGTAGAATTGAACGTTTTTTCGAATTTCTCGAGACCCGGTGAGTGAAAAACCGGAGGCTGCAAGAGGTGGAAGATCCTGTACCGATCTTTGGGCTCTTCCTAATCGTCCACCCCCTCCAGCCCGGGGCACAACAGTAGGCACTCGCCCAACCCAAAACGTTTCGGTAATAGCCAAGCGATTATAACTGAAAAAGCCGGAAACCACTTATATATACCGCTCGTAGCATTTATGGGCCGGCAAGCTAAGCAACCACACCCTTGAACCGGCTAGTAGTGGATCTATCTCTCGAACCTGCGGACATCTATCTAAAATCCCTTCGGGCCAAAGAGGTTGGATGGACCCCTGGAGCTGCGAGGCTCGCTTATCTATCACTTATGAGAGATTCCAACCTGCACGGACTTTGGCTACTGGACTTTAAATCTGAAGTCAATTGACGGTGTATATGGTGGCCGGAAGTCGCCAGACAATGCGACCATTTTCGGCCGAATTATTTTCTAAGATGTAATCGAAACTCCTACGAGATCATCTTGAAAAACTCTGCAGGTTTTATCGTATCGTGTGGATTGCAAAGTTCATGAACCCTCGATCGGACATTGATGGAATTGAACTGTTCAATATTAATGCGAAGTGAACCTCAATCCATTTATTCTTTGGGCTATAGGATCCAATAAGAGCTTTGAGAATTCTTTTTGAATAAAAGTGAAGAACCGCGAACGAAAAGTAAAGGAATTAGAAATTTATGGATGACAGCGTAGCCTCGGGGTTCGAACGAAGAATTCGGCGAAGAAGTTGATTTAGTTTAGTAGCGAAGACCGGGAACCCTGAGCGACACCCTCCTCCACATAAAGGTCCGGTTCACCGAACAAGTTACAACTCCCGGAACGCGATTATACGCATGCACATACCTATATGAACACATATGTGTGGTGCGCATACATATGGGGCCCAGATATCAGGCCCCAGGGCTGAAAGTATCGCTTGCCATCGAAAACACGCGCGCCTTAGAGGCAGTCACGTGGAAACGTCATTGGCAGCTGGGCTGGCGAGTGCCTTCGACCGACGTTTTCACCCCTAAGCCGCCCCATGTGCAACCACCATCCCTGCAGAGCTTATTTCACGAGCGAACGATCACCACCCCTATATAGGCGGGACTCCAGGACTCCAGGACTAGTCCGGGACTTTGCTCTCGCCACGTGAGAGAGGGTAGCTTATCTTTGCCGGGTTGTCCGGGTAGTCAGGGTGCTCCTAGGGTCCCGCTGCAGAAGCTATGCGGGAGCACTAGGAGCTCGTACCAACTATACAGGGTGTCCCACTGGGATTCTTGGGGAGAATACGGGGGAATTATCACTACGACAACGGTGTTTTGTCTCGAAGATGATGCTCAGATTTATCTTCGAGATCTCCGACCTTTTCTTGTTATAATCTCTTTCGAAAATTTCAATTCAAAAGGACGTTACCCTTAAGGTTCACCACAGGGACGAGAAAAACTGAGCATTGTTGTTAATAAAATAAACCCTCTTTGTTGTCTCTTTAAAATAAAACCACTTTCGTTTGATTACCACTGAGTTCAATTTCACATACCTATATGACCATACTAGATATTTTAAATGATATTGAAATCCTCTCGAAACTTGGCTCAGATTATGGAATTACCATGTTTCTACTATTCCATACGATAAAGATCGAAAATTAAACAATTATAACAGTGATATAGCGAGGTTTATCTATTCATTCCACTAAATCAATTAAAACTTACACATATCATTAGAATAGACATGATTATGCTTGTAATGATCAAATTTTAGACAAATTAGAACATTTCATTCATAAAATCACGTTGAATCTGTATTGCAGAAGTCAATTTGCTTGTCCTTCAGATTCAAACATTTTTTGAGACGTGTGACACTCATACTGCTGTTATAGCCTCTAGTTCGAAGTAGAAGAAAAAGTGCTAATCCCAACCGAAAGAAACTATACCAAAAAGTAGAGAGTTTGATGTCAAGCGATGAATACGATGAAGTCTGATTGAGTTCATCGAATTTTCATATTTTTCAATCCATCCTCTAATATGAATGAAATTTTGTTCCGAAATTCGATACATATCGTACCTGCAAAGTATCTGAATACTAAAATGATGAGAATATCTTCGAAAATCGTTTCTTTTCAATGTATTAAATCTTCGAAAAAGTGGTTTTACTTGATTCTGCTATTATGACTTTGATTGTCAAGAGTTAATCCAAACTTTTAGAACTCATGAGTTCGGAATCTTCGTCGTCAAAGCTTGTATATGTTTCGTGTAGGGTATATAGCGGGCAACCGTTGACGCGCGTCACAAAGTCTCGCTCAAAGTTGGCGGCGTAGGACACCCTGTACGAGTTCTCCCTGCAGATCGTCGTCGGCTGGGTAGTCCGCTCATGGGGAGAACGTTATCTCCAACGTCCCAGGCTGACGGGGTTCGCCCTTCGGGAATAACGTGGAGATAAGCGAGCCCGGGACCCTGTGCACCCCCACAGAAATGCAAAAAGATCTTGATACGGGCTGCCGGAGCGCTGACTCTCCCCCACGCAGCATCCCCACGTAGATATGACTCCTGGCTATACGCGCAAGAGTCGGATAAGTTATGAGTCAGATTTATCTGTGACCGTTGACTGATTGGAGTCATAGACTTCGCTATAGGTGCTGGAGAGAAGTGGAGTCTCGACTCTACAGTCAACCTGCCGAACAAGAACAGGCTAATACCGCATGCAACGACTTCCTCTTCTCGTTTCTTGCCAAGAGAAATTCTACTTGATTAGAAAATTCGACATGGTATCTTTACGCTTAACGCTTAGCCCTATGTTCTCTGAATTTTCTATCAATGTCTATTTTAGGGGCTTGTTTCGAAGAATCTCTAATTGCCTCCCCTTATATAGAGACTTTTGGTAAGTTTACCTGTTTCGTATATAAAGACCGGAGGAAAAAGGGTCGCACGCCGTACGATCGTAGGGGTGGTCTCTTGCACGCGTAAAGTTGGTTAATCAAGTGGAACAGTCTGGTCTGTAGGGTGAGTATAAGGAGGGAAAAGAGGAGGGAAGACACGTTCGTTCTACGGATAGATGGACAGGTGGCTCGGGTCTGGCTCGACCGCAATGGTTCGGTTCTTTCCTCCGCTCTTCTCTTTCCACTCCTTTCCTCACTTTGCGCTTTTTCTCTCTATTGTTTCCTGCAGCTATAGTCTGCACGAAAAGTTCAAAGTTGAGACGTCAGTGCAGGGTAAAACGTACCTATATATACCAGAATAACCTACATGCGGATTCGAGGAATTATAATGCAGGAGGGACTGACTTTCTGCGGTATATATTCCCTCACGCGACAACTTTACTTCACGGCCAGTGCTCGTGGCGGTGTAATGTCAGGCTTGTAATTAAACAGTTCTGCCTCTTTCGCCTCAGCTTCAACCCCCTGGGGTACGTTATAAATATGTCACTAAACTGACGTAGGTAGGTATCACAATTTCTGCTTCAGGCATATAGTTTTTCAAATTCCAACGCTTTATTAACTTTAATTACAGGTTTGATCAACTTCGCGTTATATTCTTCATTACTTGCGTTCTGTTTCGTTTCGTTATACTCTAATCAAAAATGGGATCCCCACAACTGGACACATATCTCCTCACGGCGAAATAATTTTCTACGATAATTATAATCATCAGAGACTTATATATGCGTAATGGCGATATGTTAAATCTGGTTCACAATTATTTGCTCCAGAGGATTTGGGAATGAAATTGTCAGGAAAGAAATTGCAGTGAAGACAATCAAACCCTGCACCAAGGCAATTTTAAGGAAAGCTTTACTTATCAATTCCAATTTTTTTTTCATCTTAGTTTTGAAAGTGGAACGTTAAGTTGAAAGAGAGGTGTAGAGGACGTCGAACAATCGTTTCGGATCGTGAACAACAACTGGCTGTCTAGCGGTAAGAAGTCGATCGTCTGTCAACCCCGTTAAAAGCAGCTGGACGATTTATTACTCGATGCGGATGACCGACAAATATTGACTATATACTGCAGCAACGAAACGCTCCAGAAAACGTCCAGATGACTGCGCGCTGCAGTGTAAGAAAATACGTGCAGATTACTATACATTGATCCCATATAATACCTGGTCGAACGAAATAGAGTTTCCGGGTAAAGCATACGTTTGACGTGGTGAGAAATTAATGCCGAATGTTTCTCTTGGTGGTGGATTTGGATGAAGGGGATGGGGATGGGGATGGGGAATCGGGGCGAGGATGACTAGTGATGTTTTCGGGGCACCGCGCGGCGAAACTTCAAGGCCCCTCGAGAACCTAGAAACACTCGTGGGTCCCTAATTATCACCCCGGGGGTCCCCCTTTCCGGCGGGGGCCTCTTCTGGTACAAAACTGCCCTGCGGGGGGTGCCCCATGCCCCATACTTCGCCGAGGGCGTTCCTGGGCCTGTCAGCGCGCACCGCCGCTCAACTGCAGTCTACACCACGATCAACATCGCGCGTTTCTTACAACGACGCGTTACTCTCAGGTTGATCTTGAGGCAATCGGAGCAACCCACTACATAGCGGATCTCTTAGCTCGAGACAACGAAGACCTCCCTAACCGGAGATGATCAGATGTCCCTGCGATTGACGTTCAACGAAACTCCAGCAAAGAATATATATAGGGAAAGAAAAAATGAACATCCGAATTTGTATATCGTTAGCTTAACGCCATATCGGGGGACAACTTCAAATTTCAAAATGATGCGCAGAATTTTTTTTGACAATGATGGTGAATAAATTTACTTTGCGATAATAATGATAATAAAATGTTGAATTATAGTCGTGACGTAGAGTTATATTGATAGATAGTGACGCGCGTAACCGAACTGTGTAAAATCTGAAAAGACAAACATGACCTGACATTGTGATACGCGAGGAAACGATGTGAACAACAATCACCGAGGTAAAAAATAATCGATGTGTCAAAAGTCTGTAAATTTAACAGGTCACACGTCGTTCGCACATTTCGTTCACTCGCAACTCCCCCCCGCGAGTTGTTTGGTTCCGGGGTTCGGTTGATCGTTGATGTTTTGGCCCGTACGCGGCACACTTTACGTTCCCACGTGCTCCGAGGCAGCGCGCACTGGCGCACAGTATAGAATCGCGTGTCGAGGTTCTAGCCACGGTTAGTCCGTCAGTCCGATGGGATTAGTTAGGGGTTGTTACAATGGGGAACGTTTCGGGGGGGGGGGGGGGCTAAGGGGGACAAAGTCTGGGGGTCGGGGGAATAGATGATTGTAGTTCAGCCGCGTGACGATAACTGCCGGGGCTTGTCCTGACAGCTACGGGCACGTGCGTGTCTCAGATCCTGACTGTTCCGGGTCCCAGTTACCCCGAACCAGGGTCAGAAAACACCCGCAGAACTATGGAGGTGTAACTAGTCGGTTGTTGGGATGCACCGTAAATAATCCTTGCCAATTAACAAATTTTATACGACAAAGCATTTATTTCGTAATCGCCTTTATCTCTATATCACCGTGTACATTCTCATTCACTTTTCCAGAATGATGAAAAATCGTTGCTTCGAAACCAGACGACATTTTCATTCCACTGTAAATCTTCTCCCACATTTATGTATACATCAGTTCTAAAAACAAACTTATAGGTAGGTACTACAATTATACTTTGAAGATGTAGTATAGGAACGGCGAAGTTCTATATAAGGGTTGATTCTAATCCGTTAAGAATTAAAATTTTCAATAGAATTCAACGTTATTGCAGAAACGGTGGTGATTAGATATTCATTTGGAGTAGTATGCGTCAAGTAAAAGCATCAGCAACAGAGGAGGATAATATAAGAAACAGGAGTAATCGATGAAGAATATATATACACAGAGATATTTGTCAGCGCCTACATATATATACCGAAAAGAAATCGTTTATGATAGATACACCTATATGGAAGATTATTTCTTGTAGCATAAATATGTAGAACGTAATAAAAGCCGTCATTTTTCTGCAACCACTAATTAAGGGTGTCTAATCTATTACCGAAGTGAGAAACGAGCTTTGAGAGATCTTCTTTCTGCTGGTCATACACGTTGTTGTAGCTGCAGAGGTAATACTGTATATATAGGTAATTTACAGAAAACAAAATGTTGTGAAAATTTATACAGAAATGAGGTCCTTTTCTCTGTTGTAGTCTCTCCCGTTGTTGTATATCGGTATATATGTATATATGTAACCGACTATAGGCTAGTATACCAAACTATCTAACTATAGTCTCCATTATTATATGTATAGCTATACAGAAGGTGTATAGTGTGCCGTATAGAGTATGGGGTTCTATGGTGCTTTAATGAACCAATTTAAATGCATACGATGATCAGTTGCCCTCTGAGCCCTCCTCTGCTTCGGCTCTTTCGCTGCTTGGCTACCTTTTAAATACGCCACGCCGAACCTAAGACTATATAGCGTGTATCTATATATATCTATAGGTATATACATATTTATATATACATATATACATATATATATATATATACCCGCCACCTATATGGTACGGAAAAAGGGACAGAAGGAAGAACCCGCAGTGGAAGCTGTGCGGAGGAGGATGAGGGAGAAGGAGGAATAAATGAGAGGACCTACCCGAGGAAACTAAGTTTTTTTTACCAAATTAAGGCATGCGACCTTAGCGTATTCGCAGGGGACCTCTTTGCTACAAGACTGGGGTAACAAACCGAGTATAAATCGTATGACATTAGGCTATTATCGAATCCTATTTATATACGCTTTTCATTCGTTAATCCGTTTACATATGTGTAAACTCGTGTACTGGATATACTTGCCTTCAAAACTCACTTACTACCTATATCCGCATATCACTTTCAGGGGTAAAAGTAAAAGCGTATAAGTTGCATTCAAGCGAAAGCTAGGAAATCCGATGTGATCAGAGTTCTGAATGTATATTTGCAATTTTAGTGCTGAATATTTGTTCCAATGATCAAAAATCTGGTCTTAAGAAATAGGTGTAGCTTATTACTCGGTGAAATTGTATGATGACTGAAAATTTGACCAAAATGCTTGGTGCAGAGTAAAGAATTATCCACCAAACAAATTTCTTCCAAATCGTACGAACGGTTTTCCAAATATGCGACTATACTTCTTCAAAAATACGTTTTTTTACTCTCTTTCCAAACTCCGCAACCGATTCTGTCCAAATTCGATATCAGATCTTAAAATTATTTGAAGTATTCGTGTTCCAAATTTTGTTGGAATGAGTTGGATGGACACCGCGAAGATCTCATAAGTGTGCCACTTTCTCGGGACTGTCAAATTATAACGTAATTTATAATTTGATGGAATCTTTCACCTCGTTTAAATGCGACAAGAATAAAAATCGAACATCATGGAATGTGGCGACATCGTCAATGAGAGTTACTGCAAGTTCAAATAAGCGCAAAATGGAATGTGAAAAGCGGCCAAAATATTAACTCCCGTTTGAAATGCAATAGACCTGCCATATGAGATTCTTAAGAATACGAGTAGATTTGGAAACTGAGTTATCATAATATTCTCAAAAATCTGATCGTTTGATTTTTCAAAACTTACCCTTGATAATCACCCCTCATTCATTATGTTAAGTAACATTAAATACGCGTTAGGTTACGCTAATCTGTTTTCTAAATAAGTCGTACAATTCGATACACCATTCCCTGGTCCTGGGAGCTGAGTATGCTTGTTAGGGTTCGCTTCTAGGGGTGAACTCTGCAATTCTTTAAAACGTGCGATTTTTCAGACCACAAATCTATACCTATTTCCTTGATAAGCAAAGACATTATATCACTGTCTTCCATACGATATATCGATGCAGGTCTCATGCAGCATATCTTAAAAGCTGCAGTTTCTAATCAATCTTAACATTTTATCAATACTTCTGGTCTAAATTGTATGACTCTCGTCAAATTTCTTAAGACCCAAGAAGGAATCCTATGCGCAGGTCCCTTACATGCGAAATGGGGCCCAACTCTGGCCACTTCTTCGTATCCTCCGTTCGTAAAATCGGCATGTTTATTCATTACGGATTATGGACTAACAACGATGGTAGGGTATAAGGGCGTTAGTGTGTCTATAAAGATCTTTGGTAGCAAGCGTTTGGTTCCCAGACCGCAACGATCTTTTCGGGGCAGTGAGTCATGCTGATCCAGTCGAGGGTATACCACAACGACGGACAGGCACCCGAGGTGCGCCTTCGTCGGGGCGTCCGCGATCTCCGGCAAGGCACCTGGCGCACTCCCACGCGAGGCAACAAGTGACGACGCGTCGCGACGCCCCTTGCAGCCACGCGGGACGTCGCCTACTGGGACCCCCTGCCACGACACTATAACTACACCCACTACAAGTGCCACGCACCAATTCAACGACAATTTTTTTTTCCCATCGTGCTTCTTTAGGTGGCGGAACACATTTTTCTTACAGCCAATTTTCTTTTTCTTTCACTTTCGACGAGATTACCTACTTCGAACAAAGTTCCTCTCACGCATTTTCTTTTTATTCGATAATTCGGACAAAGTTGAAAGGGAAAAGCTTTCAAACGTACAACATGCGAAATTCAGGGACATGGTTGGTATAGAATATTCGATAGATTGAAAAGAAAATATGTTTTTCAGACAAATAATTTGATAATAAGTAATCATTCATTGAACATTTTCGAAAAAGTAAGAAACCTTCTTGAAAATCAACTTTCTATTGTTATATATACATATAGCACCTATATATATATATTCTTATATCCGTATTACAAACACATAGCTAGTTGCAGTTCGGTTGCTTTTTCGTTGAGGTCAACCGGGTGGAAAGCAGCGTGTCTGGTCCGACCTATTCTGACCAAACCTGGTCTGACCCAACCTAATCCTTAACTCAAGCTTTTACACGACCCGTCGCCTATTCGCTCCGCTGTGTCACAACGAGTCTTTTCTTGGCCTCGATCTCTCGAGACTTCGCGGATGCCGTTTTAATTTGCATATGACACGTCAGAATCGTTTTATGTGATTTTTTTTTTGATTTTTTCATTTTTTTTTTTTCATTTTTTTCTTTTTCATTATAAAAACTCGTCTTGTTTTATCTTTAAAACGTGCCGATTTATTCAATCTTTATTTTTATAAAATAAATGCAGTGTAACGATACGGGATCCAACTACTACTACTACCGCGCACCGTTCTGGTGGTCGATAAAAACTAATAAATTGATCGTATCGATCATTTTTTGACACGCTTTCAAGGTCACGTTACCTTGTCCGGATAAATTATACCGAGTTTATGACCCGGGGCACATATAGGCATCTAAGGTATAGGTATACCTATAAGTTATAAATTCAAGCGTGTAAAGTAGGTCTATATGCGATAACCTGAACCCAAAACTGATCGAAATTTACACAAGCTGATAATGCTTAAAGCAAAATCATTTGAATTTTCTCAACTCTATATGCGCTTGTGCAGCATATTGAAAATATATATATTCTCTTTTATATACCTATATGCCACAGAAATATCTTCTTCTTTCTTATATTTCTTTGACTGGCGCAGGGAAATAAGAAATTCTCGTATACCACAGGTATACCTGCGATCTACGCACGGATTATATATGAAATTGCTTAGAAAATTGCTCGCGGATGATGCATAGTCACGGGTAGTCAGTAAATTTCAGGTATTCCAATATATTCGAGGGTATACCTGCAGCAAGAGCAACAGCATCAGCATCAGCATCGCAGCCTTAGCATCAGCATCAGCAGCAGCAGCAGCAGCAGCACCGGTACCTGTTCGTTCATTCCTTGTGTGTGCCTTGACTTAAAAGAAAAGATACAAAATGAGGATGGGCGTTCCCACCGGAGTTATTAATGACTCAAAGTCGGTTGCCATGGATATCCATAAGTCTTTGGCCTACGCGGCCTTCGCCACGGACTATCCAAGAAGCGTGAGGCTGCTAGAATAGTTTTTCAGTCATTTTTTTATTCTTTTTTCCTTCATCATATTCTTCGCCTTCTATACTTTCATACTCCTCTTTTTTTTTTCGTTTTTTGTTTTTGTTTTTTTAGTTTTTTTTAAGTTTTTTTTAGTTTTTTTTTTCTATCCCTCCATCGTCGATGTATTATTCCACGGTGCTTATACACGTCTTATCGAACCTCCAGTCAAACTACCAGCGTTCGGTATATACACCTATTCTAATCATTGAATCAACTCCCAGTCCTATGTATCGTTGATGGTCTATTTCTACCATCTATACCTATACTCTGATTAGAAAAGTCGAATAAATCACGCGGCCTCTTAGTTCGTATACTTACTATAATAATTGATAAAGGAATCAAATATGTTTCCAAAAATACTTAGATACAACTATCTTTTATAGATTATATTATAGTTGCAACAATATATATATTATATTGTCCAGACATATTTTCATCACGGGCTAATGATCCTTCGGAAAATAATCTATCCGAATCCCACGCGCGTGTATAACAAATGTATTTTGCGGTTTTTCAAAATTTACCAAAGAAGAATAAGAAAAAATAAAGAAGAAGAAAAAAAAAAAGAAAAAAAAAAAAAAAGGCTGGGAGCGTGTAGCCAACGGCGGTTAAAGAATATTATAAGGGAGTAATAAAGAGGAGAAGAGATTCGAGCGAGACGAAGAGAGCGAAAGAAAAAAGGGCAACAAATACACCGCCGCCAGCGGGGAGTCTACCCAGCGGGGCACCCTTACCTAAATCTTTCATCTCACTTGCTCATCGTCGAGTCTTGTGGTCCACTGATTCGTTTCCTCTCTCTTAGTGTTCATCTCGAAGCGAGACAAATGAGCGGCATCCGTCTGTGTCACCTGTCGGTCACTCGTAGCCTACGTTCGTAACTTTTGACCGGAGTAGAGTCAGAGTAGAGTCCTAAAGTCTTGAGTCTCTAAAGTCTAAAGTCTAAAAGTCTCGTCTTGTCTTCTTGACTCTCTTGCGAGGAACCACATGCAGGAATACCTCCTGCGGGCACACGTTACCGTTTATACGTTAGGTATAAGGTAGTAGTACGTATGGATGCCTGGATTCACCCCGGGTTGTTCTTCTATATAGTCACATTTATAGTGTCACTCAGGTGAAACTTATACCTTACCTATACCTACCCTCTTTCAGATTGAGTTCTTGATTCGCCGGTGTTTCTGTGAACACTGATCCCCCCACACACTGGTAGGTATATAACTATGTCACGACCACCATGCTGACGATATATATATACGAACCACAAACTAGTGTATATGGTATAGGTATATCAGGGAATATACTACCCTTTAGATGTAAGCCGAGATTATCTTGAGATTAAATCTGAGCAATGTCTGGGTGTGTCGTTTGAGACACCCGAAATTTGTGACCAAGCTTCCGTTTAACGTCTCAACTCGACATTTCGGCCTTTTCGGGTTCTGTATAGGGCGTGTGTCGATCACGCGCTCGAATATGCCCGCGATGTTAGTATTATAGGGTATACTGCAGCGGATGTATTAATATAGGGGTGGCGTACCGACTATTATTATACCTAAGCTTCCGAGATCTTTAATGACCGGGTGACTTCTGAGCTACAATTTTCATAGCAACAAAATGATCAAATTTGTCCAAACTATAGAAAACCCGAGTTTAGTGATCTTAACAAAATTCGGCACATTTTGAAAATCAAGTGAGGCATCAGGGGTAGCAGTTTGAAATTTTATTACGGCATACCTCCGCACTCAGAAAAATAACAACCAAAATTTGGTTATTATATGCACAATCACATTTTTTGTTCAGTCAATCAAAAATTTCGTTGGGATAACCAAAATTTTGTTGGGATAGCCAAATTTTGTTGGGACAACCAAAATTTTGGCTATTCCAACAAAATTTTTGGTTGACTGAACAAAAAATGTGATTGTGCATATAATAACCCAAATTTTGGTTGTGTCAACAAGACTTTTTTCTGAGTGCGATAACTGTGGGATCGATTTAGCAAAGTGCGCTGTAGAATTGCGTTTTACTATTTAGGCGCAGTAGTTATATTTCATTGCACAATAATAATTCTTCTGGGTAATAAAGCAGACCCACTTATTCTTGGTATACACGTTTCTTAATTATTTGAAAAAAATAATTAGAACTAAAATTTCATTTACGCACACGTTCATACCTCGCATATCTAGTAGGTAGGTACTACGTCTGATTACATCAGACATTTCAGGCTTTTCGATATATAATTGTTCAGAAGTCAAACCTCCATCAGATAAATAGACAACTCTTTAATACCGTAAAAATTACTCGTGTATAATCAATTTTTTTTTTTTTTTTTTTTTTTTTCGTTAGCTTATTCTCAGAGTTTCTAAAACAATAATTAACATACAAAACTCTGAGACTCGTCTCTACGAGCTAACGACACAGTGATTTTACACCGCATTTTATTTTTTTTCATTACCAATTATTAGGGTGATCGTGGCTGAACGGTTGCGGACTTGAACAAACCCCATTGCGTGGGGATGCTGTTATATACAAATTATTCAAAAGACATATGGGAGCATAAACCCTAGGTTCTCTATATTTACACTCAGAAAAAGGTCTTGTTGCTACAACCAAAATTTGGGTTATTATATGGACAATCACATTTTTTGTTCAGTCAACCAAAAATTTTGTTGGAATGGTAAAAATTTTGTTGGAATAGCAAAAATTTTGTTGGAATAGCAAAAATTTTGGTTGTCCCAACAAAATTTTGGTCATCCCAACGAAATTTTTGATTGACTGAACAAAAAATGTGATTGTGCATATAATAACCAAATTTTGGTTGTGTCAACAAGACCTTTTTCTGAGTGTATTATTTCTTTTATTAATCTTCGGCCTATAGCATTCCGAATTTCAAATGATCGAAACTTCTGTGTCTCTGGGTAAAAATAGATTGAAATTTAATATAATATGTGTGAGAATCTAGTGAACTTATGAAGTAGCTATTGGGTATCGATTATCTTTTTACCAGTTTGCAATTGATGAGTTAAAGGCAATAATAATTGACTTATACATAGAGTTTTTCTCAATTATCTAAAAACGTGATAATTCATTATACGAGCCCTTATATTGCACCCGACTTCTGAATTTTTTGTTCATTACAATTCATTCCGCTTCTCTTACACCTCGCCATTAGAATTTCGCTCTTGTAATATATGTTGGCCGTCACGCGCTCCGCCTCGTTCGCTTTCGTTCGCATAATTTATTGCGCACGCGCGTATTCACGTACATACATATATATAGGTATATGTAAATACATACATACATACATTACACACATACCGCTTGCTAACAATAAGGGTGTACTTTTTTCCAGGTTTTATTGCGATTGTTAAAAACAGAAGCACTGCTTCGTGAGCAAGAAAAAGCATTTGGAATAATCTACACCGACTATATATACAGAGATGTTCTGTGGAAACCGGTCAGTCTGATGGAGGCGCACTTACTTTTTTTTCGTCAATGACAACGCTGTCAAAGCGATCTACTGATTTTTCATATGCCTATGACTGATACCTTCAGTCGACGTAGCGGAAGCTGTCACGTCGTAGGTTATGAACTGTCATATTAGAATGATGTTTAATTGAATTATTATTAATAATAACAATTAATAATAATTATTAATAATTATTAATATTATTAGGTTTGATTCTTATTAATAATAATTAACAATATTATTAGGTTATAAATAATTGTCTTGGTGAAATTTAATTATTAATAATTATTAATACTTGTTATTGATATTATTAGGTTTGATTATTATTAATAATAATTATCGATATTATTAGTTGCAATCGAGCATTGCTTCGGTGACTGACTGACCCGTTGCATCTCTTCGACAAGTAGGGTTACGAACATAGCGAGGTGAATATCTTCATCGAGCATACAATATTGTGTAATTAAATTGTGATATCGTTCCTAATACAACGGTTATCTATTTCTGATTGCAGATTTCAATTTCTGTTTATTTCAAACATTATTAGGTTATCGATAACTGTCTTGGTGAAATTCACACGTCTGGTAGTAATAAAGTTAATAAGGCAATAGCATACGATATTGATTCTTTATAAATTCGTTTCAGGTGTGAATTTCTCTTTATTTGCTACTTTATTCACAACCGGGTATTCCTTCGGTGACTGACTGACCCGTTGCATCTCTTCAACAAGTAGGGTTACGAAAAAAGTGATGTGAATATCATTCATCGAGCAATATCGTATCGATTCAGTGGAAGTGTTTCTTCCTACGAGGCATCTCCGCTGAATAAAACAATACTCTACATGTCTTCTCAGCCTGATAAGTACGAAAACAGTCCTGCATAAGTGATGTGTTGGTCCATCAATGCGTGTTCAAGTTTCATCGAGTGAAAAATGAATTTAAATTATTGTTCCCATTAGCTTGTTCCTCATCGTCTCACAGAATATTGAGCCACTCTCGACGCTGGCTTTTTCCCGTTTTCTTCGAGTACTCATAGTACTAATATGGGTTGTTACAATATTCCGCACGGTATCCATCGCTGGACGCGGTGGTCCCGGATTCTTCGCAAAACCATGTTCACCCTTTCTTCGACAGCGTTATTAAATTGTTATTCTTTTTTTCCTATTTCCTTCACATGTATTACGAATTATTAAATTTTATTGTTATAACTGAATAAACCAAAAATTGTGTGGAATTTTAGAAAATTTACTTTATTACTACCAGATGTGTAGATTTCATCAAGACAGTTATTTGTAATCTAACAATGTTTGAAATAAACAGATATTGACATTTGCAATCACTTTAACACTACTAATCAATAATAATAATTTATCACTACTTATCTATGAAATAGTATCGTATATCGTTGTATAATGAACTTATTACACAAAATTGTATATTATATTGCTCGATGAATGGTATCCACATCGTATGTTCGTAACCCTATAGGGTCAGTCAGTCACCGAAGGAATACCCGGTTGTGAATAAAGTAGCAAATAAAGAGAAATTCACACCTGAAACGAATTCATAAAGAATCAATATCGTATGCTATTGCCTTATTAACTTTATTACTACCAGACGTGTGAATTTCACCAAGACAGTTATCGATAACCTAATAATGTTTGAAATAAACATAAATTGAAATCTGCAATCAGAAATAGATAACCGTTGTATTAGGAACGATATCACAATTTAATTACACAATATTGTATGCTCGATGAAGATATTCACCTCGCTATGTTCGTAACCCTACTTGTCGAAGAGATGCAACGGGTCAGTCAGTCACCGAAGCAATGCTCGATTGCAACTAATAATATCGATAATTATTATTAATAATAATCAAACCTAATAATATCAATAACAAGTATTAATAATTATTAATAATTAAATTTCACCAAGACAATTATTTATAACCTAATAATATTGTTAATTATTATTAATAAGAATCAAACCTAATAATATTAATAATTATTAATAATTATTATTAATTGTTATTATTAATAATAATTCAATTAAACATTATTCTAATATGACAGTTCATAACCTACGACGTGACAGCTTCCGCTATGTCGACTGAAGGTATCAGTCATAGGCATATGAAAAATCAGTAGATCGCTTTGACAGCGTTGTCATTGACGAAAAAAAAGTAAGTGCGCCTCCATCAGACTGACCGGTTTCCACGGAACATCTCTGTATATATATATTATACATATATATTAGGGTGTGCAAAAAAAAAAAAAAAATTCAAACGCACATCAACATTCCGGTAGAGAATCTCAAATAGAATATCTCAGCTAAATATGAGCTCTTAATATTGATATTTAACATTGCCTAACTCAGTTTTCCCATTTTTGATTTAAATAACACGTGAAAAAAAATTGGAAAATTTTCGAATTGTTTTTTCTCGTAACCGGCTTGATTTAGAAACTATCTGAATACAGATTCTTATAGGAAATTTCACGCTCTACAAAAAAGTACTGAGATAGAATTTTCCTAACTCTCACCGATTAGAAGATATTCGCCTATAAACATTGAGTCATAGCGTCATAGAGTCATATGACTCTGGGAAAAACAATTTATTTTTCAACCGCGCATCAAAATTTCGGTAGAGCATCTCAAATAGAACATCTCAGCCAAATGTGAGCTCTTAAGGGGGGACGGTACTGAAAATTTGACAAAAACCGTTTTTTATTATTTTAAATCACCAAAAAGGGTCCGATCAAAAATCGCTTCCAACAATTTTTAGATATTGGTAACATGTGTATTGGAAAAAAATATCAACCTTCTGCAATGAAAGTGTATGCGCAGGAGACCTTTCGCAGTGATTCGAAGGAAATTTTCTGCAAAAGATCTGAGACATCAAAGTACCGGCTATGTAGCCGGACTCTGGATGTCCGGACATTTTGGCATGGCCGTTACATCCTTGTTACATAACCTCTGTGATTGTTAGCTGGGATATATATATATATTATATACACCCTTATAATCATATGTATAGTGTATCTCCTACTAATTTACTATTTCTATCTATACGGAGCGATTCTGTGGAAAGTAACGCGCCTAAAAGGTAAGCAAACGCGAAGACGCCTACATAGAGCAGCTCAAACATCGACGATTGGGTTTTTATTTTCCACGTAGCCAAAGGGCACGCGATATGCGAAATAAAACACAATCGCTTGACGTTTGGGTTGCCTGTATGCCGGCGATGGCGCGTTACTTTCCAGAGAATCGCTCTGTATATTCTCATCACTGTATAACAGTAGGTATTATAGTAGTATAGGAATAGGTGAGAAACTGTTAACATACATATGTTGTATAACAAGAACTGTCAAATCTCTACGAACATATTACCTAAGTTTTTACAATGAGACCATAAATGAAACCAGCGTGTATATATGGAGTCAATGCTCTCCATTTAGAGTTAAATATGATTGGCTTTCTCTGTCAGCTGAAAATGGTAAAGGTTAATCCAAATTTTGAACCGTATATGTACATGGACGAAAGAATTGAAGTAGAACTCAACGATAGTTGAATATTTTTTTGAACAGCCTCATAATGAAAATTTGAATTATATAGTTCAGACAGATTTTTGATCGTATATAAAAAATATGAAACGTATAAATTCTTGAAAATTTTCAAGCTTTTTTATACATATATATATATATATGTATAACAGCTCGCTGAGCGCTGAGAATATTAAGGATCGATTTTCAGCTTATAGGTATATCTCACAGGTTGTCTCGTTGGTCGGTTTTCGAGCGAAACTGTAAGTGAAAAAGTTGTTCATTTTCTTATCACAGGAAGGAAGTTCCTTTCGTTTCGTATAACGCGTCTTATATTATATAGAAAGTGTCAATATTTGTCTGGTAAAGAGAACTCTGCAGCAAAGTTATCCCGACAGTACGTGGAAGTAAAGTCGTCAAAGATCGACCAATTCCGAAAGTTGGACTTTGCAATTTGTTGAAACATCATATTATTATATAATCGAAGAAAAATTTTGAAATTTTACACATTACCTGTATTTCGTAGCACATTATCAGTTCTTTAATAATAATTCAACGATCTTTTCAAAGGTGAAGAAAAAAAAAAATAAAAAAAATAAATAAAAACTACGTGAAAACCAGATTCTCATATCAGCATTTTCGTTTATATAATAAATGCCAACGAAGGTTTATATTTCTTTATATGTTATATTATATTCCAACTGTATATAGGTAGTTTATATATACCTACCTTTGAACACTAGTATAAATTCAATCCGAATATCGATAATGTTTAAACGTCGATAAATTATTAATTAATATCGACGTAGGTATATACCGATCATATAATAGCGGTATAATCGAGTATAAGGCCCATGATGTATTGATATTATATACGTATGTTATATATCTGCCTACTGTTTGCTTCAGAATTGCATCTTAATTGGCTTGAAAAAGAGAAGAGTGCTATGGTAGCTCGTGGAGATAAAATAGATGCAATTACAATCACGTTATCAAAAAATACGACTTGAATACCGTCCATCAATATCAATATATAATACGACCCCTTCGTATTTTTATAGTGTCCGAATATATTGTTGAATTTTGAAATTCGTTATTTTGACGCAATATGAAGAACATTTTCCTTTCTTTAAAAAGAGTTCATATATTGATAAACTGACGATGAGGTTCCGCGTGACAGCGTCTAATAATTGGTGCATGAAAAATGTCGAAATTGAGTCAGACTTTGATAGTTTGGCGTGACGGCGGCGCCGCCGTTGCAGCGTGCGAGTTCTTGTTTAAACATTTTGTTTCGAGCCTGCTGCACACAGTGTGAGAGCTTTCGATATCGTTGAAACGGTTGGCGACGCGGACGCGACGCTAGGCGTCGGTTTCACGGAACGTGCGTAGCGATTTACGACGCCTGGGCGTCCACGCGCGTTACGGCATCTAGTACACGCGCACGGTGTGCGTTCTATTAGTAATGCTATATAGGATGTATATATACATATGGATGTAGGTATGCATAAGGTCCGACGTTACCCCTTCAGCCATAACGCGGCAGCTAATAGCAAGAAGAGAACAGAAAAGAAAAAAGAAAAGAAAAATAAAAATAAAGAAAAAAGGGAAAAAAATTTTTGCTCTCGGAAAATGCTGTGGCAAACAAATTGGACATGGTGTTTATCGCGGCGTACCGCACGCTCTATAACGTTGTACCTGTGGTATATCCACGACGCATATTATATATATCACGTTATAGTAGGTGCCTACCTACGTAGCGGCAAAATGTCCTAGATTCCTTACGTGGATAAACTCACTTATATATGCGCGGTTCATGAGTATATGTATATATAGGTATGCGTAAAATGAAGAATTCAATGGCCCAAATCATTGCAAAAGTGATTTTCGCTACAGTAGGTATAAGATTCTTTTATGGATCTATAGATCGTAATTGGAGATCTAATCGGAGCTGACTATTGAAGAAAAAAAAAAAAAAAAAAAATTGAATCAAAACTATTGGGAACTTTTGTAAACCATTGAAAATCGAATTCAGTTGTTGCATGTGGCTACTAGAATTTTAAGTTCTATCAATTACGAAGCAATTTTAATCGTTGCTGCCTGCAGCCTCCGTGCTTCTTTTCAAAACAATAATTTGCAATCGAAAAACCTAAAAAACTGATTTAAACCTTTTATCATTAAGACGCTGCTTACGAAGACTAGCACGTTTCAAATTTCTTACGAAAACTACTCTCTTAATTTCTTGGAGTGAAAAATTCACTCTTTGTCTTGGAGTGGCGCTGTTTTCACTACGAGGAAGTGAAAATTCACTCTGCTTGGAGTGAAATTCACTCCGTTTAGACTGAAATTTCACTCTATTTTCTCGGAGTGGCGCTGTTTTCACTCGAAAGAATTAAGAGAGTAGCACGTTTGGATATAAACCACGAAGACTAGCACGTTTCAATTTTAACCACGAAGACTAGCACGTTTCGGTTTTCACCGCGAAAAACGCACTCCTGCATTAGCAAATTAACTTTCAATTTAATTACCGGACACCGCATAATAATCTTCAGAAAATCCTTGTTGCATTGATCTAAAAATAATCATTTTCGCAAGGATAACCGAAGCATATGCTAGCTTCCGTAGCAATAACTGAAACGTGTTAGTCTTCATATGGTGAATATCGAAACGTGCTAGTCTTCGCGGTGAATATCGAAACGTGCTAGTCTTCGTGGTTAGTATCCAAACGTGTTAGTCTTCGTGAGAAGCCGAAACGTGCTAGTTTTCTTAAGAAATCTGAAACGTGCTAGTCTTCGTAAGCAACGTCGATTTGTTCCAAGTACCAATAATTGCGTTAGGGGGAGGTAGCCAATATCACATCAGCTCTTGAATTGCACCACGACTATCTTATGCATCGAATTTCATTCACAACATTCGTTTAGTACTTAAAATATGAACTCAAATTGTAAAGACAATAAAATAAAGATAAAACCCTGAAGTGAAACTGATTGAAAAAGGTCAGACAAGTATAATAATGAATAAGAATCATATATACCTACTGTAGATTGTTAATTGCGAAAAAAAACGTGAACATAGTTCATATTCTTAGATTATTTTCTTTAGCGGAAGACGTAGGTAGGTAGGTATACGGTTTTCTCCTTGCCTATATTCCGCATGTACTTGGCAGCCGCGAATGAAATCGTTGGTTGAGTTGCCTGCCGTTGACGTTTGAACTCCAAAGTCTTGGCATCCTTTTACAGAGGCCATGGCATGGCACGATCGCAGCGGAACCGAGAGCGTCCCCTGGAAAATCGTTGGTACCCGCAATCTCCGCTTTATAGATTGATTCCCCGTCAGCTCAGCAATTATTCCCGTCTCACGGTTACGGTGCTGCACGTGACGTAACGGCGCCGGCACTTTACGTTCGCAATTTAATCTAACCATAATCATTTTTGATTTGATGTAAATAATCTCGATGTTAATTCAACAATTGTATACCTAATACACTGCACAATTATTATTACATACATACCTACACAGAAAAAAAAAGCCAACTTGAGCCAAGAAAATTATTCTTGATTCAAAATAATTTTCGCGGTCCAAAAATGAAGACCGAAATTTTCTCGAACCAAGAAAATTTGGAAAAATGAAGACCGAAATTTTCTCGGATCAAATCAAAATTTTTCTCGAACCAAGAAAATTTGGAAAATTTTTCTTGGTTCGAGAAAAATTTTGATTTGATCCGAGAAAATTTCGGTCTTCATTTTTGGACCGCAAAATTATCTTGAATCAAGTCAACCTTTCTTTCTGTGTGTAATTCTACAATCCTCTAGGTACCCCTTCATAATTCTGAACGACTTTTACCATATTATTTCGCTTTTCTGTTTTATTCAATATAAGGATCATTTTCGCGAAAATATAGGTATAGCAGCTGAAAAGAGATTCTTTGAAAAATCGTAGCCAAGGGACTGTTGAAGGCGAAATTAATATCGAACGAAAATGAAAGCGAACGCCTTACTGCACGTATAGTGCATATATTTATTCATTTCCTAACATTTTTTTTTTTTTTTTTTTCTAATACAGAAGTTATATGGTTTCACCTGGTTGCATGTGTTCGTTATAGATAAAGTAATCCGAGTTCTCTAAACGCGAACATACCCTACGATTAGAGCTTGAGGTAGTAGGTACTATATAGTAGATATAGGTGTAAGTGCCTTACAAAGCAAGCCACAATTACCACCTACGATAAAACCGTAGATATAGTAGACACCGGAGAATTATCTTCTCGTTCTCTCTGTTCATATCTTGCCTTTCTAGTTTCGCACGTTGAGGTGAGATATGTAACAGGAGAATACTAAAACATATATTACGTCCATAATTTAACGGCGAAAAGATGAACGTTTTGTTTTATAGTTCTGATGCTGATGCTGCTGCAGTGTAAGAGATAAAAATGAGTATAAAATTAAAAATCATCGATTTTTGGGTCAAATTATGATAACCTAGATATATATGGGTTTGCGTATTGAATGAGTATCGATATACTCGTGGATATATATATATATGTGTATATATGTGCGAGATAAGTATATGGCGGACAACGGATGCGACATGGGGCCTACGGTGGCTTCCGAGAGAACGGAGATTACGGGAAGAAATTGGCCAAGAAGCATCGACGCGGCCCCAAGGCCGTCAAATAAAGACCCGGGAGTTCGTCTTCGCCTCCGCGGCGGTCGAGAGTGGCGGCAACCCCCGCGGCCCGATCTTCAGGCTCCGGGAGGACCATTTGTACGAGGGCCGTCCCTTTTTGCTTCTCTCTCTCCCGTATTTCTCATTTCGTACCTATACCCACCGGGTTCCTCTTTTCTCTCTCTCTCTCTCTTTCTTTCTCTTTCTCCCTTTTTCCTTCTCTCGCTCTTCCTCCCTAGGAGTTGTTCTCATTCCCTCTCTATACTTCTCTTCCTCTTTCTCTATTTCTTACTCTTTCTCTCTCTCTCTCTTTTTCTCTCCCTCCCTCTTTCTCTCTCTCTCATTCTTTCTCTCGCGCCGTTCTTTCCGCGCCCGCCTCTCAGCGGTGCTCGCCCGTTATACACCGCGATATTTCTCTCTCATTCTAATTCTATCTCCCAGCATTGCGATCTCTCTCCGACAACCTATCAACTCGGTGGGTAGACGTGAGGTCCGGACGCCCTTAACGTCGTCCCCCACTGCCTGCCGGTTCGGATCTCCTCACCGACGAGGGACTACAGCTTCGTGTTGTGGTCGTCGTTACAATACACGCCAACGATTCAAGTATACAGGGTGTATAGAAAATTTATACAAAATTTATCATCGAATTCTATACTTCGCATATAATATTATACATATACGTATATCTCAAACGCACTCGTCTTATTCCTGCGTATATTACCGCACCGTTTTATATCTCATCGTGGTCTTTATATATGCCCTGCGAGAAGAATGTTATTTTTTCGTTCGTTTTTTTTTTTTTTCATTTTTTCATTTTTATTTCCACCTCTTTTTTTTTTTTTATCCTTCAAATAACGGCTCAATGAAGGTATCGCCGCCACATCTTAAGTTGCGTGTTGAAAAGTGGTTAGATTTCTATTGACGTATATCACCCGTTGACGACGCACCTGTACGCACATATTATATACATGTGTGTGTGTATATAATAATATACACGTACTATATATACCAAGTTTGACAGTTTTAGAATTTCATCTAAAATCTATTATTTCCGGTTATATGTACGATCATATCTTTTACGTATGACCCCAGATTTGATCAGCGAGATGATATTAGTTATACCTATACATATCATCGTTCGTAAACTCTCACGCTCATACTTATCGCTTTTATATCTATATAGGTATACATAGTAAAGTAAAAACATTTCTTTACTATCTACATGTCTTCTTTCTAAACTATATATAAGTATACCTATATACCATATAGATCATAACCGATTAATTAAACCTCGTGACATTCAATATCTAACTAACGTAGGTAGGTATAAGTACATATACGATATATTCTACTATTTTTTTTGCTCATTATTATTTGAACACGGGGTAGAATACCGCGCATACAGTCCCGCGGTAGACGGAGCTTTAGGTCGCCGCTAGCACCAGGCGTCCGGACCTCGCGTCTACCCACTCATTTACCATTTCGTACCTATAGACGCGGGGCTTGGGTAGGTATGTATATATATATATATATATATATATATATATGTATGTACGCGTGTAGCTATATACTAGCTACGGTATATATACTTTATTTTATATATATATATATATATACATATATAAATATAATATATATATATATATCTGTATGTGTGTGTTGTACGTATTTATGTATATACATACGTATGTATAAACGCATATACCTTTATAATATGTACTAGTTATTTTTCTATATAACAGCAGCAAACGTTATGTACAGATGTATTTATATACATATACATACATACGTTCGTAGGTAATCGTACATACATATATATATATATATATACCTACCTACGCCCGCGGTAGGCTGTGCACCGTCGCTACTACCAACGGAAGCTACGACCGAGCCAGCCTCCTTGTGTCTGCAGAAGGTGCTCTTATATAGAGGCCCCCGCAACTGTTTTGCAAGAAATTAAATTACTTCGAGAAACATGCATCGACGTTACTGAAGTGACGCTATCAAAACCAGCTATATATGAACGTTGGTAGTATAGGTATATATACAAAAGATGCGCGAGGATACCGAAGACCGATCTATTAATCGTTACAACTTTTCAGTCTTGTTGCTGTACTTATCAAGTCTGCGATATGAAAATTTGTGTAGTAAGTATATTATAAGCGTACTACCTACTATATTGTGTTGTGAACAATTTCTATTCATATGCCTACACACACTAGTGTGTGTATACTAAATTGTTCACGGCTAGGTTGTTTGTATACATGTATAGTAGATGTTGAATAGAAACTAGTGCTTTTGCGTCTACATCATGTATGAATAAGCGGGTAAAATCAAATCAATTGCAATTTTTAACGAATGGATCAAATTTCTACATACTAGGTAGTATATGTATTAAAATTCGAAACGTTATAATATATTGAAAAATCGAAAGAAAAAAAAAAACAGATTTCGATGTAGTATTATCTATATAAAGGCGGTTGCAGTGAAAGATTGAACCGTGCCTATAAGAATGAAAGGTAATTTATTTTTTGCGCACGTAGTATAAAACTGGGCTAGAAATCGTTGCATATAGAAAGGATTGATTATTATTGTAACAAGAAATGAGAACAATATAGATGTAAAAACGATATTATAGATCATATAAAAATATTGAAATTTGTTATTGAGATCATAATATCAACGCAGGTATAACGAAAAAAAAAAAAACAAAAACAAATTCATGAAAATAATCCTGAACTGTTTAATTAAATTTTATTACATATTAATCGAACGTTTGAACACGCCTAAAAATTTTGCACCAATTTTGTTCGGAAGCGAATTCGAAAAAAAAAAAAAAAAAACATTCTTTTATACAATTAATCAATTCAGTTCTTACATCAATTAGTCAAAAATCAACCTGTAGATGCAAATCCGTTTATCCATATACTATGTATGCATAAGAAATTAGCTATTTAGTATTTTGCGGTTTAAGTGTGCTGCATATGCTCGCAGGACCCAAAATATTGATATTTATGTATGCGCATGGTGGTGGGCCTTGTAAATTATAGTAGGTATAGATGAATGAGTTCAGGGTATAGTAATATAGTTTGTAAACACAGGAAATTTCCTAATGATAAACTAACTGTCAAACGGGGTGTTAATTGCTTCCCCTAGTGATGACGTTCGTACTATAACTATACGGGAAACGGTGGACGGTGCTGTGCGGGTGTGACACACCCAGGCCCAACAAACACCAAATTAGCCAACCAATCTGTCAAAAATGTAATTCCTTTTTTTCCAAACCCCTGACGGGGGCAGCCTCTTTTTCGGGGAATTCCAAACGTAAGTGGTTCGGAAGAACGAGGACCACGTGTAATTCAGGGTCTACCGGAAATACAACTTTGTTATAGCTTTTAGCTGACTGACTGCATCGCAACCGCGTCGTATGACTTTTAGAAAACCCTGCAGTTTCTATGACTCCAACTTTCTGCAGGACAAACTTAGTTAATATTCATAGCAAACTCTCAAGACCGTGGGGTTCCGTATGCACATAGTATTATTAAATCATGCTCGACCGTAAGATCAGAATGGCGCCATCGTCTTCACCAAATATATATATACGCCCAAGTATTTATAACTAATCATTTATCACACGGATAAATCATTAGGGATGAAAAATTTGGATGTAGAAAAATTTTGCGAAAATGCAGGTGTTAAAGTGTACGCGATCTTAGATCGAAGGAGGAGGAGGAGATCTGTTCTTCTATAGAGATAATATATGCTAGGGTGGAATAACTTAGTTTTCTCGAAAGGCGCAACAGTCTCCGATAGATACCGAAATTAGTTAGCTAATCCGTCAAAAATGTAATTCTAGCAGCTCGTCGGATGCGAGGATAGTAAAAAAAATGCCATCAGGCTACGCGATGCACCGGGTAGAGGCGGCAATGGGCCGTGAAACCCCTACTGACGCTTATATACCTCGAAGAGGCGCGCTAGCTATGTTAATTAAACGCGTTTCTAGCTGACGTTGCTACTCTTCTTGGTTACCGCCTGGTCCTCGTATAGGAAGTGCCAAACGAAGCAAATGGAACAAACGCGGAGGAGAATGAAAATAATATGAAAAAGAAATATGTGAAAGGAAGAAGCCGAAGAAGAAGAAGAAGAAGAAGAAGAAGAAGAAGAAGAAGAAGAAGAAGAAGGAGAAGAAGGCGATGCCGATCGCGTGTGTAAGAGATGGAATTAAAGAAATGGAATAATTGGATGAATTAGACCAGCTATAATAACACGTCCCGTGCGAAATTGGACCACGTGGTATGGATATCGATGAGTGGAAAAAACTAAAAATAAAAAAAATAAGTTGGAAGTGTTTCACACCCCGTAAGAGTAGTTTAACGCTAGCTAAAATCAAAGTCAGGATTGGTGGAGCGGTGATTATTCGCGTTAACGACGCTCGAGAATAATGATCGTTGGTTAAATTGTCCGAAAAATTCTATGAATCGTATACGCAAGAGTGAAGAAAAAATTGGAGCGTTAACTCGACGCGGTTTTAACTTTACTTCCGGCTTTTGATATATATATTAGACCGGTTCAAAAAAATCGACTATTCTTTTTTTTTTTTTCAATTTTCGCATTGAAATACTTTCGGAGGGGTGAAAAAGATACTTGTTAAAAGCGGAGCTCTTAATATTAAGATTTAGAGGTCGCTCATCGCGGATTTCTATTTTCCATTTGAATAGCATAGGAAATTTTTTTTTTTTTTTTATATATATAATTTTGTAGCTCACAAACCAATGAACAAATTCAAATGACTCATACATATTTTCATAGGAAATTGAACACTCTACAAAAAGCTTCTCTTATCATTTTTTGATAAATTGACTCCTTCCAAAGTTATTCAAGCTCAAAGTTCAATTTATAGTTGAGTCAACTATTTTTTTTTTTTTTGTGATTTTTTTTCCACAATGATAGATACATTTTTTAGAGTGTTCAATCCCCTATCAAAATATGTAAGAGTCATTTGGATTTGTTCATTGGTTTGTGAGCTACGAAATTCTGAAGAAAAAAAAAATAAAATTCCTATATGCTATTTAAATGGAAAATAGAAATCCGCGATGAGCGACCTCTAAATCTTAATATCAAGAGCTCCGTTTTTAACAGGCATCTTTTTTCACGCCCCCGAAAGTATTTCAATTTCAGAAAATTGAAAAAAAAAAAAAGAATAGTCGATTTTTTTGAACCGGTCTAATATATATACGTATAGTGTAACCGAATCGAAAATCAAAAACTGCGAAGGATAAAAAATGGAACATCTAACGCCTCCCGCCTACGCGAAGAAATCGAAAATATACTCGGCTTTAAGTAATTATAAGATTAATTAATTCAACGAGCTAAAAGTATGCAGGTATAATAATTTCAAAACTACGCTACCCACGTCAACTGAAACGGGCAGCTCGTTTCACTTCTTGGAAATAAAATGTATACTATATATACCTATACTAGTTCTAGTACTATAATATCTAATATTCTTGAAAACGAATATTTATACTCGTTTATTTCAATTTAATTCGCGTCGCTTTCAACAAGTAGCGCTATTTACAAATAATAATATATACCTACAGCTATACAGTGAGTTTTGTTCGCGGTGTGAGATGATTGCAGCTGACAGACTCGAGGCGAAAGAGCTATATGGTACCATAAGAGATGGTTATACGGTGGTAAATCGGTATAAATATATAATCCGAGACAAACGTAGGTAGGTATATAGAGAAATGATTGGAATCGTATTGGAAAATTCGAAATCGTCAAATGAGAAAAATTTCATCATTTTTTTCTATTGTAAATATCATATAGGACGTCGATATTTTTTAGACAGGATAAAATCCTAATCTATTGCATAGGACTCCTATGGCGGCTGAGTGATTTAAAATTCATTGAGAATTCTAGAGGTTCTGAGAACCACAGTTTTCCATTTTCCAACGGAAAAAGCTTGCGATCTCAAATTTAATGATTTTCTGGAATCGTATATACATTTGACTATCCAAACTTTATTTATAGCATTTGTAGTATACAACTGACTAGACAATTAAAAATTCCTAGACATATCTACGGCATTCTCTGACATCCTTCCAAGATTTTCATTGGGGTACCAAAATTGTTTGAATATTCTAGTCTAGGTATAAAAGATTTTTTTTCGAAGAAAATGGATTTGTGGTTCCTCAATATTCAGGCAATCCGCAGGCAAGAATGAGAATGATTTACTTTTAGTTAGCAGATTGATTAGTGAACTTGTGCCATGCAATAGCTATTCGCAGAACGTTCACAAAAAGTATGGTAAAATCCAAATTCATGAAATATGAACTTTTATTTCCATCTTTTTCATTTTACATCAAGATATACACGCAAACGCTTTGTTTTATTAACGCGAAATTTGAAATACGTAATGCAAGACTCCGGAATGAGACTTGCTGTGACTTTACTATCGTACCTACTATATGAGAGTCTGCGTTTTGAACAAAACTCCAAATCCAAAATCATGATAATAAAAAGATTCGAGAAACGGAGAATAAAAATGATTGAAAAACTGCGTGGATGATTCTCTGTAAAACAGAAGAAAAAAGAAAATCATTTTTTTCTTCTATCATTCTTAAAAAAAAAAGAAAAAAAAACAGTGAAGATCCCCCGCGGCAACAGCCTTTCTTAAGGCGCGGCATAGTTTAGCGCAGCCACGTTTCGCCCTATAGTTCGATATAGTGATAGTAATAACGTGAAATTGGTGGGTGTGCATTCGCAGCACGCCCAGTTGTCAGACGGGCGCTACTACTGCGTCTCGGCCCGAGGGCAGGGAACGAGTGCCCGACCACTTGCTATTATTATTCCTTATATTATGATTATCATATTTATCACGCATGCATGACTGTCGGTGGCGCCATCTATGCACAATCGACTAAACTCCGTAACAACACATCGTCCGATTTGTTGATAACCAGAAACGCGCGAATTCGAATTTGTTCAAATTTACGAGGGCTTTCATATTTTCAAAAACGTACTTATAGATACAAATAAAAAAGACTCTTACGAAGTATTGTAATTGTACCAGTTTTGAGTATAGACTCCTAAAAAAATGTAAAACAATCAATTGGAAATCTGTTTAGAGTTTCTTTTTGTTTTTTTTTTCATCGACTAGTGTTGGATGGTCTCAAAAATGTTTAACAGATTCTTTGAACTTTTGAATATACATTTTTAAAAGTATGAACGTTGTTTGAAAGAGAAAAAAAATATTCATAATCTGTTAATATTGTATATTTGGAGGATGAGCGATGAAAGGTTGTCTGAAATAATGGAATAAGAAATGTGTTTAATTTTAAAGTTAAACAAGTAGCGTAGCGTTTATTTGATCACATATCACGTATAATGGTAATAATTAATACAAAATGTGATATTCAGTAATGAGTGCGTCTTGGACACGACGGCGAATACATAATAAATTCTTATAACATAAAATAAGCCTCGTAAAACGTGAACAATATTAGAAAATGATATTGTAACTTAAAATCTAAACATAATGATTATCTTTCAGCACCATAGAATTAATTAAAGTATTCGAATTAACATCCACGGATCAACGCGAAGCTTTATAAAAGGTATAAAAAAAAAGAGAAAAGCTGCAAACTCAAAGCTCAGCTAGCACTTAAGCATACGAACTACTAGAATGATTACTAAAACGCTTTCAGAGCGCGTGGGCTTAGATCGATCGATAAAATCTCATCAGATCTTAGTCCAACTTCGTCCTCTCCGAATGCATATGAAAACAAAGTTTTAGCCGCCACCACCACCGTTATTATATTAATTCTAGTCATACTACATATTCTACCAATTCTACGAGGCTTATATTCTGCGAATGCTCTTTTTTTTTTATTGACAATCGTCAGTTAAATCAGCCAAGAAAGATCAGGCTCGAAGCCCCTTTGTCCTTGTTTCTGGTACAAGAATTTTTGGAATCTTCATTAGATGCGTGGTAAACCGGAGTCTGAATTGCTACCTTCTCCATCGCTGCTGCAGTCAGCTCCAATTCTTCCTGAAGATGCGACTTGTTTAGCCTCACTGGGCTCTCGGCTACTCGATCCTTGTCCTTTAGGCTCATAGCTTCCCACTCTTTCTCCAATTCTTTAAGCAGGATTTCCCTACGAGCACGATCAAATGTGCTCAATATTTTCTCATCCTCTCGTACTCGGGAGTCCCATAGAGTCCTTGCTTCTTCGCTGTGAAAATAAACGGGAGACTAATGATAAGAAAAATAAAATTACGAGTATTGAGCAAAGAATTGAATTTTTTGGTACGTAGGTTTAGATTAAAGGATTGCAGACTCTGAAGGTGTGGCAGTCTGCCATCTGGCATGTTGCTTTGTTCTCCATTCTTACTTGGCAGCAACCTTCAACCACGGGTCACCCTAAGGGCTACTAGTGCTTAGTATGTTACACGGTTTTCAACAGTTTGGATATGATTTTATATCCATAAATGTAAAATGGTGTATTTCAACCTATCGAATGTGAATTAATTGAAGCTATTTTCAACAAAAACTCAAACAGATTTCTAATTAATTATTCTACATTATACAATATTTATAAAAAACGAATGAATTTAATACAAGACTAGATGACGGGTGGAGAACTGAAATTTATGAATGTTTCATATTCAGAGAACATAAGTGACTAATTATCCCCCCAGTGCACGAAGCAGAATGAATAATAAAAATCTGTAATGTGGTATCGGGTATATAAATAATTACATATTCAGATCATACTTTGTGGAGATAATTCACGTGTGAAACTTGTCAAGTTTGTATTGATGTGAAACGGATGTGAAATATAAGAGAAAATAAAGAAAAATCTCTTGTGAATTAGTATTTGTACATTTGAAATAAAAGAAATAGTATATTCACACTATTTCATAATGATTCGAATAGAAATAAAAATCTTATACAAGTCTGAGTCGAGTGACAAATCGTGTTGGGAAATATCTCCTTGGCTTTCAGCCTACTCAAAACATCGGTATAATAGCATATAGAATAGTGAATATTAAATCACTGATTCACTGCTATAAATTGCAGCATTACTAACACATAGCATGTTTACTTGAGATAAATATAATCGCTGTAATTATTTCTGTACCATATCTGTTATATACTTCATAATTTTATAACAATGCTACGAAAGAATGACAATTATATTTTAAATATATCATAAAATTAAAAATGTTGAAAAAAAATAATGCTTGCCTGTAAATCAGATGCTGATTACCACCCTCTCGTTTATCCATCAGTTTCATTCTATCAGCAATTTTCATCATCTCTAAACGTCTGGTTTCATTATTCATATTCAAATCGTTATGATTAAAGATTTCAATTTCCCTTTGCAGTTCAAGTCGGTTTCGCATATCTCTGATACGCAATGCTTCGCTCCAATTCTGTTTTTTGCATGCCTGAAGCTCCCTGTTTGCCAAATCTTGGATTTGATGTATCAATTCGTTGTGGGTCAAGAAGCAAACCGGTCGTTTAGCTGGGTCGTCGTACTTCCAAGAAAAGTTCATGTTGTCAGTTGACCAATTTTTCTTGTTATCATACCCTCCCGATTCTGAATGTGAGAGTTTTGGCTCATCATAAACATCATTTCTTTGTTTCCATACCTCATTCTCTTCCGCAACTTCCTCTGGATCTAATTCTGTGTCTCGTTCTGGTTCCGGTTCTTGGTACGCTTCTTCTGGCTCCAGTTCCTGTTCCCGTTCTCGTTCAGCTTCATCTTCTACTTCCAGCTCCGCATCATCCATAGCTTTTCCAACTGCGACCTGTCTCAGATTTGTATTTGCCAAACTCCTGAAGGAATCACCTGAAGACTGAACGTAATAATGTCTTCTTTCGGAAATTGGTGCTTGGCCCAAAAATCCCAATGATCTTTCCTAGAACATTAACAGAAATTTATATCTCTTATTTACTGAACATATAAACAGGTAGAATTTTCTTGAAGAAAAACCATGATTTGAATCACAGTATTTTTTCAATTCTAGTACAGTAGTTCATTAAATTAATTATATTACACAACATTTAGGGTGAATCAAAAAATAGCTGATTTCTCACCTGTTCATCTTTGTAATGACTTCCTGACGAAGCAACAGAAACGTTATCATCATCCCTATCGTGATGTTGATTAGAACCTTCATCCACGTTGTCGACTACTGCTTCGTAATGTCTTCTTTCGCCGGTGGTTTTAGTTGGCCCGTTAGAAAAGTCACCAAAGGCATCAATATTCGTACCATACATGGTGTGCCCTTGGAGATGTCGTTTTTCTCCGTGGTGACGATTTTCGGGATTTTCCTTCCGGCCTTGACAATCAGAGGAGTAATTCCTCAGATTAGTATCCTCCATGCTTACTTGAGAGTTTCTGCAAGCATCAATGTGACGTTCCTTTACATAATGTCTAGGACAAGAAGTAGCCGAATCACAAACACCATTGCACGATTGATAACACCCGTAATTATTCGGATAATAAAGAGATCTCTCCGCCCTTTTCATCTCAAGTTTTTTCTTCAACTCTTCAACTGATTCTTCTTCAATATTTTTATTATCGCGTATATCCCCAACCCGTTTCATCTCCCTCATGTAATCGGCCTCCTCGTCCCACAGCATTTTTCTCAAATTAGTTTTTCGCCTTTCCAGTCTTTCCGCCTTAGATATTCTATCGTTCTCGAATTTATTATCCGTGTAATTATCTCTAGAGTTCCAGGAGTCAAACTGTTTCGCTAGCCTTGATTCTCGTTCAAAATACCTTGCTGTTTGACAATGATTATCAAATCTTCTGCAAGCTTCGTTACGCTTTTGTGCTGCTAGCTGATAATCTCTTTCACGCAGACCTCCGACCCTAATAAAAATTAAAATTTCAACAAAAAAATTCCTTCCTTCCTTCCTTCTTTCTTTCTTTCTTTCTTTATTATCTTTAATTTTCTTATTGACAACAAATAAAATAATAATAATCAATGATAAATCTAGGTGTTTGTTAGTCGGAGGAGTGACGATTCAATTATTTTTCTCTTCTATTTTTCTTTTTCTTTTTCTTTTTTTTATAACGAGGAAAATAATTCTTTCGACGTACTTTGTTCGCAGAGCTAAAACGTAGACGAATTATTATCAACTAATTTTTTTTTTTTTTTTCGTTCTTCAAATATTATATCCAGTTTTGTGTTCAAATTTTTCGTATACAAGAGACAGAGAGAATGATCTTTAACGCCTGTGTACGCTGTGTAACTGTAAAGGTACCCTAAAATAGAATGTTTCTTTGATTATTTATTTGCATTCCTGTGATGATTTTAAGAAAAATATTTCACGTTCTAGTATTATATATCTAAATATGTATAACTATATAATATATTATGCGAAATTGCAAGAAATTATTATTAATCGACAAATATAATATTTAAATTTAACTTATAGTATAATTATTATATGCTGCAGTAGGTGGTATTACCTATACTAAAGAATATAATATATATATATAGGGATATAAGAATTTCAATAAATATAAATATAACGAGACAATTGATATACAAATGTCATCAATCAGATATATATAAAAAAAAAAAAAAAAAAAAAAAAAAAAAGGAATTTCACTTTGTAAGCCAAAAAAAAAAAAAAAAATAATAATTACCGCATCTAAATCTATACATGAATGAAGAGAGAACGCTATCAAGATTTACGACGGAGTTTCCACATCTGAATTAACTTGACGCGATCAGAATATAAATATACAATTATGTATATAGAGCACGATGGTATATAACTATAGACAGAATTTGGTTCCAACTTCCAAGAGTCTCTTAAAAGAATTGAGAAAAAAGAAAATAAAAATGATCAGTTTTACTATTTATCGATAAAAAAAAAAAAAAAAAATTCTAAAATTGGTATTTAAATAAATTTAATCGATTTATAAAAATTAAAAATTGAAAGCTTTAGAGTTGTAATACATAATTAAGGGTCTGAGATTCGAAATGTCTTTAACTCGTTGTAATGAAATGATGTAAGAATTAGGAATCAAAAATATTATGTAATAGTATAAAAGGTGA
This sequence comes from Tenthredo mesomela, assembly GCA_943736025.1. Classification (NCBI taxonomy): domain Eukaryota; kingdom Metazoa; phylum Arthropoda; class Insecta; order Hymenoptera; family Tenthredinidae; genus Tenthredo; species Tenthredo mesomela. The sequence continues at coordinate 40,145,827 of OX031015.1, read as the reverse complement.
AAAAATGGTTGAAAATTGAACTGTAAACATGATGGTAATCGTGTGATAGAGAGAATAATGTGATATAGAGTAAAGTGCGTATAGAAATGATACGTCCTAGAAGACGATCTATTTTTGACCTCGGGTCGCGGTGACGTCACGTACCAAAAATATCCCCAAACGGGGGGAGGCAGTCACGGCCCCTTCGCGAGTTACAGGTCTCGATGTCTCGAGACTGGATTCGAAAAAGTGGCGTAAATCCAGTTATTTCGAGGATTCGTTGGACGCGCGTGGACGTCTCGACGTTTTCGTTATAATCGTTGATTATTCGGAATTTGTGCTGATCTGCAGTCGACGCGATCACAACCCGGAAAAATCTTTTCTCTCAAAATCGAGAAAAGAGGAAAGAGAAAGAAGAAGAAGAAAAAGAAGAATAAAACGAGAAAAAAAGGGAGGAAGAGGAGGAGAATAATACCTGCTAAGTGTTGGGTTTTATAAAGTGGGTCGTGGGTTCTGCCCCCGCAGAAAAAATTCGCCCCCCACCCCCAGAATACGCGACTGCAGTAGTGGCGTGTTAAGTTCTTCGTGAAGAGCTATATAGACCTCGTCACCTCGAGTCTGAGAAATTCGGTGTTATATATACTTTTCGAATTGTTTCTTTAAAAATAATTCAAATTTCTTCGGTGCAGTTTTGATTTTTTTTTATTTTTCTATTTTTTTTAAATTTTTTTGACAAAATGCCAGGAGCCGGGGGGCAGCAACAACCCCAAAGAACAACTTTTAGACCACCCTGGGTAAAAGGGGGACCGAATCCTTTACCGATGCCTGCAGCACCATGGACGTTAAATTCCAGGAGGGAATCGAGACCGTTAACTGACGATCCTCCAGCCTTCACTCAAGTCACATTAAAGGTGAGTTTTATAGAAAAAAGAAAGAAAGAAAGAAAGAAAGAAAGAAAGAAAAAAAAAAGCGCATGTTTTTACGGCTAAAATCAATCGAGGTGTTCATCGATTAGATAGAAACTAAATTGAGCGTGGAATTCTCTAAGTGGATATACTTATATACGTAGTAGTGTTAAACGGAGTAGGTAATAAATAAAACGATTTCGATTTCAAAAGTACGAAAGCGAGAAACGGTAAGTGTAAACAAATTGGTATAGATACGAAAAAACGAGAGATAAAGAGAAGAGAAGAGGAGAGAACAAAAAATAGGGACAACTAAATAACTAAGAACGTGAGGAAAAGTATGTTGAGGTCGCGAGTCAACGGAGGATGTCGAAGATCGTATACAGAAATAGAATTCTACGCCCCGTGTTAGTAGCCTGCAGCAGGTGGGTTACATTATTTACATATAGACTGCCAATTATTGCATTAACTTATCTAAGAGATTAAAATCACCGCGTGGTTTTTATACTAAATAATCAAAAAAGAAAAAAAAAAAAAAAAGAAAACAAGCTTTCAGATTTTCGCGATATAACACATTTTTACATCCCTAGAAATTAAGGGGGGGATTCTCTTTTTTCTTCGCTAAATTTATCGTTTTTTTTTTTTAATTTGCGAAACTGTACAACGGATCAATGCGAAATTTGGTATGTGGATTTATTTATCTCTTATCGATTCACAAAAAAATTAAAAATCATTCCCTCCCAAAAATACGCCCCCCATCTTCCCTCGACGCGCGATGATCCTCAGTTGACGATATGTACACGATTTGAGTCTTCCCATCAATCGTGCAACAAAAACTCAAGAACATTTTTCACTTTACACGCATGTAGCTATCGTTTGACGAAAAAAAAAAAAAAAAAAACAACAGTCCGTTGAATATTTTTTTGGATCCATTTATTTGGATCAATCGATATTTATAGTTCAAAACATCACCGAATCCTTAATTTTTTTTTTTTTTTTCGCTTTGTCAAACGATAGCTACATGTGTGTGAAGTAAAATGTTCTTAGGTTTTTGTTACAGGATTATAATGGCACGACTCAAATCGTGCGCACATCGTCAACTAGGGATCATCGCACGTTGAGGGGGGTGAGAGGCGTATTTTTTTGGGAGGAAATAATTCTCAATTTTTTTTGTGAATAGATAAGAGATAAATAGATCCACATGCCAAATTTTGCATTGATCCGTTGTATAATAGTTTCTTCATCAGAAAATTAGTAAAAAAAAGCGATAAATTTAGCGAAAAAAAAGGGAATCCCCCCTTAAGGAGTTAATCATTGTAGGGGAATAATTATCACTTCAAGGCTGTTTATTTCCGTTTTGCAATCATGAAACTTTGTCATTTTATATGAAATTTATAAAAAAAAAAATTAAATAAACGTAAGGGCATCAGCAGCAGCATATTTATTATATCGGGACAAAAATTCATACATAATTTTTCTCTGTTCCGGTCATACCAATATATTCAACACCTCAATAATTGTTCCAATTTTTTGAATGTAACAAAAGAAGACAAAAAAAGAAACATTGAAAATTACGTGTATAAATCTAAATAGTGGCTTATATTTTTCGACAAAATATCTAAAATTCGATTGTTTCTTTTTTCGGAAATATTTGACACAAATTTGTGATAAAACATTCCGAAATAAATACGATCGCATATAGGTGTGAGCGGGGCAAAAAGGGTACCTCCGCAAAATTTTCGAAATTAAATTTTCAAAAAAATTAAATTCCTTCGGGAAACGATTTTTCTTGAGAAAAAAAAAAAAAAAAAAAGTCGACAATTTTCCAAGAATTTTTTTTTTTTTTTTTTTTTCGGCCGAGGCCCTCTTTGCCCCGCTCTCCCCTACATAAAATGAATTTTTGTACGCGGATAAAATCGATCTCATAGTGAGTTTAAAACGTTTGATTTTTAAATCGAATAGAGTTTTTTTGCGGATGATTATGAATTTCAATACTATAATATGTACCTATTGCAGAAAGAGAGAGGTTCGATTCTTCGCTTCGTGTATATATATGTGACGTATAATAATATACGCTTCGGGTCATGATTATTTAAAGCTACAAGTTTATTTCAAATCCTGTATAGGTATATAAGTAGGTATATTATATTAGTATATATGCGTGTTGCTGCTATACGACCAGCTGCGTATTCCACGTCAGTCAGTCTATATAGCAGTTACCGCGCGACTACATATACTTTTAACTTTATACAGGATATATAACTTTATCGTACATTCATTAGACAATTTATTTATTTGTACATATATTTATAACAAAAAAAAAACAAAAAAAAAAAAAAAAACAGTGAGTGACATATCGCGATATCTACATATTTGATAGAGTAAATGCGGTGAGATACAATGCTGCGGGATGAGCATGGGGATGAGATGAGATGAGATCTGATTTTGACATTTCTCACAGCCAATGAACAAGACTAACGCAAGACTTGCAAAGAAACGAATAACAACAATAATATTGGGGAAGCCGTGTTTATTTAAAGACACCTCTTGCTTGCTTGGTCGACCGTGTCGTAGCTATCTTTTGGTCGAAGACTCGAACGGAGCCCCCCGAATGACGTAAGTTTAATTTGTGCTACCGTTAGTGAGCGCGTGCACTTCCCCACGAGGCGACAGACCAAAAAATCGCTCCGGATGACCGGTTAAAATTAACAAAAAAAAAAAAAAAAAAAAAATACGAAATCAATAAAAGTTTTAAATTGTGCGATACGAAAAAAAAAAAAAAAAACTCGTTTTTTTTTTTAATTTTTTTTTTTTATTTCTATTTCTCTCCTTTCCTCTAATTTTAATCATATCCTCGGTGAATATTTTAGTTTGTAAATAAAAGACAAAAAAAAAAAAAAATTAAAAAAAAAAATATATGTATTAATTGATTAAAATTTCGGAGAGTTTCAAACGCAGTATACGCGACCTTCGAAAACTCTATAGGATCGATGGATTTCTGGGCGGCTATTACGGCAGACGACGACGACGACGACGAGGGCGTTGATTATTGGCACGTATGTAACAGTAAAATCTCGAGGATAGAGCTGCGCAGCGATAATATAATTACGATCGTCAATAAAATGTGCAGGAAAGATGAAAATTTAATGTGTCTAGTCGAGGTTTTTTTTAAATTAAAATGAAAAATGGCGATCGCCCATACGACCCAGTCGTCGTTATTTCGTCAATGTTATAGTAATATAGAAAAGCTCGAGTTTATATTCTGAAGGTCGACGGTGGCGGCTATATTAGCTGTATATCAACCGATTAATTTTAGTTTATTGAAAGGTTTAAGAAACGATATAGAAGAAGAGTACAAAAATTAAAAAAAATTCTAATCCAAAAGAAGCCGATAGTTCTTATCAAAATTTCATAAACTCGCATGTGTTAGTAATTCAGTTTTTAAAAACATGTAACATATAACATATTTAACAAATATAACACATTACACAATACACGAAGGCTCAATATTTAGTTTTCATTACACAGGTACGAGATTAATTCAACTTTCATATTGATAATGAAAAATAATTATTATCGCAGATAATAATCCGAAACGATGATGTTTTTTTTTTTTTTTTTCTCAAGACAAAGATCGCCATCTAATTAACAAAATTGTTTGCTTGAAACAAAGACACAAAAAAAAAAAAAAAAAAAAGAAGAATCAATTGAAATTTCTTTTGAGAAAGAAGAAAAAAAAATCTACATGATGGGATTTTTTGAATTTCTCACCACGCTGACAAAATAATAATAATAATAAAAAAACAAAAACATAATTTGACAATGCACTAAAATTCCTTTGTACCATAAATTTCAACTATATGTACTGATTCGATTTAAAATAAATTTACCACGAATTACGATTCAATTTATAGAAGATTATTTTTTTCTTTTTTTCTTTTCTCGCTTCTTATCGATTGACATTATTAGAAGAAGGGAAAAAAAAGCACAAAAAATAAAAAACAATTCGTGTGGGTTGACTACGGACGGTGTATACCTATACGTAACTATACACTGGTGGTGGATGCTAAAAACAACGCTATAAATTTAACCGCTGGTTTGACCGGGTCGTTAATCTTTCGTCTCTCGAAGACGACAGCAAAAACGACGTATTGTATACGTAGGGTAGTGTAGTACCTAGTTTTCTTCTAGTTGAAATACACGTCCTGCTATATTATAATTCGTCTCTATTAATTCGCGGCGAATTCTTCGTCCGACATTTGATTTCTCTGTGATTCTGTGTAATATTTGTGATTATAAAAATTGCATGAACTTTGAAGAGAGATTTGAAGAAAAAAAATTCAATAATAATTTACAGAGCGTTCCGAAACCGGTAGAAGCACCAATTTCTACATCCGAACCCGTCGAACCTCCGTTACGAAAACAGAGCAAGATCACAATCATCCCTTCACAACCAAATACTCGAGAAACTACAAAGCAACCTGCACCAACTCCAGTTGTTCAAAAACCCAGAGAAAATGGTAGACACGAAACTCAGACGAGACCACAACTCGAACGACAAATTCGAGTCGAAAAATCAAGGTCTCGTGGTGCAGATGTTGTTCCACTTTCAAAAAGCGAGAGCACTACAGGTAAAAATAAATTAATCGTTATTCAAAAGCTGAATAATTAATTAATTAACATCGACGTTGTTATTTGGATGAAAAATCAAAAGTAGATAGTAGATAGTCCGACAATAATATCGCAGTTGTTTGTTAAAAACGATGACTGCAGTAATTTTGATGAAAAATGATTATTTAAAACTATGTGATTCAAAGAAATTTGATTTACGCAGTTGGAAGAAGATCTGTTGTCATTTTTATTGAAATGGTTGTCTATATATCCATCAGTGTAAACAGTTGATTTTTTTAACTACGCTTTCAAAGCTTTTGATGTGTAGTTCCGTTTCTGTGCAGCTAGGTTGAAGTCAGTTTTCAAACGCGTATAATTTTCGTGGTAAAATTCAAATTTCTATTTTTCTTTCTCTTTTTTTTTTTTTTTTTTTTTTTTTGTAGGAGCACCTACTTTGTCAAAAAGCTCTTCGAGGGCAGCCATACCTCCACCACCACCGCCAAGACCGCCGCCACCACCACCGGCAAGAACAGTTTTAAAAGAATTACCACCACTGAGTGGAAATCAGAAAAAAGTTTTAGATGCTCTCAAATCTAGACCAAGAAAACGACCGGATTGGGCATGTATGATGAAAGAAGTCGAAAGTGGAAGAAAATTGAAACACGTTAAATGTAACGACAGAAGTGCACCGATACTTGAAAGAGTAGACAAAGTCACTGAAGATACAGCTGGTGAGTTCTCATCATTTTTGTTATTACAAAATGTAGCATATAAATCGTTTTCTTGTCGAAATCTAGACTTAAGGCCCACCCCTAGTCGCCCACTTCCTTTTCGTCGAAATGTGTTACATTTCGATTATTATCCAAGCCCAGGCGTAAAAAACGCAAAAAAGGCCAACTTAGCGCAAATTCTATTTCAATTCCGAACACATAGGTCCAAAAAAATGTTCGTTTCGTGCGAAAATAGAGTCTACAGATGGTTTTTACATTGTTCGCCGAGGAAATCGAATTCGAATAATTTTGTAACAATGTAAAAACCATCTGTAGACTCTATTTTCGCACGAAACGAACATTTTTTTTGGACCTATGTGTTCGGAATTGAAATAGAATTTGCGCTAAGTTGGCCTTTTTTGCGTTTTTTACGCCTGGGCTCAGATCACGGACATATGCTCAGATCGAAGGGTTAACCACTCGTCGATTGACCGTACACCCGACTTCAAGACTTCAAGACTTCATGAAGTCAACTGATTTCAACTGACTTCAGCTGACTTCAAGTGACTCCAGCTGACTTCAACTGACTAACTGACTTCAAGTGACTTCAAGTGACTTCAGCTGACTTTAACTGACTTCAGCGGACTTCAAGTGACTCCAGCTGACTTCAACTGACTAACTGACTTCAAGTGACTTCAGCTGACTTTAACTGACTTCAGCGGACTTCAAGTGACTCCAGCTGACTTCAACTGACTAACTGACTTCAAGTGACTTCAGCTGACTTTAACTGACTTCAGCGGACTTCAAGTGACTCCAGCTGACTTCAACTGACTAACTGACTTCAAGTGACTTCAAGTGACTTCAGCTGACTTTAACTGACTTCAGCGGACTTCAAGTGACTTTTCAACTGACTTCAACTGACTTCAACTGACTTCAGCTGACTTCAAGTGACTCCAGCTGACTTCAAGTGACTCACTGACTTCAGCTGACTTCAAGGGACTTCAACTGACTTCAGCTGACTTCAATTGACTCACTGACTAACTGACTTCAGCTGACTTCAACTGACTTCAAGTGACTTCAGCTGACTCCAAGTGACTTCAGCTGACTCCAAGTGACTTCAACTGACTTCAACTGACTCAGCTGACTTCAACTGACTTCAAGTGACTTCAGCTGACTTCAACTGACTTCACCTGACCTCAACTGATTCTCAGCCATGTGTACACCTGACTTCAAAAGTGGTTAACCCCTCGGCTCAGATAATAATCGAAATGTGACACATTTCGACCAAAAGGAGGTGGGCGACTAGGGATGGGCCTTAAAATTCGATGTTGTATGTAAAAAAAGAAAAAAAAAAAGGTACATAAATATTCTTCTTTTCTTTTGCTTTTTCGTTTTCTTTTTCTTTTTCTTTTTTTTTTTCCGGTACATTTCAGGCAATACCCATTTTGTGTTCGAATCAGAAAAATCGAACATGCACAACAAGCTGCTGCAACAGATCCAATCAGGGGTGAAATTAAAATGCGTTAAAACGAACGATAGATCAAAACCGGTGTTACAAGGTCTGAGAAAGTTTCGTAGGCAAATGACCATCGAGGAACAAATACAAAAGTCGGAAGTTGCACCTGTGAACGAGGTTGTTCCTGATGAAATGGACGATATTGACGCGGTGCGAGACGATCTTCAAAGTACTAAACAAATGCTGGCGTTAGAATTGAGGAATAAAGAAGCTGTCGAAAGAGATAACAAAAGATTACAAGCGAGACTGTTGAACTTGGAAGTTGAACTTGAACGTGAAAGATCGCAGAAAACTGTTCAAGAGTATAAAAAACAGGACGAAAAATTAGCAGAATCGTTGAGACAAGAGGCTGAACAAGCTAGACGAGACGCTGAACGTTTGGAAAAAAATTATGCCGCTGTTGCCGAGGAAAAGGATAAAGCTAAAATGGAACTTGAAGAAATGAAAAAAATGTACGCAGCGTTAGAGAGACGCATGAAGGCCGGTAAGTTGTTTCATTTCATTAAATGTATTTTTATCTAATTTTTTTTAATTTTTTTTAAGTGAATTTAGTCACGCTAGATCCGTAAACACGAATGAATTTCAGTATCTATTTACGTCAGCTTTACTAATTTAATTCTTGTCTCCCTTCTTCCTGTCCATACCCTAAAAAAAAAAATAAAATACCCGCGTATAGTTATGAAATTAGACCCTGAATTAGATATCGAATTAGAAGTAGATGTAGAAGAAGAACGCGGGGACGCGTCCTGGTCAAATTTTTCAGGTATGGCATTAGCTGGATGTCCTAGTGCTAAGGATGTGGCGAAAATTGCATCACAGAAAAGCGTAGATCAACCGGAATACGAGAGTGAGGAAGAGGAGGAGGAAAGTAGCGAAGAAGAAGATGATGTTGATCCTAATATTGCGGCAGAAAAACGTGTTCAAAGAGAACTCAAGTTACTCACAACTAAAATCAAAACCTTCAAGTATGTGTCTATAACGCATATTTTAAATATTAAAAAAAAAAAAAAAAAAAAAATGATTTTTAGGAAAATTCATCTTCTAGTTTTGACAATTAATTTTTTTTCCATACAGAGACAAATCGGCTAATGCAAAGAAAGAGAGACATGCTTTACGCGAGCAAATAAAACAGCAACAAAAATTATTAAAAGAAGAAAAAAAGAAATTCAAATATCTACAGAAAGAGGTTGATAAAATGGCTAAACTTATGCACGACGATGAGGATGAAGATGAACCAGAAGAAGAAGAAGAGGAAGAAGATGAAGACGATGAAACTGAAGAGTCTGACGAGGAATCAGAATCTGAAGAATCTGAAGACGAAGAAGAGTCTGATACAGATGATGAGAATGCTCCAGCAGAAAAACGCAAAAATGCTTTACAGGTGATTATTTTCAATAATAGACAAAAAGGAATGATGTCCTTTCATTTTTCAATAATAATTATTCTATGTTTCTGTTATATAAGGTGAAAGTGAAAAGGCACGAAGGGCGTCTAGCCACTCTGAAGAAGGGTAACTACCTTTTGAAAGCAACGGTTGATCGTCTCAAGGATGATTTATCAAAGCAACGCGAGGAAAGCATCACTTTACAAGAAGATTTAGACTCGGTATTGGCTGAGTTAGGGTGATTATTCTTAGTAAAGGTAGTATTTTTGCATAATCTATACACACATATATACATACATACATACATACACATATGAATACACTATACTTTACCCTATACACTTACATGAATACTCAAATAATAATAATATTAAATATATTATTTATAATAATAACAAATATATATTAAAATATAAATATAAATAAAATCGAACAATACATATACATACATATACCTACACTAACGAAATAAAATGAAAAAAAAAATAATAAATTATTCTACATATTATATAAAATTACGCAAATATGTAATTTATAATCCGAGATGAGAAAAAGAGAAAAAGGAAAATAAGGAAAATAAGATCGCGAAGCTCCGCACGCACAGGTATAAAATTAAATCGTAATTTATATATTAGCTTAATAATAAACGATATACCTAGTACATAATTTATATATTTTAAAGAAGCTAATGTATTTTGTTTTTGCAACTTGAATTGTAAGATATTTTTTAAATAAATATATATAATATTGGCTGTTGAATGATGATTAGAGAAAAGGTTTTATTTCGAGGCTATATATATATGATAGCCACACTCGACACCGGCTGTATAATAAATGATATTTTCCTACTCACATTTTGTTCAGAATTTTCTGCAACTTCTCACCTTAATGTAAATTCGGGCGTATAAATTGTAGTATATTATTATTAATATCGTATTATTCAATGTTATTTAGTATCACTTTAACACAAATATAGTAACTAATTACATTTTACATCAAAGATATGTGTGTACGACGTTGCGATTGTATTTATAGACGGTTGAAGACGCCATTTGAAATATAAGCGATGAAACATTATCGATCCAAATTCCCTAGTAGTGGCGCTGTCATTCCTTTTTTTTTTTTTTTTTTTATTTTTTTTTTATCCCTAGTTATAACTGGACGAACTAAAATCAACGGGTTACCACGTGATCCCCCAAAACGGGGGTGACTTTTCGTATACATATACGCATATGCATCGATATAATTCTAGAAGGTTAGGCTACAGGTCTTCAATAGATGATAAGCCATTGGTTAAAAAAAAAATATAATTCTAGAACGCGGTATAAATTCGAAAATTAAATTGGTAATTTCAATGAAAGAAAAATAATATCTAAGATGTTGAAGACTGAATATAAATGTATTGCGAAATATATGTAAAGAAAAATCGAATATCATATTGTTTTAAAAATTGAAAATTATATTTGGAAACGAAGATATTGCTGTCTTTTTTTTTTTTTTTTTTTTTTTTTTTTTTTTTTTTTTATAAGTTATACAGATGTTATACAGTAATATATCATAGATAAGATACTTTTTTTGTTTTGAATTAAAATAATATTTCTTATTTTTAATAATAATATAATAATTAAATAATAAGTAGTCTTTTTCAACATAACGAATACAGAGTGGGTAGAGAGATAATACCTCTATATACCATAATATAATATATATATATGCATAAAATTAAATTAAATTAACATAATATTCTAACAACGATTTTTATTTCACTAGCTCGGGGATTCAGATAAAAAAAAAAACTTTATAAAGTAATCAATCAAACTAACTGGGCTTAACTTATCCTTACAGATTGTGCTCTAGTAAGTTAGTTAGATAAACGGTTTCAAAATAAAAAAAAAAAAAAAAAAAAAAATAGAATAAAAAAAAAAAAAAAATAATACACAAGTAGTAATAACTATTTTTAATCCTGGTTAGTGATTAGGTACGTGAATTTTAAAATAATATATTACTGATAGTAATAGTAATAATAATAATAAGAAAAAAAGAAACAAAAAATAAAAAAAAAAAAAATATTCAACTGAGGGCAAAGAATGCTTTATTTCTGTACGAACGTTCTTGGCTTGATGATGATACTTACATTACTAACTATAAATATTAAATACAACATAAGTATATATATCACTGTTTGATACCTTAATACGTAAGTTTGAACTTAAAAATTTAAGTTCTTTTTATTACAGTCCACTGATCACACTTTTATATAAATAAAATATTTGCATATATCGATTTACGATCATATCTCGCGGTAGCTTTGTTTTTTTTTTTTTTTTTCTTATTATTTTTCTTATTCCATATCAAAGAAACGGATTGCACGCACAACGTAGGTTTTTTTTTTTTTTTTTATTTCTTTGTGGATCATTTTTAATATTAGACTTTGCTTTCAAATAAGAGACAACTTTTTCATAATAATTTTGAAAAACTCAGCAGATACTATTGATAAAAAATAATCTTCAAAACGAATACCTCGATTAACATCATTCGTATTTTTCTTTTTTCTCTCTCTCTCTCTCTCTTTTGACTAAATAAAATAAAGACGACTAATGCATACATAAAGTTTGTGTTACGGCGATAAAATTATCAATGATACATAAGTAGGTATATTTGTATATATATATTTTTTTTTCCTCTTTTTTTTTTTCAATGGCACAGAAAAGAAGAAAAATTATGAAAAAGCTTACAAAGAGCCAATTTGTTATTATTTTGAAAGTTGAAAAACAAATTTTAATAAGTATATAGATTAGAGTTTATAGTACTGTTGATTCACAACACGCAAGTCACATGCGACAGAGTTTATTATTTTATTTTTACTTTTTAATTTTTTTTTAAAGAGAATTTCAGACGCATAATAAATACGATGAACCTTTCTATTACGAATCGCTAACATTTACTTATTCAATTTTTCTTCAACTAGCTTAACGTCCGTCACATGTAAATTGTGCTCACTTTTAGCAGCAAACTTTATAACAGCTTGAGTAGAAACTTGAGTGATGTGTCTTAGGTCTAATTTTTTTAGAGCTTTACATTTACCAAGATGATCGAGAGTGGCTTCGGTTAATAGCCTGCAATTTGATAAATTTAAAGAAATTAAATTAGACAATGTTTGAGCCGGAGCGGTGGTCAGCTGAGCAACACCGGCGTCTGAAACTCGTCCGCAAGATGATAAGTCAAGAATTTCGATGTAAGGCAAATGCTGAGCAATATATCTAAGAGCTATATCAGTTATATCGCAACCAGCAAGCGATAGACTTTTTAAATGCTTTAAACGCGACGTTTTGTCAACTAAACCTGGCCTCGAATCAGTCGGAGGACTTAAAACTTCTCTCAAACTAGAGTCGTTTAAACCCGATACGTGGCTAAGGTCCAGACAAACTAAGGGAGGACATGCGCAAGTCTTGAGTGCGCATACTCCTGACCAAGCACAACCATGTAAAGACAAAATTCTAAGTTGAGGCAATCTGCCAAGCAGCCAAGCCAATTGTCTCTTAGTAACGTTAGTCCAATCAAGACATAAGTTTTCTGGCTGTCTTCGAGCAATGCCCGTTAAATGGGCAGCTATTAGATGACTATGAGCCATATCCATTCTTTTCCACAAGCTTGGATCCACGCTGAACCTGGCCCACGTTCTACACACTAAAGCGCAATTGGCTAAGTCTTTCATACTTAAAAACCTAAATATAGCCAGCATGGCTGTTTTATCATAAACTAAAGTCTGCCCGTTAAAATACGGCCCGGGTTTAGATGGCGGAGGTAGCTGTGTCGGCCTCACTACCACGTGAGGCCTTTTCAACGATTTACTAGTCGAACCAGTCAACTGCATAGCTAACTGAGTTCGCAGAGCTGTGCGTTGTTCACCTTCAGCTGGTTCCCGGTCATTCCAGGCCTGAGATAATCAATTTTTGTACAATTAAATATTATGGAAGTGATTATCTGCTCTGTAAGAATTCAGTTTCATAAATCATTCAAATTATTACAAAGGATTTATGCCTAAAGCATAAAATAAGACTCACCTCATTTGGGTCTGGTCGAGATCGTTTACTCGGTGTAGTTGCTCTTTCAGAGTCAGTAGTAGGTGCAGAGGAAGCGCCGCTTGAGACAGAAATTTTTCTAGCCCTTGCTTTGAAGTGTCGAGGTCGATAGTCCAGATGTCTTCCACTTTCACAACACTGAGGACATTCCCAACTGTTAGGAAGATCTTCGCTCGCTATTCCACCTTGACCAGAGTCCGCTAGACAATCTGGATGCACGATATCATAGCAAACTGTACACTCCATCAAAGTCGAAGGTGTCGACGGCGTTGGTTTTCCTGTCGTATAAAACATCCAATCATTTTATTCAAGAAGATAATTAAATTTATACTAATTAATTTTACAGATTAGAGCAGAAAAAATAAGCGGAATGAACTCAAAAGACAGAAAAAATTGCATTTGAATGAACAATGAGCAGAGAAAATAATAAAACTGAAAATTATTACAAGTTATTGTGGTTTTTGAGTAGCTGAAATAATTTTTTTTCTTAGTAACACGACGTTGAATTTTGCATTTTGAAATATACCCATAAGAGGTGCCGGCTGCTGCTTCCACCCATCGAGTTGACAAACTTTACAAGCCGCTGTGACGGGGAGCATTGGCCTCAAACATTGTCTCATAAGGCATGTTTGCTTGGCTCGACCAGTACCGCCAAACTTTACCATATCTTGGCAGTAAGCGCATTCTCCACAATCTGACCTGGTACATGCTTCACATTTTTTGCACCTAGTACGTCTTCTCCGGGGTACTCCAGGCTTGCTTTCTTTTAAGCCATCCTTGTTGTCTTGAGAATGTTGCCTTTGCAATTTTGTGTAACTCTTTTTGGCTGCACGGAGTCGTTCCTGATCAAAACACAAGAATACAAATTGTAATAAATTCGCTATTTCTTCAACTGTGAATAAAGAAGCTTATGAATATTGATACACTGATTCATCGACTGCTTAAGATATTTGTAAAGTAGTCTTACTCTATCGGCAATAGTCATCGCTGGAGGAGGTGGCAATACTGGACACCCGGTTACAGCTGCGTCAGGATTATCGTGTCTATGTTGTTCGACGAGGCACCTAACATCGTGAATCAGTGCCACTGGATCTCTTATGAGTTCAGGAACGTTCTTCTTAGTCGACGGAAGAGAATGGAGATACATAACAATTGCTTTTAAGCCATGCAATTCAAACGGCGTTAAATGTACATGTTGGTGAAGCTTCGTAGTTTGATGTTGGTTACTAACTTCCTGAATATCCAAGTGGCTTCTTTCTAGCAATACATGAACGTATCGTTCTAGGACATACCTGTAACAAGATTAAAACAATTCTAGATAAGAAATGATAAAGAGAATTATAATTTTATTGTGTTCGCTGTTCATATTTGATAATATTCTGCGCCCTGACTTGATACTAAGTTTATAAATCTGCTGATTTTTCTTTGGACTTGTTACAGCGAGTTTAAACATAATCGAATCTATGAGACATTTGAATAACGATCATAGTTTGAACAAATTTCATAATCAAATCAATTTAGCCCTGAAATATGAAAAATAGATTATTACCAAAGCATTTCGGTAAAGAATGGGTACCGAAACTTCTGTGGGACCTTGGTATGTTCTTCGACTTGAGCAACCTTCAGTTGTTTGTCGATGCCAAAGCTGTGTAAAAAATTACCACCAAATACGAGAGAATCCTGAGGTGTATAAACAGCGTGAATCCATCCGGTTGGAATGAACAACGTCATACCAGCGGTGAGATTAATCCTTCCGCATTTATCAACCATATCTCCAAAAAATACGTCCGATTGTTTACCACTCAAAACCCACTGCTGATAAGAGGCCAAATTTTTTTCAGTCGGTGGTATGAGCCAGAATATTTTACCGCCTCTTAATATATGATACCAAACACTCGTGCCTCCAAAATCTACGTGAAAATCAGTGTAGCATCCCTTGACTGACATTAAACAATACTTTTGTACTTTTGGGTACATCATATCTTCCAACAAATTTGTCGCCTCGACTTGAGCCTCCTTTAAATGTTTTGGCCACACAACGTCGACCCAATCAACTTGTCTGACTATTGTTGGAGATTGCACATAGTTTTCAAGCCTAGTGTGACTAAATTCTAATGAAATAACGTTCAGTAATCTATCCTTGTTCGCCTCTTCGTAATACCTCTGCCATTCTTTCATCGTCATGTCTTCATTTTTTTGAGTATTTACATCCATAACGTCCAAAACTCTCTTGGAACCTGAAAAAAATTTGTGTTAATTATCAACACGGAATAGTCAGGCATATCATAGCGCAAAATTCTTATACGATAATTGTTCGCACTCACCGACGCAGGTCCTGACATCGTTTATAGAAAAGTTTGGACTCGGTACACGTAGACCAAGTCCAGTCTTTTCTTTGAATAAAAGTGGAATTTGTAGGCCATGTTTTTGTAGAAATCCTAGTGTTAATTCAGGTCCTGTCATCTCGCGAAAAAGTCCATTGAAATTGGTAAGATCGTATCTTTCACATTCGATTTTTTCATCCAATTGGAAAGTTCTTCGACCCTCTATGTCCTCATCGCCGAGTGTCCAATCATCGGTATATAATTTTCTGGTCCTTTCACGCTGTCAGTTTTAAATAAAATAAAGCGATATAGGTGCGAAAGATAAATTTTCTATACACACTTATAGTAATCGGCTATGTGTTTGAATGATGAAAATTTTTGTTTACCAATTGACGCCTTTTCGGCACGGAAGTAGACTCATCGGCCATTGTAGACATGCTGTTGGAAACGTATCACTGCTATTTATCGAATACACTTTATTTCAATCACATTATTGATCGCTATCAGTATTTGGGTTATTTTTTTTTATAGATTGACAGATTGGTTTTCACATGCCAATTACGAGATATCAGATCATTAGTGAGAACATTTATTTGATTACACTCTCGCGACAGACGGAGGGTGCCATTTTTTTTTTTTCAATTACAGTTATGACAACCTGAGGAAACAAAAATTCCCTATTTTAATAATACGAACCTTGAACATTTTCGTTACACACTATTATTATTGGAAGACGAATTCGAATTTTTAATGCACGTCATTATTCGCTTTGGAATTGGTTTGTTTTAAGTTTATTTAGTAATGATTTGCACACCGTAGTAAGGAAAAGGTTTGATAAATGATAAATGTGGACACTGTATACTGTGAAGGCGCGAGAGAATTAGAAGAGCGCGAAGTAGTTCGACGCAATGACGTTGTGCGCACTAAGCACTGCATCAAGAGTATACACAGCATACGTCAATGTTTCAGATTATAGATGTCGCCACTTTTGACTGTAAGCGCGCGTCGCTGTTTCTACGATTTGAATCGTTTGATCAATAAACACATTCAGCGAGAGGATTAAAGTTATATTTTCATCGTTAAATTTCGCGATTAAGATATTAAGACGGTTCGGTTTATATCGTGGAAAATTATTCATGGATTTTTGAATATATTGAATCGATTTATTTAGTCAAATATGGCTCCGAGGGTGAAAAGAAATTCGAAGAATCTTATACATCGAGCACTCATCACTACTGACCCACAAAAGGCTATTGCCGAATATTTTATATCTAAGGCTGAAGGGAGACAGATAAAGTAATAAATTCGCATTTAATGTATAGAAATAACTTATCTTCGAAACTTTTTAATAATTTTTAATTATTCCCGTGAAAAAATGGATAAGATCAAATTTGATCCAGTTAGATCTAAATTTTGGGAAAATTTGGGATCTCAACAGATCTCGAGAGATCTCACTACATTTACTTTGATCTAATTCGCATAAACGTACAAATGCAATTTTAAATCTAGTCAGGTCTAAGTAAATCTTGGGAGATCTATTTAGATCTAATTTTTCCCAAAATTTGGATCCAACTAGATCAAATTTGATCAAATTCATTGATACAATTTGATCTAATCAGTTTTTTCCTGGGTTGAGATATGCAGATCCAATTTTGAACATTAGAATCCAAAAATCTTATATCGTCGTTAAACTATTTCAGAAAATTATCAGAATGGGACGTGGCTCGAGTAAGTCCGGCCGCCGAATTGGTAAAAGCACAGCGCGAATTAGATTTGGCAGAAAATCAGCTGGCGAATAAACAGCAAGAGCAGACTGTGAAGAGAAAAGAAATGGATAGACATTGGGCAGAGTTAAGACGCAAGGAGTTAATTTTTCGTCAGTCTTTTCAAAAGTTTAATAAATTCGCAAAAGAGAATCAAGATAAACGAGAAAGGGCTGAACACAAAATTGCGGAAGAACTTGTGCTGCAAAACAAAAGAAAAGAAGAGGTCTGGTAATCGAATGTACTTAATTGAAAACCTAAAATTTAAATAAAAAGTAGAAACCTGTATTTTTAATCCTTTCGCGAATCTTAGATAAAGGAGATGGAAGCGAAATTAAATGATATGACGAATATAAAAGAAAACATGGAAAAACACGTGGCGGATTATGGCATGTATCAAGAATATTTGGAAAAAGTGATTTCCGAAACGGCGCAATTCCAGTCGATCTCCGAAATCTTAACGCGTTACGAATGTCTGACTGAGGCAAGAAAAGAGCTTTCCGAACGACAGGATGAAAACCTTCAGGCATTGGAAGATGCGAGCACAGAAATGGTACTAAAAAAAATTTAACATTGTCTTTTTCCCATTTACTGAATCGTAAATTATATATTTATCTCGATTATCAATGAAAAACTCTTCATTTTGAAAGCGAGATGATGGTAGAGTGTTCTTTTCTATTTTCTTTGAAATAGGTTCGTCTAACAGACGACAAGGCGCAAAAGTTGATAAATTTGAACAACAGATTAGCAGAATTGCAAGGTAGGTATGACAGAGCGAAGATTAATGCACTTCGTTGGGAAACGGCAGTGCAACGAATCAAGGAAACGACTGCTGCAAAGCACCTCGAATTAACTCAAGTCCGAGCATGTTGTTGGAATGTTTATCAACAGATTTGCAAACGTAAGGGAATTCCCGTTGAAGTAGATCGCGACGATGTTGAACACCAGTTAGTTCACATCAAACGAACTATTCTAGAACTTAAACGGATCGTACGTGTAGCTAGAAAAAAATCACAAACAGAAACAAAACCGAAAGATCCATGAGCTGACTTAAGTTATATTAAGTATCTCCCTACCTTCTCCTTAACGTCTTGCGGGTACGTAACTACGCAATGAAAACTCAATGAGGCTTAAGGACTTCCGTTTTACGTTAAGTTCAAGCTATAATTAATTTCTCCTCGGCTTTGCATCATGTATTAGATATATTACATAAATAATACCTAATAAATTGTCGATTTCAAAAGGGACAAGACTCTGTAATTATTTTTAATGAACCTCATTACAGTGTTTTAAATAAAGTCTAAAAAAAAAAAATACTGCATTCTGAATTATTTGTATCCCAGCATATCTCCCGAATCATTATTATCAGGATTCACTGCGTTCATTTCAAATGAAAAGAAATTGAAAATAATTGATTTCTTATACTTTTCATTTGATGAAAACACGAAATGCACAGAAAAAAATTAGCAATATGTTTTAGTTCACGGGGTGTCGATTGCTTTAATTGTTATACGTAAATCATTATACGAATGCCGCATGAGATATACAAATTTTTTGAAGAATATACCATATATAGAATCTCTGAATAATGCTGGATAAGAAAAAAGAAAAGAAAAGAAAAATTACCACATCTTTGCAGTTTGCGTCACACATGCAGGCTCGTGTTTCAAAAGATTGCAGATATTCTCGACGCGTGTGATGAATGATGATATGCCAACCTGATCTAAGCTCTTATTCATGTTTTACTCGGGCGAAACTGTGCTGTACAGATATTATAGTGAAAGGAACAAAATCGTATTCAATCAATTCTGAGTTTATACATAACGATGCGTTAAATCAACAAAAAACCACAAAGAAAAAAATTATAAGTCAACGAAAGTGTACAGTTCTTTTTTCTATAAAATTGAATAAAGAACGTTCATACTTATACATCGTAATTCATGTGAAGAAATAATATTGCGATGTAATAAATTTACTGGTCAGTTTTGGAGACTGTGAAATTCTTTCGCAGATTTCGTATAGACTACTGATATCGCCTCTGCATGATCTTTCTTGCAGCTGGTAAGTGACAACCGGATACGTTGTGCAAAAGTTCGCTAAAATCGTCGTCCAGACGTTGATGAAGTCTTTTTGTCGCCTCTTGACGTGTCAGCGGAGCGTCCAGACCTTCTGAAACGTTCTGCATTTCCTCCTTTTCGACGCATCTGTATTTTTATTTATTTCATCAAATGGTGAAAAATAGTAGCCTTATTTGACGAAAAAATAAAGTAACAATAAATAAATAAAGATGTTGTACTAAATCGACTGCAAGGATTAACAAGATTCGATTTTCGTACGAACGTGATCGCTCATTACTCGCAAAATACCAAATACCTCAAATGATACACAATTCTTATCCTACATGGATGCGTATGTTCAAATTATTTACATATAATGTAGAAACACGTGTTACTAAATAATGCGATCAAACGTGTATCTATATTTAGATTCAGTCGCAAAAAAAAAAAAAAAACGGATCGTGTCTAATCTACTTTTGACGAAACTATAAGGAGGTAGGTACGAATTTTCACACTCAGAAAAAGGTCTTGTTGACACAACCAAAATTTGGGTTATTACATGCACAATCAAATTTTTTGTTCAGTCAACCAAAAATTTTGTTGGAATAGCCAAAATTTTGGTTGTCCCAACAAAATTTGGTTTTCCCAACAAAATTTTGGTTATCCGAACGAAATTTTTGGTTGACTGAACAAAAAATTTGATTGACTCAACAAAAAAATGTGATTGTGCATATTATAATAACCAAATTTTGGTTGTGTCAACCAGACCTTTTTCTGAGTGCAGTACTATAAATCGAAGTCACATGTAACGATTGAAAAATCTTTATAAGATAACAAAATTACACTTACATAATGAACTTATAGTTATATGATTAGTTACAGTCGATCTGTGGATGATATGTAGAAATTAAAAAAAAAAAAAAAAATTAAAATCAGTCGTATTTTTCACTTGCATGTAATACAAACCTACATTATACGTATACCTATACATGGACATGGTATTAATTCTCGAGGAATTTGCAGAATTGGAGCGAGGACAAGGTTAAAAGTACTGAGAGGGTGTATTATATCATTGTAACTCACAGTGCACAAGGTTGTGTAGGAGCGATGTGGGAAAGGACAGGAATTTTGAGTCTAGGTTTCTTAGATTCGTCTAGACGACTTGGTGCTTTCCTTGCTTTGTCGACCCAATGAACTTGGTTGAAAATATCTGTTATACGTTTCTCGATAATCCCCAAATACAACATCACGTTATTTGTTGTAACGTGAGAATTGTCGCCTAGCAATTCTAAAATCGGTGAGTTATCACACCTCACAGAACGGAAGAGGGACTCAATTCCACGAAGAAGTTTCTCGATGACTTCGTTGCACTGAAATAAAGGCCGAAAAAAAATTTGTCAAAAAATTCGAGGAAACAATATGAGCCTCTTTCTATATATTCTTATAGTACGTGTTAATTTCTTAATATCGATTTCCTACCTCAGCTAAACTCTCTTCTGCACTAGCTGCGGCATTTGTCTGTTCCTCCAGCTGCTTGGCTATCCTATCTAACGTTTGTGCCTGCTGTTCATTTCTGTGAGTATTTAGAGCTCGTGCTTCGTCTATAGCGACTCGCAGCTGACCCACCCTGGCCTGAAGACCCTCTAGTTCGTCGTTCAGCTCATTCACATAGCTGAAAAGGGCAAAGTTTTCCTCCTCTTGTTTTACGAAGTGCGTCATCAGTCTGTCGATTTCATCCTCACCTGAGATTCAATCGATTTCATTGTTACTCGACATGAATTAATTACGTGTATACTCTTCAGTTCAACTTATAACAATGGGGGAATGGGAGATGGAAGACGGCGATAACGAGGCAGACAAGAAGAGAGAAGAAAAAAAAATCGTTGCACAGTACGTCGAGAATCTATAAAAAAATTAATCTGATTTTACTTCTTGGAGTGAAATTTATGTATAAGCCGATTCTTTACCCTTTTTAATGCATTCCAATGAAGATTTACGGTACCTCTTGACGTTTGAACCAAAAAAAGGTAATATACCCATTTTGAAATTCATTCTCAACATGAATGAGCAAATTCGTGAAAGATTTTAAAAATTGCTATGCAGAGTGGCGTTCGTTGACAAGATCCGTTAAGTTTAATAACGGTACTATTATGAATGTCCGCAGTAATAATTGCGGTTTAATTTGCCTCGCATTACGTGTCCCATAATTAGTTGGAAAATATATAAACAAGCTGAAAGTGATATTGACGATAATAATATGATGTTCAATGTTATCGATTGACATTCACCAGTGAATTGTTTGATGAGTTCAAGAATCTGAGTATAATCAGCTACTTTCTTCTGCATTTCATCGTGCCGATTCTGCCTTTTAGCATCTTTTTTTGTGTTAAGATCCCCCGTGTCTCGATACTGGCCTTTAACGCCCAGAAATTCCTGCAGCTTCCATTCGTTGTCAAGAGTTCTTTGGAGTTCGCACATCTCCGAGGTGTGAGACTTCAGATCTCTCGCACCTCTATGGGTGAAATAGAAAACGCGTTAGTCTCGCCTCGGTGATTCTCTTCCTCAATATTCAAATACTTTTAGATCAAACTTGTAGAGAACTGAACACATGGCTGAACAATTACTCACAATGAATTGCACGATCGATCTACTATGCTAACAACCGATCAATTTTTTTTTCTATTGTATTTATCTTCATTCGATCCGGAGCAATGAAATAGTTGATAGAAGTTAATGGATATAGAAAGTCGACTTACCTCTCGCGTAGTGCATGCAACTTGTTCAATTCTTCGTCTCTTATATTGAAGGTAACGGTTGCCTGCTCTATGAGATCGTTGATTACTTGTTTTCCAGTATTTAACTGGCTGATTAACTTCAGCCACAAAATGTTAAACTGTTGCCTCTCTGTAAGAAGGGAAGTTATCTCTTCTCTGAACTTCTTGTTGTCGGCTACGATCATGTTAAACCTTTTTGTTGCAACCTCCAGACGGTTCTCCAAAATGTTCATCATTCGATTGTGCTTTACGGCAAGTTCTTTCGATTGGTTATCCGTCTGGACGATCATCTTCATCCGCGTTACTTCACGAGATACCTTTTGTAATGTCAAGAAATTAGTTCCAGCGATCTATCTATAAATTACTTGATCATTTTTATTCGTAGTTTTGTGAAACGGGATTGCGATAAAAGTTGGGACATCACATGCATTAACAGACCAAGCATCGTTGAGAGAGTTTGTTCTACGATTAGGGTTTGCAACTCGGCGAAATTTCAACACTATATCTATATCTATATCCACCATGTTCTTGGCATTATTAATTTCATACAAAATTCATATTTTTCGACGAATATTTTATATTGTAGACTCTAGGTCCACCTTGCCCTCTGGTCTAAGAGGGTTAATCAAATACGATGTGAAAGGTAAATTCTAACGAGGTCTGTCTGATTTTTTTTACAGTCAATTCCTCGGTAGATTCCATTGAATTCCTTATAGCAAGAAAAATACTATAAGCTTCATCCTTTTCTGCAATTATTTCTCGGCTCTAAAGCCAACCTGCAAACTGCAATGAGGCTTCATAAATATATTTCTATCCGTTGGTGGTAAGTTAAAATGTTACTTATTCATATACGACGGTCACTTACTATGTCAAACCTTTTGACTTTGCATATTTATATTATATAAACGGACTAACAATAAGTGACGTTGATCGATGGTTGGTCTGATAATGCATAATGTCTTCGCGAGAACTGGATTATGGTCTTCTTATATGCAGAAGTTATAACAGATACAAAGTACGTTATGCAGACACTTGGTCTTTTACTTATTATCAGGCTTTAGTGTAAAAGAATGTCCTGTTCCAAAACTTCTACCCGGTTTATACTTGATTTTCAAATGGTACTATATTTGGCCAAGAATCTCGGTGTCTCGATCAAAATTAACGAAATGATATCACTTTTTCAAAAACACATATTTCCCTTACCTTCCCAAACCCTTCAACCAATTTTGTTCGAATTCATTTGTGCAACAAATTTCGTAAAAACCTGTCGATTTCTTCGAAAGTTATATTCAACGGATAACATGAACGGCTTATAAATGTCCAATTTTCTTGACAGACTTTAATAAGATCGATATTAAACCATGTGAATAAATTATGTTAAGTTGAACTTGAAGGTTTTATAATTAACAGTATTTTGGTCGCTTCCCACGAGCCGAGAAAGCCAATCTGAGAAAAGCCGGTTTAAATATAAATACCGAAAAGGAAACGAGCCTACGTTAACCACCCACTACCAGTCAACTATAAGGGCCAAAGCGTTTGGGAAAGAAACCGGAAATCTAGTGTCGTGTGAAAGGCTAAAAGAACTGTAAGACGTCCACATGTGTCAACACTAGGTAACAGCTTAATTACGTGATTAACTCTTTTTTCACCGTTTCACCGAGATCTAATCATCGCTACGTTCTATGAAAATTTTTCCAATTTTCTGAGACCGTTTTACGAAATCTTCCAAATACTTTGATACACTCAAACATGTTGTGGAGTGCCAAGTTTTTTGGGATCGAGCCATCAAATTAAAATTTTTTTTTTTTTTTTTTTCTTCTCCCTGTTAGGCTGATCAAAGCGGTGCCTCACCTTAAGTATCTGTTCTTCAAGTTCGTTTATCTGTTGTCTTTCATTATCAATAGTTTCTTTATATTTAGTACGAGTGGCCAGTAGACACTTAAGTTTCTCTCCCATGACCTCGTCTTTTTTATTATTGGCGCCAGACTTAGCGGTTTTAATTCCTAGCATTAACTCAGCCTTTTCAAACTCGAGTTGATTTATCATATTTTGCTGATTCCTAAGCTGAAGTCTTGCATCTTCCGCGTAAGTTGCTCGATCATTCTCCATTATTCTGTACTGACGTTTCAATCTGGACAATTCTGTTTCAGCGAGGACCTCCAACTCCACTTCCTCTTGTACAGGTTGCGATCTGAACGCCATTTTCACACTTCGTAGATTATTCCTTCTAATAAAATTCCAAAAACTCGGAGAAAGCTGTTGTCAATAAAACCTCGTGCTATACGAAGATTACTGTATCTTCTTATGCAGGAAAACTAACGAGTAGAAATTTTCCTATTCCGCGTATGCCGAAGATTACGTAAAAGTATGTTAATCAGACTGCATCCAATACATCTGCATGCTAAATGAAGCTTGAAGCTCGTCGACAAATATTATTCACAAGCTCATTCCTCATGAACCTGAAGATCTTGCAGGCAGTTTATAAATCGTGCCGTTCAATCCTCGAATATTCCGCTGCTAAAAGAACGCGAAATCCATGTGCAGATTGATTTATCATAAAAATAAGTCATCGAGTGCATCCTCGAAGAAGAACTCCGAAACTAATCAGAAGCTGAGCGTAACAAATATTAATTGAAGTCCTGAAACTATCCAGAGCATAAAAATAAACGAAATTTTGTTATTTTCGACTGTATTATCTCCTTCCTTAATTTCCTCTTCTTCTTCTTCTTCTTCTTTTTTCTTCTACTTTTCGACTCGTTTACCTTCGCCGAAAATTTACGGACTAGTTTGAATCTGACGTCGTAAGAAGTCTGGTCTTCGTATCCAGATATAATGTTCCTTACAACGGTGTTCACTGACATTGAAACTATCCATTAACGTTTGTTTACAGTTTTGACAGCTGTCACTAGTCTATATTTCCCCTTTTTTCCATCGTTGCCAAGTGCCAGTGTCACGGGGGTCACGGGGCTGTTATACAACATATTATTAGTATATCGTGTTACCCAGGCAACGAGCAGCGCTGTAACAACAACCTTTGAATATTAGTATTTCGAAGCATATTTACCTCACCTGTGTGAAAAGATGTCACTACCGAAATCTACTCACAGGTAAATTCGCGGTGAAAATCAATCATATAGGTATCAGTAAAAAAAGAAAAAAGAAGAAGGAACATTAACTGCGTTTTTCTCAAGCAATTAGAAAAATACGTGCGGGGGTGAAGTCGACCGTTAACACACGTATACTGATCAGCTACGTCACGACACACTGAAGAGAACCCACCCATTTCTCGACACACACACATACACACGATCGCATTAAATGCGGTGAGTTTCATCGAAATAGGATAACACATATAAATAAACGAATGAACGTATGATACGTGCGTTAAAGTGTTAGTGCATATCGATTAACCGGTGTTATATCATCGTGAAAGAGCTACGGTGTTTAATGCTTCGCGAGTTATAAAATTCTTCAAATGTAACATCTGGTTATTTAAACTTGAATGAAAAGAAAAAAATAAATAAACTAAAATTAAAAAAAAAATCTGTAGTTCATCGTCTGGCCTCCCAGTCCTCATCACGTTCACTACAGACACGTATGAATTTCGTGAATTTTTTTTCAACGGCCGCGAGGGTATCGTGGGACGGAGAGTCAGGTGGCGTCACCAAAGCGAACCAGGTGAGCCAGGTGAGTCAGGTGAGTCAGGTAAGCCAGGTGAACGCTGAGGAGGCAGAGGCTTACATACAGTTCTAAACGAAGGTAGCTGTTCTACCATCGCTCGAACAAACCTGGTTTCTTTTATGCCTTGGCTGCCTATCGGTGGGCAAGCACCACTTCCCAACTGAAGAGAAAACCAGTCGGACCCGCAACACCGTCAGAGTTAGAAGAAGAATAAGAAGGGGTTTTTTTTTAAGCTGCGCGTGTTCCGGGTTTCCGTAATTTTTTTATTTATTTTCCACCTCATACTGCTGCTGCTGCTGCTGCAGGGTATGACTCATTTATCGTCTGCGTGTTGCACTCTTTGTTGACTTTCTATGAGACCGTGATCGTTCGCCAGTTCGGAGTAGTATATACGGCATTGCGTTCAGTTTAGTATATTGTGTTTTGTAATCGACTGCATATTATAATACTACTACACAATATATTATTGCATTATATAGTTAAATTATATTCTTATTTAAAGCGAAATGGAAACAAAGCTTTTAATTACAGTGATGTGAATAAAATATAATGCAATAAGTATATAATTTCATATTATAATCGTGAAAGGTAGTACTAGTACGTCGCTATAATAGTGAGCATTAAATAAATCGTCTTATTACACTGCGAGACGTGGAGAGTGTGATAATATGATGTAATTTTTAAAACTGTGTATATATATTTTTGTTCAAACGTTTCAAAGTGAAAAATTAATCAGTTTAGTTTATAATAAAAACATAATCATGCATTTATTGTGCTTTAATAAAACTCGAGGTGTAATAATTGGAGGTTTGTTTAAAATGAGAAACACGTTCGTTCAGGTGAAACTATGACGATATAATTAATTTATTTATTACGTACGATAACAATAAATATATATAAGACTGTTGAAAGATTTTATTTTTATTGAAACAAATTTCTTCGTACACGACATGATAACGACGACGCATTTATCGAACGTTGCTGTACAGTTATCGATTTGATATTATGATAATATTATTATCGTCGTCATCAACGTCACATTTCGCAATATATAATTCGTTATTTTTAATCTACCTATGAACGAGACACGTCATTATCGAAGACGAATTATATTATTGTATTATACAAGTTATACGAAGTTAATTAGTGAAATTAAATACCACTCATGGTATATATGGAGGATATGTATACATAATATACATACTACTACCTACTACGACGTCGACAATTATCATCGAATCTATTAACACGCTGCTGGACTATAATAATAATAATAATTAGCAAACGAAATATAAGTGCTTTTAAATTAATTAGTTAGACCAATTGACGTTTATTCAGTATTATAAAAAAAATAATAATAATAAAAGTAGAAAATTCATCAGGGATTTGAATTCAAAAAACGAGGATATAAATAATATAAATTTAAAAGCTGAACAGGAATATAGTATTATACTAATTCAAAATTATACACTTGCGATGATTATATACAATCTCATGTGCAGAGAGACGACTGAAAGATATTTGCATTATTTATATATAAAGGAATTCGTATAATATTGTGTGTTTTATTAGTTTTTAATAAAGTCCTAGTGAATGTTTAATGAAAAAATTTACAGTAGCTTTCGAACGGTGTCAAATTTACGGAATATAACGTTAATTTAGAATAAAAAAAATAATATCTTAATGCGTTGATATATATGTATAGAAACCGTTTGAAATGTTTATCAAAAATGAGAAAATCTTATACTGCAAACGTCGTAAAATAAATACTCGAGTTACTCGTTATAGCGTCATCAATTCAAATGCATTGACGTAATCTTGCGCGCGTCTTGAACTTTATTATTTTTTAATTTTTTAATTTTTGTTTTTTAAATAATATAATATTGACGGTGTTTTAAAAAATCTGGAACCTTTAATATTGAGGATAAAAAAAAAAAAGAAAAGAACAATGTTGCCGAGAAAAGAGGGCCAGATAACGCCATACGCTCTCGAGGATATGATCTCAGATCTTCAGGCACGAAGAAACTCATTGGATCATGATGACGTTGCCGGAGATCCTCACGAATTGTTGAAACAACGAGAGAGGGATTTAGTCCTTGCCGCTGAACTCGGCAAAGCTTTACTAGAAAGAAACCAAGAACTTACCAAACAAGGAGAAGCCTTGGCCGAGGAATATGCCAGCAAATTGGAGGTAAGGAACAAAATATAACTATTTAGCAACGCTATATATATGGGTCCAGCAGTAAATTCCTCAGATATTCCAGGTAGCTGCTAAACCGTCTCGGCGCATTCCAAAATTTGCTTTTGAGACAGGAGATGAATTTTTGAGAAATTTTGACTCAACAAAAATTCTATCACATATTTCGTTCGATCGTAAAGCTTTTTTTTTTTTTTGAATTTTTTGGATTCAATTCTTATCAATGCAACATTTATTAGTTTATTTATTAATTCATTTTCCCAAAGTTTTGGTTTTGAATAAGAAAAGTTCGATATAATGTTTGGGAATTTGATAATCTAATCTAATCCTTATGTGAAACTGAGAAATCGCAAAGCGTTGATCTTAATACTAATGAGTTATCGATGTGGCTTAAAAAGTATCCTAATCCGGCTTAGCCGCACCTCAACTCAACCTCAACAGGGTAAAGCGTTAATCGAAAAGAGATTGAGGGGCGTTTAAACAGGGCAAATCCCATTACCAAAAGTACACACCGGTAAAATTTCAACTGAATTCATAATTTCGAATGCAAAATAGACTCGGCTGTATATTAGCTGCGGATTAATTAAAAAGGTTGATCAGTTAGAAGTAGAATAAATAGAAGCCTCGGAAAACTCCTATCGAATAAAGCAAAGAGAAATGGTATATAATATGTAACGCTCTTCAATGTGTTATTCTTTATTATTAAAACTAAATCAATCAATTATAAGGATCTGGCACAGCTATATACATATAGTCGAATCAGTCGAATCATAATTAGGATAATTAAGGAATCGAATAAACAGATTTAACGAAGCCTTATACCCAAGAATTCGGAATTGATCAGTAAATTGGATATCAAATTTGCAAAAATCGTGTATATTTGACTACTAGACAGAATTAATACGTCCTTGAGTAAAAAACAGCTCAGCTTTAACCTAGCTATATGGCTGGTTTTAAGAAATAAGAAGATTTGTATTCTGCGCACAGTGAGTTATAGCGCGAAGAGGCAAATATTTGATTTGAAGTTTTTTCACGACTGCAGGTTCGCGTCAAGCGTTACAATTTATTGCTACCTATAGAGATGAATCGATACAGCTTACGATTAGAACCGCTCAAGAACGTATATAATAAAGCTAGACTGTATTGAATATTGATACAGATCGATAAGAACAGCTATAGCTTGATTTTTTTTTTTTTTTTTTTTTTTTATATAAATCGGTGGCTAGCTGCAACGTGGTGACTAAACTAAAATCAATCTGAGAACAGGATATAAGATATTCAACCCCACAACAGATTGCCAAAAAATCTTTCTTTCTTTTAGTTTGAATGAAATTTTATGCATATAGTATACAACTAGCACGACATGATGTACGATTTGACTTGCAATTATAAGTATGCCGGAAATAGTTCCCGCGTACTGCACGACTTAAACGATGCAAGCGTAACTGAATGTCTCGTATACAGTTATCATAGTCACAATAATAAGATTAGGTGTGATAGAGTGAGAAAATAATTCAGTTAAATCAATGAAATATATATTGAGTTTAATTTATATACCTCTCTCAATTATTAAAAATAATTTACTAACTACTGCGGATTTAATTGAGATAGGAGCTAATGAATTTGATTAATTGCAAAATACGTATAGAGGAGCTATGGAAGCCTTGAAATAAATAATTAAATAAATTAGTTTCAAATAAAATTAAACCATGATCTTGTGGATCTCTAGGTTACGGTTTTCCCGTGCAAGTGATTGTTTTCGCACGAAACAATAAAGTATTATTATATTCGACCCAGTTCACGGTGTGCAACAATTCCCTACGTATGCGGATTAATTTTTGATCGTAAATTTTGTTGTGCTAAATATATGATAGGTCATAGGGGAGAGTCGCCACTGTTGGACCGCCACCTAAATTAGACCGTTTCAGTTTGGTAATTTTTTGCAACAGTATCTCTTCGATTTTGAGAATTGTAAAAATAGGAATGTTTAGAGAATTTCTAGTACTGATGGTATCCATTTTTACAATTCTCAAAATTGAGAAGATACAGTTGCAAAAAATTACCAAATTGAAACGGTCCAATTTAGGTGGCGGTCCAATATTGGCAACTCTCCCCTACCTATATGCATATAATATATACCTTAAGTCGCAGCTATTGTTTTAATTATTTTCTGAAATGCAAGCGAGAATTAAAACAAGGCGATTGCGATTCCAACTCCTGAAAGAGAAATCTTGTAAGGAAATAAAATTGACCGGAAGTAGGTAGTTGAAAAAAATTCTGCGAAACAGAGTGTTTAAAAACTTTTGCTTTTGTCCCACGGGTGGAGACAACTTTTTGATTTATTTCTTAATCATTTTATATACAACAATTCTTATAGGTAAAAATAGTTTCAATCAAATTATGACTGATTAAAGTACTAGTGACTCATATATTAAACGGGGAAAAAAAATGAGCGCGGGTTTTGGAGGATATCCCTGGGGCTTGTTATCCAACTTGTTGATGGAATGAATTCCGGATTTCTGGCATACTGCGTCGTAAGTTTGTACACGTATATGTATAGATATATGTATGTGTATACATGGAAGAGCCACGAAAGCGTGGAACTGAACGCGCCACTTAGGCAAGACCCTCCGGGGTTCTAGGGGGCCTTAGTACTACTATAAGTCGCGGAGACAATGAAGTTCTGAAAAGAAACAATAGCCGGCATCACGCTGCCTGCTTCTCCTAGTTTCCTTCGCTTCGCCTCATTTTTGACCTCCATACATGTATATGTGTGTACATAGAAACTCGTAATTCTGCGATTTAAACTTCTAGCCCACTCTTTCTCGTATATATATAATAAAAGTTGCCGGAAACGTATAGAAGAAACTGTTCAAATCTTTCTTGACTCCCCCACGTTATACATTATACACATCTATACATACACCCATTCATTACGCTTTTAAAACTACGTTCGCAACCAATTCCGAAATTTATATAGTTAGCAGTCTGCGTTGTTTAATGTGAATGAAAAAAACGAGTCGTTCAAACTTACGTTTACAAAATTCGCGTCTCCGTTTCGAAAAAGTCGATCTTTTTCTCGAGATTTCAGACTCCTAGTGTAAAACTTTTCTGAAAAGAAGCCAGCGAACTCTGTAAGACAATTAAGAAATGTATGTAAAACCAAGAATAAGAGATCGCAGGGATCAAAGATGAGCTCAGATCTATAACTATCAAAATTGAATTTCTTATGGGCACAAGGGACTAGTTGTCTTTGTTTTTTCTTCAAATTATAAGTAATACTTGAAAAATCAAAGCCCACCCGGGTAGGTGCTATACATATATGGAAGTATCGAAGATTAAACGAACTTCAAAACTGCGGAGGATCGTTTCCGGTAACACGATAGGCGAACGTGATCATTCTTTCATGTTATTATCATAGGATTCTGAATATCAAATTTCGTGTTCAAGTTGCGATCACGTTGGCGAGACGAAGCCGTTCACTTCCGGTTTTTACTCTAATCCATATAGGATCATAAAATATCCGTTAACATTAATGCATTAGGTATACGTATAACGCAGCATCATTGATTATATTGACGGAATTTGTTTTCTGAATTTGAATACCAGAGGCTCAGATTTTATTATGTAGCACTAAAACTATGAAAGTTATCTTTTATGGTATCCCAGCATCTATAATAATCCAGAATATTATATTTATAGTATATATATAAAAAATTTTATGCGTCAAGAATAATTCCAGGTAATCGTTATCGCACTTTTCGGTCTCGGATAACACCGATATCAAATTAAACTTACTGAACGAAGTGAGAGTACTAACTCCGATTGTATACAATACTGTATAATTTTTTAAAGAATGCCAATAGACATTTTGTCACGATTCATAAACGCTGACTAATCGGTATATCGATTGGTATATAGAAGTTATCAGTATCTAATATATATATATGTTTTTGCACTTATTTTGATAACGATTTTGCAGTTTTTTTTTTTTTTTTTTTTCATCCATACGGTTCGAACTGTATATTAGTAATTTTCGTTATCTTAACTTACTCTATGTAACATATTTTATTTCGGTAGCTAGTTGAATCTTATCGCTCACATACGACAGAACTCATGTTTATGTCAAGTCGTAAAAATGCGTCTGCGTCACAATAAAAATTTAAAAGTAAACAGCGTTATTAGTCTGATCAAACAAAATTCTATACACCATAGTTTTCGTCCGATTTTCACATTAATAATAACTGGCTTACAATTCTTTGTGAAATAATTAACAAAAAACAAATTTTGCGTGGCTTTTGATCATTTATTTGCACGAAAGATTCGCAAAGTTATAATGATATACACAGAAGCCTGCGCAGTGCAATTTGAGTTAATAACTTTTCTGGTAAAAACTCATTTTCAGCTCCGTGATGTAGTAGTTGCCGGAATTTTTTTGCTATATGATCAAAATCGCGCCAGGATGTTTCTTACGTAATAAAAAGCACCATCATATTATGAATCCGGCTAAAATAATTTCTCTACATTTCTTCAACGCGCAGACGTACGAGTTTTCCCTTTTACTATATAATGATATATAAATTCCGGGTCTCTGGCCGCACGTGTATAATATACAAATTCAAGACAATATAATATATGAGATGCTGGGAAGTAATAGATTTGTAGTTGTAAAAACCGAGTCCATGAAACAAATTCGTGGTCACGTTATTTTGACTGATAGCCGAGGCAGAGATTCAATAATCAGTTTCACGCCCGAGAATTTTTAGCGTCTAATCCTGACAAATAGCAAAATAAACGTCGCATTGCGGTTTCATTCAGGTTTTAAACTTATTTTTGCCTGACCTTCGCTCGTCGAAAAATTTGATGGTTTTTTTTTATCGATATTCTAACGCTAATAAAAACATCGATCTTCATCTTTGGATGATTGCGAGTGTATTTTAGTTCACACTGCTGCAGATTGAAACATTGAAACTGCGGATTTTTATTCCCACGATAAGTTACACGCGATTACTTTTTCCGCGTTGTTCTTATAATGAGACGGTACTATATCATCGCATCGCCTTGAATAAAGTGACGAGAAAACGAAAACTATATATACCTATAAGCAAAAAGTTTTCATTGTTTAAAATTATTCTCGAATTGAGGCCTTCTCTTCACCTTGAACGCCTCCCGGATTTGTATAAGAGTCCAATGGACCTGTATAATAAATAATCATGTATATTTTTACAAGGTCTCCTTCGAAAGTCCCGATTTCACGACAGGCAAAAGTGAAATAGATTGCAAGATTTAAAAAAAAAAAAAAAAAATACGCACGTTTGAACATCATCATATCGCGTTTGTCACTCTGTTATGAAACTAATTGCAAAATACACTATTGGAACCGCATTAGCAATATTCAAGATTTCTTATGCTGATCTGCAATAATCCAAAATTTCAGTTTCAAATCACAGCCTGTATATCAATTTTACTCTAGAATCTGAGTATACCTGCACAAATTTTTATTCTGTACTGAAATTCTAATGCTAAAATAGTATAAAATTGAATGTCGTAGTAAAAAGTGATGATTACGTCGCGTGACTAAGAACT
Source organism: Tenthredo mesomela (assembly GCA_943736025.1). NCBI lineage: Eukaryota > Metazoa > Arthropoda > Insecta > Hymenoptera > Tenthredinidae > Tenthredo > Tenthredo mesomela. The sequence continues at coordinate 40,112,258 of OX031015.1, read as the reverse complement.
GATTAACTCTCAAATTTTCCCTCAATTATAATCGTGACTTGTAGGTACCACAAATCTTTAATTAGCCTCAGAATAAATAGACAAGACTTAGAAAAATTGTCTTTATCTACAATATGAGATCAAAAATGATAAAAAAAATTGTCGACGATAGGAAAAAGAAGAGATCGTGTCATATGCACGTATAGAACTGCTCTTCAAGAGTCAGAAGCGTTTTATCAAAAATTTATTCATCGCGAGTTTTACAGTATAATTTCTTTAGTGACCGAAGATCGCAGTTAGATATAGACGTAGGTATGGTATGTATGCGTTAGTGTGTTGAATCTTCCATTTCTATGCCACTAGGCTACAATTGCTTACAAATTACTCCGTTCACCGAGGAGCACGTAGGTAGGAATATAAAGTTCTGGTTCGATTAGCGCGTAACCGCGAATTTCAAGTTCTGTATCTTATTTTATAACAACATACCGGCTTAACCGGCTTTTCTTTTCATCTGTCCATATGAATTATTCGAAAGCCACATTTATTACCGTTTCTAAAGCAAATCGCGTACCTACCTATACGCACACCTCGATGTTACCATCTCGATCGCTCGCTGCTTGCATATGTTTATTTCTGAAAAAAAAAAAAAAAAAAAAAAAAAAAGATTACGTCATCGACTTATATACGATGCGATTCATAAAAAAGCGGATATATGCTTTATAAATTTTCTAAAAGCATTATACCTACTATACTTACGTTACAAAACTGCAGAGAATTCACCTGTTATAATCTGATACTTTCATCAAAGTCGCATAACATAGGTATGTGTGTATGGTCGTCAACCACGAGGCGGAAAACAATTAAAAATGATAATAAACGTGCAACGATAATCATGCAAAAGCGAATTACTATATCCGTATGATACGTAATTGCGAGTATAATATACCCCGGATTTAAAATATTAGATACGTAATCCACCTTATTTGGATGATACCGAATTTAGAAATGTACTTACCTATAAGAAATTTAAAAAATTCTGGCAAAGTTTCAAAAAAATAAGAAATTACCAGTTTATTTTCACTAAAATTTATTCTAAGCTAGTTTCGGCTGTGTTTAGCATTACTTTTACACACTTTGGAAGTAATTTCACGGTAGTTATTGTCTTGCTCTAGTTGAGATCCTTCGCGAGTTATATTGTCGGTTTAGATTTTATAATCTAGAGCTAATTTAGCAAGATTCATGTCTCGGCATTAAACTGCTGACTCTGAGCCGCAGCTCGTCAGTCTATATCGTAATATCTTTTGCCAGTATTATGCAATTAATTGTTGCGCTGGTTCACAACACGACAAAACTTAACAGCTTTCGAGACTCTACTCTCCTCTCCTCTCCTCTCTGGACGTAAGCATTCGCTTGAAACGGTTGACCACGGGCCATTGCGTCTTAGGTACTCGCCTTTATTACTCCGCTAACGATAAATACCACACTGCTCCTGCGCCCTCTTAGGGAAAGTAAAATATCCAACCAACTTATTTTACTTACAACAATAAAACCGACGATAAAGTAATAGAATCATAAATTATGCACTGAGAATATTATCATATCGACATTCAATTACATTATTACGACTTATTTTACAGCATGATGAGCGAATCCATTGACTCAAATATCAATTACAATTGTCATCTTATAGCTTCGTAATTTATGCTCCAGAAAATTTATACGAAATAAAAAGAAAAACGAACTCTGGAGTCATTGCATGGTTCTTATTTAAATGAAAATATGCAATTGATTTGAAATTTGGAAAACTGTGTCGATTTGAATTTAAATTTAATTTTTTTTTTAATATATACAGGGTGAGTCTTCTCTGGTATCGAATTAGGGAGGGGCTTATCAGCGCAAACGTTCCGCCCCTTTCTATTCATACTTTGTTAAAATCATCAGTTTTGCTGTTTATCGATACATTCGACGATAATAAGTATGAATAGAAAGAGGCGGGCTGTTTACGATGATAAACCCATCCCTCATTCGATACCAGAGAAGACTCACCCTGTATATATATATAAATGAAACACGAAACTTAAGCGAAGAAGTTATCGAACCCGGGCAAGGACTTAAAATTGTAGTGGTCACAATTGAACGCGAGAAGTGGATCGAATCCATACTATATAGTCTAAATAGCCTTTTGTACAAAGAAACGTGACCCTAGGCGGTCAAAGTTCGCCGACAAGGACAACAGTCCTCGTAGACGAAAGTTAGCCGCACGGATTTAAATCACGTAACTTGTTTAAATTTTTACAAAAACCATCCCGAAATATAATATCGTATTATTATATGTATCTTGACTAAAAACTTATCGCATCTGCACGATGCGGTTCCGTTATATCAATACAAAACTCGTTTTTTCGCTACTTCATATAATGCGGCAAAGTATATATTTATACCCAAAATGCGGAATCAGGAGTAGGAAATAACCCGATATGCAGATATATATATCTGAAAAATAAAATTTCCAATCATTTTTTGACCGATCGAAATTACCAGACTTAGCTCGATCCGTTCGGTATATTATTCTATTCTTATATAGAATACGAAAGGACGGATGTTTGGCTCGAGATCTGCAACCAGATCTGTAAGAGAAGGTAGGAGAGTCTATGACTCACTCGGATCTGATTACCTGCTGCGGTACTTCAGCTCGGTATATAGTATACCTACCTAACATTGTACAAAGAGAACCTCAAGTTTTCATAGCACAGTGACTTCAACGATTATAAATACAGTAAATTCAAACGCTATGGCAGAATGTAGGTGATCAGCCGAGGCTTATGAGTAGGAGGTTGCCAATCGATTGGTGACTAACAACGGGGACCAAGGCCATGTTTTCCCAGCTTATAGTATAGCTCGATAAAAGTTTCAGCTGGTAGGTAGGTATATACAATCGAGTCGAGTTCGCGTGTCGTATCTATTTGACGTATGTATTTTTATTCCTATCTTTTTTTTTTTTTTTTTTTTTTTTATATAAATAAAATTATATACTTACCTTACTTTCGCCGTTTTGCTAGTTGGTTGAAAATAAAAATAAATAATAAAACTAATGAATAAGATATAAAAAAAAAAGGTATTTGGATATATTATATTGCAATCGATCGAATCAACAGGTTTGTACAGTTTTTGCCAAGAGATTCGTTATACCCATTGTATATATATGCGTTAGAACATCGTTTTACCTCTTATTTTTAACAAAATTCTAATTAGTTACTATTAATTAGGAATCGTGTTGGGTAACGAACCGCATTTACAATTCTTAGTAGCCTTTCTCAATTCTCGGTGCTCGCCATAGTGGCGAAAGCTGTGAGAGTTACTGTAACGAACTACCTGTGACCCAAACAATACACTCGACGACCTACTGTTAAAAAAAAAAAAAAAAAAATCTCTTAAATAATGCATGAAAATTTCTTTATAGGTTTTTTCTAATTCGCCGAACCTTATAACAGTTCAAAATCTAAAAGACGGAGAATGAATCGATCGATCGTTCGGAATGTATTGACTAATCGAGTTTTTTTTTTTCGACAATTCTTATACGATTCGGGTGAAAAATCGTACGACTTTCGTATGAAACGAATTAAAAAATCGTCGCATGGATATAGTATAATGCATAGATAAATAGACGACAGCGTTACGATTCACATCATGTGTGATACACATTTGAAATAATTTCTTAACTCGGTTTACTTTTCATTGCGAAAGTAGAGAGCAGTAGTTTGAAACTCAGCTTTGAAACATGAGATGCAGTTTTCTATATGATAAATCGAAAGCTACGGGTTTCAACTATCCGCATAGATCAATTTTTACACAAATTAAAGTATGCGATGGCACCATTCCTCTGCAGCCCGAGATCTCATTCACAGATATATATATATATACCTAATGACGTCAAGCCTTGATTCCTGACCTAAGAATAAAGAATAAATAATAAAGAAATGCTTACCTCATAATCTTTCACTCGACAACTATTATACTCGTATAGTCGCCGTTCTTGACCTTAATTTTGGCAATTTCATATCTATATATGTATTTTTAAAAGAAGTAGTCGTTATTTTTTAATTCTTACGATATGATGAATCTCTTCAGAGTCTGGAGCAAGAAAGGCATCTCTTGAGACGGAGACTAGAAGAAGCTCACGACGAGAGTGAAGCAAGAGCTTTAGAGCTACAAGCTGATGTCGAGGCCCTCCGGAGTCAATTAGAAGAACAAGGAGAACGTGCACGACGTGCAGAAAGGGAGCAAACAGCTTTGGTAGCGGAATTAGCCGCTCAAAATACTCGGCTTGCTGATCAGCTTCGAGAAGCTAATAAGCAAGAAGAACAGTTACTAGCTGAGCTCAGAGTCCTTAGAGATAAATGTGCCCTGAGAAGTACAACGCTTCAGGATCACGTCAGCAGCTTAGAGATCCTCAGAGACGAGGTAAACCTAGAGAGAGAAAAAAATTGCACCCATTATATTTTCGACTTTAAAAAAAGACCCATCGAACCATCTTCACCGTTTACCTCGCCGTTTCAGGTTCAAATTGTTTCGGCTCAAAGAACTGAACTCGAAAGAAGATCGCTCGAACTTAGGGAAGAAAGAGCAAGGGCTCTTGCAGCCCAAGAAGAAGCGGAAGAAAGGGCTTTGGCATTGGATCGATTAGGCCACGAGGCCGAACACAGAGCAAGAGTTGCCGAACGAGAAAGGTAATTTTCCTGTAAAATCGTTTTCCACACTGCGTGCGCAAAGTTCGATTTTGCGCACGCTTCGCGTGCATAAAATACAACTCAACGCGCGTTGTGTTAAAAAATAATGAAAAAAATGTATACTGATTAATGTTATTTCCACAGAGATGAACTAACCGCGACTTTGGCTGCGTTGGAAGCCGAACGAAGAGGGAGGTCAGGGTCCATACAAAAACCTCCGAGATCACTACAGGCGGAAATGGAATGTGAAGAAAGCGGAAGTTCTCTTGGTGAACCTGAGGACCTCAAAGCCGAAGTTACTAGGGCCTGTAAACGAATGAGGGAACTATGCGCTCAATTAAGAAGAGGAGAAGATGATTCTGGGCTTCAGAGCGACTGCGATGAATCGATGCTGGTTTTAGCTAATGGTGCAGACATCGAGGTGAGAAATATTGAACACATAACATACTATACATAAAATCGAATTCGAACTATATGCATGGTATTCATTTGCAACACGTAATACTCAAATACTTCGGCTTGAAAAACTTGCCTGCGAAAGGTATTACTATTCGAATTTTCTATTTTTGTCTTTGGTTTTTCTTATAAATGAATCACGCCAGACTATTCGGCCATTACTAAGGTTTCAATTGACGTACTTCAACTTGCACATAATGTGACCACTAAAATCCGCCACATATTATTAGAATAGCTGAAAATCCAATATGCCATACCTATATTATGATGACATGGTACCTTCTCCTCTACTCTATTCACCTGTGCGATCAAATTATTTTTTGAATAACAATTTCGAATAGAAAATGGTTTTTCAACAAGTAATTACAATCTTTAATGAATAAAAATTCAAAAACTGAAAAAACTACTAAATATCTCGATATTTGACTTGGCCCTTTTTTTTCCACAGGCAAACTGCCCTGGAGCATTATCCGAATTAACAGAAGAGTTGTTCAGGTTGGCTCTAGCGGGACGAGGTGCACCTGGAGAATTGGGTCTAGCCGTAGAATTGCACAGAGTTAGAGAGGAGCTTGAACATTCTAGAGAACAGATGAAACAGACTCAGGAGGAGCTGAGACGAAGAGGAGAATCTCTTCTTGATTTGACGAGTAAATTGAGTGTCTGCGAAGCCGAGCTTCGCGGTGTTAGAGAGGAACGAGATAGAGCCAGAGGCGACATAGAAGATTCCGAGCTGACTAAAGACGAAGTTCTTGCTCAAGCATATCAAGTCAGGGACCAGGCTGTGGCAAGGAAAAATCGAGCTGAAGTTGAGCTTGCAAGAACGAGAATTGACGTTCTACAAGCCAACAGTCAACTCATGGAAGCTATTCAACAGAAAATAGAGCTCAGCCAGCAGCTCGAACAATGGCAAATGGACATGCAAGCACTTCTCGACGAACAGGTCAGAAGTAAATTGATGCCATCGAGTGGTCCGGTCAGTGGGAACGGTGATGGATCTGAAATCATCGTACCAGCGAGAAAGAAGAGGAGTGCTGGTGCTTCGAAAAAAATATTTGGACTTTTTTGAAATATGGCAACAAAAAACAAACAACAGCAAAACAACAAAAAAAAAAAAAAAAAAAAGAAGAAAGAAGACTTTTCCACAGGTTTGTAAGGAAGAGCACGTGATTTTAATTCGATAAGTTTCGCGTACAGTGATTTTGAATTCGCGTTTATAAGACTTTGAAAAATTGCCTCTCCTATTAGGGATATTTATTATAGGGGTAACTTTATCACATTTTCACAAGGGAATCTGTGTCTGGGTGTTCTGGGAATACGAAATTTTGCAGCTTTTATATTTACTTTTTACACGATCATATAAAGCACATTACTGAGTCTTGGTTAACGATACGCACTTTCTTTTTTAAATATAATTAATAAATTAGTCGGCTAGCTACACATAGTTGAAGTTACAGGCGTTTAAGGCAACTGAAACCATCAAGTTCTTATAGCGATTCGCAAGCAAGTCTTAAATATCGGCTTAAAGAAATCAGCACACATTGTGCGCAAATTCAATTTCCGTCCATTTTATCTGAAAAATAACAACTAGCTGCTGTATAGTCAATTTTATCAACGATCCTTGTACATCCAAACATTGATTCCCAGATATCGATTGAAATAGTTACTCTATGGACCCTGAAATTGAACGTGCAGATAAACGATTGTCGACTGACTATATTATGTCCTAATAAGTGATTGTAATATTGAATATACTTTCTGCATTTTATGAGTCACAAGTTACGATCAGACATGAGACTCTTATCGAGGTGTGTTTTTGTTACATGGACAAAATGTTAATGATTTTGCATGATACGTAGTAGGCGAAAAGTGTTATGACCGTGTGTATAAGGCCAGGTTTAAAAAGTAACACAACTTAAATTACACACCTACTTCGCGAACATACGATGAGTCAAGATTTCGCCAACGTCCCACGCGAAATTCTTGCGAGCTCTCCTACGTCCCGTGAATTTGTCTGTTTGTCCGTCCCATACACGTGCCTGCTCTCATATATTGTAGTTTGAGTGAAAAAATATTTATTTACCTATAATATGAAATTTTTGAGAGAAAGTTACCGGAGATGTGGCCTTTTACGTTTTAAATAAAAGTGCAATTTTAGATTTAAATATAATCAGGTATTTACCACGTTAAGCATTAGACTGTATTTAAGTATATTAATATGTCTATAGGTAATTCTTTTACTTGACACAGTGAATTTAATCGTAAGAAAACTATCAATGTATTCAAAATTGTAAAGTATTTCACTAATAATAGCGAATGTTATTATACTGCATATTTATTTAATAAAAATTGACTGTACAAATGTATTATATCTTATATAATTTCAACAGACTACATGACGATGATGTGTTTATATACCCATTATATATGTATGTGTCTTGGAAATGCTACAACTTATTATGGTCACGAAAGGAATACACTCGACTTGCTAATTGCTGTATTTAGAATCTATGTAATCATCTACCCACTACGTCACCTATACGCTTGGAAAAAACCTTATTTAATATATTTCTTGCGATTAGTCGGTCTCTCCGCTAACTCAATCCGAATCAAGGTGAGTGTTCATGATTATATGTTATTAGAGAGTCAACAGAATGTCAGACTGAAGCTTGATGCATCATCGTTACTTTCTTTCCACAGTCTGGTGTCGAGAAAATTAATATTCGAGTAGCAGTATAAAATACGGTAAAATATGACGAGTTATTTGAATATACTCCAATCACAATCGAAACGTCAGAAAATAAAACCAGCTGCTGATGTCACCTTAACATATACACACTTCCTACACCGATATTTTTCTCATTGGACAAGTATACCTAGATGTCTACATGCATATACGATAGAAGTTTGAATTGAGCTATCAGAAAGTTGAACTTAAAAGTCTTGCTGCTTAAATGTCAAAGTAAAACGTGAAAAAAGAATTATTTTTTATCTATTCATTATAGTATGTCCATTTTGTATTTATTCATTAGTATGCCTATTTCTGTTTATTCATTACTATGCCTTGTTATGTGTCGTGTGTTTATATGACACCTTTAAGTGGACCATGATTTCCCAAGTATTTTTACGAATTTGAATTATTTCAAATCAATTCCCGCACAATTTTGGCGGCAAAAGTAGTTCACCACCATGATATTGGGGCCGCCACCTTCTAGATAATTTACAAATAATGAAATTAACATACGGGCGCCTAATCGTTTGCCGATCGTTTGCCTCCTCGCAGTCGAATACACGAATTACTCTTGCCGAAGAATGTCTGTCCGCCTTGATTATATGCAATTTTATCTACAGAACAGATGTGCGAGTTCCGTGTGATAAGGTGTACAAGTGATCACTGCAAACATAGTTTATTCATTCGACCGCGAGGTGGCGATACCATTTGACACCTTGTTGGCAAGACGAGCCGGCTCCGTATCATAGAGATATAAAAGATAGAGTACGTGAGCCATAGGAGCGTATACAAGTGGAAGCCAGCACGGGATAGAGAGAGAGAGAGCAAGTAGTACGTCGGATTTCTCTGTTTAATCACGCATGCGCCAGCCATAGACTCTATGTAGTAAGCCCTAAACTTACTAACTGCGCATGCGTCATTAGACAGAAAATACCGACGTACTACTTGTCTCTCTCTTTCTATTCCGTGCTGGCTGTATCGGCCGACTCACGCACTCTATCTCTTATATCTCTATGCTCCGTATTAACTAATGTCTGGTTTATGCCTGGTTTATGCACCGCCGTAACTTAACTTAATTTAAGGATTGACCAATCAGGAAGCTGCTTTAGCTACGCGCCAGGTGAATCGAGCCTTCTTATTGGTCAATCCTTAAATTAAGGTAAGTTAAGGCGCTGCATAAACCAGGCATTAGCAGGCAAATAAATTTAGTTTATTTTTAAAATAAGAGACAAATATACTTCACTGAGCTATCGCTCTCGGCGCGCCCCCCACCACAGCAGTGAGCGTTCCAGTTCTATAGGCCCGGCCACGCTCAAATCGGATCGCAGTCGCAAACGCAAACGCAGTGATCTGACGCTCTTGATTGGCTTAGCTTTGGACAAATTTTTTCAACAACCAATCAGGAGCGTCAGATCACTGCGTTTGCGTTTGCGACTGCGATCCGATTTGAGCGTGTCCGGGCCTTATCTACATTTCAACGCAGACGCAGGCGGAAGTACGACGATCTGCACCGACAACGGCGCCATGTATAGCGTAAACCACATTTTAGTTTGAAGATAGGACTCCTTCTACTCCATGGTCGTGAAAGGAAGAGAGAGAGAGAGAGAGAGAGAGAGAGAGAGAGCGTGTTGGAATGAGAATAGTGGGATTCCCAATTTTACAATATACATCGTGGGCAGTTAGCAAAGACGGAGAGACTAATTTTCACCGAAACGTAAAGTAATTCTACTTGCAACGTGGAAACAATGATTAAATCCGAACTACAATTGATTTACATTGGCATGGTACGAAATGCAATTGCAAGGTAGGAAACTTATATAAAAATAACCGAACTTTGCACACTACAGTACTAGGTATGATTTGAATAGTTTATCAGTTTGAGTCACGATGGAATAGGTTTGATGAATTCTCTAACAATTTTAATATCACCAAGAGTGGAAACACCTTACGAGTCGTCACATATATACGACATGCTATACGTCTCATGTTTGCCTTATAAACACACAACTTCCTTGAAATGATTATACCGGACCAAGTCTTTAGTTATGTGCCTAGGCGCAGGTATATTCACAAATCTAACCTCTTAATGCCGATCTGAAAAGAAAGTAAACATTCAATTGGTATCATCTATTAGCGTTTTCACTTGGGACGATTTTTGCTGAACTAGTGCTGAACTGGTGTAGTGTAGCTGCTTTCGTCTCTCTCTACCTAGAAGGAGTGAGAGTGACAAATAGAGTAAATTCTGCGCCAGTTCAGCGCGGTGCACGAAAAATTGTCCCAAGTGAAAACGCTATATCACCTCACTATCATATGGAATTAGCTAACGATACAGTCTTCATCGACATCTTTTTAATTGACTCTGCTTAGCATCAGCCACGGATTAATATAATCCAGTAGCCAATAAAATATAACTTTATTACAGATGTATGAGTTTTAACTAAGCGGAACATCGCATTTTATCACCGAATAGTAACTGTTTCAACAGTCACATACAAGTTCGATAGAATGGATCCACATGATCGATTTATGAAACATCGCACGTTAGAAGAGAAATATTTTCTTAAACGCACTTCAAAGAATTCAGATACTTTGGTCCCTTTGGTATCATCGTTCCATAAAATTGTGCGTGACAATTATAAATACGCAGATTCTGTGCGAATTCTAGAAACACTGCGCACTGTACTTTGTTCATTCTACCAACACAAGAACAATCCTGTAGTGTATGCGAGAGCCTTCAATACACAACTTAGTTTTTATCCAGTCAATCAGCTAAAGGTCAATGAAATACAGAAGATATTATATACTCAGTTGAATGCCGCTCCATCTTTATATTCAGTAGAAGTATCTTTGGTATTAGACATCCTAATTCTACATATGACAATTTTTTCTGACGAAACTACAGTTTGGAATGATTTAGAAGACTTACAAGGTAACATTTTTCCTTGCCTTGTTAAAAAAAAACAGTTAAAGCCTATTGATATAAAATTGATGGACTGTTATATGGATAGTCTTCTTCTACTTCAAAAAACCTCGCAGACCACTGAGAACCTGAAAGGTGTAAAAGTAACGGCATCATTTCTTAAAAATGTAGAAATATGGTTAACATTAAAAGATCACAAGGACTGTCGATTACTGACCCTGATTCTGCCAAAACTTATGAAACTCATCCCTCAAAGTGAAATTCTCACAAAAGTATGGAAAATGATTTTTAAATCGAAAAATGATCCCCTTTCCATGCTATGCCAAACTGCTGATATATGGTTTCCAATTCAATCTGATTGTAATGAAGCGCTCGTTAACCAAGCTATGGAAGAGCCATTTTGGTTGGCATTACTGAAAGGACTGTTGAGCCCCATGCTCCAGCAGCGAGAGGAAGCTTTGACGCTTATTAAAAGGTTTGTTGATTTTGCTGACATACATACCAGCCCAAACTTGGAATTGGGCAGCTATCAAGAAATTAAACCGCTTCTATGTATTGGAAATGAGTCTCAGCAAGCATCGTTCAAGGAAAATCTGAAGAATTTTTTCTTAATAATAGAAGCTACCGAGAGAAAGCGAAAGCACTTAGCTACACCACTTTTTGGATGCATTAAAACTTTGCACAACACACCACTGGACCAAGGGAATTGTCAGACTGGCGTGCACATTGCATGGATTCGTTGTGCTTTTACGCGAATTCTACAGCACGATGATGAGGACATAGTAAAATGCGGATTACTGAACTGTTTCACACTTGATCCAGAGCTCTACAATGACGACTTCTTGGGTGTAGTTCTCGACGCACTAAACAACATCAAGTTATATGTAAATCATGCAGACCAAGAAGAACCAACTGTTGTCAGAGAGCTCATCAACTTACTGAACAATGCTGAAACAAAAAATGGTGACTTGGTAAACAGATTGGTGGTAAAGACCTCGAAAATGACATGGGACGCTGTGGCCTTACACTATGTTATTCATGCACTGTCCATGGTCAAAAGAATCTGCAGTTTCTGGCAAGAAGTTGAACTAGAAGCCGTTAAATCATTAGCAGAGTTCAAATCAAATATCCACTGTCGAATACTTCGTATTGGATCACAGATCGAGCTTCTAGAAATTCTGACACATTACGTTACTCAATTGCCAGACTTGGTGGCAGTAGCAGATACACTGTCAGCATTTTCCACGGGTGAAGTTCTGATCCGAAGTCAACTGTCTTGGAAACGAATATCTGCTTGGTTGTCGAAAATGGTAAAAGAAGAGGAAGCTCTAAATTTTCTTGAAAAAATCTGCGAACAATTGACAAATGAAAGCTCTGAAGGAAACCTTACCATGAAATCATTTGCGTTGATAATCATGCTCTTCCATGACGGACACCTTATTCTGAATTCTAAATCGTGCCCTGGGCTTACAACATTACGTAACCTACTGAACTGTTTAATCGGAGCAGATTCCAGACCTTATGCCAATACGAAGTTACAAGCAAGATCTATTGAACTCATCAATCAGCTGTTGGGTTTTACAACATCAAAAGATAACATTCTCTGTGAACTTATCTCCAATTATGTCGACGCAACACTGCGATTGACATTGAGGTATCTACGAAAATCATACGATGAAGCTTATAACATTGATACGTACGTATCAATAACACAGCAAATTTTTGGAGCAAAGAGTTTGATTATTTCCAAAAGAAACGCACTTAATCACATTGAGAGATTCGAAATAGAGTCATGGAGTATTATCGACGATGGAGGGTGGAGTAACAATGTGCAAAGATTGTTTGGCATTAAAATATTGTATGCTTGCCTAAAAGCAGAAAGTACGAAACTCAAAAATTACAAATTTATTGGACCGTTACACAAGACCTATAGATCTTTTAAGCTGCAGTCTCCTGAGGGCACAGTAGGTCTCAATCCACATTCCGATAAAAGTCGAAATTTGGCTAGCAATATTGCAGCTGAATATCATAAGTTGGTAGCAGACCTGTTCCACGAGTATCTTACAGATGAACTAGTTGACGAATGGATACCAGATATAAATTGGATCGAACAAGTTTTGTATCTCCTTGAAGTTGGTAGTAAAGATATACTTGTATCACTGATCGGAATATTATCGCAACTATTTTATAAAGGAGTCATCATAGAAACCGACATTGATAACTTCAAGTCAGCTACAAGACTATGCTGGAAATCCATACTTGAATCCAATGAATGTCAGTCAGCATTAGAGGAATTCATTGATTTGATATTCAGTTCACCATTCCTCGAGTGTAAGGAAACTAGAGAACTGACAATGGAGGTAAATGCATTAAGTAAATATATTCCAGAATTAATTTGCGGTTTCAGGTCGTAATAAATGCTAAAGATTTTTATAGATCGTGAGCAGATGTTTTCACAGTGTTGTTGAACCATAATGATTTGTTTCTCCTAGTGCACTAACGAAATGTTGGACAAAGCAGACCAAATTCCCGAACTAAGCATATCTTTGTTGAAAGGTTTGAAACAAGCTAAAGTGCAATACTTGCCTGACTTCTACAATGCTATAATAGCCTGTTTGCTTCATCGAACTGACCTGAATCCCGACCAAATAATCGAACTTCAAACCCGTTCATATATTCTTGATTGTTACCAGGCGGTATATCCAGACTCCCTTTCTAACATGTGAGTCAATTTATAGAACTGTTCAACTAGACGGAATTCATGTTACAAAGTGTTCATTCTACATACCACCAAAATCTATTGCAGGTGGAAGCCGTGTTTGAAAAAGTTAATTCTACATACCACCGAATACCAATGCAGACATTTGAAATAATATTTGTTGAATAATAGAATATGATTTTTTCCAGGAACGCAAATACGAATGCGGTAATAAGAGCACACGCAATTACATTATTGCATAAGATGATCACCGATGATCCAATGCATGCAGCGAAATTATTACCACTGATTGTTGCAAAACTAGTTGAAAGCCAAACAAAAGTTCCGCAGATGCATCGCTCCGAAAATCGGATTATGCAAGTTTTGCTAGTTCTACAACCAATGTTGGAAAACGTTAGTGAACACAATCAATTTAATGATAGTTACCGATTTTAAATTTGTTCGTACTTAGATTCTCCTATTGCATGGGATACTTAAAGTGCTGAGTAAGAATTATGTGCAAGACACCTGTAGCATAATATGAACATAAATGCAATGTATTTACAGAAATCTGACGGCAAGTTGTCATCTAACAACATAAAAAAAACGTTTGTTTTTGCAGGATGACATTGAATCACTACATTCGTTGATATTTAACATGTCAGAAAGTAGTCAGCCCAGTATCAGAATTATGCAAGAATGGCTCCTTATTAGAATTTATCTTGAGAGCGAAACCTTACGTGCTAAAATATGGGACTCATTTGATCAGGTCAGTCAACAGGTAGCGTAATACTCTAGAAATATTTTCGAGAAATCGCTGATGCTATGGTAAACGATCAATCAATAACAGGGATGTTAAGCTTTCAAACGTCACAGAAATTCAACAGTATTCTTTTCGAAGGCAGTGTCTATAAGCTTTCTTAATACAATATATATATTTTCTTGACACGGATAAAGAAATACGAAATCATTTGAAATCTTCACGATCATCCATTTTCTTTCCTCCCTGGCTGCCTTTTCCTTGTCTCATTTTATCTTGTCAATAAAATCTTAGATCCTATCGAGGCTGCTTCAAGTTAGCTTACCCCACTGGAAACCTCTCTTGATTCCAGCTGCAGAATTGACCAGAATTTTCATCGATAAGACTCATGTATAACAAAATATTTCCTCCACAGGGTCAGAAAAAGTATGTGGGTAACCCATGTTCTTTAATGAGTGTTGTATACCACGTGGCCCGATTATTACAATCGGATTCGCAACTGAAGTTGATCAATTCAGCATTCCAGTACATCGTGCCATATTGCATGGCGCAACAGTTCAGTGTGCGTTCGTATGCTCAGGTGAGATCATTTACGAATATGATTGTACACTTTACTTCATAGTCGTCGTCCATCATTACTCTGAGATCAGTGAATCCAATTGTCCAGTATAGAACTGAAATGATGATTCTCTTGAATTTAGTAGATGTGAAACATATTAATTCACATTATAAGATGTGGCTAAATTATCTGTGCATCCATACATAGGTAGTAGTGTCCAGATTGTACGATTTGGCAACTGAGATGTCCTACTCAACGTTGACGGAAAAGTACAGAGAGGTCTACATTCTTTTATCGAAAAGCTTGAAAGATGAAAGTTCGAATCCAATCTCAATGAAGTTACAGAATGAATTTCGTCTAGGAGTTATTAACCCAATTGATGACTACAGTTTGAAGGTATATATTTTATCACGCTGTAGGATTGGAACAATGTCCATATCGTAATTATATATTATCAATCAAAGTGTGATCATCATCCGTTTCTAGACCATATTTCACGACTTGCCAAGATTTTGGAAGGTTTCTCTGGACGAATACATTACACCGCACATGTTTGAAAAATTTGGCTTCAAAGAATCTAATAGCCACCCATTGAAACTTTTGAATCTGAATAATGATATGAACGAAGCTCCAGTTTCTGAAGACGTGCTGGAATCTTCTGGAAGTGAGTTAATGTCGATCACTACTACAGAAGTCTCATGATTTGTATGAGTAATGTCTTCATCGCAAAGTCCTGTAATTGCGAATATAAATCAACTTGTTTTCTCATATTTTTAATTTATCTGTTACACTTCATTCATCATTTAAACAGATGGAGGATCAGAAACAGGTGGCATTAATAGTAGTGAAGATCGCTCTCACAACATCCAAAAGACATTCCTCTTGTTGAATGAAGTGACGCCGAATGAACCTGGTGGAGTGCCGGAGACATTGATGTCTTGTCAGAATACCTCGATGGCAGACAATAGCATTATACTTGTCGCCTCACTAATTGATGAACGATTAAATCTCAGTAGCCTTGGCAGGACCTGCAAGATACTTGGAGCTGGAAAATTCGTTGTGTCATCCATCGAGCACACAGAGGTCAAGCCATTCCAGGGCTTCAGTGTTCTGACTGAAAAGCCAATTCCTCTTGAAGAAGTATGCAATGATATTGTTAAATGTTCTAGATATTCGAGTGAACATTGACAAGACATTCATGCACTAAGTACTTGATCTGTGCAAAAGTACAAGACATGATGAAAGTACCTCAAGTTTTAGTGTATGAATGAAATTCTGAAGATTGATATAAATATTATCATCATTTTAGGTCAAGCCAGATCAGTTGCAGCAGTATTTGTTGGAAAAAAAGCAAATGGGTTATCGATTGGTTGGTGCTGAACAAACAGTCAATACTACAAGCCTCGTGGATATGAAGTTTCACCAAAAAACTGTGCTATTGCTGGGGTGAGGCAATACAAATCAATTCTCCATGTCAAATGAATCCTGGTGAATTTTAATTTTCGCTATGGTTTCATACTTTTTCTTTCTTCTTTCGGTATAGCAATGAGACAGCAGGTATCCCAGTCAATTTGATTAATCTACTGGACGACTGCATAGAGATCCCTCAAGTTGATGGAATTTCATCACTCAACATCGATGTTACCGCGGCAATCTGCTTGTGGGAATATTCTAAGCAACACCATTGCCCGTAAATTTATTTCGGCGCTGCCGAACCTCCCTCTGTCAAGCAAATCAGCGTCATTACACAGAATTTCATCCAACCCATCGTGCATTTTTTTTAAATTGTGTGACATCTTTGTACAATGATAAAATATCATTATAATATGTTAATCTATTGTGAAAAAAACTAAAACTTCTATTTTTTCTAAATAAATATGAAACTATTTTGATTATATTCAATCCTCGCTTAATTCCTATCAAATCCTATAACTTGACCCTAGGTCAGTGAATGATGGCGTAAGCTATACCTAGTGCGCTGCTTTATAATGTTTAGCGAATAGGTTGTTAATTAATTCTATGTTTCATATGCGCGTTATTTTTGATACCGACTTTATTTCCTTTCAGTTCAGATATTACGACGTAATTATGAATGAAATAAAAGTCGGGTATTTTATTCAACCTGCCCCCGCATTCTTTCGTCTCGCCACTATTTTTCATTGCGTTCATGAACGTAGTATATAGAGAAGGCAATTTTTTTTTTATAGTTTCTCCGAACTCTCTCATGAACCACCTGTAGAGACCCACCGAATATAATAGAACGGTAGTAATTTTTTACCCGCATTCTTTTGTCGCCTCACTATCTTTTCATTCATACTTTTCGAGCGCTTCCGCATTCTTCTGTAAAACTACTATCATTTCATTCATATTCATAAAGGATGCCAAATAGTATCGCCATCTCGCGGTTGAATTTATGAACTATATTTACATCCAACATGATTGCTCCTTATTATACGCAACCCGTATAACAGTCCTGTAGATAAGATTGCATAAATGAAACGGACGTCATGCCGACAGGGTATACTCAGCGTTGCCAGTGTTAGTACATTTGTACTAGATCTAGTACTTTAAGGATCCTGTTAGTACGTTAGTACGACGAAATGATATCTAGTACTTTTTTTAATCTGCCTACAATTTTCTGTATTTACGTTCCATTTTTCCGTGTTTCATTCATCTAGTATTTTCCGACTAGTTAGACTCATTGCAATAGCATAATTTATGGTTTGGTTGGACAGCAGAGAAAATAAACTGCCATTCAAATTTCAACTTCTGCGTAATTGCCGCCGTTTGCGCCTCACGATTAAAAATGAAGTGACGCTTTATTATTACCTATACCATTATGACAATTATCACACATGGATGTAAACCACTGTAAACCAATCAAACAGGTGAAAAGTCAGCTCCAAAGTACTTTAGCGACATCTTGTACGAAACTCAACTAACTAGTACGTTTTGGCAGCGCCATCTGATACGGATAAAAATTTTCTACTGGCAACGCTGGGTATACTACTGTACTGATTAGAGAAAAAGCGAGGTCTTTTTCTATTATGAAGACATTAAAAATTTTAAAGGTCGATACTTTATGTCGATGACATAGACTGAATTTAAAAAAAATAGGATTTTAATCTTTAACCTCATTTTACTACATACCTAAAATCTGTTAAATTTAAAGAACCCCGACAAAAATGATGAAAATTGTCCGTTCGATATTGAGTTGAATCTAACCTACATAATAAAAAAGTTCCGAAACTTGGGATTTAAATGAATAGATTCTCTCCGCAAGCCTCCTTGTGATCTAAAGCATCTATCATTGTAGTCTCCCGAGATTTAAATCACGTCTTTAATCTCCTCGTGCCAAATTAAGAACAGTATACTGATCACGTTTTCAAAAGTATTTATTCTCTCTTTATCCATCTCGCAAAATAAGAGCTTTAAAATCCGCGGCTCTGTGACGATTTGAGAATGGATGATCTCGGCAGTGCGTACGCGCCGACGCGATGTCTTCGTAATAGCTCGTCACCAAGGTCATCCGGTGTCATTCAAGGGTTATCGGACCTTCAGTTTAACACTCGCAAATATTATTCAGTTTCTGACCGTTGCTCCCGATTAAATAAAACAAAATGTTTCCGAGGCTAATGAAACCCACCGTTGCACTTGTACAACAAAGTACAAAACAGCTGTCAACCAGTTCTCAGGTAATTTAACATATTTTTTTCCTTTTTTTTTTATTTATACCTCATTCTACTTAATTTTCCTTTTTTTACATAACTTACTCACTTCGGATATTCCAAACCAGAATATTTCCATTCTTATTCCATTATCGCCTTATTAACATATCGCTCATTTGTTCAAGAGTCTTTCAATATCTTCGTTCTTTTTTTTTTTCTATTTAAATCAAACTTTAGTATATAAGCCATATATTTCATCTCACTTATCTATTTCAACAAACGCCTTTGATTATGCAACGATTCTTTAGAAACTTATTTTCCTCAGACTTTTTTTTCCTCTAATTGTTAATCTATACTAACAGATCGTTTTGCAAGAACTCATCTTTGTACTTTACAATTTATTTGAATTAAATATATTTAAATTATTTCAGTGAAAAGACGAGCAAAAACTTTAACTACATATGCTATTATGTCTTTTTTGGGAAATATGTTCACTTCCAATTTAATTTTTTTTCTCAAATTGTGGAATTTTTAGGAAAGAAGAATATATAGATATATAGAATATAGAATATATAGAATATATAATATATATTGGTTTCTTATTTCTTTTACTATAGCGCAATGCCAAAGTCGCGGTCATGGGAGCGAGCGGAGGTATCGGTCAACCGCTATCGCTGCTGCTTAAACAGTCTCCGCTTGTTACGGAGCTTTCTCTTTATGATATTGTGAATACTCCGGGAGTAGCTGCCGATCTATCTCACATCGAAACACCCGCTAAGGTCAAGGCCTTCAATGGAGCTGATCAGCTGAAGGATTCTCTCAGAGGAGCACAGGTGAGTTTTGATTATTTGGTAAAATTTGAAATGGTCAAATGGAAAATGCAAGAATATTTAATAATTATTGCCTTGTAGCTGAGAAGTTGGGAATTAAATCAATGAGGATTGATTAATTCTGGAAATGTGTGATAATCGTTATTAGACCACAGCATTGTAAATTGATCAGAGAATTTAAATGTATTTAATAAAAACAGTGGAATTTGATTTAACAATTGCTATTTTTTTCTTTTTTTTGTCAACTAGGTGATAATAATCCCTGCCGGAGTTCCCCGCAAGCCAGGAATGACTCGTGACGATCTTTTCAACACAAATGCCTCAATCGTTCGTGATCTTGCTGCCGCTGCTGCAGAAGTTGCGCCTAAAGCTTTTATCGCTATTATTTCCAACCCTGTTAATAGCACCGTGCCTATCGCCAGTGAGATCTTCCAAAAGGCTGGAGTTTATGATCCCAACAGAATATTCGGTGTTACTACTCTCGATATCGTTAGGTCAAACACTTTCATCGCCGAAGCTAAGGTGACTAGGAAGAATCATTTGCTTCAATACTTTCAGACTTAGGTGTTTTTTTTTTTTAGTAATTCAATGAAATCTGGAACCAAAGTATTAAAACGTAACTGTTCTCAGTACTCTGCATAAGTCTGTAGACGTTATTTAATCAATTCATCGATCATAATTAACTTCATGAAATCTGATAACGAAAGATATGACGAAATAGAATACGGTGTGCAATCAATTCTTCATCACATTCTATCTTTCTTTTTTTTTTTCAATGTTTTACACAGGGCTTTGATCCGTTGAAGACCAATGTTCCCGTGATCGGAGGTCACAGCGGAATTACGATCATTCCACTTCTTTCCCAAGCCAAACCCCAAGTCTCTTTCCCTGACGATCAGCTGAAGGCATTAACGGAAAGGATTCAAGAGGCAGGAACAGAAGTCGTTAAGGCTAAGGCTGGAACCGGCTCTGCTACCTTATCTATGGCCTATGCTGGCGCTAGATTTGGAATCGCTCTTATCCGAGCACTGAATGGAGAACAAAATATTATTGAATGTTCGTACGTCAGGTCTAACGTTACCGAAGCAAAGTATTTCTCTACTCCAATTCTTTTGGGCGTAAGTATTTTATTTTATTCCTTTTTTCTTTTTTCGATATTAACAATTCTTGGTTGACTTTTGTTTAGGAATCATTATGTTAGTATTTTTAATCAATAAAACTTTATCGTTTATTTTATATTCCACAGAAAAATGGCGTTGAGAAGAACTTGGGTCTTGGAAAGCTGAGCAGTTTCGAATCGAAACTTCTAGAAGCCGCAATTCCAGAACTTAAGAAGAATATTCAAAAGGGTGAAGATTTCGTAAACAAGAAGTGAAGCTGTTGATATTATATACCAATTAGAGCGTCGAAAATAAATCAATCAATTAAATAGATACCGATTACTTCATACCACAATACTCTTCAAGCGCTATGTACACAATAACTCCAAGAATGTCATTACAGCATTTAATCTAGAAAATGCATGATATATATATATACAATATGTTACATTAAATTATACAATTAAATTAATAAAAAAAATCCTGAAACTAGATTACGCTGAGTTATAATTTCTTATCCTTACCGAAGCACTTCTTTCGTACATTTCGAATCCTCTAGAAAAAAGTTCACATCATTTTTTAAAAACTAATTAGATTGTATTATTTATTTATTAATAAATACTTGCAATATGCGATGAGCTCTTGATTAGACTTCGCGGAGAGACAAACCATTTGAAACACTGCCACCAAGACAGTGTGTAATGAAAAAAAAAAAAGCAGCTACAATAAACATTGAGAGTTCAGCTTACTTCGGGACGTCCCAAATGTCTCATCAATGTCAAAGAATAACAACAGTCACATTATTTGATCATAGACACACGTTTGAGACACAAACATTTACACCGAGTAAGAAAATGTAAGTAAACAGAGGTTTCTAAGTAATCTAAAAGTCAGCGAGTAAGTAATAAAAATTGTTTGAACTAAACTTGATCGTAGCAAAGTTCTGAAATAGGAAATTCAAACATCCTGTGTCGTAAACTCTACAACGTAAACATTGAGATTTCAAGCTCAAGGTAATCCACATCAAATACTTCCTAACACATTCAAGTACCTTTATAATTGACGGAGTAATTTAGACAATTTATCTCTGCAATTAGGGAATATAAGTGTATTTCAATCTAGTAATTTTGGTTGTTTATTCTTATAGTGTATCACGACCATGAATATGTATTTATAATTACGTCCGTGAGGACTATTACTGGACAGGATCTGTCATTTGAATTTATCCGACTTAACAGACATAAGGATATGAACATTCAGAAGATCATAATGTATGAAGGGCTCGCAAAACTAGTTTTTTCAAGTGTTCTTATTTTTCAATACTCTATCATTCCTTCTAGCATTTAATTGGTGGCTACAGTTCTCTTAAGAAAAGTTTCCAAAATGACGAGGCGCAAAAATCATAGGCGAACGCGCCGTAAGCAAGAAGTCAAAGAAACACTCGACCAGTCATCGAGAGACCCCTCCTGCTTTGTGATGAATAAGTCCGATGCTGATATCGGAAATAATAGTCTTGACTCGACCTTAGAAATGGATCCGCACACTCCTGATCGTAATCTTCGAACTCCAGAAACGGTGATGGACAATTCGCAAACTTCAATTGATCCATTGCATTACAAAGACTTGAGTCCAAAGATAATTGGAAAAGTACCTAAGATCAAATTGGATCTAGACATACCAGATTGCGACACCGAACCAATTTTTGAAATAGAACCGGCGAAGCTAGATTTAACTTTGGAAAATGTTAAGTTGGAGAAGCTGAGTTCTGCTGATAACTTTGCCAACTTGGAAGATATCAAAGTCGAACCTATTGACACCAAATTGGATGATTATTTACTGGATAAAACTGTGTCTATTGATAATACAATGATGATGAATCTAGAAACTGAACGTACTAGATGGAGCGAGAATTATTACAGCACAACTAATAGTTTGCCAACCTGCGACGTACCTGTTACGGTTTTTAGTAGTGTTAACAGAAATCGCTCTGAAGAGAAAAATTATCATTGTGATGATTTTAATTACGCAAACAAGCGGAACGACTCCAAGCGTCGCGGTTTAGAGGAAAATACATCCTCTGGTTCAAAGAGTCAAGCAAATCATACGAATACCAGACGCTTCACTTTCGAAGGCATGCAAAAACCAGAATATCATATAACTAGTGAAACCTTGCTCATAGAAGATGCGAATGGGCATAAAGAAAATCAGATACTCGCGAACACCAAACAGTTGAAAATTTTGAAAACAAGCTCTGAACCGGAAAATCTACGAGCGCAGAAATACATGAATAAAAAACAAAGTAGCACAAATTTGTACAATGAATTTGGTAAGCCACAGCCAATGTATTCTGGCAATGGGAATGCCGACTATCTGTTAAAGACAGATATGAACGATGAAATGAATTGTTCACGGAGCAGTTCGCCACCAGCGAAACGAAGTCGCACTGCATTGCGATTTGAGAACGAGATCCGGCCTAGAACAAGATCATTAATAACACACCCTCCAACTTTCAATTTCTTAAGTAGAGGGACAATTTCTCTGATTGAGGATGATAGCGATTATGCCAAGGCTTTGAAGACACCCTGGAGTAGCTCCTCCTTTTCACCAACATCCGTTGAACTGCCTACGGTATCCGATCTAGATGGAAAGGCCTCAGGGTCAGAGGTAAACAAGACGATTTCTACTTCTGTGGTGAATCAAAGCTTAAATTTCGTCATATTTATTACAGATGGTGGAGTCCCAGGTTCTTTGTTGTGAGCGTCCTCACACCGAATGCATACATTGCACTCAAACGACAAAACCACCCGATATGCAGGTCCACATTTTAACAATACCGTTTATCAAGATTACAGAGTTCTGCTCATGGCTTGCTAAAAAATTAATTGAATTATTAAGAAAGGTGAGCATACTTGTGGCCAGATATTTCTTTCGCAATTATGAATATTGGAATGCCCAAGCAATTCAAATCGCATTTTATTTCAAAGGGAAGCGCATGGTTCCGTGGAACAATGACGATGAATTTACAGCAGCAATCTGCTCCACATCCAGATACATCTATATTCGTCAACGACCTTTCTCAATTAGTCACAACAATACGCTGTGATAACGATCACACGGTATCTATTTTAAGCGAGAAGGTAACACATCTTTCCGAAGAGTTGGTTCAGGTACTTTACTTTTGTTTGTGGACTAAGTTCTCGGTAATAAGTAACGACAAAATATTCTAAAACATCGTTTTTGCTGTTTAAAAATATTTTGGATAGATATGGCATCTGTAACAACTTGGCACTATCAATGACTGACATTTTTGTAGGTCCGTGTGCACAGCGAAACAACTCTGGCAATGTTGACTACAGAACTTAGCGGCATGCGTGAAGCCAATAATATTTTAACAGATCAATTAAAATCGCTGCACAGCGCGTTGGATAAAATACAATCAAAACCGTCTTTATCAGCTCCGCCACCACCACCACCACCACCACCACCTCCACCTCCTCCTCCTCCGTTGCAGCTACTTACTCCAACGACCCCAAATAGTAGCAGAAGCATCAGAACACCAAATCGAAAGTGTTCTACTCCGCTAGAGCAGAGCAGACCAGCAATAACTGTTGAAGATCTGTTGAAAGTTACGTTGAAAAAGGCACCACGCAACGTCAAGGTAAAGTTAAAAATTTTGTGAACATTCTTCTCTGACTTTTGATTAAATTAAGTATAAAAAAATTCATTCTGACACTCTGCAGGTAAACAAATCAAACTCGGCTGCAACTCCGAGAGGTCCGGCGGTATCTCTGGATATGTTGCGTAGTGTGAAACTAAAATCAGCTAGGCGTAGATCAATGGACCAAAATTCAAGATCTCCAAGAAGTATGTCATTGTCTATGAGATCTCGTCCTCCCCCATCTCTAAGTTTGTCTCCTATAATGTCAGGAAAGGAGAGTCCGCTGAGTAGAATCTTGAGACAAGTGGATCCCAATAAACGTGGATCAAAGCGGGCTTTATCCAGTCCTACTCACAGTGAAGCAGACTTAACAAAGGACAGTCCGCGTACTTTTAGCATAGCAAGACACAGCAAGTCCCATACAGTAATGTTATAAGAAATATCATACGGTGTTTACAATACGTCAGGTACAATGAACAAGTGAAATTAATGAATATGTACGTGGAAATATAAACGCGTGAAAAGAGGTAAGTTGCATTTTGAGAGCAGACTGTAACTTAATCGGATATACTAATCCAGACTTGAATGAAAGGAAATTTTTTATTCATTGACAAGGACTTCAGGACAAGTCCATCGCTATGAATTATTGACAAAATTTTATTTATAATCAAAAAAAAAAAAAAAAACTATTTATTTTTTATTCAAGTGCTTACACCGAATTTTGAAAATTTTTTATAACAGATTGAATGTTCCTACGAAGATTTGCTTTTGTAGTAAGATAATGCGTTTTGATATTTCTTTATTGTATACGTTATTATAATATGTATCATCTTGTGGGAAGGAATGATAAAGATTTGATGATAACATAGTCGACCGTACTTTAGTCATGTGAATTATACAAAATAACTATCTTGATCTGAAATGCTGTAATTAATTTAATTTATCTTATTGTACTGATTTAAATAAAAAGAAGTTTTCAGAATAAAACACATCTTTTAATTTGAAATATTATATCTGCTTAGCATATTATAGCTTATTACTCTCAAAGCTTTGCAGCTAGACTATCTCAGATTCTTAAGAGTAAACTCGTGTCATTGTAACTGGATTCTAACACGGGTCTCAGTTCCTTTCTACGTATAATCACTTTGAACTGATAAGCGACCATGGTCAAAGCCTGATATGTGATTTAGTCTTTAGATAAAGTTGGATCACACTCAGCTCTACTTACTATCAGTTCTAAATAAATATAAACGTGTTTCGATAGATAATAATAATTCTAGAGGAATTTAACTGCAAGCATATTGCTCTCTGTTAGAAAATCTTCCCGATTCATTGAGAGAATGATTATAATAAAGGATAATCATGATCATTTATTTTCGTGAAATTTAAATAAATGACAAAGCCATAAAATAGACAGTAATAATTACTTTATTTTCAGTTTTCATGTGTGGCTTTACAGGAAAAGTCATACTTGGTGTAATTGTATTAATTTTCTAATACAGAGTGAACGCATGCGAATTCCGAAAGATGATATTCTGTTCCTAAAAATTTTTTTTTCTTCATCGAATTGCGTGTGTGTGTTGCCTACATCGTCAGCATTGGCATTTCTCTCTTGTTTTCATGTATTATTGTATATGTATTTGTTTTTTGTATTTTCTTTTCTTTTCTTTTTTTTGTATTTTGTTTATAGATTTAATTATTATATGCCTTGTGGTATTTAATAATTTTACAATATTCAACGTTTCACTATTGCAAAAGTTATTCTTAATTACTTCATTCGGCTCCTCATACAATTAAAATTATTATTATTAATATACTTACTTATGGTATTATCAATATTATTTAATGTTATTCTTTGTAATATATTTATAATATAATTATTAATTAATATTACTGCTATAATACTTAAATGTAGGGGCACGCCACACACCAATTTTTACAAATTGTTTGTTTCTTTCTTCAGTTTTTTTTTTTTTTCTTTTTTTTGTATTTTTTTTTTTTTTTTCATTTTCATTTTTTTTTTTTTGTTTCTTTTACTGTTTCTTTGAAGCATGCCCGGTGTCCGTCTTGAAAGCGTACGCTCAATTCAAACTCTCAAAGATTTTAAGTAGGTAATAATAATTCATAAACAGAGATTTTTTATTCTAATATACCTTGGTTACCCAATCTTATGGTAAAAACAAATACAATTATTAAGTTCAACCATACGATGTGATTTACCAAAGATTAATCAGACGTTTATAAGCTCTTTTGTTGTTGAAATTTTTACTTACATAGAATCTTTGCAAAAGCCTTAAGCTGTGAAAGATAGAGAGAAAGATAGAGAGAAAGAGAGAGATAGAGAGAAAGGGTGAGAACAAAATAAGAGAGCTTCTATTCTTCTCTGTTAGTTGGGATATTTTTGTCACGATAAATTTATAATAATAAAATACAGGAAAAAAAAAAAGAAAAAGTAGCAATGGAAATAAATTGATACTCGGCTTGTTACTAATGTCGGTATTGTTCGACATGAACATGAACATGAACATAGGTGATCGTTAAAATAATTTATTTCAATGTGCCACATAAATACACGTACAGGACTAATTGATTGTATAAAATAAAATGGAAAAAATGGAAAAAAAAAAAAAAAAAAAAAAAAAAAAATTACTTTGCTTTAGTAGCAAAAAAAATAATAAAGAATATTGGCGTTGTGTAGATGTCTTTTAGCACATCTTAATAACGTAACAATATTAAATAGGAAAAATCTTTGACGACAATTTTTTTTTTTTTTTTTTTTCTTTATTATTATTTTCTTATTTTTTTTTTTTGCTTTTTCCTTTTCTTCTTCGGATAATAATATGTAATATTGTGTATGTTCATGTTTCATTAGTTTGAAAATTTTTTTTCTTCTTCTTGACTTCTTATATGATCCGATATAATGACAATTAAACTACAATCCTTATGGAGATTACACAATAATTAATGATCAATAATGTTAGTATCACCGCATTGGCATTTTAAGAATTTGGATCCAAGCGTACGCAATGTAAAAACTACGTATAGCAAACTGGTCCCCGGACAAATGGTAAGCTAAACCCAGCCAGGAACTCGTATTGCAACAGGCAGCGGATATATTCACCTTGTTTAAATGCTTGTAATCTCACTAATACGCAGGACGCGTCCCTTTTTTTTTTTTTTTTCTTTTTTTTTTCTTTTTTTTTCAATCCTCATTTCTGCGTGCTCCATAACTCAACAACATGTGATTGGATGATTTTTAAGTGATCGTAAGTCTGTATTACCATACCCACGATCACATGATAGCTAAAGAGCTTCCCTCCCCACCCTGAACTCCCACCCGCTGTATGTTTTGTTTTTTTTGCTTAAGAATTATTAAGAGTTTTTTTTTGTTTTGTTTCATTTGTATGCGCGAATGACACTCACTGCAACTAGAGTTACGACACGTCCTGGTCCTCCACATCATGCAGCTGTTCTTTCTGGTCACCTTCGCCTATTAAATATAAAAAATATAACAATAGCTCACAGTAATCATTGAAAATCTTAACAATCTCTCTGTTAAGACTTGAATTAACAAGTAAACTAACGTAATATTCAATAATGAATATCATCAGCTCTTCCAAGGTCGTTTAAACTCCACTTCTTTTCTTTCATCATAAATAATATATTGCTATTTTGAATTCAGACCAAAATATGATTCTTGAATTAGTAATTATGTTTTATTGTTCATCAAAACTTCAATCAATCGTTTCGTTTACCAAATATCATTCAGGATTTCAATAAATTTCGTTCTATAAGAGGACAATTGCTAACCTGAAGATGGTACGTAGAAGGGAAGTTGGATAGTGTTTTAAGGATGGGAATCGCTGGTAATTGGTATAGCACCATCTCCTTGAACATTTGGCTGCTCAGCTTCGGAT
This sequence comes from Tenthredo mesomela, assembly GCA_943736025.1. Classification (NCBI taxonomy): domain Eukaryota; kingdom Metazoa; phylum Arthropoda; class Insecta; order Hymenoptera; family Tenthredinidae; genus Tenthredo; species Tenthredo mesomela. The sequence continues at coordinate 40,084,258 of OX031015.1, read as the reverse complement.
TCTGAATAATAAAATTGAAAATATCTGACCTTATACTGTTTTTTCTTATCAATTTTCATACCTTTTCAATGATCATTGTATTTTACAAAAATTAGAAAGAAAAAAACTATATATATCATTCCATTTCTACCCAAACAGTTTCAGTTCATACATCAGACCTGGTAAAAAAAAAAAAGAAGAAAAGTAATACTAACCATCCGCCTGCATATCCGAGGTCCATAGGGTGAGGTTGTCCCTGAGGAGTTGCATGATGAGAGTCGAGTCCTTGTAACTCTCCTCTGAAAGGGTGTCGAGTTCGGCGATGGCGTCGTCGAAGGCCGCCTTTGCCAGACGACACGCTCTATCCGGACTATTCAAGATCTCATAGTAAAATACGGAGAAGTTTAGAGCGAGTCCTAAACGAATAGGATGAGTAGGTGGGAGTTCTGTCATGGCGATATCGCTCGCCGCCTTGTAAGCGACTAGCGAATTCTCCGCGGCCTCCTTCCTATCATTACCGATTGCAAATTCTGCTAGGTAACGGTGGTAGTCACCCTTCCTGTGAACGAAATTTATCCAACAATTAATTCCTGAATTCCTGGATTCAATACAAGCTAATGAAAACTTTTTAAATAATATGAAATTGAATGAAAGGCTTACATTTTGTAATAGAAGACTTTAGACTCTCCGGTCGATGCACAAGGGATAAGATGTTTGTCCAAAACGCCTAATATGTCGGCACAAATGTCCCTGAGCTCTTTCTCAACTTGAGAACGATACTGGCGTATCATTTCCAGCTTTTCTTCTGCTCCTTTGTTCTCCTCTTTTTGCTCAATACTTGATATTATCCGCCATGAGGCCCTTCTCGCACCGATTACATTTTTGTATGCTACAGAAAGCAAGTTCCTTTCTTCTACGGTAAGCTCCACATTCAAGGACGCTACCTTCTTCATCGCCTCGACCATCTCTGTAATATCATAACTAACTATGAGGCTAAAGTATTGAAATAATTTCTTATCTTAAAGATATTAAATATACTATGTGATGTTTGACTATTAAAAACATAATGAATGATGACGATACTTATACTTATTAGGAAATTTCAAGGCCTTTGCCGCCTCTAATACTTGGGATATTCATTCATCTTCAATTATTAGCTACGAAAAATTCGTCCAATACAAACAGGCTTTGTGTTAATATCTTCAATCGTTAAGATAGAATAGAAAACGCCATTTTTATCATGACTGTATGTAATTCAAGTGAATATCTGAATTATTAAAATATGTGAAAAAAAAAAATGGCAATTTTTTTTCTACAACTCATCAATTTTTTAGCTCTAGTAAAATGAGCTTGGTTTTTTTTTTTTTTTTTTTTACCTATTCAAGGAATTTTATAATTATAAGAGAAATCAATGAATCAATTTTTCAAGTTATTTGTTTCAAATGAGAACACGGTAGTTCAAAGTAGAAAAATTCAAGTTGCAGTAGTATTGTCATGACGAATGTAGAACAAAATCGACAATACGAAGATACTGCATGTATTATTAATTAAAACAGCGATATATTCTGTCTAAATTAAGAGTGCAATAGAGGCTTTTTCAGTCAAGAATAAAAGTAGTGATTGAACTTGAGAGATTATTTTAAAAGAGAGAACGAAATTCCTCAATCTTTAAAAATTAAATTAAATTAAATTTTATTAATTATTCAACAAGCAATTAATCAGAGATGTAAAAAAAAAAAAAAAAATAAAATTATCAGTAGTTAAGAGAAATAAAAGAAAGAAAGAAAAAAAAAAGAAGAAGAGAATCACTCGTGATCGCTCTGACGGATTGAAATGTATATTGTGTACTAAATCAAAGACAAAGTAAAAATTGATAAGTCATATAATAAAAGAGAATATAAATTTCTCTGCTCTGAAACACATGAAATATTAAAACCTGTATAATAATTTGTATTATTGAATAAATTAATGAGAGAACCCCAGAGAAGTTAACAGTAACACGAATAAAGTACATGGTCTAGAGTGTACAGGGACACACAGGGATAGCAGGCACAGATCAATACTTTCCTTCAGCTACGACCTCCCTCCCTCCCTTCTCTCATCCCCTTGCCTGGTTTTCACCCTCAGCCTGCTTGCTTGCTTGCTCTTACTACCCTCGAATTTAACCCCTCTACCTATCCCCCCCCCCCCCCCCCCCCCCCCGCCCTTTAACTCAGATCTTGTGGATAAATATTTTATCTATTATTCAAATATTTGCGTTATTATTAAGTAAACTGTTTGATTAGTTAATCATTTGCTGAGATAAGCTTTTCCCTATAGTTTGTTTTAATAGTTTTATCATTGTGGCAAGCGGGGAGGAAGGGGGGGGGGGGGGGGGGAGAGGGAAAAATTGCGACAGATTCATTTTGTAGAATCAGATAACACCTCGTAGTAAATTATTCATTAAAATTTCATAAGAATCGAATTGATTTTTTACGAGATTAAACGATGTCCTAACTCAATAATCGGTTCTGAGAGAGAGAGAGAGAGAGCTTAATGTTAGCTGAGATTTTCAATTATCTCTTATTATTCGTTCGTATAGAGTTGTTCTTAAAGAAGATAATGAGCTAATGCATGCATGTTCCTGTCAAATAGTAGTTTCAAACTTGAATGATAATTTAGTAACAAAGTAAGGTGCAGCCAAAGTGATAAAATTAATATTTATCCTTTTATTTACGCGACACGAGCGCGCAGTAGTTAATATGGTGGAATTGAAAATCTGATAATGAAAATGGAAATGGAAATGGAAATGGTAGAAGTAAATTGAATGAAATAATTTCAACGTAAATTAAAAAGTATTATAACGTAAATTGGAACAATGCTATCGCGTGTGAAAGACTACGCGAATATGTAGAGCGTAATTTTTTGAAGTTTCATCATACGGAATAAAGCTGTTCTCACGCACGCGAATATAGTATGTAGTAGCTGTATTTTAAACGAATGAAAAAAAAAAAGAAAAGGGAAGGAAGAAAGAAAGAAAGAAAAAAAATTCGAGCATGAATGTCGAGACGTAAGCCGTAAAATTTGAAATGAAAAAAAAAAAAAAAAAAAAAATGCCAATATTTCTTGGTGATTTCAAGGCCCAGACACGGTCTGGAAAGTACGTGAGTTAAAAGCCTTCTGATGTCTAATGTCTATGCGTCATTCGAAAAGCGGTTATCGCACGTTCCCGATTACACGCCTAGCAACGTTGACGAAAGACACCTAAACCCGGTAGTAATAATTAATCGTAGAACACACGCTTGCTTAGTAGCGAGTCTTTATTCGGGGTAATAATTAAAGTGGTGATCAAGAGGATAGGAACGCGTAGGAAGCGAAAGGGAGGGTCACCTCGAGGCACCGGCATTGCGCGGAAGGCGAATTTGTCAGTTCTGACGTTTCGAGTTTGATTTTGACAGTTCTTTGGCAATTGGTGGTGATAAAAAAATTGGAAAAATGTATATGAGATCGAGGATCTTATACCGGGTTGACACGGGTCAATAAAATTTTGACGCAAATGGTAGTTGGTGATAGATTTTTTTTCCGTGAGGTCATCGACGAATTTTACCCGAATTTCACGATCAAGCCGAAAGGATTTCTCGAAAAATAACTACTCACCGTCATAGCGTTCTGCCTGCTCGGCCAATTTTGCCTTGTAGACATTGTCCTCCCGCTCCGACATCCTGGATGCTAGCGGATTTCACGGGGTCGCTTAAAGGATTCGAGAATTCACACTAGATACGTATCACCGAAAAACGGACACCTCCTCGGACGGCTGCTCACAAGCTCACTGACCAAGATGGCGGCGCCCGCCAACAATCGAAAGCAGTACCATTGGCGTAGCCTCGAAGACACTCGTTCATTCGACAATCTGGTGTATTAATGCGCGTGACGTCACTACTACGTCGTATCGAGAGTAGAGCTACTCCCAGTCGAATCCGCCGATTTAAAATAATTTTAATAGCCGATAAGGACGGAAAATTATTCAGAAAATAAATCATCAATCTTATTTTATTGATTAAAAAATAATTATGTTGAATGTTTATTTAATGAATGATAGCTAATCCTATAGTTTCTTTTTCAATATACTTAGATTATTTTTTGATTATTTGAAATATTAAAACCCGCCGGGGCTGGCTGGCTAAATATGTTTAAAAATATCTATACGTAAGAAACGTGACGTAGGCGCGTACCTATATGCGCGAGCATTAAAATAAAATTAGTTTTTTTTTTTTTTTTTTTTATTTTTTATTTTTTTTTATTTGGAATGGAAAAATGATAGTAGTAGTTGTAAAGTGAAAAACTCTTAAATATAGGAGATGACGGGTTGTAAAAAATGTAGATAAATAGGATATTCAATAAACTCTAAGTTATATTAAATAAAAACTTCATATAGCGAAGCAATTGTATTATTCTTTTTATCTCTTTCAATGAATATACCTACTATACAAGCACTAATATCCAAATATTCTTTTCTATCCAGATAATGATAATTAGTTTAGTTCTGCTTTTTTTTTTTTTTATTATTATTTTTTCGTTTTTTTTTTTTTTTTTTTTAAATTTTTTTTTTTTTTTATATTATTTATTTAATAATTACTTTGTATTTATATGTATACAGATAATATATCATCTTCTTATTTTTTCATCGATAATTATCAACTATTAAAATTATAGTACAGCCTGGGATATCATAATCATACAGATTTAATAATATAACAATACACTGCGCTCAAAGTAGTAGGAATTTTTTTTTAATAGGTACAAGTTTTTGAGACCTATTTGGTATAATAAAGACGTTCGTCACTTTTATCATTCATCACGAAATAAGCAGATTGTTAAATCGCAAAAAAAGATTATTGAAATTTTTGTTTTTTCTTCTTCTTCTTTATTTCTTTATTTCTTCATTTCCCTCGTATATAATGTAATGATGATGCTATGAATAATTCAAATACCTATATTTTATTTTCGGATATTTTCACCGGTGAGAAATTTCTAGAATAAAAAAGAATCTGGTCAGAGATGTTTTGCCTATGATTCTAGCACGGAAGTAACAGTTATTTGATCTCATTTGTTAAAATTTTTTATAAATACTACTATATTGAAATTTGTATTAGAAATCTAGGTGATCAATTGAGTTCGCCAATTTTTATTCCGCCTCTAGGTATATGAGAGATATTTAAATTCAAATTACTCAATTCGTGAGGAGTGTTACAATTAGTTATACATATAGTACGACCTGTTTTCTCATCAATTTATCAATCTCAGTTTAGTTATTTTTAATATTAACGAGTTAAACAGTTCGTACGATTGTAAATACCTAATTGAGTAGTGATGTACAATAAATTCAATTCAATTCAATTCAATTCAATTAAATAATAATATTAATATTAAATAACAAATGTAGATCGTGGACAGGAAAAATTCATAATATAATATTGTATACAAAGCCTAGTCGCCTCCCTAATTAAATAGTTTGGAAGCTCACACGCCACCTTTAGTTTTATTTCAATTTATTAAATTATATTACCATACTCTTTTTTTCCTCATTTTCTTTCTTTCTTTCTTTAATTTTCTTTTTTTTTTTTTTTTTTCTAATTTGCTTTAGTATTTTGGGCATCCTCTTTTATGTCAATATTCTTTAAAAAGAAATAAAAATCGGAGAAAAATTTTCCAACAATTTATTCCAAAAGAGATTCCCAGTTTCGTATAAAATGAAAAGACGAAAAATTTTCAATTAAAAAATGTCTTTGCAATAAGGATGAAAAAAAATTTTCCTCAGATTTTTTTTTTTTTTTTTTTTTCCGCCAAATGAAATAGTAGCTGGATATGCTCAGATATTTCGCATCTCGCAAGATTGTTTTTATACAGAAAACTGAAACTATCAAATGAAGAAGAAACAACTAGACGATTTTAAAAAACGTTAATATTTCCATTCTTAGTTATTCTAATTTCACATTATTTGTTCATTGAATCTCAGAGGACACCCAGTTTCGAATAACACTGCATTTATTTGATTAAATAATAAAGTAGAGGCTCCGACGGGGCTGTCAGATATGCCAATTAACATATTGAGTTCACTTTACAGGAGTGAGATTTCTTTGAGTAATTGTCAGGCAGCAAGAAAAATTCCAGTATTTTCACTTGTCTTAAAAATATTCAAGGTCATAGCAGGTCTTGCGATAAGCAAAATACACAAGTAGCTTTACTGATTAAGATTCACATACATCACGATTTACTCGTCCGTTATTTGCTAGCTTCTAGTCTTCTCACTCTGCCCCCTAACAATTTTTTAGCTCAAATTCACCCATTACAAAGGAATCTTCAAATGATTAATCGAACAAATTATCATTTAAAACGGTGGGCTAAAATATGTTGGGACACCTTGTCCAGTCACCCTTATTCTTGCATTCCCAATATTCGCCAGTATAAATGTGACACAAGCTGTCTGTGAATTGATCACGCTGTTTCTTGAACCAAACAGGCTCGTACCCTTCATATGGCAGACCTGGAATCCGAGGGAAATAAGTGTTAAAATTTTGTTGAATAAGTTGAGATAAATTACAATTAAAAAAAATAAATAAATAAAACTGAAAGAATGAATAGAATCGTTTATAATTAGTAGAATAATTGTGTTCAATGTATTTTGAAGCAATCTTCGATTATTCTAGAAGTTAAAGAGTCAACCATCACTCTTTTCTATTCATATCCATCTATGTTTTATTATACCGGACAAAAATCATAAAAAAAAGAAGCGTAATTCAATAATGAATTTCACCTTCCGCTGCAGCTTTCTCAGCATCCGCTTCACGACTCCGTCGTACTGCTCGTTGTTTGTCTTCTAGTCGTAATTTGTGGGCGTTTGCCTCATCCCATAATCCGTTTTCCATTAGACGTTGATCAGGTCGTAACCGAGAATCAGTAGGTGCCACACCGTCCTCTGGTTCGTTGAGTTGACAAGCCAGCTCAGTAAATGAATAGTATTTTTCACAATCGTCACTGTTGATGAAAAAATGAATGCTTAGAAACGTAAGTGGAGTGGTAATTTCTTCAAAGCAAATTCTATCGGCGAAGTTTTTGAACTTACGGAGGCATGCGTCGTTTCCAAGCAAGACTGTAAGGGCCAGTTTTATAGACGGGATTGTCAGGAGTGCCAGTTGTGCTTATAACAGGGGCAACTTCTATTCTAGAGTCCCAAGTCCCTTGCACAACCCATCTAACGACATTGTTTGCATCCATAACAACGCCTTTTACTTTTCGCTGGCTATCACGTGAAAAGTACGAATATGGTATGTACTTCAAATGGCATTTGGTGCCGTCGTGATGGTTTACAATATCCATATCTCCGCTCTGATCGACCCATAATTTTCCAACTATAATATTGTGCACGGTTGTTGTTACTTTACGCCATGTATAGTGCTGCGAGCTTCCGTTAAACTCCAAATGAGCTGTGCCCAGAGGAATCACCTAAATTTTGAAATTTTATAAAACCGATTGAATAGATTTATCCACAAATTATCTCATGCGCGATACATTTTGTTGTGGGATGTTGAATGAAATTACATTTTAATCCGAAATCAAAATACATAAGAGATTGAAAATATTGAAGAACATTAACTTTTTTTTTTTTTTTTTTAACTCTAAATGTTTCATGATTATATAATTATATGAGTATTATATTTTAAATAGTCTTCAACTATCTGAGATCTCGACAATCTAAACTTGGCATATAACTCAGAAATGATTGAAAGCACTTGAGATATGAATAATGTTTTTAACTCAAAGTATAATCAGTCTATAATATTGGCCAAGGTCAAATCAATACTGAAATAATTCATTGAAATTACAATGTAGGAAATTGAATATTTGCCAGTCTGGTGACAAAAAAAAAAAAAAAAAGAAACAAAGAAATGAATAAAGATATCACCTGAAGATATTTGCCACGAAATTTCGAAGCCATTGTAAACTCTTGCCAACAGCGCCATTTCCTTCCTTCACAAAACTGGGCAACCATAGGTGGATGATGAGATACCTGCTCGGAAACAACCCGCCATCCAAGATCGTCTGTACGATCGCATTCATATGTTTCACCTAGCAAAGGATTGAACGGTTTACCCGTTCGAGAAGCGGTAGTAGAATAACTTGAAACTGTGAATGCCGCTACATAGGCCATTTGTTCGCAGCTATCTTCGCACTCCGCAGCTCTTAATTGAAAAATATAAAAATAAATATAATTAATATAAATAATGCATAGGTAAATAAAAATCAATTTGCTGAAAAATTTGATCAGACAATTTTTATACATACAAATAAACGCCGTATAATAATAATAATACCTATCGAGAATCTCCGCGTATTCATAATCTTCGGCAAGACGTTGAAGCATACTAAGTGGCTCGGAAAAATTAACAGGCATTGGTATTTTGGAAAGTTCTTTTCCAATACAGTTTTTCATTATGCTCCATAGGTTGAGAGGATAATTTGGTTTAACTGGTACCCTAGTCCTTCTCTGTCTTTTTGATATTGTCATCCCGGAGCCACCAGGCGCTTCGTCGCCATTGTTGGAATTCCAAGCCGTCTAAAAAGCGTGAAATAATGAAATAAAATATTGAAAAATAAAATTTGTGCTAATCTGTAAAGATAATTAAATACTAACGTTAGCCAGTTCGCTTGTGGAATTTGTAGCGCTTGATTTAGCTATTGGAACCGATGAATCGGTCAAAATATGGAACGAGTTATTCTGTGCTGAATCAGGTCCAGGTGATTGATTAGCTGGGTCACCCTCAGAGCTCGAGCCATCATCACTACCCTGGGAATCGGTACGGTCACGATCCCTAGGCGTAGAATGCCCCGTCGCAACTCCGGGAATGTTCAGGGTGAACGTATCCGATTCTTGCGCATCGTAAAATTCAGCGTTATCTTCCTCGTCCTCGGATGGAGAGGCGTGCGCTGTTGCGTCTATATAAATATATATAAATGATATATGTTGTGTCTATTTGATTTTGCAAAATCTGAGACTCAAGAATGAAAAGTGTTTTTATCAGTTTTTTATTTTAATAAAAACTCAACATAATCTAGTCGATATTTGATTTATGCAATTTTCAAGAAAAACGATATACTTTAATGCATATGTAGGGATTCCCTAAACTTCATTATCGTCATAGGAAAATAGGAAATAGTAATATGTGTTCAAGGAATTAAATTAGTGACTATGAGGACTGTGGGTAGCCACAAAACAAAAGGAAATGAAATGAATTGGTGCAGAGGATAGGGATTGAGAGTTATTGATATAATAATAATGATTGAGGGTAAACTTGTTATAATGAATATATACCTAAGTACGATTGTAAATATGGTAAAATGAATATTGTTATATAATATTGTGTTGTAATTATTATCAGATAAAGTGTAAAGAAAACCTTTAAATGGATTTAAACATTTCTAAGTCTAAAATCTCACCTATTTTGTTTAAATATTTATTCTAACATTGATGAAGAAGAAAAAAAATAAAAATAAAATAAAATAATATCGTGAAATTATAAACGCTAAATTTGAATATATAAAATATAATACTATGAGAAAATATCACGAACTAATTCGTCGATATGTGAATCCACAAGGCCAACTGAACTGTAATCTAATGACACCCCCCCAATCTAGGACAAAAAACACTCGCATACAAACGTGAATATGCGAAATGTGTAAATTTATTTCACTCTATTATCTGTCACACCGTGAAAAGATGGCCGACTATTTTAGAACCAGAACTCTATTCTTATGCCCTCTGACTGATATACAGAGAACTAAGTGTATCATAGCCCGCGATTTTTCAAACTTTTTATTTTATTTTTTTGTCAATTTAACTTCACTCTATTATTGTATAGAGTTATAGAGAGAAAGACATCGATTGGAATTAGAAAGTATGTACTACATAAATACAGAGGGTGATGACCTGTTTATGCAAAATAATGTCGCGAATTTCTAATCAAGAAATTATTCGACTTTATAATACTGGCTATAATAATATTCAACGTTTGAGAATTAAAATCTAAAATACGATTTTTTAAGTATTTTTTTTTTTTTTTTTTTTTTTTTTTTCATTATTGATAAGGATTTTCGTTTTTGATATTACTATATTGTTTAAAAATAAGTGAGGAAAATATTTCCCACTTTTTGATAATGTTCGATGAAAATATACAGCGAGAATGATTACTATTCCATATAAAAATCCTGTTTGTAGATTCTGTTAAAATAGATCATTATCTATATAAATCGTACGACTAATAAACGTCTGACGTCAATTTCGTGGTCATAAAAAGTAATTATTTCACAAAACACAATCTATGTATAGGTAGTGGAAAAAGGATTCTCATGTTATCAATTGAATTTCATTCTATAAAAGTATTTCAGATTTCACAAGCTTGTAGCAATACTGAAGCAATTAGACAAGCCAATTAGCTACATAATATACATACTAAATAAATCTATTTGTAAATTTGACCTTTGCATCCCCCTATACCTTTCACTTTTGCAGTAAACTTTAACGACAAAATCTCACCTCGGTATAATTATGACATCATTACTCAATAATTTGATAAATTCTTCTATAAGCCTGTATTAAACATGCTGATACTAGCAAGCGATAGTGAAAAACCACTCACGAGAAGATCTGTGTCCACTTGATCCAGAAGCTGGAGGCAAAGCATGCTGAGCAGCTTGTTCCAAATTAGAATGTTGTCTCGCAAGTTGCTCTACCATTTCTTCGAGGCGTAATTTTTGCTCCCTTTCATGTTGCAGGAGTTTTTGCCATTTATGTCCTTGTTGTTGGGCAAGATTGAGATAATCGGTGCATGCCTGAAATGAAATAAGTCAATTAAAAGTAAATGAATAAAACTGGAAGATGAATTTGATTATTTAATTAATATGATCTATCTGTAGAGCTAATGAGATGATTATTTCATTAAAATAATACCTAAACTACAGTAAAATGTTTTGCTGAATGAATAATGACGATATTGATTCATACATTAATCATTGTGTTTGAAGCAATTCTGAAAAGAGCTGCCCGCTCATTGACCGCTTTAATCTTGGGTGAAACGTTAGTCGATACATCCAGAGTCTCAAGTTCATTTAGAGCTCGTTGTAGGGCAGTGCCTCGCTTGTTTATCAAATCACTGCAAGTCTGTAAGCCTTCTAAACGATCCGTTAAATCTTTAACAATGGAAGCATGCTCAGCTTTTTGATTGTCGTTGTCTTGATAATCTTCCTCGTCTTCTTCTGAAACAAAGGGACTTACATAATAAATACTGTAGGATGAATACTGTTCCTAATTTTTAATTAGCTTTGCTAGACTCGAAAAATTAGGTATGCAAATTATTGCCATTTTATATTTCTATTTCTGACATCATGCGGTGAATTGTATCGGAAACCTACCTGACTCCATTGCTTGAATAGCTTTGGCTTTTGCTAATTCAAGAGCGGTAACCCATTGCTGACGTTCAACCTCGGTAGCTGCTTTTATATGAAAGGTCTGCGTCCCACCGTTGCTTACAACAAAGGTGCAGGGATCGACGGTGTGGATTAAGGCCCCGTGTAAGGATATAGTGCCTCGACAAGTATGGGCCATTTCTGCCTGGTTCCTAAGCAAAATATAAAAGCACACGAGTCCTTCTACGGTATTTCTTAATTCCTATGCCAAAGAATAGATATTAAGAAAGATGGTATATACTACTTTCTGACTAATGCCAAAAATTTTTATGACATTAAAATCATTTATTATGCATGGATGTGTTAATAATTGTCTGAAGATCAAATGAGCGCATAACAAATAAGACAAAAACCCAGTTTAAAAAAAAAAAACAACTAAGCTTTTCTGAAACACAATACAACCTCCTCATGTCTTTATGTATTCATTTTTTCAAAACAATAAATTATACATACAAGATGCATTAATAATGTATGAAAAATACAAGGTAAAAAGTAAAATATGTTCTAGCTGTTAGATGAACAAAAGAGTAAATCATTTGACAAAACATCAATTGTGGAGTGAAAAATTTTGTCAAAACTGTTCAACTGCTATTCCAAAACATTGAACAGCATATTTGTAAATTTTTCACTTCGCAATAATCATAAACAGAAAATAATGTTTAGTCGTTAATAATAAGCAAGATAAATAATTAAAATCAATCACATAAAATTACATACGAGCTTAGTAGTAAATGCCTGTATACTTTGCGTTTGAAACTGAAAAACAAAATAATAATATTCAAACTGTTGAGAAGGAAATAAAGATAAAATTTAGTACAATTATATTCCATTTTCCTTTTTATGCCTCGTCCACAGAGCTGGAATATATCGATGAAACTAAAAATAGCATTTTGAAACACCACCTATACTGTTGCAAAATAAAAACAAAGGTAATAGAGCCAGTCTTGTAATTATAACTAAAAAAAAATTATTCAATAACTCGTTAGATATTGATTGATGCGTTGTTATAAATGAAAGACAATTATATAAATATGCTACAGCAGCCTTTCCCATAGAATGTGAAAACGTGAATGATTCAAAGAATAATTTAGACTCGATATTAGCCGCCCTAAAACCATAATTTAAAACATATTTTTATCCATATAGGTATACCTATATTCCATTTATTTGTTTTTTTTTTTTTAATTTTTTTGGAGACAGCCTCCACCAGTTAATTAGCAAAAATGAATATCGAAGAACACTTATCTGAATAGGGAATAAAATAATAAAGCCGTAGTTTGTACACGCTTATCACAGAAATCGCGAATAAATTTCTTTAGTAAGTTCAATGTTATTATTAAAGAAGAGGCAAGATATAGTGAAAAAATTTTACTCTAGTCAAATAGACATCACTGAAATAAATTTACATACGTAGGTGCAAGTGTGTGTGGTGCTTCGTGTTTACAATAATGAAAGTGAGAGCAATCAATAACCATCTCTTAGATTTTATAGAACATCAAAACAATTATAGTATATTTGAAGGCAGAATCAGACAGGGTTTTAAACTATTTTCAACTTTGTTGTGTTATTGTTTCTATGAATATGTAGGTATATATCTGAATGATCTTTCGATCTCTCTAAATAAATGTCTTAATACATAGGCAACAAGACTGATATTGTGTCGAGCTCAATGTATCACAATTGCAGCATGGCTAAGCTGATGCAAGTTAATTAAGTATTCTGGTTCATTTGGAAAACAGACATCGAACGACAATCTTGTTATTTATTAAAGAGTAAAGTGTAGTTCAATAACGGTGATAAACAGACCTTGGAATACAATACTTGTGGAAGTAATTGTTGATAATTGTGAAAATTTTACTGAATATACTAAACTCTCATGTAATATTCAATACTTCTTATTAGTTTCTGTTCAAGTCTGAATCGTGTTGTTATTATTATTATAATAATGATAATAATATTAATAATAATTAATAAACCATAAATTTACCGATCGGCGTAGCATGTACAATCTACAGACACAGGACACAGAGGCGGTCAGAGCTTCAATGAAATGTTTCAAATTGTTTCGAAACTTTGTACACCGATATAAACAGGAAAAGTTTCGAAAGGGGGGTAGGGAAAAAAGGTATAATTAATACGGATGTTAATAAGGAGATGTTTGTTTCTAATGGTGCACAAGGAAAGCCGGATGGAAATGAAATCTAAGATTTTTGAAAGGATATTTTGGTTTTTTTTTTTAAATTCACTTCTTTTCTATTCCTTTTTTTGTTTCTTTTTTTTTTTTTTTTTTTGTTACTTACTCGGAGGCTCTGCCACCTCTCCGCCTGCGTCGCATCGATATCTTTGGCCCCCCCGTTGGTTCAGCCCTAAACAGTCCACAAAACAAACACGCCCCATTCACTTTGTGTTCATTGGATTTAAGAAATCATTGTTTCTTTTTTTCTATTTCAAATTATTATTATTTTTCTTTTCTTTTCTTTTCTTCATTTTGTTATACGACTCACTTATCTATCTGTAGCATAATAAGAAGTAGGTAATAAAATAGAAATAGATAATAAATATATATTTATAAAATGTAGAGAAGGAAGACTAGGATATATAACAATAATAAAATGCATGCCAAACTTGCCGCAAATTCATCTGCAAAATTAAAAGTAAGTAATATACATAATACATAAATTTTTCTTAACTATAATTAACAACGCTGCGCGCAACTTATATCTGTGGAATATGTGTTTACCTGTAAAATATATAATATATAGTATGTCGCAACACGATGCCTCGAAATCATAATATGTTTTTGCGTGGTTCAAATACTTATTTAAAAAAAAAAAAAAAATAATAAGAATAAATAATAAAAAATACTATTAACGTAATATTAACATGTATACGTACATACAACATAAAAACATACATACATACATACACTCACACATGGTACCTGGAAGTGCAACATGCGTAAATATCTGAACGATAAGAACAGGTTGCATTACGGAGTATATGGTAAATAAAAAAATTAGTATAAAGCCAAACGTGCGTAAATATATAGACTAGAGAGATGAAAATATTGTTTCACATTTGTTCATAAATCTTACAATTATAGCGTGACATGTGAAAAAAAAAAAAAAAAAAAAATAGTGCGTAATTGCAATGTAGGTATAACACGCGATGTATGTTACATGTTACATATGTAATATGTTTGTACAGTAATAGTAATTTTTTTTATAATCTTAATATTTAGTGTGAAAATATTGTTGTTTTAAGTCACTTAGAATCAATTGATCTGAGGTCATGTTGCGTAAGATATGTTTGAAAATAGAAATTACGAGGGATAATGTCAAAATATATTGTAGTAGGTACATACCTGTAGTATGACAGAAGGCCATTTGACAGGACAAACCATCTTCGTTGGTAACCTTTCAGGTAATTTGTCCACTTGAATAGCCAACCTTTCATCTCGAGCGCACCGTGCTGGGCTTTCATGTCACCCATTTTTTAATAATCCTACTTAATTATATACTTTTCTATTAATTGTTATACGCTTAAAATTCCACGTACACATCACCACCGACAGGCAACGACCATTTTAGTTACGTTACGGCGAGGCAGCTACGACTCGTCAAATCGGAAATAACGCAGGTGGCGCTATCGCACGATCGAATGATCAACTAATCGATTTAGGCTCGCATTTTCAAACTTTCAAAACCCTGATTGCGGCTGACATGAACAAATTTTTAGATAAATTTTTTAATACAATTTATATATTAAATAAATTCACCGTTTGATGCTCCTCAATGTTTTTTTATTGACTTTACACCCTTATCATTTATTTAATAAATCTGTCACATAGTTATTCTGTATTGTAATTATATTTCATTATATTAATTATAGTATGCGACTGTATTACCTACTATCTCCAACGCTATCTTAAAATATTCATTTTTCAAAACCTTTTTTTTTTTTATCTCACAAGGCAACCACTATACTTTACTTATGACTCAAGATGTTCAATATTCTCAGTCATGAGATAAAAAGAACTTATCTAATCATGCGAACTGTTGTCATAAAAAGTATTTGCACATCTATCGTAATGTAATATAGTTCCTTCTAAGCTACTGCAGTAGAGAAATATAAGACCGTATGAGAAAAGTTTAAAAACTAAATTCAGGAAACTGATTCAAAAAAGATTGGAATCTTTTTGATTTTTTTTTTTTTTTTTTTTTTTTTCGTATTAATTAGTATCATGATTTTTGACTTGCAGTTATAATAAAACCCGATGACCTTTTGAATGCCACCTTGAATTCGAATGAGATATTTTGAAAAACATTTACGATGCTTTGGAATAACCAGTTTCTCCATAAAAATCCATGCTTACGCATAGATTGAAATTTTTTCAAAATTATTCAACGCAATTAAATAAGTGTGATAAATTTGATGTTTAGTTAAATAATATAATAACAAATGATTATGGTGATGTGTTGTTGAATGTATAAATTCGTATTTCGATATTATTTTTCAATAGAATAGCAAAACATTAACGTATCCTTTAGAGCTGAACAATGATGTCATTGCGATGCCCTATCCACGCCAAGGTGATGTTAAATCACACGATTTTCACATTTTGCAAGTCACTTTGACACGGAATAGCTGTTCGTTTTGAACTTAACGATCCACCTGTCTTACAAACAGTA
This sequence comes from Tenthredo mesomela, assembly GCA_943736025.1. Taxonomy (NCBI): domain Eukaryota; kingdom Metazoa; phylum Arthropoda; class Insecta; order Hymenoptera; family Tenthredinidae; genus Tenthredo; species Tenthredo mesomela. Next base: position 40,068,086 of record OX031015.1, on the reverse strand, counting down.
TTTTGATTGATGATCAAACTATATTGTGTGGACAGTGGGGAGTATCCTCTCCTCTATCTAACTCTGACTTTCTCCTAGTGACTCCCTTCCTCTCATACAGGATTTTGCCTCATCAAAATCCACCCAATGCCCCAACAAGAGAAAAATAAACATCAGAGCTGTCTACTCGCATAATAATGTCTGTACATTCGTGAGAATAACACATACCAAGTAATACACACTAGCATGGCACATAGTTACGTGGCCGATATGGTTCGGGGGCAATTATTACCATTGTCATGATTTCAGCATTAGTTGAATGGCTACGAATTGTTATGCTAAGCCAGTGCATAATTCACCTTTGAAGATACATGACATGTACTCCTCCGATTCTGTGGCAGTTGTAGTTTGACTTTATTCTTGAAATATCCATTAGCCACATGATAATAATTATGTCACTGATTTTTGGCCAATGGTAATCTTCTCTGATTACTCTTTTACAAGTCGTTCATTTCCCTGTGGAACTTTTCAACTGTAATTCATCAATTAAATATCTGAAAACTTCGGAAGAAAATACGACACAGCTCATTGAAGACATTCATTTTATTCACCACGTGTAGATTTGTGCAAGAAAATGTTCAATATACTTATTTAGAAGTTGTGCGAGTGGAATAAAATCTGCAAGAAGTAATACTCAGTGTTCAAAATGGATGAAAATGAAATGAAAATTTTATCAAACGAATCTATGGATAGTAAAAACTTAGGAGAACAAAAAGTGTCTAGTTCACGTCATCCTGAGACAGGAATAAAAATGTCAGAAAATGAGCTCTATAGAAAATGTACTAAAGCTACCCAAATAGATCTCCCACTACCCTCATGGAAACTCTTACACCACGAGCAAAGAATGCGCTCAACATCATCAGGGTATTTTCCAAATTCAAATAAATTTCCCGATGTTTATACAAATTATGGTTCCAAACATCCACTACATACGACACAAAGTGAGATAACATTAGCTACGCAACACAGGCAAAATAATAGATACGTTGCTCTGGATATGATGAGATCGGCGCCCATTGTGCCCAACAACTCACATTACAACGAAAGTAATTATACGGGTAGATTAAAGAATTCATGTAATGCATGTTGTTGCTCATGTAGTGGAAATAGAAGTGTACAACCATACGGAACTTTAAACCCCGAGGATGAAGATAGTCCTCAGGGATTGTCATGGAGGCGATTGCACATGAGTAGAGCAAAGCTCAAAGCTACTGCAACTACCTCTGAACTTCTAAGTGGATTTGCAATGGTGAGATGATAATCATAAACGTGTTAAAATATCTTATAACAAAACAGGAAAGGTGTTACTTAATAACTTCTTTAATATCTTATGTATATAGCCGTTTTCTTATTTACTGAAAATTTAATTCTGGGTAAACGTACTCGGATGAATTTCCAAGTAAAAACCAATAAATTGTAGCCTTTAGCTATAGATTTAATGTCAATTGAATGATTCAACAGATGCTCAGAATGTAAATTTCATTCATATGTGCTATTGAGAAATTGATCGATAGAAAATAAATGGCTATTAGTCATTTCATTATACTTCAGTTTGTAAGCAGTCTACTGAAAATTCAAATTATGTGTACTAATATTTGCACAAAGTATTTTAACGTCGTTACCTCGGGGCCTTACATTTTCAACACCGAAAGAGTTTACTATCTGCGATCGCAAGCTCCGGGTTCATTTTTATGAATATTAAACCTGTTTGTACTTGAAATCTTTGAACATATAATTTAAATATGAATTTGAGTCATATACAAGTGTTATCAATGCGATGTGACTGTCTGAGACAGATAAAGACAAAAGAATTATAGGTATGTAAGAAAATTACACTCCGCACTTAGCAACAGGATGAATAGTTCCCAACAATTTCACAAAATTCAAAACTATTGATCATTCAAATATGGTTCTAATGTTCGTCAACATGAATAGCTCGAGACAATTTTCTAATGAGTTAGTTTACTCTGTTCGGATATTTCAGCATTGAATATAAGCTGCAGGATCTTACTCTAGCAAAGCAATAAAAACCCACCCATATACATTAGTGATAAACTGAAAACAATTACTGCCTCGTATATTTCATTTGAGAAAATACTTGATCCTATAACACTAGATATGAGATTTGTGAGAGCTACTGTCATAGCATCCTACTGTACGAGAATGAATTACAAAAGCATTATAAAACTTGATACAGAAAAATGCAGACTTGACTATTTCTTATGTGCAATTGCAATTGATTTTTGATAAATAGTATAAGGACAGATTCAAGTTCTGATTGCACATGTTTTGTTTCAGGTAGCTATGGTAGAACTGCAAATAAATGAGCCCACGGCAGTACCGGAATGGTTATTCGTCATGTTTGCCATCTGTACAACTGTTTTAGTATCTGTTCATATTTTTGCTCTAATGATCAGCACATATCTTCTGCCAAACGTCGAGGCTATAAGCAAACTCCAAGTTGCTCGTTTGGTAACTGAATCTCCTCACGAACGAATGCGCGGGTTTATAGAATTAGCTTGGGCATTTTCTACGGTACTAGGACTGTTTCTTTTTCTGGTAGAAGTAGCTATATTGTGTTGGGTAAAATTTTGGGACTATTCGTTCACAGCGGCAACTGCAAGCACGATTATTGTGATTCCAGTTTTAATTGTTTTCATAGCTTTCGCAGTACATTTCTACCATTCTTTAGTTGTCTATAAATGTGAAGCTTCTGTTACAGACTTGAAAGAGTTAGAAAATATCAAAAAGAATTTAGACAATGTAACGATTGCTCAAAGTACAGTGTAATGTGTCCATCAAGGTTTAGTGCTCCAGAGTATTCAGTCCCTAGAATAGTTTTAGAGAATCTCTATTTAATACATGTTTGTTAATAGAACAACCATTGGCATTGTACAATATTGAGCGATTATATCACAGCTGTACATAACAATTGTTGCAATATTACGTTACCAAAGAACCAATTTGAGTGGCAAACATTACATCGAATGATGCATATCAAAGTAAACATGTAACAAACGACTTTAAATTATCCATAGTTGCACTACTGTATGTATATCAAACTTTGAAACGTCAACTATCTGACACATGTGAAAGTTTTGGGTACTAAATCCTTGGAAAAAGAGAAATCACTGTCATCAATTACAAACGCAGGCCCTTGGTTGTGGCATGACCATGAGGTGGAAACTCATCATATTTTTCCCTCCCACAATTAATTTCCCCCTATACTCGTTGAATAGAAAACGTTTTACTTTCATGTTGAAATGATAGTTCATATGTATAATGAGCAAGTACAAAGTTAATATTTATGACGGCAGAGCTCCTATGGGTCATTATAGACTTTAGTTACTTCTGTAGCTAGTGCAAAAATTTGTATCACACGTATATGACTCATATATGAATAGATATTGAATCTTTTTCACTGTTTGCTTGCCATGACACAGGCAAGATTCAGCATAAAAGAAAGACGAGAGCAAATAACAGTCTTAAATCTGTCTGGTTATCTGAAAAATCCAGCGATCAAAGTTAATGTGCAATAAATAAGTGACCAATACAGGCTGTGATATTTATCTAGTTAATATTTCTCTACTATTATTATTATTATTATTATTATTATTATTATTATTATAACACCTTCTCATTAAATCAATGGGACATTAAATCTTGCCAATTGAGATTATCTCCTCGTAATAGGAAACAGATTTCAAACACGAATATCATTCGACATTAGCTGATGCGATTGTGCAATTAAATAACTCCAATTGTTAAACATTTTATGGCCTAAAATCGTACAAATATTCAGCAAAACTAGTACGAATGATAAGATAACAAGTCGGCTGTAAATTACTACCATTAAGTTTTTTTTTTTTTGTATAAATATTAAAATGGTATTTGACTATTCAGTATAAATCCTATGAGTACACAAAGTTCAAACAAGGTTCAATATAATCGTTGAATTACGAGAATGGCAGTAGAAAAACGATGAAAGTATATAAACACAAGCGAACAACGGATCTTGTAAACGCCATTCAATCAAAAGCAAGAAAATTCCATATCTCTTAAGGAATTAACAACTTAAGACGCAAAGTTAGGAGCAAAGCAATGCATGTAGATAACGAAAATATTCATCTGTGATTGAGGAAGGGCATTTCTTGATCAAAGAAACATTTGCAATATATTAATAGTAAAGTGCAATGGTAATTGTAAAATTGTAAGAATTCCGTTCGATCGTTTTTTGTTTCTAGAGTAGAGAACTTAGGGTAACATCGGCAGGCAGAATCAACTTAGATAGTGGAAATAGATGAAAATACATAATATGGAATTAGGAAACGCTGAAAAATTATTTCTGTGTTAAAAATATGTTGAATTAATTTAATTCTTAATGAAATTTGCAACTATAGAGGGGCGTATACATACATATGATACACACACAGGCACACATGCGATAGTACAAGCAACTGCTCTAATCAGGACATCTGGTATATGATAAAGATAATATTAATATTAATAATTAAAATTACTGGTTTTTTTTTTTTTTTTGTTCTTTTTTTTTTTTAAGTTTTACTTTGCGATTTTTATTTCAATTTATTCTTGTTCTTTTATACTAGCGTTAATTGTAATGCTAATTTATATAGACTCTTTAATTTAAACTTTTTACTTAGTTTATAAAAACATTAGAAATTATACAGATCATTTTATTTCACACAATAATATTGCGCGAGTAATTGTTTCATGATTCATTTATCAAGCACGTGAATCAGTGAAGCTTTTGTTGCTATAAATTAATCATTTTCTATTTATCTACTTGACCATTCGTTCTGAACTAGTAATATAAAGACTTGTTGATAGTCTTATCTTATTATGTATAAAATTTAAATTTGTATCATTTCTTACGTATTTCATAAACCAAGCCTTAGTCTTATGGTCATGAATAATCTCTACGGTATTTTGTTGTCGCCCCCCTGCAAGATGTTGCTAAAAAAAATTAATGGTTTCACAATTTTTTCTTTTTCTTTTTTTTTTTTTTGTCACACAATACTTTATACGATCCTTGTTCTAGGATGATGAATATTAAGTTTATAGAGAAATTATAACAAAAAAAATTGAAAATTATCCAACAAGAATTGTTTTGTAATATAGAATAATAATTCAATATCATCCATTACCATTTTATACCAAGTCTACAAACTATAAAATATTTCTTTATAGTAAGTATGAGTTAAGCAATAAAACGATAAGTATGTTTTCAATAAAAAAAAAAAAAAAAAAAAAAAAAACATTGAAAATTCAAATGAATTATTTTCACATTACATTTGTACAAACTAAAAACACTGTACCATGATTGTAAGCAATAATTTCAACACTTTTGAATTTCAATTTTAATCAATAGATGGTATTTATTTTATTGTAAGAAGTAAGAATCACATTGAACCTATGACAGGCAAGAGATCATTTTATTAGTCATATTATTATTATTATTATTATTATTATTATTTAAATATCAATAGGTATAATTTCAATTTGAAATAATGTTTGTTCTGAAAATTAATCGTCTGTCATAATAATCCATTATTATCTTACTAAACACAGAAAAACAAATTGTTGTTGTTTTTTTTTTTTTTTTTTTTTTTCATCATTAATACCGAATATTGCAAGAACAAGGGCTTTAAGCACTGTTGGCAAAGCTGCAATATATCAAATATGAATATTATTACATACACTATGTGTACGATATGATTTATTTTAAACCACATATATATATACCTAATTTTAAACTGTAATCAACAATAAAGACCTAGCGCAGTCTCTTGCAAGGGTACGTTGTTGTTTGTTCGAAATATCTGGCAAAGAGAAAGTTGAATCTCTTAAATAATAAGTAATTGAAATGTCATGATTTGTCACAATCCGTTTAGCTTCATTATTGAATGAAAAAGAAGGATCGATCGATGTTTGTTTCCACAAAATAAACATAAATATACATCTTTAAATTTGTTACATAATATGTTGAAATAAGTAATATTGCAATTATAAATTATAGGAGAACTTCTTCTTTTTCTTCTTCATAATTATCTTTCCTCATTATCAATACCAATCATGGTAAAACTAATAAGTGCAAAAATTGATGAACTTAGATTATAGATTAGAGTTCATATACAAATATATGTATAAAGAGGATTGCCGATTACCCCCTACCCCCCCCCCCCCCCCCCTCCCCACTCCCCGATAATACCTAATAATAAATTTATAACAAAATTGTAAAGTGCAAAGATCTACGAGAAAGATGGGAATCAAATCTTCTTTTCATTTAATTTCATAACACAGATTTCTATTACTGCATATTCAAAAATCACAAGTTCAATATTATTGTTATTATTTGTTCTTTACGTCTCTTGCAAAAGAATATCTCATAGAATTCTAGAATATTTGTTATTTATACACGTAATAAGTGTTTTTTTATTTATTTTAATCTTGCACCTGAAAATGAAGAAACTAAATATCTTCGTCTATGGCCTAAAAGTGTTTCGTCACTTCCCAATTCCCCCAATGTGATAGTTTATCTTTACTTTCCTCGGTTACTTATTGTGCAACAACATTACTTAAATAGTAGTTTCAACTTTTTTCAATGTCTGATAATTCTGGGAAAAATCTTAAATTACTAGAAAATTATAATATATTATGTATATGTACAGAAAAGTTGCTTTTGTATGAAACTAAAGCAGTTTTTTTTTTTTTCTTTTTTTCATTTTTTTTTTTTTTTTTTAAATAAATTCACAACCTGCACACTTGTTCACTGGATTCACTTATGAATTTGTCAAATGACCACTCATAGTATTGTAAACCTAGTATTTTACGTACACTTTTTAAATTATATATAATAATTGTTTTGTAATAAATTAAAACAGATTTCTTTTTTCTTCTCTATTACTTATAACTTCTAAGTTGTTTACATTCAAATAATAGTATACAGAAGACGAAAGGGTACTGGATTAACAGGGGAAAAAAATAAATGTATACTAAGAAAATAAAAAAATAAAACTTATATGTTCGCCGCTCTCTCAACTTTTGCTAATTGAATTGAATAATTATTGATCCCGGTTTTCAAATATTAGCCAAACTACTATTGCAATAATTCTGATAAATGTTTGGCAAAATCATTTGTACAAACTCGAGACCAGCTATCTTCTGTAACTCATGTTTCTTAATAGATTTTCATTTTTAAAAAAGCTTCATGTTTAGTTTCAAGCAGAATAACAAATGGAAATAAATAAAAAATGATGACGCAACAGTACCCGGGGTACTAGGTAATTTACGTAATTTTTGCCTTAGCCGTGAGTGAAATTTTGCGCAAACTGCAGAATCTCCTTCGTCAGAATCGCTATAAGATAAAATTATCTCAGTAAGTTTCAATGCAATATAGTATTTAATTCGTTTGTATTAAAAAAAAATTTTAGCTGCAAGGGGCTGCATTCTTGTTTAAAAATTACAGTTAAGATTTTGTTCATAATAATTAATTACTAAGGTATCTATAATACTTATGACATTATCTTGGCAAATAAGATATGAAAATTTTCAGGAAATGTAATAAAATGCAAAGATTATAACTGAAAAAAAAAAAAAAAAAAAAAAATTATATAACTTTCAGCCAAATCAGGAACTGAATATTGTTAATATTTCATCGATTACCGTCATATATCTAAACGACTACACAACTCTGTTCTCGGTCAGTGAGTTAACGGTAAAAAAAAAAATCAGGGTCATAAATCAAGTGCTCGGTCAAATATTTGCCAAGATTTTTTTGTTTGCTTGGCTACAAAACTATCAGTCACGAAATATCACGAACTAAGAAAGAATGGGCAAGCTTTGATATCCTTACAGCACGTAGTAGAGTATTAATTAATTATCTGTAAAACGAATTAAATCATTGATTTGTTCTATTCAATTGAATTACAATTTTTTTTTTTTTTTTTATGCTCATGACTATTACAATTTCATTAAGATAATTTTTTTTTTTTTTTTAGCATTTCCGCAATGGCATTAGTCTCGTAATAATACATGATGACTAAAGTTGTTTGAGACGCAAGAGTGTTACGTAATAGTTTGAAGAGTTCATTGAATATTACTGTAATTAGAAGTTAGAGCCAATCCTTATAGTTACATCAGCAACATGCAGGTAAATTACCCACAAACTGATTAGCCGAGGGATAACTGACTTAGCTACGATTTTCAGATAGTTAAACACATGTTGTAAAAAATTGAAAAAAATAAAATAAAATAACAAAGTACAGCTATATTATATCACTTTTAACGTAATTATTAAAAAAAAAAAAAAAAAAAGCAATATTTTACGAGATATAATAATAAACTTGATCTAGTATACTAATAGTATAAGCTAATCTCAATATTATTTCTGAATTTCACCTGTAATCCAGTACCATTTACCCCATCTATTAATTATCTAAGTTAAATAAAATTAGACTATTCAATTTATCCATATTACGATAATAATTAATAATAAGCAGTCCATTTGCATAGATTCTCTGGTGTGAATTATTATTTCAACATCTTAACTCAAAGTCAATATTAATAATAAAAACAATAAAAAAAAACAGTATTCAACACTGCACTTCTGTGCAAATAATCGTGATAATAATAATAATAATAATTATATATATGTGTATATATATATATATATATATATATATATAGAAAAAAAAAGAAAAAAAAAAAAACGTAATGATAATTACTTACATAAAATGACGTTGACGAAAAAAACGAAGGAAATGATGTCGAACGACAGCGAGACTCTCACGATACATGTTTATGTGGTGGAAATAATGATTTGGCATGAATCGTGGCGGCTGTCAAACTTCCATGTGTTTAGGTGGCGGATGAGTTATAAACGGCTCACTCCACATGCGACGTAAGTCTCCCTATAAAAAAAAGAATTGAATATCTTGAAACGGCTCAGAATTATTTCCTATTTATAATTTTTTGATAATAAAAAGCTGATGGTTATTGTAATGATGATATCGTATGATGAGAATGAATGAATTACCTTCAGATAAGCCATGGTGAGTAGTGGCAAAAGCGTGAAAGGTACGAGGTAGAGTAGTGCTGGTTGAGCTGCTTTAAAGACCTCGGAACTAACGGTGGCAGTTAGTAGTCCAAGAAAGTAGCCAATCAGTGAACAATGGAAGTAACTGATGCGACTTAAATGACGCGGGGGAGGAACACCCGCTTCGCAACCACCTGGCAGTAACTGGCTTTTTTTGTAAGCGTCGTAACGCAGGACAAAACATAGTAATAAACCTGGCATTACAACGTCTCCAAGACCCAGCATTGAAAAATGTCCTGCTTGATGCATGGAGGGAAATACTAGCTTGCCAGGCAGAGAAAGCTTGGGGGCTTCTCGGGCTACGCCTCCTAAATGCAATCTACGCGCTACCAAACCTACTGGATTATCAGCCGGGCGCGTCGCGACCTAGAAGAATAAAATTAATAAAATATAAGAAGATATAAGAATATGAGAAGAGTTGTTGTAAATTTATAGACAATAATATTGAGGATATATGAAAGGTTTGAATACAAACCTTGACCATGACGTTTGTGCTGAATATATAAGAAGAGAAGAATACCCAGAAGACATCGTATATGAGAAGACCGGTGAGAAGTAAAGTGGAAACTTTAAGACTAGGCAAACGTACAAACGCTATAAACGCTACGCAAAGTCCCATTCCCATCGCATCCATCAATAGCCAATGACCAGTGAGTACCCATATGCATACGATGCTTACGCTGAGTGAAAACGATAATAATTCTGCGCCCGTAAACCTCCCGCACATACCAAATGATATTTTATTGCCGTCCGAACATGGCCGAATAATGTATTGACACATTGGTAACAAGAGGAAGGCCAACGCTACGGTAGCTATAACTGAAAAATTAAAATATAACGATAATATAATATATTAATGTGACAAACGACGAAGTTGCTTTGCGAACAATTTTTTTTTTTCAACTCACTTGCTGTACATATTGCAAATAACATCTGCATGCTATCAAAAAAGAAGAACATGATTAAAAGAGATACAGAAGCACCTAGAGGCAGGCATAAAGCGTGCATAGTTTCCAGAGTTTGTACTCCACCGCCGTTAGCACAATCCGAACCTCCAGTGCTCACTATTCCTGATAATAAATTAACTCTTTCTTTTTCTTTCTCTCTTTCTCTTGCTTCTTGTTCCATATTTAGAGAACGAAAACTACCATACACAATCAACAGAATTGATATTAGAAATGTTGAGACTCTGGAAGAGTCCATGATGGAGTAAGCCCTGAAAAAAACAAGAACAAAAAAGAAATACAAAAAATGATAATAGTTTGGATAAAGTAGAATTCTTATTATTGTAAATTTGAATTTGGTCAAAAATAATACATACCATTGATAATCCACTGAGTTAGTGGCCATAGTTGACGAGCTTTTGGCCGTAGCTCGAAATGCTATGCTAAAAGACTGTCTGGCATTTAGGTTTTCTTTTTCATCGATGATGTTGCTGGTGCTGTACAGTTCCTTTGATCATCTGCAGCCACAGCTGTAATAATGTTAAGTAATTATATGTATGAAAACAAAAATACGAAATTAATATATTGTCAGATAGAAATTTGGGTTGATGCAGTTTAATTCTTTTTTTCAATAACACGTTGTTAGTGAATTCTTTGCTAACATTTAGGGAAGATGGGATTTGGGATACACCTGAATACACTTTAGAGTTTATCTTGGTTTGTTATTTTTTTGTTCGAAAACAAATTATTCATCAAACACAGACTACAAGTTCAATAAAATTTTTTACTCTTACATTTACACTCGAATTTATAATCATGACAGTTTTTTCTTTTTTTTTTTTTTTTTTTTTTTTTTATCATATGTCGTATTTTTAATTAATGAGACTGACAAATCGTGTTTAGATAATTTTTTTTTTTTTTTTTTAACCTTTTACAGCAAATCATTGAATGTATCGCGTAAGTTCTGCGATATTAATACAGTACGATGATTTTGAGATAGAAAAAAAAAAAAAAAAAAAAAAAAATATCACTTCGTTGTTGTAAAGTTTGATTATCTGATAGATGTTTGAGTTCGTAAAATCTATATATTATGAATAATACAATACCTAGAATTGTCAAATATCAGCATAACAACAGGTGCAGTTTCAGCTTTTAAAGCCGTTCAGTATCTTTGTTCAACACCTGCCACACAAATACACAGCTTAAAGTTGCACTCAAAATGGAGTTCATTGTCCGTGATAATTCTCTATAATATATAGATGAAAATAAGATGTAATAAATAAAAAAAAAAGAAATGAAGTAAAATAAACTAAAATAACTAAATATCACAGCTGTGTTAAAGATAGACGATGATAATTGTCACAGGCTTTTAAAGATTGTAAAATTATTTTAGAGCATCTAATTTTTCAACATATATATTTCGCTCGTCATTCCGTACTGCAACAATGGACATTCGTCTACTAATTTTAACGATGATATTATTTCATTTAAAACCGATATATAATGTGAAAGTTTAGGTATTCTTAGTTGATTACGGATCGATATTATACCGTGAAATATTATTTTCTGAAAGTATAAAACGCTTGTAAAATAGTAAGATCACCATTTTGGTAAACATAAAGGTCACGTGACCCTTTGGCCCCACGGAGTAAGGAGCGAGCGAGGCTCTCTGTACTCTAGATCGGATTTCTCTTGATATTTTTTATTTTTTTTTATTTATTTTTTTTTTTTTCTCTCGACCGTACTACCCTTACCTAAGTCATTTACAGTTATTAGGAGTTTATTATAAAAACAAATAAAACCACCGATAACCTCATAGATTTAAGATTTTATTACATTATCGATACACTATTTGAACGTTAAAAACTCCCAAGACGTACAATTGACACAATAATTCTTAAGCCACCGAGCGTGAAATCGGGGATACGCGAGCTCAGCGGTGAAGCTACCGCTGACAGGCGCAGCACGACTGTGCGGTGTACCCCGTATACATACATATATGTATATATCTATAGAAAATATAGCACGAAGCTAGTATTCTAGTTATAGTTGTAGACAATAAATATTCTGTATAACAGCTGTGTTATAGTTTTTATTTCATGATTTTTATGTATATATACCTACTATGATCAAATAAACAATCAAATTTACGATTACAACCATTCTGAATACAAATTATTGATAATTAAATCCAGGTGACTATGTCCCATCGTTATAACCCGCGGAGAAGTCCCCCTCCGTGTTCCGGCAGGCTTATAAGAGAAATGGGTAAAATAGAAAGCTGCGAAATATTTTGCGACGAATTACATAAATCTGCAGATAAGTTATTCTAATAGTATGTAGTTTTCTTTTTCGCTGTGAATAGAGCAAAACCTTGTTACATTATGTTTAGATATACAAGATTCAAAGTTTAGTTTCTAGTACATTTTCGAACAGATTATTTCTGGGCGGAGGTATACGACTATCGTATGTATTTTATGTATTTTATAAATTCAAGTATATCCAGACGATGATTAATCTCTAATTTCTTATTCCACGGACTGATTCCGATTTCGCGTAATCGGACTTTCATTTTCTACTAGAATTTATTACACTCTACATTGAATAGGGGAAGTCGGGAAGCATATCGTGCGCATGTGTGCATGACACAAGCGTAACACAGACACATTCAAACCCAGTCTTAGTTCTCATGTGTTTTTTTTTTTAAATGGCAGCAACTATGGCGACGATACAGATCTTCCGACAATCTGGTAATAATAAATTCATTTAAAACCACACTACGTTATGTCATCTGAAAAAAAAAACTCACCTTTCAATCATATCCCTGCACGTAGCGTACAAAACTTTAAAACGAATTTACAAATCATTAAAAAATTATTGTGTAACACTTGTTCTATAACCTAAAAATTTTCATCAAATACTTGGTTGAGTTTATCGCTCGTTAATCAATACATCTAAAAGAGCATAATACAGGTAACTAAATTTTTTTGTCATATTTTTAATATTCCAATATTCTATATTCAGGTACAAAGCTGCTTAACGTAGCGCGAAATCTCGCCGCTACCAGCCCCTCAATTCGTAATAAATATTATTTTGTCAACGAACAAGAGGTTTCTATGGATTGGAACGACGTCACCGATCGCGCTGTAACTACCATGTTTGCGACAGAAATTTTCCGAGGGATGGGTGTCACGCTTTCATATATGCTCAGAGAACCGGCTACCATAAATTACCCATTTGAAAAGGGGCCTTTGAGTCCAAGATTCAGAGGCGAACATGCGTTGAGGAGGTGAATTTCATATTTAATTAAACAATTTATTATCTTTTTATTGATATTTTGATACACACGGCGATAAATTTATCATAGGATTGATTCTTTGGGATTACAACATGTTTCAGATGTTTTAAGAAATAAATTTGAAATTTTTTCTTCAGATATCCTTCTGGCGAAGAAAGATGCATCGCTTGCAAATTGTGCGAAGCTATTTGTCCTGCTCAGGCAATTACAATCGAGGCTGAGGAGAGGCCTGACGGTTCCAGACGTACAACAAGATACGATATTGATATGACTAAGTGTATCTATTGCGGATTTTGCCAGGAAGCTTGTCCCGTTGATGCCATTGTCGAGGTATACAGGGTCTTCGTGATTTAGTTTCTTGCTGTTGATTCTGGTTCACGAATGAAAATGAATCTCATCATTTTTGAATATTTTAGATTTTAAGATTTATTGACGGGTTTATAAATGAATGTGAAAATATTTTGGGAAGAACAAATTTGATCTTTGATAATAATCGAGGGTAGAATTATGCATGGAATGTTAATAAAATTGTTTTTTTTTATCCATTACAGGGTCCAAATTTCGAGTTTTCTACAGAAACTCACGAAGAACTGTTGTACAACAAGGAACAGTTACTCAATAACGGCGATAAATGGGAATCTGAAATCGCTGCAAATATTGAAGCTGATCATTTATATCGTTGATAAATAATAATCCATCTACTTAGTCATCTTGTAAATTATAAATAAACATAAAATCTAGTAAACATTTTATGAGATGGTGTTGTTAAATAGAAATAATACTAGTTATTTATTTGAAGTTGGAAATAGTCACTCTCTTCTCTCTCGAAAAGAGAGGCTCAATAGCTTATGAAACGATACCCTTAATGGTAATGTTGAAAATAAAATGAAAGAACGTTTTATATGCTTTCATGATTTTTCCTCTTTATTTATTTATTTATTTATTTTTTCTTTCTTTTATATTAAATTGTATACGAATGTGTCCAGACATTTCACACGCTCACATTACACAGATGATTTGGGAAGCACGCCACTTATTTTTTTTTTTTTTTTATAACAATAAATAATAATTACATATCAATAATAACAAGAATAGTGCGTTACACTTCACTCAAACAATGATCTAATCAACTAACACGATATTACGTGATATTAAATTAAAATTCAAACTAAATATTATATTTCTTATATGTATAAAGTAATGCTATATAGTTTATTGACGATCATCCTGTTAAAAACGTTTTCTTGTCTTTGCAAAGTAACGCTATCGTTTTTAGTCCTGATCAAATTGATATACAGAATTCATTGGTTTATCATAACTATATTGATTCCCACAGCATATAATGAAATAAAATTCTGGTTCTATGGTATTCTAGAGTTTATTTATCTAGTTTAAAAACATGTAAATACTAGGTATATGTATTATAATGGATGATCGCTCAATTCTTTCTGTGTGCAAATATTTATACTATTTTAAAAGTAGGGATACATATTCGCAATTATTGCTGGATAGTAATATTTAAATTTAATAGATAGTATTTTTATTTTTTATTTTTATTTCTTTAAATGGATAGGTTCTCATAATTTATTCCTGGCCTATTCTACTTTATTGATTTGACTGATACAAATTGTCAGCCAATAATATCGGCTGATTGTATCTTTCTAGATTTCATATTTCCATTCGCTAACTTTTGGTTGTTATCGTTGATGTCTGAGAATGCGAAAGAAAAGTTCAGTGTCTGAACTCCATAATAACGTAGATTTATGAGTTTCAAAAACCTCATGCCAGGCACTAAATCGCCTGTATTAGTAATAACTATCACATATGAAATTTCTTAGATTCGGATTCGTGTATAAATTACAGTGAGATTATTCACTGGTATTTTTCTTTTTTCAGATAAATTCGAAATGAATAACAATTTATCAACGGAAACAGTAATTAATTAGGTATTCACTATTCATTACTGGGTAAATAAAATTCCTATATTCATATCTATATAATATTATCTCAATACTGTATCGAATGTAGGGATTTGGCTTTAGGATAAATAAAAAATTCAATTTTTGGTTTTCTCCTATGCTTTTGCAGTTCATTAGCTATATTATGGTTGCACTAAAAATTATCGTGGAACGATACAGTTCTTAAATTATCTATGCTTAAACATTGAACAAGGCCTTTATATATCGATGTGAATTATTCTGACGCGATCTAAATAGGGGTATAATTTAACTATATGTATTCAACAATTTTCGGTTAACATCAAATACCAAATTTCTTTCTAATATTAATAACTTTTTCTTACAAAATCTGAGCTTGATATTATAGTTTTGAAAAATATCAAATAGGTGTGATAAACATGCAGGTGATAATAAGACGAAAGAAGAAATCATCATTCACATCCTTGAATCTTTTTTTTTTGTTTTTTCTGTTTTCTCGCATCAGTAACTTTTCAGAAAGCATCTTATTGCAATATGTATATCATGTTTTACCATAAGTGTTATTTATTTTTTATTTATTTATTTTTTCTATGCTTTTCTTTTTTCATATATACCACGCGCAACTTATGACTACCTTAAACCCAATAGGAAATACTATTTATAAATAAGAATCACACTTTGAATCATATTCATAATTAGGATAATAATCTGTCTTTATGTTTTGCCACAATAAGCTCAAACTAACGTGATCTTTAGCTCAGTAGCACTCGGGGATTGAGCAAACCGTTGTTATTAGTATTTGCTCTAACACATAGGTATATACCTAGATTAGCTAGCCTAGCTACATAGGTATCAAAATATGAATTGATATCTCATCTGATATCTATTAGTTAATATTATTCAATTCTAAACATAACGACGAATGAGTAGTCTTTCAAATTAGTACTCCATTCATCTATGCACGTGTTTATCTATATTGTATGTTTCTATTTCTTCAGTGCTGCGTTCCAACGTTTAAAAGTTAGTTTTCAGTCCTTGTTCTAATTTGTTTTTTTTTTTTTTTTTTTTTTTTTTTCTTTCTTCTAAAGATTAATCGGTAGATGGCTTTGTACGTCGACGATGATGGTTGCGTGCCAAAGCGTGTATAATTGTTACAAGAAAATAGCACACCATCAACATAACAAATTTGTCGAAGAGCCAAGAAATAGTTGTAGCACCTTCCTAAAATTAGAAAATAATTTATCATTTATTTTTTATTCAAACTTTAAAACATTTTTAACTAAGATTTCATTAAAATATACAATCAATACTTACTATAGAAGATTTGTCATGTAATTTTTGTTTCTGTTCAACGAGATAACGCTTTAATGGCGCTTGAAACTTTGGACCAATTACAGGAATAATTGCCAGCAAAGCAATTACTTTATCTAAAAGTTCCTCGTTGAATGCAATTATAACTGCTAATTGTTGTATGTGCATTTTTACTACAGCTTTTCCCACAAGTGTTGCACCAAAAAATGTCCAGAATGGGATAAGATAATGTCCGCATGTTAATCCAGCCAGATCAAACAACGGATTTGGTATCTATAATTCAAAGAATCAATTGCAATTATGAATACAGATCAATTTTCATCCGAGTAGAGAATCGGCCTTTGTTATAAACCTACCGAAGCGCAAGCAAGGATTCCTAGAAAGCCAGCCTTTTGGACAAAATGTTTCATCGCGAGTTTTGCCCGCATTGCTAATGAAACACATTTCTCTCCATTTTCAATTGCTTCTAAGGCTTCTAACTCCTTCAGCTCTTCTTGATCCTGACCTTGGTCATGATCTTTATCGCTTTGTCGACTCAGACGAGCAGCTCGGGCCATAAAATAAGGCGGTAATTCTCCTAAAGCTGTTCCAGCGCCCCATAGCATTGCTTCGACTCGTACTTTTCTCATAATGTTCAAGACGCTGGCTGTCCAGGCTGCGTCTATCGTAGAAGGACACACGATCTGGTCTGGGTAAGGGGGCTCTGGAAAATTGAGACCTCCACATTCATAGGCAGCCATCGTTACCGAAGCTATATGTGGTCCCAAATACAAGACAAAAGTGTGAAGCCCAGTCCCGAGTCCAACGCTCGACAGCACACCTAGTCCTACCCAGTAAAACCACCATACAATGTTTGCCTCCCAAGATTTTATCAGCTGTGGAAAATCAGATTTGAAATATATACGGATAATACACGTGTAAATAGAATGAAAGATATATTGTTTTGAAAATTGAATCTCACTTGTTGTTGCGGTCCCGAAACTCTGCTCAAAAGTATGAATAATCCGGCGATGACTATTACGCTCCATACAGTTTTTCTATACTTTAAAGTATTCTTTGTTAAACTAACAATATTGATAAGTAACTCTTGTAGAAAAAAGTTTAATGTTTTTATCGGATGATGCCATAGCGTCAAACTGTCCGGATCTATATCCGAATCACTGCTATGGGTGGAATGCGATTGAGATTGTGAAGTATGGGAGGTTTTCTTTGACGTTGGTGTACTTCGTCGAGTACCATTTGTAGCTGAGGAAGTATCCTTAGTACGTCGGACAGCCGTTGTATTTTCTGACATTGTGGCTCCCAACCGATTGATCTGATGATCAGAAATGAAATGATTATGTAATAAAACTTCTAGTATATGCAATGAATATATTTTCCATAAATTATTAGCTTTAATATATTCGATAAAAAAAAGTGGCAAAGAGGGTTCTTCAATTGCTAATCAATATTCTGACAGAAATTAAAGAGTCATGCTTGTATGAAAAACGATAACAGCCTTCAATCTTATTATTTGAGCCTGAATGCAGTAAACGAAACGTTCTAAACTTGATACTTGAAAGTCCTTGAGTGAGGGCACAAGCCTACGTTAGTATTTACACTCTCTCGATAATTTCAAGGCAGCCTAATCCACGATAGTATGTGATATGAGGTGTAGAACTGGCTTCACTTATGTAACTAACAGTAATGTAAGTCAGCCTTTGAGAATATACAAAATTCCATTTATGTTGAATTAATTAAGATGATTAAAATAGTCATTGGATAAGCCTATCAGTTGATCGATCTTGAAAGTATAATGGTGAGTAGAAACCCAACTTAATAAAAAAAAAACCGACGTCAATATACAATGAAACAGTTTATTTACGTCTAATTTACTTCAAGCAGATCGTCGATGTTCATATCAATGACCAGGTAGTCTTTGTATGGCCTGAGTTCACGGTTCCCCATTTCTAATCCCCCTCTAATTTTAAAACGAGGCAAATCAAGTGACTGAATAACACTGACCAAGGAGTACTGAATAGTTGGTGTACCATTGGCTTATTATCATTGGGTAGTCTGTTTAACTGAGGGTCAAGGGGCAACCACCTCCCTACTACCGTTCTGTAAACTGATACTATATGTCATGCTCCAAATCATCAGTTTCTCATTCTGGTAATAATGATTGGAAGAAAAATTGTTAAATTGTTCATTTTGTTGTATATGATATGTTTGAATTTCAAAAAATATTTCCGCACAACTGGTGATTGAGTAAATTTTGAAATTTCGTCAACATCTGTTGCCACGTTTTGAGCTCATAGTCATTTGAATAATAACACAACAGGCTACTACTACTGCCTATAACACATTCAAATTTGTAGTAAATAGATAATTGTCCAATTTGTCGAATGGTAAGCACATGATAGTTGGTGACGTTAATTCTCATATCACCAACTACATGTAGACGTAATAGAAAAAAATTATACAAGTGGTGAGAGTACAGAGCTTACTTGTATGGTATATATGAAGACACATACATACTAGTATATAAATTAAGTGAAACATGCAACCAAATATTAAGCATTCATCCGTCACTTATGAAGACCGTAACAATAAGCACCAAATTAAATTAATGAAATTAATACCAAGCGATAAACAAAAATATTTATGCTACAAAAGCACTGTAATTCCAATTTTAGATTCTAAGAATAATATTACATGTTAAAATTCCTATTTCATCAATTATTAATACCAATGTTAGCATTTTATGTAACTTTAGCATGCATATGAGATTAGTGGTCGTGTATTATACAAATATAAATATAGAGTGAACACTGACACTACTGATAAGCATTGAATACATGTTTTCGAGGTGAAAAATCAGCCTTGCCACATCTACATAAAATAAAAATTGAACAGAACTAAGCTTATACAGCTTTTCAGCAATTCAAATTCATTTCTTTGAATAAATCAAACCTACAGCTATACCTGGTTGTTGAAATTTGTTATTCTATTACATCATGTATATCAACATCGATCAGTAGCTACAGTATATTATTTGTTAAGTGACCATGAGGAGGGTGTACCATGTCTGTCTTGTTTCCTGAGACAGGTAGCCTTCGTTCCCTTAGTAAGCGTTTAAGCTGTTCACGCGTCATACGCCGAAGAGAGGAGGTGATAGCAGAGGTGCTAAACGAACCACCGCTACTCAGCTGGCTAAAGCTGTTCTCAGAACACTCCGTCGTAGTAGTAGATGTGCTTGTAGTATGGCTTGCCTTACGACCTACTCTCTTCCTCACCATCACCACAATAGCCAGGGACAGAGTCTGATCTGTACCTTCGATGGGTTTTCTAAGACTATTTTAAAAATGTAGAAGCCAATTTTTGCGGTAGATGAATATCGATCAATAAAATAAAATTAGAAATCAAATTAAAAAAAAAAAAAAAAAGATTGAAAAAGTTATTTTTACTCTTTTTTTACGTGAATATATTAATATTATGCTGGTTTATAATTGTTGTAAAATCATATGGGTCGATGATAATAATTGTATTGTATACTTGAAATGAATGATACATAGTGTTTGTTAATTTGTTAATTAGTTAATATGTAAAATGTTGTGTTATAGACAAACCCAGAGAAGACTTGTGTGTGTTTAGAAACAACCGTTGTTATCTAAAGTAACAATCATCACAGCCAGACCGCAGCCAATTATATTTTTCTGCTATTACCAACACCAGCAAACAACATGCAATTTAGAACGAGATGATTTTACCCTTACCTTTAATTAGTTAAATTATAATTTAAATGAATTTTATTGAATTATTTCCTGTTGTATTATGACCACTAGAATAACTTTATAAATAAAAAAAATGAAATCTATGAATCATATTCTTTAGTTAAAGTAAAGAAATTATTTTAACAAAGAAAATTGTTCCAGTTATATAGTAGGTATACGTGTTTCTGTAAATACGATTGAAATAACGTTTGGTAAGCACATTGAGTATAAGCAGAAAATTAATGTAATAAAAATAAATAACGATGTTTCAGCATAAATAAATTGTCGTCGTTATAATATTTATATACTTAGGTATACCTATCATTATAAGTTTTGTTTGTGTGATAGACAGAAACAATGACAATGACTTTGCGGAAATGATTAATGTAAAATTATAAATATATTTTATAAAGCCAGCTATATTATTTAAAAGTAATAAAATATTAACTCTAGTTTGTCAAATTGTTTGACAGAAGCGGAAAGAAATAGTAAAAGAAAATAGAAAAAACCGGTATTTTGATACAAAGCTCACCTCAAAAGTTACACCCCATTAAGTAGAAACGTGACTTTCTAGTTTTAAGATTTCACTATCGCACTTATAATTATCACATGTATTTCTGACTGTTAAGTCTTAACCTCAATATATGGCCACGTAGTATACTACCAGTGTCCCTGGGACTGCAGCGGGTAATTGCAGATTAAAAACCAACCTTATTGATATTTTATAGAATGTTAATATTTATCTATTATAATATATGGTTTTTTTCAGTTCCTTACATGATTATGAACAGCGACTTAAAAACGCCTTGAATTTATTCTAATCACATTAGTTAATTAAACCCGCTATTAAAGAAGAAAATAAAATAATTTAATATAGTATATCGCGACTATACGTGAAAATGGGGATAGTTCCCCTCTGGCTATACACTGTGGAAATATATTCGCACTGAGAATTTGTCTACGAATATCTACGCGAAAGTAGGTAGTTATTTAAAAAAAACCAATCGTACCACATATTTTCCGGAAAACACTAGGTTCATTCACTATACGGAAAACCAACCTCTAAAATACCTTTCGAGTTTTATGTCGCTTTTCTATATCATGCGACGTATCTCGATAATAATATATCATTCGTTAATTCTGTTGGATCTGAATGGATCTGACCAATCATATTGCCGCGTGTCAAGATGTAGCTCGAAAGATAAGCGACGACGATTGACACATGGCGTCGACATTTAGCTTTTCCGATAAATTCGTCCAATCGCCTAGCTCTCCGTATGTCAGTGTTCGCTGACTGAAGATTTTCCAAAATCAAGTTGTCGTCGTCGTCGATGTGGATTGTGTGATTGGCATGTGTACGCAATTATAATTATAAGGTGGTTAAACAATTATGTTTATATTGTTTAAAAAATAAATAATTCTAAAATAATTATGATTTATTTTTATTTTGTTGTACAATTTCGGTTGTATTAATGAGTTTATCAAATCTGACGAATTCTAACCAAAAGTCAGATTTCTTTGTTTGTGTGTCTCTGACATAAGAGGTAAAATTTTCCGAATCGATTATTTTCGCCGATATCATCACAAGGGGGGTAAAAAAATAATACGAATAAAACAAAACTTTATCACAATATTTGCCACTTTCGTAGGTTTATTAATATTATTATTGTTATTATTATTGTTATTATTATTGACGTACATTAGCAACAATATAGATTTTGTTACAAACACGGAATCAGTTATTATTGAAAAAAGAAAACGTGTTTGTAAATAAATACATAAATATTTAATTTATCCGACCTTATTATGTTTCAGGAAACAATGTGACTATACTATATAATATAGTAAGAACTTGTAACTGCAACTATAATAACATAAAGTTTAAAAATCAAAAGCCAAAGTCTGAATCAAACGATATAGATAAGCGTAGTTTAATGGCTTACAGATTTTTGTATTGCAAAACTTGGTAATGAGTTGAACTGTTGCAATGTTGAGAATAAGTATGGTTTGTTATTATATGATAAGGGTAATTCTAAAACAGAGAAACCTTTGGATGTCAGAATTACATACTGAATTTATCAACGGCTGATATACAACATGGAATAGAAAATCGAGCTGTGAATGTCTTCGCTACAATTGTAATCGCATAGAATTATAAGATTTTCATTACATCTCAAAGATTGCACGATATGTAATAGAAAAATGTAATGTAATGGCTTTGAAGACAATGATCAATAGGCAACGACCAAAATTGCCCAGAATGTATAGAGAAATGAATTAAGAGCAAATTTATTATTGTAGCCAGGAAGAAATGGTCAAAATTGTAAATTGAATTCTAATATGGCTAGCGGTCAACGTTATCCCCAAACTCAGACTCTGTGTACTGAAAGCAGAGCTGAGACAATGCCCAAGGAGCAGGTTGCTGCTGTATCTGCTAAAACAGTTGACATATATGAATACAGCGGTCAGAGAGATTTGGACCCTAATCAAGTGGAATGCTTTTTAACTATTCCAAACGAATCTCAAAAGGGAATTCAGATTGAAAGACGCAATAAATTATTCTGCCAAATTTGTAAATTATGTTTTGAGGGCTCGAATTCACCCCACGGACTCTTGGAGCATAGCAATTTAATTCACAGTTTTAATATTTATGATAAAGGTGAATTATGCCGTGTCTGTAACGCAGTGTTTTACACTTCTAAAGCGTTACAAATACATGTAAGAACATGCGAGGGAGAGTCTGAAAGTTCTGCTTCAAATACGCTGCAGTTTTCTGATAATATCGAGGAAACTGTTGAGGAAAAATATGAAAACAGTAAAAGTGATTCAGAAAATTCAGATGTTTTCGAACCAATAATAGAAATCAAATCTGAATACGAGGATTTCAAAGAAGCCGTAGGATCAAAATCAGAAAAATGCGTTGCTACGATTACAAGAGAGGGTTCATCTGCTCGTAAAGATATGTCTAACAACTGTTTCAAATGCTATATTTGCTCTAAAGTATTTCGACGAACCAGAGACTTTAGATCGCATATAATGAGTAGTCATAAAAATGAATTGGATGATAAAGACTTTGACGATTTATCTTACAGATGCAAGAAGTGCGCAATTACATTTCCTAATATAATTTTGCTGAGGGGACATTTCTTTAAAAAACATACGGCGTTGATTATATATAGATGTATTGTTTGCCACGTTACATTAAAGACTAAAAAGTCTCTGAGAATTCATTACAATAATTTACATGCACAAAAGAGTAAAGAAGTACACTCGTGTGATGAGTGTGGAAAAGAATTAATGAATCTTAAAGCCCTGAAAGCTCATATAAGATTGAAACATGGTCCGAGTAACAGCAAACCAGGATTTCGATGCAGGCTTTGTCAACGTAAATTTGATACCAAGGAAAATCGGTGAATATTTTAAACATTCAAATGAAACCTACGCCTGTGTGGGATTATTGAAATGATAAACTAACTCTTTACTACTCGTTATACTTTGTTTAGAAAACTTCATTACGAAAAGGAACATCTTGGAGAAAGCCCATTTATATGTACCGATTGCGGTAAAGGGTTTTCAAGCAAATCTGGCCTTTATGGACATCGTCAGTTACACAAAACAGATCAACCTTCCACTTGTCCATATTGCGAAAAGATATTCAACGTAAGATACTACTTGTTCTTTGTAAAAACGATAAAAGATTCATTCATTATTATCAAATGATTGAGTATACAGTTTAAATCCCATCGATAAAAGATAAGAAGAGACTCTAAAATCTTAAATTTTCTTTTATTTAAATTTTTCTTTTTCCACAGAGAAGGGATAGCTACCACGAACACATACTGATTCACGTTGGGCCAAGACATCGTTGTCCACATTGTCCTAAAGAATTTGTCCAGCGTAGCAACTTGGTTCGTCACATCAGGATACATACTGGTCAAAAACCTTACACCTGTACTTTCTGTGATAAACGTTTCTCAGATAAGGGTGCATGCAACTCTCATATCCGTGTTCACACCAAAGAAGAACAGTGTGCTTGTCCATACTGTGGTCAAACATTTACGAAGAAACAGAAGTTGAAATATCACATTCGAAAACACACTGGGGAAGGTCTTATCAGCTGTGAAATTTGCTCAAAAACATTTACAAATGCCTTTGCTTTGAAAGAACACAGAGCTATTCACGATAGACAAACACAGACTATATGTGTTGAATGTGGGAAAGCATTCAACAGTCCCAAATATTTGCAGAGACATGTGGCTCTCGTTCATCAAAATCCTCAAGATTCGAGCATGTCTTTCGATTGTCCAATCTGTGCAAAAACTTTTTGTCATCAAACGCGATTAAAGTAAGCGTAACGCACATGTTTGAAGTGTTTAGAATTATATTTCATTCGTTATTCAATATCATTTATAATTTGTTTGCTGATATTATTTTCAGATCACATCTTGTTACGCATCTGGGAAAGAAACACTTGCAGTGTTTAATTTGTGAGAAACGATACAGCAGTCCGAAATCTATACGTAATCATTTGAAGCAGCGTCACGATTTGAGGCCAGATAATCCAGAATTTAAAAAGTCCGTACGTTCTGCGTTTGGAAGTACACAAATATCTGTAAATTCGATGGAAATTGCACAAAATTCACACTCTTCTGAAGTTAATAGTGAGGATGCAGTCCTCACTTTCTCATTCAAGGAAGAAAGCAATTCTGTTGCTTCGAGGAGCGGGAAAGAGTCGATTACGTATTCCTCGGACGACGAAGAAGTAATTTTAGGAAATACTGAGTTTATGCCAGAAATTGATTACAAAAATGAAATAAAGCTTGAGGAAGAAGCCCATGAGGAGAGAGAAGCAAATAGCTGTACGAAAAATTCTAGAGATACTAATACGAGTGTAAACATTTCTTTAAATTCAGAAATATCTACTGGTGGCCACCGCTACGAGGTGGCATCAAACGATGAAAATACCAATGAAGGTGAATCTTTGTGTATTAAAACTGAAGATATTCTGAATTATGATCAAAATTATGAGCTGAATAGGGAAACTGCATTGAATTTAGCGACTGTGAATGGAACAGAGGATGTCAAGGATGTTCTATGCAAAAGTAACTATGAAATTTTAGATACTCTTCATGAGAAAACGACGCATGCTGCAGATGCAAATGATAAGATAGAAAAACCGATTATATTAGACAAGGCATTGTCTTTGAAGCAACAGTTGAAAAAAAACTTAAGTGCAATTATTGGAGATTGTATTGATGTAAATGACGAGCTGAACGGATTTGACTCTGACGACGTTGGGTGCTTCCAAGTTTTGAAGATTGAATCAAAATTGAGTATAGAATCTTCCAAAGAGATGAGTAGAAGAAGAAAACAGTTAAGAACACCTAAGAAATACGTGTCTTCAAATGACACGATAGAAAAAGTTGATGATATATTGAAAAATGTTATGCCAAAAAGGGAAAGAGTTGAAGCAATAGCACGATCATTAAAAGAGTCGAATAATTTGAGAGAGATTTTTATTGAACCAACTAAGTAATGCTTGAAATATTTTTTACAAAAAAAAACAAAAAAAACAAATGAATGTTTAGATCCTAATTATACATTTATAGTGTTTTATATATATTATATATATATATTATATACCAGATAATATCTACAAAAATGCGTCTTTGGAGATAACAGAAAAAAAAAAAGAAAAAAGAAATAATACTCTAAAGATGCGTGTATTTTATATATTATATCTGCAGTTGATATTCGTATCAATAGGGTTTTTCGATATGAAACGACATTATTTATTAATTAATTAATTAATTAATTAATTAATTAATTAAATTAAAGGTATTTTAATACCATCAAGGCCAGTAAAATTACACCCATACTAATTATAGAATATATTTATACCCATATAATACACGTAACATTTACGTAGTTACTATCATCTACCAACAACTTAAATCTATTAATTATCTAATACCGTGATGGTAAGAATCAAAGAAAGTACCTAAGACACTACCTCTAAGATGATCTAATGAAATCTGATTCAATTCATGGCCAGTAATAATAACTCATGTAAAGAAAAGTAATTATATGCACTAGTTGATTGAAATAATCTAAACTAATTATCGAAATTATTTATATGACATAAAACGATTTGTAAATCTCTGTTATCAGATGAAACGCCGCTTATACATACATATATACATATTATATAAAGGTTTTAACATATTCGAGTCAATTATAAATGCGTCTGTGAATAGATAAAAATCATTAAAAAAAAATATCTAGATAGGATAATAAATGTTACAAATATTTAAAAGATACTTTTAAACTTATGGTATAGTACTACATAAACCAGAGGTGGAGTACAAAACTTGTGCCAGAGGAACGACCAAAATAATTATGTATATTATTACCAATCTATACACAGGTATATTATTATACATTTTAATATGTTACATTATAATTATAATTAATTATTAGTCATAATATCTATAATATATACATAGTTATATATTAATATAGTATAAAAGGTATTCTTACATTATATAAATATTGTAGAGAGAAAAATAATAAATTTTCTAATTTTTACTCATCTATGAAAAAAAAAAAAAAAATACAAATACAAATTATACCATATTTTGTAGTAACGTAATAAATATTTTGTACCGAAAAATTTTGCTGTTATAACTCTTAAATTAACTTTCAAACTTCTACCCCTAATGGGAATTTCTTTTTTATTTATTTTTTTTTTCAATTTTTTAAAGTAAAATAAATTGACTACTACGTGGCTCTGCATCTCGTAGTTACAACCCTGCGTTACCAAGGGGAATAAAAGGGGTGTCCGATACCATGGCTACGATTCTAGAATATACATGTATCGCCTCTGCGAGCAACAGGCGAGTGTATGGAACACCCAGAAACATGAATCGACTATCCGCGGTAACCTCGGCCTCGATTGCTACCGCTTTTCCCCCTAACATAGCTACGGCCCTGCTGCACAGTTCGCCCCATCGCCTCGGCTCCCCACTCGTTTTCATTCGCCCCGTGAAGTATAGTAGTAACATCCATCGGGGTAAGACGGACGTATAGACAGACAAGTAGTCATAGTAGTCTGCGAGGGCCGACCAACAGTGTCTGTAGCAGAAGCAGCAGCAACCACCTGCCGCACAGTAGTAGCGAATACCCGCGTATAATCAGACGGGCCTTATAGTAGTAGTATTTAATTTTCATTTAGAAAAAGAAGAAGAAGAAGAAGAAGAAGAAGAAAGTAAATAATCTGGCCTATCTCGCATTATATGAGATTAATAAAAAAATAAAAAAAAATTGTATAAAATAAGCTTACCTACCTACCTACGGATAAAATATCGTCATTGAAGATAGGAACAAAAAATAAGAAGAAATAATGAAAAGTAGGAGTTAGCGGGAAGTAATTCGTCGACTCGAAATCAAGCGGCAAAAGTAAGTCGTCGACCTTAAAACACACATTGTTATATTTATATTAATCTTAATTTTATTCCGTTTGCTGATTTCGAAATACTGTATATATATATATATATATATATATATATGTTAATAAAAAGCCCGAGTTCGCATAGTCACTCGAAAGAAATATACGCTTTATTGATACAAGTCGATGGTTTGGGAGTACAATATGTTACCGTTAAACGTTGTTTATGGTCTTTTGCAAAGCAAAGTATAATTGCGAACGTTATTTTTTGGCCATTAAGTATGATTTAACGGATTATATTATATATTAAGGTGATATAAAATTAGCGAAAAGTAATATATTTCACCATTATTTATGCAATGTCTTCAGAAATTTATGCAGATTTTTGTAGTAGCGCAAAAAAATAATAATAATAAAAAAAAAAAAAAAATAGTAATATTATCATCCTGCATAATGGTTTCGTGCATAGATTTTCTTTCTCGCGTGTAAAAGCAGCTCGGCTAATCGGCCAGTATCTCGTTTTAAGTAGGTACACTGTTATACAGATTATCGTACGCTTGTAGCTATACCTGCGATATATTCACCGACCCGCATGATACGAGCGTGTAAATTTTTCTTTCAAAGTTTGAAGCTTTCAAACTAAATTTGGTACTGGCGTAGTATACAAGAATAAAATACAATTTCACACTCTGATACACACGCGCTGTTGCTTAATAATTCACAAACTTTTTTTTTTTTTTTTTCAACGATATATATATGTAGCTATATATTTATTCATTATTTAAACTTTTGATAATGATAATAATTATTAATTATTATTGGACACGAATCGTGATGAAGGTATATACAGCAATATTGCTGGAGAAATTAGGCGTCGACCAGAGTAGCTACACAGAAAAAAAGGTTAACTTGAGCCAAGAAAATTATTCTTGATTCAAGAATAATTTTGCGGTCCAAAAATGAAGACCGAAATTTTCTCGGATCAAATCAAAATTTTTCTTGAACCAAGAAAATTTTCCAAATTTTCTTGGTTCAAGAAAAATTTTGATTTGATCCGAGAAAATTTCGGTCTTCATTTTTGGACCGCAAAATTATTCTTGAATCAAGTCAACCTTTCTTTCTGTGTATATATTAGACTTTTCTAAGAAAGGTCTGACACAACAATTGAAACTGGAGTACATAATATATCTAGAATCAGTTTGATATAGTAAACGGGTAGAATTTATTCAAAACGCGTGACAAGCGACAACGCGGTCATATATAAAATAAACTCCGATGTCACGTTATAAAAATGAATAGGTACATAGAATGCGATTATTATAGACCGAAGTGAATTATTTATATATGAATTCAGACATGCAGAAGATAAATCATTAAACTTGGATCGGTGTATAGTATAATACATACTATACCTATACTTTTTGCTTGGTTGAATTTCTCTCGTGAGATTATATAGAAACCGAAAATTTCAACGAGACAAAGAATAACATCGTGTAGTACAAGTACTATACTTTTAACGAGAAACTTTATAACAGCGGGTTATTTTTAATTATATTTTAATACTTCGCATAATAGAAAGCCTTAAAATTGGGGAAAAAAAAAAAAAAAAAAAAAAAAAGTTTTCATTAATCGGGGTGTAGGTATAGGGTTTAAGATAATGTAGCTTTATATTCATAAAGATGATATATATATGTTCGTATTATAGTACTAAGTTATAATGAAAAAAAGAACATTAAATTTCATTGATCCATATAATAATTGTTACATAAAGTATATAGTAATCGATTTAGCGAAAATTTAACCCGACACGTGCCTGTAGAAACGTCTCTACCTCTTTCCTTCCTGTACGCAAGTTTTCATATACGTATATAGTAACCATGATTTACGACGTTGCAGAGTAGAGATCGTTATGTGGGCGTGATTTCGTTTCGCAGGACGTACTATATATAGTAGCATAGCGTTGGTCATATATACCGTCGCGTAGTCTGACCTTACGCGTACCTCGACCACTGATGAATCTTATACTCTAACCGTCTGTCTTATTTTTCTTGCGAGATAAAAATTTTTAAGCAAAACGTATTACCTACCCGCGAAAAACCCAGATGCCGGAATCCAGGCACGGTATATATATAATCCACCCTTCTTGTTGAAAATCTGATTTATGATGTCATATGGAGTCTGCCGAACGTGGGGAGACTCGGTTTAGAGATTGTGTGAGCGTATGACCGCAAATATGTGGCTTTTTACAGTTAGCCCTTCATTTTTCTCCGCACGTTTTTACTTTTAATCAAATTTTCACCTCGACAGCTCACGCGCATTTCATATTCTGGGATGCATATATATACCCGGACATATATACTATACGTATATGTATATGTATATAATAATCAGCCCTTTTGACGGTAGAATAGATAGGCGTAGGAAAATATCATTCATAAATTACAGACCCGATCCTATGTAAGCAAGATCGTATGCTTCGAATAACCTTTAGCATTTCTATACCCGTATTTGATCAAATATGTACTCTATACATATAAATATACTGTGTATATCCTGCACTGCAACCCTTGATTATTTCTCCACATTATTTTCACCGACAATAATAACAATTTTCTCTATAACAAGTATGAAAGACTAGATATATATTAGACTGTGTAAAAAAAAAAAGCGATATCTTCTTTTTGTTCGGGCCCTTTCGAAAATAGTTAGTGCTTAATATAAAGAAAATTGTCCCCAAAGCTCAGCTATGTAGCTTGAACACAGAATTAGCGCATTTGAAAATAAGATTTCCCATGTATTTCATAATGGCAAAATTTGTTTATCCTAGTTTTATTTTTATAACTCTCTTTATTCAACTGATAAGAATAAAGTAGATATACGGTTTTGTAGAGAATTTTATGATCTACAAAAATAGTCCTTTGACCCAAGTTGCTCGATTGAACCGTTAACGAGTTACAGTGGTTTAAAAGTCATACATATATTTTATTACTACTTACTTTTCGACAAATTAATTAAAAAACATTTTTTTTCATGCATTTTCTCAGAAATTTTGTTCCCTTCAAAACCGTATATTTACTTTATTCTTATCGGTTGAATAAAGAGAATTATAAAAATAAAACTAAGATGAACATAATTTTGCCATTTGAAATACATGGGAAATCTTATTTTCAAATGCGCTAATTCTGTGTTCAAACTACATAGCTCAGATTTGGGGACAATTTTCTTTATATTAAGCACTTAACTATTTTCGAAAGGGCCCGAACAAAAAGAAGATGTCGTTCTTTTTTTGACACAGTCATATATAAAAGAATAGCTGCAATGCGTATAACATAGTATACCTACATCATAGTATATGTCTACACCGCTGATTATGAGATGAATCTCAGCCGCTGTACTATAAACCGCCAGTGAATTATTCCACCCCTGTTGAGCAGGTGTGAGTTGCAAACTGTGATTTAGAATCATATGTAAACTCGCGTTGCGTAGCTGGAATTTTAATCCAAAGGGCATTCAGGTCAAATAAGTGCCGGACCGCATGTACGCGAACTATATAGCTACTCAAGGTCACTATAATTCTCGCGGCATGCGTCCTCCTTAATTAAGTTTTCTTTAACGACCGAAAGTTATACCTATAATAGCTACCGCGCCGCAATTTGTTGCTTTGCATCACAAAGACGTCACTTTACCATAAATTTACCACTAATTAAATTTCTGCATGGTAAAAAGCACATCGTAGGGTAGAGTGGTCCCAAACCGACCGGTGCTCCAACGGTGGTCCCATCCCGACCTCTCCATTCAAATAGCATGGAGAGGTCGGTTTGGGACCACTCTACCCTATATATTATATACACAGAAAAAATAGGTCAACTTGAGCCAAGAAAATTATTCTTGATTCAAGATAATTTTGCGGTCCAAAAATGAAGACCGAAATTTTCTCGGATCAAGTCAAAAATTTTCTCGAGCCAAGAAAATTTGGAAAATTTGGAAAATTTTCTTGACTTGAGAAAATTTTTGATTTGTTCCGAGAAAATTTCGGTCTTCATTTTTGGACCGCAAAATTTGGAAAATTTTCTTGACTCGAGAAAATTTTTGATTTTATCCAAGAAAATTTCGGTCTTTATTTTTGGACCGCAAAATTTGGAAAATTTGGAAAATTTTCTTGACTCGCGAAAATTTTTGATTTCATCCGAGAAAATTTCGGTCTTCATTTTTGGACCGCAAAATTTTGGAAAATTTGGAAAATTTTCTTGACTCGAGAAAATTTTTGATTTTATCCAAGAAAATTTCGGTCTTTATTTTTGGACCGCAAAATTTGGAAAATTTGGAAAATTTTCTTGACTCGCGAAAATTTTTGATTTCATCCGAGAAAATTTCGGTCTTCATTTTTGGACCGCAAAATTTTGGAAAATTTGGAAAATTTTCTTGACTCGAGAAAATTTTTGATTTTATCCAAGAAAATTTCGGTCTTTATTTTTGGACCGCAAAATTTGGAAAATTTGGAAAATTTTCTTGACTCGCGAAAATTTTTGATTTCATCCGAGAAAATTTCGGTCTTCATTTTTGGACCGCAAAATTTTGGAAAATTTGGAAAATTTTCTTGACTCGAGAAAATTTTTGAATTGATCCGAGAAAACTTCGGTCTTCATTTTTGGACCGCAAAATTTGGAAAATTTGGAAAATTTTCTTGACTCGAGAAAATTTTTGATTTGATCCGAGAAAATTTCGGTCTTTATTTTTGGACCGCAAAATTATCTTGAATCAAGTTAACCCTAATTTCTGTGTATAAACGACTTGAACTATACACTATATATTGGTAGTTTCAGTTTTTATATTTAAATCGAGTAAATAAATAAACACGGTTTTCTGTATAATACTATGTATAATTAGACCATTGTTTCAAATAGGTATACCATTGTGTTCATCTAACGGCATCATTTTCCGCAGCTATTTAGATATAATTATCGCGAAAAGTTTCTCTCTGCTGCAGCTGTAGCGAAATTTACCCCGCAGAATCATAAAATCTACCGCCTGTCGTATATTCTATTAGAAAATGGTCTCGCTGTAATAAGCTCTATGAGATATATAGGTAGCATATATATTTAGCAGATCCATTTACCGGGGGAACCGCAGATGCTGGAATAATATTCCTCTATCACCGCGCACCGCCGCAGGAGACTTGGGTCCAATCCATTGAGACACCTCGCGTCAATGACGTAGCCGCCCAGAAAACTCACTGTATATCCTAGAACGCGCCAGGGTCCAAGGGTCAGGGTCGTCCCGACTCCTCCGAGGGAAAATTAGGTCACCCGGGCAAACCCCACCTACCCTGGGACGACCCGGTTTCAACGCGAATAAAACGTACGCACATACGTCGACACCTGATGCTTGATGCTTCTTGCAGCGGGGAGATGAAACAAACTTACAAGGCTACGTAAGAGAACCCTTAGTCGACATCTTCTGTGGACTTACTTAGCGGTTCCTCAACGTCTATATAGATATCAGGACTATATTTTACTACAGTGGCAAAGAAGACCTTTAATCTTGTCGATTTGGCAACACTAATTGGAACGTTGACCGGGAATTGGTGATAAGCTTTTTTGAGGATTCACTGTACAAAAAAAAAAAAAAAAGGAGCTAGAAGATGGTTGATCTTGGAGATACTAGCAACAGAGGCGGGAGATGGGTTTGTCCAAACGACAGACACCTCGCCCTTAGAGCAAAGTGAGTTTCTCCCTCTTTTTATCTTCTTTATTTTTTTGTTGTGATGTGGTACACTGAAACCTGATAACGAAACCTATATCATATAGCTATATGGAACAGTACTAATATCCGAATTGATCGTTATCAGTTTTTTTCAAATAAGAACGAGCTTCTAATTATCGGATTTTACTTTGCACCCTCATTCAGTGGTTTTTATTGTAATTTATCATGATTAGTCCTGCAAAATTGATCACTGTTATCATTAGGGCGAAGTCTGCGAAGATGGACCACCAAGTTTCACATTTTTTTTTATCCCTAGTCTCTCCTGGCTCTGATACATTAAACCAGCTTATGCAAATTCTTCATACCGGCATCCTTTTTTCGAAAAAAAAAAAAGAAAAAAAAAAATAGTACTTCGACGCTATTATAAATTAGTCTGAATAAATTATAGGGTGCTCTAACTTTTGGGTACTTAATACCAAAAACGAAGAAAAAAAAGTCACTTTTGCGAGATGAAAGGATGAACTAAGCATAGACTGGGACGTTATTTCTCAATAGCCTGACGGAAAATGTTCTCGCACCTTTAATCGAAATTTTAAATCTTGTCAAATTGGTTGAAAATGTCGGAACTGGAGTGAATATTGTTGAGCTTTAATTAGAACGTGACCAAATCTAGATAACGTCTACGTATACAGTTTCAGAACTTTTCGTCGATTATGAGTTCTAGGAAATCGCGTGGCTAAACTTTTGGAATTGGTCCATTTTCGTCGACTTTAGTCTAAATATAGTACTAGACTGCGAGATGATGGAATTCGATTAAAAATCATGTTGCGATTATTTCACCTTTATTGTGATCAATCAAAATTTAATAACTACTTATACACAAGGCATAGTGAAGTTAAAGCGACTGCAGAAGTGGCAATCGAATTAGATCACGCACGAAGGTATATGATATTAAAGTAGTAAAAGAGTTTCAAACCTTTCGTCCATAAATATATAGAAGGTCAGTGGGGGTTCGAGGTGAGGAAAATCAAGATCTTTGCAATAAGTAATAACGATACACAGGCGCGGGGCTTATTTTTTAATACACTTTTTTTCTTCAGATTTTTTTTTTTTTTTTTTTTTTTTTTTATCCTTCGGGCTGACCTCGACGGTAAAAGTCGATCGAAGGGGGGACGGTACACGGTATACCCTTAGTTGTTTCCTCGCAACCACGTCAGCTATCCGTATGGAAGTATACGAATCAATTTTTCATTTTCTTCAAAGCATAATGAAACCTTTGAAAAATATATTGTGGAAAAATATACCCTTCTTTTAAAACCTTACGCATCGACTAGCTTTACGTTTACGCGAGAGAAGATCACGAGCTGTATATTATGATTACAATATTTCAGCTCCTTTCACATTTCAGCTTTTCACATTGTCTTACTTTTTCGTTGTGTATAACATGTCACGCGCACGCTGATCAGCTCCATTGTTGTGCTACGAAAAACGTTATATCTTTCCACTCACGGAAAGGTTGCTTTTCTTCAAGGGATTTGCACATAAACAATCGCCCATAATAATGTCTATGATATATTGTATATACCATAAAATACGCGGGGTTTGATATTATTCAAATACTACTTGGACAATATTTATATTTGTAACAACGAAACCTTATGTCTTTATCAACAATATGGATATTCGATTTAGCGAGAGAATTATTTTCAATTTTTTTTGTATCATATATAGATATATATTTAGTCTCCCTATCTGTTTCATGAAATCTCTTTTCATTTAACTACGTCTGCTCAACCCTCTCGCGAATGATAGCGAACGATCGATCGTGTAATTAGTGTTGCGATGGTGACGTCCAATTGAGAGAATATATAGCCTGACTTCTTCACAAATGTCCATTGGGACATCTCACAGCGGGGATGATCATTCGGTATATAGTTATATATATATATATATATATATATATAGGGTGAGGCTTTTATCAGCTCATCCGGTCGTTGTGGACTCAGGCTACCTATATCGACGTTGATAAGAGCATCACGCGGTTTTGTTAGGAAAACTCTGAAAACTTGGGTGTCGTCAAATGACAAAGGTTAATCTC
Source organism: Tenthredo mesomela (assembly GCA_943736025.1). Classification (NCBI taxonomy): domain Eukaryota; kingdom Metazoa; phylum Arthropoda; class Insecta; order Hymenoptera; family Tenthredinidae; genus Tenthredo; species Tenthredo mesomela. Next base: position 40,032,442 of record OX031015.1, on the reverse strand, counting down.
CAAGGGTGGCGGACGCAGAACATCATATGAAAATTGAGAAGAAAAATAGGATAACGGAAAAGCGCTTAAGGGTATAAACGATAAGTTGTGTAGCTCTCTGCAGTCACTTGCGTGCCTCTCTTTATAGTTGAAGAGCTACTTCGCGGTCTAGTACCTATAATATCTATATAGTATATGTCCCACTAACGTAAGATGACAGTATATATATATCGAGCTCTTTGAGCTATTCTCGCGCTATTTATTTTGTCCAACATTATATGCTCCTATCCCTCTGAACTCTTCACTCCATCGAATACAGGTTGCGTACCGGATGGTCCGTGAAGACGGGGTCACTGGATTACAGAAGCGACTACCCTTCCGGAACGCAACTTACCCTCACCGAGGAAGAACGTGGCACCATTATAGAGGTAATACTTGCAGGAATTTTCTTATACCTATACACTTTCCTTAATCCGAAGAAATCGCACTTTGGATATCAACTTATTTGGATTAAACGCTGCAGGATTGAAGATCTTACCCATAAACCGAACGGTTCATATTATATAATATGTATTAGGGTGCTTTTTTTGAAACGACTATTTTTTTTTTTTTTTGCAACTCCCCATTAAAAATCTTGTTGTAGACGTCGAAAAGGGAATCCTGTCCAATTTTTAGCTCTTCATTCCAATTCCAGCACTCGCGCTTTTCTTTTTAAGTTTTCCCATACTAAAAGCATGTAAACATTACGACTTTTTCTTTCGCCGAGCAAGACTCAGCCGCATTTCGATGGATTGTTCTCATCCAAGATTCATTTGACAGAGAATTTAGTGTTCTTCAAAAGTGCCATTGGTAGTTTGGCTGTGGTTTCAACCGCCGCACTTGTGTGAGCCTCCAAAGTCGATTTTATGCATAATTCTTCTTTCTCGCTGTGGGCGAATAAACAGTTGGACTTAGAGAAAAAAACTTCGGAACAATTTTGTAGGAAATTTATTTTTCTACAAAAAAAGTTCAGTACATAAAGTCTCTCAAACCAGTATTTCAAAAGATATAAGGACTTTGATTTTTTCACATATAAAATTCCAACAAAATGTCAAGTTCAATATTTTCAAGTCAGTCAAACTATCTTGGGCACTTTTGAAGAACACTAAATTCTCTGTCAAATGAGTCTTGGATGAGAACAATCCATTGAAATGCGGCTCAGTTGTGCGCGACTAAAGAAAAAGTCGTAATGTTCACATGCTTTTAGCATGGAAAAACTTAAAACGAAAAGCGCGAGTACTAGAATCGGAATTAAGAGCTAAAAATTGGACAGGATTCCCCTTTCGACGTCTGCAACAAGATTTTCAATGGGGAGTTGCAAAAAAAAAAAAAAAAAAATATTCGTTTTAAAAAAAGCACCCTAATATATAGTATAGCTTCTCGGATAATCCAGTGTATATAAGTGCCACAGAATTAGATCGCCATTTGATCTCATCTCGTGGTATAAATTTATCGACAGATGTCTGTTCCTTTCGTCAGACAATTCTGATGGGATCCGAGGATAATAAATTATTGAACAGCTATCTGTCTGCAGATAACATCAGGTCCCCGCGAATGAAAGTATCTCGTAAGAGTCACTGAGGGATCAATTTCAGTATTTAGATTCTAGCAACTAGCGCATTGACTGACGTTTCACGTATATAATATATACCTACGCTAAGATAACATGACATATACGGAAATATGGAACATTGCGTGTGAACACGTACAATCGATACTTGAGGGTTTGAAGTTACGTAGATATTATCGTTTTACACGTAGTTCTAGAGGTGTAGATACAAAGTTATGACTTATATATGACTGAGCTGTATATTATACCTATATGATGAAATAATTGAGTTAACACCATTGAAAACACTAATAACACCCAATTACTGTAATAAATTTTATCCAACAAACCAAAAGGAATTAGATTTACAGGTTGACTGATAAACGCTAGGGACATTTGCAGAAAGGACTTGAAAATTCAAATTGATTCAACCTTTTTTTATTCACTTATCCCGTTTGCCATTTATACGCTCGGTAAAAAATACCATGAAAGAGTAATAACGCGTTTATTACTTGTCGTAAAAAGTTTGTATTATATAGCTTTGGCAGTAGAATATTGGAATCTCTTCCAAATTTCGAACAGGCTATCGATTTTTTGTGAACCAATAATGACTCCGCGTAACCCTTTGATCTTTCTGTTTCATATTGAGTTAGTAATTGTAGCTATACAAGCAACGCATATATATTCCCATTTTAATGAAAGCGCGATGTCAAGGACTTTGTTTAGTTTTATTGCATAGCAACTATCCGCAGGTAATCCGTAGAGCAGAAGCCTTGGATTTATCGGAACAAGAACGTGTTGGTAGATTGGTTGATCGGCTGGAGAACATGAAACGTAATTGTGTCAGTTCCGGAAACTTGTCTGGAACCGAACATTCGTATAGTCGTTATTCTTGCGCTCTATGCGGTGAAAAGTTCACCGTTCTTGGGGCGGGTCCGGCCATCTGCAAGGATTGCCGTAAGCACATTTGCCAGAAATGTGGCATAGAAGCAACGATGATGCCTTGTAGTGGAGCGCAGATTGGTTTAACGCAAAATTCCCAACGACCAAGGCTATTTCTTTGTAGAATTTGTTCCGAAACTCGAGAGATGTGGAAAAAAAGTGGCGCCTGGTTTTTCAAAGGACTACCAAAATACGTTTTGCCCGAGAAAAAAGTAGTACGTACTATATATGAAGCTATAGTATACTCTTTAAGATGTAAAAAAGTTCTTAACAATTTTCACCCCCCCCCCCCCCCCCCCCCCCCCCCGGACAAAACTTCAGACTTATACCCTCTTATCCCCTTATGTCAGGAGCGAGGTAGATCTAGACGCAGTTCTCGGGCTTCGACCTGGGCCGTTGTTAACAATCTGAGATCCCTTGAATCTGCGGAGCCAGATTCATCGTCTGATGAAGACGCGGGTCGACGTCTTGCAATGAGTCGTTCACTTGGACCCAACGATGCTCCACCTTCGACCCCTACAACTGACGAGAAGTATCGTTCAACAACACCAGTATTTTCCACAAGGGATGTTTATAGTCGTCAGAATTCTAGTAATGCAGGTGATTTTGGTAACGGAACCAGATCAGGGGATGGTGACACTAATCAAGGCCAATTTCCTTCGTCTACTTCGCTTCAACCACTTCAATCTCCTCGTGGTCATGGCGTGGGTAGAAATTTCGGTGCATTTCAGTCTCAGATGATGATGAATGATCATCGTTTGCAAAATTCTTCGGATCAACTAAACTGCAATCAGGTACACAGCTTCAGGTACGTAGGAATAGGATGGTTGAGAACCATACATTGATTTGGGTTGTTGGTGTGTGATGAACCTTACAGGAGAGACTCTCTAGAGTCGAGCAGCAGCCAGGGATTCATGATGTTGGACCAACATCAGGATCACAATCAACACTTTCACGAACAGGATCTGGAGACTCTCGTCACGGGGAACGAGGGTCTGACCAAGAGCCACAACCAGTACGATGCCCTACAGCAAATAGTTCGGGGACTAGCTGGTAATAATTCACGAAACGCGCTCTCGTGTTGTAACATTTTCACGTCACTCGATTACCCCCTCGTATTTCATCGAATAAAAACTTTACCGTTTGCCATAAACTTATACGATTGAGATAAAATTCTTGAATCAACTCCATCAGCACAAGTTTGATTTTCATACATGTGTCTGCGTGTAATTCTTTTTTTTTTTTTTTTCTATTTTTTTTTTTTTTTTATCGACAGTTTCAGACAAACCACCCGGCTGTTTTGGCTTGCCAACAAACTTTGCAGACTTCCGTGACTTTCTGTTCATTAATTGAAGAATACTTGTCCTATACTACTTACAATGATTTTCCTTGATTTGAAATACTTTCATTGATTTCTATACTAATTGAATGAAATCTCCGATGATTTCTTTTCTAATCAAAGTCATTCTGCTATCAAAGAATTCCTATACATCGATCTGTGCACAAAACATCTTTTAGAAATACTCGTAAATTTCGCAGACAAGGCTGCGGAGACTAAGCTATACGTTAGATTTTAATTTACTAAGCGCCTTCTGTTCTGTCTCCTCTCACATCTGCCGCTTTTTGTTCGTAAGAGACGGTGTTTCCGAACATCAGTAAACTTATTCTTCTTTATTTTTTTGTAATGTTTAATTCGCTTCCCAATACATACATTTCTGGCTCTCTGTATATACCGCCAACAAACTTTATTTGATTCTGTTGTATTTTATACTCATTCTTCTACCGTTGAGCAAATATACTGTTACCTCGAATTTTTTTTTTTTTTTTTTTTTATATACACTGCGGCACTAGAGTCTATAGAATTTTTATAAAAGCAAAAGCTTAAAATAATACTGCTTTCGTTATATATACCTATATATAGCTATACGCCGGTTCTGCGCTCTTCAAATATTACGCCAGATTGAAATTCGCTTTTTGATTAAAGATGAAACGAAGTAACACAAACAGGACCGCGAAACAGTTTAAGACAAACATGAGGTAAACCGATATATATATATATTTATATATCATCATATATAAATAATATGTGAAGCTCACTGTGTACAGCAGCCATCAATTACGAAGTGGGATTCGATTTCGGAGAAGTATCTAGACAAATGTGTATCTTGTGCTAAGAAAATACTTTAGCAAGAAGTTAGCTATAGTTTGTCTCCCCTTTAACCACGAGCAAACCGCGATTCCATTATAAATGCCGGTACACTTAACACTTGATATGAAAAAGTCTTGAAAAGGTTTTATAAAAGTTTAAGCAAACTTTTGTCTTGAGAGACTTAAGACTCTTTCGAAAAATATATTCAAACCATCAGATAAGGGATTTTCACAGCGTCAGCGGGGGATGGGTACGGGACACTGGAAGTCTCATTGCTATACGACCTCGCGGCACAGTACCTCCAATGCAGAGTACAACGTGCCCGAGGCCTACGACCCATGGACATCCACGGGCTGACAGATTCATTCTGCAAACTCAACATACTACCCGTTGCGATCGGGAGCCCATCACAACGCTTGAGGACAAAAACTGTCCACAAGACGAGGGATCCGGAATACAACGAGACAGTCACATTTTACGGTATCACGGAGACAGACGTGAGTGATGATTTATCTTCGTATATATAGAATTATAGAATGAATATCATATACAGAATGGAAATAAGAAAGTAAAATTTTCTCGTCCATATCGTATATATACAGATGAAAAATGGCAAAACCCTCCACATCTTGGTACTCCAAGACGATCGAGCGGGCAAGGATTTTCTAGGGGAAGCGAAACTGCCGCTTTATCAGCTTCAACCGTATCAAACGATTCATTACAATGTTTATCTGGAGAGTCATTGTCAGGTTCGTGATTGTTTTAGGGTTTTGAAGGGTTGATTTAGTCGCCTTTATTATACACAGAAAAAAAGTTTAACATTTGAGCCATAGAATAAATCATTCTTGATTCAAGATAATTTTGCGGTCCAAAAAATGAAGACCGACATTTTCTCGGATCAAATCAAAATTTTTCTCGAACCAAGAAAATTTGGAATAATTTTGAATAGACTAATCCCATAAGTGATTTTGTGGCTTGAAAATTTTTGGCGAATATGTTAGGTGGATCACGAAGAGGAAGTTTGGGGAGAGGACCTGAGCCCACGGGGTCGAATACTTGTGACATTGAGTTACAACACTCGCAGACGCGCTCTGTTAGTCAACGTTTTGCGCGCTGTGAACCTTCCCCCAATGGACAGCAACGGGTTCTCTGACCCCTTCGTCAAACTCTACTTGATAAAAAGACCAGAAGACAATGCACAGCAACAAACGACCGCACCCAACAATCTGGACAACAAGAAGAAGGAAACCAAGAAACCAACATCCGCAATATACAACACCGGAGTCAAATGGAAGACCCTAAACCCAGAGTGGAACGAAGAGTTCGCTTTCGAGACCCGGCTCACGGACCTCACCAGCCAGATGTTGTGCCTATCCGTATGGGACAAGGACTTCGGCAAGAGCAACGATTACTTGGGTAAGTTGAAAATTATTCGAAATTATCGAAATTTATCTATAGATGCAATGAATTTCTATAAAATTATCTGTATTAAGTATTAAGAGATTTTCGCCATATTTCGCACCCACACGATGAGATAAAGATAACTGTGAAGTTCTGAAATTCTGTCCTGCGCAAGTTTCAACCACAAACATCGATTTTTCTATTCTATACAAAACATATACTCGGCGGGTTGAAATTTTTTACGGGTTGGATTTAGACAAATCTTAAATATACAGGGTCATTATTCTCCAAGGTCCGATCTGGGAGGAGCTTCGACGTGCCGAGGTTCCATCTTCTTCTATTCACACTCGTATATCGCAGATAAGAGTATCTGCTTGATAATCACACACTATTATTCTGATTCAGAATATCTGCTTCAGAATTTCTGAAGCGAACGAGTGTGAATAGATGGAGGCGGAGCTTCGGCACTTCGAAGCTCCTCCCAGATCAGACCCCGGAGAATATTCACCCTGTATAAGCCTCCGATTTTCAAATTTATTCTCAATATTTCCGAATCGATTCCACCGAATATTCATATATATCTTTGTATTGGGATCCTTGGAATGGGCGTGGCTTTGAAATTTTAGCCTTCTTTGAGTAGTTCTATTTTCGTCACTAGTTGGCGTATCGAGGTTCTATGGTTCCCAATAATTTCATTGACGAAAGGTGAATAGAAAAACAGAAATTTAATCTGGATATATACGCTTCTATTAATTTTTTTTTTTTTCTATTTCGTAGGAGGTCTGCTTCTGAGTTGCAGCAGCAAAGGAGAGCGTCTGAGACAGTGGATAGACGCGATCAAATTTCCAGACCATCGGCATCAAGCATGGCACAGTCTGCAAGAGGATCTCATCCCAACCGAATGAACAGTTATTATAAACCGTGAGGCAGCAATTCGTTGTGTAATGGGTAATTATTTACGCTGAGAAAACAGATTATCATGTAACTAAATTTGAGAAATTGTAATTACACTTATTATATAGGATATCTTCTGTGCCAAATTGGTACATTGGTACATTGAGGTGATAGGGCATAATTATGCAGTACATACTACATCAAAGTTTCGAGAATATCGATTTGTGGAACTGTGTGTAAAGTTGATTAGATAATTTAACAAATTTTTTATTCATCCCAATTTATTTCAAATAATAATAAAAATATTTTTAATAATAGCTATAATCGAATGAATTTTTGTCGTATATACATTGGGGTGGTCCTTATTTGGGGTATGTTCGAATTTTTTTCGACGATAGTCTTAAATCGGTTCCAAATAAATTAGAAAAAATGCCTGCCAAGTTTAAGCCCTTAATATTAATATTAACCCGGACCCCACGACAGTCAAAGTTTTAAATGGGAAATTGCATGTATTTTTTAAAACTAAACATTGAAATGCCATAACGCCGATGATTATGGATGAAAAAATCTAAAATTTGGTATAGTCATTTGCACTTGTAGGATGTACAAAGTGGCACATTCGAAATTTTTTTAGATAATTATATTCTTACTTTTTGATGCTTAACTTTGAGGGAAATTTTGTTTTTCCATCACACTGAAAGGTAAGAATAAAATGATCTAAAAAAATTTCGAATGCACCATTTCGTACATCCTACAAGTGCAAATAACTATGCTAAATTTTAGATTTTTTTATCAATAATCATCGGAGTTATGGAAATTCAATGTTTAGTTTTGAAAAATACATGCTATTTCCCATTTAAAACTTTGACTGTCGTGGGGGCCGGCCCTGCTAAAAATTTCGTATAGAGACGGATAGAATTGCAGAAAACGCTATAGAAACGGATAGCTCGCCTATCCGTTTCCATCCGTTTCTATCTGTTTCTTTAGCGTTTTCTGCACATTCTATCCGTCTCTATACGAAATTTTTAACAGGGGGGTCAATATTAATATTAAGGGCTTAAACTTGGTAGGCGTTTTTTCTGATTTATTTGGAACCGATTTAGGACTATCGTCGAAAAAAATTCGAACATACCCCAAATAAGGACCACCCTAATACATATATATATATATATATATATATATACTATATTACATTGATACTACACGAAATAAAATAAAATGCAGCTATACATTTTATTTTTTCAACTTACGTTATCTCACAGTATATAGTTGAAAATAATATAATAATTATACGTAAGTACTTACTAATCGACGAGTGAAATATTTCATTAAAATATAAATATGAATTGAAAATAAACCATAAGATGCTAATAGATTCAAAAAAAAAATCAAATAGTTCGCTAGATTGTATACTTAGTGAAAAATTGTTGGATTATGAAATTGATATACTATATTGTTCGAAGACGAATTATATTATACATATATGGCAAGCAAAGGCCTGATAAAGAAACGAGTTATGAACATTGAATTATGCGCTGTCATTGTTATATAGATAATTTAAAAAAAAAAAGAAAAAAAAAAATTTTTAGCATTCTCGTGCAATTTATCGTAAGAAAAAAAAAAATTCAAATTTCTATAAATCGAGTTATATCCCCTGTTTCAGAATAATAATTAAGAACCTTGTTGAAAAAAAAAAAAAAAAATATATATATATATATATATACATATATATTATATATTAAATTCTATATAATATACTATATTGTTCTTTATATAAAAGTAATTTACAATTGAGACGATAATCGTCGAGTGATAAACGAATCATATAAAATTATTGAATCTAGCTAAATTGATTATAGTTTCTTCAACGATAAATCATCCAGGATTATATAATATACACATACGCTATACTTATAATCATCATAACTAGATGAAATTTTATCTATTAGACAATCATCGACACGTAAAAAAAAAAAACGTAATCAACATAATCAACCAGCAACACCTCAACCATCGCGCTTTACCATGACATAATAATTAAATAATTATTCAAATTAAGCTATACTCTGTATTTCAAGTTCTACTATACAGTTAACAAATAAAATATTTATTTTAAAAATTCCACTTTATTCAATTCTTTAGATAAACCTCATAATTATACATCAAATCTTTTCCAATTTATACTTAATTAAGAGAGTTTCTCAATCACTCGATAATATTATTAATTAGTAATCATCAAACTATCAGCACACCAAAAGAAAAAGATTAGTTAATCTATTGATAAGAAGGTAGTATCAAGTTACGAAGATAGATATTTACATTTCGTATACATTAATGGTATATTCAAATATATCCAATTTTTTTACAATCATCACCCTGTACAATTGAGATTTAAACATATTCGACGAGATTATACAAAAGAATTAGTATAAAAGTAAAATAATATTCAAATTAATTTGAAATGAATTTTTTGAGTCTTTAATTAAATAGCTATTATTCAATCACTTTCTTCTTCGTCATCTTCGTCTTCTTCTTCGCTAGAACCTTCTTCGGCTTCTTTCAACCATTTGATAAAAGGCTGTACAACATTTCTTATCTTCTTTCTAACTTCTCTATGCATATCGTCTTCTTCTTCATCATCGAGTTCGTACCATTCCAGAATTTTATCCTCAACCAATATATCACGGTCGTAAAAATATTTGAATAAAAGTTGAGCGGCTAAAAGCACCTCTTCTGTAGTAGCGACCGTGTCTTCAATTGCTCGCAAGCAATCCTCCTGAGCATCCTCGGTTTTTACATAATTAGCGATAATCATATGAAAATATTCTAGCATTGGTTTCAAAGTTTTCTGATAATTAGTTGTAGAATGATCGAGACCAGTCTCAGAAAGATAATGCAAAGGCAAACTTAATATCGCTTTAACTACGTTGTAAGAAACTTCGCGAATGCTAACGTTGTAAGCGTATCTTGAAGAATTTATTTCCAATATCAAATTCTCGCATTTTACTTTATCTTGATATCCTCTTAACAAACTATCGATAACTTCTGTTAAAAACATGTGAGTATCGTCTGGAATCGGTGCCCCAGCATCAAAGTCTTCTTCGCTACTACTACATTCATCATAATCAAATGATTCCGTGTAATTCTCATCGGCATTTGTATATTTGAAGTAAGAAAGCTCTTCATTTGTATCAGGATTAGCCTTGCTCATTAGCGTATGAATTATTGATCCGTCTTTTGAGTTTAATTGCATGAGATAATCGGAATAGGTACTTTTGCTCTTCAGCTTAAGTTTAGGCCCTAAAATACATCCGTTTAATTCAACCGAATCATCCAACTGACTATCGAAGAAAAGAACAGAGTTTTTAATGACGCAGTTATCCTTGATAGTCACATTTCCTAATATGTACGACCTCTCTACCCTAACGTTGCTCCCCAAGTTACAGTTTTCACCTATGACCGAGCTAGTTATGTAACTATTTTCCCCCAGTTTACTGTTCGGACAAATAACAGAGTCTCTTTCCAAAGTACACCCTTTTCCAAGAGTAGCTGTCTTGTGCTTGTAAGTACTTCTCCTCAAGTATACAAAGTTCTTTGGATTTGGCATGGTGTCTGTAGCCAGTGGGTATCCACGTCTTTGAAGAATCTCTCGACTCAGAGTGTCGTAAGCTCTCCAAGACGTAACCGGAAGTGCATATTCCTCCGCGTTTAACTTTTCCCAATAAATTCTAGAGTCCAATATCTCCTCGTTGATCAAAAGGCCTCGAATGAAATCTTCCATTGTCTGAAAAGAGTGCAAAAGATTCAACGACCGATACATATTTGCCTGAAAGACGTACGATTCCAAGCAAACTAAATATTTACCTGAAAATCGAAATTGTCGGAAAACAACGGAAGAACCAAAGCTGAACAAACGTAAATGTGACTGTCTAGTAAACTACTGTGTATTCCGACTCTGTCGTGATCTAAAAACCACTGTAGTTCAAGTTTTACTTTCTTATCATCTTCGTTAAGTTTCTGATGAAACAATACCCTGTTGTTCAAACTATCGGCAGCAATAATACAGGACTCATTTTTTTGCGATGATAAATTGCTCGAGCCTAGATCGCGGAGTACTAGAGTCATAGCAGCACCTTTATCTTGTTTTGTTTTAGCCCGATGTAAATCGAGTAGATTTTTCAAGTTAGCATTAGTGAAAACGTCGCCTCTAATCAGTATAAAATCGCCTCTAATCAATCCTTTAGCGTCAATATCTCGCAGAGCATCGCCGAAAGATCGACACCCGTCAGAAATGATTAAATGAACGTTTATGTCTTTGAATTTTTTATTGCTAATATATTTTTTCAACAATTCTACGTGGTTACTGCAGTATAAAAATAACTCTTGTATATCATATTTGACCAGTGTTTCAACAAGGTATTCAATCAATGGGATATTTATTAACGGCGTTAATACACTGGGATATATATTGTGCATTGGATTTAAATTCGAGGTAAAATCATCCGCGATAACAACTGCCTGCAATACATCTTCCTTCTTTAATTCAGTAGCTGCAGTTTTCTTCGACATATTTAGTATTTACTTGTCTGTTTATTCGTAATTTAATTAATATCAGCCGGTTAAACTTCAGCTATTTTTTACTGAAGATTTGACAACTGTCAAAATTCAGTCACGCAGCTGTCAAGAACGAGAAATAATACGATTTTACAATCACGATTTGAATAACATAACCTTAATTCATGCATGGATATGAAATACGGCGTTGAGAATAAAACGGTGTAGACAGAGAGCCGCGTAGTTTGACTACGTTCAATTCTTGCGGGAACAGGAATCTTGCGGAAGCTTATCGTCTATGTATTCAGTATCGCCGAGGTTCTACGTACGTTTGTGGTTAGTTTCCATGCGCATGATCATGAACTAGTTTGATTATTGGACCTTCCTTGAGTGTGAAATTTTTCGGATAAATTTCTATTTATATAAGTAGGAACGTTAAATTGTGAAAAACTATACCTCAAAAATGCCGGTAAGTTTAATTAATTGATATTCTACTTAAAATAAAGTTATATTAAGTTTATATGAGCTTTTAAATACGTAGATTTATTCATATGGACTTCGAGCTGTCAAATGGGTGGTTCCCTTTCGATGTCATGAATCATAATATCGAATAATAAACTGATATCGCTTTTAATCTTGGGCTAAAAATTTTATCAGAATAGGTTTACAACGTCTCAGATTTATTTTTATTCCACTTTTAATGAAATCGAAATAAATCGATAAACCTAACCTAACTTTCACCCTATTTATAGACATAGGTATAGCTACACTATTGTTTGTTCGAATGTTTCAGGCCTATCACTCCAGCTTTTTAGAAAGCAATCAAACGGTTGGGAACATGGCAATGCTGCCGTTTAAAACTCAATTTCGAGGCCCAGCGCTGCCCTTTAATAGCAAAGAATTGGACATTATAGACGAAGCTTTATATTTCTTCAAAGCAAACGTTTTTTTTAGAACCTACGAGATCAAGGTGTGTATTAATTGAGGTGTTAACTAATAAGAGAATTTTATTCTTTCAGTTCATTAATACATGTCTCTTAATATTTTTTTGTTCTTTATTATTTTTATTTGTTATTTAAATCCCGCAGAGCGAAGCTGACAGAGTCCTAATTTACATTACTTTGTACATCACCGAATGCCTGAAAAAGTTACAAAAATGTGCAACAAAGATGCAAGGAACAAACGAGATGTACACTTTGGCTATTTCCAAATTTGATATTCCAGGAGAGTCTGGTTTTCCGTTAAACTCCGTTTACGCCAAGCCAGTCAGTGCTTCAGATGCTGGTGAGACCATAAAATAATCGTAAAGGACCCTAATTACGACAAGAAAATCTGCTACAAATATTATTCTGTAATAATAATGAAGATTTACACTGTAACATATTTTATTAACAATTTTTAGATCTGATGAGGCAATATCTACAGCAATTGCGGCAAGAGACTGGCGTTAGGGTCGTTGAAAAGGTGTATGGAGAAGACGGAAAGCCGAGTAAATGGTGGCTGTGTTTTGCTAAGAAGAAGTTTATGGATAAATCACTATCAGGACCCGGACAATAAGTCAAATTCATCGGTCTTTTCGTTTCGTTCTTTTTTTAAATAAATTAGCTTACAGTAAATTTTTACCGCTATTGTATAATACACAAAATGTGGGTAAAAGTTTCGATAAGTATAATTATGTTTCAGATTACCGATTAGGAGTACGGAATAATCTTTTAAATCATGCATATTAAATAATTGAATAGTCAAAGTCTGAAAGAAAAGATTGATAATTAAATTTCTTCATTTTATTATTATGTTGAATAAAATATAAAAAAAAGAAGTGTTTCTATTCCCATATGATAATTTAATTAGATAGGTTTTCATTTTACATAGTATAAATCAATTACAATCATGCAAAGAGCAAAAGAAAAAAAAAAAAAAAAAAAAAAAAAACGAAATCACGTTTAACGACGTTGTAACATGTATTGTTTTCGTGCGTATAGTTCATGCGGGTTTTACTAATCCACATGAATTAACGATCAACCAGTGTATGTAATGTTATTGTAATTATAAACATTATTTTATATTACGGATAAAAAAAAAAAAAAAAAGTTTAAAAAATAACTAAATGTGTAATTATTGAATACTTTATATGCTGTGTATTCTTACAGAAGAAGACAAAAAAAAAAAGGAAAGTATTTTTACTTGCGCGAAGTAATTAAAGAATTTATTTATTTTTCTATTTATTTATTTATTTATTTTAATTTTTGTTTTCTATTTTTTTCAAACTATTCAACATCAATAAACTATATTACGCAATGAACGAGGAATAATCAGGTGCTGCACTCGCACGTTCGAATATCAAACTAAATAGAAATAATTCTACTTGTTTTATGTTTACTCTGTGAGAAAAAAAAAGTGGCGTCCGTGACAGAGAAAAACGTTGATGCTACGAAATAATTGTATCTACGGATTGAAATCCGTTCTAATCTGCAATATATTGTGTGAACTATTTATAAATCGTTATTGATTGTCGTTAAAAAAAGTATAAAAATGTCGATCGGAGTACCAATAAAAGTACTTCACGAAGCCGAAGGTCATATCATAACCTGTGAAACTAACACCGGTGAGGTTTATCGCGGGAAATTAATAGAAGCTGAAGATAACATGAACTGTCAAATGCAAAATCTTACAGTCACACATCGTGACGGACGTGTGGCTTCACTTGAAAACGTTTACATCAGGGGTTCGAAAATTCGATTTCTCATACTACCAGATATGTTGAAAAATGCACCTATGTTTAAACGACCCGGAGGCAAAGGCTCCGGGACTGCTGGCAGAGGGAAGTCTGCGATACTACGGGCGCAAGGTTTGATGATTATCTATTACATTCCATAATTTCATAGTTTTCTATATGCTACGTCTATTTTCAATAAAATTTGATACAGCGAACGTGGTCTTCGATCTAGGATTTGAAAAAATGCAATTTAATATGACCTAAAGTATTAAAATGAAGATCAATGAGTAAATAAGTATTTGTTTTTAGCGCGAGGAAGAGGCCGAGGACAAAACCAGAGAGGAAGAGGTACGGGATCGGCGCCTTGGTTGAATCAGCAGAATCAGCCAGGAGGTTCGCAGCCAGGAAGAGGAAGAGGATAAATGAATGAAAATATTGAATATTAACGACTATTTTATTTTATTCTTTTTTCTTATAATAAATTGAGTGCATCTGAGTCCATGTTCATACTTTTATAAGGGTTGTAAAAGTGATTCCATTTAAAAGTAAATTTCAACAAAACACTACTTGTACACCTGTAACATTCTGTAGGTAAAAAAAAAAAATAATAATATCATAATAATAATAATAATAATAATAATAACGATGTAAATTAATAACAAAATATTACATTTTCATTCATTCCCAAATTTTGATTCTATTCATACTTCATTCAATCATATTTTTATCAAATAAATTTTCGGAGTAAGACAAATAATCACAGATCCTTTCCCTTTCTCCTTCTCATTAAATTTTCCTCTGACTTATCGATATACGATAAACGATAGAATAGTCTTCGAAATTACAGCCTTGTCTCACAGATGGCAGTAAAAGTATTTTCCGAATTTCCCCTTCTATATTAGGCTATAGCTACTCATCGAATGACGATAGGTTTATAGCATAGAGGAAACAGTTCATTCAGCAAAACGGCAACGCTAGAGAAACGTTGAATTCGTTTTTTTTTTTTTCTATAAAATTCGAGCGAAATGTCAGTAGAAGCCGGAATAGATTTAGTCGTGGTTGGGGTAACGCGAGGAGATATTAAATGAAAGTTAAATAAATTTGTACAAAGTGCGTTAAAACCGGGATTATTGGATTGATAAATAAACGAAGAAGAGGCTTACGGAGAGAATAAATACTACTAGTACCTTAAAAAAATGGTGCACGTTAATAATTTCGGCAAAAACAAAGAGGTAGGTGGTAGATAGATAGGTGAGCGTCGAATATAGATATGTATTGCGATTCGCGAAGATCGCTCATGCCGAACATTACGCATATAGTTATAATCATAATTCTGACGGTTATTTACGGTTAAAATAAATAACGACTAAAATATTGGAATCGAAAAATTCGACGCAATACTAGATTTCAATTTCAACAAAATACGCACGACTTTAGAAAACCGATAACTAATGACAAATCACTTTCTACCGGTTGTCAATAACTTTCATTTTCAAACGAAATTTTCACCTCCTGTGTATCGAATTCGTCATAATTCGATTAGTAGGTTTCTTTTTTTTTTTTTTTTTTTTTTCAACATTTAACTTTCAATATTTCAAACTATGTAATTTATTTCAATTCATAAATTCACCCTCCCTCTAAATAATCCCCTAATTGAAGGTCATTCACCCCATTTATTACAGAGTTTTGACAAATTTTAACTTCTCATTTATTTTATGACGCGTTAAAAATATTGCCACCTGCACCATACTAATAGTACCTTGAGTCAAATTTAATTTAGCCAATAACTTAGCATCTAGACATTGACCAACTGTATATAATATCCAATCTTTACAAGCATTCAACTAATGAGTTTAAGGTCGTTTCTTCAGGTGGCTTAAGTTTACCACAGTTGCTAACTAAGTAACTTGCGTGAATTTTTATCGTTTTTTTTAATTTCATAATCTTACGATTTTTTTTTTTTTTTTTTTTTCACCTTCATTTATCGAACTGTATAGTCTAGTATTTATTGATTTTCATACTCCATCATAAAGAAAAGGGGGGGGAAAAAAAAAAAAACTAAGTCTAATATAATCTACAAGTTTCCATTACAACTTCTTTTTTATTATCATTTAAATAACAAGCAATTATTATCTGTTTAGATATGTAATTGAACAGAAATTGCTCTGTACTCATTTGATCATTGTTAAATGTATTCTCGTATTTTTCCTCAATGATACCTCAATCAAAAATTATTATATACAACAATATATAATATGATCACAGAAAATATCAAAGAATAAATTTACTTCTCCATTGTTGAACGATAACATAAGACAATCAATGCCTCAACTTAAGAAAATAATTACAATAAGAAGATAGTATTTTTTCATATTCTTTTTTATTTTTTATTTTTTATTTTTCTAAATTCAACAACAACAGTTATTATTCACATGAGAAAATATTTGCTGGTTTGCGATACCCAATCAAAATCTATTTTCTTTACGTCTATTCTCTAAATTATAGCCAAATATTTGGCGTTTTGCCATTTGAAAAAAATTCCTAACTACGTATTTCATGCGCAAATATTATTCTCTCTAATAATTCGAGCCAAGAATGAGGTCAATAGATTGATATTACAGAAGGTTTTTTCAGAGTTGTGCGATGGGTATTAGGTATAAAATACACAGAGCTTTTATCCATTTAATAAAAGAGGCTTTTGCCACCTTGTACAAACGACGATTATCAGTTATATTTTGTTTGAAAATCCTCTATATCAGACCGTAATCTTTCTCCGTTGTTTGACGAGATTAGGTACTCGTGAGATATATTGACTTCTGCTGCTTTTTTTTTTTTTTGTTTTCATTTTTTGTTTTTTCCAGACAACTCCACTATCAAAAATATTTTTGTATTTATTTTTTAACACGAGTCGAGGAGGGGTGGGGATAAATAATCAAAAGCCTCAGTTCAAACAGTCATCAGTCATGTGTTGAATTACTAAGGAAATAATTATTACCAAGAAGATGATTATTACACATATTGAGAAAATAATTTTATTAACGGGAAAATAATTATTTTTTTTCTTTCTTTCATTGTATAAAATTAAGTCAGCGATTTTTATCTTTCAAGATAAATCGCTTCGTCAATCATTCAAATGTTATAAGAAATTGTGTATTTCGCTACTTGTAAGCGAAAAAATTTATTGTTTATTATTAAATGCAATTGAATATCATTTCTTAACTCATTCTGTAAATAATATATTATGCCCATTAATGAGTATAATAATTTATCAAACTATTTGCCACAGCTGTTGTGATTCAGTTAAGGTCATGTATCATTGAAAGCTTTAGGCATGTGTGCTAAAATAGGTGAATAAAGATCATACACAAGGACACTATGTTACATCACACGTTTAGTAGCGATATATATATCATATGACTTAAGTGTATGATTTGCACGGTTCTTAGATATTAAGAGACTTGAAAATGATAATACTTTGCAGTACACCATGTAACAAGTATAGTATGTACTCAAAGTTATGCAACTAAATATTTATTGAAATTATCTTTCATCATTTTATTTTCTCTTCTTAACTGAATTTGCGTCAACTCCTTATGCAAATGAATCTAATCACATCACACCAGCTGTTAAGATAACACATCATCTTCTTTATGTCCTAGTCTCAAGACTCTTTTCTTTAGTTATTGAATTTCAATATATAGGTAATGCAGCCACTTGGATAAGACAATTGTTTTTTCACCTGGAGACAAAAGCATTGTTGTTTTTATGCCTTATTATCGGTCACCTTATCTTCACTGATATTCATTATTTATTGGGACGAGTAGAAAAAAAAATTTAGATTGCTATTTTGATCGAACAACAAAGATAGATTGTCTCTCGTTATCCCTGTCTGAGATAATTTGGTATAAATATATTAACAGCGTGACACGTATTTCCCCGCTTATACACAATGTGCTTTCAACTTGATGAATTATTATATCAAACGGTTTGTAATTCAGGTTCATAATAAGTTCGGGGATATGTCGTTGCTGCTTGCATCAACCGTTGGTTCATTGGGAGTCGCTGTTGGCTCCGTTGCTGTTCTCGAGCCTGGCGATAGGATCAGCTTAAGACGTGGCGCGTGCCTTTCTGCTTTGGGATTTATATTTTTTCTCTCCCTTTTTGATTTCCTCAATCATATGGCACTGAGGACTCGTACTGGTTCGCGTATCCGAAAGAAGTATCATCTCACGTCGCCCGATGTCTTAGACATATCCAACAAGTTAGTATTCCTTTTAATCAATCCCCATATTTCTAGTTATTTGTTAATCTAATCACAATTGTATATTTTCAATAACTAGTGCTTGGAGCTTTTTAATCGTGGTGAATTTCTTTTTTTTTCCAGAGTTGTGTCCGCAGTCCAAGCAGCGTTGAGCTGTGTGACTGGTTCTATAGTTTGTATGTGGTCTTGCACACGATCATTCCTTCACGCGTCTCATTTTATGAGCGAAGCCTACGCTTGGTTCGGAGCTTCGTATTTCTTCTATGATATTTGGTCTATGTATAGAGTACACGCCAGTTTATCAGAGCACAAAAAAGAGCAAAAATCTGAGGCTGGTCACATAGTCAATGTAGGACTATATCTCAAAGAACAACCGGTCATTGTAATGCATCATCTATTCATTGGCAGCTTTGGATTTATGATTATTGTTGTAAGTTTACCATTCTCTTATTTTATAGCTGACTCAATTCAGAACCACTTACCTTAGTCTGACCATAATCGAATTTAGCTTGGAGCTATTTATGACTGTTAATCACTTCGCAGTTAATAAAAGGTTTCAGAAAAGTATAAATTGCCTTCTTCAACTTATGAAATGTGAAGTCGATTCAAAACAGATTAGCTACAGCTCGGTTGAAATTTAATGCATTAAGTATAATGCTAATTGATTTATTAATGCATTAGCTATTATGATGAGTAAAAATATCTTTTTTTCTTAATTACAGTACTTGCGCGGAGGTCTGGGTGATTGCGTTTTTGGTTTTGTCTATCTTATGGAATTGAGCACACCGTTCGTATCGATGCGAGGCATCCTAAGCAGACTTAAGGTGAGTTGAAGAACTCAAAATATTGATATATACAAATTTCATATGAGATAATTAATGCATCACTTGTTTAACTATCTTAGATGAAGTCCACGCAGCTCTATGTCACCAACGGACTGATTATGATAGGAACATTCTTTGTATGCAGGGTAGCAATGTTCCCATATCTTTGTTACTTGTACAGCGAGTTAGTTGGTCTGCCTTATTTTGAGGTGAGAAAAAAAAACGTTGTTAGCCAAAATTTCTGTAAAACTTATTCCAACTTATGAATTTCTTGCAATTTGCAGAAGATGAATTTACTTTATATTCCATAAGGGTCTTATTTTCAGTAATACAATTGATTAATTGAAATTGAATAGAATTATTTTTCCACAGGCAATAATGGCATTGCCACGAGGCTGCAAGATCAGCATCGCAATATTACTGCTACCTCAAATGTACTGGTTCTGTTTAATGGTATTGGGAGCTATAAAGGTATTTAGACCAAAGAGCAACAAACAACAGAATGGTCTAGCTAGTTCAACTAGCAATTGTGGTAATAACAAAAGTATAAGAAGATTAAATGGTAAGTTGCATAGCTGATCTAAATGTAAGATCAAGTTTTTGCGCCCACGTTGAGTCATTTATCCAAACAATTTTTAGGCAGTTATGGTGTTCTCATAGTCGAGAGAACTAATATTTATGTAAATTCCTAATCTCTGCTTATCTTTTTATGTGATTATATCATGATTTTATTATAACAATACTCTGCTTTACAAGAAACAATATCTGAATTTATTACTAAAAATGGAATCACCCATGCTTTGTTTATAAAATATACCACCGATCTCAAGACGTATTAATCTTGAAGAGAAAAAGAACTAACAAAAGAAAACAAAAAACAAAAAAAAAAAAAAAAAAAAAAAACAAGTATGTTATGTAATTGTTGTAATAGTTTGCCTCAAATCTGTTATTTTTGCATCAAGACGTACCTATGTCTACAAGCACAGCTTACGCACATTATAGTATCAATAGTGGTTTGAATTTTGAAAGTTTTTCGTTTTTTGAGCTGATAATTTCAACCTTTTTCCAGATATTATCATTGAGAATAATTTTTAGGCACTGGCATACCTCTCATATTATTTCTGAGTCGCACGTCATTGTTGATTCAAGTGTATTATGTATAAAATGGTACATATTCGATGCGTATAGTACTGTTATTTAAAAATTCTACAGTAGAAGTGCTCAATGTTTTAACTAGTGATTGCAATTGATAGTTGAAAATTGAAATACAATGCTTCTGTGTTATCTGTATGAACATTAGTTACACACCTGTTTATGCTAAATTGCAATAGTAAATTCTCAAGTTTAAATTTGGCTGATTTTATTCTTGTAGTTCAGAAATCGATGTGTAAATTATCTATTGGTTCTTTTCAACGCCCTGGACTGATTTTAGATTCCTAATTTAATATCTACACACGATATATGAAACGATTACAATTCGTCGTTTGCATTTTATGTATACATTAGGATAATTTGCTGTATCTATAAAGATAAATTTGTTGAATGTTTCGAACATGATGTGTGTATTATCACTTATCGCTATATCGCTTTTTGAATCTTTATTTATATATAAAAAAAAAAAGAAGCACGAATTTTCAATTTATAAACGGCGTAGGGGTCGTGTCTATTATATCTCATGGTACTACATCTGCTCTGTTAGTTATATAGCAATTCAATATTAGATTCTGTTTATTAGAAAAGATTTAAAAAAAAAAAAATCGATTTCAATCATGTTTGTGATGAGTTTTGAAAAAGAAATGAAAAGAAATAAATAATCGTTCTGATGCAAAAAGAATTACATTTTGAAATGGTGAATTAGTTTTCACATCGCTCAGGTATATAACAATGATTTGAATAAACAGATATATTATTTGTATTTCAAATATGTATTTGATAAAATTTTCATCAATTTATTTGATAATACTTATTTATACACAGCACTGAAGTTTTTTTTTTTTTTTTTTTTGTTGGAAAACTCATTGTTAAAAACTTAGATATCTATCAGTACATACTTTTAAGGGAAAAAAAAAAAAAAAAAAAAAAAAAAAAATGGTAGAAAGTGACTGAAAAAGGTTTTAGATAAGGGTTTACTGAGCTTAATGGGTAACTATAGAGAAAATGATGCCCAATGTATTATATCATTTGAAATTATTAATTTATATTTATTTACACATGAAAGCACAAAACTAAATTGCTTACACTGTGTAGCACAGTCTAATTATTCGGATTTATACAGCCTGGTATTATAGAAATTGATTTTAATATTCAATTCAATAAATTGTTTACAGCTTTCTAGTCCCATGCTGCATAGGTCTGATTATATATTTATTATTGTATACATTGACAGTATGAGATTCAAATAAATAAAGTAAACAATGTGATTTACAAATTTTTATAACAAACGTAAATTTCTAATAATAGAAAATTTCAGAAGATTCAATAATTATTCTATCAATTACATTACATTACATTACATTTCTTTTTTTTTTTTTTTCTTTTCTTTTCTTTTCTTTTCTTTTCTTCTTTTTTTTCTCTTCATTAACAACCATTTAGTAATTAAAGACAACAACGTTTTGTTGACAAGATGGCTAGGGTCATGGCGAACACTTGGTGAAAAAAAGAAAAAAAAAGAAAACCATTTGCTGAAAACTATGATGCAAATATTGAATAAAATTGTAAAAATTTGTGCATATTATCTTTATTTTTCAAAAGTATATCTACAATAGTAGTAATTTTATGAATAATATCCCGAATATTCTTTGAATATTAATAAAGTAGGTAATCCCGGATTCATTTATTTAAAACAGCGCACATTATTGCCCAGACCCAAGCCATGAATATAAAGAATTATTATCGATAGTTTATGATTAGTCGAAATATCAAATTCTAACAGATATTTTTCAAAAAAGTGAAGTTTGAAAGAAAGTAAATCGACTGAGATTACCATAAAGATGTACTAAGGATTTGATATTATCTAACTTAATTCAATTACCTATACCTATATTTCAATTATCTTTATCATAAAAACAAAATATAAATTTAATTATTTAGTCGGTGTCTAGTCATGTCATGATTATAAAATTATGTGTATAGTTGTAAAACAAATAGCTAAAACTAAGCAACAGCATTTGAATACATTGATATGTATATCGCTAGAAATAACAATAATGTTTTCAAATAATCATGTTAAAGCTAATTAATAGTATATGAAGTGTTGAAATTTGAAGTCATAATAATAATAATAATAATAATAATAATAATGATAATGATAATAATAATAATAATAACTCAGAAGTTGTATCGTGTGGCATTATAATATCGTCTATGTAACAGAATGCTACATGCCAGAAAATATCTTGAAAATTTCATTTGAGAAAGGAGAAAATACCTAGAAGAGAGAGAAAATCATGCAACCATGATTATCAATTATCATCAATAAGTTTTGTTATGGGTAAAAACGGGACTAGATAGCTAGCTGCTGGGTTTGTATAATATACAGCGATTGAACACAACTTTTTCGTTGATTGTTTGTGATTGCAGTGCGATGCAAATTGAAGAAAATCTATTAGTAGGTACTAATATTACCCAAACTGTTTGTGCACAAAATACCTAAATGGTTATTCTGAATAAATTCAGACTAGTTCTTATAGATTAATTGATTACATTGGTGTTGTTTTTTTTTTTTTTTCTTCGTTTCTTTTGGATGTTATAGACAATTATATATATGGATTAAATTCGAGAATGAATTTTCTTTTATTTCATCCCATGTATGTTGTACGCATAAAGAAAGTAGATTATTATTTATTATTTATTATCAGCCTGCAGTATATCCTGAAATATTTTTACTAATTTATTTGATTTTTAATCATATAGTAATCAATAGGTTGATCTACTGGTGATAGTTTTTTTCACGATAAGCAACAGGAGTGAAGCAACGAAAAAAATTAATTTAAAGGTCAAAAATGATTTCTTGTTAATAATTCCATATGCTAGACCTGAACATGGATTATTAATCTCGAGATAATTGAGCTTGAAATTGATTTTGAAAAACGAAATTTGCAAGTTCTACATCATCCAAGGGTCGACTGCAGTTTTTGAATTCTAAGAATGATGGATAGCATCAATTTATGTTTTTTTTTCAAACATCAGTGGTTAGGGAAATGAGGTACACGTAATATTTGAAATTCAAATTCCAGTAATTTTTATTTATTCTTCGTTAGTTAAGTACATGCTTGATATAACATATCCGATAACTGCACTGGTGAGTAATTGCACAGTTACCAGTGCTATGAATAAAAATATTGTAACATAATCCAACTTGATGTTAGAATTTGTAGCTTCGGAATTTCCTTCGTTTGGTTGAGTTCTTACGATATTTGATCGGCAAGTTAGTATAATATTATCCTCCATTCGAGCATGGAAATATTCGTTTCATTTATCAAGTTTGAAATTATTGTATTCTCATATGTATATAGAAATTATTATTATAATATTAATTTCGTGCAATGAACAATGTGCGGTTTAAAAACAGCAGCGCTATCCCGCCACGTCGAGATGCGCAATTCGTGGCCAAAAGATAGACTAATTGTCCGTTACAAAATTTATGTGACGTCAGCGGCCGGAAATTATTTGAAAAATCTGACTGGTATCAATGATAATAGAATTATTATAATTATCATCAGCATGCCTAAGATTTCAGCTATTCCACGAAGAAGGGAAAAGGAAGTATAAATGATTTTATTAATCATTCCTGAACAGATGTATCTGGATTCTATTAGAACTTCGATCATTCTTGAATTGAAAAAAAAATTATGAAATTTTGTAAATTCAAGAGCATCATGCCCTTCGTGCACTTTTTCTGCATCACTGATATCAATTTCACATCAATCGGATGTGTTTTAGCTCCGAAACGGGCTGCCGAAAATTCGAGGTGTATAATTCTCCTTTCATATCCCCTTAAATATAATATTGTTTAGCTTTTGACTACTTTTTTTCATGAATTTTGAACCCTAACTCTTGCCAAGTAAAGTTTCAAATGACAAAGATTTAAATAACCGACGTAAATAATCGTTATAGATAACGGTACATCTTTTAATTTCTCCGTCCCGACCAATGAGAATCCGTTAATTCAAAATTTCGAACGCATTTCCCCCCCACGGAGTGCTCTACTGTATAGTCAGTACAGAACAAGTGTTCAACACGTTAAGTTGAGGTTACGGAGTATCAAGTTTGAGAATAATGACACAATTTTGATGTCGTAATTATTCATAAATTGAATTTTTACTTTACTATAAAATAATAACACAAAATTCTCTCTAATCTCGTAAAATATCGATGCATTATCACGAACAGACTATTTTTATCTTTTATTATAAACCGACTGTACCCAACAAGCGTAATGGCGGTTGCATTTGAACGCAACGGCTGAAAAGTTCCGATCCTTGTGACCAGTGTGACAGTTTGCAAAGTGTAGCCGAGGGGCGCGGTGCGTGTTTCCAAATAAAATATTTTCATATTTAAATTTCAAGGTTATTTCTATAACCCGATACACTAAGTTATAGCCAAGAGTCTAGTGGTCAATAATAAACTATTAGCATATCACCAGGTGTATGAAAAGTAGTACTTCTGAGAAAAATCAAACAATGGATCCTTTCACTAAGGTAAGCGACGCTACGCAGATTATAAACCCAAGGGTTTGTTTACCTGGAATATTTAGGGATTATCCGTTCCAAGTACACGCCGAAATGACTATATTTATACCAAGTTTACTATTTACTAAAATTGATACGCTCTTTTTTTTTTTTTTTTTTTACAATTCTTCTTCTTATCTTTTTTATCATAAAAATATTTGAGGTTCTTTCTACGAAAGTTCGTTCAAAATGCAGAAATGAGAATCCTATTTTCGTTAGAAGTATTATTATATGAATAAAATCTAAACAATTTGCAAGGCTAGGTTACATTCATACAATTAAATTGAATTATTCTTATCTACGAATATATGCTTTTTGGGTCGTAATTATTTTTCAATTTAAACAAACAAAATTTTTTAGTTTTTTAATTCTCGTTTATTAAATGTAATAAAATTACTACAGCGAATGTTAGAACGTGCAAAAGCAAGGAGAGAAAAACTTGACGCACAATTATCAAATGCTGGTCACGATCCTAAAACAAGACGAAGTCCACTGAAAGATGCTAATGCAATTTTATCCCAGGTTCCAGGTAAGAATTATATCAATGAATTATTATTGTAGTATCAAGATTTTATAATGTTTGAAATATTATTTGGTCTTACGATTTTTGTTCGTAATAAAGAAAAGGTCAAAAAACTTTCTCCTAACTTTTTTTTATTCATCTTATCTTGGCTTATACCGATTTATTTTTTTTTTTTTTTTGTATCATAGACATTACCCCAATAATTAAATCGCCGGTTAAAGATGTGCCGGTTAAACAATCGCCGACAAAATCAGCGCGTAAATCATCGCCTACAAAAACTCCAACACAGGAAATAGAAGCCAACAAAGAGAATGGAGATAATCAAATATCTGGCGTCAGATCCAAGCTGCAAAGGCTGGGTAAACTATACTCTGGTAAGGTGGTGAGGAGTGAGATTCATTTTCATACACCCACACACATTGATATCATAAACTGGTTTTCCCTTCGATATACATATTATATAGATATAGATATAGTAGAACTTGTGTATAATATGTTTACATCACAATGCGTATGGATACACTATAAAATTTCACAATGAATTTTCTAGTTTTAAATGAGTACAAGTCAGCTGTTTTATTTCTGTAAAACATTTTTTTAACAAAAGTAACTTTTTAATTAATTGATAATAATTATTCATTATATTATTATTATTATTATTATTATTATTATTATTATTATTTTTATTCATTTTTATAGAAGATAACAGCCGTGAGTTAAGTTCACCGATTTATAGAACGGAGGAAAAATTTGCTGTTGAAGAGGAAAGCATCGTTCAAAAACCTGTAAAGTCAGGCGTTAGATTGGGGAAGCTTGCTGCGTTAGCTTCGACGATAAATAATTGGGAAGATGATCTGTCTCATCCAACATTGGTGAGAAATATTGCTAAATGTTCATTTTTTATTTCCTACATCATTCTTTTCTTTTGGATATTTGAAATTTTCTCTTTAACTTCAAATGAAACAGGAATGCTATAAAGATATGGATATATTTAATTCTTGGATTTTAGATTTTCACTGAGCTAGTCTTTTTCTTTTAATTTAGAAATATTATAAATAATATTATATAATATTGTATGACTTGAAGTATTAAACGAATTTAATGAATTTTCGAATAGCCCAAACCTGCGGAAAGCAAAGCGTCTAAAGTTCAGGCAAAATTTAACGAACAATCAAGGAACGGTAGCCAAGAACCTAAGCCAAGTACCAGCGGGTTATCCAAACATTCGAGCACAAGCGGATTATCTAAACAACCTAGTACCAGCGGATTGTCCAAGCAACAAAGTACCAGTGGATTGTCTAGGCTTCCAAGTACTAGTGGATTATCTAAATTACCAAGTACAAGCTGTTTGTCTAAGCAAAACAGCTCAAATGGTAGTTCTGGCAATAATCAAGCTGTACGAGGAAAAGGAAGTCCGACAAAACAGCTTAAATGGGATCAAGCTATGCTCGAGACACTGGTGAGGATTAATTTTTGATTTTATTTAACAAATCTTTACACCTAATCCTATTCCTGATCATATGCAAGATTCAAATCAGAGCCTATAACGAGAGTCGAATACATAAAAAGTATTTCACAAATTTGAATATCTACTTAAATCACCGTGAGATTACTGTTACTTTCCAGAGTACCGAGTGTTTTTATTATATTGTAGATATGCAGTTATAACGCTCTGTTAGGCTTTCATTCATTCAAATAAATTAATAATTACGTACATGCATTTAATTTTCCTTATCGCTTTCTCTTTGGGCATGAAATTTTTGCTAAAGAAATTTGTTCAATCAGCTATTATAGTGTCTTGATGCTGTTACCTAGTTTTTTAGATATTAACAACAATATTTAATGCTATGGAATGAACTTATGGTTTAATAGTTGAACTACCTTTTTCTCAGTTGTTGTAGAAGTAAATATAATTTATCCTTTAACACAATAACACTTTAGAAAACCCTGTTTTTTGATTAACATAAAATTAAATTTCAAAGAATGCTTTTTGGTGTTTATTTGCTCAAATTTTCGGTTTTGTATAATCGGGTTTTGGTGTTGGCAAAAAAAAAAAAAAAAAAAAATTAAGTAAAACGTAAATAAATAAAAGAATGGACGATGGAAAAAAACAGAAGTCTCTAAGCCGTTGAGAGTATAGGGTTTCACAACGGTGTTTTCCAGGAGGCTCAAGGTTTTACTCGTACTACCAGCAATTCTCGCCTTGTGTATGACTATAAGGGTTGTTCCCAGGAATCCAATTCAGATTCGGCCAAATCATCAGCCGGGTACAATTCGAATAACGATGAATTAACGGATGTGGATAGAACATCAATACCTAAAGTGATATATCCTACTTCGAAGTTTGATGGAAATCTGGTAGAAGATAGAGAAAATGATGATAAGAAAACTCCTAGGAGTCCGACGAAAACCACGCATGCTAGCATTAATAGAAATTATAAAACACCAGAAAAAAATGCACAAAGTTTAAGCTCGAGCACTAGTAGTGACAGTAACACCACCACCCCTATCCCGAATACTTCGTTAAAGTCAAAATTTGGCTATTCTTCACCTAAAAGCCCGATTCAGTCGCCAGGTTCGGTATTGAGCAAGGCTTCAATCTTCGAGTCTAAAGTTACGGAAACCAAGAAGAAGGATCCAGCCGAAATGACGCTATCAGAAAGAATGGCACTATTCGAACGTAACAAAGGAGAAGCTCCTCTCATTCCTAAGGCGCCCTTATCAATGTCTGTATCAAAAAAACAATTGGCAGAAAAGGAGGTACCAAAACCCCATCATGTAGCCGAAGGTATATTTTTTCATTTCTATTTTTACATCGTTCAGTATTATCAAAAACTTTTTATTGATTTTTATTTATTATTTGTGAATTAGGAGTAGCAGCGTAACGTTTCAAAGTATTTTACTATTTCAGAACATTCCGTATATAACAAAGCGGACGTAGTATCAAGCAGAAATGTTATCGCTCAGCGTGCATTGTTTGAACACGGAGGTCAGACCCAAGAATTGGAGAACGATATTTTACGAAATTCACAAAATGAGAGACAAAGAGAACTGGAAATGCTGAGATCAAGATTTAACAGGAATAAAGAAATGGCCCAAGCTGCTGCTGGCTCTTGCATAAGGACCAGTGAAAGTAGCGATGGAAAACCTAATTCACCTAAAAACTCACCTGTTTGTCCAGTCAAGCCGACGCCTGCTTTGGTATGAATTATTCAACTACAATCAATTTTATTCATTTGTATATAAAAAAACAAAAAAAAAAAAAACAATGAATTCCACATTTTCAAATTGCTATGCTAATTAACAGAATTTGTTTATCCAGGACCCTATACCTCCGCCTCCTCCTCCACCGTTGGAACATTCTTTGAACAATAGTCCGAACAGTGTTCCAATGGCGATAAAATCTTCGCCATCTAAAAGACAGGGTGAGATATTTGTCGATTTCATTTTTGCCAGATTCATTTCGAATGAATAAACATAATAATTATTTGTACATTATGTTTAGTTGCTAAGAGTCCGCCAAAGCTGCAGCAAAATAAGTCGCAGTCTGATGTTAAACGCATTCGAGTATCTGCTCCCAAGCCTGGTCACATTTATCCTAATCTGTCTGATATTGAACTTACCGAAACTGAATCTGAGATAGAAACTGAATATACAGTCGGCGATACAGAGGCGGAAACTGCTACACTCGATGAAAAGACGGAGACTGAAACAGAGGCGGAATATTACCTTCGGGTAAGCTATTTTCACGTTTACTTACATTCTATCTTTAAACTTTAAACATTTCGTCTGTAACAAATGTATAATCATCATTCTTAATTAACAGGAGGAGGAGGATGATTATGATAGTACCGAAGAAAGTGAAGGCATAGGTAATACCAGCCTTGGGAGAAGCATACTCAGAGTTGTAAGCCAGCAGTCTGTTTTGAATAAGAAGGTGAGCTAGATGAGATTCTGAAAATTGAAAATTTTTTTAGCAATGGATATAATTGATAACAGAAGGTTCACTAATCACATATTTTATTATAGCGATCAATAGATCCAGACCCAGACAGTACGACATCTGATATCTCAGTACTAGATGAAATGGACGAGTATTTGGACGAGTGTTTAGCTCTCCAAGATGAGCAAAATGAAATACTAGGAGTCGAAGGACCAACTCCGCCAAAACTCAACCGAGGAGGAAAAAGTCCGCCGACTACATCTCATAGCTTCAAGTATATTCAAGGGTGAGCATTCAATGATTTTTACTCGATTTTAAAAGCCGTTTGTTATTTGATCGGTGAAATTTCGTACAAAGCTTTTTCAGTCTCACTAATTTTTCATCCCCGAAATTATTTCTCAGGCAATCTTACCGATCTCCTATTAAAATTACGACTCCAACATCGTCCGCTAGAAAAAATGAACAATATGTGGTAGAAGGAGATGATCACTTGCCTCTGATGCATAGCGTTAGTTTTTATAGAAGACAACAGTCTCAGGTGAATATAAATTTTTTCTTTTATAAACCTCATTTTATCATTCAGATTTGTTTTTATTCATCTCTTTATATTGTGTTTGATAAATAACAGACACCAAAAACTCCAGTACGTCATATAAGCCGAATACCTGAACCAGAATTTACCACAAGTTTGTCACCTCAATCTGACGAGAGAGAGCAATCTGTACTCGTTCAGGAAAAAGTAAAACGACTATTCGACGAAGTTTGTGTACAGCAGACAGTGATCAGCCAAGCAAGCCAGGCTTTGAACTTGTGTAATGCTACTGTTGAGTTTAGCGGATCTAGAGAACAAGTGGAAGGAGAAAGATTGTTGCTTGTTGCAAGTGAGTCAAAAATCTACAAAATTTAATCCTCAGAATAAACGAACGTCGGTTCTTTTTTACACTAAAGTATTGAAAGAATGAAAATATTGTATAAAATAATTTGTTGAATTGAATTCTTAGAATAATTGAGACATACAATAAATGATTATTATTTTATAGCTCACAGACGGCAAGCTGCGCTCGATGAGATTCAGAGATTGAAAGTAGAAGGATCACTAAGGCCTGCTGTTCCGGGCTCTCCGGAGCTGCAAGAGAGCGGATCGTTGACTATATCTGCGATAACATTGCCTTTGAAACAGAATTACTTCCGCAACATGGATGCAGGTAAAATCTTTAATAATTCAACATTTAGAAAGAATTTATTAAATGGTATAAATACAGATTGTATAAAATGTTCAAATCAAGTTTTTCTGTTCTAATAAATCAGTTTTATAATTTTTACAGACAATTGTTATCACTTTGTGTGCCTGGTGCGTCATCTAGATCACGTTGTAGCAACTCCTGTAGTTGTTGCAGAACCAGGTGACTCGTGTCTTCGTTTTCCATCGACTTTAAAGCTCCAAGATCTTTATAGTGATTTCAAAATAACTCTGGGTATTTATTCTCTGGAAACAAGAGCTGAGGTTCTTCCTCATGAGATAAAGTATCATATTCACAACAATAAAAAGGTGCGTCTTTACAGTCTAATGAAATAATCTACGTAATAAACATCAAAGAAATTTGTCTTATTAATTAATTAATTAATTAATTAATTCGATTTTCAGTCTTCTGGGAAAACACCGAAGAAATTTTCGAAGCAGGATAGCAGATTGGTCATGCCTTCGATTCAAAGCCCTGCTGGACCCTCAGCCGTTCGTTCTCCAGCCTTCAATCTGACTGGTTACGTTATATTCAGTCTCAGAGAAGTGCAACGGCAACAGTGGACTCTCAATAAGGTAATTTAAATTACAAGCCAGGTCTTACGGCTTTGCAAATAAACCGCACTAGCGATAACAGCATTATAATTATAAGTCTTGCTTAATACTTAGTAATTACCGTATTTACGCGCAAATAAGCCGCACTTTTTTTCGCTTTTTCAACCTCCCAAAATCTGGGTGCGGCTTATACGCGGGTGCGGCTTATATGAGGATACAATTGCGAAATATTGAACAAAAAACGTTGGAACAGCATGGAATGACTTAGCATAGGTGTATAAGGAAACGCAATCAGTAAAAATGCCAGAAATACTTTATAACATTTTTTTATCTGAATCAAAATGAAGGAATAGGGGAACTCCCGTGATTTAAAAAGCGGTCGCGCATGCACAAAGCAGTGTTGAAATTCGAATTTTGTCGCCGGCTTGTGTCATCTATACCCGCGGCTTATACGAGTGTAAAAACTTTTTTCCGCAAATGACCCTTCCAAAATCGGGGTGCGGCTTATTTTCACGTAAATACGGTAGTTTCAGATCCATGAATGCAAATTTATCATCTAATAAACTTCTATTTCAGGTGCCGCAGTCATCTCCATTAGAAGGTCGTCTACAGATGCATGTATCATGCGAACTTTCAGTTTCTGTTGAACACAGAGGTTTTCTAACAATGTTTGAGGATATATCAGGATTTGGTGCATGGCATAGAAGATGGTGTCTTCTAAAAGGCTCGGCATTATCTTACTGGAAGTATCCTGACGATGAACGGAAAAAAACACCAATTGGAAGCCTAGATTTGCAAGGTTTGTTAATCATTTCATTCATCATTCTGTTCTACTTGATTCACAGGCTTTAAAACTTCGCCCGAAGAGTTTTCAGCTAAATATTATGATAAAATATTTATGTACTCTTAATATTTCCCAGGAGTTACAACAATGAACGTCGGCTTGGTATCTCGGGATATTTGTGCCCGTCCGAATACGTTTTTACTTGAAACAACTAGACCTGCTCAACCAGGTGATTCTGAAACTTTGGTGATGGTCAGATCTGGATCACAGACTACAATCAGGTAAATATTATACTTAATATTTACACACTTAATGGAACTGTTACGTTAATCTTCAAGTTTAATAATCTTCTATCAGTTGATAAGAAGAAAAACTATTGGGGACTTGAAATTAATACTTTGAGTGTTTTAATTGCAGGCATTTGTTGTCGGCCGATACTAAAGAAGAGAGATTAGAATGGTGTTCTAAACTGAATAAGACATTAAGCCTGATGCGTGCTTGGGGCGGTACTTCGTCCTCTTCGTCATGACAAATTGATTACTCTTCTTTCGAATTGTAATTCTGAGTATAACTTATGATTATAGAATCTCGATACCGTTCAGATCTGACGGAAGTACAACATTTTGTAAATATTTAATTATGGAAACCGCCGAACAGAATTATAATTATGAATTTTATTAACTCTAACAATTAGATATCAATGTGCGAATATTCACTCAAGATTTAGTAGCTAAACCTATACTAGCCTGGTTTACTTGAAATTCATTCAACACTGCATTAAATATCGTGCTTTTTCTTATCTGTAACTTTGTTTCTCACACATTTGATTATTCGTATTCGATATTCTATGAAGTCTGATTATTTGTACCGTAAATATCTGCCTTTATAGAATTTGATACAAGAAAGTTTATGAAACGAGTCTTTAATGCGTGTAAAAAAAAAAATGTGTCTGACATGAGTTACTCATTCACAAATCATTTACAATAATAATTGATAAACGTATTGGACGGCTTTGAGGATAGAAAGCTGATACTGTTGATTGTTAATTTTTTTTTTTTTTTTTTATGCAAGTGATAGAAAAAGCTCGTATTATTTAAGAATTTCTCAAATAAATTAGCGCCATAGTTATTTGATTTAAAATCGAAATTAGCCATACGTAAGATCATCGTCGTGGCATTGAGTGGCACACGTAGTTGATATAGTTAATTTTCTAATACCTGAGGTTGACTTTTATAATAATGTCGTTTTTCTCTTTATTTTCTTTTATATCTAACTTTAAATGTATTCTTTGAGA
This sequence comes from Tenthredo mesomela, assembly GCA_943736025.1. Lineage (NCBI taxonomy): Eukaryota > Metazoa > Arthropoda > Insecta > Hymenoptera > Tenthredinidae > Tenthredo > Tenthredo mesomela. The sequence goes on along the minus strand of OX031015.1, from coordinate 39,999,066 downwards.
AATACAGATAACACGAATAACTCTTATATCTCACACATACGTATATATATATATATATATAAAAAAATTATATATTATATTTTGATACCATTTCGTTGGATGGTAGTTATAGTATTTATATACTATATGAATAAATCTCTAGTGCGGATGAATTTTGATAATCTGCATTTGCTTCGAACTAATCTCTCGACCTGCAGTCTAAAAGAAAAAGCATAAAATTAATTCGGCTAAAACTTCTTATTTATTATAATTATAATTATAATTATTATTATTATAGAAAAATTTTTTTATACGATATTTCCATGACGAATAACAATTTTTTTTCCTCTTAGTTTCGGCGATTACATTAAAAATTTTCATGCAAAGATACATTTTTGCTATTTAAAGCAAATTTATAATACCTATATCTACTTTTTTGTTTTCGGTTAATATATACGAAAATCTGCTATACAGTGCAGATTAGGAAATTATTTTTTCTTTTTACACACCACGACTTATGAACTGCATTTCTGGATACTTGCTGTTATTATTATTACTATTATTGACGATTATTGCCAGTAAAGCTAACGTTGATTACATTATAGTGTAGTATGGAGATATAGTATTAGATCGTAGCAGTAGTAGAGAAATAATAACTGCGACTTGCGAGAGAATTACCTAACTACTCCTTAATAATTATAAACACAGTATTTCTACTACACTTATTGTAAATAAGGCACCTAATTGATGATTATACAACCATCACATACATACATACATTTATGTAATTGAAATATATTTTGTTATTACGAGATGCGAAAATGATTTAATTGCTTTGTTATTCTAACTGATTATTTTTTTCTACTTGCAAGTACTATCACTTTTATTTTTCTTCTCTTCGTTAGAGGATTTTCTGGATAACGCTTATTTCTCTACAGACAAAATAAAATCAATACAATACAAAATAAAACATTTACATCAGTTCGTATTCGAGCTATAAAAAATAAAAATATATCATATCACATCCAGAAATATCTGCGAGCCAGTAATGAAAAGGATTACAGAAGTAAATGCTATGAACAGAGAGATGGTAGATGTATTTCCTGATCCTGTGGCGGTCAAGTTGTTCCAAAACTGCATTCGTTCTGGGAGAAAATTGTGTTTAAGATTGAGTGTTCTATCGCAACCACTTCCAATGCGAAGGTAATTTTCTTCCGATGAATACGCTAGCCAAGTTGTATTACTGATCTTTGCCATCGTCGTGGGCGTTCTACAGAAAAGCACAATTTGATGTTGGTTATTCTTCATTGAATAAACCTGTAAGCAGAATTCTTTCGATGATCTTTATATACATTCGAGCCCTTTATACCCATTAATTGCAAAAGATGTCCAAAGCTGCACCATCGTGTCTATCATTTCGAGGTCTGTGTCGCTCATTTCTTCGGGTGGGACTTCAAACAGCGATTCTAGTTGTGGAAAAAGATAAAGAAGTTCGTCACCATGAGTCACGGTGGTGTTGAGCACATCATCGCTTTCGAATCGGTCTCCAGAGCTGTAAGTGCCTCGATACTCAAAGGAGTAGTAAAAGGGGGTGTTTTTTGCAAAAGAAAATTGTTTTTGGACGGCGTTGTAGGCAGGATAGATGAAAAAAGCGTCACTGAGGAGTTTAACGCAATTATACCACACCTGAAATTTAAAATTGAAAATTGTGTTCAATACGGTTACAACAAATTTTCGTAAACCTTGACGTTATATTTGACTGACAAACCTGGGTCCGATTAGTTCTCAAGTCATTATTGAAATAAAACTTCTTCACGGCAGTGGTAACGCTTGATATATCATCTACTTGATTTTGGTATTGAAGGATTTCGGGTAGGAGATCATCGAAATTCTCTACGAATTCATCAAATGTGCCAGAGTCCGCGAGGATTCCTTAAAAGGAAAGAGAAAGGTACATCCTAAGAAAGGATCATCTTGCATCGATAGTTTCTTCTCTCCCTATCTTTCACCCCGTTTCCGGCTTACAATTAGCAAAGATTTACGTTTCCATCATCAATCAATCCCAAAATTCGAATACAAACCCAGTATTGGCTTTCATCCCTGATACCTGGCATGAACATGACACTTTCGTCAGGCACAGTCCCGCTGATCGATGGTAGATCACGGATTTTTCCAGCAGCGAAAAGATTCGCAGGGGCGTCAGTGAGAAAAGCTCCTTTTATATCCGGTTCATCCGTTGGGCCCCACATTAGTAAGGGATATCTGTTCCCCAGCTGTGAGAAATACGATACCGAATTTATGATTTCTGAAGCATTAAACTCTCGTAGACAGTTGACGAGGAGAGACGATGTATTGATCGGACAGCCAAGGAACTCGCCTAGCTGGAGGGCAACATTCACATAGGAGGATCTGGGTCGATAAACCCAGAAGCCGGATGGTGCTCCACTTTGCGATATAGATTTATGGAACAGACCTATTTTAAAGAAAATTAAAATGTGCAGATCATGATAAACCGATAAACCGATTGCCATGATTCCTGAATATTGTGCGCACCAATTGTCCAAACTAATTGTTGGTATAGCGTTAAGGGGAAATGAAAGGTGGATTATCCACCTCGAATTTTTGGCAGCCCGTTTCTCAGCTAAAACACATCCGATCGATGTGAAATTGATATCAGTGACGTAGAAACAGTGCACGGAGGGCATGATGCTCTTGGATTTCCAAAAAGCGAAAATAAAATGTACAATTTTATATCAAGAGTGCTCTGTTACGAATAATCGTTGTTGCTGACGTTCTACTTGATAAATATGAAAACACCCGAAACATTTTCGCTTTTTGGAAATCCAAGAGCATCATGCCCTCCGTGCACTTTTTCTGCATCACTGATATCAATTTCACATCGATCGGATGTGTTTTAGCTGGGAAACGGGCTGCCAAAAATTCGAGGTGGATAATTCATCTTTCATTATTATGTCGTACCAATTGTTGAATCCGACAACCCCAATAGTTGCACTGAGGCACCGCCTGCGCTCTGTCCGAAGACGGTGACTTGATTGGGATCTCCATCAAAGTGTGCGATGTTTTTTTGCACCCATTGCAAGGCTAGGACTTGGTCTTTTAGGCCCCAATTTCCAGGTGCCACCTCGTCTCCAGTGCTAAAAAATCCTAGTGGTCCGAGACGATAGTTAATGGAGACGAGAACCAAGTCTACGTCTAGGAGGTAACCTGGGCCGTATGACTTAGAGCCACCATCACCTGCCACGAATCCTCCTCCAGGTATAAATACCATTACCGGAAGTAGAGAATCATTACTTTCCGAAAGCTTCATACGAAAATACGTAAATCGATTATAACGATTGCTCATAAAGCTTACAATGAGCTTTCCGTTGGAGCCATGCATGTTCAGGCCCCCGGATATTACACGTAAATAAATTTTCTGTTGAATGTACCATCGCAGCGGTGAATATTTGGACAGTGCTTTTTTTGCAGTATGAGTTACCTTTTTGCAGTATAAATTACTAAAATTCTAGTATTTGGCACATTGGAGCAAGTGGCCTCCAATGTGCCAATTACTAGAATTTTACTGCAAAAAAAGCGCTGTCCAAAAATTCACCGCTGCGATGGTAAATTCAACAGAAAATTTCTTTACGTGTAGCAGTGTACATAATTGACACTTACGCTCCTCCTCCTTAGCAGGGAAATGAAATAATAAAATATTGTCACCTGCGGCGTATAAACGTTGAGGTATAAACAATCTTCTTCTCCTACGTTTCCCGGCTGTGGGCATGGGTTACCATCCACGTTGGCGTTGAATGTGCCCATCCAAGCGTCCGCTGCAACAGGGCTGCTGAATCTGTGAGAACGTTGTACGTCTGTAAGTCTTGCCGAACTCTTAGGCTTGTAATTATTCTCAGGTCGCTAATTTGATATTCTTATTCACGATTCGATCAAACTTTATTTTTCGATCAGAGAATGAGGTGGGCATGTTTCTTATTTCTTTTCTGGTAATATCGTCGAACCTCAGGTTTCCAATGGGGGGTTGAGCGTAGGGTATTCCCAGGAAAGCGAAGATGCTTCTGTTCTGTCTGCTCACCAAAGTGATACCTCGGATAGTTCCTTGAGCTATGGTCAATTCTGGAAACGTTAAATTCTGACCGTTTATTAGCACAGTGCCTTTGAATTGGGAATCACTAATCCCGATAAGGATATTCAGCAAGAATGCTATCCAAAGACAATCACGGATCGTCTGCAAAGACATCGTCCTCCACTATCCAGCTACAATTACTGATACTATACTGTACATGACCGAACGTCTGCAAAAGTATTGTTACATAAAATCTGAGCAGTGCTTAGTCTGTAATATACTATCAGTATAGCTTTACTGATGAATCGCGGGGGAGTCTTTATGTCTGGGTCTGTCAGGACTTAGCAATTTGTATATTGAGTGCTACTGATAAGCATTCGTTATGCTGAACTGATAAGTGATACCTACAGAACTGTAGTCACCGTTATCCTCACAGAATGATTAGAAGGTCATGTGATACTCGAAAGCAACGCTCAGTTAAGCCGATTTCTCTCTCGTATAAGTATACAAGAAAAGTGGTCGTATTCAGTATATACGCAATTATTGTGGAAGTGCAGAAACGACGTGTATTAGCTAATTCCGATATGACATTATCAGTGATGGGCAGTGTTGGGCAGCATCTAATTACATTTGTAATTAATTACATTTAAATTACAAATTAGAATTGTAATTTGTAATTAAAAGTCGAATCAATTACAAATTACAATTGTAATTTGTAATTTGTAATTAATTAATTACAAATCTGCCCAACACTGGTGATGGGTGCCCTAAGGAAATTGCATAGAACTGTTCTATCCGCTGGTTGTGAACTTGATTCCGCGTTGCAGAATTACTTGACAAATTAGAGTTTAGTAAAGCACATTATCATTCACTCCTAAAATAACAATAGTGCCGAATACGTAATTGTGTTATCCAACGTAGAGAATGGGAGTAGCTAAAGTCTTCTTCACTCGTAGGACTATAGTGAAATTTGGGTGATGAGGAAAGCGCACACGAGTTCACGTCCAAAAAAACTTTATCGGTAATTCATGGTTCATTTATATGTACTTTTTTTTTTTGGAATTCGACGTTCTTCTCTGTCTTCGTTCACGAAATGTCGAGTGCGGGAAGGCAAACTAATTCCTGATAAGACGAAGCGTTACAATACGCTAATTCTTCAGTAAATATTTTGATAATTTCTCATTTATGAATGAGCACGATAGAATTTCGGTTATCCAGGTTTGGATGGACTGATGGGCTTTCTATGGATAGTTGAGGAATACGGATAATTCAAACAGAATTTATCAGGAACTGTTGACGAAAATACACAAGATTACAACTATAATTTCTATCTATAATATGCGAGGACGATTTTACGAGAACTATTGTCAGGTACACATTGTCGAGGATAAAGCTGACTTATCGTCGCGAGTGCGAGAACAATAAAAATGTTCATTGTCAATGCCAATATCGCGGTATTTTTCTTTGTTCAAATATTTACTCTGCCATTGTTCATACTCGGCAATAAATCAGCTTTGATATCTACAATATTTATGTGATAATGATCGTCATAAACTTGTCAGCGTTTATATATTTATATGTTTGCGGATCTTTTATCCACGATTTCGGACATATATTATGATTCATTGTCGCACTGAATTCGCAGGCTAGGAACTCTCTATTGATCTGCATATATTTGGAATATTTCGAAATAATTGTATTATAACGCGTAAAACAGATTCCCAGAATTCTATCACGTATTGAGCCTTTTTTTCTGGCTATGAGTGATAAGTATCGTCGAACTTCCGGTTTGCAATTGGGACTTGGCCGTAGGGTATTCCCCAAATGGGGAAGATGTATTTGTTGTTTCTGCTTACTAGGGTCATAGGTAATACCCTGAAGGGGACTTTACGATATTGTAAGTATTGGGGGTGTAGTGTTTTATTCTGGGCACGTGGTATCGTAGTGTTTCTTTTTACCTCGGAATTACCAATCGCTATGAGTATATTTAGTAAAAGTACTATTCAATAAAAATCCCAGGGTGCTTGCAAACTATAATTGTGATATATGCTATCTTGCTATATTAATCACGGCACACTATTGATAGGAAAGAAACTATTGAGCTGCTGTAAGATCTAGTCTTTATTTCCTGAAAAGGGAGAAGCCTACTTGTAAAATAATGTAATAGTATATGTGGCAGCATTTCTTCAAATGAAGAAAACATTATTTTATTTCATTTCCGATAATTTAGCGATGCAAAATTATTATGGAATCTCATTGATAATAACAATACATATGTTGTACATTTTATTTCCCTTCGACTTTATTCTTTCTCAGTTCAGATGTAATTTAATTATATGAATGAATCCGTCGCACCACTATCTTTTATTCCATTTATGAATGTAGTATAGACTATAATATATAGAGGTAGCAGTTTTTATTATAGTTTCTCCGAACTCTGTCAATGAACCAACTCGAGAGCCCCAACGAATGTAATAGAATGTATAGTAGTTTTTTGCCCGCATTCTTTCGTCGCACCACTATCTTTTCATTCATACTTTTTGAGCGCTTCCGCATTCTTCTGTAAAACTACTATCTTTTCATTCATCTTTACGTCGTATGCGGTTGGCGCCCTCTATTTATCAATGGAGTAGTTGATGCGCAAAGGAGTTTTCCACACGGCGTGCGCAAAGTTCGATTTTGCGCACGCTTCGCGTGCATAAAATTCAACTTAACGCGCGCTGTGTTGAAAAATAAAGTTCGATACACGTGCGAAAGATAATTCTTGACTCGTGTGATTGTCACCCTCGCTTCGCTCGGGCGAAAAACTTCACACTCGACCGAGAATTAACACTTTCGCACTAGTATCGAAAAGTACTAATCTGAACTAGCGATGTCTACAAACGAAAAAACAATTGAGGGGAACAACTCAAACTCGAATTATTTGACGATAAAATTGGAAGGAGGGAAAGAAGGCCGAGAATAATAGCTGGTGATTACAAACACGCATCAACTATTCTTTTATTGACATCACCATCTAGCGGTAGAATTGATGAACTACTTCTGCCATGGATTTTGGCCGCCTTATGATACGCAACCCGCATGTCAGTCCTGTATGTAGAATAGCACAGCGCACAGATACAAGATAGTATCGTCATTCACGAAACAATAATGCATTCTGCAAGAAATAGGTAACCGGGCTTTGGTAGGATCGACATGAGATATATTTGAAAAACTGGTTAACCACTACTCTTTTCCCCCCGACAAAAATTTCAGCATACCTCCTCGGGTCAGATGTTACGTCGTTGTATACAATTAGTTTATTAGCGATTTTCGGAGTTACAGAAATTATAAGTCGAAAAATGCTCCTGGTATCAGGAGAACATTTGAGCCAAAGAGGTGTGCTGAATTTTTGGCGGGAAAAATAAATGGTATATTCATAGATACGAGCAAGCATTCGTAGCTTTATATGCACATGGTCGAGCTTATTCATAGAGAGACTTGTTTATATTTAATTTTATTACCTTATTTTATTTCGAATCCAATTTACCAAATCCAGCAATAAAGACTGATAGGAAGGGGGAAGAAAAAAATAACGAAGCAATTGATAATTAATATATTTGTAAATTTATTGCTGCAACATTGATACAATATTACAACACTATGCCAGCTAATATACCAAATAAGACTAATTCTACAAAGACTGGGCGCTCAAATACACCCTCTTCATCCTTTGGAGTAACGAGTTCCGGTGATTGGTTTCATCAATTTATCGATATTCATTATTTCAATCTTTGAATCTAGTTAATGGCATACACCAGCCCCCTTGTTGCAAACAAGAGTATGTTTGGAAAAGCAATTAATAACACAGAAATGACTGTTAAGAACGGAGAGATCCTGGCTGTATTTCCCGACCCAGTGGTATTGAAGTTCAAGTCGTACCAAAACTGCATTCGTTCTGGAAGAAAATCGTATAGAAGGTCAAGTGAATCATCGGAACCGCTTCCAATGCGGAGGTAATTGTCATCCGATGAGTTATACGCCACCCAAGTTGTATTGCTGGTTGCTGCCGTGGTCATGGGTGTACTGTAGAAATAACATTATTAGAGATTTTTCACTGAATATGGAGGTAAGCAGAATTCTTCCGATGATCTACATTCAAGCTTACCCATTAATCGCAAAAGATGTCCACAACTCCACCATTGAGTCCATGATTTTGTGGTCTGCCTCGCTCAATTGTTCAGGTAGTATGCCATACATCAGCTGTAGTTGTGGATAAAGATAAAGAAGATCGTCAGCATGATTTACTATGTCGTCCAGTACAGTACCAGTAGGATCGACTACAAGATTATTAATGCTGTAAGTGCCACGATATTCAAAGGAGTAGAAGAAAGTTGCACTTTCTGCAAACGCAACCTGCTTTTGAAGAGCGCTATGGGCTGGATGGATGAAATAGTAGTCGCTGAAGAGGAGTACACAATTATACCACACCTGAAAATAAAAATCAGTATTATATATTAGGAAATATTTGACGCGTCGATATTAAATTTGTCCATAATTAACCTGGGTCCGATTCGTCGTCAAGTCGTTATTGAAGTAAAACTCTTTTATGGCAGCGGTAAAACTGGCTACGTCCTCAACTCGATCCGAATATCGAAGGACAATGGGTAGTAATGTATCAAAATTTTCCAAGAACTCTCCAAATATTTCAGAATCCGGGAGCTTTCCTGAATATTAAAGAGATCGAAAAAGTAATTGAAATGGTTTAGCCATAAAAAAACGATACACGGTTTTCTGCATGATTTTTCATAGGCTTCTCCGAGTTATCAAAGATTGGCGACTATGCTGTACTATTATCGGATGACGTTTATTCGAAGGAATTTGATAGTGTACATGTTGATTGAATGCTTTTGTAATCGTTATTATTTCTTACCGGGCACGGCTGTGAAGCCATCGTGCTTAACACTTCCATGGATCGATGGTAGGTCACGTATTTTTCCAGCCGCGAGGAGGTTTTCGGGAAATTCGGTAAGAAAAGCCCCGTCCATATCTGGTTCAATGCACGGGCCCCATAACATGACAGGATATTCGTTCCACTCATAGAACTGTGATCTTGTGTCAACGAGATCTGAGGCATTAAACTCTCTCAGGCAATCGACGAGGAAGGACGATGTATTGGTCGGGCAGCCAAGGAAATTGCCGAGTTGCAGAGCAACATTCGCGTAAGAGGATCTGGGTCGAACAGCCCAGAATGCCACCGCTGTTCCACTTTGAGATACAAATTTGTGGAAGAGACCTATAATATTTAAAACATTATCAATTGTTTCTCATTGATCGATAATGCTTGGATTCTGAAACTGCTGCAACACCTTTGAATAAGAATATAGAAAATCGTACCAGTTGTTGATTCCGAAAGTGCCAAGAGTTGGACCGAGGCACCACCTGCGCTGGGTCCGACGATGGTGACTTGATCGGGATCTCCACCAAAGTACGCAATGTTGTCTTGTACCCATCGCAAGGCTAGAACTTGATCTTTCATGCCCCAATTTCCGGGTGCCACTTCGTCTCCGGTGCTGAAAAATCCTAGCAGTCCAATACGATAATTTATGACGACGAGGACCACGTCCGCGTCGAGAAGATGACCCGGACCGTAAAAGTAAGCGCCTCCATTGCCTGAATCGAATCCTCCCCCAGGTATAATCACCATCACCGGAAGTAGACTGGCATTATTAGTGTCCATAAACTGTTAATCGAAAAATAAAAAAGGCTATATATGAGCAATTCCACGTCAGACCGGACAGCTTTCTGACCTCGATGTTACCGATTTCGCTATCATTTTTTTGACGGGTTCTATGGAACAAATAAATTCATCAAACAATTTTTTATTTTTTTGTTTGGCCCCTATTTTCCAAGTTACACGGGGGTGAAATTCAGGAAAAAGAGCCAAAAATCGAAAACATACTCCTCTTTAAACAGTCATATCGACCGCTCCTAAGAGAAAGAACGTAACTCGCGAAGCGCGCTAGTAACGACCTATCTCGGACATAGCGCTAGTAAGAACCTATTTCGTGAATCCGGCTAGTATGAACGTATCTCGCCGATGCGCATAGTAAAGCCCTAACTCGGAAGTAGCGCTAGCACAAACGTAGTTGGCAAATTCCGCTAGAATAAACGCAACTTGAAAAAAAATAACAATTAATAATTAATAATTAATAATTAATAATAATTAAATTAAAATAAATTAATTAAAAATTAATGAATAAAATAATTATTGAATATTTAAATATTAATATTAATTATTTTTTATTTTTTATTAATAATTATTAATTAATTAATTTATTATTATTATTATTACTAATAATTTGCCAACTACGTTTGTATAGCGCTACTTCCGAGTTAGGGCTTTACTATGCGCATCGGCGAGATACGTTCATACTAGCCGGATTCACGAAATACGTTCTTACTAGCGCTTTGTCCGAGATAGGTCGTTACTAGCGCGCTTCGCGAGTTACGTTCTTTCTCTTGGGAGCGGTCGATATCTTTGATTGTATTCATCCTAGAGACTTCATCCAAGAACCATTTCAAAGCTATTGAATGACACTATTATAATATATTTATTTAATTTCGCGGTAACAAACAATTCTATTTGTTATAAACAAATATATTATTCAAACGTGATTTTCAATGCAAATACCAAGCGGTAACATTCTCAAAAAAATATGAGCGTATTCCTTGATCAATTCTCTACGAAATCGTTAACTCAATTTTATGGAGAACCGATGGAAACCATGTTAAAACGATTTATTTATAAGCGACGGCGCGCGCTGCCACCGAAAAACCGTACCCGAGCCGGGTCTTTCAGCGGCAGTGCGCGCCGTCGCTTATAAATAAATCGTTTTAACATGGTTTCCATCGGTTCTCCATAAAATTGACTTAACGATTTCGTAGAGAATTGATCAAGGAATACGCTCATATTTTTTCGAGAATGTTATCGCTTAGTATTTGCGTTGAAAATCACGTTTGAATAATATATTTGTTTATAACAAATAGAATTGTTTGTTACCGCGAAATTGAATAAATATATTATAATAGTGTCATTCAATAGCTTTGAAATGGTTCTTGGATGAAGTCTCTAGGATGAATACAATCAAAGATATGACCGTTTGAAGAGGAGTATGTTTTCGATTTTCGGCTCTTTTTCCTGAATTTCACCCCCGTGTAACTTGGAAAATAGGGGCCAAAAAAAAAAAAAAAAAAATTGTTTGATGAATTTATTTGTTCCATAGAACCCGTAAAAAAAATGATAGCGAAATCGGTAACATCGAGGTCATTTTTTGATTTATTTTGTAAGGTCTGACGTGGAATGGCGCATATGCGACTGTTTACAAGACTTAAGGCCAACGCACACCATTGCCGCTCGGCACGGCAATATATTCAGTATATTCAGTATATTCAGTATATTCAGGGATGTATATATATGGTTACCTGCGGTCTAAAGACGTTGAGGTATAAGCAGTCTTCTTCACCCCCTGCCGACTGGGGACACAGAGGAAGATCCACGCTGGCATCCAACGTTCCTGACCAATTGCCAGCCGGAACAGGGCTGCTGAATCTATAAGGTCCAACACGATTTATTGACAGATCAGTTGGAAGGATCGAAATTTTTAACTGATCCGCACACATGTATATTCGTGATACGATTTTTTCAAACTTTATTCGACAAAAATGCGATTATATGGTGTTTTTTTTATTTCGATAAATTGTGAATGATAAGTGTTCTGCTGGTTATCACATCAGAAATTTAGCGTGATGTATTATTTTGTCACCTGCACACTCACATACACGTACACATTCACCTGATTTTAGGTGCCTAATTATGTATGCATCACGTCTTTCTGATTATGAGCAATATCAACGTACCTCAGGTTTCCAATTGGTGGTTGAGCGTAGGGAATTCGTAAGAAGCCGGAGATGTGTCTGTTGTATCTGCTCGTTAGGGTGATACCCTGAAGGGTCCCTTGAGGTATATTCACTATTGGTAGTGTCTCATTCTGTTCATTTCTTGTATCAGTGTCTTCTACATCGGCATTGCTTAGACCGACGAGCATCCACACTAAAAATGCTAGCGAGACAAAATTGCATGCCTTTTGAAAACTCATTGTCATTAGTTATCAAGCTATAATCACTGTACACGATTGAACCGTAAGAAGCTGCCGAGCCTCAATAAAATGTATAAGCCCTATTTAAGAGTTCAGATTAGTGAGTTAGAATACTGTTCAGATAGTCACCATCAATTATTAGGAACAGTGAGGAACTCGAACAATATTGGGTTAGATGATAGTCCACCCAACTCTTTGCTCTCAACTGCGGGGTTGATAATTGTTTGCTAATTCAGTCATTGCTACCATGATAAGACAGCTGTAACACAGATAGTTGGGTAATTACTCAAGTAAACTCTGATATAAAGCGAGTTCGTGTGCAGGTATTCATGCGATATCCAATGATTAATCATAATAATCATCGTTTTTATACTTACAATCTATACAGAAATCCCGAAAACTTATCGTGGTACGCTATACAAGTGATTAGTGCAATCACTCGGCAGGAGGCTAAGAAGATAAACTGACATGTGTATGGCCTCAGTTAGATAGAGTAGATGGATTAGACAATATATAATATTATCGTTCGGGATCTCCGAATGTTCTTTTCAATAGCTAATTAGCGATTATGAATAATTTAGTTATCTTGACAGTTTAATTTCCGTTAAAATTTATAATCTTATCCAATGGAATTTCCCAACCTTTTCCTTCAAATTTCTTGCTTTTTCACGTACCTATACTAATTGGGAAAAATAATCAGTTTATCTCTGAAGGATAGTTTGAAATTAAATCTAAGAAAAGCGAACATAAAATACCTACTTCTCTTCAGCCCTGAAATTATTCAGTTGGTCCCAGGTGTAGTTGCCCGATACCACAAACATTTGATCCTCGGTCACTTAATTTCTCAAGTCAACAGATTTTGCCGTACTCTGATCATCGCTCAACTCTTATCAGTTGAATTTGCAACCACTAATCCTGGCGTTATTCGCAGTGCTCCTTATTGCGTGATCGTGATTTAATCATATTCATAATCGAAATCACCCCAGTCGGAAAAGCAGGAAATACCAGAATCTGAAACATCGGAATTCCCCGCGTTGTATATTTTACTCAAGTTCATGAAAAGATATCGCCACCGGCGTGTACAGGAAGTCCCTCTCTCCAGCCTTGCGCTATCATTTTTCGAATGATGGAATTTCCTATATGATCCAATTATACGTGCTCTACAATATCAATAAATCGCTTGTAAATAGTAGATCGCAGCTGCAATCAAATGATAACTTTATCTAAAGAGCTTTATTGTGATAATCAGATCCGTTTGTGAATCTGGATTTTCGTTTGTGTCAATATTTTTTAGATATAAATGCCAAAGAATTTGACAACTGCAAAACACTACGAAGAAGAGTCCATCCGTACGGAATTTTTCTATAATTTCATTATGGTTCATTGTTCATTAGGACAATGAAATAAAACTTCGTTACCTAATTGATGAATTCAAACATCCTGGAGACTTTCTTTTTTGGCTTGTAAATGTTTTATGATTTGAAAAAATTTTTGTGACAAGCATTGCTTCTGTTGGATCGCAGTCTCTTCTACGGAAATTAATCTATTAGCGAGGCTTGTGGTAATAGTTATTTGGGTTGGAGATTCACCAAGGGAACGATGTAGTAATAAACTATGTATTGGTAATCTGCGCCATTTTTGTTACTTGGCTTGTTGGCGCCACCTGGAAAAGCTTTGCATATTCAACCCCATTGAAGCATACGTCGTGTATGCGGACAGTATGTCGTTTGTTTTTCAACTGTATTTCCCTGCAAATGTGAAAATGGAAATGTTTAAGAAATTGGATTTGGCAAGTAAGGGTGGAAACAAATTGTCTTAGAAAAGAAATTAACCCAAGACGGTCATATGGGGTGTGACACACCCCAGGTTATTTCCGAGTTCGAATTTCCCACTCTTAATCCCGGAAACCGACGTTTCTGCCCCTAATTAGAGTTTTTATTTTTTTTCGTAAAAATTTTTTTTTTTTTTTTTCCGCGAATTTTTTTTTTTACCTATTTTTTAAACATACATAAAACTAAAATTTGCGTTACATTTTTGGATGGGTTCATAGAGAAACGTTTGAAATATGTTCTCAATTTTTTTGGGGCCCCCAGGATAAGTCTACGAAATTCTACAGCGCTTCAAAGTGCTGGGGTGTGTCACACCCCATGTGACCACCACAGGATTCTCACGAGGTGTGACCGTCTTGGGTTAAACGTATTCTGTCACAATAAGCTGACTTTAATCCGTAGCATGGTCATCCTGCGGCCTCACCAATTTATCGACTTTCATTCTGTGGAATCAAGCTAATATTATGTATTTAGTTCTAATTCTAGCTAATATAGCCTCCCGCAGATTCTGTTTAGCCCACAATTGCTCACTGCCCCCGCGTGTCAGCGGCTGCAGTGTTTTTCTTTGTATACTTTCGGGGCATGTCTGGAAGTATAAATGATATTGTACTGAAGACTGTATATCTATCCACAAATAAATGTAATCAGAAAAACGAAGAACTGCGGTGTCGAGTTTGGTGGGGCATCTATCCCGCAATTATGTGGGGCATCATTCCCGATTGGGGGGGAGATGCCCTTTTTGTAGGCACCCCCGTCGTAGCAGACGTTTTGAAGTTAGAATAATAATAGACAGCAACGAAAATTTTCCGAATACTTACCAGTAAACTGCAATTCTCGTGAAAAAATGTTTTTTTTTCCAGCGTTCGTGCGTGCCTTTTGTCATTTCGGATACGAAGAACATAGGAAAAATTCAGTGGCGCGATCTGATTATTATTTTACTAAATATCGAATATCGGCCATCTCTTCCACTGGGGCATCTATCCCGACTTTACCCTATTTGTAAATTTATTGCTGCAGCATTGATACAATATTTCTTATTGGTAGAGTTATGTGTGTAGGTAAAATTCAAAATTGTTTCTTGAAAATAACGTCTCATTCATATTACAATATTATGCTACCTAATATACCAAATAAGACTAATTCTACAAAGACTGGGCTCAAATACACCCTTTTCATCCTTTCGAGTAACGAATTCTGGCGATTGGTTTCACCAATTTATCGATATTCATTATTTCAATCTTTGAATCTAATTAATGTTACACAAGCCGCCTCGTTGCAAACAAGAGTATTTTTGTGAAAGCAATTAGTAACACAGAAATGACTGTTAAGAACGGAGAGATCTTGGCTGTACTTCCCGACCCGGTGGTATTCAAGTTCAAGTCGTACCAAAACTGCATTCGTTCTGGAAGAAAATCGTATAGAAGGTCAAGTGAATCATCGGAACCGCTTCCAATGCGGAGGTAATTGTCATCCGATGAGTTATACGCCACCCAAGTTGTATTGCTGGTCGCTGCTGTCGTAATGGGTGTTCTGTAGAAGTAACATTATTAGAGATTTTTCACTGAATATGGAAGTAAGCAGAATTCTTTCGATGATATACATTCAAGCCTACCCATTAATCGCAAAAGATGTCCACAACTCCACCATTGAGTCCATGATTTTGTGGTCTGCCTCGCTCAATTGTTCAGGTTGTATACCATACATCAGCTGTAGTCGTGGATAAAGATAAAGGACATCGTCACCATGATTCAGTATGTCGTTCAGTACAGTACCAGTAGGATCGCTTACAAGATTATTAACGCTGTAGGTGCCACGGTATTCAAAGGAGTAGAAGAAAGTTGCGCTTTCTGCAGAAGCGACCTGCTTTTGAAGGGTGCTATGCGCTGGATGGATGAAAAGGTAGTCGCTGAAGAGGAGCAAACAATTATACCACACCTGAAAATAAAAATCAGTATAATATATCATGAAATATCTGAGGCGTCGATATTGAATTTGTTTAAGGCTCATCCCTAGTCGCTAACCTCCTTTTAGTCGAAATATGTCACATTTCGATTATTATCCGAGCCCAGGCGTCAAAAACGCAAAAAAGGCCAACTTAGCGCAAATTCTATTTCAATTCCGAACACATACATCCAACAAAATGTTCGTTCCGTACGAAAATAGAGTCCACAGATGGTTTTTACATTGTTCGCCGAGGAAATTGAATTCGAATAATTTTGTAACAATGAAAAAACCATCTGTGGACTCTGTTTTCGCACGAAACGAACATTTTTTTGGACGTATGTGTTCGGAATTGAAATAGAATTTGCGCTAAGTTGACCGTTTTTGCGTTTTTGACGCCTGGGCTCAGATAATAATCGAAATGTGACACATTTCTACCAAAAGGAGGTGGGTGACTAGGGATGGGCCTTAACAAACCTGGGTCCGATTAGTCGTCAAGTCGTTATTGAAGTAAAACTCTTTTATGGCAGCAGTATAACTGGCTACGTCCTCCACTTGATCCGACCATTGAAAGACAATGGGTAGTAATGCATCAAAACTTTCCAAGAACTTTCCAAATAGTTCTGAATCCGGAAGTATTCCTGAATATTGTAGAGATTGCAAAACTAATTAAAATGGTCCAACCATAAAAAAACGGTGCACGGTTTTCTGCATGGTTTTTCATAGGTTTCTCCAAGTAATCGCGGATCAGCGATCATGCTGCACTATTATCAGATGACGTTGAGTCGAAGGAATTTTGTAGTGTATTACATGTTGATCACGCAGCTGCATATATTGAGTGCTTTTGTAATCGTTATCATTTCTTACCTGGCAGGAATGAGAGGCCGTCGTGCTTAACACTTCCATGGATCGATGGTAGGTCACGTATTTTTCCAGCCGCGAGGAGGTTTTCGGGAAATTCGGTAAGAAAAGCTCCGTCGATATCTGGTTCGATGCACGGGCCCCATAATATGAGAGGATATTCGTTCCACTCATAGAACCGTGATCTTGTGTCAACGAGATCTGAGGCATTGAACTCTCTCAGGCAATTGACGAGAAAGGACGATGTATTGGTCGGACAGCCAAGGATATTGCCGAGTTGCAGGGCAACATTCGCGTAAGAGGATCTGGATCGAACAGCCCAGGATAGCAGCGCTGTTCCACTTTGGGATACAAATTTGTGGAAGAGACCTATAATATTCAGAGCATTATCAATCGAATGCTTGGATTCTGAAACTGCTGCTAATACACCTTTGAACAAGAATATAGAAAATCGTACCAGTCGTTGATTCCGACAGCGCCAAGAGTTGGACCGATGTACCACCCGCGCTGGACCCGACGATAGTCACTTGATCGGGATCTCCACCAAAGTACGCAATGTTGTCTTGTACCCATCGCAAGGCTAGAACTTGATCTTTTAAGCCCCAATTTCCGGGTGCCACTTCGTCTCCGGTGCTGAAAAATCCTAGCAATCCAATACGATAGTTTATGACGACGAGGACCACGTCTGCGTCGAGAAGATGACCCGGACCGTAACGCTGAGCGCCTCCATTACCTGAATCGAATCTTCCCCCAGGTATAATCACCATCACCGGAAGTAGACTGGCATTATTAGTGCCGATGAACTGTTGATCGGAAAATAAAAAAGGCTGTAAGCGACTGTTCACAAGACTTACACGCTAGATCTATATACACTTCAGTATATTCAGGGATGTGGTTACCTGCGGTCTAAAGACGTTGAGGTATAAGCAGTCTTCTTCACCCCCTGTCAACTGGGGACACAGCGGAAGATCCACGCTAGCATCCAACGTTCCTGACCAATTGCCAGCCGGAATAGGGCTGCTGAATCTATAAGGACGTCACGCTACAATTTATTGACAGATCAGTTGGAAGGATCGGAATTCGTTACTGATCCGCACACAGGTATATTTGTGATACGATTTTTCCAAACTTTATGCGACAAAAATGTGATTATATGGTTTTTATTTCGATAAATTGTGGAGTGGTCCGCTGGTTATCACCTCAGAAATCCTGCGCAATGTATTATTTTGTCACCTGCACACTCACATACACGTGCACATACACCTGATTTCAGGTGCCTAATTATGTATTCATCATGTCTTTCTGATTATGAGCAATATCAACGTACCTCAGGTTTCCAATTGGTGGTTGAGCGTAGGGAATTCGTAAGAAGCTGGAGATGTTTCTGTTGTGTCGGCTCAGTAGGGTGATACCCTGAAGAGTCCCTTGAGGTATATTCACTATTGGTAGTGTCTCATTCTGGTCATCTCCTGTCTCAGTGTATTCTATATCGGCATTGCTTAGACCGACGAGCATCCACACTAAAAATGCTAGCGAGACAAAATCGCATGCCTTTTCAAAACTCATTGTCGTTAGTTGTCAAGTTACAATCACTGTACACGATTGATCCGTAAGAAGCTGATGAGCCTCAATAAAATATAAGCCGTATTTAAGAGTCCAGATCAGTGAGTTCGAATACTGTTCAGTAGTCACAATCAATTATTAGGAACAGTGACGAACTCACACAATATTGGGTTAGCTGATAGTCAGCGACTTTTATGTCGAATGTAACTGATAAGCACCTCAACTGCGGGATTGATAATTGTCTGCTAATTCAGTAATTGCTACCATGATAAGACAGCTGTAACTCAGATAGTTGGGTAATTACTCAAGTAAACTCTGATACAAAGCGAATTCGTGTGCAGGTATTCATGCGATATCCCATGAATAGTAATAATAATCAATAATCATCGTTTATATGCTCACAATCCATACAAAAATCCCGAAAACTTATCGTGGTACGCTATCCGAGTGATTAGTGCAATCACTTGGCAGGAGGCCATAAAAACAAACTGACGTGTGTATGGCCTCCGTTAGATAGACCAGATGGATTAGATGATATATAAGATTATCGTTCGGGATGTCCGGATGTTCCTTTCAATAGTTAATTAGCGATCATGAATAATTTAGTAATTTCCGTTAAAATTTATAATCTTATACAATGAAATTTCCCAACTTCGTTCCAATTTCTTACTTTTTCACGTACTCATTGGGAAAAATAATCAGTTAGCTCTGAAGAATAGTTTTAAATTAAATCTAAGGAAATCGAACATAAAATCCCTACTTCTTTTCAGCTCTGAGATTATTTAATTGGTCACAGGTGTAGTTGCCCGGTACCACAAACATTCAATCCTCAGTCACTTAATTTCTCAAGTCATCAGTTTTTGCCGTATTCCGATCATCACTCAGCTTTTATCAGCTGA
This sequence comes from Tenthredo mesomela, assembly GCA_943736025.1. Taxonomy (NCBI): domain Eukaryota; kingdom Metazoa; phylum Arthropoda; class Insecta; order Hymenoptera; family Tenthredinidae; genus Tenthredo; species Tenthredo mesomela. The sequence continues at coordinate 39,979,772 of OX031015.1, read as the reverse complement.
CTTTGCAACCGCTAATACTGACGTTTCTCAGTGCTTCTTATTGCGCGTAATCGTAATTTAATCATATTGGATACCTTGAGGTGTGGAAATCACCCTAGTCATCAGGAAAGCAGAAAATACCAGAATCTGAAGCATCGGAATTCCATGCGTTGTATATTTCGTAATCAATCTCATTGCTATATCTGATGGTATATTTCTTCGTGTCTGTCGATTTCACGAAAAGATATCGCCGCCCCGAAATTATCCAACCCTATCACCCAGCTGATTAAAGTTATGTAATAAACACAAGCTAACAAAAAGATAAAACTAACAAACCAGTGCCACTCGTCAAACCACCTGAGTCTCATGCTGAAATACTATCATGTATGTTTTACCATCGGGATCAGTTCCAGATATAGTTGCCTCGTACTGCCGAAATTTAGTCCTCGACGGCTGATCTTTTAATCAAGCAGATTTTTCGTTTTTAGGCACGATCGCATAGCGGAGTGCCTATTGGATTCGTCATCGCGAAAAACGTGGGACCGAGAAAAACGATTCTCTTCAACTCAGAAATCCGTTTCATTACTCACATAATCATTTTCTAGAATTTTTCAACATATATGTGGGGCATTCCATGCCAACTCATCCTACCAATTGACTTTGCATTTCCGATTTGGCTGAAACTTGGGCATCTTTTTGTACCCTTCGAAAAAGGTTTCTGTGATTTTTTTCGAATTTTTTTATCCAGCCACTTCGGAGATGGTTTTTTTTTTTTTAAATAGCCGTAACTTTATGACAAATTGTCCAAAATGGGTCTGTTTTTTTTTCAAAATTCGTGTTTTTTAATGAATTTTCTGAAAATTTTATGCAAAAAATTATTCATGATCATTCTGATCGGTTTTCATTTATTTCAAAGTTAAACCATGAATTTTAAAACTGTTTGTATCCTTTGATTTTTTTTCAAAAATTCTCATGAATACTACTCCTAAGAACACAAATTTTAAGCCTAGTCCGGTAATGGGATAATGATGGGATATAATTTTTTTTGAATTTTAAAAATAATGACGCATTTTCAGATGAAATGTGAAAAAAGCTCATACATGAAAATACGCCGATAATACATTAACAGTAATGAGAACACAAAAAAAAGGAATTCATTATTTTTAAAATTCAAAAAAAATTATATCCCATCATTATCCCATTACTGGACTAGGCTTAAAATTTGTGTTTTTAAGAGTAGTATTCATGAGAATTTTTGAAAAAAAATCGAAGGATACAAACAGTTTTAAAATTCATGGTTTAACTTTGAAATAAATGAAAACCGATCAGAATGATCATGAATAATTTTTTGCATGAAATTTTCAGAAAATTTATTAAAAAACACGAATTTTGAAAAAAAAACAGACCCATTTTGGACAATTTGTCATAAAGTTACGGCTATTTAAAAAAAAAAAACCATCTCCGAAGTGACTGGATAAAAAAATTCGAAAAAAATCACAGAAACCTTTTTCGAAGGGTACAAAAAGATGCCCAAGTTTCAGCCAAATCGGAAATGCAAAGTCAATTGGTAGGATGAGTTGGCATGGAATGCCCCATGTATATGTGCGGGTGTACGCCGAAAGTTTGTTTGTATCCTGAATTTTGGGAGAACGACTCAACCGATTCGAACGAAATTTGGGGGGAAAATCAAGTGTTTGGTGAAGATGATCCACGAAACTTTCAGAGATTGTATCACGTGTGGATATTACAAACGGAAACTGGTTTTTTTTTCTCTCAATTTTATATCCTGAATAACTGAATTTTGTTTACGATCTTATTCGTTACTATAATTGAACCATTGCAATACTTTATCATTCGTTAGTAATTGAAACGATGCAATATTTTATCAGAATTGTCTACGGGCCGTAAAATAATCTATTGGAAGAATGTCAGTATAAAAAAAAAAAAAAAAATTCATCATCATCATAAGCCTGCGATCGTGCCTGTTGCAAAAAAGCAGAGCTTTTTTTGTTAACACTGCTGGTTTCGAACATAGATCAGAATATCATATAAGCTGAAATTTGCAGCTGCTAATAAAATGCTGTTCTATTCTTCTTGTTGCGTGATCGTCGATTATCGAACTGTGCGAACTTCTGCCCAGTGAGGAGGGCAGAAAATACTAGAAATGGCAAATAATTTCACGATTGTCGAATGCAACGATGAAGAGTCGATGAATAAATGATTATTCAAGATTTTATTGTGGTATATTGTTGCACAGCACATGGATATTTGAATGCAATTACATTATCAAACTGGCTTATTGCAGTGCCAATTCAAAAATCCTGGATGCGTTCGTATATGGAAGAGTGTTCATAAAAAAAAAAATACTGAAAAGTGCTCTGTTGCACCCATGTCAAAAATTGATGCACTTTTGTGATTATTTTCAAGTTCGGGATCTAGCGAAGACTGAACATCAGTCCTCGTTGCTTATGAGAGTATTTTCCGGTAAGCAATTGAAAATACAAAAAAGAATTTCAGAAACGGGGAGATGATGGCTGTATTTCCTGATCCGGTGGCGGTCAAGTCATTCCAAAACTGCATTCGCTCTTGAAGGAATTTGTATTGAATGTCAAGTGATGCATCGGAACCACTTCCAATGCGAAGGTAATTGTCTTCCGATGAGTATGCCGCCCAAGTTGTATTACTGATTGTCGCCGTGGTCGTGGGTATTCTGCAGAGATGTACACTTGATTATTATTACAGATCCTTCGTTAAATACGAAAGTAAAAAAGATTTTTCGCCATCATTTTTTTTCGAGCTTACCCATTAGTCGCGAAAGATGTCCACAACTGCACCATGGTATCTATCATTTGTTGATCTGTCTCGCTCGGTTCGTTAGGTAGTATTCCAGCCATGGACTTTAGTACTGGAAAAAGATATAAGAGATCTTCCGAGTGAGGAACCCTGCCGCTTAGTGCGGTACCAGATGGGTCGAGAAAGTCACTTATGCTGATAGTGCCCCTATACTCAAAAGAGTAGAAGAAAGAGGAATTCTTGGCAAAAGCAAGCTGCTTCTGGAGGGCATTGTAGACAGGATAAATGAATAAAGTGTCGCTGACGAGATCCACGCAATTAGACCACACCTGAAAATAGAAACTGGCATTGGACACTGTTATGTCATATTTATTCACTATCGATATTGAATTGGCTTATCAAACCTGGGTTCGATTGGTTGTCAAGTCATTGTTGAAATAAAACTCCTTCAACGCAGCGGTGAAACTCGGCACATCATCAACGCGATCGGAATATTGAAGGACGATGGGTAGAAGGTTATCAAAATCGTCTAGGAATTTGCCAAATGTGTCGGAGTCCGGCAGCAGCCCTTGACATAAAAAATAAAGCAAAACTATATGTAAAATGATGTAGCCATAGATAGATGGTATTTTGTTCAAATTTTCGACCCTGCACGGGGAGTCTTTTCCTAGGAAAGATTACAATACTTGTGACTAACGTTCGGATATGTCCGCATTCTCGGCAATATTACCAGCGAGTATGGTAAACGTTGTAGTCGGATCTGGATATTTCGATAATTTTCGGCTACAAAGTATACCATACTCCACGGTGCTCCCCAAGCAAGGAAAAGTGGACCCAAAATGGATCCAAAATCGGCTAACGCAGAAAGTTTCTATATTTTTTGTAGATTAAAAAAATGTCAAGCTGAAAATCCTAGCTGCTCGGTTTCGCAAGTTATGGCCGTTTTTGTATTCATACCGCGCACGTTCATCAAAAGCAGAGTAGAACACTTTACTACGCCCATGCAATCAACCTCTTGATCCCAATATGAAAACATTAAGTAGGCATTAACGATTTTTCATTGAAAGTCTCGTTTTTTTTTTTCGAAAATTGATTGATACGTTAATTTACGGGCATCTAAATAATGCCGCTTTTCCACTATTCCCGTTTTTGCAGCGTATCTTAATAACAGATTTCCTGATTGAAAATTTCTATAATTTTTAGCGTTCATGATATAATTTTTAAAGCAAGATTGTAGAAACCACTTTTAGCTTGACCCAGGATCAACGACGAGGACGTAGTGATTAACTGATTCCTTCTTTTTTTTTTTTTTTTAATTTTTTTTTTTTTCTAATTTTTTTTCTTCCTAACAGAAGCTTTTTTTATTTATATTTTTTTGTTGCATTATTTTTTTATTTTTATTTTTTTTCATTTTATTATAAAATTCAATAAAGATTAGGATGATTTATTTATATAATAATAAAAACAATTTTTAGTGCTGAAGAGTTTGAGTTAGTTAAAGATGTAGCGATGAAAATTCAACTACTGCTTTCAGTAGATTTGGTAGATAATAGGGGTGTGCGGGTAGACCTTTTTCTCGGGTCGGGTCGAGTCGGGTAATTTTTATTTTTGTCGGGTCGAGTACCCGAAATTTTCGGGTACTCGAATCGACCCGAATACTCGAATGATTTCGAGTACTCGAATGTTTTCGGGTACTCGAATGTTTTCGGGTACTCGAATGTTTTCGGGTACTCGAATGTTTTCGGGTAATCAAATGTTTCAGATTACTTGCATGTTTACCGGCAATTAGCTATAGGATACCCGCCGGGTTTTAGAAAAATGTCTCCATGCATCCATGTCGTTAGGTAATTCAAATTTATTTGAGTATTGGCTATGACTTCCAATTTCAATTTCTATATTATTTATTAATTTAGGCAGTACGGTTAGTAGCTAACAATAAGGACTAAGATGCGGAATGTATTCAAAAAATAAAAATGTAATAATCTGTTCATGAATTTATTAAACTATATGACAAGTAGTCATATAATTTAATAAATTCATGGACAGATCAATGCATTTTTCAAATACATCCCGCATCTTAGTCCTTATTGTTAGCTACTAACCGTACTGCCTAAATTAATAAATAATATAGAAATTGAAATTGGAAGTCATAGCCAATACTCAAATAAATTTGAATTACCTAACGACATGGATGCATGGAGACATTTTTCTAAAACCCGGCGGGTATCCTATAGCTAATTGCCGGTAAACATGCAAGTAATCTGAAACATTTGATTACCCGAAAACATTCGAGTACCCGAAAACATTCGAGTACCCGAAAACATTCGAGTACCCGAAAACATTCGAGTACTCGAAATCATTCGAGTATTCGGGTCGATTCGAGTACCCGAAAATTTCGGGTACTCGACCCGACAAAAATAAAAATTACCCGACTCGACCCGACCCGAGAAAAAGGTCTACCCGCACACCCCTATTATCTACCAAATCTACTGAAAGCAGTAGTTGAATTTTCATCGCTACATCTTTAACTAACTCAAACTCTTCAGCACTAAAAATTGTTTTTATTATTATATAAATAAATCATCCTAATCTTTATTGAATTTTATAATAAAATGAAAAAAAATAAAAATAAAAAAATAATGCAACAAAAAAATATAAATAAAAAAAGCTTCTGTTAGGAAGAAAAAAAATTAGAAAAAAAAAAAAATTAAAAAAAAAAAAAAAAGAAGGAATCAGTTAATCACTACGTCCTCGTCGTTGATCCTGGGTCAAGCTAAAAGTGGTTTCTACAATCTTGCTTTAAAAATTATATCATGAACGCTAAAAATTATAGAAATTTTCAATCAGGAAATCTGTTATTAAGATACGCTGCAAAAACGGGAATAGTGGAAAAGCGGCATTATTTAGATGCCCGTAAATTAACGTATCAATCAATTTTCGAAAAAAAAAAACGAGACTTTCAATGAAAAATCGTTAATGCCTACTTAATGTTTTCATATTGGGATCAAGAGGTTGATTGCATGGGCGTAGTAAAGTGTTCTACTCTGCTTTTGATGAACGTGCGCGGTATGAATACAAAAACGGCCATAACTTGCGAAACCGAGCAGCTAGGATTTTCAGCTTGACATTTTTTTAATCTACAAAAAATATAGAAACTTTCTGCGTTAGCCGATTTTGGATCCATTTTGGGTCCACTTTTCCTTGCTTGGGGAGCACCGTGACTCACTGGTAATATTGCCGACAATGCGGACATATCCCAACGTTAGTCACAAGTATTGTAATCTTTCCTATAGGAAAAGTCTCTCCGTGTGTTTCCCGCTTACACGGAGAGAAAAGAATAGTAATATTTACCATTCCACATAGTAACCAGACTTATTCTTTTCTAAAATCGTAGATGATACTATGTTAAAATAGGATTCATTACTATTTTTCTGGTAATATTTACTATGCTGCATTGTAACTTAGCAAATGGTAAATATCGCTATCCTGTATGGGAACGAAAGCTATGTAGAATGGTACTCAGGCCTATGCCACATAGCTCTCATTACAATTTGAGTATGCGCGCGGCGATACTCCATGCGGCCAAGCGGCCAAATAAGTCAACTACGAACATAACCACACATAACCAATAACCATATAGATCGTTAATCTTGACGCAGTGTTTTTGATAACAATAAACAGTGCAGTTGATAAAAAGTTTAATTATTTGAGTTTCAACAAAAAATTTCACTGAATAATAATTAATAATAATAATTTCTTGAATAACCTCATTCATCTGTTTATTCATAACCTTACTTACGAAATAATATATAAAAATAAAACATAATAAACTTGGCTATGTAGAATAGGAATCAGTTCCAGTTACATAGTACTCTCTGCAATGTAACATGGTAATCATTACTATGTTAGCATGGCTAACGTTACCATTTAGAATTGGGGAAATTACTCCGTCAAGTGACTCTCGCCGTTGAAAAATCTACGTTACCATGTAACATAGTAATGGTTACTATGTAGGAATGGTAAATATTACTATTCTTTTCTCTCCGTGTAGTAGCAATGGTGAAGCGCCGATAATTTTCATTATTATACCTAATATTTCAACAACGTTACATTGAATTAGCTTATTTGTTCATATAATTTTCTGTGATTTGAACATTTCCCAGAAATATCCTGTATTTTCCCAACTCTTTCCGAATTTCCAATTCACCACCATCGTAGGTACTACATAGATTTTTTTCACAACCCTAGAGCTCACCATACAATGACATATTACCGATTTCTGTACTCATTACGACTCATTATCATTGCGTACCTGGCGTGAACATGATGCCTTCGTCCTTGACGATTCCGGTAATCGACGGTACGTCACGAATTTTTCCAGCAGCGAGGAGGTTCGTAGGGGTGTCAGTGAGAAAAGCCCCGTCGATATCTGGTTCGTCTGTCGGACCCCATAATAACATCGGAAATGCGTCCCACTCTAAGAACTCCGATCTCGTATTCGTGATGTTCGAGGCATCAAGCTCTCTTAAACATTCGACGAGAAGAGTCGACGTGTTGGTTGGGCACCCGAGGATCTCTCCGAGTTGTACGGAAAGTTTCGCGTAAGAGGATCTGGGTCGGTGCACCCAGAATCCAAACGCTGCTCCGCTTTGCGATATAAATTTATGGAAGAGACCTAGCATTAGAAAAATTGTTATATTCAGAGAATCTTCAAATAATTATCATCATAGCAGAATGGTGTCCTAATTAATTTTCAAAATAGCGTAGAGCTTTGGTAAGCTCGAAAATGGTACCAATTGTTGAGTCTGACAGCGTTAAGAGTTGTACTGAGGCGCCGCCTGCACTTTCTCCAAAGATCGTAACTTGATTGGGATCTCCTCCGAAGTAAGCGATGTTCTTTTGGACCCACTGCAAGGCTAGAACTTGATCTTTCAGGCCCCAATTTCCGGGCGCCACATCGTCTCCAGTGCTCAAGAATCCCAGTGGTCCGAGACGATAGTTAATGGAGACAAGGACCAGGTCCGCATCAAGGAGGTAATCTGGACTGTACATAGTAGAGCCACCATCGCCTCCCTCGAATCCTCCCCCAGGTATGAACACCATTACCGGAAGTAGAGAGGAGTTATCGGTTTCAGGGAGCTGATTCAGAAAAATACATAAGGCCATTAACGACTGCTCACAAAGCTTTCCGCTGAGTCCACATATTTTTCAGCCTGGACGTTAGCAATATACATTAATTATCAACAGCAACAGTTGCCTGTCGATCGAAGATGAGTACATGAGACATAGTCACCTGTGGTGTATACACGTTGAGGTACAAACAGTCCTCTTCTCCAACGTCTCCATCCTGGGTACACGGGCTACCATCCACGCTTGCGTTCAACGTGCCAGTCCAAGTTTTTGCCTCAACAGGGTTCCTAAATCTACAGGGACACGTTATGATTTATTATCACACTAAACAGCAAGACTGGAACGTTTATACTGATCCGTATCCATTTGGAATGTTGTTGTGCACATTAATCAACCTACATACGGCACAGATAGGTATTGGATGTACAGTAATGGTGCCGGTTTCTGTCGCACCTAAAATCTGTAACCGAGGGTACATCTCTTTTCAAGTTGGCAATACTCTAAACAAAAGCTGGCTTGACACATGAAGCGACACGAGCATCGCCTATTCCGCAGCTTTCAAGTCAGCTTTTGTCTTGGGTGTTGCCATCTTAAAAAGAGATATACTACCCTCGGTTGCAGATTTCAGGTGCAGATTTCAGGCGACAAAAACCGGTATTCTGTCTGTACGTTGACTTCGTTACTCAACCGTCAAGTTAACGTGACATCATCGAACCTGAGGTTTCCAATTGGCGGCTCGGCGTAGGGGATTCCCAGAAAGCCAGAGATATTTCTGTTGGATCTGGTTACGAGGGTGATACCCTGAAGAATCCCTTGAGGTATTTCCGCTATTGGCAGTGTTTCATTCTGGTCATATCTTGTTTCAGCATCTTCTAGTTCAGCATTGCTTATCCCGACGATTATGCTCGCTAAGAGTGCAGCTATGCAAAAAAGATTGCTTGCCATATGCAGGCTCATTTTTGCAAGCTATTCAACTATAATCACTGCACACGATCGATTTCTAAGAATCTAATTAAACTTGATAAGATCTAAGACGTTTCTAGTAGGTCAGATTAGTAAGTTCAAATTCTGTTCAGTATTTAACATCTATCAGGAATAATATGGAAAATACAAAATCACACTGTGGGGTCAGCTAACAATGAGTGCTTTTTATGTCGAATTTAACTGATAAGCACACATATTGCAGAGCCAATAGGTAATAGTCATTCTTATCGTCGGTCTAATAGATAAGATAGCCGTCATGCAGAAAGTTATCTCATGACTGAAAAATACTCTGATACAAGATTGATCTATCAACAGTAGTAATTGATAACGGTCATAATTATTTATTAGATCTTCGACTGTAGTCCAATAGTAGACAATTAGGTCTAAGATAAACGAGGGTTGCAAATCTGAGTTCGGCAATAATCAATCTGAGTGCATCCATTCTTGTGCTCTCACGTATTTGTTTTGAAACATGATGAAATATTTTCGAAAGATTGTTCAGAATTAAGTATGAGAAAAGCCAGAATGATAAAAACTTTTTCGAGCTCTGAAGTTATTTTTGAAATCGATAACTTTCGAAGTCATTTTCCAACTGGTGTCCAATCTCGAAACACGATTTCATTCCAATTCGATGAGGCGTATGGGTAAGCTCTGTTGAATTCCCAGCAGATTCAGTCTTCTGCAGTGTTTACCCCCGGCATAAATACTCTAGAAATGTATGTGATGATACTGATTCGGGTATTACATTTCAGGGTACATTGTTCATTGAAACACACAAATGTATAAAAAGTGTATCGTTTATTTGTACACGGTATTCTGATAAAAATTACACAAACAGCCTACAGCATGCCCCAATATACTTTAGCTTAAATAAAGAACGCAATACAACGGTTTCAATCCAGTCACCTGTAGAAAAACGCGATAAAAATTTATGTCAACTGACTTGAGATCGTTTTTGTCGTTACCATTACACCTAGTTTTTCGGTACGTCAAACACAACTGTAACAGTGTTACACAAGGTACAGATGATTGATTGTTGAAAGGCGGAATTGATGCAACAAAACAACACGGTGCAATAGAATATAAGTCATTCGAGAACCGGGGAATTTGGGAAAATGCATCAAAGGAAATGGTTGAATCTTCGAAAATTATTGAATAGTCGAATCCTTACTTATAATAACATGCCTTACATCTTGTTTCTATCGATTTCATACCTTCTAAAATTATTGAATTTCACAAGTAAGGCGACTAAAGTCCCAATTTTTACACCGAGGGAAAAAAATAAACCTAATGAGCGGTGTTCCATTCGAAATTAGAAACAATCACTATTATTGTTCTCGAAGTATTCAACGTTTCTCTAAGGAGATGCGCCAGGTTGAAGAAAATCAGCAGTGGTAGCGGGTGGTTTACTTAGGCAAATGTTCGGCAACGGGCTGGAAGCCGTTTTCATCGGCAGTGTAAGTTACCAAGTAGGTTTTACCGTCGGGACCGGTCCATGTGTAGCTACCCCGTACTACTAAAATTTGGTCATCGGTTCCCTCATTCTTGACTTCAGCAGTTTCTTCCTTTTTTTGACCATCGCTCAGCTCGTAGCTGTATTTGTAACCGCTAACTCCGATGTTGTTTTGTTCTTCTTGTCGCGTGATGGTAACATCATTCGGATTACCTTGAGGCGCCGAAACCACCGTAGCAAGAATGCCAGCGAATACCAAAATCTGAAACAGACGAAAGCAGACCCCCGTATTGCATAATTTTTATTAAACTCATCGCTGGATTACAGAGAGAAAAAAAAAAATAAAATTCGCAACAGGTCGCGCTAGAAATTGAATGAATACCTTCGCCTAAAATTATCTACAGAATCATTACTATGATCATGGGGTTCGTTCGTTTATCCGCATTCCCGTTAATATCTATATTCTTTGATTTGAATGATGTAAAATTTTACGATCGTCGGAGAAGAAGCGCCTTGTAAAAATAGTCGAATTTTATTCACTATCAGACGTTTCTTATCACGTCTCAACAGATTTTCGTGTCAAATCTAATGAATAGACTTCGTACGCGTGTGAAAAGAATACTACTTCATTTGCTAAGTGTATATCGATAAAATTTCATGTAAAAGCAGTTCATTTGATACTCTGCACGTATCGGGAATTTTGTTATCTTTAAACCGTTCCATCTTTAGAAAAATCGTCCAACTATTTTGCTGACGAATTTTATGATACTTATAGGGAAAAGAAAATGAAGAAAGATCTGTTTCCAGGTACGCTAGACCCACAGCAACGCGATTAAAAAATTGCGGAAGGCAAACGATCGAAATCTCAATTCGTTTTTTTTTTTTTTGCAATTATTACTTTCCTCTTATCACGCGGTAAAATCGCGCGCCGTTAGTCTTATCGCGATTCTAACGGCCAGCCACGTTGCATACGTAATTAAAAATAAATATCACAAAACGTCTTCACTTTCACTGTTGAGTAATAAATTTCGCGGTTTGTATGAGTTATCAACCGAATAAGCCGATGCTTAGGTTTAATTATTCCTCCTAATCCTGCGCTATGACCCACCGTGATCTTCATGATTATTTCCGTTCCTTTTCAGACTTTTTTTTCGATATTTTAAATGACTATTTCTCCTGGGTTGATGGGTCTCGATCGCTAATGCAAGTTACTGTTTACTCAGGCTCTCGGTAAACCTCAAGACAAGTACGTGGCACTGATGATGCACATTGCAAGTCCCTTTATATAGCTGGAAAATTGTCCTCTTTGCCTACCCCTTCCCATTTCATACAAAAGGTGACGATGCAAGGACGCTGCATCTTCGCTAGATGCAACATTGCGATTCCAGTATAATCAAGTATCTTTGCTATAGCCAGCCACAGAGCCAGACGAAAGTACCTTAGATCTAATCAGAATGATCGACACTACGTTACCTCTAGCTTGTAGCACGGGACATTTCGGAGGATGTCTAATGTTTCAGTGATTTACGGTGACTCAAACATGGAGAGAAAGTTTATTAATATTATCAGAAAAATAGATTAGCTATAGAGAACCCAAATTTACGTATATGTCGTATAATTTTACTCCAGGAAATCTGCTGGATTACCTTGAATGGGGAAAAAAAAAAAAAAAAACGATGTTTGTTTTTTCTGTTTGGTTACATCTTGGTCTGTAGCTTAATTGATTTCACTTTCGGCAGTTTGAAACTCCTCATCTCTAGCACCTTAGGTGTATTTACTGTACTCGTTGACCAGGGTGTAAAAATTTCTAAAACCGCAAATATTTGCGAGGGGATTGGTCCCGGGTCTGTTCGTTATGGCTAGTGATGTTAATAAAAGAGACGCCTCTACTGGATTACGTCATATTGTTTCACAGGAAAGATGAGTACACAACGCCGAGAGCCAAGTATTCATTACAGCTTTCGATAGCTTTGTAGAAAAATCAAGAAGAGTCTCCTGTTCCCATTGGTAGAGGTGAAGAACCTCCGCAAACACGTTACATAAAGTAATAAATTATAGGCAAATAAATTCATGGTAAAATTACAAATAATAGAAAAATTAACTGCATGAAAAATCAACGCTTTGAGATTAACGAACTGATAAGGTCAGATTCGCGTACATGTTTGAGTTTCCATACGAGACACTCTTCTTGCATTTCCTGGCGCGCTGAAAAATCGAATTGTCCGCCGAATATTAAAAAGTGAACAAGGCTGTCCTTAAGTTTGAGGTATTGAACGAGGATTTTCACCCAGTCATATAAGCAGTATGCACGAATATGCGTTAGCCTCGCGAGATAAATGTGATTCGAATGCGAATCGCATTGGCATAGGATAAATCTCAATGAACGAAAAAGATCTGCAGTTTGTTTGAACGACTGAAAAATCGTCTGCATATTCAGGTCTCATCGCAACGTGCGAGAATTTGACCTGTATAGTTATCTGACAATGCAGAAAAAAATTATTTTCCAAAATTTACTATTTCAAGTTTATAGACCAAATTAGTAAATTTGATTACCGTGTTCACTATCCTAGACAATCCTAGACCCTGATGTAGTCATTCTTCAACTCATAACTGCCTCGAAGGCTTTTGGACGGATTGGTACCCGGATTAAATCGATTCAAAGGTTGCAGGCTGTTTTTTTTTTTCATTCAACACATGTATACCTTCTCTTCATAGCATAGATTACGATTAACCATTTATGATATTCTTGCATGCTTCCAGTTGTGCAATGCAAAGATACGTATAAATACACATCACGAGGTGTAGGCACGTCTGTACATACAAGTATTATGGAAAACTGACCCATAGGTATAAACTTTGACAATATATCGCGTAATGCTGTCGATAATTTTCGCAAGCAAAGCTTTTTCTTTGATAACGTCAGTATGCAGCTAACCATCGGGAAATTATTTGTCAAGCTCGAAGAGAAATTCGAAACAAATGTTTGAATGAAGAAAAATGAATGACAATTCTGTCACGATAAATTCCGGGGTGGGGTGGAAAATTGGACAATGAATAATGCCAGAAAATGTGAAAGATTGATCCTGTACAATATAGGTACTCTCAAAGAATAAATAAAATAAGACTGATAGTTTTTTCCTTAACTGTACTTTAATCGCCGGCACGATCATATCGTTATACTTGTCGCGTCGTAAATCACAGAGTTGCTGGAATACGTTTCAATTCGTGAAAGTATCACCGGTCTCGTCTCGACCCTGGATAAAAAGTGCTCGATGAAAATAATGGCAATTACGTTTCGGATAATTTCTATTCAAGCAAAGAAATCTGAGTTCATATTCAAAGATCTCCAATATGGCAAATTTCGGATCAAAAAATTGGACTGAGTTTTAAATTTGCAACTGTCAGTGGACATGAAATTAAAACATGGCATTCGCACGTCTGTCAATGTGTACTTAAGAATCTTGTAGCACATATTTGCATTAAATTCGTGGCGCGTGCACGATTTTTATGCAGACTGCGGTTGATTTTGCAGATCTTCGGATTGCTATATCACCGCGAAAGTTCGCCATGGGAAACGTGTGTTCAAAGCATGGCTGATCATTAGGCGCCATGAATTGGCTATAATTATTGCGTCGATATATTGAAGGTGGTAATTAAATTAATATATAGAGAAAATTTCAAAGATATTTGAGTATTATTTTGTTGCCAATATTCATTCGTATAGAACGATAGATGATGATGATCGATCAAGAGAAAAATGACTGAAGAGAAAATTGGTAAAGCAAGGTGATTAATGATTTATCACTAGTATTAGATGGGTTACTTATACGGTAGGCAGACCCTCTCATTCATTAGTTTTGTCCTCACATTCTCTGGACATAATATGTATGTACATACATTGTCGGCTGAAGAGGAGCGTTTGTGCAATTCTGCAGAAGGATATGGTAGCCGAAGAGTGTGTATCTGGAAAGAAAAAAAAAAAAACAACGGAGTCGTTTGCGCAAGGATTCTTTGGTCCGATGTGATTCTGGACGCAAGACGTAAGTCGCAAATCGCAGCGAATGATGCCGCGGGCTGTTAAGCTCATCTTCAAATGGCAAGGTCATCGATTATGTAATGTCACTAACTTTCTTCAGGCCTGCAGCTAACCCGAGTAAACTAAATGTCACAATGGAACAAGGACGATTTTTTCACCCTAGATCATGATTGATTGATTCATTGAATACCGTTTATCCATGTTTTTGTACCTATTATAGATATAGTATATACACGTTTATTATTTAATTAAGACTAGCGAAGATACCTTATACGGCTACTCTTTGCACGTGTGGAAATATCCTTGGTAATATTAGATCTTGCCTTGTGTATATTGTGGAGAAAAATTTCAGACCACAACCGACGATCGCATATAGTATATATGAGTACATATATAGGTACTTCGAAAATATACATTATGTGCATAAACACACCAGAGATCATAGAAATATGCATTTTATTCAAGTTTCCGTAAACAAATTTTTCTTCCTCAAATGTCGTATAGCTATTTAGAGACGGGAATATTTTATTGATACGTTACATCAATCATCATTTTATTATTCATTCGAGTAATTTATGCTGAAATAAGTGGTGAGTAGGTACAGCGAAAAACCGGTCCAATCTAATAGGTACGATAAAAACTTGATGTACACATTTTTCTTATGTTCCATCGCATCCTTTGCTTGACTAGCAATAATTGAGAAATAATTTCACGTATTCCCACTAATTTGTACCTGATAGCTGCTTCGATATTCATAAGTCATAAAATTAGTAATCCTTCGTTTGATACCGGTCAATAAAAAAACGATGAAAAAATTACTCACAATCTATATAAACACATCAGGTAACGTTGTTAGCTTAATTAGTTCTCAAAGTCATATTTCGTACTATCAATCCTTTTTTTCTCCCGTTGTGTAATCCTTTCAATTTCAATATCTCTCACGATTAGCTGTAAACGTGTAGTAAAGCCTCTTTTTCATTCATGATTATCTTAATCGCTAATAATTCGTCAATATATTACGCTGATTAATTACTTCCGTAGAACGTTTTTTTTGGTTTTTTTTCACCAAAGTTCAAGAATTCTCTGAGTGCGAAGCAAAGCCATTTCCCTTGTACTGAAGAATGTACGACCATACTATACATAAGCTCGTAAAATTACAGAACAAGTCACGATCATTTTATCGGCTTTTGCCTATATTTCCGTTAGACTCCATTCATTATATTTCAAGATTACATCATTCACGTGATGTAGGTATATGTATACTATGCATTGAATTAGCACGGTGAAAGAAATTTTCAAGAATTTTTATCGGTGTATGAATACCTGATATCTTCATATACATAAATCTGAATATTATCGTATATATGCATTGCATATATATATATATGATGGATGGGTGCCTTGGATTTTTTTAATTATTATATTTCCATCGTTTGATGATGTTAGAATCTATTACAAATCATTCCCCATCGCTGAGGTCACGAAATGATAAATGCAGACTGAGTCAGAAGGAAAGTAGCTACAGTGGACCTTTTTTATTCTTCTCATATACGTGATTAAGAATAAAGATTGCCTGTCATGCTTGTCTTCGCGTATGTCAGCCTCTGTTATAATCATATCCATTATTCTATGAGGAATTTGAATAATTACTATATACAGCGTTATTATAATCAGAAAAATATATCATTTTAAACTAAAAATAGTCTGCATCGAACCTTACGTGTAATAAATTGACGTTTCTTCCTCGGTTGTAAATTTATAAAAATGTAAATTTTTTTTAAAAGTTGCTTGTTACGTCGATTTTAAGATTACGATGTATAGATATTATAGATACACGATACTACTTCGTGCATTAATACCTAATTTATAATTTGATTAATAATTACTTTCAAATGAAAATCGAGCTTGCCGTTTAATCCACACTATTAATGGATTACGTATTCGGGCTCATAAATTTCCCTTACCACTTCCCGAGTGTAAATTTTTAACTCTGCACCTGCCGGTAGAGTATATCTATCGTCTATTCTACGTTCGATTTTGCAACAGCAGTAGCGTCGCAAAGGTCGTTCAGGCACATTTACAAGCGACCTAAGTAAGTACGGTGTGCAAAAGTGCATATAGGAACTATAGACCAGTCACGAGTCGATAAGTGAAAACCGCAAGAACCAATAACGCATTCGATATAAAAGGCACTGACTTGTATCGACTATAGCCATTATGTACTAAAGCTTCTCTTCATGTCCATTTAGATTAGCTCAACGCGAAGATCAGATCGATTCGGTGATATGGAATGAATTTTAAAGAGAAATAAAAGACAAGAAATATGTCGTTTCCTAAGCTTCGAGATAAAAAAAAAAAAAAAAAAAACGCTCTGCAGGAGTCTTGAGTATCGTACCGTTAAAGCTATTCAATTAAACTTCTCTCGACTGGCTAGTCAATATTGAATGACAGTGACAATTTCGTTAGAAAAATCCCAGGCATCGATTGCGCAGTATCAAAGTGATTAGCATAAGAGCCGAGCCTAATCTCTGGGAAATATTCGTCCAACAAAATTATCCCCCCTTATGTCACATCCGTTTCATCTAATCTCTTTCACACTTAAGTCCATTGCGTCTCGATGACCCTGCCCTCCGTTTCTGGCACTCCCACGCATTGACCGTTTCACAGTCCAAGTCGTTTACTTTCTTTTTTAATGTCCAAACAGTCTGAAAAGTTGTTAAATAAAATTAGCATATGGTTGCAGAACTTATACTTCGAATGAAATTCGCAATTTCTTCGTCTTTAGAAAGTGATGTCTTTCTTTGCATGAAATAGATTCGGCTCATCGGGAGGCTGCTTTTTCGATAAGAAGGCAGTCGCAAATAATTTAAGTATAAACATATCGAAGATATGTATATACTTATGTATGTATCAATTATGCAGTTTACTTGAATGACGAAGGTAGCTCATCGTTGTCCCTATTCTGATGAAGAATACGCGGAGAGTACCATTTATGTCGACAATCAGAGACGATAGTAATGGCATTTAGAGGATTTGTGTCATCTTGTGAATTGCGCAAGCCTGTAGCGGACTTGTTCCGTGCATATGCTGCAGGTGTGCGTATGGCACCTAAGGCAAATACTACGTTGAGCTTGTGTTCTGATGAAGAATTGGTAATTGCCAAAGCAATGATTAGGTAGTTCTGTTTTTTAAGGTCCTATCGAAAATCATAAGCTTTGCGCAATTCAATTATAAATCTTCACTCCCCCCGATTGGGTATACACCTGTATATAATTAGTCTGATAATTTACACCGAGAACTTGTATCACAAGGACATCGTTAGATAGTTTAAAGGAGATCCTTTCTAGTAAAAAAAAAAAAAAAAAAAGAAAAAACTTTCATGTCTAACTACCTATATGGAAAATATTTTGCAACGTTTAACATAACTTGAGAGACTAGATTCTTCTGCCCACGGATGAACTCCGGGCTACTTGACCCTATAGGAACTATTACCTGAAGCATTGCGTTTGCATGGAATAAGAACCTGCTAGACAATCTTTAATAACAATTATTCCCGGTTGTGACATCATGGATACATTTCATACGATGTCTAGTATTCTCATAATGCATTCAAGGTCTAAGGTATGATTTGAAATTCAATTGAAGATACTATTAGCACTATTCGAGGGGAAATATTGATAGTGGTTGATTGATTGATCTGAAAAAAATTCTTCACGGTTCAGAGGGAAACATTTTTGTTCAAGATATGAAATTGGATAATATCAGCCTACGACCGAAGACTTTTTTTGATATACAAACGTTTCGTAGATTATTAGCATAACTGACGTCACTTATATAACCGGACTTTCTTCTATTTGAGCGTATGTTCGTGTAATGATTTTATTATCAAAAGAGATAGTTAGATGCTTTGATAATGTTCCGTCGAATGAATAAACGAAAACATTAAGTCTTGCGCTAGGTAGGTATGTACGTT
Organism: Tenthredo mesomela; assembly: GCA_943736025.1. Classification (NCBI taxonomy): domain Eukaryota; kingdom Metazoa; phylum Arthropoda; class Insecta; order Hymenoptera; family Tenthredinidae; genus Tenthredo; species Tenthredo mesomela. The sequence continues at coordinate 39,961,424 of OX031015.1, read as the reverse complement.
TATGTAATTAGCGATTTTGTGTTTATTATATGTAATTACCTATTGAGCTTTGAGAAAGATGAGGGTGATTTCGTAATTCTAATGGGACCTTCATCGAGTCTTTCGAATTGAAATTATTAAAATTAATACAAGACAATTCAGGTTCAGGTTATACCTGAAAGTCTTTTGAATTTGGGCAAGAAAATGTTGAAGATCGATATGATACTTACGTTATACATAGTATTATGCACGTTATTGAAACTTAATTAGGAATACTATATGACAAATCGATGGGAGTTATAAATCTGGGAGAATAATTACGTAGTCTTTGAGAATTTCGTGTACCTACTCGCATCTTGAGAATAGGCTATATATCTTCAGGGATTATATCTACGGAATAGACGATTGCCGTAGATGGTGAATTTTGAGGACCCTGAATATCAATATGTAATATAACTAACGGCTGAGAGGATGCCATGGACTTCATCTCCTGTAGAATTATTTCGAAATTTCGTAGCATCATGTGAGCAGCCTGAGGGTATATTTCGGTAGTGGGAGAAATATTTCGGGACTGCATGACTATATAATAGGTACCGAGCATTTGTCTATACAGTCTCATCAAAAGATACGTCTCTAACACTCTTCTCAACATGAAGATGGTGGGTTGTCAAACATCTAAAAAATACAGTTCTGATTAAAAAAAAAAAAAAAAAAAATTTGGAGATAATAGTGAAATTCTATCGGGAATAAGTTAAAGCAGTAACTAGCGTCGAGCAATACATGATATCAGACGGAACATCAAGTTGCGGATTTAAATTCAAGATATAGTTTTCTGGATTCATTTTTTTCGAGTAGTAGAATTACCGAGTTTGACTTACTGCAAGTAATAGCTTCTATAAAACTTTTTTGTGGCACCAAATCAATTTTGTGAAAATATGATTAGGTACTAGAAGATAGTTCCCGAACTTGTTGTGTGAAAATTGAGATTTTTATATCTCGAGTTGTTGCTGTGAAAAATTTTTTACATTTACTGAAATATTTCTTAAAAACGAAACCTTGATTTGTATAAAAATTTTGTCTGAAATCTCAACACCATGTGCAATCAAATAATTGATAATTAATGGTATTTGAACTTTGAACAGATCATTGCTCTCGCTGCCCTCGTGGCTGTTGCTGTCGCCGCTCCAGTTGAGTCCGACGTCGTCATCGTCAACGAAACTCCCTTGGATAACATTGGAGTTGGTGATTACAAGTACGGCTACCAACTTTCCAACGGTGCTACGAAACAGGAGAGTGGTCAGCTAATTGATGCTGGAACCGAGGGCCAGCACTACCAGGTCGTCGGAAGCTACTCCTGGGTCAATCCATTCGACAATGTGGAATACACCGTCAAGTACACCGCTGACAAAGACGGCTTCCACCCTGAGGCTGCTCATCTCCCAGTCTAACTTGATCATAACGTTTAGCTAATAAATTCATATTCAAAACTTACGAAATGATATTTTTTAATTTCCTTCCTTTTCACAGCTTCCGAGTTACAAGTTTAGGGCTGCATTACCGCAGCGTTCGATTTTCGAAAACGATTTTGTAGCGGATTATCTTATATGAGAATAAATTCAATTCCTCGCATTTTGTTGTTCAATGAAATTGTAATAACTTTTTTCTGCCATATCCTACGGATAAAGATAACCGTATGATGTAGCACATTTTTTCTACCTATCATTTACTGAAAAATATTTTTAATTCGAAATCATCAGATTAATGTAGACACTGGAAGAAAATCTGTGTAATCCTTCGTTAAGCCATTTGCATAATAACATAGTTTCGCCCTTGACAATGGTGCGATGTAGCAATGTAATCAGATAGCATCAAGTAGATTAGTCAGGCTTGAAAAAAAAAAACTGCGAAGTATCACATAGTCGAGATTCGTGTAATCCATTCGGTTAATATGTGTGTAACAATACTGCAAGGTCTTCAAGTCTTTAACATTTCGAAGTTACAGCTTGATATTTTTCTGTGAAAAATAATCAGGTACCTGTTTTGATACTTCAGTTGCAACACTGGCGTTTGATAAACGGAATTCGATACTAGATGTATCTTTTTATACTGAGGACGTTTATTAGCTGACACTGACAATTTTATGTGGTATGCGAACGTTTGAGGGATCATTAGCATAATTACTGTACGTATCTTATATAACTGGACTTTCTTCTCTATCAGCGTGTCTTCTTTTAGTGATTGTATCAACGTGAGAGATAATGTGTTTGACGATATGTTGTTAACGAATCGAACCATATCAGTTATCACTAGACACAATTAGCGATTTTTCGTCTATTATCTGTTATAGTTTCCTCTGAACTTTGAGGAAGGAGAGATTGGAGAAAAGGGTAAATTTCTAATTCCAATAGGACATCGATCTATTGGTTCTTCTGAGCTTCGATTACAAAAAGTCATTACAAAATAAGGTCTGTTGAATTTGGGGAGGAAGAGGCTCCTGCATCGCTGAAACATTTTCAATTCAATCCGATGAATGTGTTTTCCATATTAGCCCAGATTTGAAATATGCATGTATAGCAAGTTGCTGCCGTTACTTTTCTTTTTTCGCGAAAAAAGTGAGGTGACAAAAAACTCCTCAAAATCGTACATGTTTCTACCCAACAAAAGTTTGCGGTAACCTCGTACTTCCAATGCAAGATATAACGTATTGTTCTGGCTAATGATGGCAAATTCTGGCAAATTGTGAAAATAGTGATTCATGAACAGCCTGATAATTGTCAGTGTGAAACGATACCGACGTTTGCATAGGCTCGTTGTCAAAAGTCGATTGAAAATACTATCAGAAAAATCGAGGGGAATCGTAAATCTTGGTAAATGATTACGTAGATTTTGATAAGTCTATTTGAAAGCTAGAATTTTGAGAACGCGCTATATTTCTTGGGCCTGCTACTACGGAATTGACAATTACCGTAGATGGTGAATTTCTACGACCGTGAATATCAGTAGGAATGTGATAATTGACTGCAGAGAGGAAGCTATCGAAATCTTCTCTAATTCTTAGGAAGCATTTCGAAATTTTGTAACATCATGTGAGTAGCCCGGGGATATATTTCGGTGCAGTGGGAGAAAGATGTCCGGCCTGCATCACTATATAATGGGTACCAGGCATTTGTCTTCACAGTCTCACCAAAGGACAAGTCTCTAAGACGCTTCTCAACATGAAAATGGTGCGTCGTAAAATCTCTAAAAAAAAAAATACAGTTCTTAATAAAAAAATAGCAGATAATAGTGAACCTCTCTCGGGAATAAGTTAAATCAGTCACTAGCACCATGCAGTACATGATATTAGACAAAACGTCAAGTTGCGGATTCAAGTTCAAGATATAGTTCTCTGGATTCATTCATTTGAGTAGTATAATTGCCGAGTTTGACTTACTGCAAGGAATAGCTTCTATGCAACTTTTTTATGGCGATGAATTAATTTTGTGAAAATATGATTAGATACTCGAAGATAGTTCCTGAACTTGTTGTGTGAAAATTAAGATGCAAAAAGATTTTTATATCTCGAGTTGTTGCTGTCGAAAATTTTTTACATTTACTGAAATATTTCTTTAAAAAAAACCTTGATTTGTATATAAAATGTTGCCTGAAATTTCAACACCCTGTCATCAAATAATTGATGATTAATTGTATTTGAATTTTGAACAGATCATTGCTCTCGCTGCCCTCGTGGCTGTTGCTGTCGCTGCCCCAGTTGACTCCGACGTCGTCGTCGTCAACGAAACTCCCTTAGATAACATTGGACTTGGTGATTATCGGTATGGTTTCCAGCTTTCCAACGGTGCTACGAAAGAAGAGACTGGTCGACTAACAGAAAATGGAAATGAAGTCGTTGGAAGCTATTCCTGGATCAACCCGTTCGACAATGTGCAATATACCGTCAAGTACACCGCTGACAAAGATGGATTTCACGCGGAGGAAGCTCATTTCCCAGTCTAGAATAATCAGAACCTAAGTTAATAAATTTATAATCAAAATTCACGAGACGACGTTTTTTAATTTTCCTTTCCTTCAGCAGCTTTGAAATTTTACATCGGAATGGTTCATTTTTGGATCAATAATATATCACACAGTATACATTCGAAAAAGGTAATGCATTAGTTAATTTACTTACAAAAATGCCAATTTGTCTTAAGGGGCTATCCCCACCTTTAAATAGGTCAACATTCTGAGAAAGAGATTGATATTTTACAGTGAATTTGAGAGTCTGATCAAATCCAAAAAAATCATGAAGTTGAGGGAGGGTTTGACCCTCATTATTTATACTTAACATTGGATATTACTTTGAGTCTAATAGTAGTTACGCTAAATATAGATAAATACAAAATTACTCGGTTGTCGCAAAGAATCAGTAGTACCGTTGGATCGATTCTGGAATTTTTGGTCCTCAATTGTTGAGAAGAGATGCCTCTATCATATGAACATAGAACTTTTTGATATCGCGAAAATTGCCTGACTCGCTTAGTTTTTACTGAGATTTTTCTAATTCTTCAATTTTTTTTTTTTCTATTTTTTCTATTATCTCAACCAAAAATAGTCATATCAAAAAGTTCTATGTTCATATGATAGAGGCATCTCTTCTGAACAATTGAAGACCAAAAATTCCAAAATCGATCCAATGGTACTACTGATTCTTTGCGACAACCGAGTAATTTTGTATTTTTCTATAATCAGCGTAACTACTAATAGACTCAAAATAATATTCAATGTTAAGTATGGGTAATGAGGGTCAAACTCTCCCTAAACTTCTTGATTTTTTTGGATTTGATCAGACTCTCAAATTCGCTGTAAAATATTAATCTCTTTCTTAGAATGTTAACTCATTTAAAGGTGGGGATACCCCCTTAATTTGAGCGTTGTCCAGGGTTTTTGTCAGTCTGACAGAAAAACATACCATAGCTATCAATCCTGTGCGAACTGCAGACAGTGATTCTAAGAAGGTCACTGAACTCAATTGTGGATTTATTTTGCAAGAGCTATTTTCATCAAGTCGCGAACATCAACATTAATTATTTTCGACTTAACGTCAAATCAACACATAATCTAGTTGTATAATTATTACAGTTAATTTGATCATGACATTTTTGATCGACTTGTATTATGAAAATAAATTTAAATCGTTGTCTTTGGTTTTTATAAATGAAATTTGAAGAACCATTTTACATTATAATCCACAGATAAAGTGACCGATAAATAGCTACCACATTTTTTTTAACCATTATTCACTGCAAAATATTTCTGCTTTGTAAAAGAAACTTTGCACTGGAGGTACCGGAAGGGAATCTGGATATTTCTTTGGTAAGGCGATTGCATAATAACGTAATTGCGTCCTTGGCAATGGTACGATGTATCGTGTCATTAGATAGCTTCGAATAGATCAGACAAGGTTAGTTCGATCTGTAAGTTATTATATACCTAGTCAAGCGTTTATATAATCCATTTGGTTGTGTGAGTCATCAAGCAAGGTCCACAAATATCCGAATAGTCCAAAGCTTCAGCCTCACGTTTAAATTTCAGAAATGAAGAATTTCTGCCTGAAACCTCTTGAATTAATTCAAATTAATAAATTAAACGAGAAAGTTCAAAGGTTTTGGGGCAGTGCTTAGAATTGAGATAGGAACCTGGGGTTTTGACTACATTTTTTTTGTATATGTTTGGAGACGTTCTGGCCCATATTTCAATCACTCTATGCTATATTTAACACCTCCGGGGCCATTAGCAGGGGCCGGTTCAGAGTTCCTAATTTGCAAAGCTCCGAACGGTCAAATTTCCGAATTTATTCTAAACGATTTCGAAACTTTCAGAAAGACCAAAGTTCAGAAAATTAAAATTTCGAACGGCTAAAATGTAGATAGCTCAAGGCTCCGAAAGTCCGATTTTCCGAAAGTCAAAAATTCCAAAAGTTCAATATTCCGAAAGTCTAAAATTCCGAAAGACCGAACGTGTTCTTAACGTGTCGACTAAACGACGCGTAACGGCTTGATGTTCAAGCTTCGGAGTTTTGACCTTTCGGATCTTCAGCTTTCGGAATTTTGAACCTTCGGTGTGTTGCGATTCGGAAATTTTTTTAATCGATTGCATAGACTTTCGATGAAATGCCCTTTCTAAGAACTGTGAGTTCGTTGCAATTTTCCGTTTCGTGGAAATTTGACCGTTCGGAGCTTTGAAAATTCGGAACTTCGAACCGGCCCCTGATGGTTACCATCCTATCACCTCTTAAGTCTTTGTTGAAATTACTCAAATTAATATCAAACAATATAAACTGTAGCAAAAAAATAAACACACAAGTTTCACCTTATCTTCTCACTCATTGAACGTCTAGTTAAGATTTCAATGCCAACTAGTAAATCTGTTATAGAACGCATCGCATGAATCCCCAAAATGTGAGAGGCCTGTGGATGCCCTGATTGCAGAACTGTAATGGTGGGCGAATTTCGGCTGGTGACATATGGCCCCTGCAGATGAGAAGACTGGCTATATAAACTGAGATCAGTTTCACTAAGTCAACAGTTCCAATACGTCTCTTAATCAAGACTCATCCAATACTCAAACAATCAACATGAAGATGGTATGTAGTGCTTGGATATCACGATCTAATTTGTGGTTAAAATATGTGAAATATTTCTCCGCCATCAAATACGTGCTATTAATTGCAATAAAAATTGATACCCAAGCTAATGAAAATAAATTTGATTTTCTTCGACTTTACTCAATTTTGCATCTTACATGAAAAAAAGAATTTTACGGTTATCCTTCGCTTTTATGCTAGTCGGAAATTCCTTCTCAAACTCGTTATAATGATCTTTTAATAATTATTGAAAGAAGTACTCTGCTTTCGAATAAAATTGGAAATAAATCTTCCTAATCCATGGCATTGATTGTATTTTTTCATTTTGTTCTAGATCATTGCTTTCGCCGCCCTTGTGGCAGTTGCCATCGCCGCACCAGCTGATGAACGTGATGTTGTAATCGTCAACGAATCTCCCTCAGACAACGTTGGACTTGGTGATTACAAGTATGCTTACGGCCTTTCAAACGGTGCTACAAAAGAGGAGGTCGCTCACTACGTCGATGGACCTGAGGGCCCATCTTCAGTAGTAGAAGGAAGCTATACCTACATCGCGCCCGATGGTCAGACAATCACGGTCCATTACCGCGCTGACGAAAACGGTTACCACGCTGATGGAGCCCACATCCCAGTTTGAAAAGCTTACGACTTTTCAATCCATATGTAATATGTACATATGTAATTCATAATTGTAGACTGCTGAATTTACAATAAAACCTCTTATGTATTAAATACAAATATCCTTTGAGTCCATTTTACTTCAGAAGCCACTCAGAAACATGTGTACCTGCGAACAGTTCCAATGCTCGTCAAATACAGTGTAAACATAGCATAACAGTGTTAAAAATTTGAATGTCACTGAGAAATCTCACTAATGTGTCTGCAGTTTGGGTGGACTCAGACATCAAAGAATTGCTTGGAGAAAGCAGTGGCCAACAGTTTTCGTTTTTAAAATTGGATCTTTCATTTCACCTAATTGTTAATACCAAGAAATAGTTTCGTTTTCCTGACGTCGGAATAATTTTTGGGTCACTTGAAAGGATTCTAAATTGAAAATTTTTAATATTTCAACATTCAATATTGGGTAGGGAAATTATTATATGGTTGTCCTCAAGTGTTCATTGAGTGAAGCATTTTGCAATCGCAACATCAAATTTCCAATACAAGGGTTTTTTGTTTCGAAAACGAAGAACAGGTGCTTATCAAAATCACAAAAAAATATGGTTTATTTGGATTGAATATTGCAGGGCTTCGATATTTCACTTCGCAATTTTCTCACGATTCGGTTGTATAGATAATAATTATTGAATTAGCAACTGTACGTAAAAGTGTCTGAATTGTAGATTTTGAGATTGATAAAGTATCGAAAATTATGAGAATTTCACTATCTACAAATCGTTGTGCTTGCTGTCTTGGTGGTTACGGTCACTACTGCTCCTCTTCAATCCAATGTCGTTGTTACCGAGGATCTTTCTCTCTGAAACATCGGAGTCGATGACTACAACCTCGGATTTGTATTATCTGATAGTCAAGCAAGGAGGGAGTTGGTCATCTGAAAGATACTGGAACCAAAAAAGAGGCCCTGTTCGTCGAAGGCAGTTATTCTTTCTTCGACTCAGTTTCCAAGCTGTTGTACGTCAGCACCTGCACCGCTGACGAAAGTGGTTTAACCATCCTGTCACCTCTTTAAGTTTTTGTTGGAATTTCTCAAATTAATATCAAACAATATAAACTATAGCAAAAAAATAAACACACAAGTTTTACCCTATTCGTTACATATTATTCTAATAACACGAATACGAACACTCGACATCTTTTGTCTCATTCAATGCAGAAGGCAGGGTTCAACCCCTTCAAAGTCGATGAAAGATTTCTGAACTTTAATCAAATAAACTCGATCTCCACCATGTTTTTTTTAAATCCCCATTTTTCCCAGTGTAAGTTTGTTCGCAAAGTTCACAAAATCTAGGACAAAATTGTGGGCCACAAAATTATGCAATTAATTTTATCCACCCGAAATTTTGGTGTTTTGAGATGAGTTTTTATATAATTTGTAGAAATAAACAACTGAACATGATCTCACTTCTGAATACTTGATTATACTTTTCACATCATACCACGACTTCCTCTTGACCTTTCTAGATGCGACTCTGTTTGCGGAGAAATTTTTTTTTTCGCAATATCCAATACGGACTGATGTGAAATGTCAAGCAGGTATATTATTTAATGAAGATTGATTGTAGAGCCCATTATTAATGGAAAGAATTCTTAATGATCAGACCGAATAATAATAATATCAACAATTCTTATAGGTATATTTAGGCATATATGCTGTCATTAAGTAATTTAATATCATTTTCATATTGTTTCTATCGAAATCTTGATATAATTTTCCAATTACCTTTCATATCATTTACTGCAGCTGGTCTGTAGAGCTATTATGTTCGAGGGCAACTTACTTAGCTTTGCAACCTGATCTAATTTTAATTAGTCAAGAAATCCTGGGTCGCAATTCTACAGTATCTTCGATGTCTTACCGCAAGCGGATTATCTACTAGTTTTATTAAGCGTCTGTATTCCTTACACACGTGCATTGACGGAATCAACGCAAATTTACAAAGCATCGAGTTAAGTGTTGAAAATCTTTGAGTTATCGCTTTAAGAATTGAAATCAAGTTTTTAAATGATTTTCTTAGGTCGTTAACTGGTTCAGAGATCATATAATTGGTTTTACGCTGGTAAAAATGATTATAAAGACGTAAAATAAGCATTCCAACTCATCCGCTCTTTTCGAAAGCCATTTCGCAATGCTGTAATATCTGAAATACTTATTAGATACTTTGATTGACAGGGAATGGTCCAGTGATTTGTCGAGTGGTATGCAACACCGTTCTTCTGATGTCATTCAAGCCGTTACCAAATTGCGCGAATGCTAAATTTTAGATGCTAGACTATGCGCCGATTCAGTTACCAAATTAGAAGCAGAACTTTAGTCGTTAAGATTTCATGATGTGAATGTGAACGTATAATCAGATACCTTGGGAAGTCAAATGCGACTGATTCGGCGGTCCTTTGGCTATAAGAAAACCTTGACAAAAACTTCAGTACTCAATTGTACATACATACATAGCCGTCTGTAGGCCCACAAGTTCTGCTGATTGCTGGGTGTTCCCTCCTTTGATGAGTTTGTTGATTGCCAAATTCAGTCTTGACTGTCACTGTTGGACGACATCTGTTATTCTGGCAAATAAACCATGACTATAATGTACGCGAGAATATTTATACCTAGATTATACCCCACTGCCGTAGATGCAAATATCTGTGTCGAGCTGAATCGAGTGAACTGGGAGTGACCCGCATCCACGAATACGCATGGTATATGTGTATACTGTATGATCAGTTCGGAAAAAGGTTCAGTTAATTTTGGACAAGCCTAAGAATGTTGTTTGAGAATCATTTGTTGACCTTTACTTTGCATAGACTGGTTTTAATTTACCCCCGCACATTCACGATGTACCCGTTGTATTTTTTTAACCGGTATGTATGTAAATTTTCTGCACAAATCAATACAAAATGTTACCTTGCATCTGGTATACGTTCTTTGCATAAAAACGAGTACGTCTTACCACACTTTTTGGATGGTTGGCGGATTGTATGCAGAATGAGAAGCCTTGCAGGTTGCAGAATTCTAAGTGGATGATATTTGACGACATTTTATATGTGATTATTGACTGTTTTTTCAGTGCACCTACAGCGGGAGATGAAATCGGCTTTATGATGGAAGAAAAAAGTGACGGTAGTAAAAAGACTTGTCATGATGAACAATCCCATCTCATGGACGAATTTTCATTCCATTTTTTGAAAAGTCGTACTCCTTTTAATTGAAAATAATCACTTTATAGAATGCTAAATGCCAGTAGTTGATATGATGCTAAAACTTCGAGATTTTACTTTCTCTCCTCGATGCAAACTTGCTGATTCATAATTCGCGGTCGGAATATTCTGTCATAATCTAGATATGACTATAGATTATATATTTTACAGATCGTTATACCGAATTCACCACATTCACCACCTCCTTGCATCGTAATTGAATTAATTTTAAGCTTTCGAGTGAAATATTGCACAGGTATGGTAATATTTTCGGAACTTCTTGATTGCCTCACGTTTGAGAATATATTATATACTTTGGGGATCACTGTGTCAGATCATATTGTTGAACTACACATCCTTAAACTACGATTAATTTTCTCAAAAACTCACAGTCAGTACCAAGTTTCAGTAATTTTTTAAGACTTGCAAATTTTTGCAAACTATCGACGTATATATTTGTGCGATAGTAAGGTGGAATGCTGAATAGTGGAAGACCTTTGCACAATCAATTGAATCTCGATGATTGCGATTTAAGTTTACTGCTTTATTGAATATTTCAGTATCAAAAATATAATTGAATGTTCTGGCTCGACGACATTGAGTCACGCCAAATTTGACCAAAAATTACATTGCCAATCATCGACGTTTGCAATCTATATTACGTATACCATTTATGCACTGATCGCTGCAGGAACAAACTTTTCAAATCAAATGTTTTCTTCTGCAACGACTTCAAGACGGCCATGCAAATACTCAGTGATGACCTTTTGAAATCCACACCACTTTCCAAGGAGACAACTCGTTTTGCATTTTTTATTATCATTTCTTTTTATGCGATTGGAGTATGATTTATGGCATCTAGCTGCATCTTGATTTAAAAAAAGTGTAATTTGAATTCGAAATGCCACCTTGTCCATCAAGTTATGAAGTTAGCTCATTGGAAATGGACTCGGGAGCATATCTCCTTAATCTCTGCTGATCTCTTTAAGACTGCTGCAAAATGAGGACTTTCCGGATTGCAGACACGATTCTCAAATCAAGACACAATTGTAGGTATTTATCATCGAAGAGCAATGATTGTAACATGAATAGTCGAAATACCTTCAGGTTTTTTATAATCCTCTTCTCTAAATTTTGACTCCCATCTCACGTCCTGCTAGACGCATTCCTTATTCTGATCATAGATCAGGCAATGCCTGCGTTCCAGACCATGATATTCGGCTTCAGCTTTTAATGATGACGATTACTCTGAAATGATGAATGAACGCTGGCCTATGCTGACGGTGTGTAGAATTCTTTACAATGCAGAAAGCATCTTTCTACCTACGAAATCATACTTTTCACATTTTTAAGTCATTCGAAATGATAAAAAAAAGTTATGGTGTAAGGGTATATGAATAGATACTAGTATAAAACATCGAATATTGTTGGTCACTGTCGTCTTTTGGCCATGCAATCCACGTATACGATGTAGCTGAGATTATACGTGGGCAAATAATCTAGGAAGCCCTTTGCTTCTCACGCGTCTTTTACCATAGTGACTTGTCCATTTTCCAAGTCACCGACCTTACGAACTACAATTACGTGTACGAAATAGGAATGTACCTGATTAAGATCCGTTCAATGCCCGATTAAATAGATTCTCTTAAACAACAGTTTTTTTTACCAAATTTGTTTGATCAGATGTAGTAAGTACCACGAACCTGCAGTATCTCGTCAATAATCGTATTGCAATAATTATTGCACGCCTATTCTTAGTACCTGATTTCACAGGTTCTTATTTAAAGCCACAGAAAAACGTGGGCTATTTCAGGTAAGATTTTTTATATAACGTACCACATCTGATCTTTACCCAGCAGAAAATGCATACACATGTAAGAGTGTATCCTGAAGATATTTAATGTTGCTTAATCAAGACTAGGCTTACGTGGCATCACTATACCTACATCCGACAGATATGAAGATCCTTTTCGAAAGCCAGGTGAGCTATAATTCTGTCAAGTCGCCGTATAAGTCAAAATTAGTTACTAAATTTTGATTCTATTACTGTTTAGGAAATTGGGAAGCGTAATTAGTTAATTATTGAATTTTCTACAGCATTGGACCTGACGTCACGAAAAATGTATTCCCAGTCATAAGCAAATTGTACAGAGATTATATCATAAGATCTTTTCTTAAATCTTTCAGGGTGTTGTAAAGCAAGGTGTGAAGGCTTCGTTTGATATTACCTATTCAGGAAGTCGTACCTAAATGGTGACATATTTATTAAAATTTCTAGTTTTAATTTATATTCGTAATAATATTTTGCCGTAGGAAATAAATTATTTGATATATTTAAATATTATTTTCGTAATTCAAGAGGCATACCTATGTATACTTATACTTTACAGTCTGACTTCGCCAATAAATAAGGATTACAAATTTTCACTACTAAGATTGTTTTCTCACTTCGCATTTTAGCCATCTCAACATTTCTTCACATAAATTTCCACAAATACCTGTTCTAATATATAGCCAAATAATTTCTATACTACTTACTACATTAGACGGCCATACAGCCGGTTTTGTACACTTGAACTACGTATCATTAATCATTTGTATATTGTTATATTATTCAAAGTTATAAATTGATCATTTGTTCGGTATTTATGCAGGAGTTAGGTATAAGGTATAGCTACAGTTGAATATAATTGCACAAGTATTACGTCGAAGTGCAGCTATTAAAACACTCCATTACTTTCGCATTTCAGCATCGTTTAAGTGAACAACTTAAAAAATATATATAAAAAAAAAAAAAAAACGTACAGCCCATCATCGCTGGGGTCTGGGATGCTGGAATATTTAACCTTTTTGAATTGGTTTCACTTTCTTATTACTGCAAGGTGCAGCATATTCAGATTATGTGAATGTAATAATAAACTTATTTTCTTCTCATTCATTGAATGTCTAGGTAAGATTTCAATGCCAACTAGGAAATCTGTTATAGAACGCATTGCATGAATCCCCAAAATGTGAGAGGCATGTGGATGCGCTGATTGCAGAAGTGTAATGGTGGGTGAATTTCGGCTGGTCACATATGGCCCCTGTAGATGGGAAGGCTGGCTATATAAACTGAGATCAGCTTCACTAAGTCACCAGTTCCAATACGTCTCTTAATCAAGACTCATCCAACACTCAAACAATCAACATGAAGATGGTATGTAGTGCTTGGATATCACGATCTAATTTGTGCTTAAAATAAGTGAAATATTTTTCCTCAATCAAATACGTGTTACTAATTGCAATAAAAATTGATACCCGAGCTAATGAAAATAAATTTGAATTTTTTCGACTTTACTCAATTTTGCATCTTACATGAAAAAAAGAATCTTACGGTCATCCTTCGCTTTTATGCTAGTCGGAAATCCCTTCTCAAACTCGTTATAATGATCTTTTAATAATTATTGAAAGAAGTACTCTGCTTTCGAATAAAATTGGAAATAAATCTTCCTAATCCATGGCATTGATTGTATTTTTTCATTTTGTTCTAGATCATTGCTTTCGCCGCCCTTGTGGCAGTTGCCATCGCCGCACCAACTGATGAACGTGATGTTGTAATCGTCAACGAATCTCCCTTAGACAACGTTGGACTTGGTGATTACAAGTATGCTTACGCCCTTTCGAACGGTGCTACAAAAGAGGAGACCGCTCACTACGTCGATGGACCTGAGGGCCCATCTCCAGTAGTAGATGGAAGCTATACCTACACCGCGCCCGATGGTCAGACGATCACGGTCCACTACCACGCTGACGAAAACGGTTACCAGGCTAATGGAGCCCACATCCCGGTTTAAAAAGCTTGTGACTTTTCAGTCCATATGTAATATGTACAATGTACATATGTAATTCATAATTGTAGATAGCTGGATTTTCAATAAAACCTCTTATGCATTAAATACAAATATCCTTTGAGTCCTTTTTACTTGAGAAGCCATTCAGAATCAAATTCAGAAGAGGGCTTCTAATCGTAGAGATTGGATAGGGTAGTTTCATATTTTTAACCTACACAGAAAAAAAAAAAAAAAATTCCTCGTTTCAAGTAAAAGATTTCTTGTTTTAAGAAACTGTAGTTTCTTGAATGTTTTTTGATTAAATCAAGTAAATATGTTCGTAATTCGAACTAAGAACATGTTAATTTGAATTAGGAAGATATTTTCTTGATTTAATCAAAAAAACATTCAAGAAACTATATAGTTTCTTAAAACAAGAAATCTTTTTCTTGAAACTAGAAATCTTCTTCATGAAACGAGAAATTTCTTTTCGCTGTGTATAAGACTAATGAAAAAAGATTTTCAAACTTAGGGTTCATTTTTGCACACTTTATGCTACGGAAAACGTAATTTTTCTTTCCTTACCTTGGCGTCTATGATGTGGTTGGTTTCTGTTCTCTTTGCAGGGTGTGGTTTTATACCAAAGTAACATTTGAAGGATTATGGGATTTGGTATTGGTATTGGTATTTATTTCAAATTCAAATCAAATATAAGAAATATTTACTTCCAAAATACGATTTATTAACTTGCTGCCCTAACTACGGCGCGTCTTGCGCACACATTTTTATATCACACGTCTATACTCCCGCACGCAATATACAAAATCTAAATCGTTACTTTTTTTAATCTACGGTGATTCTTAGCTGTGATAGACATACACTATGTGATAAATTATCAATTAATATTTATTAATATTAATAATTAATTATATGTCTCTGCAGTTGGCCTACGCTAAAATGATGCACTTGGTGCTCTGCACGTCGTTAATCGTTTCTTTGCTTTTCTCAGTTTCCTGAATGGTAATTGGTTTTTTCTATTCCCCTTTTCTCTTTGCAAATCAAACATTCTTATTAGTTTTATCATATTGTTACAAAATAAGTTATTATTAATTATATGAAGCCTCGTCGAGTGATTTTCAAATGTATTTGAAATATTCACCTATAGGATAACAAAGCTGTGCGTCGTAGTGTTTATATATTCTTTTTCTTTCTTTTATTTTTATTTTTTTTTGTTTTTTGTTTTTCTCTCTTTTTTAAGTATTTAAAAATAGTTTCAATATAACAAATTTTACTGCAGTTATGTATCTAGGTATAATAGTATCATGTCCTCGGTAAGAATGTGTAATAATAAGATTATTGAATCATGGCATATACACGTGTGTATGTTGGGTTGCCAGTGCGTTAGGCTGACGTCAACGATAATTTGCTGAAAGTTGAACACTTGAATATTTTTGTTCTAAATTTTTTTTTTTTTTTTTTTTTCTTTTTTTGTCAGCATAAAATAATGAAAATTCTCATTTTTATAAAATGAAAATTTAATAAAAACGAATCTCGTTTCTTGATTCATGGATATTATTGTAGCTGATAATTTATTTGATTGGCTATTATATAAACGTAAATATGAAAAAATATATATGTATATAAAGTTTTCTTGAACGAAGAAAAGCAAATTACTGCAGCTCAGATATTTATCACTATAATTCGCATTATAAGTTATCTATTAATTTAATTATAATCTTTTGCAATTCTGTCTAGTTGTCCAGCTTCTAATCTTCTCCCAACGTAGTATGTAGTACAAACAGTTAACAATTATTGAACCTATACTCGTGCTAAACAAAAAGATCCAAGCTGCATAATATACACATATAAATACATTATACATTATATATATATATATATATATATATATATATATATAAATAATAGGTATATATGTATAGTATGTATATAATATTGTATGAAAATCAGATATACTTGGACCTTTTGCACGTATACCGATACAAGGTCGCAAAAATTATTATTATACATTAACAGTGAGGTTTTCTTTTTTTTTTATATCATACATAATGATCATCGACATGGCCTGCACAATGCTTAAATTCATACTATATTCACACTCATTAATATTTATAATTTATACAACGTTGCACACGTCTATAAGTACACTGTGCTTCGCGGTACAGCGTTGCTGACAATTCGTTGAATATATCACATTTTCAATTAAATATTAAATAGGATTAATCAGTATTCAGTATAAGAGACTAGATTTCGTTTTTCATGCCAATTATTAGACGTTCAAATTAATTTTTAGATATATGTATTTAATTTGGTTAAAATTTGCCCGATTTAATTAGTACTTTGATTTTTTTTTACTATATAGTATACGTTGAATATAAGAGAATGAAAAACAAAAGAAAGGAAAAACGAATTTACTATAAGATAATTTATTCAATTATTTTCCTAGCTTTAATTTATCCAGCCAGATATTCGAACGATATTCAACGATCAGCAGCATTGCCCGTCTGTATTTATATATCTGATAATTAATTCTATAGTTACCAAATTACCAAAACTTACTAGAACGCATATATTCACCGTCCTGAGGATATTAGAAAGAGTTTACATAACATTTTCGGCAGTAACATCAATGAGATTGATCGGCACAATCAGATTATCAAACACTGTTTTTTTTTTTTTTAAATCGTTACACGTTCACAGATCACATAATTAGGTAGTAACGTACACAACAAATAAAAAAATAAATAAAAAAAAAAAAGTAATGCAGATTATGTATATTATGTATCTTAGGTAGGTATAGATCACAAATTAACTAATAGAGCCTTCGTATTTCAAATCTACTACTATATTTACAGAAAAATATTTTTCACCCTATACCCATACGCCTGTGTACCTATACGCATCGTATATATAGTATACCTACATATATTGTACTTTTCGTAAAAAGTTTAAAAGTTTAAAATACGGAAAAGGCTGAACGTATATACACGGCGCGCTGCAGATATAATTATAATAAAAATCAAAGATAATTATCGGAGATTATTGATAATTATAACTCCCGTGTTTCTTAACATTTTTATCACTCGATAAATAGGTACGCAATACAATTAAAGATATTTAACTAAAATATAAATCCTTTAATAATTATGTAAACTGTTTTTTTCTTTTCTTTTTCATATCTCTTCGATATCAAAATGTAGGTACTACCGGTTAAATTTTCAGCCCAAGCAAAAAGGTCATCATGCATATATCTTTGTACACACATACATGTACCTATTACCCAAAGTAGTTATTATATTATTTGCGTAAATTTGCAAAGAATGTATATATATGGTTTGTGAAATGAAAGATATTGGTGGACATGAACGGTATCATTGCTCGTGTGTAAATCGAAAAATCAATTATAAAATAATATGAAAAAGAGAGTGAAAAAAAAAAAAGAAAAAAACGAAATTGAATAATTGAAAAAGGAACAAAATCCGAATATCATTGACTTTTTAACGCTGATATCATTGTAGGTATATCTTCGTATTTCCCGTTTTTTTTTTTTTTTTTTTTTTTCGAATTTTTATTTTGCGTTTAAATCAAGCTATATGGCATGCCGTAGGTCAAGGATAGACGCGAAAACTTGATATGCAGCGGATCGTGTGAAGGATCGCGATGTGAAAAATGAGTGAGTGAGTATAGGGGGTCTGGGTGAGGAAAATAATAAAAAGCAATAATAATTAAACCAACAAAATAAATATATATATTGACATTTGACACACGCCTCATACTGACCTAGCTGCTCTGAGACGACGTGATTATTATATCCTGGTGCTATAAGGGTTGACTTTTGAACACAAAATTCAAACGTACTATATAATACGTGACATAATGTTAATAAACATACATAATTTACGTATATATATAGTATATAATGCCCAAAACATAAAAACACTGAATAGAAGTAGTAGTAGTAGTAGTAGTAGTAGTAGTAGTAGTAGTAGTAGTAGTAGTAGATAGTAGTAGTGGTAAAAGTCAGTTATAAAAATTCCGAGCACCACGATAAACGAACGCGTCACTCAGCTGTTTATAAGAAAAAAAAAAAACAGAAAAAAAAAAAAAAAAAAAATGTAGCAGTGAAATCCGAATTTTTTTAAATTTATTTTTATTGTATATTTGGTTATTGAAATAGACCAGAATAAAGATTATTTGGTTATACTCACGCAGGATATCGCGAAAAGAACTGTAATATCATAATGCTGTATAAGTCATTTTATATACTTGTTAATTTTCTTTTCTTATTAGAATTGATTTTTTTGTTTTTTTTTTCATTTTGAAAATTAAGTACACATATAATATATATTACAAAAATAAGTATAATGAAGTAGTAATTATTTCAATAAATTCTTTAGAGATTTTTTTTTTTTTTTTTTTTGCTTTTTTTTCTTCATTTTTTTTTTTTTTTTTTTAAACATATGATATCACAGTTATCGCAATTATCTATTATGTATATGCGATATATTTATATATTCGAATATATTTCACTGCTTCATATATGTATATATAGACATATTATAGAGGTGAAAGCATCAAATGGTAGAAAAGAAAAAAAATAATAATATTAATAATAATAATAATAATAAACATTCTACAAAACAGAAAATAAAACAAATAACTTTTAGTGGTAAATAATAATAATAATAATAATAATAATAATAATAATTAGATGAAATAATTTGCTAATAAACTATAACGAATAATGAATAGAACTATTAAAGACTCTATAAAGACAAAAAGACTGAATTAATGCGTCATTGAAGACTAAATATATCAAAGAACGCACAGACTTGTATCAAATATTTACCTATTAGATATAGAAATTAATCATACTATATAATTTGTTTTTTTTTTTTTTTGTTTTTTTTGTTTTTTGTTGTTTTCCCTCGTTTTCACCAGTCTATGAAATCTAGCTGCTTAATACGATAATCAACGTAAATAATAATAATAATAATAATAATAATAATAATAATAATGATAATAATAATGATCTTAATTATTAATATATTAAACAATATGATTGGTAACAATATTTTTCAACACCACTGAATAATAATTCTTATAATAGTAATATATAATATATCGCGTAAATAATAGTAACAAAACAATATTTATAATATTAATATTGATTATATAGGTGTATGTATACTATACATATGTTTGTATATACTACCTATATAAAGAAGACCGACGCAAGCGTATACCTATATATACTCATTATACTCGTCTGCACGCGTATCTATAGTAATTATAGGAATGAATTATGAATTTTTATATTAGGAACAAAATTTCGCGTTATAAACTATAGCTACCATATATATTTGAATTCGAATTTAATAATAAAAAAAAAAAAAAAGAAATAGAAAGAATTAGAAACAAAATAGAATAGAATAGAATAGAATAGAATAGAATAGAACGAAAAATTATAGGTATACATAAATACACTATACACATATATTTAAAAATACAAACACCTTTTCGCACTTCGCGTCCCTAATATATACGATTGCAGTTATCTATGATATAATTTATCGTCATATATAGAATAGCCTTACAAAACGAAAAAAAAAAAAAAAAAAAAAAAAAAAAAAGCCAGACGTTAAATTAAGTACATTTCAATTGACATTATAGCGTGGATACATTTGCGTCGGCGTCGATAGCAGTAAAAATTGATGCAAATTATTATATATTTAATATTGAACGTCGACAGTGCAGCACAGCAGCCTTACAATAAAGTCACAAGATTTAAATAACGATCATTTTCTTAAAAGATTTTCGTTATTTTTCTTTTTCTTTTTAATATTATTCTTTAAAATTTCATTATCTATATTACGTGTTTTTCAGTTCGGTGAATTCAATAAAATATACATATATATATATATATGGGGCATTCCATGCCAACTCGACCAGCCCGTGACCTCGACCTTTCCGATTTGGTCCGCGATTTTTTATATGGTTAATCCACCTCAAAAAGACACTCCAGATTTTTTTCAGATTTTTTCTATTATTAGGTTATTTTTAAATCGACTCGAAAGGTAAAAAAAGAACGCCCCCTCCAAAAAATTTGAAAAAAATCACAAAATTTCTAAAAAACATGACGAATTTTTTCATATTTATTTCAAGATGGAGAAATCGATAGATAGGCTTTTTATGGATAGCACTTCTATGGTATTGAAGGAATAAAATTTTTCTGATGTTCTTTCTGTATGTTTTTTGGCGCGCTGAATTCGAATCCAAAGATGGTTTTTACGTATCATGATTTTACAGCTATTCGAATCAATTTTTCAATTTCTCATTCCAATGAAAAATAGGTGTAAAATCATGATACGTAAAAAACATCTTCGGATTCGAATTCAGCGCGCCAAAAAACATATAGAAAGAACATCAAAAAAATTTTATTACTTCAATACCATAGAATTGCTATCAATAAAAAGCCTATCTATCGATTTCTCCATCTTGAAATAAATATGAAAAAATTCGTTATGTTTTTTAGAAATTTTGTGAATTTTTTCAGATTTTTTGGAGAGGGCGTTCTTTTTTTACCTTTCAAGTCGATTTAAAAATAACCTAATAATAGAAAAAATCTGAAAAAAATCTGGAGTGTCTTTTTGAGGTGGATTAACCATATAAAAAATCGCGGACAAAATCGAAAAGGTCGAGGTCACGGGCTGGTCGAGTTGGCATGGAATGCCCCATATATATGTATATTATAGTATATCGGTTCGATTATAAGAACTGTCGATGTTGCATCAAGGTTTAATCTATCCTAAGAATTAAAGTTTTTTTTTTCATATATATATAAATATAAAAAAGAAAAAAGAAAAAAATTAGAACGGAGCATAATTCTGCTTGTGTATATTATTGTTCTCGAAATTTTTCTAATAAGATAGAATAATAATTGTAATGATAATTATTGGAGAAAACAAAAAAGAAAAAAAAAAAAAAAAGGATTTACTCTTTACGCTTTACATTTGCTGCAATGTGCCAGTCTGTATCTATAATATACTTTATTAAGTTCGAAACTTCCCAGATTACCTAAAAAGACTAATTTGCCGATGATAACATTTGGGAGTAAGGCATTATTATCATCCCTATTCGCGAAAATAGTGATATTAATAATAATTATAATCATAAGAATAATAATAATAATAATTTGAAAGAAAAAAAAAAAAAAAAAAAAAAAAAAACAATTGCAGTAATAGTAATGGTAGTAATAATAATAATAGTAATAATAATAATAGTAATAATAATAATAATAATAATGACGACGACGATATTAACATTTAACATTAATAGTTTTGACTAGGCTCTATTTTTTGTGCTTGATATTAATCGTAGTTTTTTTTTTTTTTTTTCGTTTTTTTTTTTTTTATGTTAGTCAATTATTACTTTAACGTGAGGTTAGTTATAATATATATAGCGTTTCGTAAGTACATGTACATACATAAATCGGTTAAGACACGTCTTTGGTATCTTGCTCGAAGCTTCTATCAGCTTAATGCACCTAGCCAATTTTAATGTTCCTGCAACCGCGCGTTGAATGTGAAATTATTATTTTCTCTTCAAGTAAAAAAATTAGATACATGATTGAATTAAAAAAAAAAAAAAAATTTATAAAACTTTGTCTTTTGATGCAAAGAAAGAAAGAAAAAAAAAACGCAGAAAGAAAGAAAAAAAAAAAACAAAAAAAAAATTGATATCATTTTCACAATAATTATTTTCATAAAATTTATCTGCTTCACAGATATATGCATATATGTATAATGTTGTATGCTTGTTTGAACGTGGTATTGTACACACGTATTATACTACACTAGAGACGAAAGAAAAAAGAAATAGAAAAAAAAAGAACTAAATTTATATGAAATTATTCTATATTCACTTGAATTTGTTACCACGCTTTGCAGATGCTTTGCTTTATTACAAAATACGAAAAACAAAAAGTACAGTTGCAGGTGAGCTTTAAAACGGTAACGAATAGAAAAAAAGAAATAAAATTAAACAACTAAAAAAAAATAAAATAAAACACTAAAAATAAGAAAATAAAAGATACAACGTGTATGTAAGTAAGTATGTGTGTATGTATAGCAAAAAGCAAAATGTTCATGCAAACCGCGTGAAATATATTTGAGGTAATTGTAGCAGTCAGTGAATAATGCCAAGAATTAGTTTCGTACCTAAATATTGTTTTTTTTTTTTCTGCCTTTTTTTTTTTTTCTTTCGACCAGTTTTGATTCCAAGTCGATTTCCCTTTTTATTTATTTATTTTTATTTTTATTTTTGTACCCCCTCGTTATCTGTTGTACGAATAATTTATACGAGACAAAACCCGGTAATAAAATGATACATAAGTAATTAATTTGTTTAGCCGCGAGCGCGTAATACGTTCAGCAGATTTCTCCTGCGTACTGCACTAATAAATTCTTCCACCTTCGCACGTCTTACGTTGTGTAGGAAGCGGAAGAATTTTTTTTCTTTTTTTTTTTTCATTTTTTTTTGGCGCCAATTGTCAGGTCAGGTTTATACACTTTATATACATGGTTGAAAAAGTTTTAGGTATAATCGCGTTAGTATACGAACGAGGCCAGTAAAAGAGAATTGAAAAACGGTGGGTGCGATATGCCTGCAGGGGCACGCGCGTAATAATATATAATTTATATTATATATAATATATATATATTTAATTAATTCGTGTAGAAAAAGATTAGTTTTTAATATCTTTCGTTTTGGTTTTTGGTTTCTTTTTCTTGTTTTTTTTTTTTCTTCTCTTTCTCTCTCTCTCTCTCTCTCTCTCTCTCTCTCTTTCTCACTCTCTTTTTCTCATAAATATTCTGTGAAAAATGGGAGGGACATACAAACCGACAGACGCATAGACGCACACACCTACGATTACACAATTCTAGTTCCGATATAACAGCTGCGTATATATGGTACAATCTTATACAAAGTCTTTACAAAATGTCTCTTATATATTTTTTTTTTTTTTAGGTTTCTTTTTTTTTTTTTTTTTTTTTTGAGTTTTTAATTTTTTTTTTTCTTTATTTTCATTTTTGGTTTTTGTCTACGAATGTTAGATAGTAAATTATCGTTAATATTATAATTTCTCATCTTAGTTTTTTTTTTTTTTTTTCTTCTTCTTTTTTCAAATACTTCCTCTTATCATCTTTTTTTTTTTTTTGTTTTATCATTTTTTACATTCGAATGAAACTCTTTCATTGTTCATTCGTCGATATAATATATAAACACAGCGGCGTATTTATCGCCAGTATAGTTATAATACGAAGGGACGAATTTTTATCGTCACATTCTGATAATTATCCAATAAAAATAATTTTCAGTCAACGTTTAATATATCTAAATTTTTTTAATAATATTTATATAATAATATATATGCTATTTTGTTTTGTTTTGTTTTGTTTTGTTTGTTGGTTTTCGTTTTCGCTTTTTTTTTTTCTTGTTTTTCTTTTCTTTTCTTACTTCTTTTACTTCTTACTTCTTTCATTCTTTCATTTGTGGTTTTGTTGTTTTATAATAATCAATATATTTATACTATATCTATAATAATGTATAGTAACATTTTAGTGTATGTGCAAGTGTTTGTGTATTTATGTGTGTGTGTGTGTGTATTGTGTACTGTGTACATATTCATATACATATACACAAATTATATATACATACTATATATATATATAGATATATATAGTATATATATGATGGATTCAATTATTATATTATTCTATACACGGGAATTTGTTTTTTGTATTTTTCGTATTTTCTTTTTTTCTTTCTTTCATTTTTTTGTTTTTGTTTTTTTTTTTGTTTTTCTTTTCACAAGGTAGTATGATAGGTATATACAGCGATTGTTAATACAACCGTTCTCACCTATAAATTCGCAATATTTCCGAATCCCCTAATAATATACAACCCACACAGCTCTTCCGTCTCTTTTTTTTTTCTGCTATTTTTTGGGGTGAATTCTTAGCGTTTCTACATGTCTCTTCGCATTTAGCTCATATATGCGGTCGTTTGATAGAGCGATATAATTTACGGCGAGTTGAGGTGGGATATAAAGTGAAAGTGGATCAAATCGGATTTTCAATTTGATGAAATGAAATGAAATGTTACGACGTCGGGGTAACTGTTGTTGTTGCTGTTGTTGTTGCTTATTTTTTCGTATATATATATATGTATATGTATATAATATATATTATATTATATTTATATATAATATATATATATTTTTATATATATTTTTATATATAGGCACCGACACACATAGAGACTGATTGATAAATTGATTGTGACTGACTGAGACGGACATGGCGCGGCGACTCCGGTCGAATACATGGTCACATGGTCACATGGTCACAGGCCACCTGCTGGCACACAAACAACACGCGGACATGTTAGTCACCACCACACCGAATAAACACCCTCCGTAACGAAAAACGCTAACGTTAGCATCTTTCAAATTTCATATACATATACAATACAAAATACACAAAACGATTATTAATATCTTTTTATTCTATACAGGGTGGTCGCGAGCTTATTTTTTTTTTTCATTTTAGGGAATGCTTGGTACTCTGCCTTTAGAAATAGTGGTCTTCATTGTAGCGTCTATAAAGTAAAACTGATTTAAAAAAAAAAAAAGGTCGCTTTAGCGCCTGTATTTAGGCAGCCAACGGCACACCCATGAATGTAGGGCTGTCTAATTTTAGGGGCGCACGATGGCTGAAGAAGTCATAATGCTCTTCCGTTTCAAGAATCACTAAAATCATTCAATGGTTGCGTTAAGTAAATTTTCAGTACATCGTTTTCGTCTGTCAGTATCATAGTCCAGTGATTCTTGAGATGAAAAAGTGTTGTGAGTCGTTTTAGCGATCGTGCGCGTCTAAAACCAGAAAACTAATTTAGCATTGATTTGATCTGTGTCGTTGGTTGTCTAAATGCAGGTGCTAACGCGACTTTTTTTATTTATTTTTTTTAAATAGTGTGTATCTTACAGACGCCGTAACGAAAATCATTATTTCGAACGGCATTGTAAAAAAGTAAGACCACCTCGATCATACTCCAAAATTAAATTGTACACACCCTGTATACACCTATAAAAAAGAACGGAAAAAGAAAAAAAAAATAATAAAATAAATAAATAAATAAATAAGAAAATAAAAAAGATGCGATGAAAGCGAATTTCGGACGTCGGTTTAATGAGAGGTAATGTAATGTTGCGGGACATCGCGGTCTATACACGCGGTTGTAAATAATTTGGCAATCGGATTAATGGTCAGATCCTTATTCTTTGAATAAATCGTAGTCATTAAAATTTTGTCGTTAAAATTTTACAAAATTAAGAGAAATCGAAGAGATTTTCTAAATTATAATTTATTTTTATTCAGCGATGTCCTGCTAGTCAACACCACCCCTCTAATTGGCGGTGTTAGTTCTAACTAATAAAAGCTTTCCAGCGTTATTAACTATTAAATAACATGATAATAATAATAATAATAATATCAATAATAATAATAACAGTAATAGTAATAATGATAATAGTGACAGTTATTATTATTGTAAAAAAAAAAAAAAAATGTGTATACAGCAGTCTTTTCTTTCTGAAGTTTGTACTGAAAATTACCACATGGTAGAGTGTGAACTCTTGTATAGATAGTTTACAAAAAATAAAAAATAAAAAAAATGAGCGAAAATATAACACTGAAAGCGCACGTATTAAGTTAGAACACAAATATTAAACCGTGCGAGTTCTCTTCAGTTTTTGTTTTCTTTTTTTTTTTTTTTTTCTTTTTTTTTTTCTTCAAGCGTAACGCATCACGTGTCGAAGAAAACCCGCGTAATAGGCGTATATATATATATATATTTATACAATGCACGAGGAACAACGGTGTTCTTTTTTTTTTCAAATTTTATTTATATTTTTCTTGTATGTAATAAATTTGATAGTTTTATTTATTTTATTTTTTTTTTTTTTGTCGCAAGTTCGAATCTAATACCTATATAATTATGATAAATAATTAACTTTGAAGTTACTCCGAAATTAGATAGTCAATCGAATGTGCAGAAAATTCAAAAACTCGTGACGTAATATATTTAGTTGTTATTTTGTGTGTATAATTTCTGTAATTTTACTGTCTCGCAATATTTGTTACGTATCATATACCTATTTTTTTATTTGACCGTAAATTTGTTGCAAAAATTAATTGACTAGTAATAATTATTAAATTAATGTAATTATATGGAAGAATGATATTAAAGAGAAATTATTAGCCTCCTTGGGTCGAATTCGCGTTAAAGAATCGATTGTATATTGGAAAACTTTTGTACAACAATTGAGCTTCTTCTGTTGTTGTTGATTTTTTTTTTTTTTTTTGATTTCTAGATAAATGACGATAAAATAATTTGATATAGGTATAATTATAGAAAAATCACGGCGTAAAGTGCACATCATAGGTACAGGAAGTTCTGAAGACTATTTTAAGAACGTAATTATATATAAGCTCTTAAAAACGTTAATGACGACATGTAACTACGACATACAGTTACAACAAGACAGAAAATTTTAATCATATATATATGGTAGATAATAATAGAAAAAACAAATCAACATAAACAACGAAAACGCGTATACATATAAAAAATTGCACAGTTTTGAAAAAATATATGTTGCAAGAATTACGTGCTATATTAATTTTTTTTTTTATACGAAAAAGATATGAAAAAAAAAATAAAAATAAAAATAAAGTAAACTCCCGACCGACTAAATGACTATATTTTGTTGTAAAAAAACTTATAGTATAATATATATAGTTTTATTTGTCCGATATATCACAGCAACGGTAATTTATATACATATAAGTATATAGGTATATGGTATACATATACGGGTCATTCATCATTCGTTTTAAACGATTACTAATAATATCATTTTGGATATGTATAGATAAAAATATTTATCTATATGTATAAATATATATAATATTTATATAACCAGATATAGTATTTACAAAAATTTACAACTTTTACCGAAGAACAAGCTATAAAAATCGACTAGAGAGCATTGACTGACAATAATCACGATCGACTGACTGCTATATAGTCGTGTAACCGAAATTATACTTGGAATATATAATATATAATATTATTAGTCGAAGGAACTAAACTATATAGTATGATAAACGAGTTGGAAGTTTTGGTAAAGAGATCAAGAAAACCACGTATAGTACTATAATATATAATATTTTCGTGAATATTAACGCGAATTATTTTTATCATTTTTTTAGATGGTTTTTTCATTTCGGCACGTGGTTGTCGTCTACGTATTGTTTCAAAAATATTATCGAAATTTTCTTAATTAGAAAGAAAATTTTACAAGAAAAAAATAAAATAAAATTATGTTACTTTATTTGTTATATCGGGTCCCTATAGATAAATGATGTGTAATTTTATTTTTGGTCTCGTATAGTCTTTTCTTTTTTAAATTTTTTCGCGAATTTTTTTTTTCTCCCGCGAGTGTATTTTTTTTTCTTTTTTTTTTTTTTTTTGACTTCTGATTCCTGTTTTTTTGCGCTTTTTATTGTGTAAGTCTGAAATTTTGTGTAATTCATTTGTGTAGTTTGTGTAAAATTATAAGCTAGTCGAGGTTTTAGCCTCGTCATAGCGTGGGTTTTCAGTACCTACGATAATCGACGACGGCTAGTAAGGCCTCGACGCTTCCTTCGACCGCTTCAATTGTACTTTTAGTCTCTTAGTCCCAATCTGGAAACCGTTCATCGCCTGTATAGCTGCCTGCGCACTCGCTGCGTTGTCGTACGAGACAAAACCTGGAATGAAAAAAATTTGATGACATTTTCCATTTCCTTTTTCATTCATTCATTCATTCATTCATTCATTCATTCATTCATTCATTCATTCATTCATTCATTCATTCATTCATTCATTCATTCATTCATTCATTCATTCATTCATTCATTCATTCATTCATTCATTCATTCATTCATTCATTCATTCATTCATTCATTCATTCATTCATTCATTCATTCATTCATTCATTCATTCATTCATTCATTCATTCATTCATTCATTCATTCATTCATTCCTTTTCTTCTGTTTTAATTAAATTTAAAAATTGTCAAAAATTAGATCAAAAATAATTTCACCTTTATAGTATAAATCGTAATAATAACTTTCATTTTTCTGTTATACAAATTATCGAAATTTTTTTTATACGTACCAAAACATTTGCTAAGGTTCGTCTGTTTGTCTATGAAAACTTTGGCCGACACGACGTTGCCAAAAGGTAGGAAAGTCGATGCAAGATCGGTGTCGCTAAATTCTTGAGGAAGATGGTATATGAATAAGTTTCCTCCCTCTGGTCCTTCGATTTGTTTTCCTGCTGGACCTGAGGTAGAATTTTGGGCTGCTGCTGCCGCTGCTGCCGCAGCTGCTGCGGCTCCGGTAAACGCCGGAAACCCTGTAATACCGAAATTAGTAAAATCGTAAATTTATTTTATTCGGACAGAACTGAAGCATCGAGGATCCCTCTCACCTCATAAGGATTTAATCATTGGGCGTTATAATCAAGGCATTCAAAAATGATCCCCATTTTTCAAAACGAAGGGGTATAATAATGCATATAATATGTATATTATTCGCATGCGAAGTACAAAAATTATGCTCTCCAAATTTACTGGAGTAAAAAACGTGCCACTCTATTAATTCGACTAAAAAAAAAAAAAAAAAAAAAAATTAATGAGATTTCGAACTTGATGAGTAAATTTTTGATTTTTTTTTTTTTTTTTTACTCTTGTAAAGAGTTGAACGATTTTCACCCCAACAAAAATTTTTAGAGTGATTTATATTCACTACATAATATCGACGCTTCTTACGAAGACTAGCACGTTTCAGATTTCTTACGAAAACTAGCACGTTTCGGCTTCTCGCGAAGACTAGCATGTTTCGGCTTTCGCCGCGAAAACTAGCACGTTTCGGATTTCGCCGCGAAGACTAGCACGTTTCAGTTATTGCTGCGGAAGCTAGCATGCTTCGGTTATCCTTGCGAAAATGATTATTTTTAGATCGATGCAACAAGGATTTTCTGAAGTTTATTATGCGGTGTCCGGTAATTAAATTTAAAGTCAATTCGCGAATGCAGGAGTGCGTTTTTCGCGGTGAAAACCGAAACGTGCTAGTCTTCGTGGTGAATATCGAAACGTGCTAGTCTTCGTGGTAAAAATTGAAACGTGCTAGTTTTCGTAAGAAATCTGAAACGTGCTAGTCTTCGTAAGAAGCATCGATATCTACTAATGCTTGAGTATGTTTAAGGGAAGACCCTGGTGAAACTCAAAACTTCGACATTTCTTTCATAATTGAAATTATTTTTAGATCATGTGAAAGTGTACTCAGGAACTAAGAAAATCCCACCTTGATCTCACAGATTAATTGATAAATGTGGAAGGTACGCAACATTTAATGGTAAAAACATACTGAACTTCAAGAAGTCCCCTGCGTCATAACTTTAATCGAATCATATTTATCTTGAACTATAATCTTTGAGACACTCAGGCGAAGAGATTTGCTGATCAGATTTGCGAATTAATTTTTCGTTCTTTCTTAAGAGCATTGAATATTTTCACTTCCAAATTTTTTGCATTTTTCATGTTATTCGAGACTTGAAAAGTATGTTCCTTTTACAATTTGGAAAATCTGATCAGTGAATTTGTGCATAAGGTATGTGTGAACTTGCTCTGCGAAGGAGAAGTTGATCGGAGCAAAACAATGACGCAAGAAGTTTTTAGCGTAGCTGAAAATGTAGTTTTGAGTAAATCGTATTTTAATGAAAATTGGTACAAATTAAATAAATTTTTCAAAATACATGATCCGAGGTCATAATGTTACACTTTCTGATGAACGCATCTTAGATCCTTGATTTCTTTTGCTCCGACATATCTCGGAGCACGGATTGTCTTCGCTCGACATTTCCAGGTTCACCGTCACATGGAATAAAATTATAAACAAAAATGAGCATTCTAATAGAGTAATTGTGGGGGTCAAATAATTGATTTTTATTATTATTATTATTATTATTATTATTATTTATTATTATTATTATTATTATTATTATTATTATTATTATTTTTATTGAATGATTATTGAATGATTATTGAATGTTGGTTCGACATTGCCTGGCCTAGAACTGTCATGCTCCATAAGTTGTCCCTTCCTTTCTGATGTTCAAAGCTTCAAGCTGCGCCTTTGTCAATTTGACAGCACGTCGAAGCTTTTTTCGTCGTGCTTCATTCTGCCACTTGCTTTTTCTTTTCCGTTGAGTGTCCCGCTCTTTCAAAATCTTGGTACTGATTTTCATCACCTGTTCGTCCCTGTTCACATGAGCCTGTCGAACAGCGTCGCGAGCCTTGGCAAGCACCTTTTCTTTTAGCGACTCACCTTCGTTTGCCAATCGCTTTGAATGTGCGAAGTATGTCTGGGATGCCATCACGCTCATACCCATTGTTGCTCCAAACTTTTGCATTTGAGCATGTCCCCCTCCAGATTCTGAGAAAACTTCCACCATTTTTCTATTGCCATCGAACGGTCGCCGCTTGGTGTTGTCTGTTGTTCGCGGACTCGTAAAACTTTCACACAGTCTTCTCATTTGACGCACAGCCGTGCTGCGAATCCTCTTCGTTCTCTCATCTGCCCAGCGAGGCTCTTCTGTCCACATTCAGCTCATGCTAAATTTTTAAAAAGCTCCTGCCAGGTACTGGAATGCACAAATAAATAATTTTTACAAGCATCGCCTGGCTCCGACGACTGTGATGAAACAAAAGTTTCAATTTTTCTTTTGCTAGTAGATGATGTACTAGGTCCTACAGGGTTACTTATCTTTTTCGCTCCTGATTGTATTCCGGATAGGCCAGGCTCCGGTTCGTCACGCAATTGTTGATGACCAACTTGTTTTCCAGAGGGAAAGTCTTTCGATTGGAATTTATTTCCAAGATTTTTTTTACCCTGCTTGTTTTTAGATGTTGGGCGTTTTCTAGACTTGCGCCACCGTGAGGTAATCGAATCCATTTTTTTCGTTGAGATTTTTTTGTTTCGCAATGAGTGAAAATCACAAAATTGCAGAGTAGTTTACACTTGCTGTCAACAAGATGCCAGTTTGTAGTAAACTAACCACTAAATGCAGCAAAGCGCGGGAACAATTGGTAACTGGACGCAAGGTACTGTTTCACTAGTTCAAATTTCAAATACCAGATGGCGAACGCGTCTTCGCCATAAAGATACATGAATAACCCGATTTGAGTAGTACTGGTTTTGACCACGAGGTGGCTACGCTTCAGATACAGTTACCAATAGTCGATCATGCCCTGTGCTACAGGTGGTTCGATCCCGAACTACACGGAGTTGTGACGTCACAAATTTCAAATTGGCGTCAAATTTACCGAGTTTTTCAAACTTTGACCTTGTATATTGGTAATCTCCCATTCAATAGTATTTTGATGGAATTCTAGAATTCCAGAGAAAAATAATCACGAAAGAAATGCAACAAAAAAAAAATTTTATCGATTTTATTTATAAAATTCGCTGCCAATGAACCAAAAAAAATCGGAGGGCCTTGAAAGTTTCTCACAAGGTGGGGACAAGCCCCGGGAGTAATTTTCCGGCAAAAACAGAAGATCGATTTTTTGAGCGATTTCGGGCGAAATCTCACCAGGGTCTTCCCTTAAAAAGCGAGAATAATCCTATATGTGAGCGAGGTTTTAAAAACTCGTTAGTCATTGTAACGCGGATGTAGTATATAATTTATATTTGTACCTATATATGTATACTATATGTACGCATGTATGTATATTGTATATATATATATATAGATATATTGACTGGCAGCTACCGTGCAGAAAGTTGGCGTGAGGTGGTGGCCGTTGTCAAAAAAGTGTCGATTTAGACAGTCCGTGAAAAGATATCTACCGCAGATAGTGAGATATAATTAAATACTTTTTTGTCCTCAAATCGATCACCGTCACTGTCACGATCTGTCGCGTGAGTCACCAAAGTCAGTTTTGAGTAAATTTATATTCTATATTTGACAGGAAAGTGTCAATAATTTTACCGAACAATATAATATATACGAAACTGCACTGTCCTTGTATCGAATACGATATTTCTGTTATAAATTATTTCTCCATGTATATTCAAGATCGGTAATATTTGTTATCGTTACGTGCTCTCGGGCAAATAGTCGGACTTAATTTCTCGGTATGAAATTATAGCGTAACCCAGTTTCGGAAAGTTGAAGAAATCTATTCATTTTGATGAGATCTATATTTATATCTGAGACATATTGGCATTCAGAGGAATGGGCTATTTGCAGAATTTATACTTCAGGTAGTGATAAATCGACATTCGGATTAGGAGGGGGCTTATATGGATAACTTTATCCATATCCAAAGCATTAACTAATTTTGAAAAAGCGTCGTCAATTTCTTGAAATTATACCCAAAAATGATCGATGAGAAAGTTTGAACCAAACAAGTTGAAATTTGTAACGCAAGGAGTTTTTTGAAACCTCAATATTTGCAATTTATTAAAATTCTCCTTGTATCATAAATTTTGAATTTATCAGTTCAAACTTTTCTGGCTCATTTGAAGATGAAATTTGAAGAGGTTCGTGTAGTTTTTTTTTTATTCAAATTTAGAAGCTTTGGTAAAAAGAAAGAAAATATTTTTTCATTTTATTGGCGATTCTGCACCTTTTTCACGTGCCTGTAATTATTAATATTTCTGGAGATTCTCGTATTAAAAAAATCATGCTAAAGCAGTATTACACAGGTTTTGAATACGTGTGGCAATAATCGTATTCATAATCTAATATTTTGGCTACTGTATATTTCATGCTGTGAAAAAATAATATTATTTTCAACCTTCAATTATTCGATAAAATTAAATAATTAATTTCATTCGATGCGATCGTTTTGATGGTAATATAATATGAATAAAAAACCAAATCTATTAATTATATATATAAACGCGAAGATTAATTAACCCCTTAGATATTATATAGGTATGACTAAATATTAATTATTTCTATATAATAAACTATGAGAGCGATAGGTATATGTAAGAATATTAACGAAGCGAATAAAATAATCAATCGGCGCAGGCAAAAATAAAAAATCAAATAAATATGTCAAAAGTGTGATCTAATTCATTACTCACTATGCAACTCTTTCTTTTCCACCGTCACTGTTGTCTTTCCAATGAGAGCTTTAATTCAAAAATCAGCATCAGATCGAAAAATCTCTTTGCACTACGTTTTTATTTGTTTTTTTTTTTTTTTTTCTTTTTTTACTTTTAATGATACGAAATTTATGATGTAAAGCTGTGACGTAGATATTGCTGTGTATATCATCGCAAAATATTTTTTACATATACATAGTTATGTGTATATACCGTTCCTCGATAATTATTCATTGTTTAATCAAACTACTGCAGGGTTGGTCGCGATTTTTCACATCTTTTGGAATTTCGTATATTTTTTTTTTTTTTTTTTAGGACGTAATGAGACGCGCATTGTCAAGTACAATTTTAGTAGCAGCAGCTAAAACTTACCTGCATATTGCTGTAAGCTGGAATAAGCATTTGTCAGGGAATCCTGGAGGCCATTTAGGGGTGCTCCCGTCAAGGAGTTGAGCGCAAGTGACGTCACAGGACTTAAACTGCCCCCAGTCGACCCTGGAAATATAAAAAATCGTTAGAAAACAAATGCTTTTTTTTTTTATTTTCTTTTGATCGTCACTTCTCCTAATTTCAAAAGCTCATTTTCTTTCTGTTTTTATGTGATTTTATCACAAACATATATATTCCTTAAAAATTTTCAGTGCAACCAAAATGATTGATGCAATCAGAGAATACGTTTCAACAATAGATCCGATCGTAAAGTGTCGAAGTGCTTAAAATACGATACGAATGTAAATTCAAATCCAAATTCGTTATTTCAGATATTGTAGATTTATATATATATATTTATATATTTTTAATTAAGAATATTATATGAAGAAACAAGATAAAACGCTTAAAAAAACTATCGTTTTATTAAAGCTAAAGCAGACGTCAGTGATGAGAGACATGCTCGGTTGTCGGGTATAGATCACTGATATAATACCAAACAACAACGAAAAATAAAAACAAATAAAAAATTGGAAAACCACGGTTTTATCTACATCTAATATAATACGCGACACAAAATTGATAAAAGCAATAATTTGTGCATTTCAATGTGGAATAAATAAATAAGTAGATATCTATGACTAGGTAAAGGGTATTGTATACGAAATTAGAGCCTTGAAGGTAAGATGTCTTATGCTCATAAGGATATGGAATGTAGCGATTAAGAATTTTGCGGAGATAAGACGTATAGATGAATCATTAAACCCCTCAAAGATGATTTGAAGCAATTAATATGATTATTGATTTGTATATAGGTAGCATTTTGAATTTTCAGTACTTTTATGTATACTAGACCGGTTTAAAAAAATCGACTATTCTTTTTTTTTCAATTTTCGCATTGAAATACTTTCGGCGGGGCGAAAAAAGATGACTGTTAAAAGCGGAGCTCTTAATATTAAGACTTAGAGGTCGCTCATCGCGAATTTCTATTTTCCATTTGAATAGCATAGGAATTTTTTTTTTTTTTTTTTATAATTTTGTAGCTCACAAACCAATGAACAAATCCAAATGACTCATACATATTTTCATAGGAAATTGAACACTCTACAAAAAGCTTCTCTTATCATTTTTTGATAAATTGACTTCTTCCAAAGTTATTCAAGCTCAAAGTTCAATTTATAGTCGAGTCAACTATTTTTTTTTTTGTGATTTTTTTTCCACAATGATAGATACATTTTTTAGAGTGTTCAATCCCCTATCAAAATATGTAAGAGTCATTTGGATTTGTTCATTGGTTTGTGAGCTATGAAATTCTGAAGAAAAAATAAAAATAAAATTCCTATGCTATTTAAATGGAAAATAGAAATCCGCGATGAGCGACCTCTAAATCTTAATATTAAGAGCTCCGCTTTAAACAGGCATCTTTTTTCACCCCCCCCCCCCCCCCCCCCCCCCCCGAAAGTATTTCAATGCGAAAATTGAAAAAAAAAGAATAGTCGATTTTTTTGAACCGGTCTAATGTATACCTTTTACCTATACAGGTAATATGTGTTGGATGGCGAGTCATAGCCTGTTGGTCAGGATTTGTGTATCGAATATACATAGTTATGCAAAATAGCTGATGACGGACACGTTATTCGACGTAGCTATACGATGACATAGAACTTAATTACCGTTGAAACGTCGAGTGACGCGTATAACGCGATATAAAATAAAGTTAAAAACTCATGAAACGATGAATTTTTCACGAGGTTTTTTTTTTTTTTTTTTTTTTCGATCGCGGATGCAGAGACTGGGTTTGAATAATGATTGAATTGCATTAGTCGACGCAACAGTATATATAATACCCGCATGCAGTATTTAAAAAACAAAAAACAAAAAATGGCAAAACGTCAAATGACAGAAATGCAAGTGATGAAAAAAAAAAAAAAAAAAAAAAAAAGAAATAGAATACATAATTAACTACGTGAAATTTGTTAAATAAAAGCAAGGTATAATACAGGTAAATATGTAAATATACGTACGATTGTACGTGAAATAATAATTATAAGCTAAGGGATACGCCGATGAAAAAAATTAGCACATATCAGTATCAAAACGCACATAATACCATATATTATACTTGTGAGATATGAAGAAAAAAATATAATGCAAAATTTCAAATGCATAAAATTGTAAAATGCGATGCACCGTTCCCATGCTGTAATTTATGATAATATTCAATTTAGACACGATTTATTTCTTTTCACAAGAAAAGTACTTCTTCTCACCTGTACTTCCCGTCTTTCCAAGTAGCGCAGCTTTATCCGGAAAAGATATAATAATAATTGTTAAAATATATGTCATTTTGAAAATATCTCTAAACTTAAGTATAAGGTATATGTATAATAAAATTGCGTATTTCTAATACTTTATATACACCTTATGACTTATTCTAACGCAAAAGTACTTTATCAGTTATAATTAGGGGGTTGAAAATAATTCTATGCACGTTTTCGTATCATTGATTTTACCTAAATTCTATATAGAATACCTTATGGGCGTTACGCGTTTGCTACTATAATAAAAAGAAAAATGAAAAGAAAAATGAAACTATGCGGTATATGAAGAGAAGGGAAATAATCTTCACGATAATGCAACGATTATACCTGTGCGTCGTGAATTCTTATTATGAATATTGGTATATAGATAAACCCGAAATGTGTTTCTATAAGCAATACTGCGGGTCGAGATTTTCCCAAACCGTCAAAAAATACCGTCATGAATTCGGTTTATACCGAATACGGGGCTACGTATATACCTATCCCGCGGTACTTTCGATGCAAATTTATTCATAATATTGGTCGGTATCATATTCCTGAAATAAAAATCTCGCGCAGTGATTCTATTTTTCGTAACCTATATATATAACTTATATATACAGACGAAGAAGGGAAAAAGAAATCCCATTTTTTTTATTTGTGTCTTTTGGTTTTACGAAATTATACAGAAATCGGTGTTTTATCGAACAAATAAACAATTTTTTGTAACACATGCATGATTTCTGCGTTTTTTTGACCTAAAAATAGGGCCTAAAGTAGCCGTTTATTGACCACTTGAAAAGAGCGGGCAATAAAGAATCCATTATTGCCCGCTTCTTCAATAAGCGGGCAATAATGGATTCTTTATTGCCCGCTTCTTCAATAAGCGGGCGTAAAGGATTCTTTATTGCCCGCTTCTTCAATAAGCGGGCGTAAAGGATTCTTTATTGCCCGCTTCTTCAATAAGCGGGCAATAAAGGATTCTTTATTGCCCGCTTCTTCAATAATATATATATATATATATATATATATATATATGCCGCTTATAGGCACAGAAACGCAGAAATCAATACATGCGTTACAAAAAATATGGTGTGTACCAAGGGCTAAGTGGGCTTTTTGATCTCGTGTGGTTGCAGTACTCGTCTTCGGCTCGCGGATGCACTCGTCTTCGACTCGTGCTCCCTCGCCTCCGACTAGTACTGCAAACTCCACACTCGGTCTAAAAAATCCCACTTTACGCCCTTGCTACACAATATACTATTTTGTAACACATGCACGATTTTTGCGTTTTTTTGACCTAATAATAGGGCTAAAAGTAGCCGTTTATTGACCGGCGGGTAAAAAAAAGTCGATAGCGGGAAAAAAAAGTCGGTAGCGGGCAATAATGAACTTTTTTTGCCCGCTACCGATTTTTTTTGCCCGCTTCCTTAAAATCGCTCAAAAACGCGAAAATCCTGCTGTCACAAAAAATATGGTGTGCACCAAAGGCTAAGTGGGCTTTTGACCTCGTGTGGTTGCAGTACTCGTCTTCGACTCGTGCTACCTCGCCTCTGACTCGTACTGCAAACTCCACACTCGGTCTAAAAAAGCCCACTTTACGCCCTTGGTACACAATATACTATATCAACCCCCGTAGCACGATAATATTATTCTAAGCTAGAAAAATCGAATAGAATAAAATAAAATAAAATGAAACCAAGATTACTTCCACCTGTATATTATGATAAATAATTCGATAAAATCAAAACGTTATAACGTGTGAAGATCTCGAAACTTGGTAGCGGATTATAACTTATCGTATGATAGAAGTTAGAGAAGTGGTTGGGGGTGAGATAGCTAGAGATAGATAGAAAGGAGAGGGTGGCTGGCTGAGAGATGCGGTTTATTATTTGCAGCAAGAGATTAATTGTTGCTAACTTTCTCGAGTCGTCCAATTAGTGTGATCTACGTAATTAGCAAGTTCCGTATATATATAGCGCGATGAGGTTGCACATTTGCAATTGAAATTTCAGACGATATATAATATATATATATCTATCTATTGCATGGATAGTCAGAGCGCACGTATACATAGGTATATATGAAAAGTTTCTTGGGTCTGCAGGCTCGTTTGCAAAAAATTTTTTTTTCTTTCCAAAAACAGAATAAAACTAAAGAAAAAAAGAAAAAAATTTAGCTAAATTTAAATTTTGTTTCGATGCAACGCTTAACGAGGCTAAAATAATACGGGTAGTAATTTACTTCGTTGGCCACCACGGTGTGTACTATACAGTGTATATAGTACACTACGTTAGTTCTACAGAAAAGCGTTAAACTGTACATTAAGTAAAGTGGCGGCGGTACGCTCGAGGTGAATGAGTCTTATTATGCCGCCTAACAGCGCACTTAAATCTGAATGGAGCTTTTGCCAACTGAATACTAAAGCCTGAAACCGAAGCCACTAATTAAGTAATTTTATACCACGCGGAGTTGCACCGAACGACAGAATCCTACCTATACCTTATGAAATTATCCGCGTTGGTATAAACGTTTAGCGAATTTATTACACGAATAGCGATTTTTTTTTCTTTTTTTTTCTTTCATTTTTTCAAGTATTTTTACAGTTCAAACAGATTTTTGATTTTTCATAAATTTTATACTCGGTTCGATCCAAACGAAGAACGAAAGAACAAAGCCTACGTTGATTCTAAAAAAAAAAAAAATGGAAAATATCATATCTGGATCAATTTTTCAAACTATACTTATTCCTGGTGTGCATCGCATCCGAAAATTTTCTGCTTCATTTCACCTTTTTGTTATTAAATTTTGTATTTTTTTTTTTTCAAGACATTCGAGGCTCGGTGATTCGAAACCAGATTTGCATACGAGATACGTTGCCAAGTATACGATAGAAACCCGAAGAGCTTTCATGGTATTATAGAAATCTTAGCTTTTTGAGGCGTACGGTATTGGCTAGTCTGGGGTGGTTATATGGTTATTTCATTCAATTTGAATTCAGAGTTGCTCCGTGCGCTTTTCCGGACTTTAGAAGAAGAAAAAAAAAATATAAAAAATAAAAAAATTAATAAAAAATTTCATTTATTATTTTTCGTACGTCTATAAACAGTAAGTCGCAGTTTGGATATCATTTCGAATCTCTTTTACTCAGATTACAAAATTTCCGAAGCAAGTTTTATTTTTTTTTCTTGTTTCACGCTTGTTTCTTGTTTCGTATAAAACTTGAATTTGATAATTTCTTTCGTTTGTGTTTTTTTTTTTTTTTTCGTTCATATTTACAATAGATCTACGTTTATATCGTAAACTGAATATGAATAAAAAAAAAAAAAAAAAGAAAAAAAAAAAAAAAAAAAAATTGTTCGCCCCTAACACAGCCACGCAAGCGGTACAGGATTCAAATCGTCGTTAGTCAAGGCTTCCTAATTGGGTTACCAATTAATTCTAGTTTAGTAATGGTTAATACTATACCAGGCAGTGCGACACGTACATAGCGACATACCTGCTGTTGAGTTCGCCAACCCGCTCAGCGCTGAAACACACGCAACCATATACTATATATATATATATATATATATTAGCATGCGTAAATGTTAAACTATAAATTATTATCATCGTGATTACCCGAAAAGGTATGTAATGTATAGAAACAGAGAATATAAATTTTCAATATAACATGGAAGAGTAATATATGTGAATAATCAATAAAAAAAATTGTGTAAATTGATTTTTTTTTTTTTTTTGGGTTTTCCAGCTGAACGTAGTTAATGTGATTAATGACATATTAGATTGTTTAATATAATCTAAGATCATATTACCTTTTTATGTACATACCTATATATATATATGTCATTTAATTTTAATAAAAGCAAAAGCGACAAAACCAGTGCATGCAATCAAATAATAATTATTTTAATAATAATAATATTATTATTCATTATTAATATAATAATAATGTGTAGTTTAAAGTTTGTTCAAAGCGTTAATTGAAAACTGAGCTACAATTGCGTTATAATATGACGTATAAAAAATGAACAATGATAGTATGAGTATTAAATTATATACATATACACGTTTAACGAATTTAGAATACGTGATGATGAATTATATAGGAATTGAACCGATTGTATAATACATTATATGTACAAAACATAAAATAAAGTATAAATGTCTATAAGCATGATTTAAAATCGATCATTTTATTTCTATATCGAAATGAATTTATTATTCCGAATATATATTCGTATAATTATTAATTTTTGTTCCATCAAAATTGTCTACGACTTTTTTCTTTCTTCTTTTATTATTTATTTTTTAATTGATAGAATGAAACTTTGGTCATTAACGGTGTTAGACTATACTTTTTAGAGAAAAAGTTTTACTCTCACGCTACTATTACCCGCGGTACATATAATCTGCAAATGAGTGATTGACTTTCTGCCAAATTAACTTCAGCACGATTTCTTGTTGCTGGTTTTTACTATTTATTCCTTTTTTTTTTTTTTTTTTTTTTTTTCAAATTCTTTGCTTATATATATTTATTATTTATATACACGTTTCTTGGTTCTGTACAGCAAATGTCATTCTCACGAGCGATCAAATAATAAAATACGTAAAAATGGAGGAGGAGAAGACAAAAAAGACCATAAAAATATGTGAAAAGTTGAGGAGAATAATTTTGGAAAATTTGGGAAGAAAGAGAGAAAAAGGCTGTTTCTACTCACTGTTGGGTGAAACTTGTAGGTTCCCATTTCCGCCTGTCATTGCAGCTAACGTGACAAGGTTCTGCATACTCATTGGTGATACTCCCGCACCTGCTGAAACATCGGTATTGAACCGAATGTTTTTTACTTACCATAACAGGAACCTTAAGGATCCTTAATTTATAGACTGATAAAATTTTACGAAATGTTTATAAAAGTCAAATGATATAAGAAGAAACTGAGATAATAAACGAGGAAGTTTCTATATCAAAGAAAAAAAACTCAATGTCTTTTCATTCACTTTACACGTTTATAATTAGTCCTGAAGCCTTCCGGTTCTATCATAGCGCAAACTGCATGGTTATCAATTAATCACCTTCACACCCCTACACCCTGTTCTATTATATGACCTGTGGTACGAGGTATGAGGTTTGTCTAATTAACTCGACGTTGACAAGTCGTAGGACAATAAATAACCGTTTTTTAATTCACGTAATGAAATTAAATTGATAACAGTTACAGTCTAGATAGTGTTCAAAAAGTTGATTGTAATTAAGGTGGTTCTCCACCTACAGTCCCACCAAACGTGGGTTCCAGAGCAGATTCTGAGTACTTCTCGATGGGGAAAAAATCTGAAAAAAATCAAGCATATAGAAGATCTTCGGGAGATTGATTTTGCATAATAATAATTCAAAAAAGTTATTAACAAATTGATGGAAAAAAAAACTGTTCAAGAAATTAGCCGATGACCCAACTTTTTTTTTAGGTGAGAATTATTTTTTAATTTTTCTGAATATGTATGAATTTTTTCAGAATTTTGGTAAATCTTTGAAAATTGCGTTTTTTCATACTTGACAAAACGCGATTTTCAAAGATTTACGAAAATTCTGAAAAAATTCATACATATTCAGAAAAATTAAAAAATAATTCTCACCTAAAAAAAAAGTTGGGTCATCGGCTAATTTCTTGAACAGTTTTTTTTTCCATCAATTTGTTAATAACTTTTTTGAATTATTATTATGCAAAATCAATCTCCCGAAGATCTTCTACATGCTTGATTTTTTTCAGATTTTTTCCCCATCGAGAAGTACTCAAAATCTGCTCTGGAACCCACGTTTGGTGGGACTGTAGGTGGAGAACCACCTTAAAGCGTGACTGCAGAGAAGTTTAAAGAACCGGAGGTTGTGTACTATAAAAATTTTTAATATGGAAATGAAAAGTACCTAGTATATAGGTATGTGCTCGTAAAAGCAATGATAATAAAAATTAAATGATCGTGAATAAGTATATTAATTATTATAAGAAATTTGTTAATAAAGCGAGATATGTATATTAGGGTGGGCAAAAAAAAAAAAAAAAAAAAAAAAACTAATTTTTTTTTCCTTAGTTATCATGAAAATATTATTCAGGATGACGAAAAAAAAAAATTCTCTCAAAATTTGAGCTGTTAATATTAATATTAAGAGGTGGCTCATCGTGATTTTTAATTTCCCATTCAAATAACACGGGAAATGTTTTTTTTTTTTTTTTTTATTTGGAATTTTATTCCAATCTAACGAATCATTGTGTTGTAAAAATCAATACATATTCTTGTAGGAAATTAAACAATCTCCAAAAAAGGTCTGATATGATTTTTCGCTAAGTCCACTCGTTTGAAAGTTATTCAAGGTTAAAGTTCAACCTCAAACGGTATATGACGCGACTTTTTTTTCGACTTAGCGAAAAATCGTATCAGACCTTTTTTGGAGATCGTTCAATTTCCTACAAGAATATGTATTGATTTTTACAACACGATGATTCGTTAGTTTGGAATAAAATTCCAAATAAAAAAAAAAAAAAAAAACATTTCCCATGTTAATTAAATGGGAAATCAAAAATCACGATGAGCCACCTCTTAATATTAATATTAAGAGCTCAAATTTTGAGAGAATTTTTGTTCGTCATACTGAATAATATTTTCATGGTAACTGAGGAAAAAAAAAAAAAAAATTAGTATTTTTTTTTTGGCCCACCCTAATGTATATATGGGTTAATCACTATAATACATAATTAGTATCGTCGTAATAAGCAGATACCCGTCGTCGGTGTGTATAATGAAATTAATTTATTAATGCGAATTATTCTGCGATCTGAGAGCTGCCCAAAAATATATATAACCGCACAGAAAAAAAGGTTAACTTGATTCAAGACAATTTTGCGGTCCAAAAATGAAGACCGAAATTTTCTCGGATCAAATCAAAATTTTCTCGGATTCAAATCAAAATTTCGGTCTTCATTTTTGGACCGCAAAATTGTCTTGAATCAAGTTAACCTTTTTTTCTGTGCGATTCTTCTGTACGGCTACTATTTATGTGGTACATATGGGGTGTTCCACGTGAAATGTTTGTTCATGCATATAGCTGAGTTAGTTGGAGTTAAAAATTTGTCAAATTAAATTTTTGATCGCGATATCAATATATTGTGCCAATTATTTTCATGCTAATTGTTACTGTTGAGGGAATATATCGTGTAGTAACAAGGAATTTGAATCTGCATTGGGGTCAAATTTGATGACTTCCGGCCAAAAACCGATCCGTTTCACGTGGAATACTCTATATGTTGTTTGTAAAAGCGTGATATTTCATCGTTACTTGGGGGGGTTTTTATTTTATTGCAGGATACCGGAGCTTCCTCATCACGAGAAATCCATCTCGACTAGTGGGTTCTCGCCTACGTTTTATCAAGAAGATAAGATCTCGGTGTGGTCGCGTAGAACATAAACCGTAAACCAGTGGTAAACTCTGTAGAACCCTTCAAAAACAAGCTTGGGGATTTAATTCCTCGAATCTAAAGCTCAGGATCTCTAAAACGCGAAACACGTCTCTGCCTTAACGTTATACGCGGACTTAGAATGAGCTAATAGAAGCAATAAAAGGTCACATAGATAGTTAAACTCACTGAATCAGTCTTGTTTCTATTTTTTAGTTTCACAAACCAGGAATTTTGAACAAAAAAAAAAGAAATGTTTCCTTTACCTTTGGAGATCAAAAATGAGCTTTTTTTTTTCTTGTTTCAAACAGAAAGCATTAGGTATTCTGCGCTCGTTTAATTAAAACTACAAAACAATCGCCCACGAGCCTCGAGACTTTACTCGTATGTACATACACGTAGTTTATTCCGTCTGAATACTGTACCAACAAACAAGTTGAAGTTTACCCCTGACCTGACACCACTGACTATACTAGGACGTGGTTTAATTAACTCTTCAAGGTACTACCGCGAACCCACTTCCTACTAAGATTAATTATTTTCTATAAAAAAAAAAAAGTTTAACTAGCCACGTGCGTTCGAAACTTTATGGAACAAGTATGAAGCAAGCCAGCGTTAAATCAAAGATGAAATGTATAATAAAAATGCAATATATTCATGGTTTTTATTATCCCACAGAGGGGTGACAGCAATAACTGTGATACACGCGACTGACTTACATT
The DNA here is from genome assembly GCA_943736025.1 of Tenthredo mesomela. Classification (NCBI taxonomy): domain Eukaryota; kingdom Metazoa; phylum Arthropoda; class Insecta; order Hymenoptera; family Tenthredinidae; genus Tenthredo; species Tenthredo mesomela. The sequence continues at coordinate 39,916,928 of OX031015.1, read as the reverse complement.
CATTCAATATTACGACGTTATTCCGTAGAAAAAAACAAAAAAATAAAAAATAAAAAATGTCAAAAGTGTTGAAAAACTTGACAAAATTATGATAAAAACGCTACGGAATACGAATATTTCATTTCTCATTTTTTTTTCCTTTCTTGTTTTCCCCATAGAATCTTTCAATTTTTACATCAATATTCCTGTGCCTCAAACACTTCTATAATATCTAGGCATTGCTCGTAATTACGAGACTCGAACGAAATGAACGTCAATTTACCACTGCATTAAATTCACCGAGGCGTACGACGGTAGTAGTTGGGTTGGTATAGTGTGACAATAGCTCTATTGTTTTATTATTATTACACGAGTGACTATACACACCCACGCATATGCAGCTCTCAGAGGCGAAAAATACAAGCAGCGAAAGACAGGCCATGAGTCATGAAAGGCTTGACTATCTACGGTAGTGAAATTTAAACTTTTATAATTAACGGTAAACCACTGCAAAAGTGGCAAGTTTTTATATATATAAAAAAAAAAAAAAAAAAAGGACTCATGGTGGCGTAGCATTCGCTGTTTAATTCGCATTATTTCAATTAATAAATTAAATAATTAATATGATAAAATATTATCTAATAGAAGTAATGAATAATAAAAACTGAAAATACTGGACGACAACTGACCGTACTCACCAGCCGAGTTGCTAAGGGATGCCAGCGTCGCAAGATTCTGCAAATTCGCTGGGTTGATTTCGGGCGGACTTGGTACTGCTTGAGGCGCCGCTGCGTTAGGCGTCGCACCTCCAAGACCAAGATGTTGTTGTAATAGAAGTTGATGTTGCACATTGGATAGGGCATTCGCGTTTGCTGCCCCCGCTTGCGTCCCTGGATTCGATGTGGCTTGTAGTTGTTGTAAAAGCTGGAGGGAGGCTGGTGCCAACGAGTGAGTTTCGTTCTGGAGATGATAAAGAGCCCTTGTATTTTCAGCGAATTTACGAAGAAAAAAAAATAACGTTGAAGATATTGAAGAAATATTGTAGAAAAAAATATTATTCCAATTTTTAACGAGAAAACGGTTTGACTAATGATTCAAGCTCGTTATAAATAAAAATGGAACCGACAAGTTTCTGCGGAATTGGTTACTTCCAGACCGCGTATTTTCTCATGGGTAAAATAACGAAGAGGAGTATAGAGTTGTAAATCGGAAAGTTAATTAAATATCAAACGAAGAAGATGAAATTACATTCCGTAAGTTGCACTGGGTTGGAGTAGAGTGCATCAGCGTTGTATAGAAACGAGAAGCAGCGCAGGTAAAAAGCAATTTACTCATTAAAATGATCGAGCTAACTCGATGGCGTTTGTGTGTACCTAGTGTCTGCGTTTAACGAAGTTTATACGTACGCGTATAACTATATGTACATAAAACCGAGTCATTTCGCCGATAACTTTGCAAGGGTAGGTAGGTAGGTAGGTAGGTGGGTAGGTATATAATTATGTGGCATTTTGTTTCCTTGACATTCTTAGCAAAGAACTTCGTTCTGCCCGTCTTCTCTACTCTTCTCTTCTCTTCTCTTCTCTTCTCTTCTCTTCTCTTCTCGGGTCTTTTTCGCTCGGGTGGAAAAGCTCCGAGTCCTTTTAAGTGCTTTGGCCTCGTCAAGAGACGAGGATAGAAATTTTATACCGCCTTTGACAACTTGCCGTTTAATTAGCTCTGACAAGTATGAGCTTGAGAATAGTCTTGACAAAGGATGCGTTGAATCAAAAAGGACCAATGAATACTACAGGGATTTCTCATTTCACAACAATTATTATCATCGGGTATTATCACTTGAAAACATAAAAGAACAGAAAAAAAAAAAAAAAAAAAAAAAAAAAAAAACAAGAAGATTCATTAATCATAGAAAGATAAAATGACAACGAGCTTCTGAAAGACTTGGTATGAACAAGTATAGGTACTGCGAGAGTTTAGATTCCAAAGAAACGAGAAGACAGTAAAGGGTTGGTTGCCTCAGGGATTTAGATGCCAACCAACAATGTATATTCTAGTCCTTTATTCATGCAGCATGAATAGTATATGATCAATTGGCTTTGTTTTATCTCGAGTAGGTATATATATCAATTTTGAACGAACAACATCATTCTCATTTCTCTTATTTCTCGTCTATTTACAAGATACCTATAGGTAGATACAATTACTCTCAAAACATTTCGTAGGTTTGAGGATAAAAACTCGACGTAGAGAGGATGAAGAGGTATAAGAGAAGCAGAAAAAATAAAAAAAAAAAATAAAATAAAATAAAAAAACAACGAAGTATCGGATAAGATTCGCGATAAAATGTCGCAGCTTTTCTCATAAAATTGACTATATAGGTATAGTAAAAAGTTGGATTTTAATAATGGGACCACGAAACGTTTTACGATACCTGAACTACGTGATGGTGAAAACTATGGTTCGGTATAGCAGAAAACTATCCATTATGTTATACGACACGTTCTCATACTTGCGTACCGTAGTGGTATACCTGTAGTACAATTTTTCTTAAACTTTTCGCACACGTTTCATACCTGTAGTTTCCGCTAAAGTTCCGAGGTTATTTATCTCTTTTTTTTTATTTTTTTTTATTTTTATTTTTATTTTTTAGGGATAAGAGCTGCTTCTCATCTATGTATAATTCAAACATGTACGAATAAATCGCGATATAAATATGTGTGAAAATTATCGATATACTCACGGTGGTGAGGTAGTGTGGCGCCATGTTAACACCCGCTAGATTCCAGAGGTTGGCTTGTATCTGCTGCATTCTTTTTTGATCCTTTTCTTTTTGCGTATCCGCGAATTTCACTACCAGAGGTGACGAGCATCCCTGTAATAAAAAAAAAAGAACAAAAAATTGTTCCATGTAATATGATGTTACGATTTTTTTTTTTTTTTTGCCAAAGTATCACACGTAGGGAGTTTATAAGCAAAATGCAACGGCTTGAGGTAAAAGGCAACTGAAGAACTCATCTTGAGAACATATAGCGACTAGTACCTACAATATAGCTATATCCCGAGAAATTGCAATCGAAAATGTAATCATACCGGTTAAGAAACTCTCTAAGGTTGAAAGAAACTTCTACTTCACTTCTATAAATGGAAATATTCATGATATTAAAATGGTCTTTTCAGGTGTGTATGTGTTTGCACTGCGAAGCAGTTGAGTAAGATGAAGGTCTTCATAGTCGGTGCAGGGTTCGCATATAATACGGTCCTTTTCCTTATATACTTACGAGTACAGCGTATTTACATATAGGTATGTGCGAATAAATAAATTGATAAAATCGAACGGTCTTTCGTAAAGTTAGGTACTTAGGTATATATCGGCGTTATATTTGCATAATAAAAGCAGGTAATTTGATCGAAGTTTGAACCCCATCGATCAACCTGAATTTCGAATGTACCAGATCACATATCGACCCAGTAAATGTTATAAGTTGAATCGTCTGCACGGAAAACCCAGTTACGGGACAACCTGCATCAAGCGTATGCGAAATGGTAGATTAAACTTATCCCCAGCTTGGTAGGTACAAGGTATAGCATTTCGCAATTCCATTTATCCCCGTATGTGCTGCAGTAGCGATGGTGCCCAGTGTAGTCAGGGTAGAGTCAGTACCGTGTAAGGGAAAAAGGAGTCGTTTCGTTTCGTCCGATGTAAGTACTTTTGCCAACTTATACTTGCACACACACATATATATAGATGCGGCTATCTATATGCATCATATAGGTAAATGTGAAAGAATGAATACCATATATATACCGTGCATCTGGAAAACCACTTCCACTTCCACCTTCATAATTATTCGTGCAGTCCTGGAAACTGCAAATGAATTTTCGTATACGAAACGGTTTCAAGGTAATAAGTAGTTTTTTTTGCCTATTTTTTTTTTTTTTTTTTTTTTTGGTCGATGATTATTTTCCGCAGATTCCTGACTTATTACGAACGTGAAAGTTTGTGCCTTTTGTTGATCAACGGATTACCTCGTCCTGCACCGAACGTCGGTAATTTTTGCACTGCGAATTACAAACGCGTTTATCTTGTGCCGATAAAGCGTGATGTCGGACCACAGGACGTGGTGTCGTAAAATTGTTTATTTCAGGATGCAAGTCCGGTCACGTAACCGACTCTTACATATAAAAATAGTCACCGACCTCGTAGTCATTGTAGTTGGCGTTGTCAAGCGAGAATGTTGAGCTGTTTCTTTTGGGTAAATTTTTGGACGGTTGCCACAGACCGAGAGGCATTCACACCCTGATGTTTCTCTCGACTCTTTTACCTACCAACGTTTCATTTTTACGCTACTGACAAAGAAGTTACGACCACTATTCTGCGGATGAGAAATTTACAGCGCAGCTATGTTGCATCTCACTGTCGATTGATCCGTTCATATATATATGGCGGGAAAGCTGAACGTGTTAAATGTACAACGGTATCATACATATCGAAGAAATTTTTGTGACGAATGAGTAACGATTTTTATTTTCAAACTATATGATTTATACCATCACCATTTTTTTTTTCTTCTCTTTTTTTTTTTGCCACCAATCAACGCTGCTATTATTTTCTTTAGGCTGGAAATATTTTACCAGAATTCGCGCCATTCCTCAGATTTCCTCATAACTTTAGGTTGAATAATTTATATCAATTCCGTGAAAGAGGAAAAAATAAAACAAAAAAACAATTACGGATGTTGTGCCGTTTGGTCTAGTAGCAGGAAAATTTTAACAGTTATATGAGTCGACCCTCGATTTTGTTTACCGAATCTGAACGTTCGGATAGTTTATATTTTATCAAAATTGAGTTTGCAAAAAGGCTTTAAAACGAAGCACAAATCTTCAACAGCTAATCTATATGCACCGAATTAGTTTCATTTTATTATGGCAAAAGCAGAAAAAAAGACCAAAAAAACAAAAGAAGGTTGATACGGTCCTTTCGTCACTAATCACCTTCTTTAGTGAGAAACTTGTACACTTTTATCACGTTTCTCAGGGGATCTATCCAAAAGTCTGATAAAACTTTATCCCTTTTTTTGTCTTTCGCACTTATTCTTTGTCCACGTCTATAATATGTCCGGATGTTTAGGTATATACGTACTACGTATACATACTTGCCTACATATATTTGATATATTTAATATTTATAGAGGTATGGGGTAAACCTATACCCACCTATACCTACACGCGGGCGTACATAATACGTAGACGGGTGGTTTGGGAATAAAACCTAGATTACCGCGGCTAAATCCAATAAAGTATTCCGTAGAAGGGAAATGAAATTCTTTCCCTTTTTTTCTCCTTTGGGTCCTCGTCGTCGCCAGGACCTATCCTCGATATCGTGTTCCCTGTTCACGATAGGCAGGTATGACGTGAGCCAATATTCTAAAGTCGGGCTAAGCTGGGGCCTGGACAGACGAGTGGAGTAGGGAACGTAACGTAACGTAACGTAACGCAACGCAACATAACGTAACGTAACATAACGAAGGTACGATCAGAAAATCCGAAATCCCAACTCCCAAATCGGGCACACCGACAATACTCAATTGTATTAGGAGCTCCGATTTACATCTTGTTCTTAACCAGCTCCGGAAATATTATGCTGATAAAATAAAGCGGATTTGCATCCAGACAATTTCGTAAAGCCAATAAACGAATTTCTCAATAACAGCTGCGTTTTCCTTAGGGACCTAGTTAAATGCGTTTCGGCGTAGTCTCGCCGCATAAACCAGCACCTCGATTCAATTACTCGAAGATTTCAAAGTACATCGTCATTTTGTCTTATCAAATTTCTTGAATTTGACTTAATTTTCGATTGTTAAGAGGGCACACACAATATTTTCAGGATCTAAAAATCAGACACATCTTTTGGGATTCTGGCGACTCAGGTGAATAATAATTAGGTCCTCATTCTACATATTATACTGTCACCTATAGGAATCTGCACGGAGTGAAATGTCAAGTAAATATTCCTATGCAGCATGGTAACGGTTACCATGCTCTATATTGCTCTATAGTTTGTATACAAACTAGTATGTATATATAGAGCAAACTAGTATGTATACAAACTATAGAGCAATATAGAGCATGGTAACCGTTACCATGCTGCATAGGAATATTTACTCGACATTTCTCTCCGTGTGCATGCTCAACATTTTCGCATCTCACATAATCATGTCACCGGCATAGATTGAAGTGTGCTCTGTAAAATGACAGCCAAGCTGTTAGATTAGTAACGAATTACCAACCATCAGTCCGATCGATCTATAATTTTCAAGATTTGTAGGTGCTATAACGTAGAATAAAGGCCTAATACAGGATATCTGCGTACACGCAAAAAAAAAAAAGCTATAAAATTTACTATGTGGGCAATAAATATGGGGACAGCACTTTTTTGCAGTAGAAATTATCACAATTGTGGTGACATTCACTCATGTAGACATTAAAGGCCACTTGCTCCAATGTACCCAATACTGCAATTGTGATAATTTCTACTGCAAAAAAGTGCTGTTCCTATATTTACTGCTCACATAGTAAATTTTACAGCTTTTTTTTTTTGGGTCTATAGTATTTACCGAAGTCAACACAATCTTCGAAAATGTGTTTAATTTTTAGATCCTAAGCATACATGTATCTCTCAAAAGTTAATTGATTCCAACTCCATAGTTACACCTTGATTAAAAAATTGGTATATACCTAGTAATGCCGGGTACCCTAGATCGTTATATTCAAATGTAATCGGGGGTAGGTTTTCCGTTACACCACCGGCTGCACATTTTCATTTTCGTTATTACTGTCGACTTGTTTAATAATCGTTGAGAGAATATTGAGCGAGAAGAATAGACGATAAAAAAAAAAAAAAAAAAAAAAAAAAATTAAAAATAAAAGAAAAAGGAAAAGAAAGGAAAAAAACAAGAAACAAAAAATGATTCAATTAGTTTGCAAGGAAGTGTTTCTACATGCGGTCAATAAATTAATTAACTTGCGGAGGTGTTGCAGCGTCCTTGATGATTTATTGGTTTAAAAAAGTTTTTAATTATCAAGGATACGCCGCGCGAAGGATAAGGGCAATGGGGAGTTTTGAAAGTGAATCGATTCAAACTGTGGTGATCCTAATCGAAGATGGATTGTGAATTGGAGCGTATCATTTTGCGCAGAGTAAATCATATAATATCAAATGAAATTACTACGAGCTCTGATCATTTATTCAATATATCGTTGCACTATCCAAATGCAGCGACGCGTAGGTATATATATGCAGTTGATTATCGCTAAATATTAACTGCGTAAACCAGGTTAACGTATTCGCTCTATTACTAATTAACGTTGCTTATCAAATTTTAAATGTATACCTAGTCCTATGCGTCGACGCCAAACTAATACGATATTAGAATTCTGCACTGCGTAGCTCTCTGGCTCTTTATGTTATCATATTATAATATTTCTCTCGTATGTATAATCGCAATATGAATAAGAAAAATCGAACGTTATGCATCGATACCGGGACAAGGACTTTCATATCACTATATGATGGCTTGTAAAAGAAACGGTTATGTAAAGCTTGCATAAAAGGAAGGCAAACTCTGACGTCATTTTTTTAACCGATATGATTACAAGCCTGTATTTTACACTCGTTTTTATCCAAGGACAGTATAATTTAGAACAACAATTATGCACATTGCACATCTTATGTTATAAATATCTGAAAATTCGTTGATCTGATTGAATTTTTGACAAATTTTGTTCTTTTTATACGAGGGAGTTTAGTGCTTGAGGATATCTCGAAGTAGCGATACTTTAGGAGGATAATAAAAGGATGAAAAAAAAAAAAAAAAGGAAACTTACCTCCATCGTCTGCGAATGATGCAAGGATTTTATGGCGTTGATGGCGTACTGTTTACTGGCAAACGTCACGAAGGCACATCCTTTGCTCTGACCTGCAGTGTCTCTAAGGACGGTGCACTCCTCGATCGCGCCGTAAACGCCGAACATACTTCGTACATCGATTTCACCATACTTCTTTGACAGCATCCCCACGAACAACTTGCGTTCTGAAACGAGAACAAACGGAGATTTTTTCTTATCAAAACGTGTTTTTCAGCTTCAATTATTATTTGCAAAAATATATTTGATAAGGTGATACAGGTTTTATCAGTGAGTTTATAAAAATCAGGATACGTTTTATCGTAGCTGTAATTTGCGGGAGGTAACGTCCCGTGTTTTTGCAATAGCCGTACGCTCCGCGGGAGTCACTGTTATCTTGTCAAATATCGGAGAATTCCATGGGCGAAATAAACAACAGATAGAGAATTCGCAATAACAATATACGAAAGAAGGTTATCGATGAAATTATCAAGATCGTTTCTTAGAATTGTAGATCCAAAAGGTACTCGATCTAGGTATAAAGGCAGAGATTTTCTCAAACCAATTAAACACACGTAATTAAGCCGTGATACAACATGAAGCTTCTCGTTATTGTGATAATCTGCGCTTTTGCTGTCCAGGGTAAGCGGGTATAGAATAAAACCATCAAGTTTATTAATAATTTTGCAACATTTATATACAAGTTTAAATCTATGTCCTGGCGAACCAATTCTCATATTATTATACGACCGAAATATCGCAACGCTATAATCTTAGTCACTCAGCTCAGAGTTTAGACAACTAAATGACAGAAGTTAGGTGAATTACAGTGAATTAGAAAATGTTATTCAAAACGTGACAAGCTTGAGACTCAGTAATTATCACTCACAAATTGTAACAGACAGAAGGAGGCAATGGCAGTAGCGTAATTAGTTTTCGACAGAGTATTAAAAATCGATGTTATAAGCGATTAGAAAAACGAGCTGAAAGAAGCGAATGAATACTCCTTAAATATGAAAAACAGGAAAACTCGGTCTTGTATTTGTCACAAATCGCTCGTATAAATCCTAGGAATTAATTTTCTTCAGATTCCCTGGCTCAAGTCGACAGCAGCGAATTAACCGCGGCGTTTATTGCGGGCGGAAATACCGTGCCTGTTGCCACAATCGAAGGCCAATTGACAGAAAATATCCGTGAGATTATCCTGAATGAGACTGCGCTGTACATAAACCAGATCGTTAATGACTTGGCGAGACAGATCGATGTCCAAAGTCATGTGGAAGTTGCGACGCTTGAACTAGCCCTGGAAACATTCAGCTATCAAGTTGAACAACTGCCTGTTGATGCTACTGCTGATTCCTTGGATATAGCTCTTCGGTCTTTGAATCTAAAAATTGTTCAAGCGTTTAACCTGATCCCAACAACACTTGGAGGCAATGCAGTTACCAAGCCAAAGAAATTGTCCAACAAAAAAGACAAGGATAAGCCATCCTCAGGGTAAGCATAAAAAATTCAGTTATTGTCAATGTTCCCAATTTTTCGGAAGATAAGATGCTGTATGTGTAATTTTGTTCTACCTCTCGTTTTTTGCAGAGAACCAAAGCCACCGAAAGTTAATACTCTGTCTGAGCTTATGAACAATTTGGGACAAGTTTTGGAGAAAGATTTGTCGACGCTGTACAAGTTTCAGAAGAAATTTTTAAGCGCGGGTTTCGATGGAGTTGATGGTGCCTACGTGGGCGTTCAGGAAGAATTGCGTACGTCGGTTATTAATGATCAAATTATTCCTGTTCTTCAATTAATTATTCGCGACGTTCAGGCTAAGGCAGATATCGTACAAGCTCATGTTAATGTTGTGACTTGGAACAAGTTCGTGGCTTTAAACGATCAGCTAGGAACCGTAATGGCGACAGCTGGAATAACCGAAGCAACTGAAATAAATGAAACAACTGAGACGACTGAAGCGAATGAAGTAACTGAAGAAACTAAAACAACCGAAAGTGAAATAAATGGAACAAACGAAACAACTGAGGTACCTGAAACAACCGAAAGTGAAGTAAATGGAATAAACGAAACAACTGAGGTAGCTGAAATAACCGAAAGCGATGAATAATTTAAGGGGAGACATTTTTTCAGTGTATCTATGTTATCGAATGTAAGGAATTAAGAATAAACAATCAAGTGACGAATTTTCGAGTGATACCTTTTCTCTCAGATAGTGGAATGATGTCGTATACCATAAAGTAAGTGCGATATATTTCAGACTTTGGCAAGGATATGATTTATTTAAAGTAGGAATAGAAAATAGAGAATATAACCCGAAGTAGGATATTTTTCTTATGAATATATAGAAGGATCTGAGATAGACTCGATAAAAAATTTAGCTAACGTAAGAGGTCAATGTTTATTTAGGATCAGCAAAATAGAGAGAAAGAAAGAAGAAGAAAAATGGATCAGGGAAAGTACCACTACCTAAATCCGCTTATTTAAGATCAACAGAGCTAAAAGGTGAAAAAAAATTGAATCATTTCGGACTAGGTATAGGTCGAAGAGAAACATGATACGAAAAATATATTTCGGTATAAGTAAATGAAAAGCTGGCCAAGAATATCCAAATAAATACTCCCAAAGGATTAATTCAAACCCTGCAGGACCTCCTCCCGCAATTTATATCCACATCAGCAAAATTTTAATTTCAGTTTGATTACTTTTTCGTAGGTACTTTTTTTATGAGACTGTAGTATCAAACGAAGGCGAAATGATGACTGTAAAATGTTTGATAAGGATTGCTTCAGCGGTGTATAACTAACTGATGAAATTATTGATACTTTTACGCGATATGTATTTTCCGTATATAAATTATACGGCAAAACTGGCGAACGGTTTGCTCGTTGAGTATAAGTGAGTAAAAGATGAAGAAAGAGAAATAAATGAATGAGTGTTTGTTCAGAAGCCCTGATCGCGATCGTCTGGTAAAGCTATTGGTTTGATTAATTTTCTACCCTCGATAGAAGCCCCAGGTTGCGAATTGTTCGACCTAACCAGTCGGCGCGGTTAGTTCAATCTCCGAAAGAAGTTGCGACCCAAAGGCAGAAAATTAGACGAAATAACGCAAAGAAAAAGAGAACGAATAGAGAAATAGAAAAATAGAAGTAGGGAATATCAACAGAAGAGCTGGAAAATGAAACTCTTCACTTTCTGTCGTGTATAAAAAGGCACGTGCTTAAAGTCTGGGAGAAAATAGCAACAATCTTCATACTAATGGTTACGGAAGAGAAGAAAACGAAAGTATCTTTCCCGGTCTGCAGTGCATGTCTTTGTATGAAATCTCAGATTTTTATAACCGATTAAAGCATTTCCTGCAGTTGGCACTGATTCCGTGAACCCTAGAGCCTGCTGAGCATAAAATGGCAATGGGTAAAAAATGACGTAAGAGAAAAATTCAGACTCTCACTTATCTACGGAATTTTGATTAAGGTCTGAAAAAAGGAAAGAGCGTATGGTTGAATCGTTTTACCAAGTTTGAATGGAATTTTCACTCAGCTGATAAAGTGAAGGAGTCGATCTGAACGATAGACTACGTCAAGTGTATAGATATACCGCAGGGTTGGAAAGACGGACGAAGAGGAAGAATAGAACCACTGAATGTACTCTTCTTGTTCAAACACTGTGTGGAATCAAGGTAAAAAGGCACCACTTCTTGCACCGATTTTAAATTAGTTTCAAAGAATCAGAGATGCTGATTCAACTGGCTTTTCACTCCGTAGTTCAAATTGATCAATACTGTTCTCAGCGGTTATGTATTATACAAACATAGGTATGTATTCATCTAAAACCGTGAACTAGAACAGCATGCTGCACATTCATACCCAACAAAACGTATAAATATCTACAAGCTTCATCTGCGATCCCGAGCCCATTGCAAACCGTTTCGAACCAATCGAACAAGCAACCCAAACCAAAACCAATGTGCGTTGCGGTCCGCTCCCTCGCCTGCGGCGCGTGTATAAGCACTCATTAGGGAAACGAGACGTGGAGGAAATATATCGCGGATACACGATGGGTAGAGGTAGCTAAAGGTTCATCAGTGAATTCATCCAAGCACCCTGTTCACGTTTAATGCTGCACTTGTTCCGCATCCTGGTGTTGCATCGACAGGGGAACAGCGGAGCATTTCATCATACCTATTCCTGATGCAGATTTTCCTGTTTGGTATATCCTTGCTGATGGTTCCTAATTATCCCCACATGCTGAACATATCATACACATCAGCCGGGAGAGTATAGCATTGTTATAATCATGTCGTTGAAACATAATCCACTTAAAATTTGGCAGAACTCAGCGCAGCACTGAAGGGTAGCAGCAGTGTACCAGGAATCTGGGTTCATAAATCACTCAAGAAAATTGTTGGCCTAATTTCCTTTTCCCTGACCTCAAAAAGTCGTAAAAAATAAGTGAATCATGGAATAAAATCGTGTAACAAGGGGAACGAAATTCGCCTAAATGTTTTTTTCCATTTTGTGGCAAGTGCGGTTCGAGTCAATGACCGGGAACTGCATCTGGTCTAAGGTCTGGGGATAAGTTACCCCACAGTATCGCCTTACTGGGTTCCATTTGTCCCAGTTGAAGCCATTTTCTTATAGACTTGGGTCTGGTATTGTCTTGCGAATATAATATCACCAATGGTGAAACACGAGTTTTAGTATATCGAAGAGAAGAACTGAAATACCGAAGTATATACTATGTCGCCCTGAAGCCGGGTAGGAGTGGCTAGAGCCAGCCGACCCTGTGTTGTTCGAGTGTCAGCACTAATGGCCCGTTGTTTGTACTATAAACTTTTTTTTCTCTTATATCTCTCCTAGCCGTCGACGTTGTCAAGAGAAAGAATTTCTCGTCCGAATGTGGCACGTGTCTATACTATATCGCTTGACATATGTGAAATGAAAACTTGAAATTACCGAAGATGAAAAGACATTTCCTTGACTAATTCCAATATGTGTCAAAGATGCAGACGAATAGTCTCAGAGGGTTGGCTAACTGGTAATGAATCAACGCAATGTCCACGTATACCATAAGTCCCATATTCTTTCCACGTCTGACTTTTGGCTTTTGACCTATGACTCCTGACTCGACACGTACGGATCTTTAATTTATTATATGTTAAGTGTTGGAAGTAATAGATCGTCTTACGTTTGGCTTCAGGGTAGTTTGTGCATATTTTAAGCTCCTTTACTGTTTTACTTCATCCAGAAAGCGGCACTATACGCCCATGATGAGGAAAGCTAACTTTGCTAATGTAATTTCTGACGGCACAATATTAAGCTAGTAAATTCTACCCGCATTAACTGCGAGCTATGGATATATCTGGGGTATTGTACCTACGCGGTTCGTATACCTATATACTACTATAGATATACAAGCAATACACTTCAGCAGTGTACACGTACACGTACACGTACATGTACAATTTACCCTGTGCACACTCATCCAGCAAAACATATTTTACCGCGCATAGCTGCGCTTATATAGGTACCTTCGATTATTTCATCTACCAAATTGCGTAGCCTTTGTAGGTCGGGATAGGTTTTAGTTTACAAAATAATTAGTACGGAGTGTGTGTACCGCAATGGCGTAACATCGTGGGAGTTTGGAATAACCTAACTCCTAACTCCTAACTCAACCTTACAACCTTACCTAGACCCCATGGACTAGTAGGTAGGTAAGTAGCAATATATAAGTGAAGACAACGGCTGCAGATTACGCCCAAAGTTCTGCGTCTTGGATCTAGCATGGTTATGTTATACCTGTAGGCATGTTTTGGAGCGAGTGGTACGTAGTATAGCAGCGAATTAACATTTTTCTTAGCGTTAATTGGAAGTAGGTACTGGCCAGTCGAAGGGATACACCGGAATTAGTTTCATTTGAATAAAAAAATGAAAAAAAAAGGTGATGAGCGCAACGGTGGTTATACATTCATACGTAGTACATACACACTACGCCAATTCTAATCAGATGAAGATTCTCAAACACATAAAAGTGTATAATCAAGCCGGAATGATCAGATGGGTAAGCTTAATAATCACAACAGAATTGACGGTATTAATTAAGGAATCGTATGAATTAATAGCGTCGAGAAAGTATTTTTACTTTTAAAAGAGAAGAAAGCAATAGATACTTTATAATGTATCCACGTTTTCGAGCCAAAGTTATGGCGTATTTGAATGTGACACATAAAATCATGCATTAAGGCAAATGACTGATCCGATCACATGAGAAAACTCTGCAGATAAATAGCAATGGCCTCTTCCTCTCATTCGTGCGTAGGTTTTTCTACGGCGTTTGCCGATGCCTTATAGTATATCTACCTAAGTACGAAATCCTCTTGGAAGTTGGAGAGAAAGCTAGAGTCACGGATAGGTACGTGAGCGGTGAAACACATCAATTGTGCAATAGCTCGCAGCACGCCATTCAGAGACCTTATTTCGAAAGCATAGGATTGGAAATCTAATTTTATTTTTTTGAAGGTAAATGATTTCTGTTCAAAGACTCGTTCGGTTAATCTGCATAACTTGAATCAATATCCTCATGATCATGACCAAGGTGTCAAGCCCGAAATGCGGAGGCATTAGCGAATTAGTGCACGTAATTGATGGTCAGCCATTTTGAGGTGATCTTTAGCTTAAAGGAGGGGGCCTTATAACTTTTGCGTCTCAGCGAGAATAAGAAGTTGGAGAAATATTACCACATATGTGTCCATATATATATATATATGTGGATGACGAACCAGGTGGTAGCACATCTTCGCAAACAGTACATAACGTATAAATATCTTAAGCAATGGGCACACCTGTAAGAATCTGTTGGAACAACGGAGTTTGTAATGAGACAGACAAGCCGATTCCTCGAAAGGACGCGCCGAGTCTTTTATCTGACGTCACATCCTGCGGAGATCGCGACCCCCATACTAATGACGAGGTGTTCACGGTGTCCATTGTCATTGTCATTCGCATACCTGCTTTACGAAAGAAGTAGGTAATGGCACTTCTGAAAGATTAGTTTCTGCACAAGATTAGATATTATCATAAACCCCGTAGCTATATAGATTTTGGAATAAAGTCAAGTCAAGTGAAGTATAACAAATTCTTGGACTACTCGTCAGTTATTGCATGTTCCGTTATGGAACCGAGTTTTTATGACGTAGTAGTTTACCTGGTCAAAATAAAATCGTACAGTTTTAAAAACGAGGCGAACGCAGAAACTGAGGAACTTCAGCGTAGAGTAGAGACCCTGAAGAAACACTAGACGCATTTGTATGGAGCACGAAGCGTCAGGTTCCTTCCGGTTGGTCCCAGAGGCCTATGCAAGTCTCGGTGAACGTTGCTTGGATCACTAACGTCTCGAATTCTTACGGAACATATTTCCTTTGGTAGATGTATATAATGGTAACGTGGAATATTACCCACAATCTACATCAATCGAACTAGTTTATCATGACAGGTTTTACGACTTTGCTAACCGTATCGAATTAGGTGTATGAGCAAACATTTCCATTTACTTTTCCCGCACCATAATCACACCTATAGGTATCCACACATTTATGAATAAAATGGCAACCGATATAGGAGAAAATCATCGCTTAATATAGTATATCATCATTGGAGGAATAAGGATTCCCTCGCAGAAAAGACATCCCAAATGATTCGAATACTCGAATAAAGCCTGGGGGCTGATAAGTAGTACTGACAGAATGGATGCCGAAGAACGTTATCTTGCACATTGAATGTTTATTTGATCTCGAATCCATGACTGCAGTACGTATTTGTAAAATTAAGAAAAGAACATTACAGGTTGACGCAGTGTATACAAGGAGTAATAGTAAGTTAGCTTCCTTTTGGACGGTACCTATCGAGCTGTATTTATAGTAGATGCTTAATCGATTTATCGGCTGCGGAGGTATTAGCCACTAATCTACTCGGTTTCATTATCGAAGATAGCGTGCTTTGTCGGAATTGTTATTTATGAACATGATCCTTGGAACAAACGTGTAAAGGCCGAAATACTCGAGAGGATTGATCGGGTTAATCTTGAATTTGGTAAACCTGGTATTACAAATTCACTGATGGGTGATACCCAGTGATAAACTCTCGACTCTTATCATTTGATAGCCAAAATTTTTAGCCACGTTGAATAAAAAAATTTTCGAAACCAACACCTATTATACTTATACGATGAGAATGAGCGATCCGTTATCGACTTGGCTGCATTCAAAGAAGCCAATAAACAAGCGACTAATAATAGTCTAGAATAATTAAGTTCGTGCCCCATTATAAGTTAGTTATCATAGTTTTCAAATATATGGAACTTTCTACCCGCGCAAAGTTTGTTACATAACTTTTTTAGGGCGCTAAGTGATTCTCCCCCTTTTTTTTTTCGTTAACTTTTATGCAAATGAATATCACATTCTTTTATAAAGTTAATTTCATCATATTCACAGGATCTACAGGATCTACAGGTATTAATTTCAATATTAATTTCGAATCTCTAACCAGAATACCTATACATGCATAACATGGTTAATTATAATAGTCGACGATCCATTGAGAATAGAGACGCGTCAGTATGCTGTCAAGCAAATTTCATCGTAGACAATCGCACTTTGATAAAGCAGCGATGGGGTTCTTGTGCCTTGCCTCGTGGTATTAGGTGTTCTATTTCGTCGACCGATTTCCACACGCTAATTACTGTACTGCCACAGCTATAGGTATGTTGGTGTAAGTACATATCTGCTACTGGCTGCTCATCCAATATACGATTAGCTATCTCTATGTACAATGTAAATACCTATAACGTATAATTTAGTATATGGTTAGCATTTGCTCAGTACTCAACTTTTGTACCAATCACGTGATTATTCATTACCTACACTTGTCACTGACTGACGATCTAATGTCAATCTATAATACAATCAAACCGGGCCTCAAGGTAAGTCTGATAAAACGTTCCATTTCGAAGTTATTAAATCAATATAAAATACGAGAATGAATCTTCGAGGCTTGCATCCAAAATTCTAAATGAAAACGAAATAGAATAAATTTTTGTCGAAGAATTAAATTTCTTGTTATCATCTACCTACTAGTCGTAAATGGCCACGTACATGAGCTAGCGTGAGTTATGGTTACGACAGGTAAGTCACTTCTGCTGCCCCTCTCTCCATGTGCATGTGCACATTGCATGCACACGTTTTTCCTGTTTTTCTTTAATATCTATGTATTTTTTATCACGCACCTATATAATAGGCAAGTCACATAATGGCCTGAGGACGATCGTGCTTGTATATAGTATAGAAGCGAGGAACGGTATACTTGCCACGTTATTTCTAACGGTGCAGGTACCAAAATTAAATGAATTTTGAAATCGGATTCTTGAACATTCATTTTTTCATCAAAGTTACGAATGTAGCAAAGGGAACTGACCACGATTCTTGCTCTGTCTTGGTGACAATTAACAGGACGTGACGCTACAACCTGAGGTTATAGATCAAGGCACAGGCCACGTTAACACGACTAGTACTGTCAATTATAATAAACCCCCTTCAAATTGTAGTATAGTTCGAGTCTTCGCGCATGACTATTAGTTTTTTTTTTTTTTTTTTTAAGTATAATCTAGGTATTATTTATCTCATCATTTCATTTTATTTACAGGTATTGTATATGCATATCTATACTTGTACTGTACCTACGACTACAGTCGAGGCCACGTTAACGCGACATATCGCATAATGAGACGATTACGAAAGAACTGTGCAGTTTTTTAAAAGTGCATCATACAATTTCATATCTGCAATAATAATTCCTTCAACTTTTTCGAATGGATTACCTATATTAATTCATCCAACGTCTCTGTCACTGAGTGTAAGATGAATATTTTCATGAATATCTGTGTGTAATATAATTATACGTGAGGATAAGTTTCAGCGATTGAATTTTTTCTAACAACAGATGAAAACGAAATTTATTAAGAATCATGATACGTACATCAGATGTCAGTTGTAACTATATGAGAAAATTAGATCAACCCTTCACTCATCGCGATGAGGGGCTTCTAAGCAAACAGTAACCTTATAGGGTTTGCCAACCCCCTCGTGGTATTCAGTAGGAATTCATCTTGTATTTACATTACCTGAGGGTTAGAGTACGCGAGAATTCACTCAGCGATTACATACCCCGCTAATTTCTTAATTACCAATTACCACGTTAAAGGACCACCGAGGAAATAGCGTCGCACCTGCAACAGTTTTCTTGTTTATCTTACTTGACTGTAATTTCTATCTTATAAATCTTTAAATCTTTAGTTTAATATGCATGCTCGGTAGATGACGTGAGTTTGAAGGTAAATTTTTATTTCAAACACCTAGTTGCATAACGGTTTTTATTCTAGAGCTTCAAACGTCTGGCATGAATCGTCGATATAATGCCAGCGCACGAAGAGCCTAGGTATTTTTATGCACTGTACTATTTAGGACAGCTGATTCGTACAGTCTTGGTGGGCGGTATCGACCTTGAATATCACTCGGAGAATTCAAATTGAACAAAGTAGTCGGTAGGGATTTGAAAGTTAAAATTTTCGAAGGATGAATTCCTGCCTTCCTGCCTGCAGCTGTTCACACAACTCTCGAAATACACATATACATATCGCTTTTGCTGGACATGTCGTAATTTCAAATTTAGCTTTCGGTAATTGGCAGAATCGTCATGCCAAAAATTTAAAGAAAAACTCAGTGTGCAGACTGGTGTATTAACTAGAAATTGTACACAGTTTTTTAGATTCGACAATTTTGAGAAAAGTTGTACAAACAGTCTTATCGAAATTGTATAAAAATGTACCTAAGTAATTCCTCGCATGCGAATTACATTACGTACTGCACTTGGGTATATAAAATGAGAAACAGATGCAGGCCACCAAGTCGAGACTCATTGTTTTTTTAGCTTGAAATTTACAAGTACCAAGGTATTTTTTTTTTTTTTATCGGACTGAACTGTAGACAGTAAATAAGAATAATAAAATTGTGGTTTTCACGTAATATATATATACATGTATGGTATAAAATAACCGTGGCAGAAATAAAATTCCGGCGAAATTTGCGGACAAAACTGCGAGGAATAAAATATGTATACCGAATACCGAAAATACTGTCGGGAAACGTCATCGAAGGACGAACCAAGTGATAAACAAGTTTATGTAAGCGTAAAGCTATACATATTACATACATACGGCGAAGTTAGGTGTTGACTCAAAAAATAAACGAATTCTTATTTCTTGAATCAATCGTAATTATTCTGAGTGAAAAATCAGGTATATAATGCATGTATCAAGAGATATGTTAGCGGAACAGTGAAAGGGGTCTCAAATCTGTAAAAAAATGATCCCCAAAAAAATATGAACCTAGTGTGAGTGATTTTTTTTTTTTTTGGGTATATAATCTAGTAATAATTTATAAATACATATCCGAATGAGTAAAGTTAATGCAAACGCGACGATAACTCATCGATGATCGAGTGTCGGGCGATGCGAGTGTCAGGTTGACGCGTCAATATATAAATAGCCAAAGATTGAGAGCATTGTTCCATCCAACTTCGTCTGACAAGCGCTTAGCTAATTTTAATTTAAAGACCGATCTAGAATTTATACGAGAAGACTGTGAAGCAGGTAAAAGAAAAAAAAAATAAAAAAATAACAATTTATGGAGTGATATAGATCGCTTTCGTAGAATCTATAAATTGACAGCTATAATGGTTTATTATACGGTGTATTTATCGCTCTGAGTAAGATTTATCGTAAATAAATTTTTGATCTTAATCGAAAAGGCTAAATGTTCCGTTGTGTTAAATTTTAATGAAAATATAAGGGAGCTAGTTGATCCAGTAATTCCAGTGGTTGCAACTGTTCAGGTTCAGGCTGGACGAAAGCCACAGAACTGGCGAGCCGAGCCAAAGAGGCAAGACTTGGTTCGTACCGCGTAACAAACTACTACTAGGTTCTAGTTGCCATCTATTAATAGTCACCACGAGACGAAATACGGAGATATTCTACTCGTGAAAGATCCACCGTTCACTGACGGCTTGTGCCCATGGATCAAAAGCACGTAGCAACGCCCTCGAGAGAGATTCTAAGCTTTGAGCTAGTTTCCTGGCTCGGCATAATTCAAAGTTGTGACAAAATTTTCGTTAGAAATAGATATAAAAACAAAGTCGCGTTTGGATATTCGCACGATGAACATTTGGTTCGGTATGTAGGTATACTAATTGTTGAATTGGTCGGTTTCGCGAGTAGTTCGAATCTATTGCTAAAACCACTTTGGTTATACATTTAAAAATTCAGAAACTTAGAGAGTGGGTTTTGACGTGTGTTGTCATAAGTCTCAAAGCTCCTCAAATTTCTAGGGAAAATATTAATAATTAATGACTCTTGTATCCCGCACTCACTTAAACAGACGCATAGAGATATAATGTACCGTAATACCTATGTGTTTCGTGATCTGTATTAAAGACGAATTATTCGACTGCAAAAACAGTTGTCAAAGGCGATAAATTACGGTGAAGTACTCAGGCTATTGGCGACCATCCCAATTCCTATAGCAAATAATAATATCGTTTCGTATTTCCTACGGATGCGAAATACAGAAATTATCATGTACTATGTACAACCATAGGACCAGGGCCGGCGACTTTTGTGTGAAAGGTGTGGAGATGTCCACACTCGAAATTCTCCCGACTAATTGTAAAATTGAATTTTTCCAGTACGGAGAATATAAATTTTCTTTTGATCCCAAAAAAATTTGTGATTGCCCCCAAACACATCGATGAATTCATATCTAAAAACCCTGTTAGAGGTTCAACGTTCGCAACGAATAGATAAAAAACGAAAAAAAATTATTTCACTCATCCCCCCCCCCGTGCTCCAATTCCACACTCGAAATTATCAGAAGTCGCCGGCGCTGCATAGGACCGTATATGCGCCCAACTTAAGAAATTCCAAATTACGTTAAAATATATGTAGAACGAAAATGTGAATGTCTTAGCGAACGTTTGTCGAAGTTGCGGAAAAGCACAGCTTTGAATAATGTTTATGAAACCGTTGTGCAGGGCATTAACGTATCACACAAGTGTTTTACGAGCCTGGATATAGGCGAACAACATAAATATTAGTAGGTACGAATTTGGATCGTCCGAGGTTACTTCGCGCGTTAATTTTGACCTGCCTCTATTCTTCATTGGATAAGAAATGAGCGGGTGAAAAAATAGACGGATTATAACATACTTTAGATGTAGTAGGGGAGACCGGGTATGGTTGTCACATTTTTTTTCTTTTGCATTTTTAATACCCATGTTTTCAGTTTAGCAGTGACATGTATGTATCAATGGATAGTGTATTTATTCAAGCTTAAAAAGAAATAAAGACTTTTTCTCTAACATTATATATCGAGGATATATTACAATTTTTGTGAAAAAAGAAAAGTGTGACTTTTAACCCCGTGTCAGGGATGGTTGTCACATTGTCTGGGGTAGGTAGTCACATGGTAAATCAAGGGGGGAATATAAAAAGAAACGCTTAATAAAATAAAATAAATATTTTTGTGGAAAACAAAATGGTGTACGTAGCTAATTTTACACAAGAAAAAAAAATTAAATTAAAAATTAAAAATTAAAAAAATTAAAATATAAAAAAAAAAAAAAAACGTTCATGTAGCAAAAACCCAAAAAGTCAATAAAAAAAGACAGCAGACGTGTATGGTGTTGGTCGTCACATGTGATTACCAGCCCCCGTCAACCTGAGACAACCTGCCCCAATACACATTTTAGAACATGACCTTCCAAAAAGAATTCAATTTAATGTATATTCAAAAAAACCATATAATGATATCATGAAACACACATTTAACGTTATAAATACACGAAAAGTTATATTAATATACAAAATTTAATTATACTTAGGAGACTCGACACAGATACATAAAAAATTACTTTCACTGTGTGAAAAAATCAAACGCACATATCTGCGTCACGGAATTTCGGAGCGGACTAAAATGAAGTAAGGAGGGTGGTGTTGCTCTTGTGATCCTCCGATGCCGATAGATAAATTTATTCGTTCGTTCAGTTCTGTGTTATGACCGCTGTGACAACCAACCCGTGAGACAACCATATCCGGTCTCCCCTACATACCTAGAATTCGATTTACTTCAACTAGCAATTACTCAGCACCGATCCAGGCTTGATTATAGATCGGTTATTATTGTAACGCTTTTTGGAACTGATCCAAATTCGGTACGTAACAATTATGCGTGGGTAAAGATGTTCTAATCGTTAGTGTATTGCGAGGGATGAAACCGTGGAATAATAAAGGTATAGAATTATACACGTAATTATTTTACAACTTAACTGATGAATAATCAGGGACGAATAAAAATCTTCGGAAACACAGTGAGTCAGTAATTTTTTCTGTTTTTTTTTTCACATAACGTGAATTTTTGAGTTAACTTAATATCGATTTCAAAGCTTTTTAAGATATTAGAAAGTAATTTGTTGAGATTTTGAAATATTCTTGAAAAAATATAGAAGAAAAAAAAAAAAAAGAAAAAATTCTCTTCTTTGAATTATTCAAACGATTAACGATTCCAGATTTCGGCGAGGATGGTGAAAGGCGATTGTCTTTTATGAGGATTTAGGGGATTTGGAAAAAAGGAACCGATTCAATCGTGCGTTAATGTTTCGCGAAGGTAGGTATAGGTATATATAGGTATAGGTATATTATAGATGTAAGTCCGCGGGAAGGCGACACCGCTGATCGATCTACCGTGAAATTTCATTGAAAACTACCTACCGCTACTATACTCGAACGGTTCTTCCATTGATAAATTAAATACTGAACGAACCAGACCGAGAGATCAGTGGATTTAAAATGGGCGTGGTTAAGCGGATGAGATTACGTCATCGGATTTATTAACCACGTGCTATGTGGTTTTCGACTGATATTTCGCTGACTCGTTGGAATTTTCATGGCATACTAGACTGCGGCTCTTGATTATTAAAAAAAATAATTATACAGTATTTTTCCGGAAGTAATAAAAATTTATTAAAAACTATAAACTATATAAACGCTACGCAGTCACTCAATGCGTATTGGTATTAATTCTACTTCACCAGATCGTTCGATCAAACTTATATAATTTATAGTATCAAACCTAAACTATGATATGTTCAAACAGATGTTACCACCGAATTAGTTCACTTGCTATATTATTTTTAAACTTATGATGAATAATAATGATTTCGTCACGATTTTAACAGCTGCTTATGTGTCCCACATATGTTGGAATCCAATTTGAAAGTCAAGAACAGAAGAGGCGGAATGAAAGTTCAAAATATGATTTTCAAGGTTCCGATCAGTCTATCGGGAAACCTAATAACGTTCAATTTAAATAAATTTTCAGAATATGAAATCTACGACTAAACTATTTCAAACTATCGAAACTTTGTTACCATCGTAATAGCCACACTAAACTTTTATAGCACAGCCTTCGATCAATTGATTGTATTAGTCGGAGGAGATAAAAACTACAAACATTTCGATAAAAGTAGTCATAAAAAAAAAAAAATTTCAGGTCCACGAAATCTTGAGAAAAAGGGATTATAGTAGGTATTGGTAAAAAGACTTATAATCGATTTTTCCAGGTTTTTGAAAGTCCAAAATTTTTTTTTTCATCTGTCGTATATTTTGCTGAAGATCTTTAGATCTCTTTGCATGGAAATTGAAGAAAATGAACAATTTCAATGTTCTTTATAGATCGTCAATTTTCAATTCGTCCTAGGAATTGAATATTTTTTGTTGAAATTCCTGAGAAACAAGTAAAAATAAGTGAAATCATGCATTTTTGTTATGCAGCTTCTAAATTCCGTCACTTCACTCACCTGGAAACTTAACCACACGTCATACTTTCTTAAATAAAAATTTGAAAAATTCTAGCAAACATATAAGTGCGAATATTCTCTGTTTAAATACGCGAAGACAGACATACATATATAATGTATTATATACGCGTTCTGTTTTCACGGTTGAACACTCGGAGGCCAATGACCACGCGGCAGAGGGGACTGGGTCAAATGCAAACAAGGTAAGGGGGAGTCCCGTACGTCTGATATATCGGCGTCGCGACGTTTCCGATCTCGTTGTAGTACATGCATATAGTTGACCCTAGAATCTGCCCCCTTTTTCAGGAAAAGTCGTGAAAATGAAAGCCAGATATTATCCTGAAGAATTTAGGAAAGCGTCGCGACGTAAAGCGAGTTGCAGAATTATGAAGTGAGCGAATAGACTTTGGTTTGATCGTCAGCAGGCGAGGTCCTTGACCACGCGAGAGTAAGCCGTCGTACTCTGATGCCCATTTGGTACACCCAGGCCTTTGTACCTCCAACCGTCTCGACGAAAGTATACGAAACACGATTCTTCGATATTAAGTAACACCTCAAACGAGTCAATGGACTTGATCCACTGACATACCTACTACTGGTCTAATATTGCCTGCCATGTGCACCGCGTGGTTTTATTCACTACTTGTATTTCGCCCCAGGGTACGAGGGAATGTTTTCCCTCAAGTCATTCAGAAATAATGGCCGAGTCGATCATAGTCCATCCTTTGATCTCGACGATGTGGTCCGTCTCAGAGAAGCTTATTTTGTTGCATAAAGCGTATACCCGAAAGTTCGACCGGACCCATGATATATATATTTTGGAGTAAATTTTAAATCTACACCGTTAGAAATAAAATGTTCGAGGAGGTCCACTATAATTTTTATGTTGATTTCAACACTTTTTTCAGTTGAAACAACAGAAAAATTCGTCCTTTAAGTGAAAATAATGTTGTTTTAACTAAAAAAAAGTGTTAAAATTTACATAAAAATGATAGTGGACCTCTTGGGACATTATTTTTTTCAAATTTTTCCAACAGTGTACTTTATTTCACTATCGTGAGAATCGTGCGATTCCGTTTTCGCGTGGAATTAGGAGTCAGGTGATTTCCGCTTTCGATGGGTGACTCTAAATTTTGACTCGAAAAAATGTAGAGATTAGGATATATACTATCCTTTCAATTTTACTGAATTCAATTTTCGCACACTTTACCCTAATTTGTAAATTGTTTAGTCGAAAAATCAATAGCAGTGCCGCTTGTGATTTTTTTGGTATTGGATAAAATCTAATTTCATAAAGTGAATTTTATTGATTATGAATGTTTCATAACTTTAAACTAAAAATTGGTAATCAATGGAATGGATATTTCTCGATTTCTATTATTGGAGAAAAAAAAAAAAAAAAAAAAAATGACCGTAAAGTATTTTTCTTTAGATGTATAAAGCACCGAGGGAAATATTTTAGAATTTATGTCTGAACATAACGGCGTGCGCATACCTAGTTCACTGCATAGATACCCTGGGATCTTTCATCGCGGCGTTTATCGTTGCGGGCGTCGCGACGCCCGCGCTATAGCGTGGCACGCGACCTACGTAATTGACTAACTTTACGGAAAGACCGCGCTATGTAATTCGTAAGCTTGCGTTTCACACTCTGATGTGAGTCAGAATAAAGATCGGCGACCAAGCCTGTGCTATAACGAGGGCAAAAATATTTATCCAACAATCTCGCTAAATTTATCGTCGCATGTATACCGCTATATATAATATAAAGATTATATTTATTCAAATTAATTTCTTTCAGCGCCAATTTTTTTCACCTTATCAAATATATTATTATAATAGTTCGAAAATAAATGAATAAATAAATAAAGAAAATGGTTTTTAGAAGTCACTGCATAATCTTTCTCTTTCATTAGTCAAAATTTGTCCAACAAGTCAAAGGTGTAAATAAAAATGGAAAATTGGAACACATTGGGAATAATTGTCATTCAAATCACCGGAAACCTTCGAAGAAATCTATTGACTCAGTTTCTTCATAGCTGAATCCTCGGATTTTTACAGAAATAATTAGAAATTATTTGAGATATATTGAGATGACTTTGTGTTGCGTGGATCGATTCCACCGAAGAAAAAGTGGTTGTCGCAGGGTACAGGTAGCACAGTTCATCAAAACTTTTTGAAATTTGGAAAGAACATTAAAAAATGATGTGATTTCGGAGCAAATCAATAATATATAGCGATAGGGTCAGTTTTCTATCGTTGTGAGTACCTAAACACTTTTTCTACTCAACATTGAGGAAGACATGGCTTGAAATAAAAAATGTTTGTATATAAGAAAATAAATTTCATCGAATCGATTATCGGTTTGCCCGAAAATTAGATCAATATGTAGAATATTTCCTTCAAATTTTGAAGAAGTTTAGATGAACGATGCGAATTTTTCTTCGATGCGCAATAAATCTATGAAAATTTTAAAAATAATTATCAATTGTGTCTAAAAATAGTAGTAATTATCTGTGAAAACACCGATTCAATAGAATATATATTTACAGCATGGCTGTTGTTAAGAAAAAAAAAGAGAGAGAGAAAAAAAAAAAAAAAAAAAAAAAATGATTACATCGAGAATGTACGAGGTACAGTATAAGAGTCATTATTAGTTAGTTAATGTACCGAGTATAAAAGACTTGAAAGAATGATAATAATATACAGAATCGAGTGTTTTAATAAATTCTTCAGTTTCTATTCGTTTGACATAATGAAATTCCAGTGATGCATATACTATAGTACTACAGTCGCAGCCATATTTCTTCTTCTAATGACGTCATCAGAGTATTGTTCCTCGTTGACAATAGAATTGATGTGGTTACAGAAAGAGACCTCAAAGGAGGGTATATAGTACAATGCATATGAGTGAGGACAACAACAGCCAACTACCTCAGTTTGAATTGCAAAGTTCTTAAGAACTTTCACTGACAAAATTCATATTCATATATATATATATAATATACTCAAACTAGATAAATAGATATATTAGGGTGCCAAAAAAAAAAAAAAAAAATTCAAACGCACATCAACATTCCGGTAGAGCATCTCAAATAGAATATCTCAGCCAAATATGAGCTCTTAATATTGATATTTAGAACTGCCTAACTCAGTTTTCCCATTTTTGATTTGAATAACACGTTAAAAAAAAATCGAAAAATTTTCGAATTATTTTTTCTCCTAACCGGCTTGATTTAGAAACTATCTGAATACAGACTGTTATAGGAAATTTCACGCTCTACAAAAAAGTACTGAGATAAAATTTTCCTAACTGTCACCGATTAAGAGATATTCGCCTATAAACATTGAGTCATAGCGTCATAGAGTCATACGACTCTGGGAAAAACAATTTATTTTTCAACCGCGCATCAAAATTTCGGTAGAGCATCTCAAATAGAACATCTCAGCCAAATATGAGCTCTTAATATTGATATTTAGAACTGCCTATTTCAGTAACTAAAATTAGTAACTAAAATTAGTAACTAAAATTAGTAACTAAAATTAGTAACGAAATTAGGCAGTTCTAAATATCAATATTGAGAGCTCATATTTGGCTGAGATATTCTATTTGAGATGCTCTACCGGAATGTTGATGTGCGTTTGAATTTTTTTTTTTTTTTTGGCACACCCTAATATAATATATGTATACGCGTTATTTCTTTGAATCGCGTGTTTTACCTAAATTTTATTCATTTTATTATTATATCATAAATAATTATAATTCAGATCTGACGATAGAAGATCGCTTCTTATTTTCTATCTCAACGAATTTCACTCTATTGAGATGAATATCAACCTGTGACGAAAAGCAACTTTTTCGTTTTTTTTTTTTTTTTTTTTTTTTTTTTTTTTTTTTTTTTTCATATACACACATAATATACTTATATATTTTTTTTTTAAATTTAATAACTGAACTAAAATCAGTTCTACGACGCCTACGTTCGATCATATTAAACCGCGTTAGCATTATATTTCGTTGAATAAAAACAATTTTTTTTTTTTTTTTTCTTCTTTTATACATCATTTTTGAATACATTTAGAACCGGATGAATATCCCTGGATCATAAATCATAAATCTCACGCAAATATAGGGTATGTGTGTATACTATGTATAATGAATGAGTGTCGCCTTCTCGTAACTTGTGGAAAGTTGAGAAACGCCTGCATACTCACTACCGGTCCCAATGGTCTTGCTATGCAGTTTACTAGCCTCTCGGGATCTTGTCGCGGCTCCCCACATACGTATTTAATAAACGGGTAACTATTTTCAAGTTTCAAATATACCCCAGAATCCATAAACTGTATACTACAACCGAAGAGATAAAATTCCGAGTCGAGAGGCAGATCAGAAAACTGTTTGGAATTTCGCACCATAGAACTGTTAATAGACTCCACGCGGTTACTTTCAAACATTATTCTTTATATACCCTACTTCTTCTTCTTCTTCTTCTTCTTCTTCTTCATGCTTCGAATAAGGTATTTTACCGATTTAACGATATATCATTTTGAGAGAATTTTTTTATTGACAAAAGTTAAAAGAAAAAAAAAAAAATTTTACTACTTTTTCTTCAAAGTATATTGAAGATAGGTATATATAAGACTTTATTATAAAAGTGCGAGGAAACTGACTGCGAAGATAATTTAATCGAAAACCGATTAAAATGAAAAAAAAAAAAAAAAAAAAAAAAAAGATTATTACTGTCGTTGAAATTGACCATCTGTACCAATCGGATTATTAATAGGCGATAAGAAGCTATAAACGACGTCGTTCGAATCTGTAATGCAAAATGTTTGCTTTCGTTGATTGATTATTAGTTTATTTATCTCGAATAACAACCGAGAATGTTTATGCTTTTTCGCTTCTTCTTTTCTCACATAAATTGCGATAGGTCAGGGTTGATGATTTAACAGAATTCTGGCTTCGATTAAATCTGACAGTATTACTAGCTCGTTTTATTTTTTGTCAAGATATATATACCAATGAATTTATTTCGTCTGGGATATTGAATTGACGGAGATTTTTTATACAACGTATAAAGGCGTAATGATCTCCTAGTTTATTTTGCCAACTGATATTGCTTGTGTTTCGTATAATCTTCTTCTATTTTATTTTATTTTATTTTATTTTATTTTATTTTATTTTATTTTATTTTATTTTATTTTATTTTATTTCATTTTATGTTTTGAGTAAAAGCTGCAGCTACACAAACGTGTATAAATGTTTCCAAGTGCTTTATATAAGACAGCAATGCACGCGTGTCTGTATATAATAGCTCTCTCGTAACAATTGACACGAATTCTTTGTTTAATTAGACAATTAAGTCAGTTAAAACGTGGCTTTATTTGAATAAAGCTCGACCACCTACTGACAAATGCATTCGATATGACGTTCACGTTTGAACGAAATTAGAAACATCGCGTTTGAGTATCACGACGTCGATTTCTTCTCAAAAGTTACGTACTGCGCATGCGCTGCCGCTATGCAAAACACTATTAGGTATAGCCACTATCGCTGAGAGTAGAGAAATTCAGATTTATGTATTACATTATTGTCTATCTAGTTCTTCTGGACTAGATCATACACCTTTTTCTCTATTCCTTTCTATCACTGCATGGCTCGTGCAAAATTGTATCTAAAATCGTGCGAGAAGTCGCGTTTTACACACGTGCGAGTCACGTGTCAGGCGCGATGACGATGATAATTTTTTATTCTTTTATTTTTTCGCATTTTCATGTTTTTTTTTTTTTTTTCACTTCGGAATTAGATGTAAAGATATGTAAACGATCGGAAATACCAGTCAGCAAAATCATACAGTATAAGCTGCAAGATATACAAAATACATATAGTGATTTTTTTATTTTTTTTACATTATCTTCCTATTTTTTATGACGATTTTTAAAAAATTCGTTTCGATATATTGTTTCTCACGTTGTATATGAATAGACGGATTTATGAATGACATAGTAAACTATACTGTATATATATATATATATATATATATATATATATATAATATATATATATATATAACAGAGCGTTGTGGACCTTGACTTTAATGCAGAAATATAGAGAGAGAAAGGATTTATTCGATCGGATGAAATTTATTATAATATATATAGTTATACTCAGAAGAATATTACCGATCATTAAAAAACCAAGAAGTTTTATATAGCCGATGAAGTGAAATTTGATTTCATAGAATATTGGTGGTATTACCCGCAATAAATTTACACGCAGTTATATAAATACTTAGACGCGCGCGGTTTATTCAAATTATTTAATGAGAAATAGTACCTTGAAGCATTAACTGATGATCACGAATAAATATGAAACTGTTTGATTAATGCAACAAATCCTTTCTCTTCGTGAAGAAAGAAAAAAATAAAAATAAAAAAGAGCTTGTCTTCCCCCCCCCCCCCCCCCCCCCCAAATTGATAAATCATGTCATTCAATTTCCAGATAAGATTTCTTCAAACCAAAGTCGAATTAGTATCCTAAGTTACAAAGTGCGGATGCGGTAGAGTTAATTTTGAAATTTTAATCAACTGCAGTTTGATTGCAATCTATATAGTAACATAATATAATAGGACGTTCAGTAATATGTCTGCTAATAAATAATTACACTATATATATATATCTACGTCAAATTTTAATTATCCATTACCATTTGATGTAATCTATATCTGTGATTTATGGCCAAGATTTTAAATAGCTTCATCATTATCATTTCCACAAATTGTTCAAACTATAAAAGCAACAACTAGGCTTTGTTCTCTATACATACAGATTATCTGCCGCCACTCGAACAGGTGTGTATACGTATCAATAATTTTGAGCAATAAATATTACCGCAATATTCACTATGTCAGATGGATTCCCGTGATTTAAATAATTATAGTATTAATTAACGTATAGATAGAATTTTAATGGACTGTAATGGAAATTTTCTAGATTTTTTGAGATTCTATTCTCGTTAGTTTTATATAGGTTCAATTTGAATATATATGTAAGAAAATATGAACTCTTTTGTAAAAAAAAGACGGACACACTCTCGCCCATAAAGCTCTTTACACAATAATTCAATTTCGAAATGAACAGCTATGTGCTGTATAAAACGCGACTATTTAAAAGCCGTGACCTAACTGTCGAAAAATTTTGGTTGCTCAATTGATAAAGGTAAGCCATGAAGCACCTATAGGCATTTCACACTATTTGATCTACGTCGTCAAACGGTCTATGTATATAATTAAAATTGAAAGTTATTGTTATTCAAGGCGTCGTCGATGTATAGGTACCTACTATAATATAACACCTACTCATGCTTTTCCATAAAATTTGAAAATCTTACCGCGGGAAGTGATATTTTGAAAAATGAATTTACCTCCTGGGAATAGTTTCGATTTCGATCAACGAAGACCGGATGATCGAAAAATTTGAAAAATAAGAAAAATGAAAAAAAAAAAAAATGAAACAAAATTTGTAAAATATAATGTGAACATATTTTGTAGAATGAATCATGCGATTCGATGGAAAATCATGAGTACGGAGATATTGCAGAAGGAATATGAACACTGAGAAAAAAGTCTTGTTGAAACAACCAAAATTTGGTTATTATACGGTCAAAGTAATTTTTTTGTTGGGCCAACCAAAATTTTGTTGTGCCAACAAGAAATTTAGTAGTACCAACAAAAATTTTGGTTAACTGAACAAAAAATTTCTTTGACCGTATAATAACCAAATTTTGTTTGTGTCAACAAGACCTTTTTCTGAGTGAATTATTATATGTACTACCGATATCGCAATTTATGTGTCATATGAGGTTACTATTTACTTACGTGTAGATCGGGAATAAGGAAGAAATCGATTTTCTCGATTCAGACACTTACCTGAAACAGAAAAATAAAAAAAAAATTCGTTTAAATTCGTTTGAAAAATCGAGTAAATTGTTACGTAATAGAAGATCGTAAGAAGTTGTAATAAATTAGCACCAGTCTTTCTTGTTTTAATTCCAGTTTTTTTTTTTTTTTTTCGTTTTCTGCATTTCGATATTAAAAATGCAAAAAAAAAACAGGAATACACCTTCCCACATATACCAACCTACTTCATATATTTATATATATTATATATGTAGGTATAATGAAATCTATTATTGCTAAATACTCTGTTATGAGTTACGACACGCTCGGTGGACACAGCCTCGTTTTACCCACGTTATATGCAAGTTTACTGTATAATATTGTATATAATACCCATACCTACAATATCTACGTGCATGAATGTGCCCCTTTACAAACAGATGAATACACTCAAGTCTGTCTTTCTTCTTTACCCCATTATAATACTTCCTAACGGATTCCCGCGGGCTCCGCTTCACAGTTTCCCTAACATATTAAATACCATATCTAGTTTTAGGTTTGAATATACAGTCCCAATTCCTTCTCTTCGCAGGTTTAATTCCTTTTTTTATGCTTAAAAGTCATACTTTTATTCCCACATAATATAGTATAACAATATCTGCATTATATATGCACGGAGAGAAGAGAATAGTAATATTTACCATTCTACATAGTAACCAGACTCATTTTCTTATAGAATCATAAATGATACTATGTGAAATAGGAATCATTACCATGTTTCTGGTAACCATTACTATGCTGCATGGTAACTAAGCAGATGTTAACCTCAAAAATCTACGTTACCATGTGACATAGTAATGGTTACTATGTTTAGATTGTGAATATTACTATTCTTTTCTCTCCGTGTGGGCATAAAAGCGCATAAAAGAGAAAACTCACATATTACTGCAGATTTAAAAAATGAACCGATCATACTCAACAGTTTAGCTACTAGCATCGCGGAAAAACATTAGGTACACTAAACGTAATGGATTCTGATCCGGACGAGTTGGACAATTCTAGAAACAGCCAATCGGCGCTCTGGATTAAAAAAATCCAGAGCGCCGATTGGCTGTTTCTAGAATTGTCCAACTCGTCCGGATCAGAATCCATTACGTTTAGTGTACTTAACTCCTATTTTTTTTTTTTTTCGAAAGCGGATATATATGCGAGACTGTATTTTTACAGCTTTGGTATTTAGCGATAGTGATTATTTTTTTTCTATTTCTACACCTGTACCTTTTACGCGTATATATTGCGGTAGATTAGAGGTCCTTATGAGGCCCACGTTGGATACTGTCACGTAAGTCAGTACAGCATATTACGTAATTATAGGATTGCAGCTGACCTACTCTGTTCCAACTTCGGGAATCGTTTTTTTTTTTTTTTTTTCTTCCTTTATTTTTTTCTCGATAGTCTTTAGAAACTTGAGAATCGATTGTGGGAAAAGATCAGTGTGAAAAATTGTGAAATTATATAAAGGAAGAATATATTTTAGCGTAGGTTTCTTATTAGTCGCTTTTATTTTTTCATCTCATCGTAAATCGTCCCAATTCGTTCATATTCGAATTTCACAATGCTTCTATGTCTTTTAGTTTTATTCAAATGGGAAAATTCGAAGGCTTTGAGGCTGGATTTAGAATTGAGATAGGAACCTGGAGTTTTGGTTACATTTTTTTTGTATATGTTTGAAGTCGTCCTAGCCGATGGGTACATCGAAATTCAAAAATGATCAAATTAAGGACCATCCCTAATTTTATAACATGATCGGTTTTGTTAATAAAACGCGATCGAACCCTCTACGAATGATATTATTGAAGCAATAGCTGGATTGAGTTACGTATATGTGAATTACGTTACGCATCTTGATCGTACATATCGCATGATGATATTATAGAAAATATACAACACACGTCTATAAAGCGGTTGGCGGTGATGCGCTAGAAAATTATTCCTCATTAATTCCGGATATTACAGCTTACATACTGCAGAATATTACCGTACATATTATAATATATACCTATATATACGCGCGTGTATACGCAGTGACAAAGGCCAAGGACAGCTGGATTCTATTTATTATATCAATTTTTTCAATTTTTATTTATTTTATTTTTTCCTATTAATTATACCGATATTAGGAAATTGTTATTCAAACATCTATATGCATACACAGAAAGAAAGGTTAACTTGATTCAAGACAATTTTGCGGTCCAAAAATGAAGACCGAAATTTTCTCGGATCAAATCAAAAATTTTTCTCGAACCAAGAAAATTTGGAAAATTTTCTTGGTTCGAGAAAAATTTTTGATTTGATCCGAGAAAATTTCGGTCTTCATTTTTGGACCGCAAAATTGTCTTGAATCAAGTTAACCTTTCTTTCTGTGTATAGAGGCTTCATTTCGATTTTATTGATTAAATTTTTTTGATTTTTTATTTTTTATTTTTTTTTTCTGTAACTTTCAATTCGTTATACTTATTTTTTTCTTCCTTTTGAGAAAATGAGAATGTATCTATTACGCGTTACGTCTATAAACTATGGACTTCAATCTCTACGTCCTACACACCAGATCTGTTACTCTCCTGCAACGTCCTTGAAGAATTGCACCATCGCAATGCACAATGCCTCTATTTGCTTCACCACGTTATACCGGCCTACGTATATATATATATCCATTATCGTATAGCATGGATCGAGGATCAGGTTACTCTTATACTGGTATACATAAAATAGGTATATAACAACCTCTCGAAGCTCGCAAGCTAATCTTTCGAACGTTACACCGTTTCTCATGCATCTATTATACTCGTTGGTTATATGTATTATATTATGTTCAACGTGATATAATTACGTCGCGTGAATCGATGTACACGTACGTAAGTGTAATCTTTAAAAAAAATTCATTTTTTTTTATTCTTATTTTTTTTTGCTTCAATTCCTTAATTCCGATGATAATTAAATTAAAGTTTATAGACTTATCTTTTTTTCTTTTCGGTATTATATAGAAGGAAAATAGTTGAGAATATACAGTGTCTCACAATTCTTTGCGGAATCTTTCGTCGGACGAAAAAAAAAATAGCACGAAGTGTAAAACATAATCTTAAGATTATTCTTTAATTATATCGCAGAAGAGAAAATAATAAGCGACACATCCGTCGCGATGTAATATAGAAACGTTAGAATTATTTTTATGGTATATAATGACATTCGAGATGGTATAGAACAAATTCCAAACCTATGACACGGCTCGGTGTTATATCAGGTCGAAATTTTTCTTTTTTTTTTTTTTTTTTTTCCTTTTTTATTCTTGTGTCTTCGAAAATATATTTCCTGCGATTTATCTTTTCACCGTTAACACATACCTACTATACGATTATTATATCGCGGAATGAAAGACTTTTAAAGAAGGTTCGTAGGTAGATAAAGTAGGTAGGTATAGGTATGCGTTAAAAGAAACGCAGCTAGCTCGTTCTCTGTCGTTATAGACATGCGTATAGAGAAAGTTGCCCGCGACTATTAGCGAGTGTTATTTTTCTCCATTTTTTAAGAGATATTATGGTATAGAAATAGAAGATAGTATTAAAAGAAGAAAAAGGATAGAAGCAAAAAATGAAAATAAAAAGACTGTATACCTATACGAGAAAAATTATAATTTATTATATATATCGCGTCACTAATGCCATAAGGTCGTAAGCGTAAAAAAAAAAAAAAAAAAAACTTTCGTGTTTTTGGTGGCAAAATCTTTTTCGTGCCATATAAAATCGTTTGGGCATATCCGCAAAAAAAAAATTTTTTTGGCGTTTACGACCTTATGGCATTAGTGACGCGATATAAAAGAAAAAAAAAAAAAAAAAAAAAAAACCAAACGAAAGCGAAGAAAATCGTCACATACGATACATAATTGGAAACTTTAATTATTTACATATTCATTTGTTTTCTTTTTTTCCTATTTCTCATTCGAGAATTGGACTTCCGTAATCTCACCAACGATTTGTGTATGTATATATATGTCTCTATATATTGTGAATATATATTATACGAAACGTGAGTAGAATTATAAAAAGTATTGCATCCGGTGAGCGTTTCCCTTACATGCGTTCAAGGTACGTATACACATATAGGTATAACGCGCGATAGTGTTATTCGATTGATTGCTAAATATTACGTCTCTATTTGGGAGAAACGAACAATAGCTGCGCGGTTTGCACGCTCGGTAAATATCTATCTATTATACCTATATACCATACGGTGTTACGGGTGTCTATATACCTAAGCGGCAAACATCGTTTCTAGAATATTAATTAGTAATTATATATCAATATAGCGATAAGTTAATTCCATAACTATACTCGCGTGGTAACGAGTCAATGCTAAACGTAGCACGCGTCACCGCATACAATTTTTATTCTTGCAACAAAACAGACGCCATATTGCATTTTTATATTATTATTATAATTATGATGATCGAATCAATACCGATATCTGAGGTTCGTTACGATATTAAATTAACCGATTTTTTCGATTACATTTTTCAATTACATCAGTATGAATATAAAATAAGCAATACTTCAAATCTATTGAAGCAACAGAATTCTTAGTCTTATTTTTATTCTTGCTATATATATAAATCTCTACGAGATTCTGCAGTTATTAAACTGTCTTATACCAGCTTATACAGATGTTGCCTGAGGAATGCATTGTTTTATTAATAGTATAGTGGAAAGATCGCTAACTCACTATATCTTCTCGCTGCAGTGAAGGCAAAGCGTATAATAGTATAGGTATATCGTGAAAGTTGGGTTTCTTATGTCAGTTTGGCGCACATGTCTTCTATATGTATGTGTATGTATGCTAATGTGTGCTAATGGAAAAGGTTTCAGTAATCGTATCTAATGCGTATTATAATCGACGTTGAAAAACTGCTACCATTATTCAGTAGG
Organism: Tenthredo mesomela; assembly: GCA_943736025.1. NCBI lineage: Eukaryota > Metazoa > Arthropoda > Insecta > Hymenoptera > Tenthredinidae > Tenthredo > Tenthredo mesomela. The sequence goes on along the minus strand of OX031015.1, from coordinate 39,880,207 downwards.
TATAAATAAGATAAAAATCAAAAATTATCTATTTCCCCCCAAAAAACAAAACCTTGGAGTGTTTAATACAATCTTGCTTTTCGATCGTTTCGACCAGTTATCAGTTTAAGTTATACGACATACCGCGATAAAAATTTCAAGTATTTTTTTTCACAGCCTGATTTTCATAAAACGGAATGATGATGTTTGTTGTTTGCGTCATGTTATTATCGCAGTTTATATTTAACATCTATATACTATCTTTTCAAAGGACGATGTGATGACCGTATATATTTATACGACTTTAAATATAATGAATAGAAAAACGATTCTGCAGGGGAAAGAAAACCTTCAACGCGAGTTAATATCAATTTTATGTTTGTCAATTCAAACAAACTCGTATTATGTATTTTTGTACGAATGCAGGACTGTTCATATTCCGTAAGAAATTATTGTCCGATTGATTTAATGCGCTTGGAATACTCCGATCTTCTCATAATATTGTCAAAGAAACAATCGTATATTATCCTAAATGGAAAAAAAGAAAAAAAATGGTTTTATATTAACGATATGATGTAATAATTAATAGCTTTTTTACCTGGTACAGAATAGGGCATAGTTTGAGCCTGGGGAGCCCAATAAGCTGGGCTTATTGCCGGGTAGTGTGCGTGCGAACCGAAATGGGCGCCGCTGTACTGTTTCCTGCTTTTCATCGCCATTGGGCCTTAGAAAGTTGCTATCATAGCCCGGGTTTGAAAATTCCCGCGCTACGGAGCTTTCTCAAAGATTTTCTCTTCTCTTTATATTTTATTTCGTATATATTTTCTTTTAGTTTCTTATTACTATTCCGTCAGAATAATATTACTCCAACTTCCTCCTCCTGTTCTAGATTTTTCTTTTTTTTTTTTCTTCTCTTCTTAGTTTATTTTATCTCTATACTTATACCGCAGTTCATCCTTTTCAACAAAATCAAAAGTTATTTATCGTTCTAGGGTAAGTCCAGTTGCATTTGACCACCTGTTCACAACCGGACCAAAAAGCGGTCACGCGTTTTATAAGTTTGGCACTCTGAATGAGGAAGCCACGTATTTGTATTCACTAGGTAGGCGTCTACTACTGATATAAGGCAGAACTGCCGTCACACCTCTATATCTCTTTCTCTACTCGTCAAATTGAAGATCTCGCTAGTATAAGGTAGGGTATAGAGGTACACCTCGAACCGAAGTAAGTAAGTGATGAAAATTATCGCTTGGCACGAGCGTAGAACGTAGATTAGTCTCGTGGATTATATTTCAGAGTTTAACGCCGCGCGAATGTGGGCGTGTCTTAGCGTAACTGATTCTCTCGCTAGTAGCAAGTTGCGTATCGTTTAGAATTTTAAAACGGTGTTCAAATTTCGTACTTTATATTTTCATCATCATTTTCAAATACGTTGATTTATTTTCATTTACTCTTTATTCTTTACTATATCGAATAAATTCGAACTTTAGTTTTTTTTTTTTTTTTTTTTTTTTATCCTCGAAATACAACAGAAGATCCTGAGCAATTTTTTTTTTTTTTGCGATTTACCAACAACGTTGCCTATAAAATATCATATATTATATATTATAATATAATGTAATATTCTATCTTATGCAACCACTGTAAAGCTATGCTTTCCGTAGTTGCGTAACAATTGCCAATAATAACAGTTTTTTTTTTTTTTTTTTTTTTTTTTTTAACACGATATTAATTACGAGTTTCTTATTTCTTTTACAGTAAAATATTGTTATTCAAATAGGAAAAAATAAAAATAAAAATTTGTCACGAAACAATATGACGATAATCGGTTTTTAAAAGCTTCTTCGATTTTTTTTCTTATTATTATTATTATTGTTATTATTATCATTGAAACTTTTGAGCTGCGTTGATGACAATCCAATTTATCTATATCATTCAATAACACTATAATATTTCATATATTTCACTGTATGCTTTTTACGTTTATATTTATACTGCAGTTTGAGACGCGATTATATATTGAACACAAATAGATATTTTTTTCTTAATATTAATAATTTTATTTTATTTATTTTCTATTTTTATTATCGCGATTTAAAGAAGCTCCCCGTACAACGCGAGACGGTCTACAGGGAGTCGCTCAACAAGTGCGACTATCTACGCGTGCAGTAGACTAGCCGCGGAAGAGACAGACTCTTACAGCGCTACGAACGGACGATGGGTTAACCAACAACAGCTGATCCCAACAATGCACACGTGACAAGTATGAATCACACCCGCGTCGAGAAGGCGCGACATCATTTCTACTATATACTTACGTTTAAACCTCCACGCCTTACCATCATTATTTTCAATTCATTTCTAGATGATAGATCCGATCCATTTATCGCGCGCATTAACATACTCTCATATTGCAGTTTAGCTACTGAACGAATTCTTAGAATGAATTCATTTTTTTTTTTTTTTTTTTTTTTTTTTTTTTTTAATTTTAATTCCTGAATAGATATTAAACGATTTTTATGTAAACTGTAAGGAATTCTGTGTAAGGATTATAAATTATAATACAAATTATGATACAGAAGGAAAAAAGAATTGTTTTATTCATTGAATGAGTCATTTTTCGAATAAGCAAGCTGAAATATGTGTATATTTCAAATATTAGGACGCGTATACCTATATGTATATTATGTATATATATTTGTGTAGAATAGAACGAAGTTCTGTTATTTTCTTATACCTAGTCGTAAAGTTGACGTAGGACTACTTTTACGGATAAGAATTATAGATAGTCGAAACATGGAGTAAGAATTTGGAATTGAGAATTTTTGGGGCAATTTGAATCGAAATCATGCTCGGACCTCAGAGAATAACAATACAAGACCAGCTGATAAGTTCTTGAATACGTTGAATAACCAGTATTACGAGTTTACTCGTATATCGTAGTTTTATTTAATATATATACCTATACCTATATACAGGAGTGCAGAAACGCATAGGTAGTATTCAGACGTACCGTTATACTCGTTTGTATGCGACTTAAGGCCTGTTTTCGGTATATCTACCCAACCTACCTACCTTTCCTATACCTTCTGATATACGTCCGAAACTACTTTCAACGACTAACGCTAACCCACTGCCCGCATTATTCGACTTACGGTCAATGAAGTTACGCTTTACGCGTTGAATGACTGCCAGAATGCATTGATGCATTTTTTTAATGAATTTTTTTTTATCAATTTTTGATTTTCGGTAGAAATTTTTTTCCTCGCATATTTTTCGGGCTTATTCGAATAAGAATAAAATTATGACTAATTGAGCGAGCACGCCAAGGTTCTTATTTCTTATTTGGGTATATAACATCGAAACCTGACGGAGAGGGAAAGATATTTTTACAATGGAGAAAAGAGGAGATATAAACAAATGAATAAATCTTCGTAACAAGCTCGAGATTGCGATGAGGATTAAAATATAATTAAAAAAAAAAAAAAAAAAAAAAATGAGAAAGAGTGGCATCGTCTTAAAATTCTTGCTACATTCGTGTAGTGTTAGTATTATTATTATATATTCATTTATTGTATACCCAAGCCTCTTATTTGTTCGAGATATTTTCCAGTTAGTATAACAATCGCCAAGAACGGAGTGACGAACGGGTAGTCTCGCTTATACAGGTAGTATAATATCTAACAATTCATTTCATTCATTTCTATATACAATAAGCGGCAAGTAATGACTCATTAAATACGTGAACTCACGAACCTCTCTCCTTCGTCTCTGAAATGCACTTTGAAATCTTCTTAGCGTTGGTATATATTTAGAAAACTAATAACATCAGATTTCCAAGTCTATCGACTCGTGGGCTTGCGGTCTCTTATTGAAACAGTTAAAATTACCTTTTCCTTATTTCTTTTTGTTTCTTGGGTATTATAGAATTAGACTTTGTCTCGGTATATATACTGTGTATAGGTATGTATGTATGTAGTACAATAAATATATATATATTATATTCTTATTCTATATGCTATTCTATTCTAAAATGTTATTTGGACTGTGTGACGCACGTTAGAATACTGAGAAAAATATATATGTTTGTGAAAAAAAAAAAAAAAAAAAAAACAGGGTCGAGTTAAAATTTTCGTTTCACCTAGTTTTACAAAATTGAATAAATAATGTAGTATGTGATATTTACACAAATAGGAATAATCACTCGTCACTTTTTTTTTTTTTAAATATGAAATATTTCGCGTTCTCATGTCAGTTCTTTTAAAATAAGAGAATGAAGATTCCCACAGTAGAAAAAGAAAATTTCAAATTTTTGTTGATATTATTATCTCATCGATTGAATTTTTTTTTTCTATACATTATTCGTTATAAAACCTTGGAAATTTAATCACAGCTTTATAATCATAATTACAATACGATGGTGTATATATACTGACGAAGCGGAAATGGAGTTCCGGAAAACGGAATGATTAACCGAATCATATATGTATATAAATGTCAAAGAAACGTTATAGGCATTGAAAAGCAGGCAAAGTGTTGCCAATGCGATTAGTCAAACTCGACATCACGTGTAGAAAATTGGTACTGAAATTTTCCTTGATCTGTAATACGTGTAAGGCTTAAAGCTTTAATTAATCGCTCGAGCTCATTAACCGAGTTAATTGTAGCACTTCGCTCTTACTTTGAGCCGAACGACGAGAGAGAGAGAGAGAGAGAGCTTATTCTTGAATCAACGGTGTATTTCTATGTATAAATGAATGAATAAATAAATAAATAAATATATAAATAAATAAATATGTATTGCACACATGTGCTTTTAAATAAGCCGTAACGATTGTAACGGGCAGTAGATATACCGGAGTCAGTATTACTTTTTTTTTCCTATTTTTTGGAATTTTTTTTTTTCTTCTTTTTTGCTTTTTTTCAAGTTTATTTTTGGGTTCTGGTAACGCAGAAGCAGCTTATGCTGTTCCTCATTTACCACAGCGGCCGTATATCGTGACAGGGATCACCGATCAACGCTTTCGGCAGATACACGAGTTTGAAAAAAAAAAATGTCTTTATTTTTTTCTCCATTTCATTTGAGACAATATTTATTCCACATAGTAGTTCGTACAATTTTTTTTTATCGAGGACATGAAGTGAGAACATTTTTTTTCTAAAACTACGATTACGTAATCAGATTTTGGCTAAAGTTCAATAAAAATTATCCACCGTTTAGGGTCAGATTTTATCAGCCAATCAATCAATCCTGGAATTACTCTGTTTGTTGCACTTGCGGGTATATATTACCGTTCTTGATTTTTTATTTTTTATTTTGTATTTTTTTCAATAAACGATTTATTCAAGAACAACAATTTGGCCAAGGCACTAACTACTAGCTGGATACGCTTGCTTAACGGTTTGTTCATAATCTGGTAAAGCAAACAGGGCGCGGATAAGGTAAACAGATAAATATTGAGGGTAAGTAGGTATGACGCTGCCGAGTTTCGAGTTCACACATACTCGCCGTATATATATTTCCTGTTTTTATCGGAAAAAGGTCGATAAATTGAACAGACAGACGGACTATGCTCTATCTGTTCTCCCTCTCTCTCTCTCTCTTCGATTATTTTCTTTCTTCTCACTCCTCTTTACTCTTCCTTGCTTTACGCCATCCTATTTTATTCTCTTGTCGCATCGTGTTTACCTTGCTGGCGGGCAGCTGAACACATTTCACGGCTGGTTTTCGACAAATGTCGTGCACAACGCGAGTATAAGCTATCTTCCTTCTAGTTTTACTGCGATCTTGGAAGACGATGACACGCTGTTACTTCTTCTTCTTCTTCTTTTTCTTTTCTTTTCTTTTCTTTTTTTTGATTTTCATCCTTCTCATTTCCGTCGCTCGTAAAGCGTCCCGGTGACGCGACGGTCAGTGTCGAGAGTGTATATATCCAACACGTTTGAAGTTTCGTTATTTAAACCGTGAAGACGTGACTAATAGCTAAACCGCAACAAACTACGGAAATAAGAGTTTTTAACGCCACATTTTTTCTCGTAATTAGACAGAAAGGCATTTCGGAGTTATTCAAATCATACCAACAATTCCACATCCTTTTTTAGCGAAAAGCACAGCCTTCGAATTCATTAAATTATTCATTAATCTTTAATCGAATTTACTAATTCATCGATATTTTTTTTCATGCGGCTTCATTCCTTGTGAAAAACCAAGACGAATTTGTATCAGCAAAAATTTCATCGGAATTATAGTTTTCAAATGGTAGCGAGTTGAAGTTAATCAATCACGACTTTAGCTTCAGAGTAAAGAAAGAGGGAGATGCCCGAGATCGTGACTGGCTGTGAGCCCGACGACCGTTACAAAAGCTGAACGATAATTGGTCAACTTGAATCCAGTCTCATTTGAAAACTGCAAGACCCTCGAGATTTTTTCTGAGGAAACTTCATATCAGTTTTTCAAGAAGATTAATTCTATCGCAGAAAGGAATTAGCGCAGAAGGGTTTTGTGCTTACAGCGTGTCAGAATTAAATTGCTTGTCCTCGTAATAAATCCGAGGCATCTAAGTAAGTGCGTACCTACACACGTAGCTCTTTTCATAACTCCATGTTACTTGGGCGAATTAAGGTTTACGTCTATACGTGGATATCGAGAAGCTAGGCTTTTGCTTTCAAAGCGAATGGCTCATGTAACAATCTAATATCCAGCTTTCTCGCACGCTGTGTTATTAGAGTTTGAAACAAACGGGATTGCCGAATGGTTTATCGACTCAACAGCCATGCTATCCACCACCTTGGTCCTTCCCTTGTTTCGAATGTACGAGTATCGTTGTAATTTGAAACTCTCGTCTTCGACTTCGTTTAACCCTCTTCTTTCGTCCTATATCTGTCCATTTGTTCCTTTTGCCTTTTGCCTTTTACCTTTTACCTTTTCCCTATTCCTTTTTTCCCTTTCCTATTTCCTCGTCCCGCACGTAGGTGTACTCTTATTGATGAATAACGAATGGCGATTGAACTGTCAGAGGTCATCGTACAGCTGATGTTTTATGGATATTTGTGGGTCTCCGCGGAGACGATGCATTATTTATGCTTAGGGATATCCATCCTCCGCTGTGCTCGCATTACGAGTATCTAAACAGGTTATCCGACCGACGAATGGTATAAAAGGATTTCCATCAGCATCATACGCAGCATGCATTTTGAACGAAAAGAAATATCAGATTCCCTTTAAGAACCAGACTTGTTGATTCTTAGCTACAAAACGAGAACCACGAAGAGGCAACATAATTTTATACCGCACTACCACTGTCGCAAAAAAGATACAAGAATGTAAAATAAAGTAGGTAGGTACACCAAGTTTTCGAGTTTCCTGCAGTTTTTTTTATTTATTTTTTATTTTTTTCAATCCACTGAATTGTATACACAGTTTTCATTCGCATTTCGAGGAGTAGAGAACGTTTTCCTGTTTTTGTATTCTCTGCTCTGCTCTGCATGAGGTTTACGACTTTAAACGATGTAAACATTATTTTGCTAAATTTAACCATGTTCCACCGGGTTTCGTGGATTTAAAATGATTTCGTAATCACAGAGGACCAATTAACACCTGACCTTGGCTTATGTTCTGGGGTATTATGTTACGTTACAGGTTACACGATATACACCATGTGTTTCACAGATTAGTCCGCCGACTGCACGGTCTGATGGATCGTGATTTTTTATTTTTAGAATACTATCAACCGCTAGTCATTCTATCAGTGCTTGGCAATAGGCCAATGATGCTTACAAGCAGGTAGAATTCATTGCCAGTTTTCGTGCTCGGTAACTTACGATTTAAGGTTCACTGCACAGACCAATTGTTTTTAATTAATATCACTTAGACCGTATTTGTTTCAAGATCACGGTTGCAGGCTTATAAATAAAGTGTACCATATAAACTTATCCTCATTGTTTGCCGACGATAGCTATTCAGGTTATTATTTCGCCCCGAGTTCTCCTGGCTTCTTGCAAATTTATTTTGCGATTCTCCTGTTGTTTGCTTCGAGCCGGTCAAGGACCTAGATACGTAGGTAGGTAGGTACGCCGAGTAAAAAGGGTAAAAAGTATTTCCCAGTATAGAAGCGAGTATATAGCATAAAACACTGAATAAAATAAGACTTCAAGTTAAAACAATTCGAATCTAGTATTTTTCGCTCATGTTTTTTTTTATTCCTATAGACTTGGTGAAAACAAAGTAAGTCGATAGACCAGACATTCGTTCGATGGTCAAAGGTGTTCCAATACATAAAGCCACGAATTATGCTTTTTGATTCAGGAAAAGTGCACGAGGCTATTCGTTAATACGTGTATACATCGCGTGCATACTGTGGCAATAACTTCTTATACCAAGCCAGTGTGAGTTTCAAGAAAATACGGATCTGAAGTCTGGATAACGTCGTGTGTAACGGTCAAACGCATTAACACCCGACCGCTAACTAGTCCAAGAAAAAGAAACCCGATTTGGAATTACAGGCCGGCTTTTGTTGCAGCGAAAATACGACCTTTATGTAAAAAGTGCTCTGAAACGGCTTCTCACAATAAAGGGAATTGCAGTGCCAGTTTTTCATCCTCCCCTGAACGGTTTCTTTCGATTGGACATCATCTCACAGGATGATGTCTTGTTTGCGTAACAAGATTCGGATTCTCGTGAGCATGAGTTAATTTTAATCAAAAATAAAGCGCCACGGACAGGAATAATAGGTGTGTAAAATACAGTAACTACCTACTTTGCGGGTGAACATCACTCCTCGATCAAAGGTGTTAAAAGATCAACAAAATTTTCGGGGTGAAAATAAACGAGGATGAAACGAGGTTTATAAACAGCTTAGGGATTATTTCACGACGTTCCTTCCTAGCAGTTTCAAAATTAGCACAAGTTACTATACTAGAAACTTGAGAGTTGAGACAGTCTGCAGGTGTTTGAAACAACGCCACACCGGCGAAACACCAGAGTCCTTTATGCAGTAACGTGGTTAAGCTTATCCCTCCTCCTTTACCCTCTCACTACACCATAGTTAGGTATACACTTTTGTCATCAAACTATACACACCCAACTATACACACTCATACATATACATTTGTGCATAATATAGGTATGGAGGTACAGTCAACGTCTCGATCGGAACATGAAGACGTTGAGTCCAGCTCACATTACTCCGGTCTGCACTAGGTACGTAGGTAGGTACTAGTACAGTTGTTACACAGGAAGTTAGAACTAGCTACCTTTGATCTGACCTGAGCAAAGTAAGCTGAACCACCTGCAAGAAGTTCTAAGATTACTTGTACAGGACTGAACATATATGTGACTTTTAATTTTCCGATGAGAGTTTGCACGAAAAATTGATGTCTTCATTCAACAAGTCCTTTTTCCATAGTTACGATCCAGTAAAATGACTTTTGGTTCTTAGTGTATCACAGCATAAGGTATTATGTATTCCGGATCCAGTTTCATGACGAGTTGTTTAGCCAGATGACGTTTCTCGATTGGCATGTTGATTGCGAGATGAAAACGTCATATCTGGATATACAACACATATTGCACACGCACATTTATCAAGTGTTTACATTTACATCTATACACCACTGCACGTCTCAGGGACGGCATAGGTAGGAATACCGGAAAAGTGGTACCCATACACGGTGTGGATATAAAGCTAAAATATAGTCTGCAATTTCATTTGGCACGACGAGACTAGGGTGTGTCTAGTATTCAACCGGAGGTATTTTGCTAGGATCCGAGTCTCTGGGAAGAGAGAAGTATAAGCTCCTATGGTGTCTGCTTTTCAAACACGCGACGACTATACAACTATAACTAAACTCCGGTCTCAGTTTGGAAAGATTTCTTGGTACACGCGATGAATTTTGATAAAAATTGCAGATGACGTCGGTCCAGCTGTTTCTACGTGGTATCAAAACCACGGTAGAAATTTTTGTTTAAATTTTCCATGCTTGTATACATACTAGTCTAAAGCAGCTGGACTGGCACTTTGGCACGGACTTCAGTCTCGTTGTTTCTTTTCTTCTATTTATTCTTTTATCTATCTTTTTCTCTTCTTGTGGGAGAGGCTGCGGGAGCTATAGGAGTGATGAATCTAGCGAGTGCAAAGGGGTACGATTTGTTAGCGTCAATTATTGTGATTTACGGATACAGTTAGTAAAGAATAATAATTGAAATCTTGTGGAAGATCTTTTATTCGTTCGAAAAAGTCAGTTTAAGAAATCAAGCCGAAAATTTTTACCAAAGAAACTGTATAGTAGGTACATTTATATCAATATATTATACGAGCCAGGGGTAAATGTACCAAAATTCTGCTGTGCAGTTGCTTCATAGTTAAAACATGATCCAGAACTTTGAACCGAAGCGACGTGGCTGTTTCCTTAAAACTTTCGAACTTTAAGACTTGATATTATTATTATAATTGGGGGGAGAATATTCATCTAATAAATAATTAATATTTCTGCGAACTTCTCCGCGTTTCGCATCAACCTGACACATTGACTGCATTACAAACAGCTGACAGAGTATATGTGTGAAGCTTCATGGTCGATCTAGCTTCCACTTTCTAGACGCATTGCACCTGCAGGCCTCTACTACTAGACGGAGACTTGAGTACTCCAGAGTTTCGACCAAGGGATAACGCGACCCGAAGGATATAGCTGAACGCGCACGCGCTTCAAGTTAATTATAGCAATATCATCCGTCCTCATAGCTGAGGAGATGCGGTAAACACAGCATCCAAGGCGCTTTTAACCGTCGAGTAACTAGCCCTGGGGAATTACCGGCGCCCCATGATAACCTGGGGGTAAAACCGACGCCACACTAGTTACGAGATATTTAAAGCTGGGTTATGATCGAGATTTTCAACTAATTAATACGTGGTTTTCAGAATTTATCATTGAGTCTGTTTCGGATTAGATGACAGAAGTTTGACGATTTTTGAACGGGTGACTCGCGGTATGACAAAAATGTTATTTCAACCAGTTATGATATGTCGAGTGGAAAGTGGTACTGTATGGACTCCCGTATTAGTAGTCACAAATTTTCTGTCAAGAAAGCAAATATGTATAAGGTATAAGCAATTAATTAACGTTTAAGCAACAGGCTGAAAGATCTTCTTTTTCTACAGACTGATGGTCGTTGAGGTGGATAAATTCCAATCACCTTAAATGAAATCTAAAGTTAGATTCGAACGTAATCACTCGATTCGATACATTTCATTCGGTGTTTATTGACCATGCGCGTTCGATCGTTTTTTTTTTTTGTTCCATTTGATTCTTTCGTATATATCTAAGATTTCACATTTTATATACTAGAGGGATAATGTTCGCGGGAAAAGAATGAGGGCAAAGATCGTGACTCAAGAATCAGGTACATAAGAGGTTTTCGGTATCTATAGATGAGGTTCGAAGGAAGTCAAGTATCGTTCGACATACCGTGTTTGAAGAACAACGAGTGAAGAGTCTAGTTTCCTATTTTTGCCACGCGGAGCCAATTACTTCGCCGGGTCTGGTGTAGTGGTTTCCTATTATTGTGGGACAATCGACGGGAAATAGATCGATTCGTTTGCTGCCGTATCTGAGCTTGCGAAAGAGCGAGATGAAACGGGGTAGTATATAGAAGGAAAATAAAATGAAGACAAAAACGGAGTAGGAGAAGAAGAATAAGAAGAAGAATAAGAATAAAAAGAAGAAGAAGAAGAAGAAGAAGAAGAAGAGAGATTCTACGGGCTGGATGGTAGCCAAATATTTAGACGATTACGTCGGGGTAGAACAGGCGGGTTCCCCTACCCCCCTAAGAAACATACCTCGCATGACGCCTTCTATATACTCGCGGTGCCCCACACCACCAAGGCGATCGTGCGCGTTGCCCTCGTTGCATCTGGCGGTTCTGTTTGATCGTGCAATAAGGTGATACGGGGTAAAAGGGTTTCTAATCTCTCCTCAACGTACGTGATATGTTCGTTTTTCTCTATTCGGAACACGCCGAGAGTAATAATATACCTACCTACTCTGTGTGGGGCGTGAAAAGATTACGAATTATATTCGATAGAAACGAATCGCGGACGGTATATAGCCAATACTAATTCAATCGAATGGAGTAAATGTGTTAATCCACTCAATTATTTCGGGAAAAATGAATAGGAACGATTTACTATTTATATATATACATACTACTGCAAATGAATAAACTGCGCGGGGCTTCTCAATCGCGAGAAATTTTATTAGCCAACTCGATCTGGAAATTATTTACGAGAATTGGATATATCGATGTGGCGTAAATCAACACTACCTGTTTCACCCATTTCTCCCTTTTCCTCCGTTTCATGGTTCTAGTTGATCTCTACGTTACGGTAAACTAGCCCAACCCCTTGTCAGAGGGAGAAATAGAGAGGGTCGGGTATGCGTTTGTTACAAATCGATATATCAGCTGGGATCTATCGATGTGTACTATGTGTATTAGGATATACGAGGGATACCTACTCTGCGTCTACAATGATCAGTAACAGCTAGGTGGATATAATTTCATACGACGATTTCTACCCGAAGATAGGTAGGTATTTCGCGCTTTCTGATGCAGTAGAGGTTTTGATTAGAACCGGTATAACTTCAAGGTATAGGAAGTCCATGGAGTTGCAGGTTCTCTTGATCGACTCGACAGATGCCAATCAACGAGATTGAGGCCAGAGTTGATAATACCTAATGATTTATGGCCGTTGAATAATGACCGACGTTTTTAGCTCGTCATATTTTAATGGGAATAAATTTATACGACAAAATGAGGGAAAAAAAAAAAAAAAAAAAAAAAAAAAAATGGATAATTGAGCCTATCTATCGTTACAGTTGAAATTCGAGCTAAATAAAGATGCTCGATTTTCCCCTAACTCTGGTCTCTTTTACTTCCCTCGTTGTACCATCGATTCTCCTATTAGATATCGGGCTTCCCGCAGTTTTGTAATTTCGGTAAACCCCGAAGAAACTGATTGGCAGATGATGTGAGCCTGCAGGAATCGATCGAGTTTCACCAGGACGTTGTTACGCGAGGTAAACCTAGGGCCTAGGTATAGCTGTAAATCTTTTCCCTCTGTGTTTTCCTTGGCTATATCGCTCGATCGCTCCCTTTAATGGCCTGTGCTTAGGTGGACCGTAAAAGCCCGATATTTCGTAACAGACATTGAAAATGATCCCGCCGTAAGGTACAAGCGTCACGATTTCCCACGCGTGAAAAAAAAAAAAAAAAAAAATTTCTAACAATCTTTACTGTTGTATATATAACTGTTTAACGTTTTCACGATATATGTAGTAGACGCGTTATCGCACCTTATATGGGTCAAATGGAACTAGCAAATAATTCTATGCCTGTTTTTGTGCATTCAAGTTTATTCTATTACAACCCAAACCCGTATAGCTATTGTTTTATTGGACATTAGAGGAACGGGCGAGCGTATGACCCGTCCTGTTATGTATAATAATGGAAGCTGGCTTGTGATACACTCACGTGTCGTTCGCGGTGCGTTAGAAACAGGGACAGTGTTCGCATTGTCCGAGAAACTGTTATCAGTTAAACAAGGCTCGATATAAACAGGCTTTTCGCGTACAATACCGAATATATACGTAGTACAGTACGAACAATGGTTGGTATCGGAGGTAAGCTCCTAAATAAACGCGAGATAAGATATATATAATTGAGTGTTATTGGTGTTGAGAAAATGACACATGCCAAGGTCTGATACAACAAGAAATACACAGAAAGAAAGGTTGACTTGATTCAAGACAATTTTGCGGTCCAAAAATGAAGACCGAAATTTTCTCGGATCAAATCAAAAATTTTCTCGAACCAAGAAAATTGGGACAATTTTCTTGGTTCGAGAAAATTTTTGATTTGATCCGAGAAAATTTCGGTCTTCATTTTTGGACCGCAAAATTGTCTTGAATCAAGTTAACCTTTCTTTTTGTGTATTTCTTCATTAAATCTCGTTATCATTATAACGGATGCGTTAATTCTTTTATAAGACACATTTCCTCGTTTAAAATCGTCGTGCATATATTATAAGATTTAACGATCGCGTAGTGTTCAGCTGGAAATTTTAGACTCCTTTGAATCAAGATATATAAAAGAACGAAGTAAGGGGTATGGGCACAAAGTTGGCTTTGGTATTAGAATAGAAAGAGTGAAAAAAAAGGGGGGAAAAGAATTCATTCTAAATCAATCTCGTCCGGCCAGTATTCGGCTGTGAATGCATTGCACCCGGCTCGTAGCTAAGTAAGACCGACAGATTCTGCAACTGAATCGGATGCGCTGCTATTTTTGTCACCCTGATCGGATGGAGGTCATCTAAGGAACTTTTTTCACCTTTCTTAGTCAGCAAATACTTGAAATATCGTTAATTAGAATTTTGAAGAATTTTAGAGGATCGAAATATCTGTGTACCGATTTTTTTCAAAAAAATTAATTAAAACTAAAAACGGTTGTATTACAACGTTTTTCACGTCTCGATATTGTAACAAATTCTGTACAGCGTATAGGTAGGATGAAAAATGTGTGCCGATGCATCGTGCATGGAATAGCATTGAATCGAGTTGTTCTACACGACACGTGCATGTAATTCGCGTGCATATTAAATGCAGCAGCAACGACTCGGTATGTTTTGGTCTGCCGGTATAGAGAGCCGGAAATGGGAGGTCGTGGCACGACCTGCATTATTTAAACTCGAAACGGTTTTAGACATTGGAAATATTTCTGGTAATAGGATATATTCGATTTACAACTGTTACATTAATTATATTATCAAGCGTCGAACAGCATAGGGCCGTATGAAATTCGGCGATTTATAATAGAATTTTCACAGTGTGTATAAATTTTGATGAAGCAGCTCTCCAGGTGTTTAAAAAATCGAATACTGAAACTCGATTTACAAAACGCTCCAAACTTGAAAGATTTTTTTTATTTTTCTTATTGATTCAATTTAATATCTTCAGTTTTCTCCGCAAGTATATTATACGCGAATACTGACCGTGACTGTTTTTTTCGTTTCACCATAAAGAGCGGGAAAGAAAAAGGAAGCCAGAGATATAGGAGTTGGGCTGGTTTATACATCAAAGCTTTTGCGCAAGAAGGGTGCTGGGTATTCCATCGCATTGCAATCTCGTGGCAAAGGCTGTTCTCGATCAAGGATCGGCGATCGGTAACATATAACCGATAAATAAGGCACATGAAGTATTTCAACGTGAGCGAATCCTCGCGCTGCTTCCTCATCTTTTTTTTTTTCATCTTCTTCTTCTTCTTCTTCTTTTTTTTTCTTTTTCTTCTTCTCATTCTCCTTCGTCTCTATACGTCAGCTTTGAAGTTGCCAAGGGTTGCGAAAAGCGCGGTGCAGTGTATAATACGTAACTTGCGTATTACCATTCCTCCGATAATAGGAAACACGATATCGCGACAAAATTGGAAGATCTTGTTCCCCGCCGTTGAGAAACGATCCTCCCTTCTTTTCCTCATTCTTATATTTTATTCGAATCGCGAAATCCGATATAGACCGATATAGGTATATACCTGCATTTCCAAAAGGTGCGGGAAATCGCATTTTCGTTTAAACAACCGGTATCCGTCTCTTACACAGCTGCAGTAGTTCTATTTATTCACTAGATTATCAACATTTTCTCTGTCTGCCGGAAATGCGCTGTTCTGCTTATCTCTACGGTAGTATATACCTACTCGTCGTTTGAAATTAGCACCAGCTGCACGGTAAACAGTACGCGTATTCTCGCTCGTAAAATTTCAAATCTTTAGCTATACGACGAGCTAGCAATAACATGCCTAAGCCTTGCCAACGAGATAAGGAGACATTTTCAGTCTCAACTATATATATATACAACGTTGAAATAAAAAAAAAAAAAAAAAAAAAAATTTTCATTTCAAAAAATTATACATCAACGAGCTTCGCGTTTTTTGTATGGCTGAGAAAAGAAACTCTTGTATATGAAGAAGCACCTTTTATCTGACTTTCAATGAGAAATTTAAATCAGCTGATAATTATAAGCTTTGAAAATATAATAAAATTCGATATCAGATGTTCGTCGATTCGATTCCTCCGTCAACGCTTTTCTCTCGTCTTTAGCGGCATAGAGCTCCTTACAGTCTTTACCATTCGCATCACCAATCTTGGTAAACTTTAATAGGATTTTCCAATTAGAAAGTGTTTTCAGACAGTCTCAAGCGCATTTTGAGACAGAATTTTCACTACGAACAAGGGAAGAGTGTCTCGCTTTGAAACCCGTTCGATATACCGTAGGTATATATATACTGCGGAGAGTGATTGATTTCTATACTATTAATTATTTAACACGTTGACAGCAACGTGATTTAATTTAAGTGCACGTGGCATGGTTTGCTGTAGGACGACGTGACGTGAACCAATAATGAATCGGAATGATTGAATAAACTTTTTTTATACCACATTAAATATTCCATAAAAAAGTGTCGTTTTTTTTTTTTTTTTTTTTTTTTTTTTTTTTTCACCACAATATTAATTAAAATCGAAAATTTAATATCAACGAAGAGCAAAGCGATTTTAATTGATCTCCAAAAACTTAAAAATTGCTAGTCTGAGGAGTCTGTTAAGTAACAGGTAGCGTTGAATCATCAAGTGGTTATTGAAAAGATTTTCTGTCCTCATTTTTCGCGATTCCTTTTTCTTTTATATATTTTTTTTTTTCAATCAGTTTCACCTGTTCACCTCATCGATAATGAATACATACCTAATATCCGTGGTAGTGTATCACATACATATGTATATAATGTATAAATGTCGATAGAAACAGTTTATTTCCAGAGTCACGTGAGTTGGCATACGACTGATCAGAATGAGATGAACTAGTTCTTTTTTTCTTCATTTCATTTTGTAAACCTGGTAGGTAGGTATCGACTATTATATTGAACGCTTTTTAAATTTGTATTTCATTTTTTAAATTTATAAAAATCGAAATATAATAGCTTCGAGCAATCTGAACTGAACTGTAGGTACTTCCAGCTCGTAATAGCGAGAATTTAGCATTCGTAAATCGTGTTTCAAATCGTTGGAACGTTGGTGCTTTTTTTTTTTTTTTTTTTTGTAAAAGAGAAAAATAAAAAATAAAAAATGCAAGAAAGCAAGAAAGAACGAAAGAACGAAAGAACGAAGGAAATAAAGAATAGAAAGAGGAGAAGAAAAATAAAACAGAAAAAAAAAAAAAAAAAAAAAAAGGAACCGTAGGCACGGAACAGTAGTCAAATATTTGTAGCGTCGAGTAAAAGTTTGTGGAATAAAAAGTTAAAATTCTCTTCACGCCCACGATGCCTTTTTTTTTTTTAAAACCGATAACGTTTTGGGGGAGACCGTCGTCGTAAGCTTCAACATCAATAAATTCTTCCCGACCTTGCGTAACTCTGCGCTGGTCTATAGACCATCTGGTAAATCGTCGCTTTTGTTTTCAGAAATTATATTTCCACTCAGGTATTTCAACTGGTTATAAATATATTATATATTTGTAATTTTCACTCGTACATAAGCTAATTTGTAAACTGAAATAATAACAACTTTCGCTAATAATTTTCATCGCAAAATTATTCGCACAATATTTACCTCAATAGTTTGTTTCGACGGATGAAAAAAAAAAAAAAACCAAAAAAAAAACGTCGATTTATGTAACTGATTTATCAAAAAAATGTCTATAATAAATAATGAGAAAATGATAATAAGTCAGATAATTAAAAAGACAAAAAAAAAAAAAAAAAAAGTAGAGCAAGAAAGAAAATTCCTGAAAGTAGCAAAATTTTACAAATTCATATCTACAAACTTGACGATTAATCATTTCTGAAAGAATTGATTCGCGAAGGTGACGGTTTTGTTGAAATTCTGGTTATTCTCAAATTTTTCGTTCACCCAAAACCAAAAGGATTCTCCGATAAGAAAAAAAAAAAAAAAAAGTTTTTTAAAATATATTCTTAGCCCGGGATGATCTTCAAGCACGAATGCAGCATCACCTTCAAGAACGGACTTCCCATAGAGTATAAAGAATATCTCTCTTATAGATATGGACTGTTGTAAAATAATATGATAAAATAATTTCAAGCAAGTAACAATGGCTATCCCCGAAGTCCCGAATCCGTCTCAACGATACCCATATCGTCTGTTGTGAGATCGTAAAATTCGTTGACCTGTAAAAATCTCCATTTATTCAGCCTCGTATTACGTTATGGGCATTGATCTATCTTGTCAAATCGAGCGAGCGCAACAAAAAGGTCGACGAAAAATAGTAGAATATGTTGCATTACCGCAAATATGTTGAACGACGATAGACGTACCTATATAAGATTGTTGGAGAAGCAAATACGAGAGTAAAGAAGAGAGAGAAAATAAATAAATAAAAAAAAAAAAAAAAAATAAGAAAAAAAACAGGAAAAAAGAAAATAAGAAAAAGGAGTGAAGAGTTTGCAGCACGTATAAGAGCTATATGCGATTCGAGTTATAAATAGGGGGTGATATTTTGCAGCTCTCTTCTCTTAAGCGTCCTTTTTATAGTCTCCGTCATTTTTATCATCTTTATAACCGACGAAGACAACTTTATCGTCCGTTATCGAAATGTATTCCACAGTTAGGGTGGGTTTATCACACGACTGTCCTGACCTCGCTTTAAATTTGATTTCCCGCGAATATATATATATATTCGTGTTTGAAACCGTTCCGCGAATTTTTGTGCGGAACGATAAGTTGAAAATGTTTCGAAATTGATTTTCATCGATTGTGCGCGTTATAAGCCGGTGAGTCTGTATCAGATAAAATGAACTAAAGATCCAGGGGAATTTGATAACGATTTTATTTTGCTACCAAATACTCGAAAATAAAAAAATTCTGAAACCGGATAGTAGCGGTGGGAGTGGTGGCAGCGGTTGGGAGGTCGTCACTTAGCAGAGAGCTTGCGCTGTCAGCCAAAATAAACAGAATGTCACGCGTATAAATAAAGCTTTCATTCCCTCCTTCCCTCGACTCCCTTTTTCCATCCGCAAACCCCCGCTGCGTCCATCACCTCCATGCCCCCCGGTCACCCTAGACGACGACAACGACAACGACGCCGACGACGACCACCGTCGAATGTGCACGCCAACGAGAGACTATGCGGACTATGACGGTGTGTCTTATCACCGTGTTTCATCTCTAAATGCTTTTAAAGTAACGCCAGACGTCGGTCGTGCGTCATTCACTAAAATAATTCACTTGACCTGTAATTTTTAGCTTTCGTATTACCCCTTCCCGCGAGTTTCAATGCCCTAGAAGAATAATGAATTGCGGATGATCGAAAGAGGCCGATAAATAACGCCATGATTTAATGATGATCGTTTTTTTATTACGAGTACATTTATATCGTAGAGCCGACGTTAAATGACGAGAATAAAGAGAAAAGTTTGCTTTCTTGACTAGGGTGAGTAAATAAGGAGGTAAAACTTATGTATATATAACCAGGTAGCACCATCTGGGAAAGCTTTCCTCATTAGTAATAAATTCGAACACTTGGTACCCGGGGCTTGAGAGATATATAATTGTCTAGGGCATGTATAGCTGTAGGTATTACGTAAAATGACTCAATAGCGAAGAGTAGGTATATTTGGTGCAACGACCGTATAAGGTTCTTAAAATTAATTTTTCAAGGTATGAAAATGTTCGTTCTTTTTTAATTTAACTTCAAGTTTGCAAGTGACTTGTACTTCTTTGATAAAGTTTAAAAAGTTGAAAATAATTAGAGCATCAATTTTATGCGCATGAAGATTATAATAATTCGACTTATATAAGTTTCGAGGGAAAGAAAATAACGAAAATTGATTTACATTATTCATTAATCATTATTATCGATGCCAATTGATAAATTTTTTATCCAAAAGCATATGCAACCTTGTGCCATAATTCTGAATGTCCGATTCTCTGTCCGTTTGTCAGATTCATACCTATCACCGTCGTCCTGGATACGGTGCGCGGGCGTCGAGGTGCCCGACCTCGAGACCAACACTCAAGTATCCCATAGCTCCTTCGACTACGCAATCTAGACAGCCCTCTCGATTGAGCCAATTAATTAGTGCGTAATGAACTTGCTTTGAACTGCATTCTCTGGCGAATTTCACCCTCAAACGGTACCTACATGCTTCGACGCTTCCGCGACGTCTACAGCTATGGTCCGTAGTATTTCCTGGCTAGATACGGATTCCGTAAATCGTTGCGCTCAAGCGCAAGCTCAAGCTATTTCCCTCACGTATGGGTGTACATCTCTAATTTGAAATTCAACCAGAAATTCTCTCACTCGGCTCTGTACGTCTCGGTATATGAACTCTAAACACTCATGTAGGTATAAAACTGCAGATATGTAAAAATGGTAATAAACTATAATTAAAACTCACCATTTCTGTTCTCACTATCGGCGGGTTTCATCTGAATCGGATGATGCATCTGGAATGAGAAAAACGAAAGCATATATATTAGGCTTTTGGATAATTGTATAGGTTTGCTTTTTTTTTTATATCAGGACGAGTTATTTTCACTTTCGAAAAGCGTGGGTGTACAGAAATAGGAACCTATGTGTCTGGGCGGAAGCCAAAATCGAAATTCGTTCACCGGAAGGTGACGTTTTTAATCGATATTTTACTCCTAGCAGTCAATTAGCGGTTTACTAAACGGTGTCAAAGCATTCCCCAGTCAATCCCAGCCTAAACCACTGATATGGAACAACACGCAGCTCCTATACTCCGACGTAGTTTGGTAGGTACGATACTAGGCGTAGCTCGGTAACGTGACTACCTAAACCAGGCAGCGTTAATTACTCCATCACTCCTCATTAGCAACGCGTACATCAGTCACGTGGCGTGACGTGACGTGACGTGACGTCCGACGTCGACGTCGACGTCTATGTCTATACTTCTTATTCCTACCCTTCGACCCCCAATTTACAAACATATGTGCATTTTAATTTTACCTCAATACAGAATCAACTATATTGAGATTACAGCATCTGCAGCATCTGCCCAGCCTTGAGTTCATTAAACTAATGATTCCTGAACTATTATACGATCGGTACTCAACAGTCACGTACGCGTTGGTATAAATCAGCGTTTTTATTAGGTGTAAGAAATAAAAAATTTTATCGGACGTTTTGCTATACGGTATGTTGATATTCTTGGGTGAATGATGGTTAGATGAGTGATAAGCTGATGTAATATACAATTGATGAAAGATGCTGCAGTGTTGATTGACGTGCGTCGTTTCTGTCTAAGAACTGGACCTTGAGGAAGGAGTACAAATAGACGTGAAAAAGAAAAAATATGAACATGTATACTGATTTACTTTAGTCATTTGCTGCATTCAGTTATGAAACACGTTCAAATAAGATTTAGAACTTTGCTCATAACTGTTACGAAACCTTCGACGAGTATGTTGCGGTACAATTATTATGGTCACCATAATTGGTTCTACAATCTATGGATTACGCAACTGAATGTGTATAATGATTCTCATCACATATAGGTGATACACATATAGTATGTACCTACATGACACATAAGAATTACTCTAAAGTACAGCAGAAAACTCTACAAGGTATGGATACTCTTCAAGACTGTCAAAGTATGGGTAATATTAGACGTGTAAGGTCTTACCCTCCATTTTCCATTTTCCTGCATCTTCCATCTTCCATATTCTACCTCTTACCGTTCACCTTTTACCTTTCAAATTCACCTCTTAATAAATTGAGTCACAGACATTCTATTTCATCACATCAAGCCCAGTGAACGCGTGTCTATATTTACAGTGCTTTTAAGGTGACACAGTGTTGTTACTTATAGGGAAGAATAGGGTAAAAGATCCAAGCAGGAGGTCGGGGATCGGAGTGATGGTGAAGTCGTAATACATATATAAAACCCATAGCACGAAGGATGTGCAGAGGATATACGAAATACTCGGGCAGGAAATAGACGGACTTTGTTAATTGCTACGGAAGGAAACTGTCAAATGAAATTTGATATTGATTCAACAAAAATAAATGGATTTTTGTTTATTAGTTACGCAGAGTAAATATATCAATGAAAATGAAAACGAGTATAATTTATGATGTTGATTCAACGAAGTATCTGATCATAGTTTAAAAAAAAAAAAAAAACTTTCATTTAATTGCTTCGCGATGGTTTAAACGTGGCAGGATAGTCACTTTATTCAAGTAGAATGTAATATGCGGCCTGATCGTTGAATGAATTTTTGATTCTATATATCGTGATTAAACGACGTGGTAATATGATTAGTATAGTACAAATTTGCGTACTAATTACGTTCGCTTGTCAGCCCAAACCCACACTGTCGCATAAGCTGTCAATTATGACGAAGACCTCTGTGGGACGAAAATACGAATGTATAAATTATGAAATCTATGGAATGCCGTTTTGAAATTATTAATTAGTAGCATATCAGTTGGAGTAAGAAATTGAATAAATGAGCAAAAACGATCGGCTCAATTAATTTCCCTGATATAAAATACGACTGACGATTCTTTGTACCTATTCCTGAAATAAAATATTATTTTCCATCTAGATATACTGTGGAATTCAGTGTTCACTTTCACATCTAAACTTCACTGTCGTGTATTTATTAATATGTATTTACTCGAATGAAACATATGTTTTAATTGGATGCCATTGCAGCGAGCACCGTGAATGCCACCTTGGTGTAGTGATCGAAATATTCTCGATTCAGTTTGAAAAAAAATATTTCCAAGTGGATATTTTTTGCCTGCCTATCTCTCCACTCGTAATTCCCTTCAAAACCGAAGTGAATTTGATTCCATAAACACCGGTAATCACATTAACAAGTTGTGATCATGACGTCTGTCGGGAAAGGGTACTTGATGCCGACGTTTTTCTGGTTAATTAATTTTTATATTTTTGATAATTCACATCCAGGGTTGAGGCTGGAAGATCGATAGTCAACGAGGTGGAAAACGATGAAGAGGAGGATGAGGACTTGCAGTAGATGCTTTCGCGAGGGCTCTCCTCATTTTGAGGGTACTTTGTGTCGTCAAGTCCTGCAGAGTCATCCGTTGATTTTATACCCCTGGTTAAACCAACTATATCTGAATAGGTATATCTCGTTCAATCCTTTAACACTGTCAAAAATGTGGTGTGAAAATTTTCAGAGCAAGAAAAAACATCCACTAAATAGTCCAGTTTAAGTGATTATAAATTCTCCTCTACGTCACTTTCGCTCTCCTCATGACTGTATACCTAGAGAATCTTTAGAATCGTTATTCGAATCTGTAAAATCAGGCATAACGGTGTAAATTCAATTGTGGAGTTTAATTAGGCCCATACAAACGTCTGAACCTAAAACGCTTCTATAATTCGAACTGGCCTTAGAAGTCCGTGAAATGAGATGGTTCAACGAAAAAATATCTCGAAGTTAAGGGGGGAGTAGGGTCTTGTGACTTTTGGAAAATCTTTTCTTTTTTTTTTTACATTTTCTTATAGTACAACATTTCAAAAATGTTGTGTCAAAATTGAACTGGAATCGATGATTCGGTGCAGGTTGAAAAAAAAAAAGTTCTCCACTTTTTCAACGTTTTACTCAAAACTACCATTTTCAAAGTCGGTGCCCACTCTCACTCAAAAACTACTGCACCGATTTCTTTCAAATTTGGTACACGCTTTTTACACATGAAATACCGAACCCCTACGTTTTTTTTTGTTTCTATTATTACATTGAAGTGATTTTACAGCAACCAAATGGCGAAATTTTTCGTGTAAAATCGCTGTTTTTGCTTCAAATGACCGCCAAAAATTGAAAATTGGAAAAAAAAAAAAAAAAAAAAAACGACGTAGGGGTTAAGAAAAACTTATGTTTTAACAAAATTTCTTTGCTTTTTGAGTTCAGGTAATTCTGCGATGAACAGCAGTGGGCACCGCAAATCATGTTTTTGATTAGGCGTCCTCGATAATGCTTCGTCACCGGCTCATTTCTGAATATTTTTCATCAAAAAATTGACAACATGTTTTCCAAATGATGGTTTTCCAAATGATTTTTAAAATATGACGATGAATTTACTTTAACCATATCTCTAAACAAAATTCCTAAAAATAGTGATTTTTTTTAACCGCTAGACCCTACTCCCCCCTTAACGAGGCTCTAAATTGTTTTAGTTGTTTCAATACTCTTTAGAGATGAATTAGAACAATTAGTTTTGATTCTGCACTAAAATTTTAAAAAGACAGAATATTAATGAACGTTTAAGTGAATACAGAGTCGAAAATTAATAACACACACCTAGATGTTTGCTGCAGCGACAGGTGTATATCATATAGGTAGGTGTTTGAATTTATAAAACGGAAGGAAAAACGGTGTAGAGTTGGACACTTTTGTAATTCCCGTGATAATTTATAAACTTAAAAACGAGTAGGAGGAGTAGGAGGCGATTGTGACTTGGATTTACTGCTTGCTATAAAAGAAATAAAAGTGTCCGATGCATTCGTGGAAATACCGGGAGTATTATAAACTACTTTGTCCTTGTGTTTAACGTGTGACTTTAACGGTTAACTCGGTTACCACAAATGGACGAGAAAACGCGTACTTTTGTTCAAACAGAAACGGACTGATATTCCAGGTGTAGTTTTCTCCTCGACGTAGTTATATTATCCCACGATTATCTAGGTGCATGTTTTTTTACAGGGAAATTGTTATAGCTTCGTACGTAGGTCGGGACCCCGATTTTCTGCTTTCGATAACAAAACTGTGCCACTGGGTTTGGTAAAAACCGACGATAATATCGAAAATGTGAAAATAGATGTTTCAAAGTAGATAAAATTCATGTCACAGTCATTTGAATTATTCAGTTTAGATAGCCAAGCGAAGTTTTGATTATTTTTTAACCAAAAAATTTCGAGGTTTACCCTAGGCTCCTGAATTCGTTAAATAATTATGCTAAAAATGTTAGTGTCGAAATTATTTCCAAAAAATAAAAATAGAAATAAAAATAAAAAAGAAAATGAGCCAAATTGCGGCAGTAAAGTAAAACTGACTGAATGCACTAAAATTTCAACTGCATTGGTCGAAATTCCGGAAAGTAGGCAAATAATAAACTACTACTATTCACCCTCGACTTCCGCGGCTGGAACTTGCGGCAAAACGCAAATTAACGTGCAAACGTACTCGCGTACACGTACTGTAATAAATGCAAACCATTTGGCATAAACAACCCCATAATGAATTTATTAAAATTTGAAACAAACGCGTTTTCGTAAACGTACACGCATAATATGTTCATATAATAGATACGTACCGAATATATCGCGGAAATATTAGGCCAAGTAAAAGTTAGGACTTGAATTACGCGGATATAGCTATAGTGACACGGTAGCTAAGTCAAGTTTCGTGGGTTGCATATACGATATGAAATTCATATACATGCAAAACACGGGTTGTTTTGACTTTCGGAAAGCTCGAACGTGTAGCATATAACCCTGGCGCGCTTTCGTAGATTTTATACAGATCGTTGTATACATATATATAGAGATATGGCCTCGTTTGCTAAAAATATTTGCGAAGCTAAAAGATTTATAGTCAGGTATCAGAACAGGGTAGGTATATATATATATTTATTTTCTTCTTGTTTCTATTATTTCCAAAAAGCCATATATGAAATAACAGTATATAAGTTTCGCTCGGTTTGTTTTATAAATTAATTTTTAATTCATCGTTGATATCTTTGCGTATATGTGTACGCATATATGAATATGTATTTAAATCATTGTAATAAATGCAGAGTAATTTATATGAAGAATTATTTTTCACCCGCCTGTCTGTCTCTCTCCCTCTCTCACCCCCCCCCACACACACACACACATACATTTCCATAATTAATACGTATCAACGCGTCCTTTCTCGCTATATATACTGTACTTTGTTGACTGGCAGATTACCGTTAAATAGAAAGCGTTCGTTAGAAATTCAGCGAGCCAGAATGATGTGCATTTTCATTTCATTCATGACGACGCAATGACACAATTCAAATCCACACGTTAATATGCAGTCATAGTTATATAATTCGCACAAAATTCGACCGTCTGCACGAATGCAGCAAAAAAAATGAAAAGAATTTTTTTTTTTTTTTAAACTCCTCCGCGTGTGGGAGAAATTTTCGACAATCCTAAAATCGTTCGCTTTTTCACCTTCCTATCGTAATTCCCGATTGATTCCGAATTTCATAAATTTCTTTTACCCAATTAGTGGAACCGAATCCTCCCGAGCTTATACGTTTTTTTTTTTCTTCTTTCATTTTTTGATTGGTACATATAGAGTACATCGCTTTGACCATGGCCTGATGAAACGGATTCTCGTTGTGTCACTGTGATCCAGTGTTCTACGGGTAGATTGGATGACGGAAAAAAAAAAAAAGGGAAACGTCCGACTGCCAACTGCTGACTGTTCAGTCACTGCCTGGTAGCACAAAGCTTTAAACGTTGGGAATTGGAAGAGGCGCGAGCTGTAAATCGGCCTGTTAGCCCCTCACTGGCCTGTGAAGTGACTAATTGAATAAAAGCGGACGCGGGCGTCAGACTACTCGATTAAAACATGATAATTATAGACTGCCATTTAATTTGGAAACAATTTTCATCATTTTTTTTTTTAAACATGCCATATAAACAGAATCAAATTTTATATATTAATAAAAAATAAATTTGATAAAATCCCTTTTACGTAAAATTCAACAAATTTTAACAGCGGAAGATTAGTTTTTCGTTCAGATATATAAATCGGCGTGGATATTCGTTATAAAGGGATGATTATTTTCGCGTTCAAAGCGATAAAGCTCGAAAAACGTCGGATCGGTATTAATTAACGAACAAAATATGGATCCGATGGATTAGGTACCTATGTGCCGCAGTGATATCCGCGAAATTTCAATCTTTATTTCAGGTATTTAAAACCGATTTCTATATTTTATTGCGACTGTATATAGGCGGTACATGGTAGACTCGCTAGCGTGTATCGTTGAACTGAATCCGTAAATAATCGAGTCGATAATCCGTGGAAAACTGTATCTAATAAATTAGCCGTGGTGCAGCGGCAAGAGGAATGACAACGTCGACCGATAGCGTTGCAGATTTGACCAGACCCCGCGGAACGATACGCAATGATAATATCTCCACCCTTTGGTTAACCACCTTGACCAATTCTTGATGTAACAAACTATACTGATGTAAACCGAGGTATAATGTAACGCGAAACTCACCGAGAACATTATCGGATTGATTAAATTCCCTGTGTACATAGACTGGGTGATATCCAGTGCAAAACCATGATTATTCAATATGGAGTACGCGGAATAGAGCCACGATAATCGTTCATGATTGATTGATATCATAATTTCAAATCAAATCTAGTCAGGTTAATATTATTTCAGTTTAATACATTTGGAATGTAAAATTTTATTCAGAAACGAAAATGAACCGCAATTATCGCGTCAATTATTGCTAAGCAGTAAAAAGGTATTTGACAGTGCGTGAAAGTGTCGATTTTGTGGAGGCAGAAGCATTATAAGAATTGAGAGAAAAATAGAGAATCGAAGCCTCATTAGATTCCGAAACTTCATTTATTCCAATAAGAGTGTGTAACATATTTTTGAGAACTAATAGCTTCCATTTTAACTTCGAAATTAAGAAATCAAGAGAGGGAGCTGAGCGAGAGTCACGCAGCTGTAATTACCTCTATATTTATCAACAGTTAAAAAGATTAATTAAGACTTGAATCCACGACGCGGTTAATGCATGTAAATGTGTATTGAAATGTTAAAATGTGGCTTTCGTATACGCGGCGGAATTTTGTAATAAACACAAACAGCGTGCCATTAAAAATACTTTCGTTTTATATCAAAACCCGAGTCTGACGAGAGTCATGGTCGATTTTGAGCGTGTGAAGGACTTAGGTACATACGTTACACATATATACGTGTACAGAAGCCGTATGTAGTATCACTATTCTCTTCAATATGTTTCTTTTTCTTTTATTACACATGTATTTTTTTCTGTGATTAGTTAAGGTCACGTGAACTCTCAGTCAGCTATTGCGTGCTTCTCTATATTACTGTACAACATCTCTGTACTTCTATTACAGGCTGCTCCTGATGCTTACGTCACATCACGTTACGTAAACGAATAACAGATTCATTCGAATAATAAACATAGGTATAGGTGTCATAGAGTTACTAAGGAGGCCTTTTTATTGAATATATTTAGATTTTTTTTTTTTTTTTTTTAAATATATTGTATGATTGGTAAAAAGTACAGAACATTTATCTATGTATATCTGCGCCCTTGACTACTTCGCGTTTCTGAGAAAACTGACAGCGTATAAGCGCACGAGGGGCGCAAGAACTAAGGGTAAAGGGCATAAGGTGAAGGGACGAAGAGCGAAGGAGACCCTGGAGCCAAAATATCTCGACCGGCGTATTAAAAACGTGACAGAAGTCAACCGGGAACCACGCGAGGATATATGGAAGCAGAGGTAGTACCGAGTCCCTCTACCCTTAGAGACGCCTGTATCGCAGGTTACAAATTCGACTCACGTAGTCGCGACCGGCGTCGCGTCGACAGAATGAAAAAAATCGACGGTGGAGAGAGAGAGAGAGAGAGAAGGGGATAAAAAATAAAAAGGGAAGGAGAGTTATAGGGGAGAGAGAGCGAGGGAGAGGCTCTCTCGTGAAAAATCTGCATGGATTTACGGAAAAAATGCGGTGATCACGTACACGTGGACAGAGAGAGGAGACAGCCTGATATAATGGAGGGTGAAAGAGGGAAAGAGAAATATAGAGAATGAGATATAAAGGGCGGAGGGAAACCGTCGCACAACTAAATTGAAGCATCGATTTTTATTGAAAACCCCAACCGCTCCACTTATAATTTGAGCGTGATATTTCATTTCCAATATGTTGATGTGGGGAAGGGACGACGAACGCGGACCTCAATGGTCCGGGTACCCTGCAGTTACAGACTCCAGGATCAACGAGAACCGAAAAATTTTAATTAGCGTTGGCAGCCCGTCAAAGAATACGTATACAGAGTTTTCAGCTTTCGAAATCGCGACTTCGAAATACGCTATACGTAAAGAAACGTAGAGAGAAATTTGGAGAGTCAAAGGGGTGACGAACGTCCAAAGAACATCTTAATTTCCTTCTCTTCTCTTCTCTTCTCTTCTCTTCTCTTCTCTTCTCTTCTCTTTTGCGCGGATCATTTCATCCCTTTCAACACAATCTTAGAATGAATCGAACCGAAAGTGAACTAAGTGTATACGTTTGAATCACACTTTATGTATCGAGGGTCAGCAAGATCCGGTCTTTTAATACACTTGTATATTTTTATGGGACGATGGCATCCGATCGCGAAATTTTATCTCACACTCTATTCCACCGAGTGAAAAGAAGAAAATAACCTTTTACCGTGTACCATGGGTCATCGGAGAATTTTATCTCACTTTTTCCAAAAGGCAATACGAATTTTGCCATTTAGGAAATCGAGTGGGACCCGATATAATTCGCTTATACCTAGTATGTGGCAAAACCTGCAAATGGAACCCCTTCCGTTTTGCGGCAGAACCTAGAGAGC
Organism: Tenthredo mesomela; assembly: GCA_943736025.1. Classification (NCBI taxonomy): domain Eukaryota; kingdom Metazoa; phylum Arthropoda; class Insecta; order Hymenoptera; family Tenthredinidae; genus Tenthredo; species Tenthredo mesomela. Next base: position 39,850,545 of record OX031015.1, on the reverse strand, counting down.
AGAGACTGGTGGTCATGGCATACATCATACAGGTATAACCATACCCAGAATAGAAACGATAGCCAAGTTCCCACATTTCTTGTCACCGAACCGTAAATCGAGCTTCGCGATACCGCGGCTTCATTATCTACATACACACATAGATATACATATCCGTTAGTAGAGCTTGAATGGACAAGGTGGAGCAACGCTAAACAGTTTTCTACTTTATAAACTACTCCCGGACATGTGAAACGCACATCTGATCTGCAGTAACGTGTAAATGTTTTTTTTTTCAACAAAACTAAAGTCCACTTCCTCCCGCGGATATGAAATTTTTCCCTCCATGTGAATGAAGGACCAGAAAAAGGTGCCCAATTTTTTTTATTCCGAGTTATATTTCCATGGGAGAAATTTCTCTTTGCAGAAAATGGGTAAACGAGAATCACGTCTGTCATATTGCGTGATGGTGGAGTCTGCGGCACTTTGGGATCCTATAGGCAGCTGTTGTTTTAGATGAGAAGGTCTGCAGCAGCGTTCTTATCAGAAGACCCGCTGCGCTACGCCGCGAGCCATGAAGGCACTTCAAACAGCACACCATGTGCAGCACACTTGAAATGAGATAGTCGAGCGCTATTTTCGTAACTCTGGTTAGCGCCAACGGGGATCGCGATGCTCTGGTAATTAGTACGGACTGGCTAATTAGACTAATGGCAGATCGGGTTGCAAATTCAAATTTCTGCACGGAGTAACAATTCATTCAGATTTCGTAAGTCCGTGCATATTGTGTGTCTACGTATATTGATATTACGGTGATGATTATAATATTATTGGAAAACGGTTATCGTTTCTCTTTTCTTTTTTTCTTTTTTTTTTTTTTTTCAGAAACAGGAACAAAACTTTCGACTCGAAGACGAGCTCTTCAATTACAGTTCTTTGATCTGTTTTCTTTTTTTTTTGTACATCAAACAGTTTGTAGAAGGTAATTCCAAGATTGTGTCCATCCAGCGATATTCCCAGGTGAGGTGGAAAACGTGATGTAACAATGCCGTTTCACGGTGGAACGATTCATTTGTCAGGTAGCTCCAGGGCGATGCAGCAGGTCGATTTGAAAAATGCTTCGAATCTAGAACCAGAGTTGGCAGTTCGCCCTCTGGTACGCGCGGGTGACGGGGTTCATTCCCTCGACGTCTACGTTCCTCCACCGTTCCACGCTTCCGGTAGTTTGCCAACCCCCTAGCTAGTTTCCCTTTCCATTATATTGCCTCTAGCGCACATCGATGCTAAATAAAAATCTAACTTCCTCAAATTTACATCGATGAAAACTTTCGACACATACTTATGTGTCAGGGTGCTTTTTTGAAACGACTATCTTTTTCTTTCAACTCCCCATTGAAAATCTTGTTGTAGACATTGAAAAAGGAATCCTGTTCAATTTTTAGCTCTTAACTCCAATTCTAGTCCTCACGCTTTTTTCCTTTTCACTTTTCTGATGCTGAAAGCATGTATTATTGTAGTGTAATGTAAACATTACCACTTTTTCTGGATTCAATGGATTGTTCTGATCCAAGACTCATTTTACAGAGAATTAAGTGTTCTTCAAAAGTGCCCATGGTTTCTTCCTTGACGCGAATCCACCCCCCCCCCCTGCCCATAAAAGAAAAAAAAAAAAAAAAACTAAAAAAGATGGGGCGGTGTATTGGATAGATCGTGGAAGTGATACGTTTAAAGTGATCCTCGGTCGTTACCACGGTCGGATAGATGGAGGAGGTAATGTCGGATCCAGCTCGTGAGAGAAGAAGACCACTCTTCGTATCGCTGTCATTCGTCAGGAATTTCTTAATCTTCTCTGAGACCGCCCTGTGCCGTCTAGAGAGATCATTTAAGAAATCGCAAACAATAAATAGCGGCGATCGCGTGTTGCCCCTGAACATTGGGATGGGAAAGAATATAGCGGCGTCCCAAGGCGTCGACGTCGTATATACGGAAATTGAAAGTTTAACAGTGAGTAGAGAGATTTGTCAAGGTTTACTCTGGTGACAGTATCGGATAACTAGGATTTCTTTATTTTTACAAATACATCGACTCACCACTACTATTATTATTTTCAATTCAACCGACCTCAACGGGATACTTACACCTCAGACAAATCCTTTCCTTCCAACGCCATCATGTCCCAAAGTACTTTTTCAGTCATAATTCAGAGTCGAAGTAAACGCAGTTGTCTCAAAAACTGGGATTTCACATTTCTTGGTCACTATAATTGTTCAGAGAATGAAATTCTATCGGTTGAACAGAAAATTGTTTGATACTGTAAAAATAATTTTCAAAAATCTGCGTTATCTCACGAAATTCTTCAATTGTCTGTTCGTTTGATAGAGAGAGATTGTTTCATGAACATTCAGAGACTAAAAAGATGAAAATTCGTATCATCGATTGAGCTCAGTTCGTAAGAAAATTGCGTTTATTTTTTACTGCATTAAACTATGATAAGCAAAGGGCGAGAAATCCTGACTATTATCTAATTATACTTCAGAAGACTCGTTAATTCACTCGAGTTTGCTCGAAGTTGAAATATAGTTACCGCAACGAGAGGAGGATAAAAATTTTTCACATAAAAGGGTAATAAAAGGGTAACTACATATAAATGCTTTAAAATATAGCGGAGAAATAGCCGAGAGAATACCTGTCTGAATAAAAAACGCAATATCAGTTACCGAGCCATTACCAATTTCGTTTTACATCATATATGAACGTATATGAATTTTTTTGGTAACCCTTGAGTTCTCGGTCGGGGTAGGTATGCAAGTCACACGAATCGCCCTCGTTTAAGGGTTTTCGATGCGTTTTATTGTTTTTCAATGCTCGAACGAGGTATTGCTACTATCATCTGTGGGCGGGTGAGAGTGAGCTTTACCCACCATATCTATGACATACCGCATGACGCACACCTACCCCTATACTGTCCCCTTTTTATACTAGAAACTCGAACGAAAGGGGGGGGGCGAGCGATACTGGCGTGGTAAATCACCCTGACGCAGGATGCAGCCACCCCCATACATACCCATCAACCCTCATCTCGATTCTCGCGTGCCCGTTTTCGAACGGCAATATTATTTTCACTTTCAACCACCCACTGAACAACGAACAATTCGGTTGTAAAAATTGTTTCATCCCCGGACCCGTTCCGCAATAGAGGGTAATGCGCCGCAATGGATGTCGACACCGCTATATAACCAACGACATCGGTGATACGTTTTAGCTGTACGGCACAATTGCCGTTCGATAATTAGCCCAGGGTGCAGAATTTTTTTAGGGGTTCGAAAATTTTCACCAATGGAATGTAGGTTATTTTTGTACTATCCCCCCCTCCCCTCCCCACCCCCAATTATAGAGTTGAAATTTGTTCATTATTAAATTTTATCGATTGATTATTGGGTATAGGAATGAAAATTTTTGAAATAATTAACGGACGAGGTATTTTATTTTTTAATTAAGCTGCGTTAATTATGTAATATAAAATATTGATTGGGACATAAAATACCACTCAGGAAAACGCCTTCTTAGTTCGCAAGTTAATAATCGCGTGGTTCTTAAGCCAATTACTTATACCAGCGGGAAAAACTTAGGTATGCAAACTCGTACCTTTGAAGATTAGAGACGTTTTTTTTACACGGGATTTTAGATGATAATTATGAAAATTCATGAAAAAAATGAAAATTTTAGGGAATAACAACTGCGTCGAGATATTTATATTTTTAAGGATAATTTTGATGTCAGAAACATATTGACGCATTTACGTGAAGAAATTTGAATGATTTGAGACCACGCTGTGGATAATCGCATGGTTAGGAAATGTGTAAAGGAAAGCACGTAGAGGACATCTAGAGAAGTCTGCGGCCACGTAGAACCACGTAGGGAATACCCCTCGTCTTTGTTTCCGACTCTAACGCAGCTTTACTGCGGATGACTTTATTGCTTTATAACTGCCCCGATGTCTTTCAGTAACCCCGAGCCAAGCAAACCGAGGTAACTTAGTTTGCGCAAAGCTCGAAGTACCGCAAGAGCTTACAACGTGATTTTTTTAGCTTAGTTGCACTGTTCGTGTGGTAGCTATAGGATTTTAGGGAAAGAGAAAATCCGCACGAAATTGCACAGTGAAAAAAAAAAAAGAAAAAATTCTCTGCAATGCAGACGACTGGAATAATACTGCGAGGAATATAGAGACGATATAAAAATTCGTCTTTAATGGTATATTTGAGATTTCGAAAAATTTGAAATACACGAAATTTCACTTTAACTGGATTTGGCTTTATTCATAGTTTCATACCGAGAAAAAGACGGGAACCTGTCAAGCTGGGTATTTTCTCGAAAGTTGAGATCAAGAAAAAGAGAGAATCGCTTTGTTTTAGGGGATGCGGAGGTGGATGCGCGTGGCAAAGGAGAGGGAGAGGTAATCTCGGATCTCTTTCAAAATTCTTAAAGCGTGCATTTGTCACAAAGCCTATTTCCTTATATTTCTTCCCTACCTTTCTTTCATTTTATTTTATTTTTTTTTTATTTTTTTTTATTTTATTTTTCTCATTTTCAGTCTACAGTCATTTGCATATGACAAAAGTCTCGCTTCTTGACAAATGCGAGCTCTTAAACTCCTGACAGTTACGTAACGCCAGGCGCGTTTAGCTTCAGATTACAATATCGATAAAACGAAATTAAAGAAATAAAGATACAATCTCGCTGCAGCTTCTCACGATTCGAATCATTTTTCCGAAAACTTATTTAAATAAAATTATAGGAATTTAACGAACTGTGGTTTTACGCCTTGGATTAACATTAAATATTATCAAAAATTGATCACTAATACTATAATGAAAGGGGAAATAAAATTTACAACCCGGAGCGACTCCCTTTTATAATCAAATTCTTATCGAATTTATACAAATGGGGGATGATCGTCAACTCTGAATTAATTTTTCACTTTCTGTTAATCCTTTTTTCTTCAATTTTTGTTATCCTACTATACGTCAAGCTTAAATATATATCCCGGACAACCGAATCGCCTCAACTTTTTCTACAGTCAATTAAATTTCACCAAGCGTTGACGTGCCTTGTAATAATTGTGCATCCAGCCGGCTAATACGTCGTCTATAAAATATTTACCAAACCACGAGCAGGTGAACCACTATGCTATTCATGCAGGTAGAAATTAGCCCGGTTCAAACCAACCCGCTTTTAAATCGGCTTTTAATCACTAGCCTTTGTTGCCCTCTCCGCATAGGTACTATGACAAAAGTCAAGAGTGAAATATTTAGCCCGCTGGTCATGCTCGCAGCCGATTTTATAAAAGCCGGAAAAAACCTAAAATGTAATTTGAAATTACGTAATTTGAGTACAAATTACGTGGAGGTATAAGCAACAACTCTGAGAGGCAACTAATTCAAAGTACTTCGTACTTCATCCTTCATCTTTCATCCCCCTTCGTACGATGGACAAGTCTTGCTTACGCAGAGGGTTTGGGGGCCGGGAAACTCGTTCCTGTAACTCAAGTATCGCGCTAGTAGAGTGGAATTAAACATTTTTTAATCACGCATTGTTAAATTGCGGGAAAAAGCTTAATTTCAGAGGCAAAAGAAAAAAAAAAAAAAAAAAGTCCTTCGTTGCAGGGTATGTACTCGAAAATTGAAGTGTTCTCTGTAGCTCTAGCCACGACCGTAGGTACACTCATTCTACCGGCATCCTCGGCTTGCCCTTTTGTTGGCAATAATAAATAATGTTACTCGAGTTTTATACCGGAGAGATTTTTATTAGGTATATTAGTCGGTACGAGAAGAGAATGAGAATTCGTTTTACAATTTTATGAAAGCCTTGATCAATGCATCTCGCGATTTACCATCCAACAGTGCGGAATAGCAAAATGAAGATTGATTGATGAAACGACTGTTCAAATCGGTTGTTTGCCATTGTAGTTGTAACTTTGCCTATAACAGTTGGCATTAGACGTGAAACGGAATATTTGTACATAGGTTTGCTTCAGGATCGTTCGAGCATATCCAGCTTTGAACTTCTATTCCGTGAAAACTTCCAACTGTTGGCTAACCGACTATGAATTCTTTACCGATCAACGGTTGTGTGTTTTACGAGGCTTTAAAGTTTAAAACGGGATCGAAACTCCTGTCGGTTTTACCTCATTTTATTTTTATGTCAACACCCTGCGCTTTTTGCATTCTTCAACTTCGTAGATCCCTTGTTTCAACGATCTATATACCTATCCTACTCGCACCTATATACCTACTGCTTCGGGGATATTATTATCACGTGCCATTAAATCCAAATAACTTTTACAAGAGATGTTGGAAATAGCACCACGTCTTGCATCGGCTAAAAGTGTCTAATCCGTACAGGCATATACCATATACCAGGCATGTACCTATATATATATATATATACACTGCACATATGGCTCTTTCTGGCAAACTAGTAGGTGAAACAAAAGACGGCTTTACTCAGCCTAGAGAGAAGAGAGCGATCTCAGACTGCAGAGGAGGTGTTATTTAAAACTGAAATATGGGTCAGCACGAGCTGTGTCACTCAATGAGAAACGCGCTGCATCGAGTTGTGGACTTAGCGAGACTCGGAGAATTTTTAGGGTCTTCAATTATTTGCACGTTAAATTATTTTAATTATTTTTGCTCGTCAAAAATTTTAAGTCTACTATAGCTTTAATTATTTGTCGCATTTTATATAGTTCGAAACTGAAATATATTAGATTTGTACGAAATGATGAAGTTACAGAGTTGCTTGCGCATAAATTAAACAACGTTTTCGGGGTCTGGGTGTTTTGGCTAGGGTTGTTTCATTTAGACGAAGATAATCGAGCAAAATATTGTGCCAACCCATTCGTCTTTAGTATCCGTGGCCGAGCTTGATTTATGGGATATTTAAATTAATCTTTCCACCCCAAAGGCTAATTGAAACGGACGAGATAAATAGGGAGAGTGAGAGATAGAGAAAATCGGAAAATACGTTTTTGATGTGTAAAAGACTTTCCTTTGGCCGGCAGGATGCTTTTCACTGTTTATAGTATCAGATGCTGCGAGCTTTCTATGTCGGGATATTTTGATGGAAAATTGCTATATGTGATTGAGGGATGTTATAGAAATGTGGAGGTAATTTTTTATACCGCGGTAAACAAGAGTGTGTTTTTGCAATTATCTATCCAAACTGACAGCAGCTGGTTCTCGGGTAGAGGTATACCTACTCGAGAAAAATGTGGGTCGAAAATTTAATTAAAAAGCAAGACAACGGTCGCAATGCAGAAATACAATTAGTGACTTTGTGCAAAGAACACGAAACCACTACGGAGTCTCTGCAGAGCATGAAAATCTCACAGAGAAGTATTAAACATTTTAATTTCGGTTGTAAGTAAGTGGCTTTTCATTCATTTTCATCCTTTTAATTCTTAAACGAAATCCGTAAATCATGATCTGGCTACTTGTCAGCAATGAAATATCACTGATGCATATCACACGCAGCGCCTGACTATAGACAACAGCGTGCACACGCGCGATGTACCTCCTTCTTTCAACATCCAACAGATGGCAGCAATTGGCTTGAAACTAACTACTCCTCGGGTCTATTTTCACCGTTTTACTCAATTATTATCAATTATTATACATAACATTCACTGTTTCATTATTTTACATTGCGCATTAGCTACTAGGGTAATCAAATTTAACTATCTTACAGCTGCGCAACCGTAAATTTATTTACTTCTACGATAAAGGTAATTTTATTTCACGTAATATGATATTTTTAAGCTTCAATTGTAAAAGCTCTTCCTACCGGCTGCGACCGTTGAATGAACCCCTCATTTTCACTGACAGGATAATATAGTATGCACAGAATAGGGAGGTGAAAGAGTTGTATTTTCCACGAAGAATGCCTGCATTTTTGCACCGAGAATTAACGATCCATTGTTTGCGTATATCTAATTATTTTCAGTTTTATCTTATGCAGTGGTAATTTTTTTATTAATTACACAGAGAGGGAATATTTTTCTGCCATTATTTTATCCAGTTCGAAAATGGTCCAGCGAATAAATCGTCAATTTAAAATGTGATCGGCAATCAAACGATTCCGGGGATTATCACGGGTCTTTACAATTTTGACGAACATTTAAACAAATTACTACTCTAATCGGCAGATTTATTTCTATGTGAACTAATCGCAAATTTACAGAGCTTTGGAATAGGTCAATTCACTAGAGCACGAAAAAAAAAAAAAAAGAAAAAAAAAAATTAAAAAACACAAAGCAATCAATTTTCGTCCCTTTTGAAAATTCTAGGGCTGATAATTTGATTGCAAATTCTATAAATTGTCGGTTGATCACTTTTTCATCGAGGAAAAATCGAGAAATATCAAATCATGTTGAAGTTGATGACTATTTGGTCTACGATCAAGCCTAGGATGCCTGTGACACTCGTGAATGTTTTCTAGAGTTAGATTTTCTACCGTCATTTCCCTTAAAAACCAATCGATTGAGTAAAGAGTTTTACAAGGAAGGAATGAGATGAGGGAATTCAAGATACGGTATCCGGTCGACGGAAGTACTTCCGCGAATGGCGTATATATGTGCGAAGAAAGTTCAGAGCTGCATATTTGTCATTCAATTTTATCGATTACTCAAATCGTTACGTCGAGCTAAAATAAACAAAAAAAAAAAAAAAAATCTACGCTAGGCACTAGCGCGCCAAAAACTATTCGTCATTCTACACGATATAATGACGGTAAAAATAAAGTTCGAAAACTCCTATCCTGACAACTAAAAAATTTCAGTCACGTGTGTCTAGTCAGAATTTTAGGCAAGCCTAGGATCAAGACCATTACACTGAGAAAAAAAAGTTATTAAATCAAAGAAATGATTTCTTTGATATTCAATTCACTTGATTCAACCATTGGTTTATTTCACGCAATCACGCGGTAGTAGGAACAACGAAGCATATGCATTGATTTAATGTTATATTTCTTCGAGTGTTATCTGCTTGAGAAAAGTGTTCATTTATTGAAAACCATTAAAAATTAAGTTGTTAAACCCAAGAACTGTGTTTAGAACAACCAACCTAATTTAATTCATAATAAATAATGACTTTGAGAGTCGATGACGTTCATCCAACCGCCACAAATAATTGAAGGTACTAATCTAGAGTTAGCCAAAACGCTTATGTTAAGGTTGAATCTTGTATTCGGTGTAAGAAAATATTCATTGAATGCAATGAATATGTACTTGAGTAAAAAAGATATTCACTACCCTCAAAAGTTGCCTAGTGAATCAAATTTTTATATCTATTGGAAAGCATTTTTCCGTTGATCTGAATCTTCACATTATTACGAGAAAAATATTCTTTGTTGCACCATACGATGTTGCGTTTCAACTAAATAAGAAATTATTAATCATGCAGGACGTCAACATGCCCTTGATTCAAATGATTATTCGAATAAAATCAAATCAATATGATTCTATTTTTAATCAAATACACGTTTTTGAAAAATGTACATTTATACTCAAAATCCATTTTCGAAAGTATGTGAATACAATCATATGAGTGCTTGTATTGAAGAAATATTATGTCGTGCTAAGCATATGTTATTTCATTGAAGTGAATCATTCGTTTAAGATTGCCAATTCTAGGATCAAAAAGATTGTTGTCCAGAATATTTCTGTTTTACGATAACGATATAAACGTGTTCATCAAGAATACCTCATCTTCATGGTAAAAAACAGGATTGGTTGTTCCAACCAAAATACTTGAATGTAGCAACGCGATCGTGTAGTTTCTTCAAGAACTTAAAATGTCCGACAATAACAAACTGAGTTACAAAGAACGATTTCACCTTTTCACTTAAGAAAATCATCAAGTATGTAAATAATTAATCAGTTCGCTTGAATCAATGCGCGAAAATAATAAAAACCTGGTATGGTATTGTATAGGCGCTCAAACGTGAGTTCTGTAGCCGGCCACAACGTGGCGAATCCTGGCCAGCATTCTCGCTAAGGAAGCAGCGCGGAGCCAATCATAACTTTGCGCCTCTCTGTACTATTTATTAACCACAACTCAGGAGCGATGGGCTTCAGAGTCAAGTCAAGTTGGACTTATGCCTTTTTTACGAAGGTTGACCAAGCCATTGCGGCATATTGAATTGAATTTGGGGTTCGCTTGAATGGCCAAGCCTCTAATATACTTGTCCAGCTTGAATGTCTCATATTTTCATTCAAATGAATATCACCGTTGCTGTGAATAAATTTTATTTGTTACCACAAAATATCTAATTGGCTACACAAATTATCTCGTTTGGTTACTTATGAGTTTTTTTGCAGAGTATAAATGCTTTATTATTTATACTAAACTTGCGATTGTACAGAACGTGAGTTACTTAACATTAATCAAATATTTTGTTGTTACGTGAAAATAAGACATTCTTCCAAACAATCATCGTATTTCTTCACTGATTCTCGTTTTAGGTTCTAATAAGCAGTCACTTCCTATGATTATATTTGAATTCATATTATGGTATATTTCTTCAGAATGATAAAATATCCCATCTAATGTATTATGTATCGTTTGATTAAATATATCATTTTCTCAATATAAGATATGAAACACTTGACTCAAGATATTGTACTGATAGACCAACTCGGTGAGTGATGTCGCTAAATATCTGTATAATTGATCGAAACTATTTTTTTTTTAAATGAAATGAATATTTACTCTATCTAACTCTACATCTGGTATTGTTTTGATTAAACATGCTCTTGCGAATATAGAAAAAAATCATTTATTTGAATCAACGAATATTTGGTGAATTCAATAACTTTTTTTTCTCAGTGTAGATTGTCGCAAGTTTACGCGCTCGTCCTCAGCTCAAATTTGCTTTTAAGGGGACCAGTACAGCGACTTTTCGAGAAATTATCATAGTCCGAAATCAATTTATTTCATAACCAAAGTTCATTTCACATCAAAATATTTTTCTTTTTCAAAATCATGTGTCGTAAGGATTTCAGAGTACCGTTGGACCGATTCAGGTCAGCTTGGATTCATTTTCTTCAGAAAACAAATCCTCATCATGTGAATGTAGGAATTTTGAAAATTTTTCGTTTTGGTCAAGTTATTCAAGAAATGAGTGATAATAATTTTTGCAAATTTGGTAAATTGATCATAACTTATGACATAATTTTTTATTTTCAAATTCCTACATTCACATGATGAGGATTTGTTTTCTGAAGAAAATGAATCCAAGATGACCTGAATCGGTCCAACGGTGCTCTAAAATCCTTACGACACATGATTTTGAAAAAGAAAAATATTTTGATGTGAAATGAATTTTGGTTGTGAAATAAATTGATTTCGGACTTTGATCATTTCTCGAAAAGTCGCTGTACTGGTCCCCTTAATTCACCTACCGTATTGTAACCAGTAATAAAAGCTCTCCAAATGTCAGAAAATCATAAGATATATTCCCGGCACATTTATGGCCACTTAAATCTCCCCTAAAAAACCGTCTATTGACTGCCGCAGGTTTTGAGCAACGATGTAACAATGGAAAAATTGAAACTCTAACTGATTTCTCACATTTCTAATTCCAAAATGATCCTAGATTTTGATAACAGAAGATAAAAAATATTTAGCTTATAGTTAGACATATGGCTTTTTGGTTTTTAGAAGAATGATTTTTTTTTCACTTTATGCGATTTTCATGTTTTCCAAATGACAGGCAAACGTTGAGAAAACGATATGCCTTTTTGGAATTGGAGACGCGAAGTGTTTGCAAACGTGGGTCGTACACTTTGTGAGAATTATTTTTGTTCCGCTTTTTTTATCCGTACGTAGAATTGTGTGGGACTTTGTATAAGTTCGATGTTTTCAGATAACAGGATACCCCGAAGAATATACATGGCTAGGGAGTATTTCGAAAGGATAAGAGATACGATAAGAATTTATGAATAAAAATGGAAAAACAAAATTATAAAGAAACAATTTTGTTGACCTTTGCTACGAGTGAATTCTGCGGTTACGGAAATTGTTTTTTGGTGTAGTCTGAGCTTCCAGCCTCTTTCTTATCGTTTCAATTTAGATTTTTGCATTCGGATTGAACAATTTTCGAAATGTCATTTTTATTTCGAAAAAGAGGAAAACCAAAGCGTTGAGAATTCCCATCGATTGTGTCCCGGTTGTCTAAATACTAATTATATATCGTATTCCTCCTGCCTGAGGCGGGGTATTGTTTTCTCAACGTTGTTTCTAAACTGGATAGCTAGTCGACCGGATGTCAAAATAAATGATTAATTAACGGCTTAAATAAACACAAGAAATTGGAAACTCGACGTAATTTTGTTACAGTAAATAAACGTTATCCCTTATAGCCTATAACTATTACACGAACTCCTAACTGACTGCTTTGAGTCCCTAGAGTCGAAAATTGAAAATGGTAAATGAAAATTGAAATCGAATTCCTCGTTCTCCTATCTGAACCGAATGTTCAACGACGCTCACGCATTCGTGTGTCTCTCGGTGCATTATTGAGCGGGACTGGTTTATTAAATTTTTTTCCATACAAAATTTCGCGAACATTCCATAGATATTGACTGTTATCTCAAATATTTTAGGAACTGAGCGCTATTCACGATTTACACGCACCCCAAGCGAGCTAATGTTCACTATACGATATTATCTTTTTGTTTGACTGTTCAATGTTCAACAGCATCGAAGTACAAAATTCCTCCCTCTTTGTTATCTAGATATTCTATAGTTTGATGAAGTCTACCGTTTGTCATCTCTTTTTCAATCCTGCATATAATGAAATAATGAATTGATATCGCGTTGCCATTGCCCGAATGAAATTCCACCTTCGAATACTTCACATCATTCCTCTGTTGGATATTCAAAATAGCATGTATACTACCCACTACTGGAGTAATAATTCACCCTGATTCCTTGTGTGCGCAGCATGCGTGAGCCCCCTCAAGATCTCTGCACACACAATAGCCCGCGCTACTAGAGCATAAACATAATTATTATCCGAGAGATAGAGAAGTGGGTTAGTGGCTTTAGTGCGAGCCTCTGGCTTCCTCGTAATGTTACCTCCTGATATACCTAACCATCTACAACAGTAACCACTATGTGATACCAACTATTTCGGGTTCGAGTAAACGTAGGAGACCGCGTAGTTACACTGCCAGGGAATAAAAGCCTGCCCCCATTCGCCTTCCGCTTCACTATTTTATAACACTAAAACGTGAAAGCATGTTTCTTCGTAATTACGGAACAAGAAAGGGGTAGGTAGTCCCGCAAAGATTTACTAGAAAATTTCTTTTCGGAATAATTATAAATATCCACGCGTTGTCTCATATGTTAATTAAAAAAATAAAAATAAAAATAAAAATAAAAATAAAAGACATTTAGCTTTCGTCGTCGTGGTGGTGGTGAGCGAAGTAGGGCTGTGCGAATAGTGTTCGAATCGAATCGAATCGAATAGTGCTATTCGATTCGATTTTCGAATCGAATAATTCGAGTTTTCGAATAGTTCGAATCACGAATAGTTCGAATCTTCGAATAATTCGAATCATTCGAATTATTCGAATTATTCGAACTATTCGAAAACTCGAAAAACTATTCGAATATTCGGATCTTCCGAAAATTCACTACTTTCGCGGGTGATAGGTATAGACCCCTCAAATCCATATAAAGGCGAATATTAATCGATATGTATCAATCAAAAAGAATATTCCCACGTATCTTTTATCTCATGCCCCGTTTACACACGCACTTTATGATCGGGGATTAGGGCTTTAGCCAGTCACTGAATTTTCACAACAGAAGTGACCAATCAGTTGATAGATTTCTGAAGACACTACGTTCAAGATCCCTACTTGAACACAGGGTGTAGACTCGGCATGAAAGACATACGAATTAATATCTCAAAAAACTTCCAAAAGAAATTGACATTATTCGAGAAAAATTGAAGATCGATCAGGTAAAGTCCAAATTATTCTGAGAATCCAAATTTCGCAGAAACGCCGAATTATTCGAAAATCGAATCGAATAGTTCGAATAATTCGAATAGTTCGAATAATTCGAATAATTCGAATATTCGAAGAACTCGAATATTCGAATCAACCGAATTATTCGATTCGTTTTCGAATCGAATTTTACTATTCGATTCGAGACGAATATATTCGAAAATTCGAATATTCGCACAGCCCTAGAGCGAAGTAGAGTATAGAGCCAGGGGTTAATTTTAGCACGTGTCTGCATAAGGGTTGCTGCTTTGTCAGGAAAAACGCAATTTAAGGGAAACTTGTTTTTTTCGTATATTCGTTTTTTTTTTTTTTTTTATTTTTTCCCCCCAACATTTTGTTTTAATTATTCGTACACTGGACAGCGTTGATCAAGCGAGAGAGGGTGACTAACTCGAGGTATAACGAGTGATTATTTATTAAATAACTCGTTAGAAGCAGGAGCGATGTTCGTGGAGCGAGGATCAGCCGCCTGGCCCGTCCGCGTGTCGACGTCTGGATATTATTAATTTATATTACATACCTATTTTACAGAAGTTATTACACCGATTTGAACCTCTATGTTTGATGGGGAAATAAAACTTGGTCACAGGTGTGACGCGGGTTATTACTGAATATATATGTTATTCAAAAAACCGTATAGGTACTACCGTTACGCGTTTTGAATGGCTGCGATTGTGCGTTAAATATTTCGACGAAATCCGAAACAGACACTCTCTTCTACGTAGTATACCTACCTGTTAGAAATTCTTGTAATTAAACTGAAAACTTTTACCTGGGACCTTTGGAACACCGTTTTCCTCCCTTAATCTAAGACATGAAATTAAATGAAAATTTGTAAGCTGTGTCTTCTGCTCGCGACAGAGCAAGCTGTATGCTTATTTGAGAGCGAGCTAATATCCGTTCGTATTCCATCCGAAACGTAGGTACTTATCTCCGAGAACGTTAGAGGAATACTTGAAGCAGGAAAAAGATCTGACGATATTTACTAGCGTAGTACATAAGAGGTCTCTAGATTAATGTAAGTATATTTGGGTGGTCCTTACTTAGGGCTCGTACGAATGTTTTAGCAGGTGCCTCCCAAATCAGTTTCAAATTGAAAAAAAAAGTCAGATTTAGAGGGTATGCAATTCGTCTAGATTGTCTGATATGATGATGTGAATTTTTTATTAGATAGTAGCACCAATTTGACCACCAAAATCTCGCAGTTACAGATTTTTTTTTTCTTCAAATTAATACTCTTACAATAAAATATGTACTGAGAATATAGCCAAAATATGTGCATTTTAAAAGGGGTAATTCACCCTCTTGGTGGAAGGGGTTAAAGTTGAGATAAAAATCTGAAAAAATCAGGGAATCGTTTTTGAATTGCTATGTGGAGCCGATATTTGGGGGGGCATCTGTTAAAAAATTTGTTCGAGCCCTAAACAAGGGCCACCCTAATGTATACAAGGTACTAAAATAAAGAATTAAATTAAATACGATAAACTTAAACTGATAAATCTATGTGTAATTGATTCACGCACCAAGGGATGGGAAGAGAGTTAGAGAAAAAGAAGGAGGATTTCAGCTCGCCCTAGTAGAGTAGCTGGGAGTTGGCGTCACACCAACCCGGCCCTCTCATCCCCTGTCCGTATAGTAGAAACGGAATCCAATAGGAGTATAAAGCTAAACTTCTTCAAATGCACAGGTTCCCTTCCCCTTCCCCCCCCCCCCCCCCATCTTTGCTCCTTTTACCTCTATACTATTCCGAGACTCACCCTGTTACTCAGTGAACCCTTTCATTGCGAAAACGTCGCTCTGTAATTCACTTTTTACTGTCAGAGAGTTGTTTTATCTTTACAGATCCACAGTCTGTAGCTTTCTTTCTGCACAGATGTATATTTGATTTGTTTCATTCATTTTATTTCTCTTATTTTCTCAGGCTCACCGCCCCCCATCCCCCCAGTTGTTACAATACCGTGTTTTCATTTTTGTTTCGTTACATTTTCAGCCGAAACTTTCTTTCTTTGGACGATTTCAAAGTTCGCGACCCGGGTGTGTCATTGCACCATCACCCCCAGGGCTCGTGAAATATTTTCTTTTCTTTTTTTTTTTTTTTTTTATCTCTTCGAGGAATTAGAATTTCTGGAAAAAACGAAAAAAAAAAAAAGAAAAAATATTATATTTTCGGAATATTCGCTTCGCTTTCTTCAGAACTGTACGAAATAATGTCGGATCGTGAAAATATGATAAATAAAAAAAAAAAAAAAAAAATTCATGTTTTAAAAATGTCTTTTTCTATTTATATGTCATGTCTCGTTGCGTTTTCAAATATTTTTCTAAATATAAATCATGAGCTTTAATTAGACGTAATCTCTGCAAGTTCGGTTCTCTCTCTACCTTCATCCTCCTCTCGCTATACCCTTTGGATCTCTGTATGCTCCCAACGGTGGGTAAAGCCATGTCATCCGTCTCGCAGTCTGTTGGGAGTAATTTGTATGACAATAAATATCTCAAGCTTAAGCACGGAGGCAAAGGCGTCGCTGTGCGGTAGGCGCCGCAAGCTCCTGGCTTTATGTAAGCACTCAATGGATTAGGTCGCAGATTCTCTTAGTTAACGGGAGAGAGAGAGATAGAGAGAGAGAGAGGAATAAGGATGGAGAGAGTGGAAGAAAGAGAGATAAATAGAGAGATAAATAGAGAGAGAGTGAAACAGCATCGAAGAAATGTTGTTTTGGATGCTGCGGAAACGACGGTTTGGGGCTTGGAGACCGAGGAATAAGACGAGCCGCGAGACAAGCAGATGTAAGCGGGATGAAACCCGCAGCATCTCATTTTGCGAGATGATAAAGGCAGCGAGAATAATAATATATACATTCTGTATACGCGTGTAATGTACATTAGAGAATTGAGTAGCTGGCTAAATGCGTCAGCCACAAAGATAAATCATTTGAAAAGTAAAGTAAATTAGGAAATTTGTTTACAAAGTTTGTATTTAATTAAAACAACTGGGCTGGGTGCCCGCGCCGTGGCAAACTCAAGATGAATGAGATCCTGGGACCGAGATAAAATGCCCATAAAAGTGGATAAATTTCGGCTCTTCTCAAAGGGAGAAAACCAAGTTTACAGTTTCTTCAGGCGCCTTTTAATTACCTTGATAATTACGTATTGACCGACGTTCGCCTAAATCAGAAAATCATTAATTTAAACATATGCGAACTTTTCAAATTGAAGAAACGATTCTTCAGCCAACAAAATTCACCCCGAAGGTTTGAGAGATCGAAGTAACCGATTTTTCTCTTTTCGTTTGAGCTTTGATCGATAAATTTAAGAGATAAATCGTGGTAAAAAGTGAGGAATAATTATCAGCGACGAATAGTCACGTCTTGCGGATTATTTATCGGAAATAAATACATGACTAGAAAAATTTTTACACTCTCTTTACTCGATAAAGTAAAGTATCGATTAGCGATAATCTTTACACGTATGTATAGGTACTACCTATATAGATATAGATAATGATTAATTTGACTTACCCCGTTGAGCGTCTTAATGTTGTGTAGTGCATTTTGCGCCTCCAGGGCTGCTTTTCTTGTAAAAAAAGTAACGAAGCAGCATCCTGAAACAGAACAAATTATCCCCATGAGACCACCGTCCGAGTAAGCACTTTAAAATATTACGAAAGCCTGTCGGAAAATATTTCCAATATTTTTTGCGGAATTCGCAAAGCCTCGTTAAACACAATGGATGATCATTGTAAATAATATGCTTGGGCTTTGCTGAAAATTAGAAAAAAAAAAAAAAAAAACAATTACAAAAGCAACAAAGGTATAAAAATTAAAAACATGTAAGTAACTAATACAAAAACCGAAAATTAATCATATTACCCGAATTATTTGATTTACGGAGCTTCTTTCGGGCACGTTTATACGCTGATGAAAAATTATGAAGTATCGCGTACAGTGGGTGTAGTCATTATTATTAAAAAAGTAACTTCGCGGAAGAACACAATTCCTGTTTTTTTTTTTCGTTTTTTTTTTTTTTGTTTTTTTTTATCAATAAAATATCAGTTCCAAAGATCTGAAACTGGTGTTACACTCTCGTTTAAATTCAGTAATAGCGATGAAGTTTCTCCAAGAACTATTAATGTCAATTGTTATAAAGTTGAGCCAGTATACATGTAAAACTTTGTCAACTTGGTTTAAATTTTTCTTACGTATTATACCGGAACCGCAGTTTATATATATTATATTAATCGCGTTTTTCCAAGTTTGAGAAAAAATGGCGTTATCGATCGACGGATATAAAAGGGGGACAGCTATAGCACAGTTAATTGCACCTTGTTCGTAAAATTGGAGGATTTTTTTTTTCAAGTTCGACTAGCTTGGTTTACACTTACGTACACCTACGTACACAACGACGGGAAGTGAACAGGTGCGTCATTCGTTCTCGACCTCCTCCGCAATCCTCGTCGTCCGCTTTACCACCCTTGCCGTTGGCCCTGCGTTAAGCACCAAGCTCAATCGAGATCCAAAACTTTGTCAAAGCTTCGTACAATCGAGTTACCCAACTGAGTTCTGAGATATTTAACGTTGGAATGAGTTTTTTATCTCAATTTTTATTTTATTTTCACCCCTACCTCGATCTACCTCTACCCCCTCTCTCCCTCGTCTCTTTCTCTTTTAGCGAAGTCGAGAGCTGGAAGGTGTATAATATACGGAAACAGCTAATACCTCCTATACCTGGTGCATTATAAAGGGGAGTTGAATTGAATTTATGGTCAAAGTTCGCGAACCATCTGGGCTTGATTCAAAATTAATATTTTTGTATTTTATCCCAATAAATCAGGGCGCGCGCGCGCGTCTGTAGATGTGGATGTGGATGTGGACGTGGATGTGGATGTGGATGTATATTCCAGAGCGCACGGTATTGTAATTTACGTTTTCTCATTACTTGCGGGTGAGCATAGTACAGTGTACTACCTACCCACGTGCCTCGTGTGCGTAATACACATATAGATACTATAGGTACACGCGGAAACAAACGCCCACGCTCGTCTCTCATGCGAACAAACCGGCTCGATCAATCACGCGGGTTGCACATCTCTCGCGTTTCATGATACGGTTCAACTCACCAACTCATCTATGTTATGGACCTGATTCTGGAGAAGTTGAATTTTCGCACAGAATTTTTCAGTTATCAGAAGAAAATACGGAAAAAGGTGAAACAGATACGTTTTTAGACATACTATAAATCAAATTTATCATAGGAATCGAAGTCCAGGTCATTAAAGTTTCAATTCTTGATAATCCTTAGAGAGAGAGGGAGAGAGAGAGAGAGAGAGAGAGAGAGAGAGAAAAGAGAAAGATATTTTTATAATAATTATTTTTTGGAATGCAGTGAGTGTTTGAAATTTCTTTTTCTTTTCTTTGTTTATTCAGTCTACGTCCTGTTTATAAAGGTACGTAATTCTGGCCAACGAAAATGGTAATTTATTCAACTACCCCGAGTTTACGATTGCGGCTCGCGTTAAAAAGCAAACGAGGAACGATATTTAGGCACTTACCGTTATTGTTGAGCGTGACGAAACGTGGGGACCGCATTCGCGTGAGATTGTACAACTTGATCGGGCATTAAAAATTAGGTAATTACCCGCCAACGTTTGTTATTCAGACGTTAACCGTGCTATAGTAGAATAGGGTACGCTCTCGCATTCCCGGGGATGAGATAATGATGCATTATGGATGCAGAAGATACAGATTTGCATGTATAATGTTACGCTGATAGAATAAATCACCGTTTTATACCCTTCCTACGAGCTTACACTCCGTTAGAAACGTTTTTCGAACAACAGATGTAAAATATTTCACAACTCAAACTCCCAAGAAGGTTTTCGAAGGGTTGGAAAATCTCCTCTGTCCGGTAGCTGACGGTCCACTCGCTATAAGCGCTCGTAGAAAAGATCCGGTAATCGATACCCATTTGGACACGAGTCTCTCTCGGTTGAGTTTTCCCACTGAAATTCGACCAACATATCTTCGACGAGTCGGGTTGACAGTTTGGCGGGCCGCAAGGACCTCATCGAAGTCTTGCATATATCCTCTATATTCTTCCTTCTCCTATTGGACGGCGACTAAACCAGAAAGGATGATCCGATCGGTTCGATACCTACAGGAGTTTTAAATTTCCCACAAAATTACATCCTTTCTTAAAAATTCCCAAAATACTTTTCGGGACTCGTCTAATTCCACACTCAGAAAAAAGTCTTGTTGGCACAACCAAAATTTTGGTTATTATAGGGGTCATAGAAATTTTTCTGTTCAGTCAACCAAAATTTTGTTGGGCCAACCAAAATTTTTGTTGATTTTGTTGGGCCAACCAAAATTTTTGTTGATACTACTAAATTTCTTGTTGGCACAACAAAATTTTGGTTGGCCCAACAAAAAAATTTTTTTGACCGTATAGTAACCAAATTTTGGTTGACCTTTTTCTCAGTGCAGGTGAGAGCAAAAAGGAACTGGATCTCCTATTCCGAGTAAAGGTTGTGACTCCTTTTTTTCTGTTTTCTTCTGTTTCGTAAATGGTTCTTTAATTTTGGAATGGAGGGTCACGATTCCTTGGTCTATCTGCAGCAAGACTCTTGTAGCAAATCGTGATGTTTTTTCATCCGGCTCGTGGAAAAGTAGCCACCGCGGTTTTGGGGCGGTGATTGATGTTCGAGTAACGGTGAAACGGTGTTGCTGGCGTTTCTTTCAATCGCAGAGATTCTGTAAGCCGAGGGTTTAACGCCGGTTTAGCGTTGCGGATTACAAAAACTAAACAGCAAATCTGTACACGTCCGCGGGCTGACATGCCCGGATAACCTAGCCTAACCTCGGTAACTAACCTCGAAATAAATCAGTAGCACCCAATCCCAAAACCCGAACTAAAGGGCTGCCTATACCCCGCCAGGCTATAGCCTCGATCCGTCAATGCTCAAGCCATACCCATGCCACTATACGTCAAACTGATAGCGGCTATTCTATAAACTCGGAAATTCTGCACATTTAGCATGCTTAACTAGACGGGTAAAAAATGCAACCAGTGAGGCAGAAAAATTGGGCGATATTTGTATTTTAAAAATGTATTTTTATCTCTCTTCTTCGTACCATAGTTGGATTTTTGTTCCTCGCAGTTTGAATAGAAGCTGAATTCTACCTAGAATTGAGAAATATTCAAAAGATTTGTAATCTGCACTTCCGATTCGTAGCAGTTAGTTTAACGGGCTGAACTGACGGGTCGAAGGGATGAGGAAACTCAGAAGGGGACGAAGGCCTTCCTCATCCTTCTCTTTGGTGGGTCGAGGGGCAGCCAGAGCGTTGGCACCCCGACGAATGAGGCCATTTGTAGACACGAGTATTACACCCAGTGCTGGCGGCAGGGAAAATTTGCTGCGTGTGATTTAAAGGTCTATTAGGCGATGATGTCCAAAGATTAGTTACTCTTACTGTATCTCTACCTCCTGCTTCCCTTACTCACAATCAGACCGAAGAATAATCTCATAGAAAATCGATACGATTTAAATAGATTTTATTACCATTTATGTATTATATAGAAAATAAGTAAGAAAATAAAGGCATAGTTTTCTCGTCGAGTTGAATCCTGCAGGGTGATATAGTTCATGGCTTAAAGTTCGGGGTCCAAGGTTGTGGGTCGAGCTTTAAAACCCGAAAAAAATATGTTTACGGTCTTTTGCGTTCTGCCCTACCAGTCCCGTTTCGCGCGCATCACTCCTTAGACCCACGCAACTTGTGAGCCTCAGCCTGTTAGCGTTCACCCTCTTTTGCTCAGGGTGAGGGATGAGGTCCCGGGGATCCTGCAGGATGCTATAGACTCCATAAAACAACAGACTCTTCGTCTGGTCCCTCTAGATCGTCGATAAGCGCCACGAAACGTGACGCAGCGATGCATGAGAGTGCGTCTCTCCTCATCCACGATGTTAAAAGGTCTTAGAAGATGGTAGAGTACCTCTTATCGAACAACATTATCCTACATCTGACACTTATTAGAGAGTAAAGTAGAGAAGAATTCTAAGGAAAAGTACAGATAACTGTCCAACTGATTTTCTGACGGTGGACATTTCTTGCATTGTTCATTTTAAAGTCAACGATCTCTGGCTGGTAACGAGAAGGAGTTGGGCTGGTGGTGCTCGGCGTTTCGTAGCATATTAAGAGAAAATGTCATTCAATGGAAATAACTGATTCAATTTACGTCCTGAATAACACCGTCTGCGAAAATTGAAACCAGCACCACTCATACCCACTGCATCCAAAGACCCTGCAGCTAGGCACCATTAGGAATTCCCAATTCACGTTATAATTATCACTAATTGGACTCTGGATTATACTCAGGCAATACACGGTGCGTGAAATTCAACCGTATGCTGTGAGGAGAATTATGCGTTACTTTTTCCATTCTCTGTATCCGAATCGACGCCCCAAGCAGTATATATATATATATATATATTTTTGTATATATGTGTACATACATACATGCGTATGTCTAGATGTGAAAGATACTTGCGTACGTCCCTACGTATACGTCTGTATGTATGTATAAATATATACCTATATGTTGGTTGGACTAAATATTCATATGGCACTTTGACTACACTGATACGTTTAATCTGCATATTTTACCCTTTTTCCACCATTGTGGGGAATTTAGCCGGCCCTGCGAGCCCGATTATTGCGTAATGCGCATTACGCGGTGGCTGTCGAGTGGTGCGTGCCAGAGTTGTAATCATGTTTTTTAATTACCGACCGTTCGGTACGTAATGACTACGAAATCTGTTTTCGCGCACTTTCATCTCGCGGATTTTCTCGCTCGTTTTCAACTTCCTCGTTCGCAAGAGATCACGACCCCTGCCAGGTAGCTACGTGCCAAGGGATTTTGACACTCGGCATATAATTCCACTCGATGAATGACAAGACCATCCCATGGCGTGCTACTGTGAAATGTATTGAACTAGTAGTCCGTATATTCGCGAAAAAATTTCGCCTTCATTTATGGAAACGTGGAGTCAGAAAATTGGAGAGAAAAAAAAATACTAGAGAAGGAAAACGAGACGTAATACTCGAACGAAATGCGAGTCCTGGTCTCCAGTCCTGCGATTCCCGAAGGGTACTGGCTAATACCCGGCCAATGCGTGATCAGAGTCCACGGGGAAATCTGTTGGGACATGCTCGCCATCCCTTGCCCACGTCCCTCAACCCTCTATGGTCCATCATCAATCGCATGGTTTTTTTCGACTGTAGGTGTATGCTGAAGAAGAGGTTCGTCACAGTCCCAAAATCACGGAACGATTGAGTCTTAAGTTTTGAATTTTAAGAGCATGATGTTTAACCCCTGCATTCCGGAATCATATTACGGAATATTTTCTGAATGCAATATAAGGTGTTGATAACTCTCAAGTATTCTTTTTGCAGTTTACCAGCTGGAGAGAAGAGCGCAGTGTTTCGCCTGAAAGCGTATGCGTCAAATTCGTGTTTGATGCGAATGTATGCTTTCCTCGTTTTTCAACTGACGGAAATTGTGGGGCAGCTTTATATACGGCCGTGTTAAGCCAGGTGTTACCTTGTTATTTTTCAATTGGGAAAGAAGCGATTTGTCACGAAGAAAAGTAAGGAGTACCTACATGCACGCACGCACAGGTTGATCTCCTTCTGACGTTCTACTTACGTTTACAGTTTCTACCCGCCGGGCCTTTGACCAGGGGTGTTCGGTCGGAAGCATAAAACAGACGATTGGAAAATCGATGCAAGACAAGGCGGGTTATGCCTTAGCGAGTGATCTAATTAATCCCAAGGCACACGCGAGGCTGGGTACTGGGCTGTCCATGTGTTAGTAAATTTTATGTCCTCAGGTGGTGTTAGGTCGAGCAAGAAGGAAGTGAGGAAGGAGGGAATCTTGAGATTGGCACACCATGTTATAGGATTACATCGGGTAACTATACATTTTAATCGAGTTATAGAGGAAGGTTTATATTATGTTCAGTGTGAAATTAAACTGCCAAGAGCAGCTCGCAGGGCGAGACTTGAGGATTTTATGGTACGATCAACATAGAATGGAATAGATGTGAAGTACAATCGGCAGCTATGATATAAAGCTGACAGGTACGTTTAAGTGTCTTTTATTTTGTCATTTTTTTTTCTTCCAAATACTAGTTCTATTCTCTTCAAGCTACTCTCCTTTATACGTTCCGAACCACAGAAGTAATATCGTATAGCGAACTTACCGTGGAATTGCACGAAGCATGAAAAGGAGGGTTGGAAAAGTCTAGACACGCGATCGATGAATTACAAGAAGTAAAGAGTATAATGTTAGGTACTGCAGTAGTGTAGTCCAGTAAACTTTAGGGCAATGATCGTTTCCAATTTCTTTTCAGTCACAATTTAGAGAAAGTTGGAATAAATAGTTTTGGCGCCTTTGACTTTTCGCTAGACGATAAAGAGAAAAAGGAAAAGGAGAAGAAAAAGAGACTCGCTCGGGTTTGGGGAGATGTCAATAAAGATATCAAACAGAACCAGTCCAGTGTTCATAAATTCTCCAGCTCTCCTTCTTGGCCGACACCCGAAGCGCGGATGCTTCCTGTGGCCAGTACATCCAAGCCCTTCGATATTGCCAACACAGGAATCTCTCCCTGGAGCCCGTGGGCTAGTGGGATGGGGAAATATCGCTGAATTCCAGAATTTCGATTCTACTTTAAAGGTCTTTGATGGATATTTGTTTCCATCGTACCGAACAGCAGCCATTTCTGTAACAGGACGTTGCCAACGCCAGTATCTTCCGGAGGGAATACTTTTTTTAACATCTCATATAGATATCCACGCGCATAGAACTGCGTCTTGTTTTCTTCAACACAAACAGGAGGAGGAAATATGAAAAACAAATCCGACTGAAAATGATATTGCAGGTTCAAGTTCCACAGGATATTAGATTAATCTTCTCGTCTATAAGATAGTCACGACTACGGGGTCAACGTCTGTTCGAGTTTGGTAAATAAATTAGAGAATGCCGGACGGGTATCTTTGATCAATCGGCCGATGTAATTTCCGTGATTAGATAGAGAACAAAGCGAATCCCGAAGGTTGGAAGGTAGAAACCACAACTGGCTTCTAGCTTCGACGATCGATCCACTCCTCTAGTATTAGGAACGGTTCAGCCTTCGATTGGACTTGCACTCCGTCCCAAACCATCGCCTCTTCGACCCTCCTATATCGCCTCTAATACTGAACCGTAGAACTGCGTCGTCATGCTCGTCTGTTCCATGGAGAAACTAGAACTAACTCGAACTAGGTAGCATTGAACAACATTGTGAGCAACCAAAGTCTCTACACGGTATAATAAGTGTGGGTTGATGATGATCAAGCTGAGATTACTGCCCGTTGCCAATCACATCTGTGAGTTTGATAAGCCAGGAGTTTCTGACCAACGGGCAACTTCTGTTTGGCAAACTTTCTACCTATTGACGGTGGTACCGCGCGAGGTCTTCATTGAAGAAGACAGATATCTGCCCTTGGCGCGAATAAGATAAGTGGAAGTTAAAAGACTGTTCAGAGATGTGCTTTTGTCTCTTTAAAGTAGGGAGCAACTTCTGAAGAAGAATTCTACTCGAGTGCTGGTCTTCTTTCTTTATGGTATACTAAGGAGTATTTTCGCAGAAACGGTATATATAATGTACAGATTTTCTAAAGCGAGGAACTTTCTTGCTAGAATTCATTTGTTTGATTTCTTTTCTTTGATTTTACCCGGTTATCGCGATAAGTCCAGCGACAAATGAGAATCTTATCGGTAAAGATGGGGCCACGGACACTGGGGACGATCTTGGAGGTTGAAACTCCTCCCAGGGATATTATCCCGTAGGAAGGAGCCATCTTTTACGCTCGTGGAATACCAATGATGCCAACTGAATGTATAAAAATGTATCGAGATACAAACTCGTCTTTAAACATATATCTATATAGATATATACACGTTCACCCATCTGTACGTATACAATCTCGTAACATATATCCAGTTATCAAGAATCTTGGCGATACATATACACAGATTAATTGTTCAATCTATCGGAAAAAAGATTTCCGTATATAAAAAGCGAGAAATAAGGTATGTCTACAAAAAATTCTATCCAGGGGCACTGTATGTATCTTTTTTGTCATCTTTATTCTTCCCCCTGCCTATCACTTTCCGCAACGTCAAGCTATGTGCAGTAATTCCATTTCCGGCTAAGGAAATGACGTGATTGAACTAACGCAGTAGATGGGAGACGGTATACGCTCATAACCGGCCTTTTGTTCGACATAGTGATGCAGGGATTCACTGCTATTGGCAACGGAGCTGGAGCTGGAACTGGAGCTGAAGCTAAAGCACCACCCTATCGTCATAGAACTAGAATTGCTCAGGTGGTGTATGTATGTGTTTGCCGAGTGTTCGCAAGGCCTAATCACAGCCAGGATCGAGTATTGCTGTTTCTCCAACACTAGGGGTGGTAGCCAGGGAAAGCGTGCATCGGTTGTCTGGTTTCCTTCGCCGGAAGGGCTTCACCCATAGGTTCTGCTGATTGCAACGTGACTCGAAAATGCAAGACGCAAAGGGGGCTAACAATCGAAAGAAATGAGAGACTTGAAACAATTATTGATCAAGCAGCGGTCTATCCGCTTTGATCTGATATACGAAACTTGAGGATAATTTCCATGAGCGGATATTTTGGAAAAATTGATGTGCCGTTCATAAAATTTGACAGGTAGTATCTCATTTGTATGTAGAAATTGTTACATCGTGGGTATTTTCATTGCTAATAAAATCTATGTAACGTTAACTTCGTATATTATGGTAAAAGTTTACGTGATATTAGATAGTTGACATTAATCTCTGCAGGGGAGAGGTTCAATCACTGGAACCAGAGCCAATATTCGAATCTATATAGGACTACGGAGGTGGGTGATAGTAAAGGAAGAGATCCCTTGATATTTACACTCGAACAGATAATTTCGACGGAACTTGCCAAATGAGTTGATTAACTAGTGGTGCTGGTGTTATATTCGTTGTCTTCTTTGAAAGTTGAACTGTAACATGAATTGAATCGTGGGGCATCATGACGTGGCTTCTACACCGTAAACAATTTCACCCACAATACAACAAGAGTGACGTTATTACTAACTAAAATGAAGACTATAATAATAAAGGCGGCTGCAGGAGGGCTAATGGATTCAACAGAGAGTAGAACTCTGTAGGGTGTGGAACTATCAAGTTCTAGTTGAGTCCCAGATGGAACTCTGTACTATTTTCTATTTCACTTTCTGACTCTCGATCGTCCTCATTACATCCCACATCATGACATGCTTTCGATTTGTTTTTCTTCCCATTTTATTTTAGGGACGATATGTACCCCTGCCAACGTGACTCATTAGCATCGTTTAAAACTGCTTCCGGAGGTACTAATCGTTGTCATAACCCGGTGTAATCAGCACTCGCAGTACCCTGGCTCAGTAACATCAGCTATAACTCCGAAATACGTATGCCAATAGATATATACTACACATATACAGCTTCTAGGGACATATAAACGGCCAAGAGCACGTATTCCACTGGTATCGTGTATACGTGCGTGTGTTAAACTGTGCACACATGGTGAGCCGTATACTAGGTGATTTGGTTTGTAATATACGAGGCCAGAGGTATAATAAACAGATCTGTTCCCGTCACGGGCAGGTTTCAGGACGAGGGAGCCTGAGGGAGAAGGGAACAGGTGTCTCGTAGTCGGCGGTGGTTTAACGGCCGCGTTGGGTTCACGGAAGGGTAGGCGGGGTGTCGGACCGGACAATTGAATAGCTGCGATGGGGTCAGGTTCAAACGTGGCAGCTTTATACCAGCCCGAGGCGACCTCCAGGAGCTGCTCGTTTCAAACGGGAAGAAACAAGTGGCTATCGCAACTTTCAATAAAAGAGTTTAGCGCCTTCTCCTTCTCCTTCTCCTTCTCCTCCTCCTTCCCCATTCTCACTTTTCTTCCCAGCCCCCCGTTTCAACCCTTACCATGCCCCGAGCTACGGCAACTGTGCCATGGCTCCAAGTAATCGGCATTTACTAACGAGAGAATAAACTCATTGCTCTTCCTTTGAGGGGTGATAAAATCGAACCACTTTCTCTTTACTTCCAAGTTTTAAAGGCTTGCATAACAACCTCAAGTACAAAGAAGAAGTACGTCAAATAATTCTCAATCAACTATCCAGACGTGTGTATATATCTAGGTGAATTTTTTTCTCTCCGCCTTCCGTTCTCATCTCAAAGTCACAATACTCAATGGAATTGAAAATTTTTTTTCAATAACTTTGCACCACTCCTTCAAATTTTCTCTGACCTGGTGGTGACTGGCTTGGACGAGGGATGAAAGCGTCGGGGAAAGAGGGAGAGCAATCCGTCACAAGACACATTTGTCATCCTCCTGTCACTCGGTTTCTACTTGTATGTACCTATATGTATAGTAGCCACGCACGCACGCGCTCTTCTCTGGTTGTGCGAGTTTTCGACGAATATTAATGCTTGTGTCGATTACCCCCATTTCACCCTTAGCGCACATGGATATTGTCTAAATCTTTTGTCCACTCACCAATTTTTCGTCCTTTGTCGATAGGATTCAATTAGCAATGACATTAGATTCGTATATAATTTGTACTCTGTGCTTTTTCGTTCCTTTTCTTTACTAGGATCGTGACATTGACTTGAATGTAACCGTCGTTAAAGTTTATTAGCAATTTTAATTAACGATGCGTGTCCTTTTATTGTAATTGATAGAAAATGTATTGAATGGCTCTGCGTCCTCCGCCACTGATCCAATCAGCGATAATTGGTCATTATTTTCTCCCGCGATTTGCATCGGAAAAGTGATTTCTGATCACCGTGACAAGAGACAGATATTTTTCTATCTGATTTCTCGGCAGGTGTCTCGATCCAGTAACAAGCTAACGAAATATACGCGAGACGTAACTCCGATAATTGGTGCTTATCGGTCGTATTATCCCCTTGGACACACCAGGGACTTCCACGCCAGAATCGAGTCTAGGATAACCGACAAGCTGATGGAAAATGCGACTCAGGTACCGTCGGGAAGAACAGGGGGAAATAAGGGGACTTCGGATCCCGCAGGACCTCAAGGAAACGCTGACTAGCAGCCTGTAATATCTACAGGATGTTTCAAATGATAGAAAAATAGGGATTCATAGAATTCCTTATCACTTTAGAGCATTTTAGGATTTATTCCAGCGTACAGTTGAAGACATTTATTTATCGTTTTATTTGTTTTATTAGTTACCGTAAAAAAATCGTCGACCGATATCATTTTTTTTGTCAATTTTCGCATTCTAAACACAGACGAAGACCCGTTATTTGGGTTCATACTACGTAACGACCTTACAGCCTGGGGGGTATTGAAAAACATTTATCGAAACGCGTGGCGAACAATAGTTCGAGTCCAGTGGGTGGTCGTGAATGTTGGAAGCGCGTGCCCATGTGCGCCACGTGAGCTAATAATTCAAAATCCATGTTTCGTATAATTCTTACAGTCTGACAAGTATGGAAAAACATTATTCTAATCCGGACTCTGAAATATACTATATGCAATTTAGGTTGTCGTTAAATTTCAATTTTATCACTGATGATTTGAAGATTCATTTCAATTGAACAGTCGTTCCTTACGAGCGACTGAAAACTTCATATAAGCTGTGAGTGGTCTTATTTTTTTGGTTCTCAATCGAAACAACGGCCCATAATTCTGTAATCGTTCATTTATATAAAATTGTGAGAAATGTCTTTTGCCATCGTAATATGGACTCGTTAAAAATGAAATTCCGTATAGCTGGAACTCCAATTCTTGACTGCGTTGAAACGAAGAGGGAGAACGTGGAGACGAGACGAGGTTGGTTATAAAAAAAAGTCTGTCACGCGAATAGTAGACAAGCACGTGAAATGCTATACGAGATGGAGAAAGGCGAACAAGCCAATCTCAAAGCCAGCCCCGAAGTACGGGTTGGAGGGAGAAAATCTCGGGGCCAAAAGAACCAGATAGCTAAAGTCTTTGCTGCAGTGGGTAGGTACCTACAGAAAGACGCGTCGTGTCGCGTCAGCATCTCCGTCTGTGCCAACACCCGGACAAAAAGAAGTTATGAATCGTAACTGCGCATGAATGTCTGAAGAGGTATCCACGCGACTACTTCGACTTCAGCGGAAGTGCGCAGCATGAAAAATTCCAGCGGTTTATATCCGGTACGGGATTACGTAGTTTGAGATCGAAGAAGCACAAAATGGTCTTAAATTTGCGATGCCACTTAAGAAATTGAACTTCTACTGCAGAAGCTTGATATCGAGTGATTATTTTTGGAGTTCCACGGATTGTAGAAACAATATACTATATCGATTTGAAACCGTATTCTCTCGAAATAATCGATATACTGAAAGATTTTTAATGTTTTAGGCGTTCGTTTCATTGGTAGGTACTGACATTTTAAAGGTGATACAGACACGCGGTAGAAATGGATCCGAGGCAGTCTACAGAGGAAGAGCCTCTCAGCCTGTAATCCGAAAGGAATTCGACATTTGATTGACGTGGGTCTGTCGAGTAATCCTGGAAACAGAGTCTCAGTTCTCATCCAGACAGAGCCGAAGGCAGTTGGTTGCAATGATATACAATTATTAGGAAAGGTTCCACTGTGCACCAATTAATATATGTATATATAATATGTATATATACTATATCTACCTACCTACTCGGTGGAAAGTTGCAGGGTAAAAAGCACCGCGACGTTTGGCGTAAAAACTTTTTTGCTGTAGTAGTTATCTACTTTGTACGAAATCCCGTACGCGGCGGTAAAGATGGGGGAATAGGTAGAGGAAGAGGAAGAGGAAGAGGAAGGGGAAGGGGAAGGGGAAGGGGTAGAAATATACTTACACCGTTATAGGGGCGGAAAAGGAGCGCGGGGGCGAAGAGAAGAGAAGGATAAGAGTGGGAGAATTGCCGCGGTATATCCAGAACATTTAGAACAGTTTGAACAGCGGCGAGTTTCCGGTTCCGCCTCGACCCAGCCTAGTCGAGACCCAACCAGATCCAGAACAGCCTCAACCGACGACCCCTTGATTCTGCTTCGCAAGCATGTTATTATATGTTTGGTTGGGAGGGGTAGCCGTCGCTGCCTCGCAACCTCAACCCTGCTGCTACTGCTGTACGCTTACCGCGGGATGCTGAGAGGGTGCTTTTTAATCTGCACAGTCCCACTGTGTCGACGAGGCCCTTGGAGAAGGTTAAAAACAGGCTTGAAATCTGTACCGAAGATTACTTCTTCATAATGAACACTGCCGGAAGCAGAGCCCTACATGCATGAATTTACGTGCAGATTTTTAAAAAGAACCGAACAAATATCACAGATTATAAACTTGGAGGGATCAGGACTGTGAAAATTAACTCTCTACATGCAAAGATGGAGTGTCGAGTTTGGGAAAATATTTTACTGTCTTTCCTAGCTGTAAAATACAAAACCTGCACCCTAAGCAATGTCTCCGTATCGACGTTCCTACTCAGAAAAAAAATTGATACTTCATGGGATGGTCCATTTTTGTACACTTTACCTTGTGTATTGATTCATGTACATCGTCTTCCACTTGCGGTAATAGATCTGTCTAGCTCATTGTCCAGAAGGGCGATAGAAGCTTGTCATGGCAAATGAAATGACGTCACAGACACACAAGCCGTCCGAGCAGCTCATGAATACTACATCAGCTGGCAGTTCCTAATTGGCTGCAACCTAATATACCCGTTCCGTGACGTTCGGGATAATCGGTTTAAATTCACACCCGAATGATTGAAAGGATGCGGTGAGGCTAATGTCATTTTCCACCGAGGAACGTTCGAATGACGCACCCTGTCGCCTCACTCCTCAATTGATGTCAGGGAAGGGAGGCAAAATGGGGAGACTTGCTCAGGGGGATAAGGCTTTTCTCGAAATCAAATTGTCTACCACGAGAACCACAACGTTGTGTAGCAGTTGTCTATTTTCTACAAATCTGCATGTATGTGCATGAAATTCACTTTCTGCAGCCAACTAGATACAGAAGTTATGTGTATCGGCACGCCGGTACGTTCTACGCGCATCAAAGATTATGTTCAATCAATTTATGACATATTGTGTATTCCCGATATCGAGATATAGTTTTACGTATAGGAATGAGCCAGATTTTCTCTCGAGTATTTCAACCAGATGAGAAAATTCTCTGGTAATATTGTATTTTGTAAAAAAAAAAGTGTAACATATGCGGGGCACGTGTCTATTAAAAATTTTTGTCAAAGCGCGGGTCTTTCAGAGACACCGCTTCTCTGGAATTGGTTTTTCCTTTTTTTTCATCCTCTGAACCCGGATCAGAGAGGTGGACAAAAATCCGCGAATTTCTTTTGCGGAATTTGCGAAACTCATTCGTTCACATGGTCGGAGTGTATGGTCTGGTTCAATACCCACCCTCAATTAATAGATTCGTTAAAACCAGTTGGCAGCCATGACGCGTGGAGCTGACGAGGATATCCGATGAAAAATTGCGATTGTATCTGCCTCCTCATTTTTAATTTGACTTTTTTTTTCCGTCATTTAAGAACAAAGGATACTGCAGAGGCCGCCTTCGTTAACCACAGTGTCGATTGCGATTCGCGCTATCCTTTGAACGTGTAGAAACCCAATTCCATTTTTCTTGTCCTGCACCCTGCTATTCCCCTTCCTTCTTTTCAGCTCGTTACTTCTGTTATCCATATCTACCCTCCCTCGCAGCTGGTGCAATTTTTAGCAGATTCTAGCCTCCGTTCGGATCCTTATGACGTCATTAGAGCGCAATTATTACTATTGCAATCAATGGACTGTGCACTTCGGCTCCGTTGGGAAATCAGACGTTCTCATCATGGGTTGGCATTATAGACGAGTGTATTAGGAAAACCGCACCAAGAGGAACTTTATGAGTTACATATAAATCTGGGGATTACGGGATCATCCAACTGTCACATATTCGATTAAATGATTTCATTTTTTAACTTAGAATTAAAATTATGAGTCTTAAGTCTTATGACAGTTGTGATGAAAATCCAATCGTAACTGTTATATTCACTTAAGACGCCTCTGAATAATATCATTAGCTAGTAACAAGGGAAGATGCAAAATATCTTAGCAATTCTCAAACTATTCCCTAGATGCACACCTTCCTTTCGAGTGGCAACGGTTGAGTTGGCTTCGGTGCTTCGGTCCTCCTATATATTTCCTTGGCCATGGTGCGGAGCGCGGACCGAGTTTGTAGGCGGAAGCCGACCAAGATTTTAGATTTCTCAAGGGGCTTGCTGTGGTATCGACAGACTACTCTCGAGCCTGAAGATCTTCTAAGCAGTTCGGTTTTCAAGGATTTCACACGACAATTGACGGCTCACATGGATTCCTTTTTATTCTTAGTGTGTATAAAATGTCCCCTTTTTCCCGAGTCTAAATCCTCGTATTGCTCGGTGAATTCTGAAATTCTCATCCGTAGAAATAATCATCGAATCTGGGTTCTAAATTCTGCGGTTCCTTGATCCTAGATGGAAACAAATGGGGAAAACGGATGCTCTTGATGTATAAAATGAAAAGCATTCGTGATGCTGAGATGAATTAGAAGCAGGGAGAAACCAAGAAGGCGAATATAATCGAATTAATTCTCATCAAACGCAAACATACACAACCCTAAGCCATTACCTTTGCATAATTCTCTTGCTCTACTGAGCTTAAACCACAAGCGAATATCACCATGTATAATACAGAGTACATCGTGGTTGATGGATCTCTTCGACTAGCGACGAGTACTTGATACAAAGCCGTTCAGAAATAAACGGCTCTCCTTACTCTGCACAGTATTTCGGATCATTGATGATTGATCTTTAAAAATAAATGACGCCATCATGATTCATCCGTTGATCCGAAAGGACGTACTGAACGTCAATGACTAAAGACTCTTCTTTTTTCATGATGAATAATGAAAATTGAAGTCAAGAGAGACTAGGCTGTGGTTCGAAAAAGACTTGGATAGCAAAGAAGAAAGTGAGGCGAGGAGAGATGAAGAGAGATGAGATGAAGGGATGGCGGAGATTTCTGGTGATTCTCGGGTGCAGAGGGCGGTCGTGCGGCGTTTGTGCGCCCGGGCAGCAATCACGTCGCTAGCGAACTCCAGGCACGTCGTTTCCTTCCATCTCCTGGTACCGGAGCTACCGCCAAGATTGAAGAACGCATGCGCCCTACATTGCACCATCCGTAGGGACCCTCAAAGAAATCGTCACTTCTTATATTTTCATATGCTGCTTCTATATACATGGATCTATGCCCGTCTATATTTGGGTCCATATAGTTGCCAGTCACGAGTTCATTGACTCGAGGTGGTAGTGAACCCCAAGATTGTATCAAATTACTAAGACATCGGGCATTTTTTTAACAGTATATGAAAAGATTGCGTGGGTATGAAATGGACACAGTGCCTATAACTGTCTTCGGATTTTCTCTGAAAAACTTTTTTCCTCATTTATTGATACCTAAAATTTAGTGGCTGTACGTTAATCCGTGCCGTGGGTGGCCATGGCTCGGAATGAAGGGGGTTTGTTTGGAGCAGTTTTATCCGTTTTATTTACGAGATGTGCTCGGATGGTCCGTCTTTTATTACACTGGGAATACCCTCCACCCCACATTCCCCTAACATGCAGGAGCTGTACCTAGCGAATTAGCGACACCGTTTCGAAACTTTCAAAATAAACCGTGCTCGTAAAAACTTATATCTGACACCTGGGTGGATGTGGGTAAGGATAGAGAATAGCTAGAAGTACCGGGAGGTGAAGAGAGGCATATAAAGAGAGTTACCAGATTGGGACTGGTTCCATATATATAAATTATATATGTATATATACTGTATTGCGAAGGTGCACGATTCCACGGAATATATAGTCCAATAACTTTTTGCTTTCGGAGTACTATTGCATATGAATATTTTATGGCTGAAACTCCTCACTCCTGCAGGCTTGACAAAATGCAAGCACAGATTTGTCAAGGGAGAAGGATCCTTTGTCGAGCTTCACGCCGTTCAACAACAAATGGAAATGTGATCGAGATGTCGATCCTGAATTCTGAGCTTCTATAGTTGAACTATATGCACAAGGCTAAGTAGATGGATGAAGTGGTGCAATATTCGAAATGTGTCTAATCTTTCCCCCGTCTCACGATTTGGCAATTCACGTTTTCATCCATCCGAGCTTAATGAACAAAGCTCTCGACTAACTTGCTGTTTCCACATCTACAAGTTTCCTGTCTCTTTTCATCTACCACCTAGTGGTGACCCTCCACCTCGTTCTATAAGCCAGCTCACAGGTCACAAAACATACGGCACCCGGCAATTCCAGGGCAGAAGATAGCCATGCAGTGTCCCCGCGTAGTAAACTTGATTAAACGCTTGGATATACTAGACGCTCGTTGGCTGTGGTACTACGCGAGTGGCTAAAGCCATATCTGTGAAACGTATAGAGTCTGTGTCTTACTCGGTTACCTACGTCTTCAATTCTGCATATTGTTCGCCTGGATAATCAACTTTGCATATTATCTGGGACCTTCACGGCATTGATGTTTATTCTCTGATAAATATTTATACAATACGAAAAGAGGATGCTGGAAAATCGACATTTTTTCACCCTCAAACCGGGTGGTTCGTTCTTTAGATTCTCTGAGGAATTCTCACATTAATATTTATAAGATTGTAATGCGATTCTTTTATCTCATTTTCTCTGCTGAAAAAACGATTAAAATTGTCTACTTTTTTTCTTTTTGTTCTTTTTCTCCTCATTCGCGAAAGGGTCTAACGACCTTCCAAAATATTATAGGGTCTGACGCAGGGACACGAGCGAATTAATAAGGACCCAAAGAAGATGTATCTGGTCAGGCTATTCTCCGAATCACGTACCAAACTCGTTTGGTCAAAGAGTTCGTTCGCCGGATGGGTTTCGGGGAAGAGACGGTCTCGCGGATTGCGGTCGGGGGAATGGCTCGAGGTAGTGTAAACTATCCAGGACCTCCATCGAGGATATCGACAAATCTGCGAGGAGTCCATTTTCCTCAGAAAAGACAAACGTGATCTTAGGATACACCGCGTTAAATTTCCTACCCGAATGTAAGTAAGTATATATATTATATATCTTCGAGTTGAAAAGCGTAGAATTTGATATTTCATGATAAAAACGACAAATTAATTTCTTGTTCGGTTGAATTTATCAGACAAAGATCTGCGGCACAGCTGTTTGAAAAATTTGTCGCGTTTCTAGAAAAAAAATTTGGAAATCCTGACAGACGTTGAGTCGTTTTATAAAAAGCTTCACAGTGTTAACGTAAGCGCACGTACGTGTAAGGGGATTCAAAAATTTAAGCTGGATCATCGAGGCGAGTATTTTCACCTGATTTTGTCGTAATATGAGAATGTCCGAGACGGAAAACGTAGATAAAAACTCAGGATCAATCGGTACAGGGGAGAAAATCATATTCAAATTTTCAAGACTTAGGCCTTATCCTTTAACGTGCTAAGCTCCTTTTTCACCGCGATTTTTCGTTTCTTAGTCGTAGGAGTCCTCAAAGGACGAACCGCGAGTAAGACGCCCGAATCCACTAAGCGCATTTTCCTTCTGCAAGTGACTCCCCCAATCCTCCCCAGGTTTGCGGACTCCAAGCTGTTTACTGGGGCTTTTCAAGAGTCTAGAGTATGGAGTCTAGACTAACTCACCTTCCTATGTCACTAACGTAGCAGATTTATAAACTTTACGCTGCATTAAGATAACAACGATCCACGATACCTCAGAGTGTCTTTTGATCTCTTGTGACCGTTGAGTAAAGTAGATGTGAGCTTAACGAGTTTAAAGTGTCATTCTTCGTAATCAGTAATTGATTAGTAGGGATCCAGATTATACTATCAATGTCATAACGTATAGGGTCAACTTTCCCCTGGAGAAAAAGTTGCTTAAGAGATTCCCCCGCCATGCATAAGAAGCTAGGTCTGAAACGGTGGTGCTAGAATGCTAATATTTTCGTTTCCCAACAGCGAGCGGTCTGAATTTTCAAGTACAGCGTCGCAATTACATCGGATCAGGGTGGAATATTTCATCCCCACCTCCCACTACAATGCTGCAACCCCTGGCAGATTATTAACGGGCAATTTGCTGCGTCTGCTGCTGACTGTATTGTCTCTCCTCTCCTCTCTTCTAGTCTCTCCTCCTCCTCCTCGCCATTCTACTCTTCTGACATCCTTTGGATTCGTCTTATCTCTGTCTCGCCATCTTTCCTCGTACCATCTCATGCACTTTCCAGAATTTCTAAGCCACTGGCAGTAGTATTCATACCCACCGCGGGTATGACTGTCTTTCTCGCTCTACCGCTCATTAATGATATTGCTTGGCATATCTACCGGGATGCAGAGGCGTGTGAAAGAGAAAGAGCGAGGAAGTGGAAGTAGAAGTGGAAGAGGAAAAGGCGTACGAAAGGGGAAGAAGAGGAGGCAGGAGTTGCTGAAGGAAAATGTGATTTGTTTCACTCATCTGTGCAAAGTCTCGCAATAAATCTGTGCACGAAGTAAAATAAATATTCATTCGAGAGCGCGAGCAATGTCCTCGAGGAGAAATTCAATGAAAATCTCTCCCGATATATAATACTCGAATCTCAATTTCAAATACAATTTTTAATTTTCTTCTCATTCACAGCTGTTCAATATTTCCGATCGCATTATTAGTCCGAAATTAAATGGGGAATATCCAATAAGAATATAGATATAAGTCCGCGAGATAAGATTCGAATCGGTGCGCACCTACTTACTTACCACCTCGATATCTCAGCCTGGTCGATTCAATATTCTTAACGTCATCATGAAGCTATCACTCGAACTGGTACTTATTTGAGGAGGGGCTCAATCAATCAAGTCGAGTCAGTGAATTTTAAATTTCTCTTTGGCCTGACGTTTCGGCAGTGATGTGCTGCCCTCATCAGAGGCTATTTATTGAAAAAATTATAAAATTACAAAAAATTACAAAATGGTCCATGGTTGACAAACATCTTAGACTATGAATGAAATTAACAAGTCAGAAACTAATTACATGAAGAATTGAAATTAGGTCAATAGTTCGACGTATACAAACAGATAATATTTACATGTCAAGAAGATAATATGAGATAGTCAAAAACAAATAAATAGTAGTCAATTTAGAATACAAAGTAGACACAAGATCAGTTCTTGATGTGATGAGAAGGAACTTAGATTACCTTATTAAAATTTGTGATAAGTGAAAAAACATGGTGTCAACGACCACCATTATCACAATACACGATGAGCCAAGTGTCATCGTGTGCTGGTGAAGACGTTTAATAAAGCGAGGGGTGTGACGACTCTCTTTATATACGTTGTGTCTTAGGCTTGTCTAATGTTGACACTATGGTGATGACGTCAATGACTGACGTCAATGCCTACGATTGACGTCAATGGATGTTTATGTTGAGGTAGTCTGAGACCACGTTTTTTCACGTCAACAAATGTGCTAGAAGCTAAATACACCTAGGAACAACTTTTTGAACGCAACCTATGCAACATATTCGAGTAAGGCAATTTTCAAATATTTAATCTAGTAGACAGAGCTATTTCGTTATCTCATTCAAAATTCCATGCTGAGAATCTGAAACTAGTAAGAACACTGCTACGGGATAATAATTACCCTGATGATTTCTCAGAGAGGTTAATATCAAAAAGGGTGAAATATTTAAAATCCAAGAACATGCATACTAACAATACTAATATTGTGATCACGGTGACTGACCCAGAGGAAAACACCTCAGTTATCATGGTCGTCAAAGGTCATGTCGCCACGAAACGTAAGATAGTACCTATACCATACATTAATGGCTTCTCAGAGAGATTGGGTTGCTCACTTAAGAAATTTAACTTGACACCTGTTTTCACTGTTAACAGTAACCTAAGATCTGTAGTCACTAAAGGCAAAGACCGAATTGATGAACATGATAAATGCAATGTAGTTTATAAGATCCAATGTAATGATTGTTCAGCGTCGTATGTGGGTGAAACAAAACGAGAACTGAAGACCAGATTAAAAGAGCATAAAGACAATTTGAGGAAAAACCCAGAAGTACATTCTGTCGTTTCCACACACCAACTAGAATATAACCACACTTTTGATTGGAGTAATACAGTTGTGCTTGACAGGGAATCAGTCTGGTCTAAACGCATTACCTCAGAGATGCTGCGCATTAATTTACAACCGAATGGTCTTAATAAGAAAGAAGATACTAAGAAACTGCACTTGCCTTACTCGAATATGTTGCATAGGTTGCGTTCAAAAAGTTGTTCCTAGGTGTATTTAACTTCTAGCACATTTGTTGACGTGAAAAAACGTGGTCTCAGACTACCTCAACATAAACATCCATTGACGTCAATCGTAGGCATTGACGTCAGTCATTGACGTCATCACCATAGTGTCAACATTAGACAAGCCTAAGACACAACGTATATAAAGAGAGTCGTCACACCCCTCGCTTTATTAAACGTCTTCACCAGCACACGATGACACTTGGCTCATCGTGTATTGTGATAATGGTGGTCGTTGACACCATGTTTTTTCACTTATCACAAATTTTAATAAGGTAATCTAAGTTCCTTCTCATCACATCAAGAACTGATCTTGTGTCTACTTTGTATTCTAAATTGACTACTATTTATTTGTTTTTGACTATCTCATATTATCTTCTTGACATGTAAATATTATCTGTTTGTATACGTCGAACTATTGACCTAATTTCAATTCTTCATGTAATTAGTTTCTGACTTGTTAATTTCATTCATAGTCTAAGATGTTTGTCAACCATGGACCATTTTGTAATTTTTTGTAATTTTATAATTTTTTCAATAAATAGCCTCTGATGAGGGCAGCACATCACTGCCGAAACGTCAGGCCAAAGAGAAATTTAAAATTCACTGACTCGACTTGATTGATTGAGCCCCTCCTCAAATATTCTTAACGAACGTGGTCTTTATCTTACCTGAAACAAGAATAATAAAATTATAAATGAGAGCCCGGAGGATTATATCGGGAAATATTAACTTCCGCTAATTATTCTTAAAGCTAATTTAACTAGTCGGTATGATTAGCGCGAAATTAAGAAGACAGACAGGATCTGTTCTGTGTAGGTTGGATAACATCCGTGTACCTACTATCACGTACCAAGGTATTAATATTGGGTGGCCAGTTGTTCCTACGGTCGGTTGTTTGGTCAGTTAGTGCAGCACGTGTGTGCGTATACGGAAGGTGGTATGAGGTAAGCTCGCGGTAAAGTGGTTGTAGCGTATGCCGTAAGCCAGTTAGCCGGGGTATTTAGGAGGGAATTTGGCGGTCCTAAAGTTGTATATTATACCACCCCGGCGGTTGGAATTTCAGGTAAATTTAATAAGAAGACTCTCTAGGTAATAAGCTCGACGCAGTGCATACCTGAACTAAACAGCAGTATTAACCGATTCATGTTTTCCTTTGTTACGATTATTCTCAACGAGATGTTTCCGGCTCTGTCATATAAGCAGCCTGCTCTCATCCGTTTTGAAAATGATATCAACAATCCAAACATCTCAGAGTACTTTTCACTTCATTTAAAACCCCAGCTTTTTATTAAATCGTGCGGATGAAATTCGCCAATCAATAATCGCGATTTAAGTCAACAGTGAAATTATGTTTAAAGTATCGCATGGAAGGTGACTCTGAAGTTTCGTCAGCATCCCGGTTATGGTAAAAAAAGGAAGAAAAAATATATAAAAAAAAAAAAAAAAACCGCCAATGTTCAGGGTCCTATCGGTGGTAAGGCGAACGGTTTATATATCACCGCATATACATCGACTACATCCGCGAGGGCAACGGTTATCACCGAAGCGGCAGGTCCACCTAATTCCGGACTTTTATGATCCCCGGGTCTCGCGGTGTTCTCCATGTCGACCGGCCGGCGCGTTGATGGGCCATCGGGTCTAGTTTCAGGTCACCGGCAAGAGTCCCTAGCCATTTCTTTTACGCGAGAGAACTTTATACTTTACATTTCACCGGGTCCCTTTTCTTCCTTTTTTTTTTTTACTCTCGAGGTCGTCCTGCTCTGTATGCCAATAGCAAAATTTCTTTTATCTTCCTAACGGCGTCCTTCAACGAGTTTTGCCAGTGCAGCAAAAAGTTTACGCTTAATCCCTCACGAGCACGCGCGCGTTAGCTACCAAGCAAACACGCGATATTTTCCTCTAACTTTACTCGTTTTGCCTCTTCGATTTGCCGCGAAACCTTAAGTATACATCGCGATATCCTCTCATGGAAAAATAAAGAACGAGATGCTCGATCGGGTTTGCCCTGGGACGGTGTAGCTTCTTTAAGACCTTCTTTCCTCTGGCTGGGTTTCTGCATGCACCGCGTTACCATTGCTGCACCATTGTACAAAGTAAACAAGATCGAGCTTACCGCAGCTTATCCCGTCTGGATGCAACAAGCTACTCCCCCCCCCCCCCCCCCCCCCCCCCCCCGCCCCCCAAACCCGCTTCTCCGGCTCCTTTTTTTTCCCCACAACTTTTATTTCTTTTTACATACTATATCCGCTCGAATCCTTTCGCAGACAGAATTTATACAAACATTTTTCTGTTTTTCTATTTTTTTTTTCATCGGACAAGGTTTAAGTGGGCGGATCACTCGTTGGCAAATTTGAACGGATAAAAATGTCTTTGCAAGTTTTTTTGCCAATTTTTGTCAATACCTTCTATGCTCTATATTTGCACCTTGGAGCTTCGCACATTATAGGAAAAGACGGTGTATATT
Organism: Tenthredo mesomela; assembly: GCA_943736025.1. NCBI lineage: Eukaryota > Metazoa > Arthropoda > Insecta > Hymenoptera > Tenthredinidae > Tenthredo > Tenthredo mesomela. Next base: position 39,808,570 of record OX031015.1, on the reverse strand, counting down.
CCATTCTCAAATGTCTTGATGTAAATTCGACCAGCCCCGTATCTTTGCCATCAACTACCACCGCCGCTTCGGTTCCCTGACTTCAGCGAAGGCTGTCTCCGTTAAACAATAGCGGAGACCGTATGTCTCGGTTGGCAGCTTATTTCACGCTAGCAGTCACTGCCACCTTACATATACCTATACAATTCTTGCCTTGTGGCAGCAGCCCTACGCGACCCGGATGCCCCAGACGTCCCCGGAAACTCCGCATTGTATTACTCGCTAGTGCAAAGAGAAGAGAACTACCCCTACATCGAAGAGCCTCACGGATTGCAAGAGGGTTTTAGGTTCAGTCCGTAATATAATGAGGTGCGTTGGTTAAAATGTAACCAAGAATTACCTAGGACAGTGAAATTTAATGAAATCTTGGCTTGTAGGAAACCACTAGTTCCGTTGGAACTCTATTACACGGAACAGGTGCCGGTTTATGTATTATTGTTAGTTACGAGGACGCGGAATTAGTTTTTTTCATAATGACAAATCTCATCGGTCATGAGCCTGCGGAAGCCTAGGTAACAGTACGTCAGTTTTTCCATCCCTCTTTTTCCTCTGTTCCTTCATTTTATTCTCTTTGCGCATCAACACCCTAACCGAAAGCTTTGAAGGTGCGAGGAATTGAAATCAAGTAGTCGACAGACCAAATATTTCGCAAGGGTTTATTTCTACACAATGTTTGAGGTTCTCGCCTAATTGTTACGGGATTGAAGAAGTTGAGACAAAGATAAATACTCGATTGGAAAAGTTTTTCAAATCATTTTTACGGTCAACACTTTCCATTAGTTCGAGCTTTTCATTTCGGTTTCGAAATTGAATGAAATAAGAAAAATTAAACGCGGCCTAAAATTTTCATAGATAAACATAAGTACGCCGTACGCCACTCCATGAACAACGAATAGTCACGAGTTTCGCAAGGGTTTGTTCAAGGCAGTCAGCCCTTCGTTTGACAGAGGCTACAGAGTGGTGACTGGGGTGTGGTCCCACCACTGCTGCAAGTTGTCTGGTTTTTTTAGGGGTAGTTTGTATGCGCGCTTCATACCTCTTTAGAGCCCCCCACGGGTTGGAAAGTGAACGTTGCGATAAGGGCAGGGCCGTTAGTGAAAGAGCACGCTGCAGGAATCCAGGGACAAAGAAATAAAATAATTAAATGGAAAGAGATTCAGAGGGGTGGTATGCCACCCGCGCCGTTACGGCCACCGCTCTTCGACGTATGACGAGCCCCTCCAAAAGTTAATCGTAGCAATCCACACCAGATACCATACCCCCGGTATTTAAGTTGGGACGTGCCTTTTATTTTCAAATTCTCTTCCGTTTTAAGAGGGTAGGTCGGATATATACACCATGAAGTAAAGGGAGTATGTTTGAAGGGCCGGAAGAGCTTTTTTACAACTATGAAGGGTGAGGTCTTGAATATTCTGACGTTGACCCGATTACACGCGAAAAGAGTTGCGATAGAACTGGCTGATCGAATTTGTTTTATTTTTTCCGTTGTTTTTTTTTTTTTTTTTTTTTTTTTTTGGAAACCTGCGGCAAACCTTCAAGGATAGCTTGGTAATCCACGCGAGTCTTGTTCGTTTGTTTTGTCGTTTGATTAGTTTCCAGAGTTCCCGTTAGCTGAGCTTTGAGCGGGCGAGTTAGAACTATAATACGAAAGGGGTGAAGCTTCGTCGAACTGCCGAACAAAACGCTAATCTTCCTAGCGAGAGAAAACAAACCAAAGTATAATCCATGGATTTAACGAGTAATCCTGGCTGACAATGTTTGCGGTTAACTTACGCACGCTCGTTTACGTATATAGTGTAGGTATATATATATAATATAAACAAAACCAGAAAACCGCAAGGTTTAATTATTATTAAACACGAGGGATTCGAAACGTGGGTGGCATGGAGGAGAGACCATCGTGTGGCGCATGTTTTATTCATCCAGCAATGCGGTAAAGAGCCTTGATAGGTGGCTTTCGGTACGTGGCAGGGGGAGAGAAGAACGTGAGATTTCGATGACAGGTAAATCAATTTTAAATACGACAAGGACCTCTTCCTCTTCGTCCTGAAAAATCCCCCTGAACGATTCGAGAGAATTTTAGAGCAGATTAAAAAACTTTTTCAGAACCACGAATTTCACACACAGGGACTTCAGTGCATATACTATAAATACTATCTAGATCTACGATATAATATGTATACAGCGATCGCTGACGCGGAGGAGTATTTCTGGGCCAGGCTGCATAAAACTTGATGAACAACTTCCAACCTCATTTCAAGCTCGTTCCCGGCTCGTTTACTAACTTGCACTGATGTAAATTACGCTTTTTATGAATAGTCTGTGCAGCGGTTTAAGCTCTCCTTAAACTGTAACTAGGAATTCGGTTTTTTGTAACATTCTAAATAAATGGTTAAAAAAGGGCAGTGCAGAAAGCTGCAAGGGCGCTAGAAAGTAGGTAGGCAGTTCTCGCCTCGAAGGGTCGGTTTTTGAGCTGGTGAAAAGCACCAACCTCTTCTCTACCTTGAACCACCACCACTGCCACCACCACCACCACCACCACCACCACCAATGCCGCCGCCCATCCCGGTGGTTGAGTTATGTGAAGGAGGCGAGAAGCACGGGAAGTGCGAAGGATAAAAGGTTCGCGGTGGTTCGAGGCGCTCGAAGTGGTTCGAGGTTGAGGGAAGGTGTGAAGTGTGGTTCCCCGCCATTTCTCAAGTAGGATTTACATAAAATAAAAATACACCACCGACCTCGCTGTATGATTTAACGTTAAAGTTATCTCGTCACCGTGTAACTGATTCAATAAGCGTAAAAGAAAAAAAAAAAAAAAAGAAAAATTCTGTGCAAATTTGTAAGGCTAACGTAACATCTTCTGCATGTTTCTCAAACGGTATAACGACAGTCTCAAAAACGACGGATATGCCTGCAGTTGTATGGCAATGCCATCAGCATCTTCACAGACCATTCTTACTCTAATAAATTTCCACCAATTGCATTTCCGCGGATATAAAATGAGAGAAAACAGGGAAATAGTAAAGAGTTCTCTCCACATTGCGGGCGTGGCAGAGTACCTTTAACACGCCAGTGCATCGTAACGGTTATCACTTGGGTGACTGGCGGATTTCACGTACCGTTTAGCGCAGTTTGATTCCATTAAAGGGATATGGGGATCGCGCGCGTAGATCCCGCGGGATAAGAATGAATCTCGTGAAGTGTGGCAGCGCAGGGTTGAGGGCGAAGGGGAAGAGCAGAGACTTCCGTTGATGTACTTCCTGTCTTTTATTGCCGATAGGAAGAGAGGAGTCGGTGCGATAGGGACGGAGCAAACGATGCTTCCGGATAATGGACACTTGTGCGATTCATTGTCTATCTGATAGCTTTTCATTTTGGTGCCTCTGCGACTATTGCAACGAAAGTACATCGCCACTCTTCCAATACTTTACAATATGCTTGATGCTCAATTGCCAGGTTGGAATTCACATGAGAAAGATCTCAAGCCTAAATATATGAATGTCTGAAACTGAAATCTCGAAGGTTCGATGTTTTTTCAAAAAGTTACGAGAATCCTCCGTGACCACTCTACGTTATTGAATAATATAAACGATTCCTACGTTTGCCTAAATCCGCTGACTTTTCGAATCGTGATTGCTGACAATTTTGACCTTTCTACCCAAAATGGAGGTAGCATTGCGACGAATCTAAGGAACGTGTCACTGGACAAACCCTGACACGTATAACAGTGAAATCGGCATGCATGACTGTGGCAAAGCTTGGTCTTTGGGTGTCACGATCTCTCGACTCGAATTACGACGGAGGAGTTGGCCGAATGGTCGCAAAATCTTCGGCTCAGTCCCCGCGGTAAATCCTTGGAGGATTAGCATGTTCTTGGGCACAGTTATCTGCGAGTGGTGCGGTCCTCCTATCGCGTCAGCACTGCTCGTGGGAGATTACAACTTAGCTTGGAAACTCTGCAGTGCTGTACCCTTTTACTTGTTTCGAGTGAGTATATATTGCCGCCGATGAGAGAGAGAGAGAGAGAGGGAAAGTGAGACGAACTTTTTTAATGGTAAGAAACTACCGAGGATTTTGGAACTACAGTAGTTTATCCATCTATAGAGTCCGTTCGCCGCTACCCTCCACCTTGGGGACTTAAAAGTTTATTTTAAACTGATGCATTCGAAGTTTCACGGCGAAATTTCACCCCGTAGTTTAAGCCTCGCACGGAATTTGATGGGACCGAATTTCTTGATAATGGAATTACAGATCTACGTCACTGTCATCATGTTAACACGACAGTTTATTCACTGGTTGAATTTAATTCACCATTTAATATCTGGATGACAAAATATGGAAATTTAACGAAAATATTTTATGAGCAAGAGCGTTATTGTTATTTTGTTAATCAAATAAATTCATTCAAATTACGTGGACGGAAATAACGTTATTCCCCGCGAGTTTCAGTTTATTCTTCTTGAATTACATTTTTTTTTATTATTTACTGTTTACCAGATTCAGAGAGATATATACCCAACTCTCGGCTAGGTAAATGTTATTCGAGGTTTTTCCGTGGTTCGAAAGCTTAAAAGATGGTGAAGGAACTTAGAGGTTGATTAAAATTATTGTTGCGTATATCAGTTCCTGACTATTTCCAGAATTCTGCGATACCACCGTTATTATAGTGAAATATATTTTGGTCTATCCTTTGGATTCACTGAAAATTAATGAATAAAATACGCCTAATTTTTCTGAACCTATAATGAATCGACATTAAAAATTGTTGTATCAAAAACTGTTCAGCACATGGCCAGGTATGCAGGTCTTCGTACGTACCTACTGAAAAAAGGTGATTCTGCTTTGTTGAGGCTGAAATAATTCCTTCTTTCACTAAAGATGCGGCAAAATTCTCGGGTCAAAACTATAACGGTATTATAGGCGGCGACTAGGTCATTAGGGAGTCAAAGCCAGAGGCTGGAGGACAGGAGAAACGCCACCAGGGTACAACGTCGAGGTAGTGGTGCCTCAGATCCGCCCTCAAAGGCAGAATCATCGACATATCTCCGGAGTCCGGTCGTTATACGGTGAAAAAAGAGGAAGGAAGAAGCAAAAGAAGAAAAAAAAAGACAAAAAAAAAAAAAAAAAAAAATGAAAAAGGGGATGCTGGACAAAGATCTACCTCGTGGAGCAAACCATCCTTTTTCTCCCCTCGTTTCCACCCTACCTTCTCTCTTTTTCCGACGAAGGGTATTTCCTCCCGGAAAGTCTGCCTCTTCTTCTTTTCTTTCTTTATTTCTTTATTTCTTTCTTTCTTACTCTCTTAGGTTCAGAGTTCACGGTTTCAAGGCGAAGCATCGCTATACAAGTAGGTATCGCGCGAAAATACAGCTCGGCGAAATAAGTCGGTATTTCGACGCCAAATACCGCGAGAAACTCGAGGCATCCTGAGACGTTTATTTTAAAAATTTACCTACCAATTTCGCATTGCAGTGCTTTCATCAGTTACGAGCATTTCTTTTCCCTTTTCACTCTCTCTTCTTTTTTTCACACATAACTGATAACCGTATTTATATTCAATCGTATGATAGAATAAAATTGATCATATAGAAACAAAAATTTCATCGTATGAACAGAAACGCCAAGGGATATAGTATTGTCAGGTCGTGTAAACGTGATGAAAAGCCAATTGCCAAGCGAATGGGAAAATTAATGCTGTTCATTATATCGCTCTATATCGAGATTCTAATCCGCGAATACATGCAGAACTGGGTAAATCGTATTCGGAATTCGCTCGTGCCGCACCTGTGGTTGCTCTATCCTTCCCGGCCAATTACCCGGTACGGGACGTCCATACCGTACAAAGGGAAAGAGAGACAATAAAGCGTGATTGAATTCATCTCGTACCTTCGAACGCGAGGATTCGCGCTTTTGAACGTCGGTCTGATTATCAGCGGAACGTCAAAGACTCGAGAGAATAAGAGATAGGGGGAGAGAAGGCTCCAGATCTCAGATTTCAATCATGGCAGAAATGTAGGTATATACAGGTATATGTAGGTATATTTTCAGGCCGCATCCCAGCGTGGCTTGGTTCCTGAAAATAATCTGAGGGAATGAGAGAGTTATTTCGGTAATTAACGTCGTCGTATAATTTCACGGCGTTGAATATTAGCTGAAGGGCCAACGATCCTAGGGGATACTTTGATGAAGAGAAAGGAAAAAAAAAAATAAGAAGAAGAAGAAGAAGAAGACGAAAAAACATGAGAATATGAAAAGGGTAAAAGGGGAGAGAGAAAAACACGTAGACAACAACGAGCCAACCCTATCGACGCCTAATAATCTTAGCCATCAAAGGTATAACCGACCCAGCAGCTGAAAATCTGTATAAATAAGAGGGGGTGAACGTTAAAAGAAAAGCTGAGGTATGGTAGGAGGTAAACCAAGCTTGGCTAGCCAAACCCCTATAGTAATTATTTAGGACAAACTGCTACACATACCACATTCATCCCTTAATGTTAGTCAGAGTTTAACGACCAGCTCGTAATTCAGAGAGCAGTAGACGAATAGAATCTTTATATGTATTACATGTATCTATAGTCGAAATCTCTATCAGCATTTTTAGAGGAAAGATAATCACCTTGATTAGTTGACCTATCGTCATTATTCTCCCGACGTTTTATTATTATATCAGCGACATAATATAATGCGAAAGGTATCGACGAAGGTTTTTTTTCGATTCTTATCATGACTAGAAAACGTTCGTTATTCTTCCCGAGAGAATGGAATATGACATTTGAGGCCGAAACCTTGTGGTATAAAAATTCTGGAATAGAGTGAATGGTGAGAGGCGTGGTAAGATCGTTGTTTAGTAAATTTTGTTGCGAAAGGTCATGAACTTTTTGCCTGCGGGTGTAGGTATTGCTGTGATCCCATTGCGTGTGTAAAAGAAAGAGTAGGTATCCCAGCTGGGATAAAAAATAATTGTCCTCATATTTTTTTCTGTACGAAAAGCCTTTGTACCTTCGTGGCAGTAGCTTCGCTTGATTACCTCTTGGATTAACGAGCGTAATTAAACGATGCATTATAAGTCCGCAGACTTGAAAACACGCACGCGTTTAGTTGGCTGACGAAACGTAGGTAAGGTTAATTTTTCTAAATTACAGGTACAACGGATTATCGTGTAACTCATTCTTCAATCTCTTTTTATTCTTCGAACTGCTCAATCGATATTATTCAAAGACTGTTTGTGACGGTGGAAAACTTATCGTCAAGATATTCCCTGATTTTCTTTGACTAGACTCGACGAGGGAGAGTAATAACTCATTAATTCTATCTCAGCTCCGAGGAATAAAGGAAATTTAATACGATTGTGTTTATGAAAATGGCGCGGTTCCTAGAGAAAATGTATGCTATAAAATAACTGTCTCGAGACCGAGGGAACGAGGTTACACAGAATTGCGAAAAGTTAAAGAAAGAAAGACCGGATAGTTTGCGTTTTCATCAAAATTTATCTACTTGAACAATTAAGTAGAGATAAACGATAGAAAACTGTAATCGTAAAAAGTCATGAACAGCCTTTCAAATGATAACCAAAGGCAGTTTTTTTTTCATCCCCCAACAAGACTGACTGATGATATTACAGCTCTGGTATTTGAACCGAAAGTTTTCAGTCATCAAGTAGGAACAGCACGCAAATAGTAGTTCGCGGAGGCACACACGTGTCCATATCAGAAGTTAGAGTAGCTAGTTGAAATCGTGAGGATAGATAAGGCAAAACAATGCAGTAAAACTGGGACAAACAAGGTTCCAGACAGGGTGACATATTTTAGAAAGCGAAAAATCCCGCAGGGTTAAATCCAACGCCCATAGTTTTAGCAAGGAGGGTCTTGATGGATGTGTTACTGGTGGGATGCGTGTGCGAAAAAAGTTTAGCTGTTCAAGTCAGAGAACAGGGTTAAAAACAAAAAAAAAAAAAAAAAAAGAAATACAAATTTTATTCCATCGCGTTTCTCCGCAGCCTATGTGTTGAAAATAAAATTACGATCCGGTTGCTCCATAAAAGTTTATAACCCGGAGGTGGAATAACCCTGACCTCTTATTATTAGCGACTGTTTTATGTCCCACCGGATATTGTAATCGTAGATAGAGATACCGCCCTCTAAAATTTCACGATAATAAAGGGTCAGGACCTATTAATATCCCTATATCCATACAGCCAGATAGATATAGGTAGCGGAGGTCGCGTCGTATCGCGTTAGGACGGATTAATCCCGTTTTCGGCGTTGATTGTTTAACAGGGCAAAGTAGGGGACGAGTTAATTCCATCCTCCGTCAATTGAGTGTGACCTAGTGCTGCAAAGGCGGATTAGAAAAAAAGGGAAAAAAAAAAGTAAAAAGTAAACGACAAGTGTGCACGTATGCATTAACGTTCGTTACCCACTTAACGCTCGACCTCACTCAAGACTTTTTTGTTGGGACAAATTTGTTAGCGAAAATGCTAATTCTTGGCATACACCTATATATATAATATATATCGACAGCCTAATAACATAGTCACGTAAGCGCCAAAAAAAAAATTTTTCGCAAACTGACAGACGTTTCGCCAAAAAAATTTTGGCGTCTATTAGAAATTGTTTGAAAAATAGGCCATTTTTGGCGCTTACGGGATTATGTTATTAAGCTGTCGATATATATATACATATATTAGGGTGGTTTTTTGTTGGGGACTATTTTTTTTTCTTTGCTCCCGGCCTGAAATTTTGTTGAAAATGCCAAAAAAGAAATTCCCTCCAAATATAAGCCCTTAATATTATTGTTAAGTACTCGCCCAGAACGTGAGAAGATTCCCCATTTAAATAACATGTAAGTTTAGATTTTTTTTTTTCAAATTTCTATAACTCAGCGGCATTTTGTGTTATCATATCGCCCAAACTCGGAAATTACTCAGGATTAAACGCTCTTCAAAAGTGCCCATGATATAAAAAATAAAAAAAATAAAATTACAACAAAAAAACAAGAAATTGTTCTTGAAAATTTGATTTCAGTGACCTGTACTACCTCACCGGTGCGAGTTACAGTTAAGTCGCCAGGAGCACTTTTGTAGAGCGCTTAATCCTGAGTAATTTCCGAGTTTGGGCGATATGATAACACAAAATGCCGCTGAGTTATAGAAATTTGAAAAAAAAAAATCTAAACTTACATGTTATTTAAATGGGGAATCTTCTCACGTTCTGGGCGAGTACTTAACATTAATATTAAGGGCTAATATTTGGAGGGAATTTCTTTTTTGGCATTTCCAACAAAATTTCAGGCCGGGAGCAAAGAAAAAAAAATAGTCCCAAAAAAAAAAAAACCACCCTAATATATATGTGTGACCAGCGACGACCACATGGAAAATAATGGTGTCGAAGAAAAGGTAGCCGTTTGGTTTTACAACCGCGTTTTTGGCAAATGTTATATAATCCGCCGGAAGAGAAATGATCTACAGTGCACATTTATACGCGTAATGGCGCGGTGGCCCGTTCTTGCAGCATACAAAACAACCCGCGCTGAGAGAACCAAAAGCCTAACCAAGATTGAGTAGACCGCAAAAACTTAATTTCACACAAGCGTAGCTTAATGCGTGGGTATTATGCTACCTGATGGATGCTTCTCGTTAATTTTATAATTTCGCTATTGTTGAAATGTGCACGATCGTTGGCCCGGAACGGAAGGGTAGCTTCTCTCCTCTCCTCTCTTCTTCTCTCTATTTCATTTCTCTTTCAATCTTTTCGCTACATTAAGGTATTGTCGAGGAAAGAGAGAAGAGGAAAGGTGGAAGGGGTCTTCGAGCTAGTGGCATGGGGTTAGTTTTCGTATTGTACTATATAGGGGGTGAGGGAGAAATATACTCTTACAAATTGTACGACGTTGCTGTGGCGTCGGAGCTGAGGGGCGTTGGGTGTTAGTCGAAAAAGGCTACCTTCGCGGTCGCGGTTCTACGCTCGGAAAACTCCCGGGCTAAGGAAGGGATTTGTTTCCATTAGAGGGATTGAGCTTTTATTGCATCGTTTCTACTTTCTTTTGACGAAATAAAATTAATAGCGTGCCATTCGCACGCGGTAAAATTCCGAAATACCACAGCTTTTAACGTTAACCACAAAGAACCGAAGAACTACCCTCCCGCTTTATTATGGTCTGCCGATTTATCGGTACTCCGGAATCACTTTATGCCCTACAGACCAAACTTTCATTTCTCTCTTCATATCAGGGCGTCAGTTGATAAACCCCTAATTTTCTTTTCAAATGATCAAAAGAATGAGCTCATCCGAATAGTGGTCAGATTTGTTTTTAGCAAGGTTTACCCATTTTCCCCGGTTGGTTTCGATCGGGATAAATTTAACTACCAACAAGCTAAGCTTTTAGTTTACGACGGTCATTAAATCGCAGCAACAGTTGGAATTATAGAAAGAGAATCGAGGCTAGACAGAAATAAGGTTACGAGACTCGGCCGTCGTATGGTTGCATTTACAGTCGAGAACCGAGCTGAAACTAGAACCAATTGTTCGTATGTACGGCTAATTCACTCGTCAAACAAGAGGAACGGTGGAAACAACGAACCGGATTGCAATGTTTGAACTTTTTCCATTTGTGCTTTTATTTTTCCTGGTACGTGCGCTGACTCCAAACTTTTCGTTACATACGTATACACGTTCACCCCGAAAAAAGTGCCCCATGCCATGATTCTCGTTGTTCAAGAAAATACCAACTTTCCTAAATCGAATGAGATAAAAATCTCCAGTATAGCTGGTATTCCGATGTATAGAATCATCAGCATTCACACGATTCGCATCAACATATGCGATATTCATGTTTCAACAATAACGTCGATACGCAAAAAGTTATTTAGATTAGGGCGAAAGGGACAAATGAGATTTTGATAAAAAGAAAAAGCTTCCGTGGAAAAACATATGTAGTAAAATACGTGAATAGAAGAAACGTTACAAATGAAGTAATGGACGGATATCAAGCGAGTGGGAGGCAGGTTGGCGAAAATGCGTTTGATAAATCGTTCTAATTTGTTACACCATCCCTTTCCCCGTTCCCGTGTAAATACGCCGTCATAAATTTAGGGCAAAATCTTATTGCCTGGAAGATCTCATTGTGTATTATAATATGAGATAATGTCCAGGCCCTTTTCAGCCCTCCGTTTCCTCCTTTTTCAACCTCTGTGCACGACCCACTTCATTCTATACGATGGCTCATTGGCCAACTAAACGTATATCTACGAACGAATATAATCAGAAAATTTCCTCTTTGTTCCTAGCCAAGTATTACTTAGCCTTTCCGGTCCCTGCCCAATTTCTGCCTGACTTTAGTTTACCGAAAGCTTAACCAAACATCTAATACATCCACCAGGGTTCTTCTTCTTTCCTCGATATACATATACTCGACAGCTTATTTTTCAACTTGGCATAAAAAGGTAAAAAGCTTGGGTGCCTATAGTCGAGTCGATGGATATAATTCCACTTAAACTTTAAAGGATTATTATTACTCCGAGGATACTTCTCTTTCGCGAATACTAAACTTGCAGACTGTAGATTTACGACGCGATACGCCCGTTTGGATGACCTTTAAGACCGAGGGCGAAAGAAATGGAATCTAAATCCGTTTAAAATTGAAGATCTATTTTCCATAAGTAGATTCTTTTTTTTCCTCAGTGGACGTTCTCCGGATTAGGATAAGCTCGCGCTAAGATCAACACGAAAAGACGTAGGTACATAGACGTAAGGTTTGAAAATGAAATGAAAACTGCTCCGTAGTGGAAGTGGTACAGCTACCGTTTGGTGTAGTTAGATAAGAAGCTAGCTGCAAATTTGCCGAGGTTTTCCTAGTGTCTACCGAAATATATGGTTATATTACTTATAATATGCGCTCAAATATTTGCGTAATCGATGCTAGATTTGCGCGTGGGTTTGAAAGTCCTGGTACCAGGGAAAGAAAGACAGAATGGAGATGGGAGATGGTAGTGAGGGTAAAAGGGGGATGGAGGCCAAGTGGAAACGCGAAGTAGAAAAGGGTGTGAGGAGGGAGCTAAAGTGAGATTCGAGGAATTAAACTTTAGAGCCCTGCTATTATAATCTTGGCTCGAAGCCAGAACTGCCAAAGTTTAGGTTGATTGCGAAAAGTGAATGCCCCTGAATCGGGAATATCTTCTTCGGCTAGTTTTATTTTTTTCTTTTCTTTCCATTGGGAAAGGTAGAACGTCACACGTACATGTCATAAGGGTCACCACCCCAGCAGCAACCCCAAAAAAGCTTTCATAAAGCAATGATTTATGCTGACTGAATCGATATGGTGATCAAAAGAGCGTCATAATTCGCATTTCCATGACCATGAAGGTTTAAATATCTCGTGTCAGGATTAGGGACGAAATGAGGTGTGAAATTAATGTTTCATAAAAACTGTCCGGTATATCCTCCTCCGTTTTTGCACTCGGGAAGTTTGTTGGTTTTTACTTTATTCTGGGCGGTCTCTCCGCGCTCTATACGTGCAGTTGGTTCTTTCCTTTCCATTATCTCATTAGCAATGCACACATGCCCTCAGAGCGCCTTTTTTCACCTTTCAACCGGCTTATCGCGGTTTTCTCGTTTCTGAATTACCGATTCCTTCTTCCGCCTCTTCGTTCTCTGCCATTCAAACAGCCCCGGTCCTCACTTGTAATTTCCAAAAGTAATATTTACGTTCCTCGAATAACCCCCCAGGAAAAAAAAAAGAGATAGCGGCACAGGGGAAGGAAGATCCGAATAGCGTGAAAATCAGAGTTTCAATCCCAATTTATTTTACTCGAATATCTACACGTGCACACTGATTAAAAATACAATTAACCGACTCGTCCTCAAATATACTGTTACATATATATATAATTTTAAGTAAATTTTCGGACTCAATGTGTCCTTGATATTTGCACACCGAATTGAATTTTATTTAAATCAGTCTAGCCCAGCTGTCTATGCAGAGTATTTTATCCGTATTTGCAAAATTAAATTTTTCAAAATTCGTAACAAGCCTCGTGAACTGCAGGAGGGTAGAATCTAATGCTAGATTGTATTTTGAAGAGATTTACCAGGTGTTTTGCGCCGGTATAATCTACAATGAAATTGTAGTCTGCGAAATTCAATTCTCCTATCCTTATTGAAAACTGCAAAGTCTAAATCCCGTACGCAACTTTAAATTAAAGCGCTTCGGTTTTCCGCTTCTTCCACCCCATCGCCTCCGTCGTCTCCGACGCCTCCGTCGCTTCCATCCAGCCACCCTAACGTTCGAAAACGTCTGGCATTCGCAGTCTTGGGGAGTACGAGATATAAATAGGAAGACAGAGCCCGGAGGAAACGTTGCCCACGCTTACCTCCCCGGAATAATAATAGTTACCAACTTTCTAATTAATTTATGTACGATTTACGCGAGTTCTATCTGTCGCCATGACTGGGCCTCTCCAGGCTTTCCCTAGTATTCGCTAATTTTTCTTTTATTTTTTCTATCCAATTCGCAATCGAAGTTTACGACACACTTCTAATTAGAAAATGATAATTCCGAAATTTTTGCCTCATTTTTCGTTGAATGAAATGCATATCTTCCTTTCCTCTATATTCACAGGTATTTATTTTCAGCGAAAATGATAAAATCGTAAGTTTCATAGGCACAACAACGCGAGAGATGAGATTAATTTATATTTAACTATTGGCGTGTTTCTAACAACCTGCAATTTCCGCGTGTAGCACCGAGTTATGAGGGTGATGAGAATTTTAAATGATCTTATTAGGCCTAGTTTTACCTTCGTAAGATATTCGCTGATTTTAATAATAAATCGCAGCCAGCTGGTTGTGATTAAAATTCGTCAGGCATTTGTTTCAAGGCATATTATATTATATAAAATCTGGTATGAAAATATTCATATCGTTGGATGATTTTGAACAGTTTAGTGCCTATATAGATTTATTACGACCTTTTATCCATCCCTTACTTGTTCTTAATGGGATAAAATACCACCTTCAATATAATTTGTTGATGAAAAGAAAAAAGAAGAGAGCAGAAAACAAAAAAAAAAAAAAAAAAAAAAAATGAAAAAAAAAAACCGACTATTTATGCATGAATTTCCGGCAATATCGACCCGCAGTTACCTCAGCTTAGTGCGTAGGTGTGCCTTCCGGAAGACATTACCGGAATGGAATTTTATTTCTACCGAGAAAAGCCCCAGGGCTCATACCAAACAAAGAAATCTTGGTATACCACGAAAACAGAGTATAAGAGTCGTATGATTTCCGGTCCAATTATCACCGAACGGCTGAAAATCTCCCTTAGGGAGTCCTTTTGAGCTCGTTGAATAATACCTTACTCTTGAATTTTAATTACAATTTTTAATTTAATCCAACCATTTCCCATGTAAATTTATTATCAACAGGGTTAATAAATTATCTATATCAAGTATCCCCAACAAAGGAGATCCCTCGTCTGAACGAAATACGTCTCGCGCCCCTACGGTATGGTTTCGCGCGGGCAGGTACCAGTTCCCACGTTTTCCGCAGGGTCGACGACCACCAGCCCCGCGCGCAAGCTTCGTAATGCTTTTGGAGAAGTCGCCGTGCCGGAGTTTGTTCAAAGTTTTTCGTCTAATCTCACGAAGTGCGTGAGTCGCGGGTCACCCCCTTACCTCCACCAGGATGACTGTATGCTGTATGCAGTATGGGGGATGGAATGGGAAATAAGAGTTGAGTATAACCCGACGTTGAAATGAAAATGCGTGAACGCAATTCCTGAATAAATAATCAGGAATAAAAATATATAATGAGCTTTTTTTCCTACCGTCTGGGAAATTTTTCTCTCGGTATCGAAATAAAACTTATTTCGACCAAATTGATCCCCGAACGATAGCGGGGGGATCGAACCGAAATCAGAGAGGGCGCGAGTTTAGCATCGCTAGTGCCATGAGCAATGGAGAAGAAATAAGAAAGCTGAACTGGTACAGGGAGGGAGAAATCTGTGGAACGTGTTATATCGGAGGAAAGACGGGTATACTCTCTTGAATCGTCGTTGGCTTGTTCTCATAGTTGTTTCTCACGTTCTTAGCTTCCCTTTCCACTTGAAGCGTTTCTTTTCTCGTCCCCTCGTCATTTTCTTACTCGGCGGGGGAGGGAAAACGAGAAGTTAGAGGAAATGAAAGGAAAGTCTGTTAAGTGCCGCTCAGAGTGTTTACGGCGCTCGCGTTTTATGTGCCACGAATTAAAGTGAATTTCGAACGGGAGCGAAGAACCTTAGCTACGACGACGGAAGTTGAGACCCAAGTGAAAGCGGAAGGTAAATCACTGCGGGTGAAACTACCTAACATACCCTAGCCTCTCTCTAGCTCTCAACCATCAGCCATCACCCGTCAGCCTTTAGCTTTCAACCTTCAGCCTTCAGCCTTCAGCGTTCAGCCTTCAGCCTTCGACCTTCTGTATCCGGGCAGTGAAATAAATTAACTTGATTTCTATGCGAGAACCGTGACTCCCGTCTCCCGTCTCCCGAGCAAGGGAGGCTGCGCGAGTCCCAAAGGGTATGCCGAAGGAAGCACCGAGTTTCCGCGGTGCTTCGCTATTCAAAAGACCATTGCGTACAGTGCGCCGCGTTACGAGATGAAGGACACTTTCCCCCATTCCCATAGAAGGGTTGCTACGAAATCTCCTAGGGGTGCAAGACGCCAGGAGCGAATTCCCCAAGGGTTGCGAAGGTTAATCCTCTGTGTTTTCCGATTGCGAAACAAGAACTGAACTAGTATGTATATACGCAAGTTTATTTAATCTTTCGAGGTTATTTAAATTCCAATGTTTCAACAGAAAAGTTTATCGCCCCTTGGGAAAGACTTGGCCAAACAATAAAAACGAACTACTCCGCAGTATTTCTTAAGTTAAACAAAAGCACGTACATATATACCGTATAGTATACAGAGAGTAGTCAAAATCGCAAAGAAACTGGAAAAGAGGAGACACAATTCTGGCTGCGCAATGTTTATTATAGCCGTTCTAAATTCTTTATAGCTTTCCAATTCTTTGGGCGAGGCCATTTTAGTCCAGAGAAACATGATACGTAACGGGTAATATTTCCACCATCTCAAAAGTGCTTAGCTAGCGACGTAAACAGAACCAAAAGAACAAAAGGAAAAAAAAAAAAAACAAAGATTGTCAAGAAGCACAAGCAGATCATTTTCTCATATATCAACGTTGTTTTTGATGGAATGAAAATATCCAAGGATCATTTTACGCTTGCAGATAAACAGAGTTAACACTAGCCATTCTACGCTTGGTGAAATGTCAATTGATGCCAGCTACCTATGTAGCGAAGGAAATAATTGAACGTCGCGTGGTAAACAGGAGTCGAATTTCCTCCCTAGTTTTTCTCATCCTGTATCCCTCTAGTCCCGCAGCGCTGGGGCGAGGAAATCGAATGAAAACGTGGGAAGGCGAAGTCACCAAGTAGAAGCTTGAGTTCGATACTCAACGGCCAATATTCAACAATTTCCAAGATTCCAATAGCCCGTTCCTTCCATTCCTTACCCAAACCTCTTCTGCTCCCTTCACCTAGCGTCCCCGTCTTCCATCGAGTCGGGTGCAACACAACTCTGCACTTTCTTTAATTAAGAACTCTCGACTTTCGTTGCCTCTTCGACTACTGGATCTATACGCGACACAAGAACCAGCGTAAATTCCTATACCAAGTAGAAGACCGACATGCTGTGCTACTGCACTTCATAGTCACTACTCGCTCTCTCCTATGCACTGACCAACTTTCCGTCTCCCAAAAGACCCTGCTGCAATTTCATTTCGCTGGTAACGTATACGTAACCTACCCCTCATGTTCCGAGGATAGTTTTATACAAGAAATTCTTGTACGTTGTAAGGAATGGATGACTCTTAGCCGTCGTATACAAAGCTGTGTCCCTACGACCTCCTCGAGGATCTTTCCCCTTATTCGCCGGATGACCACCGAGGTACATAAAACTCGCTAGCCACGGGTCTTCGAGAGGTTTCGTGTTTGTCGTCGGTCAATATTGACACTCGCTTTCTGATCCGGCGCCTCATCACTCTCTGGAGCCACCCCAAGCTGTCTCCCCACTGTGATCCCTGGTCCAAACCCGAGCCTGCTGGTAACATAGGTCTATGGCTATCCATATAATGCACATACCTCAGCTGAACCGAAATTTCCGCCTTCGCGAGGGAGTGTGCCTGTGAAATCAGATTTAAGATGAAACAGGAGAGATTTGAAAGATCGGGAAATTGTCCTGAATGCTTGATTTAAACGGATTCCATCTCGACGTTGAGTAACACTCGACAGTTTTACAGATACGAATTTCGATCGTTCATGCCAATTTGACTCCTACGACACTCGTGATTTAACTGATTCTGAAATCCACGCATTCGATGCACGACCCGTAGCTCGACCGATCCTACCTAAGAGAATGGAAATGGTTTCATGGAATCGAAGTTTATCTGGGACGAAATTTCCACGATGTCGAAGGGTATGTTAGTGCGGCCTAAAACATAGCCGAGAATTTGAAAGATTATTGAAAGTGTGATGGGGTTGGAAAGGGGAAGAACAACAAATGCAAAGCAGATACGAGGAGTAAATCCACTAGCTGCTCTTTGGCTGAGCCGCCCCCTTTAACTTTAAAAGCTTAAGAATCTCGCGTGCTTTCATAAGCCCGAAAATCCGAGCAGCTAAGCTTTCTAAGCCCATAGAAAAGTTCTCTGAAAAATCTCCGCCAATGACTTATCGACGTCTTCGGTTCTCTTGCCATTTTTCATTCTTTTTATTTTTCAGTTCCATATAAGAGGGAGAAAAAAAAAAAAGATTTTTCGTTTTTATTTTCATCCTTGTTTCTCTCTCTCTCTCTCTCTCTCTCAATATCCTCACCAGGAACTGAACGTTTCCGTACCGGTATCCTCAGCTGTTTGTGGAGCAAAAACATGCCAGTAATGTAGAACATTAGTTAAGCCTGTAAGTAGGCGGCATTAGTCATCCGAAGGATCCTCGAGAGTTCAAAATGAGGGGACGACCGGACGCCTACACGACAAAAACTGATCCCCAGTAACTTTTTGGCTCGAATCGTTGTTAAAACACTTTGTTCAGAACGTGCTTCTCTGATATTAGCTTAGTAGCCGGTATGTCACTAGGTATAACCGATCAAACCGAAAAATCATTTTCTTGATTATCTTCCACCCTAGTTAGGTCATTTTTTTCTACGTTAATGATAGTGATTTTTATGCAGTGAAAAATTGAACGGAATTTCGAAGTCCTATCAGTTGATATTACTCGTCGATATATCAAAACTATTTCCGGCTGAATTTTAATCGGTATTAAGCTGACCCAGTGCAAAGTACTACCTATATGAGTTATTTTACCGGTAAAATCGAATCGCGTTCTATAAAAGAGAAAAGGTCGAGATTAAGCGAGAGCTTTCGAGCTTGGATGCTCTTGTCTCGGTTGCGTTAACGGCAACGTTTTTCCATGTGGACGGTTAGCGTTCCACGTGCCTATAGGTGAACTTATACCTACGTGTGGACGGGGGTAGGAAATTCCCTTACCCTCATCCTCACCTCCTCCCTCCTTCCCTCTTCCTCGCTCTCTCTCTCTCTCTCCCTCTCGCGTCCTCCCGCACCCCGGGTCACCCTCCGATCAATAGACCGAGCAAGGGCCGTGGAAGCGACTGGCGACCGCTGTCTGAGCATCGATCCCTACGTACCTACCACCTTCTACCTTCCTACCTTCATCGGTGAGCCTCCTTTCTCCTCTCACTCTACATGCTTTTCTTCTCTCTCTTTCTCCCTCTCTTGCTCTCTCTCTGTCTATCTCTCTTTTGCGCAAACAGAGCTCACACCAGTCCCAAGACCCACGTCAGTACGTCAATTTAGAGACACTACCTACGACGATATGAATGGAGAATGGCGAGCGGAAAATGTAGCGTGGTCGCAAGAAATCAATAGAGGAACGCCTGCCTAGCTTAGGTATATAACGCCTGCTCGTAGTCTCGACGGCCTCAAGACCTAGTGTCTTTTCCATCGTCGACAATTTCTCGTTTGAATTCCGCGACTGAGAAGACCCGAGGTTGATAATTCACGGATACAATTTCAGCATTGAGGCAGGGAATCATTTTACCGCTTACACAGTTCATCAGTTTTATCAAGAATTGAAATTCGACTAATCAGAAATGATTCACAAAGTTTTCAGAGCCATTTATTAGAACTAACTTGTTCGTAGTTTTATATGAGAATAAAAAGTTTGATAACCATGAAGAGTCTTTCGATCATACGGTTAATTTTGGAAAAAATAATGTGTTACTGACCTTTACTGCTGCCGGTAACCTTGTCGCGAAGAACGTTGATCTGGTGAACGCGACCGAACTCCTCGAACATCGCTCGTAGGTCGTTTTCGTCCATACTTCGAGGCACCTGACCCACAAACATTTTTATGTAGTCAGGATCCGGCTGTTCTACACTGTTGTTATTCATCATGCTGAAACAGAAGAGTAAATTTTTATTAGACACGCTGCTGTCAGGTAAGGTGTAAATATTAATTTTTGATCGCAAATAAAAATACCAGAAATATTGGTGATTCGTCGTGGCTGAATAAAAGAAGAAGAAAAAAAATATCGTGGGCTGAAAACAAAGATCAACATTTTTACATGTTTTCTGAAAAAAAAAAAAAAAAATTGGGTGCTCAAATTTATCCACCCCGAGTGGCTTTATACGAGACTCCTGAATTGTTCCTCTTAAATCCGCAAACACGTTTTCACACGAGGACCAATCTCTCGCGGTATTCTCTTCCCGGAAACGAGGCCTCTTTTGTGGGAATTTTATTTCTCATCTTCAACTTGTTTTTCCACCGAGGATTGCCCTGTGGAACTAATATATACCCTGTACGACTAACGGTGTGTCACATCCATTCGTTTTTTCCTCTGTTATCTTGCGATGCCACACTATAGGTACAAATGTATATCAGCTGCTACATATTATACAGGGAATTTATCGGATTGTAAGCCTACAAATAAAAGTCTGAACAATCGTCAACAGTATCTACTGCAGAGTTTTCATACAAACGAGGAACTCAATCGCTAACGGCCCTAGAGACGAGGGTTGAACCCTCTTTCATTTAAAAATTACAACAGCTAATGCACAATCAAAGAGAGCAATGAACTATGCTGCAAACAAGACGATATGCTGTCGGCGTTGTTTTTATCCTCCGCAGTGAAGGGCTGCAGAAATGGCTAAAGAGAGAATGAATAGAAGGGTATACTATACCTTGTCGAACAAATAAAATGAACGAGGTGCACAGATGAATGCAGCAATGTAACAGAACATACACTCCTATATTTTTATTTAGCAGAATCATTGTTTAAACTTTTGCCTTTCGCCTGTATTCGTGTATTGCAATTCACATCCGTGGGGTCGAGCGATATGCACCAGGATGGAATAATAATTCATTCAAGAGCATTTTCGAAAAGAAATAGGTGGATGTTTTTCTGTTTTCTCGTTTGTTTTGCTAGCAATTTTTATACACTGTAGAATTGTGTGGATATAACAATCTTTACTAGGTAAAAATAGATGGACCGAGTTTGCCGGCATTTAAACGTAGCCGCTTTTGCAGTGCGCTCACCGCCCGTATAGGCATGAGTTATGTGGACTGTTGACTACGAGTGGTTATATGAGCGGAAGGCATTACTGTTTCACGGTGCGAACGCCACGTTTGTTGCCCCGTAAAGTCGCGCTTGCATAAAGCTCGCTGTTAAAACAGTCATCATGTACGTAGAACGTTTTCAGTCCACTCTTGGCAAAGTATAGGTGTACGCGTAATGTGGACAGGTAGGTACTTGCGTTAACCAAGGTTGGCTTGTTTTCACTTTTAGAAAGGGAATTCTGAAGCAGATTCTCGATTACTTTTCAAGAAGACAACTCCGAATCTCGGATTTGTACAGGTGGAAAATTCCGTTTTGTTACTGCCGATGGATGAGGTGTATTCTACCGAATCTATTCAATGTCGAAAGATGCTGCCGCCTTGTTTTCGGAAGTTAATATTAGCCGGCAAGGCTTGAAGCGATTTTCCATTCGACCTGCTCTTCTCATCTTCTATCTATAGCAGGTATTAGGTTGGATGCCAGGCTTGGGGAAAGATGCTACTAGCGAAGTCTATATCAAACTATGTGTACACACGTTTCTACCCCTCTTCTTCCCTCCCTCTCTTACTCTCTTGAACTTATGGAGATAGCTATATGCACATAACGTATATCTTCCGTATAGATTCTCCTCCAAAGTTACAACCGGAGTAGGTTATGGGGTCTTGAACTTGGCGAAGCAAGCACGACGATCGATAGAATCATGAAACCAATAACTCTTGTATGGGGTGCGCCGATCTGGTGCTACAAATTTTCTAACTCAGTCCCATCATCGTCGCGAGATTATAACATCGCATCCATCTCACTGTTTATCTTCAATCGAGAAAAGAGTGCTATTTGTCACTCGAGATGATTGATTCGGCAGTCGGATCATCCCAACACATGACGTGGTACTTTTCGAGATGAAGTAGGCATCGATAAAGTTAATTGAATGAAGAATTTCGAGATTCGTCAAATGGTTGACCTCCGAAAATTCCGCACGAAGACAAACTGATCATTGATTTTTGATCACTGATGAATAGAATCATCATTCCTGATTGAATCCATGATTATTTCAGTGTAAACTAAAAGTTGCAGTTCACCTTACCAAAACGTGGGAATCTTCACATATATACGGATTCGGGTTTTGGGCGAATAATACCTCACTCGATCGGCGTCGAATCGCAAATCGGTAAATTGTGATGGGCAGAGATTACACCTCGCAATATTCGCAAAGCCAGAACTAATTTTGAGGATCGGCGTACATCACGTGGTATCTTATCGGTAATAGTGAGCGTACACTCGTTCACCTTCTCGTCCTGCAGGCGTGGGGATCACCAAGTCTGATAGGTCGAGTACATCAAAGAAGCACACTTACGGCCCCTCGCCTCCCGGGCCATCCGATCCCTTCGACCCGATCGGATCCCTTTTCTGTAGACTTACTGAGCCACACGAGCTTGCAGCATAGATGCTCTATCCCGAATCTCACCCTCAAACTCTACTAAAAAGACCCGAAAGCTACTGAACCGAATACTAAGAAACTCAATCGCACCAGATTCCCTTCTACCATCTTCGATATTGCTGTTATCTTTTCTTGCACTGCCACTTCCTTTCTCCTACCGAAATTTTTCAAAGTGCATGCAGGAGCCGCTAGCCTGCAAAAAAAAAAAAAAAAAAAATGCTGACGTCCTTCCATTAGCCGTCCCTGACTTTTCTCATGGTTGTACAACGCAGTGTCTATTTTCGTTTCCGAATTCTCATCTTCCGCGGATATTTGGTGCAAAATTTCTGGCCTTAATTGGTGTATTGCGTCCGTCAAATTTGCGTAAAGCAACTTTTATTTCCGACGATTTCTCTCTATGTTGTAAAATCGCTGACGTTTTATCGTTGAGCATCTTTGTTGTTTTTTTTTCCCCATTGCCAAACTTCTCCCGGTTTCCAGATTCCAGTTTCTCACGTATCGTATCCCTCCTCCAACCTATCCGTGACACGGTCTCATTTATCCCAGGGGCCAATCAGTGTGCGATGTTCCGCACAATACGCAGCGAACCTCTGACCCCCGACTCGTACCAACCTTCTTCTGATCCTCGACCCTACTTTTGGGGAAAGTTCTTTGGATCGAGGTCGATGGACGCGACGAGACTTTAAACTACCCCAGATTCGAGGCTGACTTTAAAATGATACCGCGCCGCGATTTCTTCCCTACGAACCCTTCGGCGCTTTGACCATCCCAAGGTGATATTAAAGTTACTGGAAAATTACGAAAAATAAATAAGATCAAGGATTCGACGTGCTAATTAGTTACTCTCGCTAAGCTTTGAGTCGTAGAATTTTTAGCGGTTCTAAAAATTGCTATTTGATCAGAATTAGGTGATATAGTCGATGTTCGGTTCAGATTAGCCACCATACGAGAAGCCTAATGTCACGGTACCAGCACGGTATACCATTATAGCTTAATTGACACTCGTTTAACACGAGTTCGAATGGTTTATCAATGAAATTAATACTTTTTTGAATAAATTCCATTTTCATTGTAGGAGTAGTGCGAGTTCAACCGCGTCGATATCGACTCAGTCAATACCTGATCGAGAAGTCGTTTTTTTTTCTGTTTAAAAAAAGAGAGAAACCTTTCGTGAGTAAATAGCTATCGGAGTAATTACTCTAAGGCAACGCGTGACCGCTTCACTTATTGAGCTCCGAGGTCTATTAAGTCTTTCCGAGAGGGCAATAAAGTTAAATATCTCTAGCGTGTCGTTTGTCCTGAATTGGGACGATGCTTAGATGTTGGAAGCATACCCAGGCACATACACATTTTTATTTCACCAATCGTTTTTTTTACAGACCAAAATTATAGTAATATCATTTCCAATTATTCGTATCACGACAAATCATGATCATTTCTTAGTCTACAATGTCATTACTGATAAAAAGCCTAAAGAAGCGAGACAGACACAGAGGCAAAAACAGAGAAAGAGAGATAGATGGGCAGAAAGATTATCCAGCTCCCATCGAATTATATTCGGATACACTAATTCTTGGTACCAAATGATTCGATCCCAACACTGTCACTTGATCAGACTGTCCATTCTCTCTTCAGAAAAGATAGAGCCAAATAAACAGCTATCAACTACCGTATACCGATCCGTTTCAATAATTTATCCGATTTCCCGAAAAGTTGCCGGAACTAACCCTGCAACAATGGCCTATGCCCTGGCACCTTAAAACTTTACCAATATTTTAGAGGCCGGCTATGCTCTACATCCTCGAGGTACTTCCCGGGTGCGGTGTGGGCGACCTTGTAACGTCTCTCTCGGGGGTTGTTTGCTGGCCCTAGGGAGTTGCGGTCCGCTGCAGGGTTGCCGTTGCTCCTGAGGGAAAGGAAGGGATGCGCGACTTCCAGAGGAATAAGCAAGGTGGAACGAAGAATTCCAGCTAACTGCCGAACATGCTCGATTCTTTGAAATTGAAGCTAGGACTTGAAAAATCCAACTTTACTGTCGTCGCTACCTTTTCCAAACCGGGAAACTCACTTTCGTGAAGAACTCCGTCAGAACTCCGTCATTTTTTGCTCAGAAAACAAATTCACAAGGTCGGGAATATTTCTGACAAAACAAAACCTGAAATAAATATCTGCTTTCTGAACCGAGAGTAACAGACGTGCAGATATCCGATAATGGATTGTTAACTGGCGGTGGAGTCAAGTTCGGAAATCCATTGAAAAATTTCCGGTTGGTGACGTTGAAACAAATAGATCATTGGCTGACGAAGTGGGCGCAGTCTCTTAGACGGAATTGCAAGAGAAATTTCGGAATGGCTAACGATTCGGAGGAGTATAAACGCGCCTAATTCTATAAACGTGGAAAATAAACGGTTCCTCTCGAGTAGAAAGCCCAATATCTAGGCGCACAATTTGACCCGGAGAGTCCAAATGGTTAAACAGCCTCCCACCCATTTTCCCTTATCCTAACAAAGCAGGTTGAGCACCAGCAGGGTGCCCCACCTTTATTACGCAAGGGAGAATCAGGCGAATGAAGCGAGCGAGTCCTGCGGTCCTTGGTGTCCCAGAGAGAGATATATTGATTCTTGGATAAACAAAAGACAGGAAGGAAGAGAAATGGCCCGCGGCAGGGACATGGATTTCGCAATACTCGTCCGTGCATTGTCTACAGCAGACCTTTAATAGGAATTAATCATGCTGTTTCAGGAATGAATTGAATTGAATTGAATTGAATTGAATTGAATTGACCCAATGTGAATGAACGTACTTGAAATTATTTCTGGTCAAAATATCATCCATACCACTACCAATATTGCAAGACCAACCGATTAATGGAACGAATAGCTATACGTAGTATATTGTTGAACAGATATTCCACTTTCGATATCCGTCAAATTTTTTAACAAAACCCAAAAATATCCAGCTTAAAGTTTACTGGGTTAACTTTACTGCAGTATTCGTTTTCTATGCATATCGTACGAGATGTAACGGTGGCTTGGTGTCCGGTGACATCATCCTTCGCCTACTATAGGCGGGGGTTACGTGAATCCATATATTCATGGACGTCCGTACAGCGGTGCATTATAGTTTCATGGCGAAATTATACAGTGCCGAAATATTACTCGACACGTTTATTACGGTATACGTTCTTGAAGCTGTCTTGCACTAGCTAGCGTTACCCACTTGATCGATACGGATAGAAAAAATGGTTGCAGATCTCTCAGTGATATTGGGAATTCGTCGGAGGATTTCACCCTCAAGGATTTAACGATGGAGGAAGGTATCACTTAGCATCAACGGCGAGCTGGGACCTGGTGGAATAATCCGATTCAAGTGTCTTCTTGAACAGTCCGTAAATTTCCCATCTCGTTAGACGGTATTTATATTCTCGCCCAATTCGATCTCATTATCAAAAGTTCGACCGTACCAAAAAAGTAAATTGATTATAATTATTCCAGACACCATTCCCTCTCTTATCCCGGCACCCCTCAGTGATAAAAATGTATTCAAAGTGCACTTGAAATCGCATTTGGAATCACCTAACCCTCTCTCTGAGAGGTCAAAAGATTTTTTTTAAGTCCCCTCAGATCGAGGCGGATGGGCGTAAAACTGGAATTCATTTCGTTCATAATTATAACGTTACATCGGCATTAATGATGATGATCATTAATTAAAAAAAACCGTTGGTAGTCCAATGAATATTGATGAAATTATTCATTCATTCATTTATTTATTTATTTATTTATTTATTTATTTATTCATTGATTTATTCGTCGCAACGTAACGAGGTGCCTTCGAAGAGCTGAGCTTTGAAGAACGGTAGGTATATACGAAGTAAAATTTTCGTCACTACAAAGGGGAATACCCAGACCCGGTCACTTGAAGTTCTCGTTAGGGTTTCGATGAAAAACAAAATAAAAAAATAAAATGGGAAAGGAAACAAAAAAAAAAAAAAAAAGAATAATAATAAAAAAAAAAAAAAAAGAAACAAATTGCAAATTCACGAATGCCGCGATTTGGTAAGTCACGATTCAAAGGTTATCTGCAAACCAGATTACAAGAGTTTCCGTTTGTCTTTGAAGCCCAAGAGACGTCGACGACAGCTGTTGCCCTGGTATACCAATCAGCCGGCAAACAACACGGACCGATATTGAATCAATCTTGTGCAAAGCTTATAAACGACATATTATCGCGGTGATTCAATCCTGCCATATACACCACACGTAGGTATCATATTATACGATAAGTCACAAAATTGTATAAAAATAACGAACCGTTTTCGAGGTGGTGGATTGTGGGGATATCTGTTCCCTATCTACGATAAGCTTTCCATATCGTTGTAACAGCTGTTATGGTAAATCGCTATATTAACTTTGATTCTGTAATAACTAATAACTAATAATAATTATATTATTGCGGTGAAATAATTTCTACATTAACGATAGATTTGAGAGTAGATATTTACACGGGATTTGACTGGTGAGCTTCAAACCCGCTGTTCTGAATCCATAAAATTGAGAGGCTTGCCAAACCACACACCGATCTCGTACGTATGTAAACCAACCTTCTTCTCTCCACGCTTGATGCACGTTGAACGTTTTCGCTTCGACGATTAACTTGAGTTTTGAGTGTTTGGAATGTCGAGTAGGTAAACTGCATCAAGTCGCGTCAACACACAAACGTACGTGACTCAAGTCTTTTTGGTACAGACACAAGTCCTTTGCCGATTTCCTTCGAGTCATGCATGAGTTGAAGATAAAATATTCTTCTGTTAACCCAACTACTGCAGATTCAATTGGATTAGATAATTGGACAGGAAACTGTGTTCCAAGTGATTCAACTTAACGTTTTTACACTGAAGTAAAATTATTGTAACTTTTATCGAGTAAACTCAATAAAGTTTTAGAGACCTCTGGATGATTGGCTAAAAATGGCCGCTAGCCAAGTTGTGTAGTGATATAATACCTATTAAAGTTTCATTGGCAACGCCATATAATTGATTGCACCGCTCGCCATTTCGATAAAAGCAATTTTTTTTTTATTTCATTTTTTTTCCTCTCTTATTATTTTGTTCCCTTCTTTTTTTTTTCATGTTATAAATAATATATCGCATGCAGTACCTATCTACCTATATTTAATACGTATAAACTTTTCCCCTTGTTCCGAAAACAATAAAGCCGAAAATCAATATTTTTACCGCGTGTTACTAGCAATTAGAGTCCCACGGGATTGCGGGTAGGGTACACGGAGAAAATTTTGCGCGCACCGCCGTCGCACATGCGAGTGCCGTAGTCGAAAAAGTCGAACGACTACGATCTTAGCTTTGTGCGCGCACCCAGCTCGCAGCACGAGAGCTCGGCCTCGCAGAGTGCGAACAGGCCCATCTCACGGGTAGTGGTAAGGCAGGGCTCTCTCTAATACGCAAACGTAAAAGAAGTTGCGATCGCCGCACGCTGAAGGTCTTGAGACGCTTGAGCTCTGAAACTGCGATGGTGACGCGCTCAGGCTTCTGAGCGTGTGGCTGTACCGCTTGAAAAAGAGAGTGCGACGGCGGCGCCCGCAAAATTTTCTCCGTGTAGGTAGACAGATCTCATCGATTGACGCACGATTTTTTTCCCAATTGCAGTGTCTCATCCGATTACGTATTGAATATAAAATTTTCGGATGAAATCTATTCGAAATTTCGTTTCCAACGGTTTTATTTTATTTATTTTTTCAACTATAAGCTTTTATACCATCGACGATATACCTATAACTAGACTGTTTGGTTTGGATCAGAGTGCAGAGAATTGACGGGGTTATAATCTGACGATGGGCGACGGGTGTCGTTAATTTATGCGACGCTAATGGCGCCACGTCCGTCCATTCGGTCGTCTAGCCGTCCGTTGGCGAAACCCGGGACGCAACAGGCCGAGGAAAATCAAGGTGTTGTGATGCACGCTGGATTACAATATGCAAATTTTCTCGTACCTAGTCAGGGTGTAACGAGGAGGGATGCCTACCTACCTACCTACCTACCTATCTACCTACCAGCTCTGTGAGTGGAAAAATAAATTTATCTTCTGCTCGTTGGCCGAAGGCTTTGTTACGAGAGAAGAGAGCTGTAGAGCTGCGCAGGGTATGGGGGGGTATACCCGGTCTTACGTAGTCGTAGAACTTTTTAATTACAAAATTACGCGAAAACTCTTCGAAGAACTTTGGTATTAAGACAACCGCCTGCACGTGGCCGTTTACGATCGTTCAAAGTAAGCATTATACAAGGCTTGTATAATAAAGGTGCGTAGATTTTCATTGGTATACGGAGTTTGACGGATGAAAAAGGGGGAGAAAATGGTCCATTTTTTACATAATATATATCCGATGAACCGTTACTCTACAATCATTGACGCGTCGTTTCGCCCTGTCTCGCGGTTCCCCCACCGACGAATGACAATTCGAAGAACCGACCTTTTTCTACAACTGTAGCCTGACAAAGTACTGCCATCAGTCTTTTCAGACATCTGCAAAATCTCGCTGTATGGACGCTGGTTTGAATTTAAACCCGATTCACTGCTGCAGACGCGACGCGAACGATGAATTTCAATACCAATCCAACAACGCTGCGCGAACTGTCATTCTGTTGAAAACTAATGAAATTGGATTAACCGCAAATAATAATCACATCTATCATTTTTCGCAGGACTCCTTAGTCCTTTATTATATCACTAATAATGCCGTTAAAAAAATATTTCATCTCGATTCAAGTGAACTCCCATTATATGCCCGAATATATATAGAGAAATTCGATATTTTTTATTGCTTTACTAAAGTCTATCGAATTTCGATCTATTCGCCGTACGAATTGCATCAGCAAGCTCATCGGCATCCACTTGAAGTTATTTTAGTCGTACCTACTCAACGCTAAGGCTGGGGGTGTTGGGTGGAACGAAGGGGTGGAAAGGGTGGTTTTACTTTACGTCCAGATGCACGGGTTCGATAAGGGCCACGACATTTGATACAATCTACTTCGCCGACGCCCGGCGTCGCCTGGAGTCTCTTTTTCCACCCACCACGCCTCTTGCCACACTGTCAACTCCTAATTGTTTGCTTTGTCTCCAAGCCGTTTTCTCTACCTTCTGGGTCTTGTTTGGCGAGTGCTTTCTTTCGAGGCGAGACCTCGCGCTCTCAGCGCTCTTCCCCTTCCCCTTCCCCTGCTTCTATTTCTTCTTCTTCTTCTTCTTTTGCGAGCCCCCAGTAACCCTCTCAAAGCAACCCCTCAGCGGCCAGCAGACAGCGCTACTATTTGGTTTAGTTTAGTCGCGACGGTTTTTATTTTACACTTCAGTAGTCATCCGATATTACGAAACTGGGAAACTCTTGTCTCCCCTATATAATTCGACCCACCCTCCATCGATACTAACGTGCGAATTAGTTTTCCCTTTCCCCGATTCAACACGGTCTTACCTAACTCCTAACTCGGAAGGCATGGTATTGATGAGCCGAAAAGAAGCTCGAAGAGAAGAACCTTAATAAAAACGAGTCGATTATTCTTGCACTGCACCCCTTACGATCAAACCATTGCAATTTCAATCAAACCCCTTAACCTCTTGCCTCCCTTTTCCTCTTTCCTTTTCTCCTTTTCGGCTTAGACCTGTCAATGTCATTGTCTAAAGAGGGGTAAGAGACGGGGGTTGTTTCTCGCGTTTATAGGCTGCACGAGAACGACGCCGTATGCGGGTGACGTGAATGCGTTCTGCGAAGCGTGAGCGGTGAAGCCGCCGGCTTTCGCGTGTTCGTTGTCAAGTAGGGGTGCAAGGGAAGAAGAAGAAGAAGAAGAAGGAAGAGGAGGGGTAGGAAATACGGTGAGAGGGTGGTATTCTCCCCGGGTAAAAAGCCAACACCATATGCCTTCCGCCACGAACGGGACAAAGCGAACCACGAAATTGGCATTACCGAACACCGCGAGGTACGCTACGAAAATATGAGCTCTGTTCCATCTTCACGGCTCGCTTACGGATAATTCTCAGCGCGTGAAAGCCGCGAGGTATAAGGTTGAGGTACAGATGGGGAACTTGAAGGCTCAGCTTCGAGAGAGTTAGTATCGCGTAAAATGACGCAGAGAATAGGTCTATAAGATGTACCCACTCCCCGTGACGGTGTCTCGCAAAAAAACGAATGTAAGAGCAACTATAAGAAGAAGAAGAACAAGAAGAAGAACAAGAACAAGAATAATCTTTTGCATTTCGGGACATGTGTCGTTTCTCTTCGTCTTCTGTCTTTTATCTTGAACTGTTGGTGGTCAGAACGTGAGAGTATACAACCTGTACAGTATTGTTCTTTGATTAATATGTTAAACAGAACAGACACGGATAGAAGGGGGATTTCGTGTTGCAGGGAGTAAAGATACCTTGCGAGTAAAAATAAAATGATCAAAGAGTGACAGTTGGGACTAAGGAGGAGCGAGAAGAAAAAGGAAATTGAAAGAAAAGGAAAAAGTTCAGAAAAAAGATGAAAAAAAATAAAAAAATAAAAAATAAAAAAATAGGAAAAAGACGGAAGAGGATGAATAAAAAAGAACGAAAACATGAAGCCTAACTAAGAAACAACGGAGGGTGAATCGAGGTTGGCTTCCTCTTTCAGAAAGGATAGCCAGAAATTGACGATAAACTGGGGATAAACCCACGCCGCGAAAAACAACTTGACCTGACTTTTATTGCCTTTGCTACGGAGTGAGTGAGTAACTAAGTCCGGACGAGTCCTTTGGGAGGACAACGACGAGACGCGACGCGATGCGACATTAACGTAGCGTTCGCTAAATCCTTCAAGCAAAATAAACCGGCTAGTAGTCGAGCTCAAGTTTGGTCAGACGTCCTATCGCGTCGTTGGGAAACGTCTGTTATGTAGGTTACCAAACTTGACTAGACCGATTCTCGTGTCAAGAGACGGCCTTGACAAAGACACGGGTGTTTCATGCTTTTCCTTAAATATATCCCACGCTGTATCACTTTTCGCAAATTGAAAAAAATGATAGAGAAAAATAAAAATAAAAATCAGGATCACAAGCCATATCATTGTTTCCAATGATTGTTTCGACGCCAAGGTAACCGACTATACGGTCCAGAGCTCTGCCTCGGTTAGCAGAAACATGAGGTGCGATTTCACGGGATGTTGGATCGGTGAACGTCACTGAGACGAACCAAGGGACAGGATGAGATCCCATGTATCAAGTCACGCGTATGGTTTAGCCTGACACCGCTACTACTGGGACATTCGATTTCGCAGCATATGACGGCGACTGAACGCACTTCCGCCCCCCGGAAAGTCGAAGGGTGTAAATTTATCGAATTTGTGAGGAAAAAAAAATGTGTGCTGTCGATGGATGCATTTATATATTCACAGGATTGTTGGTCGAGGAAGCCAGGAGCACAGAATTGAGCTTTAATTACTTTCATTATCAAGTGCAGTCTATGAAGTCCAGTTATTAATGATCGATGTTAACAACTGGAAAAAAAGTAACCGATTCGAGAGGTAAAATTATATTATGGAATGAGGGACGACGAAATTCTGCGGTAAAGAACTTGTCGGCCAGGTCACAACCCAGAAACTAGGGCGAACTAGCAAAAACTCGAAACTGCTCGGACGCGTGAAAATTTGTGGTCCGTATTTGCCTCCTTCATAGTTTTCGTCCTTCTCGTAAATGCGCGCTCGGTTGTTTTACTGCAATCCATGTATACGATGGAAAAGTTTATATATACCTATCTTCGACCATTTTATTTCCGTATCCTAGATTTTCTCAAATATACAAAGGGCTACCGAAAATGAGAGTGCAAGTTGATCCAAAGAATGAAAAACAATAGACTCGTAATTCCAAACAATAGACAAATATCCATTTGCTTAAGTTACTATTATTATTGCCAGTGTATTCGGTGTTGAATTTAACGAGATTCTAGAACGATGAACAAATACAGTTTGCATCGTTTCTTATTAGAAGTTCCGAGGTCACAGTAATGAGGAGAAAGTGCCTAACACAACGGTGCATAACTCGTGAATTTGGGCAAATGGAATCGAGTTACAGTTTGCGACTAAGTTCGCAAAATTTTCGGTACGATTCAATCCAATATCTCATTCCACTCTCTTACGTTTCACCCTCATGATCTTTGCCCTTCTTTATCTGCCTACGATCAGCTTTGCAAAAGCCGGGAAGTTACCGCGAAATTGTCTTCGAAAGATCACCTCTTTTGTTCGGTCGTTGGTCCTTCGGCAAATTAAATTAATAGGGGAAACATATACCCTGATGAATACGCACCACCGATGCGGATTACAAGAATTGAATAGAGATCCATATAGTTCAAAGACCCACGGACAGAGATATTTTAGATTACGAACCGACGATGACAAATTTCAGGTCTCATTTCTAGAGGGAAATTTCACGATTTTTTAGAATAGATCCTAACGAGAGGATGTTATGATTGTGTTACATCAATCCTTGTAAAAAACTTTAAGAGATGATAGGCAAAAGTTGTATATTTTCAATGGTAATGTTAATGAAATGAAATTTTATGTCTCACATTAGTTAAAATTTGATATGAATAATCTTTCGACTGTTTAACTATGCGTTAGGTAAAATCACACCGAAGAGTAGTTACTCGTCGATCGACGTCTCGAAATTATCGAATCCCGCGACGTGATCAAAATTTAACGAAGCCCAAGCGAATGTTTGCTCGGGGATATCGAGGGGCTGAGACTTGAAAAGTTTTGAACCCTTCCCGCAGGATTCCCCCGTGAGTTGGTTGCCGCCCGTGCGAATAAGGAGACTTCAATTACGAGGGATCGGATTCCGGATTCCTCTCACCCCTTATAGTGGCACCTTAGCCCTGCAGTTCTCTTCTGAATTAAAAACAGCCCCTGAAAGTTTTTAATCTAGACGAACCCAATGACCGGGAAGCTCCAAAGCTTTTAATCCAAAGACGCTTTAAGCTCGCCTGGCTCACCGGAACTTGCCCCGAGAATGCAGTGGCCGTGATAATTTAATGGCGAACGTGTGTACCTTGCCGTAGGTCTCAAGGTTTGAGGTTCTAGCCTTCGCAAAAAAAAAAAAAAAAAAAAAAAAAAAAAGTAAGAAAAAAAGGTACGTAGTTTACGTCTATTGCGTTCTTGGTAGGTACTGGCTTAAAGTTCATACCAAGCGGAAGATGAAAGGATCGATACGCCACAAGTACAACGTGCGTGCCTCGAACCTTGATTACTTATAAATAAATTGTCTTCCTTACCAGCTGCGGCTAGATTTATTCACCCCTTCATTAACAGGTACCGTACACTCGGGAACTTACCTGAAACAAAAATGAGAACATTTGATTAGATGGTTAATCTGGAATTCGGCACATATTCATAGATGATGAAAGAAACATATCCCCTTCATTTATATACTCTTATACGAATCTACCATATGACGTGAAGCTTTTGCGCATAACACATTGCGTGGACTATATATCAAAGAAATTCTCTGCCTCAAAGAGTTTTAATAGTTACATGAGAGAAAAACTTCTTTGGTCGGAAATTGTGTCAGCAACTATACACCAGCGTGTCATTTAGCCTGAAGGATGAGATCCGAGATGCACGAGTGTAATAGTGGTCACCGCATGCTTCTGCGAGCAGAGACTTCAAAAGCATCAAGTTTCCATTCAAATCTTAGACGGCGGTGGTTTTAGGAGAGAGACGCTCCGTGATCAAAGATGTCCGCGGCTTGTGAGAGGTGGTTGAAAAGGGCTCCGGATAATCATGGCATAGCTATCCCCCGGCGAGTCGAGTCGAGGTGGAAAATTGAGGATGAAAGAACCACAGAGATCCATGGATCAAGGATCCTTCTCCTTATTCTGGCGATTAATTTATCAGGCTCGAAAGTCCAAAGTTTTTGAAAAATTTAGAGGGCTCATTAAACGTGTACAGAGACCCAAGTGATAATCAAATTTACATCAGATGATTTGCTCCGTTAAAGATCCTGGAGCAAATTAAGCTTACAGGGTTACTTTTGGGACAGTTTGAGCTTAGTCACGTTAGCCAATCACTGTGAAACTTAGTTTTACCACCACCCAGCACTCAACTGACATCGTATGGGTTCAATAATATATCGACGCATAGATACTATTTTATTATTAACGTTGACTGAGTGCAAACTCTGGTAAGACTTTCGTGAAATATCTGGAAAAGACAGTTTACCGATTCACCTTGATCAGAGCGGGTCTCTCACAGCCACGAAGAGCATGAACGATTCAATATTTTCGGCGGTTCACTTTCATCTTGAAGAGAAATTATTATTATTATTATTATTATTATTATTTTTTTTTTCTTCTTCGGGGATGTATAATAAACGCCAATGGTTATAGCACACGGAACATTGCTCTCGTAGAGCTTGTAAATTGAGAGCCTACTCTTTAATCTTTCGGTAAATTTGCTGGATTTCAATTTACGCGAAAGAATGTCGAAGGGCGACCGATAATCGTGAGGCCCGCGTATACCCTACCCGTAGTCCGCCACGAATAAAATCAATAGCAATCGACTCAGGGTTAGGGAACGGTGGTTGTGGAGTGAGCAGTGCCCGCCGGCCTAGCCATAGAAGAGGATGAGAATGAGGATGAGGATGAGGATGAGGATCAGGATCAGGATGAGGATGAGGATGAGGATGAGAATGAGGAACGAGGAACGAGGAGCATGAGAAGAGAGTAGAGATCCAAGTGCTGGACGTATGCTGGATTTCCCTATCGGGTCGTTCGTTTCGGCTCACCCCTGAGGGGAACTGCATCCATTAACGTATGGTAGATATAGAGGGTGGGAATAGATGCGAGAGGGCGGGTGGCTTGCGCGTGGAATTCGTATGAATGAAAAGTTCCAGATTTGAATTGATGAATAGGCACCTGCATGGCTGCATATTGAATATTACAGAAGTGACTGTGAAAGTATTGATTTTTCTCTGGCTTTTTTTTTTTTCTTTTTTTTTGCACCTATGAAACGAAAAAGAGGGCTTGCCATGAGTCCGGCTGACCATCCATGGCTATAATATAGCTGCACATGTACATGGATGCATCTGTTATCATGTATACATGGGCTGCTATTTGACGTCCAGCGAGTGTAGACGCAATGAGATTTAACATTTCGAGATTTTAACATTTCAAACTTCATTTTTAGCCAGAGAGTCACCGCATTCTGGGCTATATTCTTCAACTGTCGAGCATACGCTCAATCTGTTTTTGAGGCCTGATTTCATTTCCGCATACCCGTGATCGATTGATCTCACAAACATCAGAACCAAATGTCACGTTCTTGGACAGTGGGTCTTTCAACCGTACGATTCACCGTTGAAAGAAAGTTATTGTCAGTGCAAAGCAGGAAACCCTGATCCACTTACGTTGAAGTATTCACACATTGTACGTAAATGCATCTCGCTAGTTCCTTGGTCCATTTCGAGTCGGGAATTCCAGTCGCTGACTAATAGCAGAAATTTGTTGGACAGGTAAGTCAGCAAAGACTTTGGCAACGCAATGCCGAGGGTCGGCCGTATACTGTTGCAGTCTTGGGTCTTAAGAGAGCTTGGCTGGATTCCAAACCCGTTCACTTTTAACGCGTTCCAAATCGCTGGGTACCGTTAATTGTAGAAGCGAGGTACCAGGGCGTGTAGGTAGGTAGGTAGGTGGGTAGGTAGGTAGGTCGGAGCGGCGGGGGCGAGAGGTCTACGATTCTAATTTAGAATTAAGGTTTACGCTCGTTCGGCCCTAACGTCGGCACCACGGTGGCGTCGCGTCGCGTCGCGTCGTGTCGTTGTCGCTACTAAAACGTTTTCAGATGAAACATTTCTTACGACGTTTATACACGGCCGCGTGATTGCGGAGCGGATTTCTCACATCGACTAACCTCACCTAACTCGAAATGATTGACACTTAAAGCGCCGGGTAATAAAGGTTAATTCGGTTTCATTACACTCCTGATTGCTATGGAATTGCTCGGTGGAAATACACCACGAAATTACATATTATATGTACCAATTTAGACCTTTGTTCGACATTCTGAATAAGTCACATCTCAGGATCTTGTGTTCGAGTGAAAGAATTGTGTTCGTCTTGTTTCATTAAATCAAATATCTCCGATAATATCAACTGACATTTCCTGAATCCCGCAGTTTTGTAACCGTCTGCTCACGCGAGCTTTATTTCAGTCGATTTTTTCGAGTAACCTGCACCGTGAATCATCCGTCTACGACAAAGGCCATAAATCTCAGAGAGACAAAATACGAAGAATTGTACAAGGCTTTTTTATCTGTAATATATAGAAATACATATTTACAAACTCAGATTGAGCTAGGTTTGTAAATACGAGGGATGCAACTCTGAAAGTACATCGTCGGCACGTGGCATGAGGTACAAGTAATAGCCAATTACAGTAGTTACACGGATATACAGCAATACGGTTTTCGCACCATAGCAGCCAAAGTACAGATAGTTATGTCGAGGGTGCAGTAAACTTGGCGGAGATCTCTCTCTCTCTCTCTCTCTCTTACCCAACCGTCTGCTGGTATATTTGTTATTTGAAAATCAAGTATCTATAAAAGTTGAATTTTTACTTTCCTTCTTTTTTACTCTTTAGAAATTGAGAGAAGTACCAACAAGGGTTGGATGTGGATCAGGTGTTAGCCAGCGGTAACTAATTCTATAAGAAACGCTTTCTCACGGACTGTAGCCAATTACGCGAGGCAATGAAATAATATATTACCAAGAAGGAAGGGTGTCGCCAAGGTGGTGGCGGTAGTTTTAATTAAGAAGTTCCACGGAATTTGCGAAATCCCAGGGCTAAACCTTTTTCCTTCGTTCGGCCTCAGGGGGGTAAAGGAACTCTGCCTTTCTTAGTCCAGGATGTTGCCAGCCATCCAGTCATCCAACCGGGCAACCAAGGCCTTAGGCTTATTAGTTTTGCGCCTGTATAATGCCACGGCGTGAGCAAGCTTCGGCTAAGCTGTCGTGGCATTAGAGAAGTGGCCAAGTAATCTTATTTTCTAGACGAGCTTGGATATTAAAGCTTACAGAATGCGGTTAGATATTTTGGTTATTAAACGATCTCAACTATACTGGCATGTGACTTCATTCTCTAACCTTTACAATTAGTTTGGTTCACTAGAGGGAACAGAATCGGTAAAAGTCTCATCGAGTTCGTTTTTCCTGCACCAACGATTAAGGATTCGTTTTTTTTTTCTTGCTTTCTATCTTTTTCTTCTTTATCTCGGTTTTTTGTTTTTTTTCTTTTGCTTTCACCGTGGCAAGACCCAGGACCCAAGCCTTCCTGTACTTTTCAAACTGAGAGAGAACAACGCTCAGAGTAAAGGAGCACACGCCTAATTTCGCTCTTCCCCGACCAAAGTCTCCCTAAATAACGGATGTCTAATTGCTAGATTCACCCTTCCATTCCTAATTCTCTTTCTCTCTTCCCGTCTTCTTCTACATCCCTTTAGCTCTTTATACTCATCCTCTCCTTTCCTCTTCCCGAACCTAGTCTTATTCTCGTTCTTCTACCGTCTAACGGGCACCACGCCACATCCCACAACCACCACCTCTTCCCAATCCCCAACGCGCGGTATCAGAAGCCAGCTATTCCCTACGTGGAATTGAGAATTAGTAATACACTCGTAACGAGATCCACCGCTTAACCAGGTCGGATTTTATGGTAATACGAAACATCTGCAGCAGCCCATACTCAAGATAACTATACAGTTAGATATCTCTGTTCATTAATTAGTGTAGGTATTTGGTTAAATAAATTGAGGGAACTCTTCGCGATTATTTTCATTCAGAATACATGCGAGTCTTATTTGATCAAAGCATCATGCATTCGGTGACTGGCTGCACCTTTACGTCTTCTACAACAATGCATATTAAATTCGCGTAACCGCAGCCACTCAGAGGATCCATTGAGATCGTCGGTGGACAATGGTGGGCCTCACAGGGTTTCCTGGGTGATATTAGCAGGCGAGACCGCGGCGAGGATGCATTGGAGCGCATCTGGACCGAAGCTGGCTAGACAGACGCGTGAGCTTATTCAACGATGCAGTAGCGGGATATGGGGGTGCGGGGGTTAGTGCATTCATTTGGTAATCTCTACATGCGCTTTGCACATCCACTGTGAGCTTCTAGATGAGAATTCGAGGAATTTGTTATATGAACTTGCGATGTTGAACGGTTTCGATTAATTAACTGAACGCTTGCGATAGAAGTCTTAAAACACAGATTATTTTTGTTTGGGGTGAGCTTTTGTCTATATCACTCCTCGGGGCAGTCAATTGGATTGAATTGAATCGAGTAATTCCTTATACTCTCGCGGTTAGGGGTATATTGAAATTTAACGCACGAAATACACGCTATATACCCGGGGGGGTACCTTCGATGGATAGAAATCCTTGACCCGAAGCTTCATAGGTCAGGTGGAGTCTCGTAAATTTGGTGGTGTAGAGTTTAGAAAGCCGTAAGCTTGCGTGTTCCCGCATGTCCTTAGTTTGGAGTATTTAATAGCCGAGGGTAGTCGTATATATCGTAGACTAAGTTTAGCCATTGGAATCGCATTAGCATCGGGCAGTTTCCTGCTGGAATTATTTGGTTGGTTTAAAATTGAGCATCCTACGAAAACAAACTACCTGATCTATAAAGCAGTAGCTGTTTTATTGCAGTTCGAAGAAAGCTGGGGACGAGAATCGAGCGACAGACGAAGAGACGAGACGAAATGGAGCGCGGGCGGTTTGACATGCCAAGAAACTGACTATAAACGAATGGAATTAACTCTCTGTAATACACGAAAAGCTTCATTGAATCCTTGATTTCCCAGCGGGTGAGAAATACCATTTAGGAGAAGCCGAGCAGTGCGAAAAATTCCTCAGATCTCTTCGATTGGCAATGTTCAACACCGTGACGAGGCAGGCCCGAACATTTTTTATTTCCCACATACACAGACGCGGATCTCATGTATTCGTATTCTGTAAAAATAACATCCCGAGGGAAGCTTCACAAAATACCGAGGCGTGTTTTAAGCCACTCGAACTTTGAAAAAATGCACTAGCCGAGCTACTCCGGTTCGAGGATTTATCGATTGGTGTATCTTCAGATGAGTTGCTCTTGCTTAGGTCCATTTTTCAATTTCATTCACCCGTAGTGGGAATTGGAGGAGATAGCTACTCCCCCGTCCAACATCTTTTTACTAAAACTCTCGCATTCAAGTGTCATCCAGCCACTTAGTTCTTGGGCCCGACATTCATTTCAAGCTTCCGGTCTCACTTGACAAAGTGGTTGGTCCCACAATGCTGCACTTTACTTCCAGGTCTCTGAGGTCACAGTGTGGAAAATAAAAGATAAACTCGACGTACGAATTTACTCGGATTTCGTATACTACGTGTATGGATATTGTATATACAGATATATAGAGACGGGAACGTGCTGGGCGAATTGTGCGGAATAACCAATGTATCTCATTCGAGGGTGGTGTCAAAAACCCCTGAAATATTCAGGAGGAAACGATAATAATAATCCAGCGGGAAATAACGATGAATATTTAAAACCGTCACGGTACTTGAAGCCTCAGCCTGGCAGAGAAGAAAAGAATGATAGGATGCCGAAGAAATATCTTGCCAATAAAACAGAAAACGTCGAAAATTCTTAAGATATAGAGAGGAGAGTATGAGAAGGGATGTAATACAGGGATATGGTGTCGCAGCTGGTTACCTTCGATAATAAAACTCAACAAAGGCCTGTCGATGCTTCTGAAATAAATTTATCTATTCGG
This sequence comes from Tenthredo mesomela, assembly GCA_943736025.1. Lineage (NCBI taxonomy): Eukaryota > Metazoa > Arthropoda > Insecta > Hymenoptera > Tenthredinidae > Tenthredo > Tenthredo mesomela. The sequence goes on along the minus strand of OX031015.1, from coordinate 39,768,611 downwards.
AAACAATGCCAAGCCTAGGGGCAGAGCTTTACCGAACAACGATGAACGGTGAGCAGTGCTGCGGAGTTAAGGGCTCCGACACACTTCAAGGATGCTGAGGACCATCGGGACGATGCTGATACGGTGCTATCTCCCCGTCGGCCAAAAGCTGGTGCCACGCGCGAGATAAGTCACGTGTTTGGGCTAAAACAAGAGGACGTTGGCCGACGAAGCGAGGGACACCTTTTGTCCGTTTAACAAGTCCGGGCTGGTATCTGCGTGGAGAGTGCAGTGAAGGGAAGAGATGAGTTTATACCAATTCTTTCGGGTTTCTTTTTTGAGTCGAAATATGTTTCGAAATTTAAATTGATGAGAAAGAATGCGTCGGTGAAGATTTTTTTGGGAAGATTTTTTTCTTCAAGTTGCGCTTTCAGCTCCTTGAATCTCTCGAAGTCCCGTGGGTCGCTTATTTCTAGCACATGTCCCTTTCCATCCTATTTTACGAGGCTCTTTGCATCCCGCTTACTCTACCTTCTAAGGCCATAAACGCGCGCACTGCAACGTAGAGTATAAATATCGAATGGAGCCTATCGCGTCTAGTAGGTACCTATACTCGATCCGTTACACCCTCCGACCTTCGAACCACGTCCGTTCCAATATCCACCGTATCCGGTTGACACGTAGAACCATAAGTTCGTCTTCACGGTGGAAAGAAAGTTTACTCAAAACTAAATGAATTATTCATCACAGAGATCGAGAACCGGAAGGAATTCTCTTCTCTGAATATCTAACTTCGCAATAAAGAAAATAATATCAAGCTTAAAAAATTGACACAACGCCTTGACACATGGACTTTGAAAATTTTTGCTCGATCGCATTCCAACGTAGCTACTTCTCAGGTCAACTTTAAAACAGCAGCTATACACCCGGGTAGAACGAAATCGTGACAATGTCGGGGCTTCGATCAGTGCGACGACTAAGCTATCAGAGAACTCGCAAGAGGTGGTATCCGTCGAGATGTGCTAGTTCAGGACAGCCTGTGAGAACTAGCTTGAGATTCTAGCACTTCCATTTCCGTTACGACTTCCGCAAACCCGTAGCTCGAGCGTGGGGCAAAGGGTTCTTCAAATCTTTGGCTACATATGATAAAATATACTTTGACATAAGAGCTGACGGTGCGAAAGTGACGAATAAATCCACAGATCATACTTCACAATTCGGTTCACGGAAGCGAATGGGTTGAACATTGTTAGTCGATTGGTACGTCCAGACAATGAAATGTTCTTTTTAATGAACTGCCGGGGTTAGTGTTTGGTCTTTTTTTTTTAACCACTCAAGCATTATAGCCCTGAAGAGTTCAAGTTGGATTCGAGTTCGAGTGACCAGTACGAGATGAGGGTGGTCGGGAAGGATCTGTGAGGTAGGTATAGCTAGTAGGTAACCAGTACGGCGAGGGTGGTCACTGCATTACGTGATTGCTACTCGCCCCTTGAATCTCACCACCCCCGGCAAAGGAAGACAAGTGAAACTATACTACAACGGAAACAACTGAACTTCCTCCTACGCCTTCCTACAAGTTTTATGGAGAGAAGAAAATCAGCTCTCCCACCTTACCGGAGTTCCTACTGCGCCTTACTATATCTCCATCCTCTATTCCCTCTTCTCAATTCTCGATTCCCTCAAGTCTATATCACTGGGACTGCAGCGCGGAAAAGTGTACTTCGAAAGTTAAACACAGATTGGAAATTGGTAGTTCTTCTTTCGACTGTGGACTCGAGACACACTGTAAATTTATTGAAAAACTGAAAACTGCGAGGTGAACATCGGGTCGTCGTAAAATACAGTTCAATTTCATTTTTTTTTTTTTTTTTTTCAGCACCGAAAGCCACCGTATAACATTTATGATTTTAGAAATAAGAACGAGGATATACCTCACACCCCCATCCTCCGCCTGATAAGCCAGGGATACACGCGAGAAAGAGTAAACCTTAATTTTACGCAGGGTGGCTTTTTAATGCCAGCATGAAATATTATTAAAACAGTGACTAAGTGGATTAGAGCGGTACAGTGGGCCTAAAAGTGGACAGGATAAAGTTAGCTTAGGCCAACTTGCCTCTAATACCTTTACGCGAGTCTCAATATTTCGAGTTCTCGTTTTGTTAGATACATTAGTGTACGTAATTAAATTACATATAAAGACCCGTACGCACACACGCTCGCAGCAGATTTTTTCCCTGCTGACGTGATGGTTGAGAAATTTTCTGCAGATAGTTAGATCCTTAAAAAAAGTGTAAGTTTTTCCCTAATCTTGACGCGCGTGGGTCATACATATAGAACATATATGTCTTATAGCTTATGACCACGGCATTACGGGTTGATAGGACTATTTCAAGGGCGTATAGTGGTGAATTTGAGTGACCAAAATGACGTATGGTGGAAGGCGATATATTTGTCAAAACGAGGGTTGCCTACGTATCATCCTGCCACGTTCGCTGTCCATCCAGCCTATAATAGTTAATCTCGCGGTTAACTCTCCCAACAGATTCGCGGACGACCTCCTCGGTTATATATCACTTTGACCAAGGCAACCCTGGGTTTGGATTACCAAAATTCTATTCTGAGTTTCGGCAAGGGCGAACAGGTCGTTCAAGATGATCCAGTCACGGGACGTTCAGGGTTTATATTTTACAGGTAATAGTCAATAGGTAGACAAAGTTACGTGATCCCATTAAGGCTCGGAAATTCCTCGTGGCAACCCGCTGGGAACGACCTGACGATGCCGTGCATCCGCTCACTACCGGTTAGCCACTGGGCTCGACATTTACATACAAATAACCTACCGTGTTTATACTCTTCCCGGGTTTACTCGCTCACCACCGTGCCGTTGAGGAAAACCGTAACATACGGTCGATCTATCGCTCGTCACTACCTCCAGGATCATCAAACTAAAGCAGAGATTTTTCTAACGAATCTGTTTAGTTTATCGCACAGTATAAATGGAAATAAAAAAACAATCATCTCTCTTCATAGGAATAGTAGAGATTTTGGGGATATTTTTATACCGGCTTATTCCATCGCTTATTGTAGATTTTTTTGAATAGAATTCAATCTGGCTGGCTGTCCAAGTCATTAAGTGGCTTAAACTGTTGCAAATAAGGCAATCGAGTACGCCGTCAATCTTCTGGTGTTTTTAATCCCAAGTGAAGGTTTGGTTCTTGAAATTTTATGCAATATAGTATAAGCCGGTAGGTTTTTACTTGATTTAATAGAAGCTTGGTCGATAAAATGACAAGCGTTGACATCCTAGCCCTCAGCTTTTAGTGCGGTGAAGTAACTCCTTCGGGGATGGATCCTCAAGTCTCTTTTCTTATTTAGGAAAGAGCGAAGGAGAAGAAGCGAAGGTACTTTTATCGATGAGTGAGAAACTCAGGGGGTTGTCACTTTGCTTCGAATCTATATAAAAGTTCTTGAAGTAATGGTCGTTGACAAAGAAATGGCGTATAGCCTTATATAGCAGTCACGTACATAGCCCACGTTTTCGAATTACCTGTGAGTTTAATTGGTGATAAAAAATACCGCGTTACGATGGTTAATTGAATTGGAAAAAGGGTTGTAACTTTTAAAAAGAGAAATGCTAACGACGATGATGTAAATTAGACGATGTGGAAGTAATGGCGCGGTGTAGTTGCAGAAGCAATGCCGGGCGTTAAAAAGTTATTAATTTAAAAAGTAGCGTCCTTAAAACCCGCGACGTCTGGGTCGGCTGCACCGACTTTACGAGTGAAACACCCGAGCGAGCGAAAAGTCGTTGGAGTCAAGAGTGAAACGTGCCCGCAATAATTTAATAATCTTTCTCGTTACGCGATGGCTGGAGCTGATGAGAAGTTTTCATCAGTGCATAATAACGCTGCTGCTGCTGCTACTGCAGCTAGTAGCGACTGAAAAGTTTCAAGTTTCTCCATTCGCAGGTTGGAAATTTGTATCATTCCATCGAAAGATTAACGAGATCGTTGCCTCCGCAATTATCGCATCTTGAACTGCGGTACATGTCGGTCTTAAAACGAAGAATTCATAAAAAGGAAAGGACTCCGGTTCAGGAAGAAGAAGAAGATGCGCTCGCGAGACACGAGGAGCAATGTGTTTGAAAAGTTTAATAGCTTCCGGCTGGTTGTCGTATAAAAATTGATATCGATCATTGCTAGTCTCGACTAGCGTTCCCCTGCGTCTAACTTCGTTCGTAAATCAACCACCCTCGACTATCCTCTCAGTTACCCATGGGAGGCCAGAACGGACCCTCCGTCTCTTCGCGGAAGACAAGAACGCCAGAGTTAAGCTGGTAACTTTCGTTTTATGCATGAATTTTAACGAATATACCAAACTGCAGGTGATGGTACTCGTCGACAGCTCATAGAATCTCATTGATGATTAATTCAAACCAAAGTTCTGTTACTCCATGAAGTATACTTTCCTAATGTTAAGCATACGTTGAAAAACTTTTACGGAAATGAATTGATCGATATGGATGTATAACGATTAGATGATATATTGTGTCCGCGGTACAAACAGCTCAACCCTATTCGGGCCAAACGCGTAAAAAAAAGCAATAAAAGCTCAAGCAACGGACCGACCACCACGACTATAATAAAAACTAGAATTGGGCGTAACTTGGCTCACACATATCTCCCGTTTGATAATGGATAATGGAAAAGGAAAGGCCCTAGTAATGGGTTGGACAGGACATCGCCACCCGCTTTTAGCCCGTTTTGACCGCTGAATAGAGAGCACTGGGACGATTAGCATTCAAATAACAACGCAAAGCCATTATCCCGATTAGGGCACATATGTGACTCCGGGTAGCTAAGTGCCCAATGGTACAACAGTTCTACTCATGGAATATTATGTCGTCTTGTAATGTTAGAAATTTGGAATTCTTATTATAACGAGTCGAGGTTCTGCAGGACGTAATTTTTGACGGTTATTATAGTAGTAGGCATTATTGCATGGAATTAGGTGGTATCAAATTGTCACGGGAATTGTACCGAGGTAGAAACGACACGGTCGCGGCGGTGCAGTTTTACAGATATTATAGGCTGCGGATAAAAGTTAGAAAGAAAAGTTATCACATAAAAATGCCAAAGATTTATGTTGAAAGTTTAGAAATTTCCAGAGTTGGTAATTGTCGAAGATGTATCGCACGCTCGTAAATTTTATCTTCCTCCAGGATGGCCCCCGATCCTTCCCGTGGGATCGAATTCTGACGTTTTTATCAGACGTAGAAAATGAGGGCAGTAACCAAAGTTACTCCCTTGTTTACAACTTATTCATAGATTCGAGATTTCGACGAAAATATTGAACTTTTTTTTTTCTGTCTTCTCTTTACTTTTTTTCTTACCAAATGCCGCAATTTTTCAACTTCACACTTCTAGTAATCTGAATCATGAAGTACAGCGAGTGTGGTACTCGACTATTCATACCTGCAGGTGCTCGACGACTCACGCGCCTGGTTTCAAGGGTTTTTTCACGATTTTTTTTTTTTTTTTTTCTTTTTTTTTTTCAGCTGGCACAAAGAAAAATATTCCCGAAATCTAGACACGAGGAGAGAAATTTATACATGGAATATTTTATCGCAGTTTCTTGAAGCGAAGAAAATCCTGAATCCCTAGCTCTGAAGTCCCAGTGCGTGAATTTTCAAACACCTTGTATACACATCTGTATGGTAACCCGTGAAAGCCTAGCTAATCCCCTTCAGTTAAGAACTTTTCATATCGGATTTCCGAGTATAATAATTCGTAATCCGGAAACAGAAAACGGTAGCGTATATTTCGTCGCTGCAGGGTGAGTTAGCGCGAACATGTTTTTGCGAATAGCGCGTGCAGGCCTGAGTCTGCGTATGGAAATTCGAAACGAACACGAGTACGAGTTTTGGGGTTGCGGTCATCAATTTAACGGTGTAAGTCCGTAATGTACCAAACCACCCCTGTTTCTCCCTCGAACGACCAAAACCCTTTCCTATATATACGCGGGTAAGAGGATTAAGTCTACCGGGGGTTGGGGGTGGTTTCGGTTTTTATAAAACATTCCAATATTTCAGCCCTTTTTACCGAGCGGCGTTAATCAACCCTGAGAATGAATTTAATAACTTGGGTTATTTTTGCGGCCTTCCCGCGGTCTGCCTCCTCTTTCTATATCACCACCGTTATACACGCTGGTACGGGTAGAAAAATACGAAAATTACTACCGACATAACGGCGAACCAAGGGTAGCAAGTTAACATATAGTCTCGCTGTATAATTACGCAACTCATTTCCCCATATACTTAAAATGGGGCGATTTCACAAATCCTTAATAATCCCACAAAACTATTTTCATTTTGTTTAATCTTAATTTTTCCGAGTGATAATTACTTTGCTACAATCTATGTATAGATTATATACACGTATATATACCTATACACATAATTATTATAGTGCGACATGCGAAGATCAATATCGCAAAAATATAATTCTGGATTATCAAATATAAGACTTCGGCTTTCTGTGTTGGTCGATGAAAATGACATGCTGATATTATTCAGCAATCGTACTTACAACATCGGATGATAAATTTTTGTATTTCTTTTACTACGCGTGAACAAATACTGTCCGGCTCTCTTTGGAGTGACACGCAAGTAGTAAATCCATTGGGAGTAATTAGATATGGTATTCTAGCCCGATAATTCACCCTCCCTTGGTAAAGCATGTTAAAAATTCATCGCGTCGTCGTTAGGGAAGAAGTCGTGGTTCGATAAATCGACATCGTGCAATTTGCGCGAATGGAATGAAACGAGTCTACGTTTCGATCAACTGAATTCACTGTCACTTTGAAACTTCCTGAAAATTAACGAAATTTACTAAACTTTCATGGCCCCTAGCCTCCAGGGACGAAGTTGCACTTGTACTCAAGCTCGTGTGAGGCAAGGGTGGGCAGGTAAGCTGCAGGTGGGTAATACCTACGTGGTACTCGGGACACAGACGCTCTAGACGTCAAAGTTTCATAATTGCGTTGCTTTGGGGGTTGAAAATTGTGGAAGGATGAAATCAGCGTTGGGAATTGCGGAAAGCTTCGAAGGTGCGGTGAAAACATGTACAAGCTACAAAGTTAAAAGCTGGAAAATTTGTGGGAAAATTAGAAAACAGCCGAACAAATCGTGTGTCTAAAGCGAGTAATTCGTTAAATAAATTTTCATCATTATTATCCTCGTCGTTAGATTCCCGTCAAAAAATATCCCATTGTGAATGAGTCTGTAAAACCTGAATAAAACGTCGAAATAACAGTCTCTCTGAACCTTATCAAGCTCCGCTCGGAACTTCAATCGCAATAATTCCGCACCGTAATCTCAAAAGCGGTGCATAGCACATGAAACTAATCTCCATTCAAATCGAAATTGATACTCAAAACGAATAAGTACTGAGTGAAGTCGAAAACTTTCATAAGTTTAAAAAGTTGCCAGACTAACGTAAACGAGATGACGAATGACTGCGTTAATACAAATATATTTTTTGTCCAGAAAATGTAGCAAAGTTAGAAAAGCAATTCAAGCATTACAGCTCTGGCGATGTCCGAAGACGCAATTTGGTCGGATAATATAGTTAGGGCACAGTGAAATAGTATGAAAAGAAGAAGGTCCAAATTTTGGCCAGTTTCGTTGTAGGGTACTGCAGTGCGTTTAGTGAGTGTGAAATTATTCTGAAATTTGATTTTCTGAACAAGGTACTTTTATAGGTAGCTCTACTCACTGAAGAGGTAAGAAAGTGCATCTTATATGACGCGGGCACTAACAGCTTGGATACTTGCGAGCCGGTTACTTTGGCAGAAGTGGCCGTACCAGGTAATAGATGTATGTGTGTACACATGCGCAACTTTTAACGAATCTAAGCGCTTACATACGATGGCACGTAGCCCAGTGGTGTAGCGAACCAACGGGGACGACGCGACGTTTATGATACTATTAAGTATATTATAACCGGATAGTGGCTAAGACCTACCATGAGTACCTATACTAGACGGAGTGTAGCTAGGCCGTACCTAGCCACTATATGGGCACACACGCCGACCATCAGACCAATATCGAATTTCGATTAATCGATTGGGTGACCATTACGCGGCGCACGTCGACGATCATTAATAAAAGGGCGCAATATTGTACAACGGGCTAACCGGGGTGGATTGTGGGTTGCGGGGGAGGAACTGGACCTGCTTTCGTCGGCATGATACCCGGCTGACGAGCGGAGCGGCCTGTTTTTCAAAGTTTCACTTTCTACCCAACCTTATTGGGGGAGCCAGCCCTGCGCAACCCTAACTTAATCCTTCGACAACGAGCTTGCATCATGGTCTGGTTACGAGGGGAACAAACCCCGTATAATATACGCGGATAAATTTATATCGACAAGTTCTGAATAGTACCTATATTATACGTATATAGGAATCTCCGTCGAGATAGGAATAAATTATGCAATCCAACATATCCCGAACTATTTGCTCGCGATAATATATCTGCAGTGTATCGACAATAGACTTGATCGGCGAATATATTTTTCAGTACTTTCGAGCTGCCCTGCGGTAGGAAATTAATCATTAATGCATGAGTTATTCTCTTCTATTGCTGATACGTAATATACCGATAGCCAATTATCCCGGGGTTTCCCATAGTTCACTGCATTTCAACATCCAAGTTGTAACATTGGTTTGATATCATTATTACCTTTAATAGTCTTGAAAACTAGACCATACCGAAAATTTGTTGTAAAAAAAAAAAAACTTTGGTATACAGTATTCCTCGTAAAGCAAATAAATACCACTGCATCGTATCATCCGAGTCATGTATTATGCTGAAAGTTACATTTTGACGGAAACTGAGCTACGAAATGTTTCAGCCCTTTATGCATGGATGATATACCGAGCTGAAATAATCAAACTTTCTCTCTCGATAATTATACTAACAATAGTATCGCCAAGATTGAAATAAATACCTATTGAATATGTGATAAAGCACAAGATTCACTCGCCAGATCATCTTTTAACAAATCGTAGTCACACACTCGCGATTCTTGGAACGAATCGTCCAACTTTCACTCTGGAAATATGAAACTGTCGACGCGAGCGTTGTGGTAATTACGAGGAGATGTCGTGCCTGAGGCCTACAAGGTAGGGTGCTTCCCAGAGCCGTCAGAATTGCTAGGGACAAGCCGAACAAACCACCTCGAGGGGTATGGTTCCGACGTAGGGGCTCAAGTGTTACACTTACAAATACTAGAAAAGACGAGATGAAGAGGTGTAGCCGGGACCCCATTGAGCGGTGGACGACCCAGGGTGGTAAGGGAATGTAATTAGGCGTAGCATTGTTCGCTTGACCATTGGCCGTGACCACTGAGGATATCGGTGTAGTAGCATCGTCACCCTGTTAGAAACGGTCTTGGTCTTTGTCCGACAAGGGGTTACAGGGGAATTCGCGTACTTAGTACCGTACGGGATCTATTGTCTCCGGGGTCCCTTTGAGATGCCGGAACTCGTCAAGAGATGAGGATTAATATTTCGAAACGTATATTATGAAGAATGGCTGATAAATGGGGTGAAATTTTAGTCCGAAGTAGGTACTACCTTGGACGTAATTGCCGAATATGATTTCGTTGTGAAATTTGGCAAATTTTCGTCAAACGTTAGTGTAATTATTAAGATTTAACACCTTGACGTTGTTGGATTTGTAGCTTATAGGGTGCAGAACAGTGCTGCGCCAAAAGCTGCGTAATCAGAGTTCGTAATTGCAAATGTCGAGGGCAAAGTGACGTATATTTATGGCATGGGGTTGTGCGGCTACGGTATACGGTCGAATTGTAGTTTACCGGAATTGCTCGAGGTGTATTTGAGCCCATAATTTAACCGGAGAAACAAACTTTGTCCATTGTTTCAGTGCTGCGGTAGTGTGCGAGCCAATCGCCTAAGTATACTCGCAATTCTTTGGATTTTTCATTTCCTTTATTTTCACTTGAAATCGTTTTATTTTTATTTATTTTTATTTTTTTTTTTTTTGTTATCGAATTTTGATTCCCGAACAACTTTTCACCGGATTTATTTTCGTACCTCTATACCTACTTGCTGCTACGTCTAGAATTATTTAAAGTAACTTCTAAATAGGAGCGAGGTAGGTAAGTTTGTGCCAACGACAAGCCTTGGATGCCAGAGAGGTCAGCGTCGTGCAAAACGGGGCGAAGTGAAGTTAAATTAAGTTTGTTGCTACGCCGGAGGAAACTTCCGCAAAGAAAGTAGTTTGCATTTTTACCAAGATACGAAACGTTTCAAAACTCGAATGATCTCGCAGTCAAGGGCTTAACCGTTGAAGAACCTATACCAATCTTTTTACTCTAAATTCTATAAAACCGAACGAGATATATAGGCGGTCGACTATTCTTCTCCCGCACAACGAAAAATCAACAACAAAGTCAAAGAGTTGAGAAGCTGTTAACCCCGAGCTTCATTACTCAACTGCAACCTGCACTTCCCACTGTCGGAACGACATAGATACAGATCTAATATGGATTATAAAGTACAGAAAATGAGGAAAAACGTCTGTCAAGTGATGCTATCGGGCTTTTGGGTCATGATTCAAACTTTTTTTGGTTTTTTTTTTCTCTACTTCTTGGGTACAAAACCCACTTAATGTTAAGTACAACTGATAACAAAATTGTGAAAGATGTTCCAAAAGCTGAGTTAAAGCTTCTACTGTGAGATTTAAAAAAAATGGTCATTCGACTCGTGTATATAGAAGCAAGTGCAGTTATATAATTATAAACTGCAATTAGTATTTTTTGTATGTTCTGACGAATTAGGGATGCGGTTTTATATTTCAACTGTAATAGAATCGACATCGAAATATTGAGTTACCGAAAGTGTCGAACGTGTTATTTGCGCCTTCCTATAGCGGTCAGTACATCACTACACCGACTGAATACAATATAGCATACAACAAGGTGTGGGTTTTCCGTAGGGGATGTTATAGACTTTCATTAGCCACAGGAAATTAACCGAGGGCCACCCTTAGAGGTTGGGGAAGACCGCGAGTCATTGAGAGCGCAACGGGAAAGAGTCTGGTTTGATAAGAATATAGGAAAAATGTGAAGCCAGCCATAGATAAATAAAATATTACGCAATGGGGTAGAAATAAGTGTATAAAATCTGTGGTTACAGCAAGATCGACTGGTCGACTGGTTTCCCATAGCTTTATATTTTATTTCATTTTATTTCAGTTTTTTTGATTTTTTGATTTTTTTTAAATCTTTTTCTTTTTGGCTCTACGATATCCACCAACCATGGTGGGCATGACGGTGTCAAGTGAATTTGCATAATTGTTTTTGGTTTACCCACGCGCCTCCTGCTAATGAAGAAAAATACGGTCCGCGCGTGCTGCGGACCCGCGAGCAAGCGATAAGGCAAAATTGTGTGCCTACGCTTTCCTCCACTTTTTTTGTTTTATAACCCACCTATACAGAGCCGAGGTGCTTACGTAGCCTATGCGTAAGCGGAAGTTGGTTCGTTTGTATGGGTGCATAAATGATAATGCAATTTAATCGCGAAATTTTTTTTTTTTTATTTCTTTTTTTAACTACCAGCAAGACACAACGATGTAAAAGATGAGGACATTTTTTCTTACATTTAACATCAATTTACAAACACCCCCCCCCCTATTTCCCTGTTTAAAATTCGGGTTAGTACAGATTCATCATTCTTTATCGTTTGTACAGCTTCACAGATAATTAGAGCAATTTTTCATTGAAATATGAGTTATGAGTTTTCTTTAGTTATTTTTAATCCACCATTATACTTACTCTACCCTAAGAGAAGGCAAATTTTTACAACGAAAACAAATTGAATTTATCCAAGCATCGTGCAGGGAGATGCTGGGAGATGATCAGTTGTCTGATTCAATAAGCCACCAAGATTGTGTTCAAATAGATAGGAAGAGGTGCTACCGCGTAACCCTTCCGGCACGTGAATAATGCATCGAATAATTATCTCCCAACGATAAAAGTGATGGTATATAGTAGGTATATAACATTCGCTAGTGGATTTCCGATTAACTCTTGGCCCAGATGTTTACGGAGCCCACCATATGCGGTGGAGATGTTATTTCTCGCACACGGGAAACCGCGTAAGTACCTACAAATGCGTGTATGCGGCTCGTTTATTTCGCATTCGAACGGAATCTGGTTAACCAGATAAACAATTACTCTAAATTTAGTTCCCTGTTATACAAGCTTATAAATTATCCAATAGGATAATACAATATAAAACTAAAACTTAGTCTCTAAGCTCCTGATCACCACTGATTAGTAATATAACGATATACACCACACAGCCATCAACGAATGATTAATTGCCAAGGCTAACCCTTATCCCTTCCAATGTACATATTAATTGGGTTTATCTTCTTTCCTCAATGTTATAATCACCATAGCAGAAAATCGATCAAGGAATATCATTACGCAACGCCACGCCTCGAGGGAATCTATATATCTATATTTATAAAGCATCTTTTTTTCCATCATGTAAATTTTTCACAATTATTGATTCAAACGGTTTAATATAATATTTCAGCTCCAGCGTGGCGTAGTTATTTTCATTTTTTCTCACGCCGTATCGAACAGCCGATAATTTTTTTATACCTTCGTTTTTGAAAAAAGTCCCAATATTTTAGCGTTTATTCGTGTCACAGCGAATGAGAGATGAATTTTTTTTCATCTATCTAGTATCAGTTTTACAAAACTGGTATAACGTTATTTTATTGCTAAATAGCCGACTGCTCGAATCGCGTAGGTTCAGTCCACGTAAAGTTCGACATCCATATATTGATTTTGTGTCGGATGGCCCCGCAACGGTAGCTGTAGGTAGGTAGGTACGTTACATGCACGGCAAACCACCCCTGCGATTTAAACCACCAACTACAGCTACCCTGGTCACGTGTAGTGTCCGATGATACGCGACCTGCATAGAAACCTATGCTGTCTGATCACGCGAACATGCTAATTCCGGCGTCGGGACAAACTGGACATCTGTATATCGCTGGTACTGTGCAAATAAGGACAAGGATGAGAAAAGATGAGGATGATGATCGCGATGAGACGAATAAAAATGTAGGAAAAATGAGGGAAAAAACTTTTTCTATAGACCGGACAGTTACTAGCAAAACAAATATAAGACTCGTTCGAAAGAAATTGGGAGATGGTTAACTATGTGGCACTTTCTCAAAGATATCTATATGCCCGGAAGTTGAGAGAAGAGAGTAGGTACTCTTGAACTTTGGCAAAGATCTATTGTACTCATATCGGTATGCCATGCCATGTCATGCCATGCCGTGTGGGAGAGTTTGTAAACAAGAGTTCAGTTCAGTCGCCACGTTATAACTTGTAGGTTTTGGACAAGGGCGCAGGAAATGGTGGACAATTTATCGGCGTTCTTGTACCAACTCTCGTTACAGTCAACCAGGGTAGGTACGGGTCCTTCCTCTTCCTCCTATTCTGAACACAGTACATCTCGCCGTGTGTGTTTATACGGCTTGTGTTGAATTTACACAGCTAAATTGCATGTGTACCAATGCATACTTGTATATATATATATATGTGAGAATATGAAGGGAAATGAGAGGATAAGTAAGTGGATGACATGTAACGAACCAGGTGCTAATTAATCTTACAACTAGATTGGTAGGTACGCCCTGCAGCTAGCTAGTTTGCATTCATCATTGTGTTCTACTCGCAAATGAAGTCACAGTGTTTGCAGTCGTCTTCGATTTCTCGCTGACGTTAAAACAGGGGCTTGTTTTTTTTTTTTTTTTTTTTTTGCACAAAAAAAGTTTGTATTTAGAGATTTTGTCACGTCACATATTAATTATAACATATGAGTTTAAAAATATAAGATTAGAAACAATCAAAAGCAGTTATCTTATGGAATGAAAAATACGAAACAAATGTAAACTTGGCATGTGTATAGATAACGAATATTCAAGGTTTCAAAGGCTTCTTTCAATCCACCGGCAGACGACCCAGAGCTGATAAGATGATACGATAAAGCTTTACTCGTGTAATGTTTGTTGAGGATAATTAACGTTTTATAACGGTGAAACTCATTGTCAGTAACAGCTACCGGGTCTACTTGAGGGGGTAAACGTGGACTGCAAATGAAGATTTGATAATAACAATAATAATAATGATAATAATGGTAATGGTAATAATAACAACGGTCAGTGAAATGCGTTCATTAGGGAAACACTCGAGATGACAAAGACAAGGTATGGAAATATATTAAAAAAAAAAAAAAAGAAAAAAAAAAAGAGATCCGAAAGGTAGATGAAAATGGTTAAAAAACAGCACGTTCAGCAGCTCAAGTTCAGCCGTGCAACTAAATTACTCACCATCTCCCTTTTTCCACGGTATTTCCATCCTCTCTGTCATTCGACGTGATTTCGTATCTCCGACCATTTATTCTTTTGTCTCGTCATCTTTCTCATCACGAGCTCAACTTCCAAAGCTTTCTGCCAAATCAACTCGGCAAATTAGAGCTTGCAAATGATCCGCCTTAAAGATTCTGCTAATTGTGCCAAGACGAAGGAGTTGGAAATACTGGGGATAACTTTTCCACGTAACTAATTCAGAACTCAATATAAGAACAATCTGAATAGCAATCACTACTTTTTACTTCCGTCCTACTATATCTTACTTCCAATATCGTACACCTACCTCCAGGCAATATTGAACATACAATAAAATTATACGCCGTATTTTAATATACTTATAGTTTGTTTCCAATAATTTGTTGGAACCAAATATCGTGTTGATCATTTTGGCAATTGGATTGAGCAAACAATTTAAATCAATTAATTTAGGGCCGTGGAGGAAGAGGAAGAAAGGCATGGAAGACAAAATGAATAGCAACAGAAAAAGGGACAGTTTTCGTGATCAGTCAACCTACCGATAAGCAAATTCGATTAAAGATCCATCGATAATTGTAGGAAGATCTGCGGACACGATACGCCTGGTGGGGTCCAATTACCAATCTGTAATTGGGGCAGAATTTCTGCCGAGTTCAAATTTCCGCCGCATTGGCGGCTGGATTGGGTTGGTATATAGCAAAACTAGCGAACTAGCTTGGCCTCGACTAGCATGGCGTTAGTCGGTCGTTGCTATTTGTTAATTAAACCCCAGTTGAACTATGCGAATTCTGATTGATTGTATCCCATCTGAATAGTTTAAAGAAAAGTAAGTGATAAACTGTCGCCGTGATAAAAAGCAGCGCGAAACTTTTGAACCGGAGAAGAAGAGCGTATAACGGAGGGAGTCTGTATATGTCTATGTCTAGTCAGATGATAGATCGTCTAAGATAATTGATCGATCGAGACAAGTTACAGAGAAAGAAGAATAAGGACGACTTTTTTTTTTTGTTACCAAAGCAAAATTCATTATTTTACGAAGAACAACTCAAGAGGAAGTATCAAAGCGTGACCTTGTTAAGGAATTGAAGACTCCTCAAGGGAACGTACTAAGGTCCTGTGAAAACCAATTCATCGTCACTTAAACGGGACGGAGACTACAACGATGGGAATCTTTGCACTTTCGATAAGGGTGATTAAGAAGCGCCTCTTGTCAAGTAATGGCAGAGACATGAAAGGGCCGAGAAAACGATGAGGTCGCTTAATTAGGAAGCCAGCCAAGAAGAGCGGAAGTGTCCTTTGGCCTTAAGAAGGGTCTGGATCGTGTCAAAGAGACGGACCAGCCACTCTGGACCAGCTAAACTATGCACACACTCGGTAGCCATCTTAGCCAGCATCCTCGTCAAAGATTACGTCAACCTGGAGGAAGAACAGGAGCACCAGGAATAGGAGAGGAGGGATGGGGAAACGAAAGGGGGAGAGAGAGATGAAGAAAGTGAGAGAAGGAGATGGTTCTTCAGGAGGCAGGAGACGGAGGAGTGCCACAAAGACGCCGTCACCGCCACTTCGAGGTCAATTTCGTCTTGCTCAACGAGTTCGTTCGCACCACATCCGCCGATCGTTGATCTTCGAAAACTTCTCAGTTCTGAGGTGGTGAGGGGTAAGTAAAAATAGGCACCTATTTTACGTCCAACCATAGTTCAATAATCGTACAGTTTCGCGGAAGATTAACCAGCGTAGTTTTCGACCTGAGGTTTAACGACCATTTTACTATATATCCAGCTACTTGACTGAACCTTTAAACGACAAAAGTTATCCCGATGATAGCCCCCGGTTTTATAACCCCATGAAAGACTAGTAGTGGTATGAAAACCCGCGAATATCTTCGAAGAATTGGAGAAATTGGTGAAATTATAGAAAGGCAATGATCGCCAACTAAGTTTTTCTATCCATAGTTTAATTCTCGGTCGCGCTTCTAGCTGCTGCAGTAGGTACGCTCGAAGTTGGTGTGCAACTCGCAACCACCCTCGGATCTATTGTTCGCAAAGGCAAATGGAACGACACGCTGGAGGCTTTAGGAATTCCAAGCATTTCTCGCTATAAACATGAGATCAATATAACAGTCGTCCAGGTTGAATGCGTTTTAAAAGTCGATTGTTCCCGGAGTCCCAGCCCATGCGTGGCAATTTTTACCAACGAAAGTTTCACCGTGTTCAAGGTTCAAGGTTCAAGGGAGACTTTCAGCTATATGGACGGGGCAAAATTTTTTGCACTTTTATTCAGTCAAGTGCGTCTTTTCGAGTCCCCTTTCATTTTCTGTAGTATTCATACTTTTAACGAATTTTTAAACATAGCCGACCCGGAAGAGCTTTCAACAAACCACGTTTTAATATATATAATATGTTGCACTTCTCATAATTTTTCAACCGCGTACGACCCTCGGATTAGATTTCAGAGGATATAAACCCGCGGATACGTTTACCAAGGAAGCTTTACCCTCGACCTAAAATATCCTAAACTGTGAAAATTATGCACTATTTAGGTACTTTGAGGAGCCTTCAACTTCTTGCCTTCTCAGCACCAGCGCTAATAGCAAAAGCAACAGAGATACTGCACGGGTGGTAACTTAGCGAGAAAATATATCCCCCGCCCTTGCTAACCGAGTTTGGAGGTTTAGAGAGAATTGTCGTCGACAGTGGCTGGGGACAGTTTAACCCGAAGCATTATCTCCGAAGTTGAGTCGAAAACAGTGTCACCAAGATTACCTACGGTTATAGTCAGGGTTTCTAGGGGTACGGGGATTTCGAAAATTATTTCGATAGGGGTTGCCGCACGCAGGGCAGGGCAGGGTCAGGTCAGGCTAGAGCTTGGACGCCACCCCCGCTCTAGACCTTCCAGCAAATGGTTGGATCTTTGGGATCTGTGGTCGAGGTCTATGTTTATTAATACACGTGCTAACCCGTATTGTTATACGTTATTGTCTACGATTAAGAACCAAGTTTGGATTACAGTTCCAATTACATCGGATTTCGGGTCACCCCCGTGCAATATAGGAAACCCTATACAATTTGCAAGCGCGTTTACCACCCGAAACAGCCGTCGAATATTCCTGAGCCAATTGTATAATTTACGCGACGTGTAATCCTGAGTATAAAAAATAAGCTAAAAATTAGGAAACGAATTTCTAAACATTTGAGTAAAGTCAGACTAGAATGGAAAATAAAAGATTTTTCTTTCGTTATATGAATAATGAGAAATCGGACAATTTTCATCCCTGTCTTCGTTCGGCTGTGTTTGTTATAGGTGTAACGAAATTGAAACAAGTTATTGGAGATAGAAAAACACTCGTAGAGACGGTCGTTTGTTTCCCGGAGTGTTTCCGCGCGCGTAATATACTTAGACCCTTTTCCGTAAAACACCGGCTCATTTGGCAAATTATATTAGCGACCCCCAACAGTCCTGTTCCCAACACTTTATGGAAGAGGCGGGTGAGCAAGCGGACCAGTCGAATGGTTGGCAAATTAACTGTCCCGTGTCCGGCAAGCAAACAGTTGAATCTAGTTGCGTCAACGTCCTATTCGCTCTATCCTTCTACCCCTCGGTCCCTACGTCCCACTAACGCAATTCCTAGGGACAATAAGGGACGATAACAATTATCCCTAGACCGTAGCTCCGCAGCCCGCACCCTGTCACCCATCGCCTCTATAGTGCAGTCTTCATTTCGTAGAGAACATGCTGGCTTGGTGGTCTCGAAACACAGTGAATTAACCTCCTAAGGTATATTACATCAGTGGTTATAATTCACTGATATTAGCCGGACGTGTAATCAGGATCCTGGGGTATAATGGAATCCATTTTTTTCATTTTCGTTTTCGTTTTCGTTTTCGTTTTCGTTCATTTTCTCTTTGTCTGTGTTGAATGAAGAGAAAATTTTGCATCCTGACTCGAATTTTTCTTTTTTTTCTTTTTCTTTCTCTCAAAGAAGTTATTACGGAAGATTTCTCACGATTAACCTTCTGAATGCTCAGGGCATGAATGCATAGTAAATTTTTATTTAAATATGTTTAATGTGTAAAGAATTGGTCAGGTATTTTATATACAATTATGCAAATGAAAAGATATACCGGTTTAATTCCACCCCATTAATTACGAGCGATAAGAGAAAAACGGCTCATCTCAATTCAATACTAATATCGGAATATCAATCATGATTATAAAACCATTAATTCCAAATCCTATGTAAATCCGGCATAAATGGAAAATAAAATATCTGACGGCTCTCGCTTTTCCCTCTCCCTCTTCCTCGCACCTTTTTTTTTCCTCTCTTTCTCTCTTCACACACACACACACACACACGTCAATTAATTGTTCAAGTAAACGAACCGGACAGAGTGCTAGTGCTAGTGGCTCGTCAATTATAATACCTATATTTGTTCAGTTGGCCGGTTGTCTGACGCGAAGCAAACATGCCGATCCTATTTACGTCCGAGCGTTTGAAACAATAAAAGTCGTAGAACCACAAAGCGCGTCGCTTTTGACTTTAGAGTTATTTTCAAGACGATGAAAGCAAAAATGATGAGGAATACTTGAGTTTACATTTTATTATATTTATCATCTCGATTTATATAGTACTATACTCGGGGTGGTTTTAGAGCATATAGCGTAAAATCGTGTGCAGATCAAATAACGGAATAACCTCGGAGTGGCAAAATAATTTCGAGCTGTTTTGTGCGAGGCGCTGTGTAGCTGCGTGGCAAAATACCTTATCAGAGTTTAATTCAATTATTCGGCCCTCACGGTGTCTAGCTGTGGCACCATTGTCCTGTGCTCCCCCTTGCTAACGCTGATTCGTTATCACCCTCTCCGAGACACAATGGTGCTAAACAGAAGATAACTGGCCCCTGATAAGTGATAACTGTCCTCTGCACCAACGATTCGAGAGTCCTGTACCTACCACCCGCACTTTGCAACTCACCCTATCACCTCTCAGCTCTCTGGGTACAAATGTACAGGCCTAGAGGAGTACGCAAGTGCGTGTTACACGGAAACAAGTGTACAATGCTGTATCAGTTTGCCGTATGAATTGCTAAGGGTGGTTTATACAAATGATTGTATCGATAGTGTGAAATAATGTTTCTTTTCACCCATAACATTATTAGCTGATTGAGAAAACTACGTCACTATATTAAATTTAAATGAAAAAAAAAAATGTCAAAGAAACGGATTCTGAGGTTTCAAACTCACAGTCGTTACATCAGAACCCCCGAATTTGAATTCAGGTGGTAATCGCAGCTGGCGATTATACGCCACTTCGTGGTAGCAGTAATTCGTTACGGATGGTGAAGACGAGTAAAGGTTGCTGGGGGTTGTAGCGACGTGACATTAAAACTAGCTGAGTTTTCCCACCCGCCATAATTACCGAGTTACGTAATTAACGTATACTGACTGTGTAAATAGCTGGTTGTCCAAAATCCCACCCACCGCACTATTCTGTTATTATTTAATTAACAACCACAACTGGCGTAAATGAAATTCAAAGTATTTCAACCTATCCAAACTTAGTGAGCGAACTTGACGGCAAAAAAAAAAAAAGAAGAAAGAAAAACAAAAAATACGTAAACTCGAATTAGCAAATGGGTTATGAAAATTTTTTAACTCTTGTTAAAACTCGGGTTTTCATATTTTTGACACTGCTACCCCCTGCAGGTACCAGCTTGCTGGTAAATCAACCCCAACAAGCCACCAGCGACGGGCAGAGCTCTGCGGCACTGGTCCAACTATACTATCTGCATTCCAGTCAATGAGCACTCGTACACGAACGTTGGGCGTTGGGCAAATTCGCTTTTTGCCACCACCGACCATGATAACGTATTACCGTAACTTTGAACACCCGGTATGAACTATTTAGGTGTTATTCACCTCAGGGTTAAACCAGGGTTATCCCATGGCACTATCTATGATTTCCTGTTGTCTTTGGCTACAGAATCACACTTTTGCATGTATGCAATTTGAAATTGTGGGAACGAATGCTGCTACTTTATTGTTTATTGCTGTTTTTCTGATTACCGTTATCATTATTATTATTATTATTCTTATTCTTATTGTTGTTGTTGTTGTTGTTGTTGTTACTACAGGATGAGGTAAAGGTTGAAAATTTCTTAGTTTGAAAATTTAGTAATCTGCCTCGCGAAGTTAAAAGTTTTCCAGCACGACTTCGTATAAGAGGCTCTTGGGATTTAAAAACAAAAGGCATTGTTGCCACAGAATATGTATATATGTATGTAATTGTTACGTGTGTATAAACTTGTTTCTATTAAACTTTGGCGCTACTTTCGTACACTTGACTCCGACATACTCATTGTTTGCACTTCGTTATGAAAGGAGAGCTTTTCTCTCACCTGTATTAGTCTTGAAATTTCAATTATTATCATCATATTATTCGATTTTATCATTACAATCACATAAGACACGGGAAAGGTGATTATAATTTTGTCATGAAAAATTTCATCCGCAATATCATCCTGGCAAGTATTCTGCAGTACCAAAGCTATGATACAAGTTTATAAAATTCACATATTCAGTATTCGTAACGGTGATAATAACTCGAGACGTATTGACGGATAATCAATGTATTCTAGTTCTTAGGTTTCTTAGGTTTGTCAATTCAACATACTGTATAAATACGCAAATATATACAATAGCTAGGTGACCCCGAGCGGTTCGGACGACAGAGGGTCGCGTATATTATCGAAGAACACCATACATTCGTTGTCACAATTTCATTACGAACTAATTACTGATAGTTGAACAAATCGTTCAACTATTTACTTTAAATATATTGAACATATCGAATTATATGATAAGGTCGAAGAAACGACAAGGGAAACTTTTTCATTCGAAAATTATTGTTCGTAGGTGTCTTTTTTTTTTTTAATATCGATATAGTACTACCGATTTATCTAATTAATTTATAAATTTGTCTTACCAATCAAGATGATGCATGTTGTTGTTTAGGTCAAGCGATCGCAGAGGCATCGCGTTCCTGGATTGGAAACTTTCGAGAAATAGTGAATACCTCATTAATGATAGTTAGATGGTGACAATCGAGCTATATAGTCTTCGCTTCTGATAATATCGTTCGGTTTTTATAACCAAACTGGTCACTGTAAAGAAGAACTAAATATTAATCGTTTAAAGAATAATCAACGAACAGTTAATACTTCAGTGTGCGCAGGAACGTTTGATATGTCTCTACAACGTGTTACCGATACGTATAAATTTTACTCTGTTTTAAAGCTTGATGAATTTCGTAAAATAATTGACATTTTTTTTTTTTTTTTTCTTTTTTTTTTACATTGTTTTTTCCATCAGAATTCCGAATAATTACTCTGACGTAATCGATCACTATATTTTGAAGGTGAATGAATCGCGTTTTGAACAAAAATTGAAAAGTTACAAAACTTGATTGATAGGAGTTTCATGAAAAATTATACGAAATTTGTTTTGTTATTATTAAAACTTGTGAATTTTTATTCACAGATACTCACCGATTGTTTCTAAAATATTTCTAAAACTATCGTCACACTTTTGATAAACCGTAGCACACACTGGTCGATGATAAAACTAAAAACTATTTATTATCTTATCGATCCGGACAAGCTGCAGAATACTAAAATTTCAACGTGTGGTTATTGGAAAGAAATATATTTCGCCGGCGAAACGTAACGTCGTGAATCGTAACTGAGAACTGACTAGATTCTCACGTCGATTAAACTCGAAGTCTGGTCAAATTTGGGAAGAAATATAAGCTGTGACGTTATTGGCTGATAAGAACGAGGATGGTTATATTATGATTCGTAACAGAATTTCGCCCAATCCTTTACGGTACAGAGATACACTAACATGTGAACAGTCAGATACTGACGATGAACTGGGTAAACGAATTGTCGGAGCTCGGTGTATGTGTCACGTGGCAAACAAGAGGGAGAGAAATAAAAACAAAAAAAAAAAAAAAATACCGACTCTGCTGACTTAGCCTCGAAGCTATTAAGAAAACACCAAAATAAATATAGAGTGTAGAAGAAGATACGAAATTTCTTGTTACTGCTGATGGGGTCATCGTGAATATTTATATATTATTTCTCGATTTCTCGCTGAGATATGCTTATTAATAAATTCAATCCGTATATATATTCGAAAAAATAAATCGATGCAGTTGTTCGAACTTTTTTTTTTTTTTTTTCTTCGCTTTCTAACTTGAATTAGTATTTCGTTAAGAGTTCGTACTAAGTATAATTCATTATTGTTATAAAAAAAAAAAAAGAATAGCTATGAAATATAAAGAAGTTGGAAAATTTCTAGGAAAGGTATAGGAAACTTTGGTTCTTTATCTCATCTGTAGGGGTTGGTTTTTTTTTTTTTTTTCTCAAGTCCATTAGGATTATCGGCAGAGTGGCTTAAACGTTGAGATAACTTTGCATATAAAAATATGTAGGTACGTGTATGTGTTTCATTATGATTGAAACGTTGAAAGTTTCCTTATACTTTTCGTATCTATTATTCAAAAGCTAGAAGTACCTGAATTATAAGAATAAGAAAAAAAAGGATGAAACACTGCACCAAGACCGTTTCATAAGCACCCAGCTGACGGTATGAGTGAATAGTTTTACACTTGAAAAAATATAATGCCTGCACCAGAACTGTGCTATATAAGTATATACCTATATAGGAATGACTTATGTGCCATAAGGCGTGGAAAAGTTCGGACTCACGGTTTCGCAAAAAAGAGTAATCTAAGCTCTACACGCCACTGAGTAGTGCGAATTCTGCTGTGAGTTAGTCCAAAGCTGATATCATGATTATATGTTACTATATACCATGATGTGTTAGAATATTACGATATACGATGGCATTACGATGAACTTTAAAGATTATTTTGTGAAATTCTTATATATACCGAGTGAGTAAAAAGAAGAATGAAAAAAAATAAAAAAAGGAAACGTTTATTCAACAATGCTATAAAAGAGTCTTTGAAGTCGAGAATTATAAATTGCATATTGAGCTTTCATCCCGCAGGAGTTCTTCCACGTCGTATATTACGAGAAAACCTACACGAAGTACTCCATTGTTGAAATTATAGTGCCAGCATAAAAGAAAGACCATCTTTAATTACTTTGACGGAATAAAGGTGGTTGTAAAGAACGCGTTTGCTCAGAGGTGAAATTTTAATATACGAAACGTGTTAAGGGACTGTGGGGAAAAATTTTACGTTTAATTTCCTTTAAGAAAAATTTCGCGAAAGAAACGCGAACCAGGTTCACCTTGGCGCTTCGGTATAACGTCTCTACGTTGTACAAGAAATGAAACTATTTTATTCAAGGTAAAGGGAAGGGGAGCGGAAAAAAGAAAAGAAAAAAATTAAAAAAAAAAAAAAAAAAGGAAAAGCCAGAAAATTTTTTCCAACTTTCTATTTCACGCGGAGATCTCTTCTTCTCGTATAATTCCTTTGAGACTTTCTGTACCTACCTAGCGGCAATTTGCTAAATTAATTCTTTGAGGTGCGTGGCCATATTTTACACCGAACATTATCCATCTCGTTTTCAGTACCTCCATAAGGTGTGTTATGGCGAACACCCTGGCTGGGGATAAATAAATTAGAAATCACTAGATTAATTGGTAATTTAAAAAATTAGGTTTTCTCAGTATAAGTTCATCATCGCCTAGGCAGCAGGCCAATTTAATCTTTACCTACTTTTAAACCTCACTCCTCCTTAAATATAATAAGTTGGCATAAAAAGCTGGCCGAAGTCGAGTAAGAACTCTTCAACTTTCGTTGAAAGTATAAAATCCAAAGTTAGGAAAACCGCCGTGGCTCCAACCCGTGAACTCGCAAGTTTCTAGTAAAAATGATCCTCTCCAGAGGAACTCTACCTTCGAAACCACGCATAACCGTTTAAAGTGCATTCGCAGGGCAAAGTTAGTTTAAGCAATTCCGAAGAAGTATTCATTATGCAGTTCATACACTAGATTGCATCTCCATCTTCAACGTACCCTCGACTTTCTCATTATTGAAAAAAATGGGTAATTGTTGACACGTGAATTTCCACAAAAACCTGATGGCTTTGTCCCGTAGTTCTATTCACCTTTACGACTGCGGTTTTGTGAAATTTTTTTTTTATTCCGTCTAGCCTCGGGCAATGATTATATGTCTATATTAACGATCGTGCCTAAATCTGACGATAACGATGTTGATAAAAAGTTAAGAAATAGTTTAGCCCGAGTGAGTGGGACCGGCGGACGGCGTTACCATATAAGAAGTCCGTGTCTAGCCGCGATACACGAGGGGAGATAAATAACTTTTGAAACTTTGGAGGCGTATAGGGTAAAATAAAGATGTTATAACAAGATCATCTCAAAGTAGGTAGAAGGTACGCTGAGGCGTCGTTCGAGCTTCGAATATCTTTTGAAATTAGCTTCACCCAGCTTGTGCCAAGGTGTCTTACGGGGTACCATCGTCTTCTACGCCGGCATGGTTGTTAATCTATGTGTTAGTGTTTCTCTTAGGTAATGCTTCCGTCATGACGAGGAGCTTGAAATCTCGTTTTAGCGAACGTCTCTGTGGTATCTCTGGCAAAGCGCGCGTGCTCACTTTGTCCATTCCGTGAAGGAGATGAGGCGAGGGACAAGGGGGGGGGGGGGGGGGTCCTAATGTTTACAGAAAAGAACTTTTGGAAGAGCTCAAGTTTTAAATGGTTCCTTTGCAAGCTCTTCTTCAGTTAAGTGTTCATAATTCGTATACTCCTTCTTTATTGCACCCTGGCACATCTACCCTCGATCAAGAAACTTGGTTATACGGTTAGAAACAAAAAACGGAGTAGCGGGGGATGGGGGGACAGAAAAGCAGAATAAAAAAAATTAGAGACTGAATAAATTTCAGGAATACGGAAAAAGAAGACGGATAGAGATACCTACCCTCCAAGGTAGGATAGGTAGGATATACCGACTAAGAAGAGTACGTGACTCGTAATACGTTCTTTTCCAATCCCGATCCTCGAGCCATACCAATTCCCAATAACTCCATTTTACTTCATCCAAATGTCAACTTTGAAGCGGGATTCCAATTTTCTTTTTCTTCTTTTCCTCCTTCTCCTTTTTTCTTATCCGAGATAACAATGAAGAGCGTTGTGATATCCGTTGGAATATTTTCAAATAAATGACTACCATTTCTGAGTTCAGCCACACCTCGGGGTTATTTGGGGAATCAGAAATGAAAAAAAAGCTCGCACTTTTCAGTTTAGTTTCATAGCTTTTATCAGTCCCTTTAGGGTTGTAAAAATTTGTGTACATGTAGTGATAGCATTGTTTTTTTTTATTTTTTATTTTTTATTTTTTTATTTCCGATAAAAAGAATAAGTATACAGAGGGGTAAATGTATAACCAGAGGGGGTACGTCAGGGTGTAGAAAAATGATGAATAAACCGTTGAAAAGTGAGGTCAGGAACGAATTGGTTACTTCGAAAAATGGCGAGCGTGGTTTTTCGGAAGGAGGCCAACTTGGCGCGTGCTGCACGTAAATAATTGAATCGCGAAATTATGCAAGATGCTCGTTGTTCGCTTGTTATATCACTCCCAATCGCCGTTGCCGCCGTACGTTTCTCGAATGAATAAATTATAGCCTCTTTCGCTACGTTCGCCTGCAACCCACCCGTTCAACCCTGAAACCCTCGAGAGACGAGGAGCTCGTCAACTTTTCTCCTAATGGAAAACGCAAGCACCTCACTACCGCCTAACCATTGATTGCTCGCAGACTCTTCTTCTCGCAGCATAAGCTCTTCGTCAAGACTAAAGCATCGCGTTGGTTCGTTTCACCGCCTTTACTGCATGCAGAAAAAGCGGCAGCCTCTCGACTTCTACTATACACGCAGAGACCCATCAACGATCGATTACTCATTCCTCGTTTATTTTCATCTTTCTTTTATTAATTTTCTACCCCCTCCGTTCAAGACCGACTGGTCTTTCGGTTGTTCTCACTTTTCTCAATGATTCTTTTTAATGAGGATTTACGGACCGATGGATCAACGAACGAGTCATTAGGAGTTGGACAAAAGACGGCGATAGATTGATTGGCGAATAATGGGGCTACCGGTGTACCAGTAACGTGAAGGAAATGCCTGACAATGAACAACAAAGCCCTTGAAAGGAGCAGCGAGTTGATAATGGGGGGAAGAAGAGGGTTATAGACTTATGGGATAGAGGATTATCAGAAATACGAGGTTACATTAGGGCGCGTGCAGTACGTTGTACACGGTGCTAGCCCGGGGCCAGTAGTAGGTACTAGCTCGCTTGTACCTGGGTTTTATCGCCAGATTAGCATTGCTTTACATAGCTCTGCATCGCTTTGCATAAGCGGGCGCAAGGTTCTACAATCCGAAAACGATTTTGTCACGTGTGACAGCCGCCACCGACCCGGTGCGCGCCATGCCACGCTGGATCGTTCAGGTGTATCACGGGCTTATTATAAATACATCTATCTATACGTACCTATACACAAACTATGAGAATTAGCGGGGTGCACTAAATCTGAATACCCATTATTATCTATAAGCGGATCAAATTAACGTAGCTATAAACCGCCGACATCATTGCTATCACTTATCAGTCTGGAAGATGAGACTATAATTCCATTTCTAGCTGTCCGTCATTCATTCCAAACCGTCTTCTACAAGTTAAATTGAAATCATCCGTATTTCACTCTACATGCTAATATCCTCTATAAATTCACGTCCGGATCGCATCTTTGTTGATCATTTAAGCATTAGGATCTCGACTCTTTAATACAAGAATCATCAGCCATGATGCAGTTGAAAATTAAAGTTTTCGAGTCCCTTGAACATGAGCTGTGAAGATATGCCCATGTCCATTTATAATGGCTCAGAATTTTGTCGATAACGCTGCGGGTTCCAAATTTGATACCGATAAGAAATGCAATTCCGTTTGACCCGGTGGTTTTCTGTACGAGTATTAAGTGATAAATATTAATTATAATAGATATTAATTAGAGTGGATTTTAATAGAGGAACAATTAAGAAAGTGGGTCGCGTGAGGCGGGGTGGTTGTCGACTGCCCCGGCAACCTATAAGATTTACGTTCGAAGGATGCAGTCAGGGGTGGCTGGTGGCCACCAGAGTTACCAGTTTTACATTGCGCACTCACCGAGTTCTATTACCAACCATTACCTACCATTACCTAGCTACTATTAGCCACTTGGCGGTGCAGGGCAAGGATGGCCTTTGACAACGTAATAGGATCCCCGGTAATAATTAGACCGTGGTTACGCTGGTTGTCCCGATGAAAATAGAACCTTTTCCTGTCTATTTTTTTTTTTCAATTTTCGTCTGAGAAAACTATCGTTGTTATAAAACAACTCGATTTTCATCACCTCTATTTTCTTCCTTTGCCAGTTTTTTTTTTTTGCACCAATTATGACTTAATTCACTTCAAGGATGAACTATAATTGCCAGTTAATTGGTAAAGTCAAGATTATGAAAAGTCTTGAATCCACGAATAATATCTTCAAGGAAGTACGACCATGACGGTCCCGGACAATGTTATAACCGCAGATTCCAACTTCGAAATTCATTTAGATACCACAAGTCGGCGGATGTATGAAATATCAACTAGCATTTTGAACTAGATTTACGTTGCTTTTTTAAGTTGGAAATTTTTCTTCCTCGTCAAATCATCCCCCAATCAGATTCAGTTTTATCATTGTCTCATAGTTGGAGAATTCGATTCGTGAAACGTATATCTTGCTAGTGGTAGCTGCTCGTTTGGTTCCAGAGGTTTGTTAATTAATCGTGGGTTAAAAATGTTGCTGATTCAGTTATTCGCGTCTCGAAATCCTCTGGGTGTTGTAATAACGTGAGCTTGGAATAGTTTCGCAGTCTGCATAGCAGAGCAGCGATACCTTGTATTCTAATAGTTCTTTCCCAGTTTAGAGACCAATCGCTGTATAGGTGTAATGCCCGTGCAGAATTGTTCCTTGGCTGCCTCAACGACTTGCCGAAATGAAAAGCGAGCTAGATTAAGAAATTCTGGGTATAAAATAATGGAAATAATCCTCTCGATTAACGCGATTAACCGGCATATTATAATTGGGATTAAGAAACAGGCTTAATCACCTGTTCTTTTTAATACTCGACTATAATAATGAACTGGAATTGTCGTTCTCAGTCTGGAGTCTAGACTCTAGACGATCGAAGGCTATCTACAATGAAAAAGAAAAAGAATCGGCGGGTCGGTTGTAGAGAAAAGGTCCGAAGGAAGGGATAAAAAAAAAAAAAAAAAAAAAAAAAAAAAGCTCGCAAAAGGAATCAGAATTATGCAGATGCCGGATATCCGATGTAAGTCTAGCCGGGCATTCTTATTCGAACAGTCTTTTAGCCAACAGACATCTGGATTCCTTGAATTGAATGTAAATTACCTTTTGCTCTATTCCTGAACCAGATCTTTCGTTAAGCCCTCGCAAATGGGATTCTTCTCTTCATTGCTGGCCATATATATAACGCATGAAAAAGTACAGATCTACACATTATATTTATCTACGCCTAGTTTTTTCTAGCGGGTTTTCTTATTCGGGAGGGTGGGAAAACCAATGTTTTCACTTTTTGCTTTGTCTTGCGGTTTTTTTTTTTTTTTTTTGTTTTCCTTCTATTTTTATTCAGTCTCGTCTCGTCTCGTCTCGTCTCGTCTCGTCTCGTCTTGTCTTATCTTCTCTTTTCAGCATTGGTATTACTGTCTACTTTGAGCCTATATACTTCGCATGTACATATATACTCGTAGATATATATTCCCGAGGAATAATGGTTGGCAGGCTTTTATACTCCCACGCAGTGTTAGCCGGAGTGAAATTCACACGTGCGTCGACGAGGGGTAGGTAAAGGTATATAGGTATATATACCCATATATACCCCTAGTATCGCTTTTTTTTCCCCCAAGTTTCCCTAGCGAAAATCAATCCTCATGAATATTCAGTCGAGGCGGACGACGCGGAGCCCAGCCTGTGCTAGGGCAAACAATCGCCCCTTCGCTTCGTTCGCGTCACTCCTCGAAGACGAAGTACAAATAAAAGATAAAACGACGAAAGCTGAATGAAATTAATGGAAATCAACGTTATCATAGCTCATGGCCACCCGCGAAACCTCAGAATAGAATTTAGTTATCACTTTAATGGCGATATTTCTTCCCTGCCTTTCAACCGGAAGTACCGCTACGGGGGACCCTCGCGCTTATCTCAAGACTTCTTGTCCCGACTACGACCGCGGCTGTTCAAGTTTATTAACAAAAACGATTCCTTTCTCTGTCATACCTATATAGAAATTTCACGGATGTGAATATTTTACGAGTAAAATAAATAGCGTGAAAACTATCACCTCTGATACAAGGGTGGAAAAAAAAAGGTTGCGAATGGTCACGAGCCTCGTTGTTCATTTACACATATGTGTATAGTTCCAATGAACCGTAATAATCATTCGGATAGTTTAACGATGTCGGTAAACTATGATAACAGTTTGAGTTCGAGCCAGTAAAATCCAAGCGATTTCGTTTATACTAACTAGTACTAGTACCTAGTATTCGCTTTCGTCTATACCAGTACTTGAATATCGAGCACACATTGTTGCAAAGCACCAGGATTGAAGTGGGACTCAAATCCTGGCTAACTGTACGACCGTTTCACGAGTCAGAGTTATACATGTGTTATATATAAAGTTAATTCGATTTTTCGCATGGGTGATTTTTTTAAAGCCAACTTCCCGCGTCTGCGTACATATATAATATATATACCAACCTGCTCGGGGTGATCTGTAACTTCAGAGCCCACTGAACTCGTCAGGCGTTTATCTGTTATTCTCTAGAACAACGATCTCCAAGTATAAATCTGCTTAATCGAGTGTAAAACACAATTATTATGTGAACAAGTTATTTTCACGTGAACAACGCCATTCGCTCTTCACCAACCCTGAGTGTGTAGTGTATACGTATATTAGGGTGGTCCTTGATTTGATCATTTTCGAATTTCAATGGCCAGGATTTCAAAAACAATGTCTTATCTCCAAATTGTGATGAATAAAATTGTATCGTAATTTAAAATTTGTACATTTTTCACGGATACTTAATACTATAGGTAAGAAGTGTGTAGAGTTTCAGATTCAGAGAAACGATAATGCGGTAGGAAGTAAAAAATAACCCCGAAGTACTCAATCCTGGATATTATTTAAATGCGAAAGTTCAAAGGCTCTGGGGGCAGTACTTCAAATTGAGATAGGAACCTGGGGTTTTTAGCACATTTTTTTTGTATATATTTAGAGACGTTCTGGTCCATGGGAGCATTGAAATTCGAATATGACCGAATCAAGGACCACCCTTGTATTTATATATTCACTTGTCACAGCTACCCACCGCGATATGATGTTAAAACCAGGCGCCTGGAAGCTCTCTACCAAAAAGACCTGTTGCCTTCTCTACCCCTGCAACACGCATTTAGTTCGCACGCTTTCACAGATCTCTTGCAGTTTTTCATCTCATTCATTGATCTTATTGAAGCGTTACGCCTTATCGATGAATTAGTTAAATCTGCGTGAGGCTTTCAAGCGATATATAGGTACTGCGGAGATACTCTCATTTCAGTTTTTCAAGCAAACAGTTTTTTCTTCTCAGCGGAAAAGAAGAAGAAGAAGAAGAAGAAGAAAAAATGGGTAACCGCAATGTGTATATGTAGAATAAATACGAAGAGTAATAACCAGTAATTGTTTGGATAATTTACGACAAGCGTTAATAATAATTTTGAGGGTATATTTGACAGTTTTTAATTTCGCAAGGTATACATCGTTCGGCAGACCAAACTGTAATTAAAATAATTAACAAAAGGTAAATGTCGTTTAGTACACCCTTCGTTATGCTACATCATTTAATTAAGGCGACTTTTGAGTAACGTTTACGTAAACTCCCCCTTGTTCTGTAGCCAAAGACGGTTCTCTCCTCTCATTCTCGTTTATTAATGTATTGATTCATTTAATTGAAGTGTCCTCAGCAGAATTTGAACTTCCGTATTCGTGTAGATGCATGCGTGTGTGTGTGTGTGTGTGTGTGTATGATATAATAACTTCCCTTGATATAAAAACAATTTATGCAAATTGACAATTCCGTCACTTTAAAGTCAAATATTTATCATAGAGTTACGGCAAATAGCTAGTCCAATTAACCCAATGGTAACAGATATGCAATTACATTAGGTAGTACCTAGTACCTCGATACAGACTTTACAGATTTACTCACTCCCGCGCGGAGAGAAATTTGGCATTTAATTGGTAGCTGTAAAGTCAAAGGCAATTCTTGTGTTAAAAGTGAAAAAAATGAAAATGGATTAGATACGAGTGTAGAAACGGAGGTGTTAATTAAAATTTAAACGAAATCGTAATTATTCATTCTGTCAGTACGTACGCAGCGCCCAGGACTCGAGAATACTAATGATTAATATCCCCCTGCCACGCGACCGTTCTATAACTACCTATGTGCATTATACATGTAATTACCAGGTCCAGATTACCACTAATTATCATCCTCGAAGACGAACTGAATTAAAACCACTTTGTTCAACACGGAGAAACACGTGCTATTATTTGGCGCTTGAAAGATATTAGATAATAATTCATTACGGTTTATACTACGGCACTAGAATTTCGGGCAACCCGCCCGATTCTCTCTCAGGCAACGACCTTATTCCACGCGACGTTGAATACGCCCCTAAAGATATACCATGCTACTATGTGTAGGTATAAGTGAATATAGTGAGCTGCTATTTCACCCTCACACAAACCCTACGTCGCACGGTTTCGTTCAGAGATCCGCTAAAAATATTATAACAATAGATTTTTGATTTTTGATTATTGATTTCTTTTTTCTTTTTTTTCTTTTTTTCAATTTCATACAACATTTTGAAAAACATAGGGTGAAGATTACATCGAACAGCGAGAGGAGCACGCTGCAGTCATTTGATATCTCAAAATTGTCTAACGCGATATTAAATATCATTTTGGATATTATTCGTAACGCTATCTGTACCAGTTTAGCAAAAACGACATTTGCAACTCATCATTCTTCGTTTCAGCTGACAATCAGATCCGTTCTGTATAACAACGACGTGAACAGATAGGCATACCTTGAAAGATGAGCTCCCTGCTCCTTTCACGCTCACCAGCACATCGGCGTCGAGTTGGACGATTTAAAAACATCTGTATTTCCAACCTGTTGCCGATTGGCAATTTTTTTTCCCCATTGACATTCGCGGCTCTTCTTCTATTCCTTTTTTTTTTATATATTATTTCATTTTCTTTAAGAAAATTCTTTGAGCAATGTGAATTTTTATGTACCATTTGGTATGTATGTGCCTACTTTCTATATACTCAACGAGAAAAGAAAAAAACAAAAGAACCTGCGAAAGTTTGAACTCGGTGAAAAAATTTTTAAGAAGAACTATAATATTTTCGAGGTTTGAAAAATAGCCGGAAGACGGATAGCGTCTGAAAACAGTAGCTGAGCGAGCATGGGGCGGCGGAAGAGCAAACGTCGAAAGATTTCCCCGCTCCATTTGCTCGATACGTGAGCCATTGGAATCGAATAAAGGAAGAAAGTGAGAGGGAGAGAAAGAGAGACGCTACGTAGTTGGAAGCCAGATATTGGTAAGCCTAAATCCTAAAGCCTAAAACAATGGAAGAATTGAGTTGGAATTGAAGTGAAGAGGCGGACAAAATCCAGATCTTGTCTGAATGGCTTACCCGACCAGATCGTTTCAATTTCCAAACAACATTTCGAAGCAACAGGTCTGCCGTTATTTTCCACAAACTTCTTCAAAAATCTATCAAGATTTTTTTAACCCCTTTTTAACATCGTTATATATTCCGCATTGCACTGGATTCGTTCAACCCTCTTAGAATTATCTAACAATCTGATATTTCCAAGTAACGTATATAACGTATCCCCAATCTTCGACCCTTGTAAAAGTAACGCTTTTAAACTCACACACACGTGCAGAAAAACTTCCCTCGCTTAATTGGCGGAAGCAAGCGTAAAATGAGAGAAATTCACAGCTCGTTGTGATGCAAGTAAAACATGAACGCTAGGATAAAACCAGCACCTACCCACCTAAACATCCCATAAATTACTTTCCTCGTCATGAACGCTACGGAAGAGTTAAGATCTCGGACAAAAAAAGAAAAAAAAAAGTTAGAAAAATAAAATTACTAAAATTAAACGTGCGAAACTTTTCACAACTTTTTAGCTACAGTTGACATTTCCGTATCATATATCCATCCGAAAACATTTTTACTTTTGGGTGAAATCGGTATTATTTTTCCTCATCATCTCTCGAAGTTTTAATCTGTTGATAGATCCTTTTTTTTTTCTCTTTTTTTTTCGCGCTATCTTCAAACTTTTAACAGACAATTGTGTATGGTGTATTAGGTTCGAAGTACGAAGACGATGCGGGCGCCGTAAAGTTCGTCGTTAAGTCCTTTCAGATAATGAGCGAAGCTTTAGAACTCTGAGTCTGAGTCGTAACTGGATATAACTGTGCAGCCAGTGTGACATGGAACGAGAAATCGGTAACCCATCCGAGGTTTCGATATAGCTTTAAAATTACTGCTTTCTGTTGAGACATTTACAGCCCTTACTTACCCACACCTTAGACTAGATATACTGCAATGAATCGTTAAGATACTATGATATACACCGCGAGGTAACCCGTTGATGATTATCCAGTGCAACTTACCTGAAACAAAGAAGAAGGACGAATTTCATTAGTATAAAAGCGTAGACGGAAAACTGTATAGCAGCAAATAAAATTTTCCCATCAATCTATACGTTTGCGTTTAGGTGACGGCAAATAGCCGTTAAGTTAGGAAAATGTAAACCTCTTAATACCAAAAGCTTGCCTCTAAGTTTACTTGGTTAATCCTGGTACAACACGAATTCGTGTAGTTAGCGGGCAGCGTTTGTGTATAGGAACGGAGTTTGCGACCTGGGGATGAGTCGGACCTCTAACTAAACTAATATATCTGAGGGTGGCCGGGTCTGTAGAGTTATCCGTGGCGAGTCGGAGGTTATCAGATAAATACGTGGGAAATTAATTAATTAATTAACTAATTAAGATTCGTTGCTCTGTACTCGTGACTTGAGCCTTGAGGCGCTTACAACCGTATAGAGTAGGTTCCTTCTTCTTCGTCTCGGCTTGGAAACCGGCACGCCCGCGCCTGGGGCTTTGAGTCCTTTCATTATGATAGCGACAAGATCTGTGGCCTCTCTAATACAGAGGTTAGAGGAAATGCCGAGAGAAATCTGATTAACTATACTCAAACGCCTTTGGGTATAATAGGTCTTCTTCGGAGATATCAGACCGACTATTTATTCAAGTGCAATTGACATCAGACCCTAAGACACCTAGTCGCCCTTTGTCCCGTTCTAGGTACTCCGAAGTGTTTTGGCCAATTTCAGTGGAGGAGAGACACAGAGTTGAGTAAACCATGGCGAGGTGGTAATGAGTCGCGAACCACGAGTTATCAGAAATTGCATCTGGAGCTAATTACGTCTTGGTACTTTGCAAGGGCTTCGCCGGTCCCGGGGGTGTAGAAATAGGGAGTTAGAGGGGGATGAGGATGAGGAAGGAGAGAAAGAGGGATGGCACATCGTCTCGTGGTTACCCATAGTTGGCCGTAGTTATAACCGTGGTTGTCGGTGGTTACCACGGACCGACAGACCTTTGACCAGTCAATGAATATATTGCTGGCGCGATGCCCCCTGCGGCCTTCAAGTTATAGTTTCACCAGTCGATTAGAAACAGCTTGAGAGACTCGGGTATATTATTTAGCACCTGCGGTATAGACCGCAGGACTTGTAGTGAGAAAAACAAAGTTTTATCTTCGGAAGACTTAAGGTGCTTTCCTAGGCAATTCCACCAGTCCTGAAAACATCGTGAAAAAATGTGATATTAAACGGAATATCTCTGCCTGGGCACCGAAATCAATGAAACAAAATACGTCGCGCAATTCTATGTGCGACTCCGAACATGTACAGCCCAAAAAATGTTCGTTTTGCGCGAAAATAGAGAAGATATCCATGAAAAACGTTTCTAAAACCGTTTTTCATGGATATCTTCTCTATTTTCGCGCAAAACGAACATTTTTTGGGCTGTACATGTTCGGAGTCGCACATAGAATTGCGCGACGTATTTTGTTTCATTGATTTCGGTGACCAGGCAGAGATATTCCGTTTAATAGCACCTTCTGCACGCGTTTATTACAATGTTGTGGATTGGGTAGGAAAGGCCCTTAAGAACAATTTATACATATATACGTCGAAAAAATATAGCGATATACTTATTCAACGAATCATATAAAATCTGAAGACAATACAGTTCAATTTTGAAATAAGATACACGTCATGTATAACATAGAATAGGGATGATATTTTTATTCCACTGTAATGATGATAATTGAAAGGGCTACTATCGCTTTTTTTTTTTTTTTTATTTCTTAATCGAGGCATGAAATATTCGCGGAAACGTTGATCAATAAAAGATCAACGATTTTCTACTCCTCAATACCTCATCGTACGTTTTTTATTTTTTCATTCATGGGCTGTTTGATCACTCAGTGCATGTAGAATATCGTCGATGCATTTCATTGGTACCGTGAAAATATGCTCTGAAATTGTTGTGAGAAAACAGAAAAAGCGAGAGGGAAAGGGGGAAAAAAAAAGGGAGACATAAAACGAGATTGTTACTTTTCAATTTGTATGAATTTTTGTGTAGATCAAAAAAGCATTGAACTCATTCAAGTTCAAGGTAAATACCCCTCTGGTCTTTTGAAAAAAAAGTTCAAAATGAATTGAAACCAGCTACAATTTTTCGGACAATTTTTTACCAGTGAAAATTCATCATACATAGTAGCACGTGCGGAACAAATTTTAATTAACGAAATCGGCCGCAAAAGTGGTCGGACGAAGTTATGCCCGGGAAAAGCTACGAGAACAAAACACTCCCTGTGGAACGTAGAATGCAAAAACGAGAATACGGGATCTGCAGCTCGTCATCGGGGAATTAGCATAGAGTAATTATTTTTCGAAGCAATGGGGCTACCGGAGGCCATTTATTCACGGGGAAAATATACGAGGCATTTTTTTACGGCACAGGTGAGTGGGTTTTGCAAATTTGAAAACTTGCCATTTGCCGGTTGGTCAACAATGATGGAGAAAATTCCAGGCCATAGGAATAACACTTTGAAATATACAAAACCTGCGGAACAACCGAATAACTTCTAAGTTCTGTATTTCTTCTACATTGTCGAAATGGCAGAAACAGTGAATCGGTGTGTCGTCATATCAATCAAGTCTTTCATTGTTTTCGACATAAATTGCGACCGTGAGCTTGCCAGTGATGAAATTTCAATTTATATAGTTGGCACCAGGCAATGACAACGATGCTGAAGTCCTGCGATCACAAAAGCGGTCACGAGCCCGTTGTAATATACATGTCGGTGTTATTACTTCGGTTATTGTTATAATAATCATTATTATTATCATCGTGATCGTTACGATAACTCTTTGGTTAAAACCGGAGAGCAACCTTCCTCGGGTCGAGGTACGACCATCCATGCCTTCCAATAGCAGGAATCCAACGATATCAACGCGAGGAATAGAGCTCAGTTCAGACAATAGCTGGATTTGTTGAGTTGGTATGATTGGCGGTCTGCCAGGTACATTGTCCACCGGATGGTGGGTACCAGTGAACTTCTCCTTCAAACACGTAAACGCAGACGCGCATATATTACATATATGACGCAACGACAGATACCACTTGCCAAGAGCTTGGTTGGATCGCTAGGATATCTGGGGTAATAAAAAGAGGGAAATTATTTTTCTCTAAAGCATAACAATGCTGAACGAGTGCCTTTCATAGACCAACTTCATCTACCCTGTATAAGTCGATGAGTGCCCTAGTCTGGCTATTTAAAAAACGTTGATCTCTTCATTATGGCATATCGGACGGGGATATAGAAGATCAACCAACGAGGATGGAAATGCATGTTTGTCAATGGTCCATTTTCATTCTGATTCTTAAGAGTCGACGTGTTTGATTGTACGAACCCATTGTCAGGGTGCCAGTGCATGGAACCCGCTTAAGTCTAAAGAGAGGCTAATTTATGCAGCAATCAAGAGTGCCTATGCCCTCGTTCGCGCCCTTTGTGCTTCTAGCTGCACTGGGTTTGAGTCTACCCCTTTCCTATTCTCCGGGTCTACCGTCCTGCGATTCTGTGACATAACGTGTGCCATGGGATTTCAGGCACCTGCTTTTCTCTCTCTGAGAATCTCCCACTTTGTCTTCCCTCCTATTTCTCTCTCTCTCTCTTTCTATTCCGCCTGGTTGCACC
Source organism: Tenthredo mesomela (assembly GCA_943736025.1). Taxonomy (NCBI): domain Eukaryota; kingdom Metazoa; phylum Arthropoda; class Insecta; order Hymenoptera; family Tenthredinidae; genus Tenthredo; species Tenthredo mesomela. The sequence goes on along the minus strand of OX031015.1, from coordinate 39,730,697 downwards.
AAGCATTTCTCTCCCACTCGGTAAGGCAAACATACTTGTAAATGTAATTATAACGCATTTATATGCAGACGTCGTGACGTGCGCATGGACATGGTATACAATTAATGCCCCTTCATCTCAACCACTCGAGTCTTTAGGTAAATATCTAACTATGGCCATTGCGTTTGATGTTCATAATAATTTCCTTCCAGCTTCCGTTGGACCTCGTCAAGTAAGTGACGTACATACCAGCGAGATACTAGAAAATATTATTAAGGATATTCTTCGCGCAAAGGACCTTTGAGCACCATCCATATCATTCCGTCAGTCCCGTATCTAACCAAAGTCTGAAGAGGTAGATCTCTCGAGAAAGAGAGAAGTGATACTCTGACTCGTGGATACTTGAGAAAATATAACAAGTAGTAAGCTATAATAAGATAAGACTGGTGTACCGTCTAATACGGATATTTTACAAGGATATTTATTTGGTATTCAAGGAACAGAATGATGAAAAGTAGGCATAGCACCAATTTTTAAAAACTGAAAAAAATGAAGGATTTACTTTTCATTCACCGCTGTTCTAATCCTAGAGACATTCTTATACTCATTTAATTACATTCTGCCGAAATATTCATTAAAACGAGGGTTCTCCATCAAGTAATACAAGTATATAATATTTTATGCAAAACCGGTGCGTGGTGATAGGAGGCAGCCCTTGTTTAGATGACCTTTGGCAAGGGAGAACAAAACCAGAAGCAATTGCTTGGAATGGAATTTCGATCCCTAGGGAGCTGGGGGTGGGTTGCGATCATTACGGCTTCCTTTACTTCGGGTTCGTTGAGGACAGACAATTCGGGAATTTCGTGCGGGAAGACAAAAGTCTCGGGATTAGCGCGGTGTGTTTAAGCTAATACTCGTTTCACGAGGCGCTATCACTCTCACTACTTTCGGGCCGAGGAGTCGACTTCGCCACGGTGGCTACTCGCGCGGCCGTTCCGATCCTCCAATCCTCCAATCCTCCGATCCTCCGATCCTACGATCCTCCGAGAGCTACACGATAGCCAACACCAGGACGCGGGGCTCAGAGGCTCAGCAGGCCGTGCTATCAGCACACCTCGTAGTAATTACCCCATCTGTCTCCGGCGACCCTTGAGCTAGCCCCTTCCAACTACCACCATCTCCGCTACTACCACCAGGTCTGCAACCGACTCCAGCACGTATTGCCAATTCTACAGGCACTACCTTAGCTGGTGGGTATCTCGAGCGCTATCAAACCCAAGGATAAATTTATTACGGAGTATTTCTTCTTGATAGAGTTACCTTTCCGGGTAAGAATTATTCTCTCGATTATTGACAAGGAAGATTTAGTTATTTTCCTCACCTGTGTCATGCGTCGTTTGGGAGCTGTCTAAAAGGAAGGGTATATAGGTTCGCTGTACGGTTTCAACAAAGATTTTGCAACAGGGACAAACGCTGGTTAATTTGTTCAAACAGCTCTCCATGTCATTTTTCAAATTTTTATGAATGAAATGAAAAATGCAACGAAACGAATATAGGTAAGAAAAAGACGGCAGGAAGGAAATTATTGTTGAAAAAAATACCACCAGTATGGAGCAATCTCATTCTCACGATCGGTTTATAGTGAAAAAAGGTGAACTTTTATCGCTGCACTGAAAAAACTCGCGCCATTCGATTTCCCGAATTAATTAGCAAGATTCTTATTCACCGGTGCGTAAACAGGAGCATGACGAGCGCGCCTTTGGCGGGAATACCGAGCCAACACGTTCTCGCTAGGTCCACAAATACCAATGCTTGTCTGCACGGTCGGCTGCCGGACATACCGTAGGGACACCTCCGGATCTCCGGATATTCCTGCTATGCCTATTTTCCCGTATCCGAAACACGATCTGGTTCCTAACGAGCTGCTAACAATACATGGACGTCTTATTTCAAATTTCTTTACGTACTAGGGCGACAATGAAAATCGCTTTCACTTTTAATACGCCGCATATTCTACTTCATTTTTCCCCACCAAAATGAAGAAGAATATGGAGGGTGAGTTCAAGAATTAAAAAAGAAAACACTTTTCGCTGCTATCCTATAATGCTCACCCGCATACATTATCAGCTGTCGTCCCTATTTTCATTTTTATACAGCTTCGATAAACGCGACGTATAAAATACCTTCGTCGTTTGAAAGCTTACTTGAAACACGGTTTAGTTCAACTTTCGTGACGTATCCCTCGGCCAGAGTCAAACTCCGGTTGATCCCTTGTGACGTTATCGTTAATTGGCAGGCACTCTTCTACACAGCTCTTAAACTCACTCGTCGAGAGGGATCGCCGAGTCTGTCAGATGATATTATACTATACCGTTTTCGACTAAACGGCTGAGAGCCTCGTGCGGTCCATTAGAATTTTTCAGACGAATCGTTTTCCCATAATCTTGAAATTTTTCCAACATCTCATTTCCAAATGAATATCGACGAACGATACACATCGATGGTGGTAACGAGAATTACTTAAGCGCTAGACCCGATATCACGCCACAAACACTTTCTGTCTAGACTAGCTCGCTTGGTTACTGCGTGATTTTTCCAACCCTATTGAACAAGGCGAAAAATGATGGACCCAAGGGATATACGTTAACAAACGCAACGTCACGGTACTATTGCCGACGCCGACGCCGACGCGCCTCAATCACATTTCAGTGAAAAACCACATTTCACATTTCAGTCTAGCTACGCAACAAATACCTACAAGCATCAGGTAGTGATACACAACGCGGGTATAGGTTCCCTGCTATAACCCATTTTCCCCACAGAAAACCCGCGTGAAGTAAAGAAGTAAAAAATTATTATTCAACAGCGTCGTGTAAATTCTGATGAAAATGTGTCAACCTGTGGAAATGGCCGAAGGGACAAAAAAAAAAAAAAAAAAAGGGAAGAAAAAAAAAAAAATAACTGGAAAGGGTGCTGAATAAAGATCGGTGCCTGGTGCCTGGCGATGTCCCACTTAAATTCGGTCCGTGTAACCTGATTATTTTATAGAGGAGGCTTATCTTTTCGGCTTTTGCCAACGCGCTACGATTATCGCGAGCCCTGACCGATGTATCGCGTTTTAATCTGCGCGTGGGTGGCTCTGAGGGAGGGACGTTTTAATCTAAGGGTGAATGTATTCCCAGACCCACTCTACAGGGGTTATCGGTACCCCAGGTCATCCTGGCCAGCAAGGAGGGTATGGGAGGTGCCTTTATCGCATTTATTCGTTCGTACATAAAAACCAGGTGGCGTAAGGCCAGGTAGGTATAGATATCTGCATCAACAAAGGTCCTGTAGGTTTCGTAGGTTCAAAAGAGCAAAGGTCATTCCGAAATTTGTCTCTCTTTTAATAATCTCTGACAAAGGATCAATCGATTCCAAGTATACCTTTTTTACACAGATTTCTTTTCAATTCTCAACGATGGATTCATTTCTTCTTCATTCATAAACGGTTCAATAAATACGACAGGTTCTTCGTGATTTCCAAAAAAATCAAGGGTCACATTTTTTTTTTTTTTCTTTTTTTAAATCAATAGTTTTCGTAGCACGTCAGAAGCACCTGCATAAATAAAAATTCTCTTAACTCAATCATACGGAAGTTGCGTATATTGCATAGAGGTAATTTATGTGGGCGACAAAGCGTGTCGCGCCTGTGATAGGGTGTAGATATTGTATATGGCGATATGATGGTGCGTATACGCAAGCCTGTATGACGCCCCAAGGGAGGCCGGTACAATGAGATTTTCGTGCCGAAATTACGCATTTATGAGACGAAAGTTGGGGGCCGAAATGTCATTTAATGCCAAATCTGTGCTCGCGGAGGGTACCCGTTGCGTCGGTATAGGGTAGACAACGATATTGCCAGTTGGGTTTTCTGCCCAGCTATTGTTAGCTGTAATGACCAAAGGAATCAAGTCCAGAGTCCGTCCTCCCATTTATTTCAAGGTAGTACCTAGCAATTCGCATCTAAAACGAATTAATCCGCTCTGCAGAAATCTATTGCGAATAGGGGAGGTCATCTTCTTTCCTTCATTATTTCTCTCTCTCTCTCTTTCTCTCTCTCTTTTTTTCTGTCTTCTTTCTTCACGCATCGATAGACGGATATGGAATAACATGCCCCGGACCAATTTCTCTTTATTGTTAGTGAAAGCCAGCTATATATGGATTTATATACATAGGTATATACATGTGTGTATATATGTACTACGTGTATAGACTTATACTGCAGCTTAAGAAGCAATATCTGCAGGACCTAATACGCTATGGATTCTTACCAATATTGACCAATGCCTTACCGTTGTCTGGGATTACGAAGGTTTTATATCGTAATCAAACGATAACAATCTCACGGTGAACACTCGCGATAATTGGTTTGTATATATCTATAAGTCTAAATCGTGATCGATATAATCGGGAATTGATACACCGTGAGGAAAAAAAAATTCATGTGAAATAATAATATGAAAGTTTAAAAGAAAATTAAAAAGAAGACCTACAGATTGGTATATGTGCATTATTATGTTGACCTATGATCTGTTCTTCCGGCATTTTACAATACAGATACCTATAGTTATTTTGTCATGATTGGTATACGCGGAGAATGGCGGACTGCCATTTGTTAACGTATAGGAAATAGGAATAAGAGTGGATCTAGGTCACCACGAATCAGTCGGTTATTGTTACCCGCTCTTTTGGAATAATCCGAAATTTCATTGGAATTAACATTATTACGCTGAGCTTTCAAAATTGAGTGATTATACGGCCGAGCCATTGAAAGGATTATCGGATAGTTGAATTTTGACTCTGCAGTATATGAAATACGAGGGCATCAGAAAGCCCGATTTCATGGCTTTAAAATATTCGTTTAATCCATGTGTGTCTCGTCGACCGTACAATGGCGTTTTGAGATCTAGAATAAACTTCGAGTGACACGAAGTGTTGAAAACTCTCTTAATCAGTTCGGTTAATTTATGTTAGCAGTTTTTTTTTTTTTTTTTCTGTTTCCCGCACTATGAAATCCTGGCATTATTTTGATAGAGTTCTTCTTCGTTTGATTCATCCTCTTACGGTAACACAAATGGCTGCATTCTACGTATCTCACTTGGTGAAAAAGTACCTAACTGCAAGGGAAGCTGTGGTGTTTGAAAGATCTCTAGTAGGAGCAGAAAAAAAAAAAAAAAAAAAAAAAAATGAGGCTGTATCGAACGCCACGAAGCAAACTTAGTCATTTCGTCCGTGCTGAATTACCAGTTCGAATGTAACGTTCGTGTAGAGGTACCTTTCGCAATGGACGTCAGCGTCAGCGTTGTACGACATTTGCACGGATCGACGAGGTGGAATGCTAGCAGATTTATAGTATTTTTACGAGATTTTTTGAGCAGCGACTCGCGCTGGTGTAAAATGGATTCAAATGTAACCGAACGAGGCGGAGAACTTGCGCTCGATACTTGTGCATCCAACTACGAAGCTCCGTGTCCCGACTGTAAAATTGCGAAGTAAAAAAAGAAGGAGAAAAAAAAAAAAAAAAAAAAAATTAAAAAAAATGTACATGTTCGCACATATGCAGCAGAGGTTCAGAGCCAACGAGAAAAGTTTTTCGTCGCCGTGAAAAATCTCCCATTCCCTCACCTATAATCACGACGAGTTACATGTAAACTGGTAGAAATTTTGACCCTTAAATCGTGAATCTTAGTGAAATCAATAAAAGCTGAAGTCTCGTCGATAAGGGAAAGAGCCAGACGTGGGAATAGACGCTAACCAGAAATGGAATTCTCTGACGCAAGTAAAGCTACAGTTGGAACTTTTCTCGTAGCACTTGAGCCAAGTTTTGTGCAGATTTAGGGTACAGCTGCAACAATGACTGCTTAATTTATAGCCGCTATAACATCAGTAGCTGGTAAAAAATTTTCCTAATTGTCTAGCTTTGTTTCCACTTATTTTATTCCTATGCATCTATACGTATTGACATAAGTTAAATAACTTAAAAGCGAGAAAATATATACTGTTAGAAGAAGCAAATTTATATGCATTGTAGAACAAGAATATGGTGAAATTCTCTTTAATATTGAAGCTTTCCCCGAGGAATAGACCAGCAAACCTAAACGGCTAAAGCGAGCCAAGAACTTAATTACTCACTGTACCACACGCGACATCCTATTTCAGAGCACAACACGCGTTCATTTTATACTCGTACCACTCGACTCTCTACCGACCCATGCATTGCATAGCTGGTACATAGATACACGCATACGTTATGTGGAGGCACGGTCGTAGTTAAACATATTTGAGTCATTAGTCTGAAGTCTGAGCCAACTAATGCGGCGACGCAAACATTACGTGAAGTGATTTGAGGAGTTGATCTTCCGCACAACGTCCTACCCTCGAATTACCTCGGCAATTAAAGTTACGTTACTAAAACAAAGCGTATTTAAGTACATTTTAACTTGTCCAAAACAACCGAGTACCCAAAAGCTTCAGGGATTAAAGAGCTTTATTATTTATTATTATTTATATTTATTTCAAATCACAGCTGATTACTGCTGTTTTCATACATAATTTGCAATCATTCGCGATCTTATCGGCTTTGCCAAACATTCCGAAATGATGTCATTTCGTGTCTAATCAATGATCTATAGAGATAACGTCAGTAATTTCATGATATGAACAAGTAACAGACATTTTTTATCAACGAGTACTGACAGAAGAATGGCTTGAAATAAAACAAAAATGTTGTAGGTATCTAAAAATTAAATTCATCGAATATCATTAGTTTGATACAAAATTACATCAATGTTGAAGATTCTATTCAAATTTAAAGAAGTTCTGATTAACGATGCGGCCTGTATACTACCACAGAGGATTTCTCTTAGCTGCAATAAATCTATGTAGTAATACCCGGTCCATAAATTGACAAATATTTCCTAATCATGTCTAAAAATCCAAGCCAATAAAATATTTCTTCATCATGATGATCGAGATATACGAAAGCATAAGTAAAACTGTCACCTAAATATATAAATATAGGAAACGAAGCAACGATGCATCGTGGGACAGAAGTCTCACTAACTATCGTTGCGGTAGGAGCAAATCCTCGATAAGAAGAAGCAAAGGGGTCTTAGTGAGGTTAGACTAGGTTATCTAGGGGCAATAAACTTCGATAGAATAACATGAAATCTGGCCAGCAGCTAACCTGCCTTCTTCGTTCCCCTATACATAGATATATCTATACGTATGTGTCTCTCTATCTCTGTGGAACCTTGGCGACAGATGCCATTGTTTGTGCCAGATCGTGGAGCTTCCAAGTATACATACACATGGTGGCTACCAGTTCCGATTTATTGAGATAGATATATCTATAGTTGAGATGGGAGGCAGACGGTAGGCATGAGAGTTTAGATGCGAAATTGATAATCGGGAATGATTTATTCCCCTTTTATCTCACGTATTTCACACTTGAGTCCGAGGAAAGAGGAAAAGTGAATTATAAACGGTTTCCCGAATTTCTTACATCACAAATATCTATGAAGAGTTCCCGTATGGGTGAATAATGAATATATATGCATGAACACATATAAGCTGGAGTTACTGTTTCATTTGGTATGAGTTTATTTGGAAAAAGAATTTCGTGACATGAATGTATCGAGGTATTGGGTCGTCTAATGACTAATCCATACAATTATGAACGGTCCGAAAAGAGAAGCTTGCGAGTTTGATAAATTAATAGATTGGTAAAGGTGCCACGTGGGATTAATGCCATTATTTGTCGGGGCAATGAATAGCCTAATTCTCGAAGTTGGTCTAAAATCTGAACCAGTAAATCTTGGCGGGAAGCAAGACCATTATTTGCATCAGTAATTTAGTTAGCTGTTACTAGTCGCTTTTCCCGAGCTGCACTCTGGACTCAAACTGGCATTGTCAGGACAAAGTTGTCTGAGCCAGCTCCGAAGCAGAATCTAGTAAACCCCTCGAAGTCCAGTATGGCGGTGGAAATAACTATCAATTCAACTGAAATAATTGATACAACAATTTCGCTTATATGACAAATGAAAATTTATGCTCGTCTATATATATATTTATACGAGTGAGTTTGATCACGACGAGGATGAGATATTTTTTTGTTCAATATATACTTAAGTAACTCACAGACTCTCGCGGACGTTAACCCTGCTCAGAGCGCTAAAGTATCTCTTAAAATATCTGTGGCACTTGAGATATAAATTAGGGTTGACCGATAGCATTAGAAAAAAAAAGAAGAGAAAAAAAAAAAAAAAATAAGAGCTCGATACTGATACGCTCGAAGAGGGACACTTCATCAACGAAATAGCGAAGCCTTTCGCCCTATACTACCAGCTATAGCGGTGAGGTCCAGTGAACCGGCTAGCTCACTGGCAAATAATCTCCCTCCGAAATATCATACGGGGGACAAAAACCTGCCATAAAATACAATCGCAAAAAGAATGCTATAAACGAAATGTCCCAATAATCGAAAGAGATTCTTTTCCCCTTCCTGGGTTCGAGTTAGATAGCGGTACCCCTCATCCCATCGTCCTTACAACTACACAATCACAAGACATACAGGTATATAACAGTTTCTAGGTGTATGTATATATTCTATGGATGAATTTGTGTAGCTGAGCGTACCTTATACATACATATATATATATATTCTATACATATATATATCTCATGATCCGCTTATACGAAATGGATAGCATCTCCAACGATATTTTATTTTCCCGGGTTTATTGGTTGGCTGCATTGCGTCTCTGCGGTTTCGTTATTTTCCTGACTTTCAAAAGTACTTTGTCCTGTTCGTCGTCCTTGGCGCACTAGAATTTTTCAGTCTCAAGAGCACCCGTTACGCTTCGAAACGTACGCCTAACGACGTGATGGGAAAGAAGTTTGCTAAGAGTTGCGCACCCGTATATTCTCCACTCTACAACGTACTTCTTCTTTCACCGCAATGGTGAAAAGAACGGTTTTACAATCTCGATGAACCCGGTAGTTAGCTAACGAGATATCTTCCTATGACATACACTTAGGTATAAGCTGATCAAAATAATACACAGGCGACATCTTTTCATTCTCGCAGTTCCATAAATCAATGTATAAACTATGAAATTGACCGAAATTCAAATCTCTGATGTTAGAGCACACCGCATCACTCGCAAATTCGTTCAATTCTCTGCAGAAATTGTGATTCTGCAGGTCAACGTTATAATAAATTTCGTCATTACGTGGAAGTTTCGCGATACAATTCCGAGCTGTTGATACAGATATTCATTGAACTCCGTATATCCTGAAATCAGAGGCAAAGTGTATCGGACATCAGTGTCTGATTGACTAGCTAATCGGCACCTTCAACAACCCCTAGAGCCGCTCCGGTTCAACGTTGAATTCGTAAGCAGGATTCGATTCCGACTACTTTGAGGGTCTAACCGAAAACGTCAGTAGGTTATTATACCGAGTCTGTAATGGAGGCGAGTTATAAATACGGTTGGTACTACCTACTACGTTTAGGTCTGTACCCGAGGATGCCCTTTATAGCGGCACACCGAGAAATGTCAGTCTTCGTTTCCCTCGAGGTTTCAATTTATATGGAGCGTGCACATGTGCAGTGTGCATCGTAGATCTACAGGATACAGCTGGTAATATTTCGTGGTCGGGTCAACGGCTGCAGAAATGCAAACGGCAACGGCGGCAATGCCGACGTCTACCCTGGCGCACTGCACCCCCGATCGGTGTCGCTTCCCTTGCTATTCTGCGCCCTTGTGCTTCCAGTACCGCATTTCCTTCGGCAGCACCCATACCTCTGGCTTCCTTCTCTTCATCCTTCCATCCTTCCATCCTTCCATCCCCTCGTACCTCTCGCCATCCGAGGCGCGCAAGAATAATGGTTTTTCGTTCGATCGCCCGTTCGTGAGGTAGCAGAAGCAGATTGAATTGGAAATATGTGATTCAGCAGTATGTAAAGTCGTCAGAGGTTTCGCCGCTTCTTCGTCGCTGAATACGTTATAAATCCGTTATTCTTTGTTTATTTCTTTTCCATGTGTAAGATTCATTCGACGACCCGGCTTGGAGTAACAGAACTGAACTTTGCCAATGTCATTTTGTTACCACAGCTGCCTTGGTTCAAGAAGAAGTAGATCGAAGCTGATCAGATATCGAAGCGAGAAGATCCTGGGATCATTTTGCAACTATGGCTTAAGGATGTATTGGCTCTACATTATAAATAGCATTGAGGCTTTTCAGATACTTTCCTAATGCACTCTCAACAAATTTGAAAAGTGTCACCCAACTGGCATTACCTCTATTGTATAGAGCAGTCTGCCCTCTTCCCATAAAGAGCCCACGCAAAATGAGAAGAAAAAACAAGTGAAAAAACTTCCTTAGGGATCAGAAAATCGTTTTCAAATTTTACATTTGGTGCAATTTTCATCGTTCTGGCACATTCCGAGTTAAACATCAACGCATCCTTGAACTCAGAGCCTTGAAAAATTACAGGAGAAAAACAATATTAGAAAAACGTATGGGCCACTTAGAGTTGGCTTTTCCTGACTTTAATATACCACGAAGTAAATGGCGACGTAATCTCAGAGGAAGCCAATTGTACCCCACACCAAAATCCAGAACCTCTATATACGAGCTTGCACAAATTTCCTGGTCTCATTGTCGGCAGAGGCTCAACGTGATCCTAAGGATCTTATAGGTTGACCTGGGTCTGGATCTCATCTATTTCCGTAAGTTGTCGGAAATAAAGCGCTGGATATTGGCAGCCTTCGGGCTAGGCAGGACTTCGTGAAGCGGCAAAGCGTCGGAAGAAACACAAGGATAATGAAAGTCTGTCTCTCCCTGGTATCCCATCGCGTTTCTCTTACTACTCGCAAGAACTTCCGAGTAAAGATAAGTAGGTACGTATTACAGGATCCCGTATAATGTGTACAAAAAATAATTCAGGTCACCACATTTTTCACGGAATATCAAACTCACTTTTGTTCTCTTAAATAGAACGCTATCTTCTTTGTTATTCTCCAGTCGAGTCCATAGCCTTTTAAAAGAAAATCTTATCTTTTGTATCGCAAAGTAATCTGGAGTAATTGATCGCAAACCATTAGGGAAGGATGTGTGATGGAGTCCACCATGACGAGGTGAAATACGACACGAATTTTCGACCACAAACGCGGCTGCAGGATGAAAGTCAGTTTCAAATATCGAACCACGGTTGTAGGTTTCAGTATAATTAATTGTCACCGATATTCAAATACAAACTGATTATGAAAATTCTTCATGTTTTTGGCTTTCTCAATTTTATGTTAATTTAAAAAAAAAACTCACAATCCGAACGCAGTCCAATAAAATTGAATTAGAATTGTACAAACTTTAGTTTTTTGCACTTAGCACCAACCAACTATTATCTGAACACTCCACTCCTATGGTTACCGAAAATTCATTGTAAAACTGTCCAATCGACCGTCGAACTATTATTCCGGCAGTTCTCACTTCGTTCGGTACCGAGCTGCCAGTACAAAATCAGGAGTAAATCCCTGTAGTGTCCCGTTAAAATTGACACCCCCTCCTTCCTTATTCCCGGTCGACTTCCTTGCAGGCCAAGACACGGGGGATTCGATGGGCCCAGTCGGTTTGTCGGTCCGTTGACCGGGACCGCGGTCAGTTAGCAAGCGATGGGGCGTACACCAATCGGCAGTGATTTCGCGGTGTGCCCTTCAGCACACTACCCGGTCCATCGAGTTCCCCGGCGAAGGGAAGCTGTAATTGAATCGCTTGGCCCGAGTTTCGCTCTACCCCCCGAGACTGACCGCCGTCGGCGATCGTCAGACACACGCCGTTCGCCTGTCCTGCCTTACTGAGTTCTGACTGAAACGGCTGCCAACGCTAACCGGTAACCAGAACGCAGAAATATCCGGAACCAAAGAACCTGTCTTATCCGTCCATCTGCATTGGCCCTCCAGGCGATGGTCAGATCAGAATTCAGCGCGATATCGGCCCGGTTTATTGTCTGTCACGAATGATTAACGATTCCGGAAGAAATCAATGATGAAAACGATTTCGCAGCATAACGACTGAACTGACTTTGACTTTCGATAGGAAATCGGCAGTTTAACGAAGTGCGAAGAGGTTCGTTAATTCGGGAAATCTTTCATTGGCTACTTATAGCAGATAGGAATTTTTCTTCTAGCTGTGAAAAAATAAGTTTTTACGACCGCAGGTTTATATTTGCTGTGAGGATTAAGTGGAACACCGCAGGTCGAACTTAAGATGAAGATTCTTGGACTTTTATTTTCTACTTGGAATAGTTTCCGGTGGTGAAAAGTATTAGTTACGGGTTTTTTTTCGATCTTATTTTGACGAGGTTTGATCAAGCCTGTGATCTCGCGTCTCATTACCAGAATACAGAACCTGCTTATTTCGATCTGTGTGGGAGATATTCAAAGCGGACATAGTTATCTGGGTCACGAATGATGAGGTAACGCGAATAGCTAGCTATAAGCGATTCGATTTAACGCGACTTAAATAAAATTTCTAAACTGTACATTTCGGTCTTTTTTTCCTCGCATCTTGCGGGGCATCACAACGTATCTAATCGATATGAGCAATCGTTAAAAGCGATAAGAGTTGATAGTTTTCCTAGAACCAAGACGCTGTATGGGAATATTCCGCGGATACTGGCATAGGCTGTCGTACTCGTCGCTAAGGGACGTCGAGTGCAGTTGAGGGGGTGCTTCGATTTCTCTCAATCAATGAAGCAGCCAAGTACCGGGTTCGTGGTCTTTGGGGTCCAAAAATAATAGATAAAATCATGGAGTCAATTTCTGATGCACTACGTGCGATCCCAGGGAATCCGCGACATGAATGAATAATGAGATTTTGCTTCTACGTTTTTTGTTTCAGAGAAGGGAAGATTATTTTTCTGAATCCTCGCAAGTCTGAGTTGCAACGATATTATGAAATAGTTTTTATCGGAACTTTATCGGGATTCAAGTGATTCACGGGGTTGAGTTTATCGGTGTAAATATTTTTGTACATAGTGACGATTAAACGCTGGATTGAAAAGAGTTGGCGAAGAGTTGCGAAGAGATAAAAGAGCGGAAGAGAAAAAGGTGGAAGAAAAAAAGGAATTTTCAAAGACTAAAAATAAAAACTAACGACGTATCGAAACGTCAAACTTTTGCGAAGGTTATATAATAAAAAGGAGAGAGAAAAGAAAGCGAAACAAAATGGAGCGTAAAAAAAAAAGAAAAAAGAAATAACCATCTCCAAGTATATTTTGCAAAGATAAAACAAAACGAAGAAGTAAGAAGAAAAAAAAAAGAAAGAAAAAAAAAAACTTTTCCCATTTAGTTAAATGCCTTAATGCGAAAATATGATACACCCTTGCGATTCCCCCGCTATGTCCAACCCTCGACCACCCACCTTATTCGTCGCTGGTTTCGCAACCCCTGCGATATCAACCAATTATAACGAAACGGCTTCGCTATTTTTCCCCTATTATTACCAAGCGGCACTTTCGCCGTACTCTTATTAAAATCATAATGCAAGACGCATGTTCAGAGCTACGTATAGGGGACGAAGTACCTACACCTTCATCTCACTTCTCGCTAGCACCCTTACGACTTTCTTGTAAAACTAGAGCCACATAGTTATAGAGAGTACTACGCGGTACTTCACTCTACGCAAGCTGGACCTGAAGCTTGTGTTCTAGTGACTATCACAGTGTTCCTTAAAAATATACTTCCACTAAGGTAGTAAGGGTTGGCTGCTGAATCAATTTTTTCATCCCGTTTTTATTCAGATCGGAGCTTTTACGCGAGACTAACTTTTCTGAACTAAAGCTCACGTTTTTTCGTTCTTTTTTTTTTTTTTAAACCATATCGTCCGCAGTTGACCAACCGAATACCTACCATAGGTATATGAGTTCGTTAATGAATTCAAGAGCTTTTTTACATTTCAAGGAAGTATTTATAGAAACGGAAATGCACCTACATCATATGCGGTTTTAATAAATGATAAGTCACTGCAGAAATGTGTTTTTTTTTCTTCTTTTTTTTTTTTTTTTTTTCTTTCATCCGGTGTAATATGTAATAACCGTGTTGTGTTCGAAATATGGTTTAAAGCTTGGAGCTTTCCGGGAGATAACTGTTGTACCATCACTTTCATATACGGCTTATGCGGTCTAGTCATAACGGTGATAACCGTTTCGATAAAGCACCTGATGACAATGACGCATCGCACCTGCCGGCTAATAATACACGGCCATTCACCATCGCCGCATGTAGGATAATTAAGCAAGCTCCCTTCATATCCCGTCACCGTATGGGAGAAGTATGGGGAACCGCCTGCAGGTTCCATTTGTCAACAGGATGTGATAACGGAATTTAAAATTTTTTTCTTCTTTTCTATCTATCAATTTTTCTTATCATAAAACTCGGCTAGTTGTATCCGAGAGAATAATTGAATGAGAACTTAAAACGGTTCTGGACTTTCATTAATTATCATTCATCCGTTGACGGAGTTTCACGTATGCGGCTGAAGAAAACGGCGGGTAGATGCAGGTCAGGATGGTACTGCAGGTAATTAAAGTGGCGTTGCTGGAGCCGAGTGTGGGACAGTGACGTATCTCTGGGCGTCGCGACGCTCGTGCTGGGTTGGTAACTACACCTGGCGTATTCATGGATATAGGATTTCGGGAGGTTCCCGCAGTAGACTTAGAGCGTGGGGGTAGATTTAGCGTAAGGGTGCATATGTGTGGGTATATATATGTATTCCGCAATGCAGTGGATTTCCGCACTTACTTCGTCAGGCTGCAGAAAGCCGGAGGTTTGCACCAGCATCGAGACCGCTTCAAGGCTCCATAAAACGGATATTGTCTACAGCAATATCTGCAGTTCACTGACCGAAGATTGCTCTTCCTTCTTTGGTCACAAAACAGATAAGGAAAGAAAAAAAAAAAAAAAAAATGTATTGATAAATGAATAAATTGGAATCGCGTTTTTTTTAACTGCGGATCTGACAGCTTGTGGAGTAAAACGCGATTTCGGAAACGTTCTCATTCTACCAAAGCTCTAATAATTTGCCAAACATAAAGCTATATACACGTACTATAGATATATTTTGTGGCCGGTTGTACTTCAAAGCCTCACGCGAAAGCGCGGAGCTTAATTACCGCGCGATGCCGTTCGTCTCGGCGTCTAGCGTCTTATACGCTGGTTTCGTAATTGGTGCGTTACGGTTACGGTTACGGTTCTGCGAGCGGGGTGGTTTCTAAGAGCCAATTTGGTGGGTTTATCGAAAGCGCACCCTCCTTTCTACCGGCTAAAGATTCTCCGTATTGTTACAAGCCGTTACCTGACTTACCTCGCAACAAAAAAGAGAAAAGAAATGGAAAGAAAAAAAACAAAAAAAAAAAAAAAAAAAAAACAACAGCACTGAATCCACGCTTTCGAATTCCAAACGGAATCGGGTTACGATTTGTTCCGGAGATCTGGGGATGAAGAAGCCGCCTTTATAGACAGTCTAAACATTATCCCTCTCTACTTTTGCAAGACTGACGAATTGCAAACTTGATGATACTTTACTTGTAGAAAAAAACGAAACCGAATATAATAATTAATGAACAAACTACAGACAGCCACGAGTCCTTCTCTTATACCTGCCTATCAGATATCACCATATACCTTCACTCTTTGAATGAGTTTTACAGAGTTTTTGGCAATCAGGGTACAGTTGATAAGCAAAATCTGATATATTTGCAAAGAAAGATCGTTATCAACATAATTTCTCGGCGAATTTTTTGTCGGATAATCATCAATAAGGGTCTCGATCGTGAACAACGACCATTTGCCATTCATTGGCAGAAAGCCAGCTAACACATGGGATAACACGTGTTTGAGATTAGCTGGTCGACAGGTGTTACTGGTCATCCTCCTCGCAGCTCACCCTGCGTATGCGGGTATCCTCTGAGACTAGGTAAAGGCGGGTTTAACAACCAAAGATTGTTTCCGAACCGGCTAAAGCCACGGCTAGCTTTATAGCTAACGAGATTTTGCGGTTTAATTGCTCTTTAGAGTCATGAAGCGCCATTCATTAGTCTAAATGCAGCTTCATTTTGCAAAAGATTTTATCAACGAGAAAAAGAATTGGATGAACAAAATTAGCAGAAAATAAACAACTGCAGTCTAATCAATTATCCTAATGAATAATCGACCACGAATCAAAAATGAACCCGATATCTTATCTTCCAACTTATCCTTTCTTTCGCAAAGTAAGCGCAGATGCATACATCGAAAGTGCACTTAGTTTCATGCCTTCAATAGTACGCCGAATAAGAAGCATTCTGGTAAGAGAGCTCGGAGAAAAGCCCGAGGCATTCTCGGAGTAGCCTTTCTCCAGATTCTCCAGACCGGAACCAATACAAGATAGTCGTCTTTGCACCGGTGCATTTGATCGTAGAACGACACCACGTAAGTATAAAAGACATTGTGAATTACAACACATGTTATAGACGTATTCCAATCAATGCCCACTAAAATCTCGCAGTTACAGATTTTTTTTTTTTAATTATTACTCTTACAATAAAAAAGTGTATTTTGAATGGGGAAATCCACCCTCTATGGTGGGAGGTGTCAGAGTTGAGGTAGAAATCTGAAAAAAATTGGGAAATTGTTTTTGAATTATTTGGAGCCGAATTGTGGGGGGCGCCTGCTGCTAAAGAATTCGTCCGAGCCCTGAATAAGGACCATCCAAATATATTGTGGAGGTAAATAGGTTGTTGAAGGAGAGATTCTGAGGTGAATAATACCGTTTGATTGAATGCGAATACTGACGCAGTGTAAAGTGATAAAAGTGACCGTTTCGACAGAGTTGATCCAGCTACGTGGGCGGTGTGTGGGAAGCTCAGGTTTATGGTATATGTGGGCAAAGCTGGCTGTCCAACCGACACACATCTGCTGACAAATCCCCCGTTTACCAGCTACACGTCACATTTAATAATGTTAAAAATAAACGGTGCCCAATGTAGCTGTAGGAACGATCGTGACGGAACGCAAACGAACTAGCTACCTATATGCTCTCGTTTTCATCGGTGAATTGGTAGTAGCTGGTATAACGTGTTCACAAAACTATAGAATGCATCAACTAAAGCTCGTAGGGTAACGAATATATTCACTAAAGCCAAACAGAACTATGGGCTACCGAATCCGTTGGGTATCCAATGTTTGACGAATGATGGGCGCTTTTGATGAATCCAAACTGTCCCCTCGGGCAAATCGAAAGTCCCACGTACCGTTCTACATTCGATTGACAGTAGAATCCTTATCGGTGTCCCCATGGCAATCTGTATTGTATCGATTTAGGACGAAAGTTTAAACAAGTATCAAAATTTGGTGAGAATAAACTCGAAATCGAATACTTGAAAAGTCCAAAGCTGTGCTTGTGATTGAAGAATGTTTACTAAAGTCAAAGATGGGTAAAAACGACTTGATTTATTCCTTGACAGGATTTTTAATCTGAATATTTTTTTAATCTTCTCGTCAAAAAAGGTTTCTTCGACAAAATTCACTGAGAGATGCTGGTGGCGTGAAAAGCTCTTTATTCAACGGCAGCGGCAACGTCGACGTCAATGTCGATGGGAAGATGCAGCGGCGGATGACGATTCATTTCCTGTCTGAAATCGACTTACCTACACGTTCTCCGGGGCGGTGTCTATTCTTGAAAATCTTTCACGTATATATATATATTTATATTTTCGACATTTATTCGCTACCGCCGCGGCGCCCACGGAGAGTACCACGTTTAATTGTGCGAGGATATTACGGGCTTGAAAAGAAGCAGTAACTTACTTTCATTCCAACTAGGCGCGGATTACGTATTTCTTGATGTATAGCTAAGCTTTTCAATTTCAATTCTGAACAGTGATTATATTTTGGTAAATAAAAATTGTCTACCCTCTTAAATTCCTGTCATCCATGACAAGAATATTTTCATTCGTACCTATATTAAAGCCGGTTATATCAAAGCCTGTCAGCTGATACTGTAGAAATATAAAATAAAATCTGACAGTATTTTATACCGTTTAGATTATTTTTTCATTCTTAACGATGTTACGGTGATATTTTTGACCAACAAAAAAATTATCGGTCCGAGATATATATTTTACATCTGGGTGAAACTTAACGCCTGATCAATTCACCGCGTTATTATCACGATCTGACAAAAGAGTTACGCTCGGGATCAATATCATCGAAATCCCTTGAATTCCCAGTAAAACAGGTCAAAGGGTTTTAAACTAATTGGGAATATTTGAACGGACCGACAGCCAGTGTGAATCTGTGAGCAGGTTAATATCTCTTCATGGATCAGTACCTCGGAAACCATAGTATAGTCGATTGTTAAATGCACGGATGCAGTGCAATGCAATGCATCGCGATGCTGCATTATTCGCTAGAATGCGTGGGACTACGTCAAAAAGAATAATGATCATCCGTTACACATCGCGTTCGATTTGTATATGATACGTTGTCAGTTTTTTTTTTTTTTTTTTTTGGATCAATTAATTCTTGACGTATACGTGCGTGTACTAATTTTCTTCGAATGGTAGATTTCGATACGAGAGCGAAATGTGAGGCGTTTATAGGTGTGTCCGATGTTTTCAGCACAAACCGTGGTCGAGGCGGCAGCCGAGACGAAGGTGAGTGCTGAAGACATCGGACAACCCTAAACGCCTCACTTCGCGGGAGTATCGAACGCTATTTTTTATAACAAATGCATAAAGAAGTTGCTTGTGTGACTCTGTTGTCAATGTAAGCAACCATACCAAAAACATCGAATCGATTCAGCAGTATGCACGGAGATAGCGCGTCGACAGGGATGAATGATTATAAAATGCTCTTGTAGTCCAGTAAAATAAAGGCTGAAATCGTTGTTTTTGTCGGCCAGGCTGCTTTTTTGTGACACGTTGTATTTTGGTCCCCTGAAACTCCCCGAGAAGTGTGGAAGTGCTACCCTTCCGGGAAGGGTTGAAAAAAATTAAAAACTACCCCAAAAATGCATTTTTTCAAATAACTCGAAAACAACGCGAGATATGGAAAAAAGTACGGAGTACAAATTTGTCGAGCGTAAAATCTTCTACCGAAAAGGTCCCAGAGACTTTGCCTCACTCCCCACAGTTCATCCCCTAGAGCCACCTAAATGTTTATGGTGAGAAAAAATTCATAAAAAATCCAAAAATCAGTATTTCTCAATTTTTTTTATTTTTTTTTTTTTTATTTAATACATGCTCTCCAAGATGAAAAAATATTATTATTATTATTTCTATTTTGTATAAAAAAAAAATAACAAATATTCATTCAATACATAAAAAGATATCGTTGATTTTGATTGGTATTAAAGAAAACATGAATAGAAAGAAAAAATATCATTTTAGGAAAAAAGTTGGGATTTTTTAAGCTAATTTGAAAAAAAAAAAAAAATTGAAAAATACTGATTTTTGGATTTTTTATGAATTTTTTCTCACCATAAACATTTAGGTGGCTCTAGGGGATGAACTGTGGGGAGTGGGGCAAAGTCTCTGGGACCTTTTCGGTAGAAGATTTTATGCTCGACAAATTTGTACTCCGTACTTTTTTCCATACCTCGCGTTGTTTTCGAGTTATTTGGAAAAATGCATTTTTGGGGTAGTTTTCAATTTTTTTTCAACCCTTCCCGGGGGGGTAGCACTTCCACACTTCTCGGGGAGTTTCAGGGGACCAAAATACAACGTGTCACAAAAAAGCAGCCTGGCAGACAAAAACAACGATTTCAGCCTTTATTTTACTGGACTACTGTTCGCACGCCGTGCGTAACAAGAATTATGTTGTGCACGCTCGATGTGTGCAAAACGCAGTGCGCACGTTTGACATGCAATATTATTTCATGTTGGCATCGCCTACTCAAACGTCAGAAAAGTGCCACAATATGACCGCTCCAGAGCCACAAACAAGCAAATTTTTCATGCATGCGTTATAAAAATTTGAGTTTGCGCTTTAATTCGGGTCAAAAATTCACACAGACTTTACACTCAACGCCGCAAACTCTACTTGCTTTTCCCATGGGCACCGCTTTGAGCGTTAACTCCAGGACGTTTGAGAGGGTGTCTTTCTCCCTTCTCGACTTTTACTTTCTCACGTCTCTCATCCCTCATAAAGAGGCTTCTGTAAGACAGCACGTGTCACGGTAGTTCATATATATATATATATATATATATATACAACCACACGCAAGAGGATTTTTATTTTCATTAGTTTTTTTCATTTCTTAGTTTTCATTTTTTTTTTTTCTTTTTTCTTTTTCTTTCCTTTTTGTCACCAGCTCATCGAGGAAAATTTCTCACCCATGCGGGGAGACGGAAGGCGGAGAATTGACTTCGAAAAGATTTTTTGTGCCGAAATTAGCGAAGTCAAAATCATGAAAATGAAGAAAAATTCCTTTTCCTAATCGCGAAAGGATGGAACAGACCGGGGGTCCTCCTATTTACCGAAGATTCCCAGTTTCTAATTTCAGCATCCCTTTTATTTTGGTTCGAACAGTTTTAATCATTCAATTATCACGAATTAATAGAAATGTATTTGACCTTTAATTTCGACAAATTTAGATCCCATGGAATCGAATGGTATTCTAAAAATACCTATAATTAATTGATGTACCTATTAATCTTACTAAGCTAATTATATTTTGACTAATGAATGATTCATTTCATATGGAAATTATTCATTATATCAAAAATTACGAATGAAAATCCCCGAGATATTTCACATGATTATATATATCTAATTGTGAAATGTCGTGTCTAAGGGTAAAATGTGTTGAAGAATTGCGTATGTTGAGTATCGCAAAGCGAATAGGAACTGAATAAGCCTAATCCACTCCACAAATGTTTCTCTAACGGTAAAACCGACAAGAAGCGTCTAGAATTCGAATTGAAATCGCGGTCCAAACGAATAGCGTTAACTAGAAAATCCATTAGACTTTGTGGGCTGTGGTTGCTTTTAGGCCACTGCCATTAACGGTTATATACCAGGGGCTCAAAGTACTGGGGGCAGGTTTGTATTTTCCAAGCTGCTTTTGGCTGAATGTAATTAGCGGCGTTCTCCACACGGGTAAATGCTTCAGCATAACGTTTGAACCAAAGAACCACCGAGTGCCTAAGGGTTTGATGAAAAACTTCAACTAATTAGCCAACGATTATAAACGATCGGTGATCGAAAATAAATCCGGATTAAATTGATCTGATCAAATGTCGTCATAAGCTTTTTCCTTAAAAGTATAGGTTCAGAAAAGCGAACTTCTTTCCAACTTTTTTACAGCTAGGTAATTACTGGACTTATATATACGTTGCAGATCGAAGTACGTAACTCTTACCTTACGTGCAAGGTATTGGAATGTACCTATTTATAATTATTTTTCATTGCGAAGAGCGTGAATAAATGAATTGCAAAAACAGAAAAAAAAATAAAAAAAAAAAATGGTAGAAAATATCGAGAGAAGAATCTAAGGGAGCTGTGGTACAGAGAAGACGCAAAAATACCGGAACGAAGCACTAGTTGCGTTCTTACGGCATATTTGGCTCGGTATTCACAAGGAAATATTTCAGCTTAAGCGAAACGCCGGCTTACCGAATTCCTCGGAATATCCTATATCTTACCCCACGCGTTATCGTAAGACTAATTTTTTTCTTTCACTTTTTTTTTTTATTGGTTTTTTTTTCAATCCCACTCTTGAAAAGTTGGTGTTAGCTTTTTTGATCTCTTTTATGAAGAAGCTAGGGTTTTCATGCAAAAGCTGACACGTACCTAGACGTTGCTGGCGCCTAAAATTTTCGTCAACCGTCAAGATCGTTGATGATATATCTATGCTTCGTCCGTTCTAAAGATACGGAGACGTAAATAAATAAAACAGCGTAAGTTTGATGCGGGTGTATTTTCCCAAGAACTCAATGTGTGCAGAATACGTATGTCGCGAGGTAAACCACACATACGCATAAATCGTTGTATATATACATATATATATATATATATATTCTGTAAATACACGAGGTGCAGCTTGCTAGCGGGAAACTTGATGCGGGATCCTTGGCAAGGGAAGTAATTGCATAATCTTACTAGAGGAGAAGAGGAGTTACGTGGCATCCTTGAAGACGGATGGGAAGATAAATGTGGTGGAAAATCAGTGAACCGTTGAAGCCAGGAAAAGCGGTGAAAACAAAAAAAAAAAAAAAAAAAAAAAAAAAAAACAGAAAGAAGAAGAAACAAATGTGAAAATAAATAACGTAGGACACACCACGAGCGGAAAAGGAGCATCGTCCTTTTATTTATTTATGTGCCTTTGCGTATTAACATATTTTATTCATACGAGCTTTTTATCGATGCTTCTAGTTCTGATTTATTCTATGAAGCTTGCCCCCAACTGGATTCTATTCTCGGAACAGTTCAACAAATTTACGCGATGATACCAGACTCAGGAATGCTTTGTCTCTATATTCTCTTTTTGCATAGTCAATAAGACGGTTTTGCCCCTGTCAAATGAAGCCATGAATCAGACCGATGTGTAGATATGGGGGAAATAAATTGAATAGTGAAATTTTAACGGCGACGAAAGAACGACGAATGAAAGAAGACAAAAAAAAAAAAAAAAAAAACAAACTAACAACGTGATTTTGTGGTTGGGAAATATACGGAGTAACATTTAAACTGCAAAATATTAGCACCGTATTTTACACCTCGCTCAAAATCTTGACGAAATGGTCTTTTCAATTTTCTCTTTTTGATTGAATCGCCCAAAATTACTCGCCTTTCGTTTTTATGTCGTAATTGTTTCACAGGGTTTCGCGTAAAGGCCGTTTGTTGCTTTTTCACTTTCTGATCACGTCCGTAAAATTTAGGGAAATAATTTTTCAATTCCGGAACCCCCGCCTCATATATATCAAAGAATTTATCATTTCTGTTAATAAATATGAAGACAGGCTTCTTTTCCAATTATTATTACGTAACACGAACACTCTCAAAGAAATTCCCCAGACCCCAACCCTTAGCGTTTCTCTGCTGGCCTTCTCTCCGTGGTCTTGATCATCTTTTTTTCTTCTCTTTCTTTACTTCGATATGATATTTTATTTTATTTTATTTTATTTCCTTCAACTTATTTATTATTCTTTCTCAACCGCGCAGCGCCGTTTTCATCAGACAATAATTTTCTCCTCGATCGTTACGAGGGGAAAGAATAAATAACGGGCAGATCTTCAGACGCTACAAAAGCCGCGAATCGAATGATCATCAAGTTTTTCGAAGGGATTAAATCAACTGCTCCAACGATATTCCCGAATAGGTTTCTTCGCGTTTTACTCTTTTGCCGAAAAATTATGAACCATAATGATAAATATGTCTCAATCTTATAGGGGACTGTGCAATAAGAAAAGCTGCTTTTCACTGTCGAAAGGGATTCCTCTCGCGCTTTCAGACTTTTCAATAAAATTTTTAATTATCAACTCGTATTGAAGCGTTACAAGTTTTGCTACTGAATGCGGTTCAAAGTACTCGTATGGTTTTCACATGACATCAAAGAAAACTGATAATTAGATTGAATCAGTTTAATCGTAGTTCTAAAATCTCTTTTTCTCTTCAGCATCATATTGACATCCGATGTACGTTTCGTGTCCTCGACGCATCCTCGTGTAATTTATCTCGAAAATTTTCATCACATATATAGCTTTCAGGAAGCGTACATATGCATTGACGTGAATTACCCGCTTTTCATAAAGCGTTGTTCGATGATATGATATCGCGATTATCAACACACGATGGGTAGTTCGGTTTTGACGTTGATAAAGTGTGACGTTTTATATTAACCGAGTAATCAACCGCACACGCAACTCTGTTGAGCAACCATCGTAGATTGTATCGTAAAATGCGTTCGATGCCACACTATCACCATTACCCTTGCACCAGATACCTGTGGTCACATAGTATATCCATGTTTACTTAGCCTCGACGAAGGTACTACAATACACCCAAAGATATAACATTTCTCGACAAGAGTCAATAATCTCTATTTGTCTTGGACTTCACTGAGCTCGACTTCGAACTCTAAGCTCATAGACTTTCAGTTCATTTCATATTACGTATAGGTAACCCATCATTGTTTCTTCGAGTCTCATATACCACATGGGAATGGTGACTGGCACAATAAGGGGCAGCCAAAAAGATTGGCTAGACTAAGAATTGTTATAGAGCTAAGGCAATAAATTATCGTTAATGAATATCATCCGAAAGAAATTATTGAAATAAGGATGAAATAAGGGAATGAGAAGGTATACCCCGTACGATATATCTTGTTCAGATTTATGCAGCTTACGTCACATAGTGGAAAAAATATTCGTGATAAAAGGCAATAAAAATTGTGGCCCGGTGTGGTTCGTGGAAACGATGCTGATCTAAATGACGTACCAGAAACTCGGTGAAATCAAGTAGTAGCTTTAAAGATATAAGTTTTCCGCAGTGTATGCTGCAGTGCGGACGATGATTTTCCAAATATTTCAGGGCATTGCAGGTATGAAAGCGAAGAGCCATTGTATATTCAGCCAATATTCAAGTATGTATAAGTCAATCTTTCAACTCTGCAACAGAGCAGAGCAATCAGCTGCCAATTACCAAAGTGACAAATGTCATTTAGTCAAAGTCTGCAGGCTATAATTATACCTAGGAAACAAACTAAAGCTGAGAGAGAGAGAGAGAAAGAGAGAGAGATAGAGAGGAAGAGATGCAGCAGTAAATTTCGCGTGACATTCAACCGTCTCAGTCAAAATACAACGAGCCGTGCCAACGGGTTCCTCACCCAAAATAACGCCGAGAGAACAGAGCTCTGATGGTATTTTCAGAAACAATAGATGTATTAAACGCGAGGTATAAACACAGGGAAAATATCCGCTTGTACCGAGGTTGAGGACCATTTGAATAATACAGATACCTGAGAATGACTAAAGGCTATTATAGATAGAGATAATATCGATATCGAGTTACCGTATACGTATAATACGTATACGTATGTAAATTTTTTAAGATAGTTATTCGTCTCTGCAGTAAAAGGAAGAAAAGCAATCGAGAATAGTTGGCGAGGACGAAATGACAGTATTCAAAGAGTCTAGTGGTAATCGAATGTCGTGACAAACGGTAGTTAGAAACATGCGGTGGCGATATACAAAAGGGTTCTGAAATTAGGGGGCAATTCCCTTAATGTCTTTGAGTTTTACTCTGTATATCAATCGATAGATTGGACTAGGAAAGTTCAGTCTTGGTTTTAGGGTTGACAATGGAAGTTCATGATATCCCTTTCCCCAGGGTGATCTTTGTCAAATTTGAAACGACGCTCGGATGAATTCAATTCCTAAATCCCATAAATTTTATAGTTTCATGATTCGTGCGTGCGGTATGTCACTTGGAAGCGGTTCGTTAGTGGCACGCGACTGTAAAAGATTATAGGGCACAAAGTGGCCCTATGGGGTAAGCTCGTAGATACCACAGCAATTATACAGATTGATTTGGGATTCGGTAATTTTCACTTGTTACGAGAATTACTATGTGTTTCTTAATATTCCATGTTCAAGCACGGAACTAGGTATGTACGTAAAGCAAACGCGCCATTTATAGATACAGTATAAACCCCACAGGGCGTAGATTTCGGCGAGCTATAAGAGAGGCTTTGAGGTGGTATAGTAGGATGAGGTAAGCCATGAATTCCTATTATTGGAGAAGCTGGAATTACCACATGCCAGAAAGGATGCAGATTGCTAGGCAGCTAGCTCCAGCTCGGGTAACTCGAGGGACCTTCGACCCTATCCTGAAGGGACTAGGGAATAGCTAGTAAGGCAGACACAAACAGAAGAGGACAAAGTTGACAGGAGAAAAATTGGAAAACGTGGATTAAAAAGTTTTATACGTGACTGAAATATTCCTACTCTCAAGTCGAATCTCCACCACTCCTCCTCGTTTCGCCTGCAGAGATTCTACGCTACTACCTCCACGCTATGCCCATGCCCATGCCCATGCCATGGCCCCCCGTTCGCGACGTTTTATACTTTTATCCGTTATAAGTCACTCGGGCCATAGAAAAAGTTCTCGCGAATTCTCCTCATTTTTTACCAACTATCAGACTATCCCATACCTTGAATCATTCCTATTTTCTCAATATCTATGTCTATAGTTTGGCATTTCATTTCTGAAACAAGAGACAATTTCTTCTTCTTCTTCTTCTTCTTATCTTTCGTCTCTTTTTTTTTTTATAAACCAGGTTAATCAGTTTAGAAAAACGGACGAGAAGCTCGTTCTACTTGAACTGTGGTACAGCGAGCAGAGCTTCCCACACCGCCTTTCGTACACCGAAAACTTGAGCTTAACTGACAGCTGGATGTGCGGGCAGCACGAAGTTCCAGGCCATTACTACCCGTGAATATTTTAGTGCTGGCGCAAGCGAGACGTCCGATGAGGAAGGAAGGCAGGCATGAGGCAAGGAAGTGAGGGAACCCAAAGGGAACCCTGTAGGAACGGCAGGACCCAACCTCTATTATTTATCGCGTTACACTCGCCATAAAGTGGCAGAGCATCCTTGACTAGTAAAGTCTTATCGCGTATTATTCATACTCGAAAAAATTTCAACGACTGATGAATTCGATTTAATTTTATTCGATTCGCGGCATTTTTTTTTTTTTTTTTTTTTTTTTTTTTTTTATCCCGTTTATTCCTCATTTATTATTTTTCTTTACTTTCGCGTGATTCTTTAAACCAGAAATTCATATTCACACGATGATTTTGGTATAAAAATATACGCAAAATATCGCACGCGTGTATAATAACTCTTTTTAGTTATGGACGCGGCACACGCTTCCATCGTATATCAAATCAAGTCACTTGTTTTCGCGTCGTATCGAACAGAAAATGCCATTAGTCATCCGACTGGAAAGCGCGCGGGAAACGCAGTAAGCCGGAAATTAATTCTTACAATCGACTAATTAGGCACCGGTGCAGACTGTGGGGAAACTGTAAATTATATGAGTGAGTGAGTGAATGAGATTTTCTCCATTAATAATACCGCGTGTCAAAATATTCAGTTCGGAACACGTAGGATACGTGTGTGTGTGTGTGTCTATGAAACATCAAAGAAATCAAACGTGTATTTGATTCATAATAAAAAGAGCAGAAAAAAAAAAAAGAGAAGAAAAAATTCGGTTTTATATATTAATTCAGCGTATTATCATATGCTGACGGTTCATTGCAGGTGATTTTATACGAGTTGGTATTCCGTCTCACCGCAAGCTCACAGGTATTCATCCCCGGTAAGGTTTCACCCTAAACACGAGAGAGAAATAGAGGAATAGCCAGTATTCTGACAATAATTTATGGCTAAGTCCAGTAGCAAACAATTAGGGACACGCGAACGGCGTCGCACGCAACTATACGAAGTCTATGAAGTCGAGACTGAACTACCCCTGAGACCGATGAAAAGCGACGCACATTGGGTGGTTAAAGCTCGTACCTTTGCCCGTACCACGGCTAATCGCGATTGTTGGACTTTGTATAATATAGGAACGATCTCCTTGACCCGAAGCACAAAACCGATTATGATATTTTTTTTTTGCTTTTATATTAACAGAGAAGAGGAGAGGGAGAGGGAGAGGGAGAGGGAGAGGGAGAGATGAATCTAATTCGTGGTTTTTTTTGTTTTTTTTTTTTATTATTTGTAAAAGGAATTTTTGAGTAAACAACAAACGGTGGTAGATTTTTAGTACGGGGGGTGAACGCCGTGATGTTGGGCATTAAAAATTCATAGCGCGTCAAACGAGCGGTGAATTCTGGTCACGCCTCGTGTATCTGACCCGGCGCGTTATGCCGAGGCAACAAAATGCCGCCTCCCTAATGTCCTTGTTACAAGGTATAGAACTGCGGCTCTGGTGTTGGTCGGTCGAATAACGTCGCAAGCAGTGAGAGCGTGCTGCTTGAAATACGTCGCCTGTGATTAATGTTGAAGAAAGAACTGCTCGCACGCGGTGACCACCCCTTGCAGCTACGAGCTACGTAATGGGCGTCGGTTTAGGTTTAGGTTTAGGTTTAGGTTTAGGTTTAGGTTTAGATTTACGTTTACGTTCGGGTTTTAGGTGCCTGCGCGCAGTTTCTAATTCGCAAATAAATTCAAAACCGAATTACAGTGGGCGTAGGTTCTGCTATATCTAAATTCAGAAAATCGCGCCGAATATTTGCATATCAAAGTAAACTCCGATTACAAGTAGTAGCGCAGAGTCTGTTCAGCCCTTTACTCGTAGTGGTAAAACCCGAAATCCAAGCCTACTAGGGGAGGGGTTAGACGCCGTCAAAAGATAAGAAAGATTGGCTTGATATTTGATTGATTTAGTCTCGCGAATAGCCTCAATCGCTTCTAATTCAAAATAATTTCCATCATTGAAGTCCGAGCTGCATTCCCAATCGCCATTAACAAATGTCCTGCTCTTATCCTTTCTTTGTAAATTGCTAGCCTCCTTTTTAATGAAAATTAATAATTATCATTTCGAGTACTCTTCACAGTTTAAAACTGGCTGCACTTTCGTCCCCGATGTATTTTAGAAAAATGTAAAGGCATGCTCAATCAATTATGCGACCCTTAGCAGAATCCTGGGGTCTTTGGAAATGATTGATAACGGTTGACGTGTTACACCTGATATTGGGAATCCTAGACGCGGTATAATTAGCGGTTATGGATTCAAGGTGTACGAGTTTTGGTGAAGTTTTAAAAATGCAGGGGTTCGGAAAAGTCGGTATTTCCATCATTCGCTCACTAGGTAGCATTCGCTCTGCAACGCGGATCCGAACGACACGGTAATCGAGGAGAAAACCCCTATAAATCCGGGGGAACAGATTCCGTCGGACAGTAACGACATCGGGCTCAGATACGGTCTGGGTTAGTTTCGACCACCTCTTTCTCCCCTGGACTCCTAATTCGATACTTTTGCGTAGACCGAAGGATCGTAAAGTCGCGTATTATTGGATGAGCTTAGGTAGCCCGAGGCCGTGCCCCTGTCCGAATCAAAATAACTTTACTACTCTCAAGACGGAGGATAGATGAAGGAAAAGAAAAAAAGAAGAAGAAGAAGAAGGAGACGAAGAAAAAGAAAAAGTAAAAAAAATTCCGTGATGATAAAAATCCCAAACAGTACCGTCTGCAGCACTTTTGCTAATCGAAAGAATCCGTGCAAAAAACTTGAGCACTTTTATCAATTATTCGAGCTACGAAGTTACAGAGAGACATTTTTTTCATTTGGCCACTTGATGTAAAAATAGCGATAGACAAGTCATAAGTTTTAAGAACTGAAATAGTTAATCTCGATTACGATCTATAGCGGAAGTGAGGTAATTTGCAGTGGAAGAGTGGGCTATTAATTGTTAATTAAGCCGATGTGTGCCTTCGACTTTGCTGTTTAGTTGGCAGCTGCAGTTGGCTCGCTTTACCTCATTGAGACGCCCTGTGGATATATCGGATCTTGGCTCGATTTCAACTAGAAATTATTGGGATGCGCCCCATTCTGAGTGTCAAGAAGGCCGAAGGTTTCGACGAACAGATACACCGATGTTGGAACGGAATTAAAGACGAAAAAATTCGCCCCTTATTCATGCGGCTAGTCATTTTCAGCGAACTTAACGCGAGAGAGAATAGGAAGAGAGATGTAAAGAGAATAAAAGAACAAGACAAATTAACATCACATGTTTCGTCAAACCAATTGCGCGAACAAAGCAGGCAATCAAGAATCTGTCGATCGAACATTGGCTTTGATGGGAAAAGAATCTCTCCCATTTTACGGGGAACTTGAACAGGACTTCAATTACTGCTATTATGCCTACAAGCTGGCGTAGTAGGTACATGGCTAGTAATTATCTTTAAAAAAACGCTTATTCTGATAAAAAAAAGCGGCGGATTTTTAAGCTTCAAAATTATGAAGCGATCTTTGGGGAATCGATGTTCCATCGTTTAGCCAATACTATGCATAGAGTAGGTATTGATTTCGGGGTAATCATTAGCCTCATATCAATGAATTATCGCATCAGTCACAGTGCACAACTAATTCTAAGGTTTGGTTTGGTTTGGTTCGGTTTGGTTTACCTCCCCAACTTGCATATGTATGCAGATGTTACGGGGCATAAGCTCGCGCCTATGTTTGGATAGCGTAATATCTGTGGTTCCAAGAGCTTCGCTTCGGGTGTGTCGGGTTACCGTAAGGCACATGTATTACGAGGCGTGACTCACTGGGACACGAGTTACGCACCAGACATGGAAAGAAGACATTTTTTTTTTTTTTTTCACATTCAACGTATGGACGAAACCTTTTTACTGTGACAGAAATAACATCAATTACCATCGTACGATTTACCTGTCAGTATGTTAAAGTGACATTCTTCCCACTTAGGTAGTACCACCTAAATACCGAATACAGCAATCGACGTCATTCGCACACGAAGTAAAAAAAAAAAAAAAAAAGTGCTGGAAATTCGAAGGAAGATCTTTTGACATTTAGAAATAATGAGAGCGTAGTTTTTGTTACATAAAACGGTAGGTACTGGCCTAGAGTGTTGAAGAGACGATTGAAATGGGAGCTCGTTTGAAAGAAGATATTCCTTCGAGCTTTCAGTGTTTCTTTGACATTTTCAGCGTAACCTCGCTTCTTTGATAATTAATTACACAAAGGATGTATATTGTGTATATATATGTAGTTTACATGCCATTTGCTTTTTCCTTTTTTCGTTTTCCAAAGCTGTTAGAAAAGTTGAAGCTTTCGTGATTATTTCAGGAATAAATATCATCGGCCTTGGTGACTATAGTACACTTTATTCGATTTGAATAGGTTGTTCCAGTGCAGGCAGTTCGGACAATGCTTATCGGAAGCTGGATTTCTGGTGTTACATCTCACCATAAAACACTCCATTCAATCCGGAACTGGCCGTTGGGGGAAGCTCTCGTTCAGAGACTGGTACCTGTTATCTCTCCGTTTGGTTCTCCCCGTTTCATTCACCCCTGACAGAGTTAGGTCCTCGAAAAAAAAAATCGCAACGTCCTTTTGTTTAGACCATTGCCAAAATCCGGCAAACTGGACAATGTTTTTCTTCTTTTTTTTTTTTTTTTTTCTTTCTCCCCTTATTCCTTCTTCCCTTTATTTTATTTTTCATCCATTCAAGTTGCAAAGCATTCAACAAAAATATAGCGCGATACCGCGCGAACGGAAACGATAGTTTTTCCGAACCGCGGCGCGGCGGATAGCGGATAACGAATACCCAACGACGCGACAGCTAGCCGAAGTCAAAATCATTTCATTTCACGCATACATATCAATGCTTCGATGGTACAGGTTATAAATTCTATTATATCTCCTCGAAACTATATACTGAAACAAAGGGAACGTTCTGGAACTTTTGTGGAACTGTATTTGCGTTCCTTGACTTTTTATCAAGATTTCAGGTTTAACTTGAAATTCTTATTTTCTTAGTTTCATCTGAAAAGATTTTACGGACTTGATAGTAAACTAGAGCGATATAGGGTGGAAACCGTTTCGTCAGGTTACCGAGTCATTGAACCGTACACCGATGGGAAATTTATTGAAAACTTTGTTAATTAATTGTACATTCAATTCTTTTCACCACTTGTACAAACCGCAAGTACCTAAATGTCCAGAATTTATAGCCGTTGGATGTTAATTTAATAACTGAAAATTTCTGCCCGGCGCGGCGTTATCCGTACAGAGTTTAAAACTGGGGCGTGTAGATTCAATGTCACATGGAGTAAGCGCAGAGTACGATACCATTACATGTAGGTATGTAGGTACATATACATCCAGCATTATGAAATAAGTTTTTTTAAACGTGTTTTCCAACTCCATTTTCACCGGTATTAAATATCCAAAGACGATTATATCCACGTAATTTATCATTCCTCTGGTGCTATTTAATAACAAAATAACATAAATTCCATATCCCGACGCAACGTCAATTGAAACGCGACGGAATTTTCCGTGCTATAAGAGAGGGCGAGGATATTTTACTGATCCGATTATAATTGAATGTATTTCGATTAGTTGGCAATCAACAATTCGAACTCGGATCCCGGTATCCATATCTACATTGAATTCACCGTATAGGATATATTTTCGATTTCAGTTTTTTCAATGACGCTTTACAGCGGCTCTTGCAGCATTCTATGCAGCCTATATAATACTCGTTTCATGGTACCCATATAGTCTATTTTATATAGGATTTAGCGCATTGTTTGGTGATTTATTTTTGCTTTTATTCTAGTTTTTTTTTATTTCGTTTGTTGTTTTTTTTTTTCATTTTATTTTTTTAATAAATTGGACGAACAGAAACGAACGAGCCGTTATAGCGCAATAGATAAAGCGGAAACGCGAACTGGATGAGCCAGATAAAGCTAATGATTTACACAGACCGAAAAGGGCTTTATTCAAATTCTTTTTACATCACAACGAAAATAATAGCTCCGGAAGTTAATGTGTAAAGTGCGCTAGATTTTTTTTTTTTTTTTTTTTTTTCACATTTTTACGACATTTTTGGCCGCTATACCTAACCGTAGTCCATACCTATATAGCGGACGTTCAACCCCAGCGTGCCACCAAATAGGCAGAACGTGAATATAAAGCTGTGTCGTTTTTTCAAGTAACATTGTTTAGTGCGATTTTGTTTAGTCGTTTTTTGATTGTTTTGTTTTTTCATTTTTACTCACCACCCGGGTAAAGTAGGTGCTAAGTGACGATGAACCATTTCGCTTTAGAAGACTTCTTCGATTACTTACCTGAAACATAAAATTTTCATTGCGGTTAAAGCACTGAGTTCTAAAAAAAAAAAAAAAATTAAAACAAAAACGGGACAATTTTTGCAAATATCGCAATAAGCAATGAATAATATTTTTATGGAATTGAGGTAATTTTAGAACACGCATGGATTCGACATGTGAAACGTGATATAGAGACTTTTCACGGCACCTACCCCTTCATCATTTTACAAATCCATGCCATTACTGGAAATACCATTGGGTATGATCAGAATTCAAATTGTCAATCAAAGATTTTGAATCTAATTTTCTTCTGATAGAATGAAATGTCATTTTTTCGATCTAAACTGTACGATACTCTTATTATCATCAAGGTGACGGATAGAGAGAATATTTGAACTCATTTGACCGTAAAATGGGTTGAATAATTTATTGGCAAACCATTGGAATTAATCACGTAGGTATTTATGAGTGAGCTCAAGATTGGATCTTATTTCGCCGATGAGTGAGCAAATTAAATCTTCTTTCGTCGATGAGATTATCGGAATTTTTTTATTTCATCTAGTTGATTGGTGGATTCAGTCTGTTAGGCTAGTATATCCATACTATACATTCCTTGTAAGTTGAAAAAAAAAAACGATAGTTCGATTGACTGTTTTGGTTTTTTTGTGTTCTTTTCCTTTTTTTTTTTTTTTAAGATTACCTCATCTCTCGAGGGAAAATACCTAACCTGGACTGTGGGATCAATAAAGGATATTCATTACGGACTTTCATCGGGTCTAATGCCGAAATGAAACATTCGATATACTCAAGCTGTTGAAATTTTGTAAATTCGGAGATCTATTTTTGGACTGAACTGTTTCAGCTACCCTTATATTTATACTGGTCTGAAAAAAACCCCAACTCCTAGAAAGAAAAAAAACAAAAATATCAAGACTGCCATTCCGTCATTTCGAAATTTCGAAATTTCCTTTTTGCACAAAATTCTTTTATAGCCATCCGCCAAATTGTTCCAAATAGAATCTATCATTTTTTTCCAATAAAGTGGCTAGGTTAAAAATTTTCAAAGGTAGAAAAAGAGGTAGGGTATGTGTTTCGGAAATGATGAAACATATCATCTTCTACGAGGGTAGAATAATATATTAAGTAAGTGTCGGACATAAGTAATTCCGCCAACTAATTTTAAAAAAAGTTTTAAAACATCTTCGATCATACTAGACAGCAGGTAAGTACCGGATGCAGACTTTATGAAGGAAAATAGGGGCCGGTTCAGAATTCCGAAATTTCAAAGCTCCGAACGGTCAAATTTCCAAATTTATTCTAAACGATTTCGAATTTTCAGAAAGACTAAAGTTTAGAAAATTGAAATTCCGAATGGTCGAAATGTAGATAGCTCAAGGCTCTGACAGTCCGATGTTCCGAAAGTCTAAAATTCCGAAAGATCGAACATGTTCTTAACGTGTCGACTAAGCGACGTGCGACGGGTTGATGTTCAAGTTTCGGATTTTTGGCCTTTCGGATCATTGAGCTTTCGGGTCTTTAGCTTTCGGAATTTTTTAAATCAGTTATATAGACTTTCGGTGAAATACCCTTCCTGAACCCTGTGAGTTCGTTGCACTAAAATTCGGAAATTTGGCCGTTCGGAGCTTTGAAAATTCGGAACTTCGAACCGGCCCCGGAAAATATATATATTTTTAAGACATTATACCATAGCCTCCCGGTAATATCATGTGGGATGCGAATACGACAATAAGGAAAGTACATGATTAAAAGTCTGTGACGAGGTTGACGGGTGTGCAAAGAGAAGAGGCAGGGATTGTTAACCAGCTGATGAGTTTGCAAGAAAATCTACCGCTCGAAGGGCTTAATGTAGTACAGAGTATATACCGTATACCGTAGAGCCGTTGTACGATCATGGGCATTGTTCTATTATTTATTGTTCGTCAGTTCATTAACTGTCTAGTTTGTAAATTGTATGAGACATTCGACCCAGTTATGTCAAAAACATCAACAACCGAACAAAATTGGCGTATATAAGAGAATGGGGAAATTTTTATTATTTTTTTGTTTATCTGCAATTAAAACGCATTACGTTCAACAACCACAAATTAACAAGTCCTTCCATTCGAAGCGTAGTACAATTTTTTTGTTGAAAAATGACCATGAGTTTGTTAAGTCAACTATGGTTACCCCTTGGAATTGGAAAATTTAATGGGTCATAGCGTCGCCGAATTTTTTCCCTCGCCGATGAGGCACCCTCGCGTCGTTTTAACCATCTAAATTGTCGCTAGAGGGGTTCCCTGGAACACGTGCGACTTTCGATGCCTAGTATCCGTGTTTCAACGCGTTGAATGAAACAAAGTCGTCCTTATCAGGGGCAGGATAAAGGAGAGGCGAAAATTTAAAACGGACACAACCCAGTCAAGCATAGTGAGGAGCGGGCAGAAGCAGCAGACAGAAAACCACCCGAGCACTTTGCTTCGGTTGAACCACTAGAGGTGGTGATTAACCCGGGGGTAAACAACCCCCCAATAACATGCTAATGCGAAAGGGAGTTGTGGAGGGGTAAAGTATGGGGAAAGGGCGATAGGGAAGAGCGAAGAGAGGCCTGAGGGAACGGGTGAGCCACGGGATTCCGAGGAGACGAACCAGAAGTTCTATTCCATCCTAAACGGGGTATATATACCTGCGTATAAGTATACACCTAGATATATACATGTCAACTACTCGAGATCAGCAAATAATTGGCACTTAATTGTTTACCCACGAAGATCAACAGGGCTCTGTGTATCCAAGTCGCGTAAAGTGAAGACCTGCGTCTGCAATGGCTGCGTTAAGCTGATATGTGGTCGTAATTTTTTGTATGGTACCTAAGTAACGAAAATTTTAGACTTCAAATTTTTTTCTCATTTATTTTTAAAGGAGCCTAGATTCCTGTGAATAAAATAAAATATTTCAAATATATTTCGTTAAATCGTTGATAAATAAATTAGTACCTACAGCTATGTGTAAGCGAGGCTCAAAAATCGGTAACCGCACGAAACACAAACTGGCAAACAAATGGAGATTGTATCGGTATATCGAAGGATATCAAGGACACGTATAACGTTGTAAATTGTTTGAATTGTTTAATTGACAAAATTGTTAAAACTGGTGCATGCGGGCGATGGGGCGTGGAACTTAATTAACGCAGATAGAATTTCCGCTGTGAAATTGAATATATTTACGGGTGATCGTGCAACAGATTCAAATTTTAATCAAATGTCTGATCAAACATATCGTTATCATGTTTCAGGGTTTACTCGCTTTGTGTTGGCTCGATATTTGACAAAATATTAAAATTCTATATAATGAAGAGAAATCGATATTGTGACAAAACTACCTGATTCGGTGTTTTACCCGTCAGAATTAGATCGAGAGACAGAAAATTTAGAACTCAATCAACTAACCAACCCCTCAATCTATTACTCGGACAAAAAGTCGAGATAAAATCTCTCGTTTTTATTATTCGTTGATAATTACTGTAGCGCGGCAAAATAAAGGCACGAATTTAACTTTCAACTCAATCCATCATCGGAGGTGTTAGAACTAACGCCGAAAAATTAGCCAGTTTCATATTTCATTAGCGGATTTCCATTCGTCATATATAAATCATAAATTACCATTTTCAGACAGACGCGTGAAATGACAGAGGTCTAAGTGCAAAATCCATCGTATCAGGGCCAGATTTTTTCGTATTAATTTTCAGCTTCCTCAGTTCAATCAAAAATCGAATCAAAAATTTAATTCCAATGAAATTTCAGTATTTGAACTGAAAATTAACAAACTCGCGCCTGAAGGGATTGAATTCTTATAATTGCGAATATACCTAATAGCGAAAAGGGCTTTGATAAAATTTGAAAAAAAAAAAAAAAAAAAAAATATCTGAAAATCGAAAGAAATTTCATATCTCACTTGATTAATCATCGGCGCAATTTACAAATCTAGCGAAAATATAATCAGCTGTACCCTTATCGTGAGCATACGTATCTTCTCTAGTACCTATACGATCTCAGTTGTAATAAATAACAAGCCACGATTCTATGGCACTAACGACTGGAGTTATTTGACCAGTGAGAGACCCGACCCTTCTTCGGGATTGTCACTTCGTGCTTGGATATACGAGAGACGGGCGTACACGCACCCTTCGTTAGGATCACCATTGTCCGTTATCCTTCACGCACTTTGACGCCTCCCGCAGGGCAAAACGAGACCTCACGATGCGACGCCGACGCCGTCGCCGACACCGACGCCGACGCCTCGGGCTAAAGTGGGAAATTTTTTGCACCAATTTAACGCGAGAATCACTGTCCAATGGCCATCAAGAATCCCGTACCTTCGTACCTTTTTCGGCTTATACTATAGGTCCTCGGTTGCTACTAGCTTGTAATAACAATAATAACAATAATAATAATAACAATAACAATAACAATAATAATAATAGTTACTGTCTCGTCCCGGAAGTCCTTGTGACGCGTCCTACATTACTTACTGTGTCCGGTGTGTCCGATGCGTGAGTTGACAACAAAGCTCACATGTCACGTGCTCTTGGAAACCGTAGGGGGTTGCCACGTGCAAAGCTCATATATGTATGTAGAACATGTGTAAGTACACATAATATAGTCAGATATTAAGTGGCCGACGAACGGCGGACTGGTACCTATATATGGCTACTAGGATGTGCCAGAGTCCTGATTGTCAGATCGCGTGAAGTTGAAGGTATATGGATCTAATTTACCGGTTAATTATTTGATACGTACGAAGAGATTGCGCGATAGACTCGTGAATTGAAACCGGATGAATAGAATCGATAATCGATTGAGTTTCACGAATTTCGCGACTATTAGCTAAATTATTTCAATCGTTTCGTATAGAAAATGAAAGACTTGGAATTCTTCACCGACTTGACTTGGGTTCGATGAAGCGAAAATTTATCTTCGTTACTACAACAAGCGGAGTTATGGTTTTCAGCTTAATGCCAGATATCGAAAATACATTTGTTCATGTGTATTGGGCGTGTGCACCACATTGTGTCGAGAATTTTCTTTCCAGTTTAAGCAGACGAAGCTGTGATACAATTTCGAAGACTGTGCACGTTGGTGACTGTCGCGTATAGTATGTGACAATACCGAACGTGTTACGTACCTGGTACTAACAAAATTTTTCTCCAAGCGTACAAGGTAGTTCAGGGATTTTTCTCATCCGGTGGGAATTCGACGTTCTCTAACTTCTATACGGAGGAGGTGATACAGACCTGAGTGCGCTCACCAAGATTTTATATTTTCAGATTTTCTACAACGATTCGATACAGTATCAAGTGAGATTCTTGCGAACTAGGCAAGTATAGTATGATATGTATCCATAATCTTATCTAGTTTATCACGTGCAGGTCATTCATCATTCTGATATCATATGAACTCTCAAGGATTCAGAACATGCTACAGTCTTTGCAGGAGAAAAACAAAAAAAGAAAAGGGAGAGAGAAAGAAGAGAAAAAAAAGAAAAACATATTATATATCAACGATTTGTCGCAGTTCCGAGATGACGACATGAGAAAAAAAAAAAATCCTCAACGTTATCTTATCGGCAAAAACCCGAGCTCAAGTGTTTCCTCGAGTAGTCTGACTGCTAGTGCGAAGAACGTTTATTCAATTCTATTCGCTGGCCGGCATCCAACCCATCACCTCCATTGCTGTCAGCCTGAGGAATCAATGGATCTTATATCCATTTTTTATTTATTTTTTCTAAATTTTATTTCACATGTAATTTATAATTCGAAGGATTGGTAGCAAAGTCAGTCAGCTTCATGTATGTATGAGGTATTCATATATCAATCCAACAAACTATCCGAATGGGATTGACTGTTATCGTAAAGGAATAGATCTTTTTTTTTCAATTTTTATCGAACTACTGCAGTATGAGACTATTGAGTTTTTATCAATCACGCATCGATTGGATTATTCAGCCACATTGGCAGTACTAAGTATCCGAATTCCTTCTAGCATGATATTCATTATGATATTGAAGAACAAACAAAACAGAAAAAAAGTAAAAGAAACAGAAAAGTGTCTGATAAATAAAAACTTGAAGTTTTGAAAGCAGTTTCAATATTTACAGTTGACTCCGAAAGTTGCAAAATAGGCGGTAAAACTACGATGAAAAATATCCGCGACTAGGACGCGACAGTAAGATCTGATATTATGTATTTACCCGTAGAATAGGTGAGAAAAAAAAAAAAAAAAAATTACACGAAAAGAAAAAAAAAAAAAAAGAAAAACGCGGTGGGAAAACTCGGAAATTCCAGTTTGCAGTCATGTTCGCTAGCGGTAGAATGCGAAGAGGAATATATTCAATAAGTCACGCGATCGTGGTACCGCGATGTGACTTATTGCCTGTTCCCCGAGGAGCCTGCGCACTATATTATACACACGTGCTCCACCCCGCATTTGTGTACTTCTACACGTATATTATAGGTAATCCATGTAGAGAGAGAGAGAGAGAGAGAGAGAGAGAGAAGGAAGTATGTACATGTCGATGTATATACGTATGTAGATATAACAGAGGCTATCCCCTTGCGCAACGATATAGCCTGACAAAGCTATGATCTATCTCGTTGGTTCCCCGGCCGTCAGGGGCGGCTGTAAATCTTCAGGGACCCGTTTGACCGTTTCTCGTCCACCCGTTGCGGCGTTAGTCCGACTACTCGTGGGCTCACTGCATATAAGCTGCGAATAGCACGTGCTATTTCGTTTACCCTCGTCTAGGTATCGCCGAATTTGCGAAACTATCGGAGCGGTCGTACCGCGAAAATGGGATACGGACAGTGGCCGTGGCCTGAATCTGTACGATTCTACGACCGCGACCGGAAATATCGCTGTCTCGAAAACAGGGGAGTCGGGAAAAATCGTGATTGCAAAAAATAGTCTTATCGGCGCTATAGATTACCTCCGAGAAAACGAAGAGAACTTATCAATTAGGGAATTTTTATAAGATTTAATTTGTTTTTTTAGAATTTTTTTCAGCCTATAATATATTAATTGATGCAGCGAATTGTCGCGTTCGAGTTGACACAAAATTCTGTGTTGATTTAGAGTAATAGAAATTTGATATGTTTTACCTGGTGGAATTTAAACGCGAGTTTCGTTAGCTGCAAATATTGATATTGAAGTGGAAAGAGCATAGATACAATGACGCGGTAAGTGGAACATGGAATCTGTTTTAACACTTTAAACTAGAGCCAGGTAGAGAACCACGTATTAGCAAGGACAAATAAAAGATAGGCACGCTGGCGCGAACGCACAAAAATTAGTATCACTGTATATATGTATGAGATAAGGCATCTGGTGCGCCGCGGCCGGTCCCGCGATAACGCGTTGAGCGAGACTAATAAAATTAGGGTAACAGCCGTGAGTTATAAAACGTGTATAGGTGCAATAAATTTTATTAAATAAGAATTCAACAATGCCTGCGGTGAATATAATTGTTAAAAAAAAAAAAAAGTTTAAACAAAAATTACGATTTCGTCACGTACTCGGAATAACGATTATCGGGATTTTTTTTCTAAAACCTTGATTGGAAATTATTTTACACCTCGAAAATGATGTTTGAAATAACTTCCATATGAAATTGGTTGAATGGAAATATCGGAAAATAGTGAAAAATGAATGTCAGCCGGAGTATATCTCATGTTATGTTACAGTTGACGACTTTCATAAAATTTAGTGAATATTATTCATCCCCGTTCGTCACTATTTAAATGAAATTCACATTTGAAAAAGCACGGGTGAAATTTATTGACGAAAACACTCTCGTTAACGATTTGGAGATACTTGAATATACGGGTTACGTTACTCTGACGTAAGTCGATCTTTGGACCGGTATAATTATTCCTTGAGCAAGCGGTAATTACCAGAGTGCAAACAAGTGGGTTAATTGCATTCGTGCTAGTCATAAAGACTTCACGGCGTCCTCGTCTTTGTAGAGTTCACATTTTGTTTCGTTTTGCTAACAGAGCTACGGTTATCGTACGCTTTCAGAGAAGCATGAAAAAACAAGAATTAAAAATGGTACTTTTCACCACCTAAGAATCTCATTTAATTACCGGAAATAGTATCATCATGAAATTTGAATTTTCTTTTTTTTCTCGTAGAATCGATGGTTCAGATCAAACTAGATGTGGCAATTTTTTATCCACATCATTTGATTGTTAAATTTTTTGTAGACTTCGGATTATATTTTTATCGATCTGTTTTCCAGATCATTCGACGTATTCGGAAAATCTGTTTCTCGGATATCAACGTGAAGATTGGTTGATATTCGAGCAAAAGTGATTTTTCCACCGAAACGCACGGAGAGAAATATTGAGTAAGAACCACTTGAAACCTAAGCAATATTCACTTAAAAGACTAAGTAAGCCATGGCTGAGTGAAATTTATTGAGTCGGCTTGGTTGATATCACTCACGACCAAGTAAAATGCACTCAGTCATAAGTAAAATTCACTCAGTCATAAGTGAAATTCACTGAGTTAGTCGAGTCAATCTCACTTGATGCTTAGTCGAGTAAATGTTACTCGAGTAAATGAGTCGTTTCGACTCATCTTTTCTCTCCGTGCGGTAATATACCCTTCTTATCAACGAGGTCATGAAAAATAGTCATGATAATAAAAACATTATTAATAATAAAACTAAGAACATACAGAAAACCTCGTAGATTTAACAAGCCCTTAGTCATCGTATCCAAGAAGTTCACCAACTTATTTTAGGGCCCCATCGTCGCCACCTCGTATGTTTATGTGGCGTAACAAAATAATGAAGAGAAGAAGCCGATTCCCAACCCACCCTCCTTACCAAAACCCTCCGATTTCTAACAAACTCGTTTTTTCGATGTCACACAAGATTATACAATATCAATAATAGGACATGCCAGGAGTGCGATTCCGGATCTTTTGGCCATAGCTATGGCCTGGCGGTAGCTAACGTCTTGTTTATAATAATCGAACAGCGTTTGACGAGCCCAGTCGATTTGGCCAATAAGAACACTGCATGTGTGCCTTAGCTACCGCCAGGCCATAGCTATGGCCGGTCATAGCTATCGCCAAAAGATCCGGAATCGCACCCCTGGTCTTATTAATCTTGTTTTCCCCATTTGATTTCCCATACATGTTGTATACATGTTTTATCATCATCTGAAACTCTAAAGATTAAAAAAAAAAAAGGTGCTCAAAATATGATTGTTTAATCAATAAAAAATGCTCAACTTACGTGTTTTCTTTCTGGTCACTGTTACTCTGCTGTTGAGGTGGCTGCTTCGAGTAAGGATGTGGATGTACAACGTTGTTGTTGTGCATATGCACCTTGTTGGCGTTGCTATCCGTTGGTGAACCTGGCGAGATCTTACCCGCCAGGGCATTCAGCGAATGAAGCATTTTCATGGGGGACCTCCCAGCGACGAAGACGCTGTGTCCACCCAGTCGTACACTGGCTAACGTTGCGGAAGACAGCGTTCTGTTTGAGGTTTGAAGGTTTAAACCCCCAAACGCTACTGGACACACTTGATAACTGCTAGGACAAATAGTCCCGGCTTCTTCCCCGATCTCAATGTTAATTTATTATCTATATAATAGTTTGTCGTATATTTTCTTCAATGTTCCGTTTATCTCGAAAAAAAATTTCTCACTCTGGGCGTAAACACTTTCCGCGATATCAGCTAAACACCCGCGAACAAATTTCAGCCTTTAAAAACTTATGAGTTATAGTCTTTGGTATGATTTACTAATATTTGGTCAATGTAATTATTTTGGCAATATTTTTAATCTCAGACGAAAATCGGGAAATTCACTATCCAATACTTTCGACTCTAGGTATTCGTTGTACTTCAATTACGACGTATGACTAAACCAGTATGGCGTCTCTAGCTGAAAAATCACTGATATTACCTGATTAGATATCAAAGTCTAGTTTGATCGATACCTAACAGCAAAAAGTGGGACATATGGGTTACGCGTGCGTTTCCTAGTCCGGTATAAGATCCTATCAAGCAAACACGATAATCTTCGGATCAAAGACCACACTCGAAGTATTTTTCAACTGGGAACTCTGGCATATAAGTACCTTGCGTAGGTGTGGGAAGGACCTCCCGTTTGCGAATAAGGTGCAGCTTTATAATAAGTCAATTAAAAGTTTAAGTTTAATTAGAAACTTGGCCTCTACACTGGGGATAGGGGTCCTCAGAAGTTCTGGTGTAGTTCCTTTGTTCCTGCGTGGGGGCTCTTAAAGTCTTGTTGCAGGTTGAGCAGCCCGCGTTAAGGTGAGTGTTGCTGGCTCGCAAGTGTGAGGTGTCAAAGAGAGTCCTTTTCCGTTTTGCACAACGGAGTTACACGCGGATTGTAAGTAACGTGGTTAGTCGTGCGACTGCGTCCTTAATGCAGTTTCCTTCGGGATGTAGCGTTCGCTTCCCTTCGCAGTACAGTTGCAAGTGTAAAACTAAGTGCAGAATAATTTAGCCGAGCTTGCGGTCGGTTGGTGCGAGCTTCCGGTTTTTTATTACTTTGCTCAGCTCAAAGTTCGCTGGTACCGCCGCTGCCTTTGTCGTTGATCTTAGGGCTTTTTTTATTTTCAACTTTAAATACGGCTAATTTATGAACTTATATTTCTTCACTAGTTTTTAATCCACTATTATTTGTACGGCCGAAATTTATATACATATATATATTCGTCAAATGTTCGAATCACGATTGATCCGGCTGCAACAACCTGAGGTCCACGACTGAACCAGAAACGCACGGCTATCGCACCTGCAGATAAGCCTTATCGTAACTGTGGATCCCCTCCATCTCGCAACAGCGCCTCTCTGCCCTTATGCCCACTCTGTTTTACGAGTTACGAATAATTACCAAATATTATACCTCACGAAATTTAAACCGCGGACGTGGACACGTTGCAGGTCCTACGGTTCTTCGTTCGTCGTTATTTCGCAGGCTTCTTCATGATCCTTGAGTGGCGCGTCGCAAAGACGTCGCCTCGTTGGCTATCTGGAAGTAACAGTGGTTTTTTTTTTTTTTTTTTTTTTCTTTCTTTCCTTTTTCTTTTCTACATAAAACTAGGAAAAAAGAAGCCAGCTTTTAACGGCACGAAAAAAGCACACAATAAGAGGTCAAAGTTCCGCAAAAATAGA
Organism: Tenthredo mesomela; assembly: GCA_943736025.1. Lineage (NCBI taxonomy): Eukaryota > Metazoa > Arthropoda > Insecta > Hymenoptera > Tenthredinidae > Tenthredo > Tenthredo mesomela. The sequence continues at coordinate 39,686,611 of OX031015.1, read as the reverse complement.
AGAAAGAAAAAAATAAAAAATAAAAAAATTGAAGAACAAAAAATTCCTCCTCAATTTCCCTTGTTTCTTTAATAATATACCGTATAAATCTTATATACTATACCTACTCAACCTAACTCAGTGGAATTAATAAGCTACCGCTAAGCAGGTCGGTTTTAGATGGGATTATTTCTTTTCTTTTTTTTCTCTCTCTCTCTTTCTCTCTTATTTTTTTTTTATTATTTTTTTTTTTTTTTCTTGTCCGACGAAAATTTATGTCCCAACGAAATGTGGGTTTACCCCGTTGTTGCTGCTGTTGTTGTTATTATATACTCGAGGATTTTTATTGGGTGGGTAGAACGAAACAAACGACTCTGACTTTAGGGCGAATATTTTTCCACCACTCGTCGGAAGGTTGGCATTTGTGATGAACGACTACCGGGTGAGAATATCCGCGAGACCGCTACTAGCCCTCCGAAATAAAATTCAACAAATACGAACTGATATATAATGATCCTGAGAAGAGAAGAAGAGAAGAGAAGAAAAAAACAAAAAAATCAACTATACCTTGAAGTCGCGAAAAAGTACAGAGGAAATTTTTTTATTGTTTCAAAAATGTCTCATTCGTGTTCAAATTTTGAAATTTCTTTTCTCAGACTTTCACATATCGCTATTCTAGTCTTGAATTTTCTGTTTCTATTGAGTTCAGAAAGTGTTGCATATTTTTTTTTTTTACAACTTTGCCGATCAATTTGCATGTGCATCCGGCGCTCGCGTATACACCGCGGGTATTATTAGTCTACCGTACATTGCTAGACGCTGACCTAAGTTCTAAAGATCTCAACTCATCGCAAGCATCCGTTTTAGCTGACTCTAGAGAAAATCGGTATCAGATTTATCTCTATTCAAATGGTTTGAAAGTCGCTGGAAGAAATATCAGGCAAAGAGATGGAACTTGTATAACTATGCAGTATTTGGTGAAGTTGATTGATAACGAAACGACTGATTCGCACTTGTAACTATAATAATTCATCGTACGAATCGATCTATTCAAATTGTTTCTATTCGTTGAGTAACAGAAACGAATTGAGGAAATGAATAGCGTTTGTGTTCTAGTGACAAACATCGCGATGCGACTGGTACGATTCGTAGTTTGATATGGTTGTTGTACGGTTAAGCATATCACCCGTTTACCAACACACAAGGGCCACCACGCCTAGGTAAACTCACACACGGAATAACAATAATATCAACTGTTGCAGGGCGACAAAGAGGCATTGTTGTATGCGAATATATCCAGCATCCAGCTAGGCACCATACTGGTATTTACTTAGCCTAACTCAACGTTATATACACGTTAAACCACCGGCAATAGTTGGCGTCTGCTACCAGACGGGTACCAGCTCGGATTTGTTCGAAAGTCAAATAACCCGTGGAGGAGACGAATGGCAAATTATGTCAGTCTGTGCGAAGAAGTAAAGAACACAAAATTATCTTCCAAGAATTGAACCTTTCGAATATAACCTTTCGAAATGCAAAAGTTTCGTTTTTCGAAATAATGATCGGTAAATTATGTCAGTCTGTGGAAAACAAACAGAAGATTCCCGAATTGTGCAGAAGACAACCATTCCAAAGACAAATGCATCATTTTTCCACAGAATGATCGGTAAAATATGTCAATTTGTAAAAAGAAACGCACACAAGCTTCTCTTCAACAAATTGAAACAGAAGATTGCCGGTTTGCGAAAAACAGAACCGTTCCAAAGACTGAAGTGTCGTTTTTCGAAAGAATGATCATCGTCGAATATTCTGTGATATTATGAGCTTTATTCCAGGATGGGTTGACGTTGCATCGTATTTGAGTGTGTAAAATATCTTCAGAGAGAGGTCAGCGATCATGATATTTGACCTCAAGTTTCCGGTGAAAAATGATGATGCTGAGTAAGCATGACGAGTTTCTGGTGTTTGCACGAGCACAAAGCTCAAGAAAATCCAAGATTCGACGTGTTTAGGTATATTACGAATATTTTGACCCCCCGTCATAACCCGAAATTCCGTTAACTTTATTATTATTATTATTATTATTTTTTCTTTTATCAAAAATGTTTTGACGCGTTTAATTCGTGACCCGTACGTTTGTATATCCATCAGCGGATGCTTTCAGAGAGAAAATTACACGGCCAGTTTTTGAACGGTCGAACGAATGCTCACAGCTGCAGAGAGAAAGAGAGAGAGAGAGAGAGAGAGAGAGAGAGAGAGAGAGAGAGATAGACTGTTCGGGTCGGTATATATATTTATATGAATGTATTTATAACATAAATAATAAATATTATGAATCAATAACGGAAACGTCAAACAAAGAGCAAAGAGATGACGTTTAATAGACCCCGCGATGAAGAGGAAAAAATTTTAACCCGTCAGTCAGTTTCACAATTTATTGGGACATCGCGACTCCGAAAATTCACGATAATATTATATAGAACAGGGTTTTCGCACTGGGAATATACATGCCGCAGTGGGTAGAGACTCCGAGCTCGGACAATTTTCAATTGTGAAATAATATCAGCGATACCCGGTGGTCCACTAAAGTATCGTCATAACATCGTGAAACATAATTGAAACATCGTCCATGGAATATCGTAACGATGCCATTATTTGTCATGGTGGGTGGGCTGATACGCGAGAGTTTAGACCGGCTATCGTTAACAAAATTGCACGGGCTAATTGACTAATTAGTGATTAGTGACAGGAGCCCTCTCGTCTGAACCCTGGATCTATTGATGGATTACTGTTTTCGGTCGGCTTTTGGTACACGTATAATACCCAACGGCCAACCGTGCAGGATGTCCCTCTGTGATCCGTGCCAAATCCCACGTATAAATATAGTCATTGACAACCGAAGCTTTTTCGATTAAATTTTGTCCGCTCTTTGACGAGCAGGCCGATTTCTCTCGGCTTTTAATCATCTCTCGACAAACGAACCGGTCCCTATATCCGCACCGATAAGTCTATGTGACGGTGGTCAAGCTTATCTGGTTTTCCAGCCATGGCGATCGTTCAAATATATAATCCCATATATACTTGAGTTAGGTTTAATTTCTTTAACGAATGAAAAGCGTTGGATAGTAGATGATGATTTTTCAATTAATCTTGAGAGAAAATTTCAGTAAATCAAGATGAGTAGCGTGCGTTAATTGAAGAGGGCCGCCGATGTGGGAGGAGTTTTTTTTTTTTTTCATTATTTTCTGGTCTACAGAAAGTTTCTGAAATTCGATGTTAAGTCAGGAGAAATTTATGCTACATTAAGGGGAGTCAAGAGTCAAACAACTCCGCAAAAAGAAATCTCGAAATCAAGAAAGAAGCGAGGGATAAATAATGAATGAGCCTCGCCCGGTCCTTGGGGATTCTTTTTTCATACACATTTTTTCGGTGTTTTTTTTTTCTTTTTTTATATATACCTATATATGTATAGAATGACGAAAAACAGACTTGAAGTGGACCCTGACTCAAATCGGGTCGCAGGGCGTCAGGATCTTCAATCACCAGATTGCTCAATTATAGCTTCTGAGTCGAAGAACGTGAAGGAGCGAGCCTGGAGTTACTTTTCCGTTGACGAGGGAACATTTAGCGAGCCCTTCGACCATCGGCCACAAACTGGGCGAGGAAAAAAGTCCGCAGACTAAGAGGGAACTTCTTTAGATGCCTTCAGGTTGAAAGAGAAACCAGGAATGAGGCGGGAGACTACTTAGTCATTTTGTCAACTGCATAACATGATTTTAAAAATCTATATTATATGAGCTCTGAATTCACCTCACTAACTTGAATATCCCGTCTACTAAAACAAAGAGAGATAATTAACGAATAAAAAGGAAAGTTTCTCCTTTTTCCGATCACGAGTGTAATAATCACCTAACGAACGTACAGCAGACTCTTTCCCGCGCGCTTTCATAATCTGCACTAATCTTCTTCCTCTCGTCGTTTTGGTCACTTGTACAATCCGTTCGGACGGTTTAAACTGCTCGTATTTCTTCTCCGAATCGCTATCGCGTCACTAAGAATAACGATTCGCATTACTAAATACGTTCCAGATTATCTTTCACAATTTTATGCAGCATCACTCTCTAACTGAATGCGTCAGTCCGTCACCAATGCGCACTTTCAACCCCGTTTCAATACTTCGAAAAGCCCCCCAATTTAGCATTTCAGTTTTACATCTGTATCAAGCTGTGGCTGTCTCTGTTTACTGATAATTACTTACTAAGAGAGGTCTCAAGTGTATACGACGCGAATGGTTAAAATTTGCTTGTATGACCATAGCGAACTGGTGAAGTTTTGAGACGAATTAATTATTAATATTATGGATGTCAACGCCATGGGAATTGATGAGCGTGAACATTTCTTTTCCAATTGGTACAACCAGTTAAGAATTTAAGAGTTAAGTCTCACTTAAATTTTTATTCATCCCTTCCCATGGCTTCTCGGATGCTCAGACATTAGTTAAAACAATTAAGACCGTAGTTGAAGGAGTTGATATCCATTTGCCCCTGAATAGAATAGGTGGGTAGGTACGAATCAATTTTCCGATAGTTAAAAATAAAACAGTGATTGGAGAAGTTGGAAAGAATAATTCAAGCAATTAGACTAATTGCAGCTTGTAAGTTGTTCGAAGTGATTATTTGACTGGAAAATTTTATGCACCTCAATTATCGTCCGTTGCAGGATATTCGATCAGATCCATTAATCTCTCGAAGATTCTCTACTAGCATATCAAACATGATGAAATTCTTATCGTTATTGATAGAAAGTGAAGAACTAACTCAATGCCTAACATAGACACGCTTCTGCATAAAATGTTCGAGTGTGATGAACCATATTTCGCATCCGAGGTTTCGTCGAAAAGAAAATACCTCTATACACCGAAAGCTGATGGTTTCGCTGTAACACAAATGATTCACGGTGCTTTGACTGCTCAGACGTTATTCGTCCCGCGTTTTCCGACAATGCATATACTCTGAACTATCTTGAAATACACAGGAATAGCCCATTTCTTTAGGTTCGTCGAGGTTGGCAAGCTCGAGGATCGTCGTCGTATGACTCGCGTTGCTGGATTTGAAAAGTTTTAAACAAATTCAATAACACCGCGACCTCGCACTGCCTGTACGGTTGAGGAGGCAGTTGTGATATTTCTGGCGGCACAGTATATTCCACAAGTGTATATAACTTTACCCATATACACATCTGACTCCATTTTTGTTACACTAGAAACTTGTTCTTTTCTTTAAAACACGATATTCATGCACGTTGCATGAAACTTATTTTTCTCACTCGACGTTGAATCATAGGTACTTTAATAAAAGCGAGGCGTTAGATATGAAGCGGATTCTCATACCTCGATTGGTAAAAGACCAATTTTTTTTGTTTGTTTTATTCAAAAGCTCATTCCTACTGTCGTTTCAGAACTCCGTTTGAATGAGGGAGAATCCAGGGGATGAAATAAAAACTTCCCCAATAGGATGAGGAGGCGGGAAATTGCAGTCTGATGGATACAGAGAGAGAGAGAGAGAGAGAGAGACTGAGGATGATATACTAACAAAGGAATCAGTTGTCGTTTTATGTTTGGCACAAGGTAGCAACAAGTAAAATTCTTCTTTATAGTCAGGCCTAGCTATGATACAAGCAGGAATACAACCTTTCTGAAGCCTAGTATTCCAAAGAATACCTAACAAGCTGATTCATTTGTTTAATGGATTTCGACCACCTATCCATTCATCGCTCGATTCAATTTTAATAAAAGCATTTCGAGCATAACCAGCAATCACCACAATAGCTAGGCAAACAACGGCAGCAAATGGACGGTTCATATTCCTCTATACATCTACAGAGTTATAAATACAAATAGATTTTAAAGCTTCGTAAGAATGAATTCATACTGACTCGTAAGAACGAATAAAAGTTCATGAATTTTTCACTCTACTCCGACAATTTCCTTCTACTGATCTGCATAGTCATAGTCCGTGTGCAAGGTTCCACCTTTCGTTGAAATACGTCAGGGAATCAGCCTGATATATTATCGTAAGAATAGCGCACGTGTTCCCTTGTTACACAATTGTATGGGACAGTTAAAGTGCGAAGAAAAGGAAGTCCTTCACGATTCACGGTGTTCCAGTCACCCTTGTGCTTAGGTCACAGAAATTGAAACTGAAAAAGTGATATTACGAAAGCTGAGAGTAGTTTTCATAAAACACAACTTGACCATAAAAGATGTAAGAAATCAGGTAAATACAATTTGGAATGTAACTTCTGCAGCGGAAAATTTGAGGATGATTTTCTCGGTGTTGATTATAAGTTAGCTTATGGTTTAATAATAGCTAAAAGTTAGCTTTAGTTAGCGGTAGATCGTGAAGACTTCATTTCTACTTCGGGATCCGCGAGCTAGTGGAATACCAAATTTGCATCTCTGATCCTGAAACGTTGAACTTTTCTTTAGTTACGTCGCGGTATCATCCACTGACGTAAGCTCCGCCGTTGTCATACTGCCTGTCTACTATCCTGGTCGACTTAGCTCCGTGAGACTTAAAGAGGATGTTTGTTATGTGCGGCACGCTACTGCGAGTCTTCTTAAAGCTGAACCTTGCGTGGGCGAGTGAGTTAGCTAGTTATACCGCATATTCTATATCGCACACAGGAGACCGAAATCGCGTGTTCATTTATCGGAGGTAAATTATTAATTCTAGTAGATACCGTGACAGCGTGCATACAAAGCCGTGATGACCCAATGCATTACCATGATTGCTTCGACGGGAAACCGTAATTCGCTAATGCTTTCCTCTATAGCTCGGGACCGTTTCCGCGGGATCCATTCAGCGAATTTAGGTTCAGAGTTTAACAGCACGGTGCATCACAGGCTTTCAGTTCGCTTATAGTGGCTAGAAAGTCGAGAGATGATATTGATGTATGTGCCTAGAAAACGGGCTGTAGTTAACTACAATCTATAAATTATCGCGAAAGTCAGTAATTCTCATTTTTTTTTTTTTTTTTTCTTTTTTTTTTCAACCAACGAACAATCGATGGGGATTGAATTTGGTCAGGATTTGTTCAACTAGTATAGCTAAAATTCGTATTTACATTGAAACCTCACGAGTTAGAAGACGAGTAGCGAAGAACCGGGCTTTGCCTTTAGTGAAGTTGTTCCATCCTCGTCATTTAGGGACGAAGCAATTCCGCAATTGGTCCAGAGGGACTAGCAGGGTTGACTGAGAGAGTAACGGACGAGATACTGGTAGAATCAGAGCAAGTTTACGGAACGGAATGATTAAATTAACACCCTAACAAACGAGAGCCGCGTTGGTTTGTTTTTACTATATTCGTCTCGTTCTCGTGGCCATAGAATCCCAGAGCGTGTTCAACCCTCTCCCTCATTCAAATGGGATGAAGAATCGGTAGCAGCGAAAATGAGTTTACACGAGTGACGGAAACGTTTTGAGGCATAAATATAACGGTAAATTAATGAAAAGCGACGCAGAAATAGAAGTGACTTATATTTACTGATGAATTTCACCGAAACTCACCCACTATATCCGCGCTACTGTACACCTTCGTTAATTTATAGCACTGCAATCAAAACATGACACCACCACCTTAGGGGTGATGGAAAACAACTAGGCTCAGGACATTAGCGTAAAAATAATGTCAACGACTCGCAAACACGCATCTATTATAATAAGCGTACCGGTCTGTATACCAAAGGATTTACCTGGGTATGTATGTACAACGCCCCTTTCTATTTTATTGATAAAATCGTGTTCCTATCTGAAAGGGATCTCAGATTTCGTAGTTTCGTGGGTTTGGGGTGTTCCCTACATCATAAAGCCCATAGAACTTTGAGTTGTAGGTACGCAGGCTGTCATATACGATGTTGGAAGATGCTCGCCTCTGTGGTTTGAGCTTCGATCGGATTTTTTTTTAGATTTAATGCCATCGGAATGGCCTGTACTCGGGATTTTGGTAATTACGATTAGACAAAACGGCGTGGAAAGATTGGCGGAATGTTACCCATAGGTGGTTTTAGCGCGGAACGGTAGGTACTGCATGCACATTCAATGTCGGAAGGATCCCAGAGCGTCGTGACACAGGCGAGAATAACGCCTCTCTTCGTCTTATCTCCGTGGGCGGGTACCGGAATTTTGTATATTATCGCCTCAAGTGCCTCTGGGTCACATCTGGTACCAGCAAAAGCTGGTCTGTACGCCCCCAGTCAGCGTCACGAACAGATGCGTTCTGATCGTCAACCTCGAGCGAATCTCGATTTTAGTATACATGTAACATATTGTAACCATGCTTTGAGCTTTACGACGTCATACCAGCTAGGCGTTGCGATTTTCACGATTCGTGTTTTATATACATACATAGGTATATATATGTAGGTATACATGCAGGTACCTATATGTGTATGTAGAGAAATCGTATACCTATAACTTGACAAAATTTATTCCCCGATATGATACCCGCACGCGGATCCATTAAAATATTCCATTTTTACACACAAAAATAAAAATAAAATGAAAATAAAAAGAGACGCCAAATGTATACGGTTTATGGCGCAAATTTCTTGCTGACGAGGTCGCATATATCGTATTCATATGATTAATGGGACACGGTTCTTTAAAATATATTCTGACATGCTTGATATATGATCCATCTAGACAGCATTTCTATCTTTGAAGTATCAGAGCTATTCCAATAAAATCAATCAATACTTGACAAGCCTAACAAATGCTAATGAAATAAGCTAAAGTAATAGCTGACGGTCTCTCTAGCCTTGTTTCAAAGCCCGACATTTTCGTTTGGTGGTCAGTTATAGATTTCGATTTTTAAATTCTACGTCTTAGTAACGCGCATGAGCTTCCTGAACTAAATGTACCGTCAAAAATTAAACACTAAAGAATGGAGAACGATCTTCCTTGAACAGCCCCATGATCAATGTCCTAGAAAGAAGCTGCACCGAAGGCTCGACGTCCTGGACAGTCCGCTAATTAATTCTGCAGAAGACGTCCAGCGAAGTGTCTCGTGCGACACGCGACATGAGCCACAAGTGACAAAGCACGCGACGCACTAGATCGCCTTTTCTTCCTGTCAGGTAAGAATAGCTATAAGACTGTCGAATCGGAAGTAACGCGATTCTTTCATTAAAAAAATGTTAATTCATAAGCCACGAGGTGTTTTCCCATTCCTTCGCGCTATCCCGCAGAGAGAGAGAGAGAGTCCGGCAGAATACGTTTTACATACCTACAACTCGGATATGGCGAGGAGATAAAAAATTGCGATCTTAGACGACAGATTAAGGAAAAAAAATGATCGCAGTTTACTTCTGACGAGCTTTACCAATAGGGATGGGATAAAGTGGTAATTGAAAAGCTGAGACCAAATTCAATGATATTTGGAATAGTTTTCTTTTTCGTTTTTTCTCTCTCTTTCCAACACGATACTCAATTATTCAGAATATAGAAAGGGAGTAGCTGTGGGAGACATAGCAGAGAGCCGTAGTGTTATGCACTGTACAGCACAGAGGGATAGAACAGATTGGTACGAAGTTAGCTGGTTAACTTAACGAAACAACGGTACTAAGTTAGCACGTGAAGTTAGCGCCAGTTGGCACCAGCCATGCAGCAGAGAGTCGTGGCACTAGCGCCACTAACTGTTTCATTGTTTCATAATTGACTCATTTGCAGCTCTGCCGTTATGCATATCTATTAACTATTCCCAGCGGTGTTGTGACGGCATCGCAAAAGTCCTCTGCCAATTTTCGTATTCGCATATCTTTCATCCTTCGAATAAAAAGTAATTAAGAAACGCGTAAACTAATTATTATTAAATAGAGAAAATGAGAACTTGTACAGTATTCTGACGTTTTCGTATTGTTCTCCTTATATCGGTTCGTTAGTTTCATTTGAATATCCCCGCTAAGAACCCATGGGATGATTTTTTGTTTTTTCGGTTTTTTCTTTTTCTTATTCTTATTATTCTTTGGGAACGGAGCAATTTTGCGGCGGGAAAACAAATTTGACTTGGGAACTCCGAGCGGGAAACCTTTTCGACCTTTTTACTGTACGGGAAATAAGGGCTGAAGAAAAGGAAAGCCGCGGAACATTCGTAACCAGCTAGGTGAACGCGCGCGCGAAAACTCAGTGCCGTTGCGTCGAGGAACTCTCGAATTTGCGTACAGATTTAGCGATTCTGTTTGTCGGAAAGTCCCTGCCCCGGCTGCCCCAGTTATCATGCAAATTTACTGCCGGCTCTCTGCTACTACTCCCATAGCTCGTATGAGGAAACGGAAATTTGCGTAGGTGGAACCACCGAGCGAAGCCTCGACTTATAAGAATAAAAGACAATGACATTGGGCCATAGCCCTCTTCGCATATCTCGTTGGTATATCATCTACGATAATTTTTCATTCATTTTTCTTTCTTTTTGTCTTTCTTCGATTTTTTCATTACTTCTATCTGCAGGGAAAAAGAAATCTTTTAGCTCAGAAGTCTTTTTTTTTCATATTTATTTAAGGTGTAACATCCACAAACCACGTAATATTTCGATCTAGATTATCGATGCTCATTGACTAGTTCGTATAATATAGTGTTTTTGTCACAAGTCCGAAAATAATCTGATTGAAATTTGTGGGAATTTATGTAATTCAATTGGACTGGTAACAACCGACTGCATCACACATTACTCGAACGGTAGAGCTGACTGATTTGCAACCATTGTCGAGAATCGCCAATTTAAACATTCGAATATTTATGTTTAATTTGGTAGATCGTACTTTGGCACGTTCAATGACCGGATTCTGCCCGACCAGTGTCAGCGGCATCGAATTTCCGGATAATGCTGATTAAGTTATACCGATCTGTTGTCCCAGTTGCGTCAGCCATTTAATTTCATCAATTCGCCTAATAAAAACGACTCAATTCTCATAAAAAAATGTCTATTTCACGAAAGTTTAACATCTCGCTATAAGTGATCGCGTGATTTACTTTGTAATTAGATATTCGCGATGACCAAACGGCCGCAAGCTCTCGTTTGATGTCAATTGATTCATAGTTAATAGCAAGGAAAGTTGGTTTATTTTCTTTTCTAAAGCACCTAAATATACATATAACACAGAAATTTGTCGATGGGAAAATTGAAGTTTTCCCGAGAAAGTGCGGGCGACTACTTCACCCGCACTCAGCAGTCGTCATCGACGCGTGACACTCTCTCTCTCTCTCTCACTAACTCGAAGGAAACTCCTAGCTAACTTGACGACCCACTTTGGCGTCCGGCGCGGCGCGTAGCACTTGGTCAAACTTGCTCTGGCAATCTGGTTTTCCTTCCAGAATCCCAGATTGACCTACGCCGAATCGAGTCGAATCGATCTCTAAACCGCCTCGAATATGGCGCAGAAGAGTCAAGTTCATTTCGGCCTGACGAAGCATTTTTGCAGCTTTAAATAACGGGATATAACTTATCTTTGGAATCGAAGCAATTTTCGTTGAGAACGCATCCGCGTTCATCTGAATCCAAAGTAGCTTTGATTCACCAATAATTGCGACTGACAGGAAATACGCGAGTAATAATCGACTGGGATGAGTGGTTCGCACGGTGTCAGCTGTCACATCAATGCCCTAAACTGAATGTGGCAAGTTTTGACTAGACAGATACGCCGGAGTCCAAAATTATTAAAAGGCTAAGGAGATAAACCAGTCAGAACCGACGAATATTGAGGAAACGAGGTTGAAAAAAAGAGAGAAAACGGAGTGGATCTTATAAGTGAGTTCAAGAAGTTGGCTCACGTGTGCACATCTATGTGTCAATGGTTTAGTTAGGCCAGGTCAAGTGTCAGTTAAAGATGTCGGAATGAACGAGGTTCTCACATATCATATAGTGTCGCTCGTCGCCATTTTCAAACATTTCATCGTCGTGGTCTTTTCATGATAGGAACGGAAAGTCATGTCTGGCCGACACGTTGAGTTTTCGTCAATAGGAGATAACTATTTGCCAGATAAAGTGAAGCGGATTCGACATGGTAATTCTAACTTTATATCGATCGTAGAAGGTCGGTGTATACCTACTTTCGGGCGAAAACTACTCTAGCAATTGAAAATTTATACGGAAATGAAGGGGCAGTCAAAGGCTGATCCAAAAAGCGGAAGTTGCGGTCGCTCTGGAGAGGCTTAAAGTGGGTTTCTGCGTAAACCACGGCTGGAGTTTTGTTTACGAAAGAACATAAAAAAGGATATCTTGTTACCATAAAAGTAATATGTGCTGCCTCGGGGGAAAAAAGGTCTCAAGCCTAACTATGAAACATTTGATTCCAGCGCAGACTCTCTAAAAAAATTTTAGAACTAAACTTCGGCCTTCTACGTCCCCCTCTTTAAAATCCTCAGTTTGCCTTATGCGCCGTTTCTCCACATGCTGCAACTCTGCAGTTAACAAAACCACAGTTTATGGATGAAATGATGGACTACGAGTAAACCGTAAAAGCAACAATAAAATCGACACTTAATTTGTAGTTACGTATTATGAGATACGGGATAAAGTCCTTCTGAACCAGGGGTTGAAATGAAACTAAATCGATCCATTATCCTCTCAGCTACATTATGGCACCAAACAAGGACACTGCACATTTTAATGAAAGACATTCGTTGATTAATTATTGAGGAGGGAGACCGTGAATTGTTTACACATTACTCTGACGTCACTTATAGTCTCGAATGCATATATTATTTTGTGGGGTATTTTATTTACGAGGTGATAGCGTAGGACGCAAAACAGAAACAAACTAACAAATTAGAGTGCCAAGTTATTATGAATGGTCAATTTATAGAACGTGAGTTTTCGTTTATTTTTACAGCCTCGGGTTAGCTGTTTAGCTATTCGGTTCGCGCCTCGCCACGAACATTCTAATACTAACAAAATCGATGGATTGTATCAAGACTAACTTCTTCTCTTCAGTATGCATTGGAGACGATAACGCCACGACGACTATGGTAGTGCAGGGATGATGGTGGATCGTGGCCAGGGTGAAATAATAAATAAAAACGAACGGAACTCGTTGGTACAACTACCAGTTTCTCAAATGTCCCTTCTTCTACGTTATGCATTGAATAGCTGCGAGGAACATAATCGGTTTGGAAAAGAAGCTTCCGATGTACTTTGTCGAATAGATGGGATCTCACATTTTTAGAGAAAATCTTCATTCATATAATCATACATTCACGAATTATGCAGCATCTTCGAGTACCAAGTGAACTCGCATTTGACACTTCTCTAGTTCGCTATTTGGAAGTGAAATTGGAGTCGATTCAGTTCAGGAACAGGTAATCGAAATGGCCCATTCGTTGGGATAAATTTATCGAATTTCGTAGCCGGATTATACAATATAAATATACCTATATATATATGAACGATAATCTGATATGGTCTGTAATAAAAGTAAGAAAAATGTCTCCGTGATAAAAGCCGTTTGATAGAGCGAGCGGAATAATTTCTCAAGAATCGATATCGTCTCGATAGAGTGAAACTATTTTTATATTTCATTTGAACGAGGGTCTAGAGTTTGACTAGTGGTAAAAGTTGGCTGATCGGTTGGTGGGTTGTTGGGCTGGTAGCTAGGATAGAGCAAGCAAGTAGATTCTATCGACCATTTGACCTCTCCCTACTTCTTCATAACGTAGCTATCGATTCTTGATTCTTCCGTACCATAACGTTTATTGCTACTGCCTTTTCGATAAACATTTTCTTCGATTTTCTCTCTTTTTTTCCGACCTCGTAGTCGGCCGCACCATACATTCTTTCTTCCTTTCTTTACCCAGGCAGCATCTCTCCTTCACATGGTGGTGCGTCTTTCTTCAAGAAACGAACCAGCAGACGAGGGAAAGGAACGGGCCATTCGTGCCACGTTGAATTACGTCGACTTTTTATGGTCACTTTTTTTCGTTTCTTTTTTTTTTTTTTTCTCTCTTTTTCTTCTCGAGGAGGGAATAGAAGAAAGCCAAACAGCCTTCTTTTCTTCTCTTCTAACCACCACCGTCGCTCGTGCTACTGCCAGGCAAAAGGCATTCGACAAAACAAGCCCCGTAATAATTCTGCAGTATTCGCAGAAGCAGAAATTCTTCGTTGCAACACAACCTCGCGATAGGATCACGAGATAAATGTTTCCGCTTGCTATTTTTGCTGAAATTTTTGCTAACCCTCAACGCCACGCATTGGCTTTCGTCAACTTCAGGACTGCGTACGGGGCGCTCCAACATTCACCAGCGTTTCTGGAGCATGTGATTTTCGAGCTACACCGGACTCCAATGCTCTCGGGCAGAAAACAAGCAAATACTGTGCACCGAGGCCGGTGGACGGGAGCAAGTAAATTTGCGTCTGCGTTGGTGTCGACGTTTGCACTTTGGATTACGCAATCGCCTGTACGGCCACGAAACTGTGAAATGAACGAGCATGTAGACGGAAAAAGGTACCCTGGTAGGTATCTATCAAACATTTCTCTCACCATTTACTTTGCCTTTTCCAGGAGCATATCCGCTCACTGGCACATACACCCGTCAGTTAGTGATCACCTTTGCGGACGGATCATCATGTGCAAATGTTTCACCTCAGCTAGTCTTTGATCTACTTCTAATCGCTGCGTCATCACATCTAACCCGTCTAACTTAATTCAAGTAAATGTACAAATCGACCTCGTTTTTACATCAATCAATAAGATCTCGGTATCTTACACCTGAAGAGAAAGCAGAATTAGGGAAATGTCTCGTCGATTGTCTATAAACTGACTGCCAAGTTTCAATAGGGTTCTCTTCTCTCTTCCTTCGAGAGACACGTGCTAATCGGTCTGAATCTTATTTGAATTTATTCAGATCCAAAGCGCTGCGACAGCCTCGAAAATTGTCTTCCAATGAAAGCCATGTCAGCATATATAGGCCACTCGCATGTTGCAGTGCAATAAATCAAACCACTAATTTATATTCAACGAAATGTAAATCTGAATGTGGAATAACTGAGTAAGTAATTGGAAATACCTGATGAACAATTTTAAAGAGTTTTTCTTCG
Organism: Tenthredo mesomela; assembly: GCA_943736025.1. Classification (NCBI taxonomy): domain Eukaryota; kingdom Metazoa; phylum Arthropoda; class Insecta; order Hymenoptera; family Tenthredinidae; genus Tenthredo; species Tenthredo mesomela. Next base: position 39,671,545 of record OX031015.1, on the reverse strand, counting down.
AGTTTTTTTGCGGCTAGCCAAAATCCAATCGACGGAAACTAATGTTTCATTGTCCTGTATTTGTTAAAGCTTTTGGAAAGGTCGGAAATTTTTAGCTTTCAGGTCCCCATAGGGTTGAAAGGTGTTGATGAAAAGAGATGCCTTAGTTGGCTATCTCGTAGTATCGATCCTGGAATATATTTCTTGTTATTTGGTTGAGCGCGATATAAGGGCTCTGCACTCAACTAAGGCTCGTATATTCGTTCGTGTATCGGTGAAACCCATTTACGAAGAGCATAAGTCTCCGTGATTGCAACGTATGGATATTGGAAGGTTCTCTCCGAGCCGAGAGCCTTAACCCGGATTCGAAACGAAAATCGACTTCGGGGCATTCCAATGAAAGTTAGAAATATGTATTAACGACATACCGAAAGAGAGTTAGGGACAGTCTTTTGGCAAAAGAAGATAAGGAAGTGTGCTTCTTTCGCGAATCAGTTTTTCCACAATATCACGATTCTATGGTTCGGAAGAAAATGATACCCATTGAAAATGTTAAAAAAGTTATACCTATGCACTTTGTACATCTATCGATTTTTGGCCTGGGAATATTTCATGAGAAAACCTTCGACTCTATAATTTATGTCGTATAACAGGGGACAAGGCAGCACCACCACCAGCAAACTTGTAATCTAGAGCTAAGCTGCGGAGCCTAGTGGCTTCCTTGACATATGTTTAATTTTGTTCCAGCTGGGAAACTTTGCTTTTAATTATAAAACAGACATTTTATTATTTACCAGGCTAATAGGAGAGACAGAGGTTCTCTTGGTATCTCATAACGTAGGTGGAGCATAACTATACACGAGTATATGAACCACCGACGTAACCTGGTCTACACAATCTAGCTTCACCTCACCTCGCCTCACCTTTGACACACTGCAGGAACCACTTTGCTTTAGAGTTCCCGGTCGTCCGTTGGTTACATTCGAGTTCCTACCCCTTTCTCTGTCACTCTTAATGATCGTTACTCTCGCTCTCTTCCTCTCGAAGAGCCAACTAGAGCTTCCAGCACCCAAAGGTGTCCCTCGTTCACCACCCCATGTGAGGTGAATATTTTATGCAGCTGCACAGGGGATTAAGCGACTCAAGCGGATAAAGTGGAAACTCTATTTCAACGACGAAGTAATCATCGAGGAAGAACGCTCTTGGATGTCAACGATCTTTTATATCACGTCGATTAAATCCGGGCTTTACTGACGGTTTTTTAAATTCTTTTACATTAACCGTATAAGAAAAGTGATGTTTGTATGTGCGAAATGCGAAAGTTGCCTGCGATTTTATAAACAGCTGAGTAAACGATTGGCAGCTGATATGTTTATAATTCGTTTAGCAAAGTGAAATATGTAATGGATTCGATCATTTCGAGCTTTCTGGGTAGTAGAGGCTAAACAAACAGACATTCAGTCTGGCTTCGTAAGACAGACTCCTAATGACACCAGGGCTAATAATGGTTGAGCCAGGCCACGTGACTTTCAACCAAGGATGAATGAGGATGATTTTTTAGTCATTGGTTCTTGACGTATTTAGGGACTTAGGAAGCCTTGACTCGAGAGTCTTAACGTCTACTTTCATCTGGCGTATAGTGTCACGCGTCACGATTCGAGCGTAACAGTTGGGCCAACGCAGACGCTAAAAATAAAGGAGTTACCACGTGTGTGTCGAAAAGGATTATAAAAAAAAAAAAAAAAAAGATAAAAATGAGAAGAAGAAGAAGAAGAAGAAGAAGAAGAAAAAAATGATTAGAGGAAGAAAATTTGTCGACTAAAGATAAATCAAAAGTTAGAGAAAAAGATTGTCAACGCTATACTATTTATGCTATAGTTCAAAACGAAACGATGTTATATAATTTTGACTCATGGCTTGAAGTACCCAAGCCGCAAAGTAAAGGCTATGGTCTGTCTTCCGAAGTTATCGGAGTAGGATAGTAAGTTTTTCGCTAGAATCTTATATGACGCAATAATTCTCCGATTCCACTTGGCCATTTCCAATAAATGCTCTAGACTCGTGTAAAATGAAAGGAATGCGAAGTTTTACCAGTGATTTGTCACGATGCCCGTTACTTCCGTTCGGTGATTTCTATCAGATTTTCAAGTTCCGAACACCAGAGGCTCTTATCGTATTTGATCCTACTTTTATCTATAGCCTTGGCACGGTTTTAGCGGAATAAATTCATACCATTCATAGTATAATAAATTATTAATCGCAATATCAAAAGCCGATCCCAAAATCGTTCCCGAGCCAGTCTCATACCTGGAATTCTGTAATAATATATCAACAGCAAGCTATGCGTGCAAAAACGACAACTAAATAAGTACAGGCGTGGAACACGTAAGTCCAGAGAAGGTAAACCGTATAATTTTGTTACGCGATATAGATGCAGCAAACTGCAATTATTGCGCCGATTAGCGAGCGTGCGATAATGCATAACTGGGTTAAGGTGGGTGCCCAACATGCCTAGGTATACCCTACCCAGGTACACGGTACTGGGCGTGAAAAATACTTCGCCAACTGCACTCGCTACCCAGTATATAAGATAACAACGACGATTATGATTATATTATGATTATATACATAATATATTCATATTCCACGCTGCTGTACAATTACACAAAATGTGACAATAAACATTTTTAATTGCTACGCCGGGCGTAAACGTTTTACACTTAAGTCTGAGTATGATTCTATTTTTTTTTTTTTGCTTATTTATCAAACGCGATCTAACATTTTTATCATATGAAATTTACCGGGACGATTTTTTCGGCCGTATATAGATATATAATATGTCTATATATATATATATATCAGGCGCATCCAGTGAGAGAGGTACACCGCAGGGCAGTAGGAAAATTTGAATACCTAATCAGATTCCGTTGAGTCGGCTGATGTGATGTTTGAATTATTCACAGTCGTTATTGGATCGTGTTATTTCTCGGCAATCATTGCATGGTAGGGGGGGGGGGCGTAATGATAATTCTCTCACGCATCGGGAAGGATGATAAACGCGGTAGGTATATAGTCTATAGAGAGAAAGATATCTGCGAATAGCTATTTAACGAAAATTATTCGAGTGCGTTCGATAATTGTTGATGGAATTACTCTGTTTTCTATAATTAAAACACCTGCTGTTGAAATTCGTATGTAACAGATAAACAATGATGAACGTATGGTCTGCCATATGCGAACATATGCGTAACTGAAGTCAAGGTAAGTATCAGTATAGCGAGAAAATTCTTTTAGTTTCTGCAGCAGGTGGAAGTTACTAGGGGCACTATTACTCGAAAGAACCTTTTTGGAAAGTACAAAGGACGCACGCCACGTTAATGAGTTAATATAAATTAAACCGTCTATCAAACACTTTTGCTTTCTCGAGGTTTGTCCTTAATTAATGTCAAGGGTTTTATGAAATTTAACTCTTGGAAATTGTCCCTCTTATATCGATTCAAGACTTCTTTTCATGCCATTCCGGATCAGAAACTGGGCGAAGAAAAGGGAAGCGTACGAAGAGGCAGAGGCAGAGGCAGAGGCAAAGGCATGGCAGAGGAATAGGAAGAGGAAGAGATAAAATACCCCGCGTTGGTAGGGCGCGGTTGTAACGCAATCTCGGCGTAGGAAACGCACACACCCAAGGCCCACCCTTCGCTCGTTGTCGTTACCCTTTGTTATTTATAATGAGGCGAAGCCAGGGCTGTGTGTATTCATTACACGTTTACAAATTAGCCAACTATGCGAGTGCCCCGTGGACGATGGGAGAAGAGAGGAAAGAGCGAGAAGTGAGGAAGGAACGAAGGAAGGAAGGAAGGAAGGGAAGAAACGCGCCGATAAAGAGGGAGAGACAACCTACCCCGTTCTGCCCTGCTTCCGAGTTAAGTACCCTCTAACCACAAATATTTCCGCTGTAACGGAGTGGCTCGCGGATGCATGAGCTTTCCAAGTTGCACGATTTTCACGAATTTCATTTCAAGTTAGCTCATAAACATGCGGATACCTACATTCATAAAGGAATCCCGATGATTTACACTCAGCGAGATGCAACTGAAATTCTGCTGATCATACGAATCGAGTTTTTCTACTCCATCAGCGAAATCCTTTCCAAAAATGATCTCGTAGCGTAAAGTATTAGTTATGATATTTTCACCGATTTTCAACTTTGTGGAATCGAAAAATACAACTTTGGAAAATGAACGTCACCTTCTTATGTGAACATTTTTCTGATTGAATTATTAGTTCGGTTATTGACGGCGGTATTCGCACGACCTCCGAATCGAATAAATCAGAATTCCTATCATAACGAAGCACCTGATCCTCAATTATTTTCCTGGCTCAATTCTAATGATTCAATAAAACTTTTCAACAGTAATACAGCAAAGCTCGTTTCGAGTAATTTAACGAGACCAATTTATCAAATTGATAATTTTACACTGAGTTTTAATTCCGGATCGATGGTATACCTATACCGATAATTCGGGAACTAAAAATACGATTCCTTGACAAAAATCACTGTTTTATGAATCCATAGATTGAATATGGTCATCATACAAATATCGTATGAAGATTGCGGTAAAAGAAACCGAATCTATACCTATAAGAGTTTATTGTAAATCGAATTCTTCAGGTACTCTAACGAAAAAATTTCCGGTTCACTCAGAGATGCGTCGTGATCATCAGGGCTTAAACGATTTCGTGGTGAAAGCTACAAAAGCGGAATAAAATATAACCTAGGACACCTAAGAGAAATTCTATTTTTTTTTTTTTTTTTTTTTTTATTTTCCTCTTTTTTTTTTCTCTGCCTTTGGCAGGCGATTCCCCTCAGGGAAGAAAGAGGGACAACGGTGGATCTATGGACGTTCCGTTATCCTCGGAATTGTTGAGTATAAACCGGAATGAACCAGAATACGATTGGTCCGGGATAAAACGCGGTTTTCTCCTCGCTGTGGATGGTAACGGTTATTCGTTCTTGCCAACGGTTCCTCATGCCTACGATGGAAGGTCTTCTATGTTGTTCAGCATCTCTTTGCTCCGGAAACGCCCAGCGACGAAAGATAGACGCAACCAATCCGTCACTTTATAGCTATTTCGGGGCACCCACCACTTTTATACGACTCCCTGAATTACGCGATGAAAATAACATTTCCACAATTTACTATATACATACGTATAATATATATAAATATAGATATATAATTCAGGAGGAAAATAACTGAAGCAGTTTATCACGCCAGATTTTTGGCGAAAGTGAAAAAAAAAAAAATAATAATATATATTAGGGTGGTCCTTGAATTGATCATTTCCGAATTGAGATAGAAACCTGGGGTTTTGACTAGATTTTTTCGTATATATTCGAAGTCGTTCTACTGGCCCATGGGGGCATTGAAATTCGATTGAAAACTCAATTTCATATTCGGAACAAATACGCGGCTAAAGAGTTGAAAAAATAATCAAAAAATAATTAATACCAAAAACAGAATAATCATTTCGTTTTTTTTTTTTTTTTTTTTTTTTTTTTTATGTTGGTATTTTCTCTTCTTTTCCCCACTCGATGGATTCACCCGAGCGAAATACGTCACTCAGATATGCCAAACGATAATTTGAAATTACAGAGTGGCGTTAACTGTTTGCGAACGTTGCTACCACTTTGTTAGAAAATTGACGGGTCTGCAAGATAAAAGGCATCGGTTGGAAGCCTGGAATGACCACCGGTCGATTTTCGATATTGTTAATTAAAAGGGTGGAAATAAAATCGATAAAAATACTAGTAGTGAGGAAAAATTTTTCCAATTTTTTCAGCTCAAGTTATGTGTTTTGTCATCTTATACGGTAATCAGAGAAAAAGAATTAACATACATTAAATTGAATAAGTATTGATTACGTATATAGTATATATAATATATAGATAGGTAACTTTCTTCCGCGTCGCGGGAAGACGTCAGTATTACCCGTAAATGACTAAAGTTTTCCTAGATGTGTATAAAAATGGGAGAAAAAAAAAAAAGGAGGAAAAGAGAAAAACTGAAGAAAAAAAAAAAAAAAAACAAGTAACACTAATACTCGTTACTGGAAAGAATTGCCTCGAACAACAGCGATAGAGAGAAAACTCGAAGGTGATTTTAAGCCAATGGTAAAATTTTCTTCTTCATACCATAGTATCTTCTATATATATATACGGAACTTAACGTAAAAAGTTTGTAATAAAAATAATATATACCAAAAGTTTCTTCTTCTTTTTTCTTTTTTATTCTCTCTTTTCGTTTTCCCGCGTTTTTTCTTTACATAGCCACTTTTCTTTCTTTCTATCTTTCTTTCTTGCTTTCTTCCTTTCTTCACGCGTCGCGAATAGATGGTTGGAGCTCATTTGCTTCGGGTAAACTTCAGTTCTGCAGCTAATGAAATTTTTACGCCTCATGGACGAAGTTCTTTGCACCCTATAGCAGCCACCTATTTCTACAAGAAAAGAAAAAGAAAGAAGAAAAAAAAAAAAAAAACAGAAAAAAGATGGCAAAATTTTCGGAAAATATTTATCCATCGACAAATAGTAATTAGTTTTTTGAATCTCTCTCGTTATAGATTATGGCGACTTTGTTATTTCCCTTTTATTATTTTTTTCTTGTTTTCCACTTTTACGCCCAGCTTTTATTACGTGCACAGGGAGAAACTGACGGGCGGATATGCACTGCGATAAGGAATATACATGCTGCAGGCAAGGTTTTAAATTTCCATAGAGAGGCAGACTTCGCCGACGCGACGCGACGCCACATCGCGAGTGTCCATGTCACCCATGCTCTCGGATGATATGGTTTCCTATCTCCCAGCCGCAAGCAAAAGCGCGGTAAGCATTTTTGCGTGGGAAGCTAAACCCCCCAGCTCACCCCACCTCATGCCAAAAATCCTTACCCACTCTGAGAAACGCGACTGAGTGTCAAGTAGCTAGCCGAAAATCGCACACCAACGAGACTCACTTATGCTACCCGCTGCTACCTCAGCGATTTCGGCTGGTTCTTCTTTTTTACCACACCGGGAATCGCAGAGCAGATAAGCGCCCTCAAAATCGAAACGCAAAAACTAGGACGATTGATTTAGTGACGTTTTATAGCCAATGTGATGAACGACGTGTCGATTATGAAGTAATGATATCGGTGATCGTGATACTAAAGTGGCCTTTTTTTTTAAGCACCAGTCAATCTAGAAAGAATTTTTCAATTAACAATCTCCTTCACAGTATTTTAAAGTATAATTAAGTAAAAGTCAGTATATTCGTGAGGCATCTTCACCTTCGATAGTTAGACGCAGTCAAAGTAAAAGCAGTCGTCGTAAGGATCGAGACCAACCCCTATATACTTGGATTTCGGAATCTTTGATCTCTAAACGATCAGAAAATGAGCCTCTCTCAGAGAATGGGAAAAAATTGGTGATACTTCAAAATTCGCATGAGTAATCGATTATTCTCGTATATTTCCGACGGGAGTTCCGAAATTGAAAAACCTCTCTTACTCAATGATCGATTTTTTATATAAAAAAAAAAAAAAAAAAAAAAAGAATTAACGTAGCAGAAAGTTGTCTTTGATCTCTTGCTCCTGACAGAACTGCTATACTGTTTCTTCTACCTATGAAAAATTTCTCATGACGTCAAATATGTCACGAGTCAATAAATCCGCGATCAAAAATGTGCAGCTCTTAGGATATCAAATTTTTTCAAACCTTCATACGCAATGCGTTAGTGAAATAATTTGTTTTTGAATTATCCCGAACTTACTCACTGAGCAAATCTGATCTAACTACGGACTCAGCCTGAGCCCATATTGTCTACAAGAGTATGACTTGAGTAAAAAGTAAAATATGTCACAGCCGGAAGGTCCGATGTCTACTTTAGATCTATCAGCCTCTAGCCGGCAGTTTGGATTTTTGCTGAAAATGAAAAATAAATTTCAAATTATCGTAGTCGACGTCAGCTTTTCTTCAGAATTATATGTTTTTGCTTCTTTTTTTATGTTCTTCTTTCTATACGTTTTTCCGGGATTATATGACCTGACTTGTCTCTCTAAAGAGCGTTACCACGTCACGTCAAACTCCCGTACGTAATACCCGAATAGCCTGCAGGAAGTAGGTACATGTCTATAGTACCTACCTACCTACATCGCGGTAAACCTACCAGCCAACAGATAAGCTCTCTGAGGCTATAAGCGATAGTCATTTGAACGTAATCATCCGTGACGTCATATTCGAAAATGGTATTTGAAACGGTAACGGAGCTCGTATCTTGCGAGGGACGAGAACGCTCCTAGCTGCTCTGACCAATTTTTTTTTTTTTTTTTGTCTTGTCATTTTCGCTTTTTTTTTTTTCTTTTTTGTTCATTTTGTGCTTTTTCTCTCTTTTTTAAGCCTCCCAAATGCGATATAACCCACCATCTGGTTTGAGGCCTTATATTCAACAGAATTTTCAACTATTCCAGACGATTACTTCGCCCAGACCGTACGCGTCAAGAAACGTGCGTAACATTTCGAACGATAAGACGAAGGCGCAGAAGTGTCTTAAAGTGGAACGGGTCTCGTTACCCCAGTGCCTTGGTATAGCTAAATTAAATCCAAAGAGAATTTATATAAAGCTATAGGAAAAGATGTGATAATAAAAATGACAATAATCATGATTATGATTGAAATTATGATAAAATTGACAAATAGCTTCAATGGTAGGTAGGTACGGTTCTTCGTATAATATATTGTGTAGCCCATGGGCACATCGCGACCTACTTTTCACGGATGTATTTATATTTTATATTTGTATAATGGTTTTTTTTTTTTTTTTTTTCTTGAGGGTGAAATTGTGCTACGGAAAGTAACGAGCCGTTCTTGTCGTTGGTTTGGGTATAATGATAGGAAAAAGAAAAAGAAAAAAAAAAAAAAAAAAAAATTGGACATATTTTCGCAGAGAATTCGTTGCAACGTTCAAAGTTCGTTCGATGATACAGCGATGTCTGTAGGTAAGTATATGTATAGAGGTATGCACATTATCGTTTCGCGTAAAACTAATTAACTAATTTGCCACTATAGCCGCGAGTACGCTGTCACTCCTAAACAAGGTTCAAACTAGGTTTTTGTCAGTTAACGAACAGCGGAGTTTACCCTCGTGCGACCGGTTACAGTCAGTAGTATCAAAGACTAGTTAGTGATGTCGGTAACCATGAGGAAGGTCTGACCAGCCTCCTCTAAATTAGAATTAGCTTTACACAAAGTAGACAAAGCTTTGTAATTCTCATTAACAGCCATTCTCCTTATACCCAAGCCATATGATATAATCTCTAATTTCAGTTTGATTGATTTTTCCTTCTTTATTTCAACGTAAAAGCTGCACATATTCAACAATTTTGCACCCAGATATTTACGAATACCATTTTTTTGCAGCTATATATACATTAGGGTGGTCCCTATTTCATCATTTTCGAATTTCAATGCTCCCACGGGTCAGAACATTTCCAAATACATACAAAAAAATGAAGCCAAAACCCCAGGTTCCTATCTCAATTCTCAGTACCGCCCCAAAGCCTTCGAATTTTCCCATTTGAATAAAACACGATTTGTCACATTTCGCGGTTCATTTTTTTTCTTCCTATTGCAGTATAGCTTCGAAAAATCTCAAACGCGGTACACTCCTTACCTGTGGTAGTAGGTATTCCATGAAAATTTGACAAATTATCAATGATATAATTTCCGAAGTTACAGCGCGCACCGAAATAAAATTTCTCATCTCCAAATTGTGATAAACAAAATGTTGTCGTTGTGAATCTGTAAATTTTTCATGGATACCTACTACTGTAAGTAAGAAGTGTGCGAAGTTTCTGATTATTCGAACCGACAATACGATAGGAAGTAAAAATAACACCGAAGTACTGAAAATCGTGTATTATTTGGATGGGAAAGTTCAACGGCTTTGCGACAGTACTCAGAATTGAGATAGGAACCTGGGATTTTGGGTACATTTTTTTTTTTTTTTTATATATATATATTTGGAGATGTTTTGGCCCATAGGAGCATTAAAATTCGAATATGACTGAATCAAGGACCACCCTAATATACATAGCATATATTCTCGCTACAAGATTACAAAAGCGATGTATTCAATCAGCTCGGAATAAATCACTCCCCGGGTCCGTTCTTCCCTTTCACCCTTTCAGATTCGAGTTTCTCTTATTAATCCAATAGGGGAACGTCCCCTTCAATAATACAACTGCGTTCAGAAAATTAGTAACGCGAGGCGAGGCAGCAAATGATAATTTATCTTTTCTTTCTTTATTTTATTTTTTTTTCTCCAATGATAACTGCAGCAGCAGGGTTTGTTACACGCTAATAGGTATGCGATGTTATACTGGCCAGTCTTCGATACGTCTATGAAGTTGGAGCCTCGTTTGAGATATAAAAATAAAAAAAAATAAAAAATAATCGATCTTCTCACTAAATTATGACTTCTTCCATAAAATTTTTACACTTCCTACCGGGTTTCGGAAATAGTTTTAGCTATTCAGCGATGAAAATTGATTTAAAAAAGTGTAGAACAGTTTTGGAAGAAGCTATAGGATTCTGTAAATAAATTGATTTTTTTTTTTTTTTTAAACGAGATGCTGGCTTCACAGACGCGTCTTCGATGCAAGATACTACTTCATACCATATGGAGAATAGAATTTGAAATTTTTTCACTTTCAAATGAAGTGCCCTGGGTAATGGGTTATTATCTGTTACCTCATCGAGCTTCTGAGCTACGTATTCGTGCAGTGTGAGAACGTAGTATATATAGCTTGCGTTAACCCGCTTATTTTTGGCTGTTAGGAGAACGTCGCGGTAGGAATTCACCGCGTAAACGGACAGAAATCTTTCGAACAGATGTGTAGAACGTTTATCAGAGGAAAAAATTGTACTGACCCCGTATAGTGTCAAAATTTAATATCAATTCACAAGGTATTACGCGTATCTGGTCACAGCGTAGCAAAGAACACGAATTTTTTATTTTTTTTTTTTTATTTTTTTTTTTTTTCCATTTTTTGTGTCACAGAAAGCAATTTTCGCGTACGAGTACAGTGCGTATATTTACTTCTATTTATCACTCCCCCAATCCTCGGGAATTTACACGTTATAAACCTACTAGTGAATATATGTGAATGTAATTTGAGTGAATAACGCAACGGTGGATACGTTTGAAATAAATTTCAAATTACACGTATTTGAGGCATTTTTTTTCTTTCATTTGTATTTCAGATTACGTGAATTTCGAGTCTCTCTATACCTACTCCTTCTACTCGCTTATCTTATTTCGCGTATATTATTTTGTGCAGACAAGCGTTTTGGCAATAATACGGCGAGGGACATGCGGCACTTCGTTCGATCTTAGCCAGCGCAGCGGGAGAAGGTAAAGCGGTGGAGTTGAAAAGAGGAAAAGCTACTTATGTACAGCGAGATGCTGTCTGCGCTGTTGGCACGGTGACATTTTGCGTTTAACGTAAATATTTTTACTTTTTTCGCGACATATTATATTCAGTGCATTTCTTACTTTTTAGCTCATGGTACCTACTTCGCTCCCTTTTCTCACATCTATAAGGGAAGGGAAATTGTTTCACAAAAATCGAGTTGAATAGAGTCACAAATTTCAGTGAGAATAACGGAGTAGCTGTTAGTCATACTTCGGAGTAAATTACCTATTCTATTCCTATTTCGAAAACTAGCTAGATTGAAAAAAGAAGAAAAAAAAACCATTTCTTTTTTATTTTTCACCGAAGATATATAGTAATTTATTTCGGGGGTGAAGTTGAGTAATGATATTCTAAGTGAGATAGGGCAGCCTCTTGCCGGAAGAAGTTATTTCTTTACCATTTTTTTTTCTTCTTCTTTTTCTACGGGAACCGTGGTTTCTTTCAAATTTGAACCTAATCTAATCATTCATATTAAAATTTTTCTATTCAACTCTCTGCCTCCATTGTTAGACCCCCACCCCCTAACGCAGTAGCGTCTTCTAAAAACCCACAAGACGAGAATAGCGGTTTCAGGGTAATTGTTGAACAGTATTCTCGGCACTGAAACCCCTCTTTCATATAATATATATTCGAGTGGTCTTTAATTCGGTCATATTCGAATTTCAATGCTCCCGTGGGCCAGATGATCTCCAAACATATACAAAAAAAAAAAAAAATATCGTCGGAACCCCAGGTTCCTATCTCAATTCTAAGTATTGACCCAAAGCCATCGAACTTTCCCATTCAAATAAAACACAATTTTTAGTACTTTGGGGTTATTTTTTACTTCCTATCGCATTATCGCTTCGAGTAATCCGAAACTCCGGACATTTCTTACCTATGTAGTAGTAGTAGGTATCCGTGAAAATTGTACTGATTTTTAACGACAACATTTTATTCATCACAATTTGGGGAATGAGAAATATTTTTTGGTGTACTGCGTTGCTCCGAAAATTATATCATTGAAGACCTGTCGAATTTTCATGAAATACCAATTGCTACAGGTAAGGAGTGTACCAAGTTTCAGATTTTTCGGAGCTATAGTACTGCAATAGGAAGAAAAAGAAATAACCGCGAAATGTGACAAATCGTGTTTTATTCAAATGCGAAAATTCGAAGGCTTTTAGGGCGCTGCTTATAAAATTGAGACAGGAAACTTACGTTTTGGCTACATTTTCTTGTATATATTTGGATACTTCCTGGTCCATGGGAGCATTAGAATTCGACAATGACCAAATTAAAGACCACCCTAAATATATGTAAGATTCAACTGCTGTAGATTCGATTTGACTAAAACGTTAGTTAGCATAAATGAAAGTGAATTAAACTCTTACAGCTTACAGGTATAGCTTATACTAAAATCCCACCCTTTAGCATATATGTATATATTATATATAGATATTATAGGAGACAAACTTATCCCACACATTGGCAAAAGTTTATAGACACTATTTCAAACGTATCTAGGTAAACAACTTTGAACCGGCACGAAATCATAACGTTCCTTTAGGCACGTACGTACGTCTCGGTTAGAGTTTGAATAACAATGATTACTTCTAGTACAGAAGTCAGCTGTGTATATAGTAGTATTAGAAATAAACGAAACAAGTATATATATGGGTATATAGGTATAAATGTTCCCTATATATATATATATATATATATATATATATATATATACCGAAGGCACCAATTTCAAACCTCTGGCATTCCGTACAGGTTGGTAAATTACGTAATCGTACTTAGTTCGGTACACGGCGTGTGTGGTTATATCACTTGTATAAACACTTGGATGCAAATACGTATACGTACTTTAATGTTGTAACAAATTCTGCAAGATGAATAATAAAAAATAAAATAAAATAAAAATACGTCTCTTTATTTCTTTTCTCTCTATGTACTACGACGATCATTATTCCGCGGTAGCTTCTATACATACGATGTAAGGTGAAAATTACGTAAGTATGATACACGTCCGTCTGTTTTCCATTCAATAAATACATCAACGAGGTATATAATACGTTGAGTCGTTGAGTAAAACGTAAATTACAAAACATATTATGATAGGAATTGCCAATAAGTGTACAACGCTGGGTTTTTTTTTTTTTTTTTTTTTTTTTTTTTTTTTTTTTTTTAATCCTAAAGACATAAGCAGTTTATCATTTTTTAATCCATAAACTTTCGTATAGTGTTATAAACCGCGTATTTCTATTGAAAGAGAAACGTTTTATACTATTATACGCAAGATGCCAAACACGTGCTCGATAAAGTGTTGCTATTCGCAGCTCAGCAAGACAAACGTATTTCTCCCTTCCCAGTTTACGTTCCCTGCAGGCTATATGTATATACAAGAGTCAAGATACAGTCTAAGAAACATGTGTCTCCAGTTGATATTCTGCTTTTTTATTACCGTTTCATTTCATCATTTGTTAAAATAATTCGCTCGCCGATTTGCGATAAGCGAGTGAAGTGGTGGAAAGGAAATACAAATATATTTTTTCTATTTTTTTTTTTTTTTTTTTCGTCTAGATAGATGTGGATGTTACGACCGAGCGCAGAAATACTCGAAATTGTGTAAACTGTTTGAAACTCGGAAACTGCTAAACGAAGATATTTATATATGTTGGTATATCTGTATATATGTGTGTGTGTGTGTGTATCGTCATTATTGATTATTGACTCAATGCAACGGTATTAGTAAGCCTTATTATCGTGGCGCAATAACCGTCTGGAATATATATGTATTCGTTGTTTGATGGCTTACAATAACAGACACGATCAAATGACACGAGCAAAATACTCCCCCGAATGATAAATGTGTGAATAAAATAGAAGTACGCGACGCCATATGCATCACCATTCACCAACGTATTAAATTAATGTCATAGAGTATATAATATATATAAAACGTGCCATTTATATATAGATATATGTGTAAAAAGAAAATTAGTTCAAAAAGTTGTCAAATTTTTTCATTCCGCCTGGGGCTGAAAAAGTTGCCGATTTGTTTTACTCGTAGTTTCAATTTTGACGAATGAAGAACGATGATGTTTAAAATATTTGAAAAGAAACAAAATTTGAAAAATATAATATAGTAGGTATTTTTCATGAGGCATGATTCTACAGATCGATGTAAAAGCACGAGTATCACGTTAATGTTGGTTTTCATGTCTGTATGATCTTTTATCTCGTTTCTCGGTTCTCGTATTGTTTTTTTTTTTTTTTCTCTCTCTCTCTCTTTTTTTCTTCCTCTTTTCAAAGAAGTATACCTACTCGGTTACTTCTATCTGGTAAAATGTTGTTGGAATGTTAATCTGTTCTCTTTGCAAAAGAATGAAATAAATATACGGGAGAGAAAAAAAGTTGTGTTTAAATTGTTTCGACCTCGCGAGTCTGTTGCAAAGGTGTTTGTCATTTTTATATACATTTTGCGGTTCTCATTTATTCATTTTCTTTATCGTTGAAAACACCTGCGCGGGTCATGACGTTCAACGCTAGAATTTCCTGCACGGAGACTTATTATATCGGTATGAAAAATGCGTCGCTTTAACCTCTTTTTGCATATAATGTGCATATAAGCGTATATTTACTTAATTATCATAATTTTTTGTCGCTTAATTTTTTTTTTTTTTTTTTGACTTTTTTCTTTTTAATTAATCAATATTTCTTTTTTTTTTTTTTTTTTCCTCACCTACCCAAAAAGCATAATCCAATGTGCTTCTCACTCTCACTGTTACAGTCTTCTGACACTTTTATAATTTCTCGCGTTTTTGGAAATTTTTATTATTTTTTTTTTTGTTTGTTTATTATCTTAATTTATCTTCGCCAATTAATGACAATTATTTTAATCGGTACGTTGAACCAATGTAACAACGTATCTATATACAGCAATTCACTCTGATAATATTATTGTCATGACAATACAGTGCACTTTGCACATTTCATATTAAACGTTCTTATTCGATTGACTATCATCAACGATATATGAACCGATTAGATAGAACAACCGGAATGAAATAAAAATTATTAATTTTGAAAATAATAGAAAATAATGTATCTATTAAATAATTGTTGCTCTCGTCAAGTATTAATTTCGCAATAACAGCTGCGAACGTAGACCATTATGATCTGTGAATGTCATGAAATTTTTTTATTTATTTATTTTTTTTTTTTTCGAAATATGTAACGACCTTACACTGATATGGTTCGATAAGTTAATTAATTAATCAATTAATCAATAAAATATAATAAAAAAATCGCGGATAAAATGAAATTGAGTTTTTATTTAAATGGGGTATGAAGTACTCCGAAATTTTTCAAGTACGTACGATTCTTTAATAAAAGATATTAATTTAGTAAGAAACACTTTTTTCGAATTTTCTTTTTTTTTTTTTTTTTTTTTGTTTCTTTTTTTTTTCTAAACAGGTGGTTCGGAGCTACGACTATATGGCCGAAATGCGTACGACCGTAAGGCCGAAGCGTCGATTACGATTTGCTAACGAATACGCGCGCGTCGCGACGGCTTGACGTCGACTGAGGAGCGGCGCCGAGCGCCTGTCCGCCCCCGCGAAGTTCCTACCCCCACCAAACGACGCCACCCCCGTGGCGCAACGCAAGAACATCCGCTGCCATGCCGCCGCGACGCTCGGATTCGGGACGAAACGCCAACCCGAGAGGGTGAACAGCCACGCGATCGAGAGGACGCTGGGTCCAGACGTCCAGGCGTCAACGTCAAAATACAAAACACTACGAGCGAAAGTGCGACGCATAAAATGCAGAGAAGCTTTTACGACCTGCAAGCTTTCAGAAAAATTTCAGACAAATTTCATTTCAACTTTTCTCGCTACAGGTTCGGGAAATCGCTTTTTCGTAGTATTGATAACAATTGTTACAGTTTCATTTGACATATTTCCATAAACACGAACGCTAGAAATCTTCGGTGCTCTTCAGTTGTGGAATTTGCGAAATAATCTCAATAACCTTTTTCCTTTCGTCGTCTTATTTTTCATATCAATTAATAGTTGCATAAAAATCTTGGTAAATCTTCAAGATCGAGTTTCCCCCATTTCGACGATCGACCTAAACTTTAATGTGCATCGTTTGTAATCCTACATAGTTTTTTCTTTTTTTTTTTTTTTCGTATCGATAGAATTCAGCGTAGAGTTCATTTAGCTCGTGACAGATAGAATCTCGTAAATAAAATCCAGCTTCTCAGCATCGAGAATTGTAACAAATTTAAAAAGTGACCAAAAACGACGACAATTCAAACCTATAACATTGTTTTCCACGATTTGCGTATATAATTTCTTGCTAGAGTTGGTTCGAAAAAGAGTCGAAAATTTCAAAGTCATTTTACAGTCTTTTGTAAACGATATTACGTATAGAAATGCCTAGGTTTGATAATTCCAAGAATTCAAGTAGGTAAACACATACATAGATAGCGTTAAGAGTTTAGGCCGGTTTACCGCCAATTAACTCAGCTACTGTTGATGCGCAAGAAAAAGATGAGAAACATGTTATACCACAGCCCCATTATCTGGCTTCGTTCCTAGCTCATGTTTTCATTTTACGGAACAACCCCTGCAAGACAATCGCGTGCAACTCAGATTTACACTTTTCAGTATACCACAATGGGCCGCAAAACCGCAAAACAGGTATGTGTCAAGCTTCGTCGTTGCCCGTAGGGGTTACACGTGGATATATTAGCTTTCACACATCATAAATTGTTACTCATAACTCTTCATTCTGATGTAGGGTCAAAATATCTTCAAAATCAACTCCAAACGACAGTCTATTCAGTTCTCAGAGTTGGATGCACGGATACCGATATTCAGTTATTTATTGATGATCCATAATTATAAATTCATCATTAAGATATTGAGGTAAATTTATCGGATAATAATGAATTTGGTGAAAAATATATATCCAGTATAACAACGTGGATGAATATCTTTCGGTAATATATATTTCAAAGGGATGTCAAAATCAAAGAGCATTAGATTTTGATATTACGAGGATAACGTAGAGCTAGGGGGATGAGTGAGTATAAGGAAGAAGAGGGGAATCAATCTCGTAGAGAAATATGGAATATCCATCATCGCGTAGGTGGCTCGTATCACGCATCTGCTTAATATTCATAACATCTTATCCCCCGGCAACACCGCCATTCGAAATACATTTTAATAACGTTTTTGAGACACATCTTTCCTGCGGGTGTTATGGTTAGGGTAGGTATACCTAAAAAGCAAGAAAAAAAAAAATTGAATTCTCCAATTTTCTTATCTCGCCTTTTTTACTTCGAAATCTTTCTCTCGTATATATATCATATCATATTTCGAATCCCTTATATATTATTTTTACATCGATGACGAAATTTTCTAAAATTCACCCCCACTAGACGTACATATAAGCTGCATATGGGGTGCAGGAGAAAATCGCGTAACACACTCGTCGTAATAATAACAGTAGTTTCGAAACTTGTCGTTCCATTAACGTTACGTTTTATGGTCGGTGATAATATAATATTTATGGACGTAGATATAAGATCTCGAATACGTATATATACCTATTCCAGCGAATATTTGTCATATACTATATATTTTCACATTTTATTATCATCGATCCGTGATTTTTGACTATGGAGTCAAATTTTACTCATTCAAATATTAGAAAAAGTAAGTACCTACGAACGGGATAGTCTAATAAACGAATTCACTCGCTACGCGGCGATGTCATTTAACGGAACGAGCTCGTGGAAATATGAACATTTCATCTAAAGTATTTCAAACGCGTCCTTTAAGCCCAGATATTATTCGATTTGAAAAAAAAGAATAAGACCGGAGGTAAGCGAGTCGCGGTAAAGTTGACGTAGAAATATACTATATACGTATAGCTATATATAACACGCAGGAAGCAGACGCTACGCCTCTTATAAATTCAAATCAGTTTTTTTCCCGCCACTTTTTAATTTTTTTTTATTTTATTTTTTTTATTATATCAAAAGAAAAAAAAAGTGATCCGCCTTCCGGACCCGAGGTGTACCCTATTATGGGAAACGGAAGGTAAACGAGGTGCCATCTTGCCAGGTTATGGGAAAATTGAATCGGTACGGAAAAGTAAGTTTACGCGGACGTAATGAATTCCAAACGATTCGTTAAGCAGTACGAAAATAAAATCAACTCCTCCCTCCCTCCCTCCCTCCCGCCCTTGGTTGCAGAATATTAAAAGTTAATTTTCAACAGCTGTACAACTTTGAAAAAAAAAAAAAAAAAATTTGAAAATCAATGTTTTCGGGGGTAGGCCTGTACCCTAAATTTCATCGAATCCTTCGTCCGCTTGAATTTTATTGAAAATTTAAATATGAATAGCAAAATTTAGGACAGAAAACTATTTACAACTTCTTTTAATTTGTTTCATTTCCGTACCTATATGTACCTACGTATAGGTAATCACGACGACGCACGTGTCCGACAAGTTTTTTTTTCAACTGGCAAAGCACCGCGTGTTCAACTTCTCCCACCCTTTCATCGTAACAATGAAGTTATCGACCCGTAGCTGGCGTGACCAATTCCCATTGGAAGCCGGCCGTCAATAACGGAAGGGTTGAACGATATATCTCATCCCTTAGCCGAGTTCACCACGTGGCTCGAGTTCGCCTAGTGGGTCGATATTTATTATGTTTACTTGCAGTCGATCTAGCTCGGTGTAAAACAAACAAATGAACAAAAAAAAAAAAAAAACAGAAAAAAAAACGAAAAGAAACAACCAAAAAAAAAAAAAAGGAAAAAAAAAAAAAAATAACAAACAGAAAAAAATCGACTCGATTAATGGCGTACGTCCAATAGCGTGCACGAGGCAATAAGGTTTCCCGACGAAGAAACTAATCAGCCTGAAATTTTGCCAATTACCGAACCAGCAGTGTCCTTTACAACGAACACCTGCTCCCATTTAGAAACCCTGATCGCACCCACACATTAATATATAGATGGCTGTTATAAATTGTAAAAGTTATACGTTTCTGTGTGTGTGTATGAAAAAATAAAATAAAAATAAAATTCAAAAATTTCATTCCTCAAGAAAAAAAAAAAAAAAAAAATTACCGAAATAAATAGAGATACCTTAAGCTCTTTATTTTTGGCACATATTATATACTATATAATATATAAAGTCAGAAATGATCATCGAAATATCTGTTACCAATTATTATCGATTCATTAACAAAGCTGGAATACCGCGATGGTAATTACTGATATCTATAAGTATTTATGGATTAGCTAGATCACGCGGGTGCAAAGGAGAAGGAAGATTGAACTCGAGGCCAAGGTTTATCCGGCCTGAACGTACGCCTTCCTGGCTCCTGCCCTTACCGACGTCCAACACCCCGAAGGCTCTTGGCTAAATTAGTATTTAATAGTGAAAGTTTTACTCCGAAAATGAAAACCGGCGCGTTTCTTCGATGAGAATGAAAATATCGATACTATACCTTGGCTATTCAAGGATCACGGGTATATAGCTGGTATAGAGAATTAGTCGATTTTTAATGCACAGAAAATGAATTGGAATTAAGGTGATTAATGTAATTAATGAAATTAATGAAATTAATAAGAAAAATTCAAAAACGATATTAAAAATGGGGAGAATTTTCATACGAGGTGTAATTGGGAATCGAATAATTGAACTTATGATATGTAGATAATTTATATATGTATTGAAATTCATGACGCAATTTGAACGGCGTTACGGGATTCCTGACGCTGTACGTGCAGTCGAGGTGTCTGGTTGCAATCGGACAAAAGGTTCAAGAACGGTAGGTAGGTATACTGCCGAGACGACAATATCACCAGTCACGTTAACGTTCCAACGAATTTGCGGCAACCTACAAACCGACCCCTCCGCTTTACCACCATCTATGAAATCTCGGGTATATAGGATGGACGAGCGGATTTCACCCACGCAGAGAGAGGTTTGCAAGCAATAATACATATACGCGATCGCGCACCTGTTTCTTTGCCGTAATGGATGGAGTGTGGGTGGAGAACATTGGTGCCCGTTGCCAAGACCTATGTCACGCTTATATTTACTCGCTGCATCGTGCCACCAGCTACCATTATAATACAAACCCACATATATATGTGTATTGTATATCTATAGAGTTTATATCGTGTGTACAACCCGCGCGGACGTATTACACTAGCTAATTTTGTAGTAGAGCAAATAACTCCTAATGTAAGCTGCCATTAAATATTTACCCTCGCTATAAACGCCAGATAGTCAAATGGATAGAAGAATCGCCATTAGTTAATATAATCGCGATAGTCATGCGTCAACTTTCCATTTTTCTTTTCTTTTTTTTTTTTTTGTTTTTTTCTTTTCAAGATTTCATTACGATAATCATAAAGGGCGGAGAAAACATGTGTTTCATAAAAGTTTGACGGGTTTTAAAATGCTGTTGAATGACACTTTGATTATTTTAAATAACAGCTGGAAGTGGTAGGTTTGAAGTTTGATTTTGAATGTTCATTTTCTGCCGGGAAATATAGGAGGTGGGATTTTATCGTCGGCATAACGTAGGTGGTCGAGGATGAAAAAAGAAAAACTGTAAAACAAAGCTTACGGACAGGTTCATTCATGGAAATTGGTATAGAGGGAAGTTTTTAAAAAGCAAGGTTTGGTATGGGAGGATTTTCCGTTGGATATTATTATTGAATTTCCGTTCCGCGTTCCCTGTATCGCCTGAAAGCCAGTTACGCTTAATAAATCCTTTTACGCACTCTCAGTACTGTGTTCGGGGTTCGGTATATATATTCATTCTATGTATACTGTTCACTATATTCAACTGCGGTTATTTCGTGGGCAGCGTTGCACCATGCTCCAGAATCGTAGTGGGTTAGGGTGTGCAGTACATACATATTCGGTCATACGCCATATCCGCACAGCTACCAAACTGTGCTCAAAATCCAGTCTACGTAGACCGTATGAAATGTGTGCGAACGACAGCGGAGGCTGAATACCACCTAATGGATTTTTAATAAAATGAAAAGTTGTCCCTGATGGGGGAAAATCGCTTCATTATCTTACTTCTAACTATACAATAGGAAACTGAAATCAAAACTCTCTGCACTATTGACGTGCATTCAGTCGATGAATCAGAGCTCTAAATTCACTTTTAGTTATAATCAAACAATATCGAATGTCAAAAGACTAACAAAATATAATAATAATATCGACACAAGGATGCTTCAGACATCGCAAATATAGACGGATAGAAGATAGACAGATCACCTATTCGAAGCTCGGTCAACCAGAGAACAGAGGTGGACATTGTCCAGTTGAAATCCTCCGAGTTTCCAGGTCAAATTTACGTACAAAGTTTTAAACAAAAGAGAGAAAGATATATATCTGAAAGCTTCGATGCACTCGGCATCATGTATCTATACATATACGTATATACCTTCAATCGTGTTTGCATGTACGGTACGATGTATTTTTCTGCCTTGCGTATCGCACAGTTGGCACAGATATGCTACTATACGTATTACATACATAAGGCTCATGGTAACGTGAACACATAAAAGTATACCTGTAATACATGAGATAGTAGATCGATAGAAAGATGGATGAATGGTCCATTGGAAGTAAGGTTTCACCCCGTTGTCCGTGACTGCATTTTGTCATCAACTGAAGTGGATGGCTCCAGTGCAAGGAATTGAGAATCTAAGCGTGCAGGTAAAGATGCGGCATTGAAGAAAAGTGTCGATCGTCATGGCCACGGTTTCCGGTCTATTTCCTGTACCTAGGTACTTCTTCCGCGTAAAGTGGATAGAAGTAGAAATATTTGTGAAATTCTATCTCATAAGCTGCTCAGAGATCCTTCGGAATTCTCGGATCTATTGTTCATTTTATATCTTTTCACTATTATACATGTTTTACGTACCTTCATACTAAACGCAATGAAAGACAAGATTAATTCATAATTTTGTTTATTCTATCCAAGTTTCTCTGGTGAAACGAATGGTCTTATTATTATAAGGGTGATTAATTATTCAGTAAAATAACGATATACGGAGAATTCCGCTCGGCGAATATCCATATTATGAATTGATAAAAATTCTAGATTCGAGTCAAAGAAACTGTGCGATTTTATAAAAGCAGTTAATATCTGTCTACGTCGAAGACCCCATCGAAACTAGCCGTCGATCTAACTAGATAAATAACGATGCTCGCAGAAAAGTTTTAATTAGACTCTGAGTAGGTACTAGTTCACTACCTATTGTGAAAAAATATAAAGGGAACGAAAATCTAGAGTCCTTTGCCTCAAATTTTCGCTAGGATAAGTAAAATTAAAAAAAAAAAAAAAAAAAGAAATGAAATAAGAAAAAAATATATATTCTCCGTACCCTCAAGAGTTCCGACGAACTGATTCAATCTGATTATTCTGATATAAGATTTTGAGTATCAATTCGAGGCAAGAATGAAGGCAGTATTTCAGTCGGATTTTTGTATCGACGCACCATTCCCAAACTCTTACCTATTCGGTTCGTTCAAAGAAGTGGAAGAAGAGCGAAAGTGTGGAGGGGTTCGGATGTAGGTAGGTTATAACGTGGATGGAGTGAGCAGGTGCTTACTATTTCAGTTCCCAGCACACACACTCACACATGTACGCACAATCTCCTCAGATAATGTATCGTTTGTAACTGTCACTGCATGTAGCTCACCTACGATATACTTGGTATGAGAATAGATATATGTACATATGTATATATGTATATCTATATACGTGTCAAAGTGTTGGCTGGCTGACACACGTGTGTCAGCACGTAGATCTCTTACAGGTACAACAGGATGACAGCAAACCTTACACCTATGGGCTGTGTATATATGTAGGTTGAGATATACGAGGCTTTAAGGTTTCCTCCCTACTTTGGTTCCGTTCGGTTCGGTTCCCGGTTCCCGGTTCCCGGTTGCTACTAGCGGACCTACCCTATAACCAACTCACCTACAACAGGGTGAGGAGTGACTAATGTTACCTAAAGGGGGATTTGTATACTAGGTAAAATCGATAAGGAGCCGGATGGACGATCGTGTAGGCGAAGAAGGTGATAGTAAAGGAAAGGAAAGAACGCCTTTGATAGATTCGGTTAAAACGAATGGAAATTCAATTTGACGGTAACTTAGGTATAAGAAAAAAAAAAAATTTCGGAATGAATTGATGCGGTTCGGAATAGTATAGGTGGCTGGTAGCATAATAGACATCCGGACATCTTATTTTTCCTGATTCCAGGATGCCATAGACCGACAAGAATCGCGTGTTTCGCTTTATACATATATTCACATAAGCCTGCAGGGGGTAACATTGTCTGTCTAGCCCCACTAGTAACCGTCTATTTTCAATGAGTGACATCTATTCTTATTGAACTTGATGGATGTAATACTTTACGGATGACATGCTTAGAATTTACAGGCATTTCGTACCCGCGCCGTAGCACCAGAACCAGCACCAGCCTCTGGTTCAAACGACCATCAAACACATCGTCTGACGTTTATCCCTTCTTACGCGAAACTGTCCCTCTATCCTGAAACATCGCGGTGCAAGGCCGATTTAAACTATCCTTTTCGGTATAAGTTAAGGATATTTCTATACATGCTGCGGTTATCCTGGACGAGGGCGATGAGAGGGAGATGAACATTCCCGAGGAGACCAGCTGATGATAAATAACCTTTTATACCTGAATATCGTTCCAGACCTCCTCACGTCGAGGATAATGTATCGTTTGCTATCATGCTTCACATAATATTCAAGTAAATGTCGCGAGCTTTCATGAGCGAAGTGCAGGTCGAGAACAATTTACTTTATGGAATTGAAAAAGTTAGTTTCTTTAAAAGCTGAAGTGAGTTACTTGGTCAGACGTTGCGTGTAATCTCCGATGTAGTTCTCCGAGGTACAGGTATATATTCGCATAACTAGCTGAGTGGAGATACGGCGAGTATCAAGAAAGAGATTATGGATAGGGAAGAGCATGAGGCACAGCTTGTGATATTCTCTGGCACAAGTGTAAGAAAACGGAAAAATAATAGCTGCACAAAATTGAAAGAAAATATAAAAAATCCGTGTACCAGGAGTCGAGTAGGTACATGCGAATAATAAAAATAAAAGTAAAAACAGTTCGGCTGGTAGAACATGAGGTGAAACTCGCTGGACCCAACCTCGATGAGAGACGAGAAGATCTCCGTACCTATACCGGGCACCAAGCCAGAATGCTTTTGATATCATCTCGCTTAGCCTCCATTTCCACATTCTTACAGGAATGTCCGGGAATACATTTTGTTGTCGACACTGTTTGCTGGCTGAATGGTAGTTTTATACATTTAGCTGAAGCTTGAATTTACATTAGTCAAAGAAGTTTGCAGCGAAATAATAGTCCTGCTGCATTGTGTTGTGTCGTAAATTCACCGTGACTAACCGCGCGTATAGAGTTATACGTATACTTATTTCATATAAGGCTGTCTATGTAGCGTCGCGACGGATGACGGCGGCGTCGCAGTAGTATTCGTCGTCGTCATAGTTGACGAAGCCATGAAAAGTCGTGCCTCTTTAAATCCTCACGCACGAAAGCTTTGCAGTTACCAAGCACAGACCGTCAGTCTAGCCGCGTTAAGAAAGAGGTGTGAGAAAATTTATAGGTCGGATCATTACCCACAAGGATACAGACTGCTATCTATATATAATAGCGCGATACTATCTAATGAGAGAAGTGATCAAAAAGGATCACGTCTGCAGCAGGTCGTCTGGCTTGTTAGTGAAAATTACTCAACGTTGATTACATAGATTTTCTGAATTGTTTCATTCGTCCATATAATTTGATCTTCCAAGATTTCTCACCCGTATATGTGTCTGATAATTACAATCGTGTGACATAGATATGTATGGCCTCATCTAGCAAGAAAATATCACGTTATTATGTTATAGCTATGTACCTAGGACTTATTTAATATCGTGTTAATAATAAGCTTGACACGTCTAGATGTGAGACCTGGTAATAAGGCGATGATGAAATCATGACGCAAAGGAGTTATGTCTGCCTGAGATACGGGCTGATAACGAAGAACGAACCTCCCTATCTTATATCCACGGTACACCGAGCGTATCAAGAAATATATACTTACTATTTGTTTTCATGCGAAATACCGAGCACTACTTCTTCTACTGTCGTATAACAGAGAAATATTACGAAGACGGATGTCGTGACGTATGGTATGGGAAATTGGTATCTTTATAAGACCTGCAGTATAGCTACCAATCTTCGAATACCTTTTTAGTTTTCTACACGATTTCTCAGAATTTTTCTCGGGGTCGAAAAGAAAAAGCTTTGACGTTTTTAATGGTCGTCCAAGCGGTCAAGTACATATGTCATAGATCGTTGAATCGTTTCGAAAATTGACCGTAGCGTAGTAAGAAGAAGAAAAAAAAAAAAAAAAAAAAATTCATAACCAATCTTATTTCCATATAGAGAAGAGGACGAAACAGAAATTCAGTTTAGTATAGGATATCGTGCCTCGACCCAAAGTAACCACAATAAAATACCATAACCAATATGAATCTTATTCATCTATATCCGCGACCGTACCTACCTACCTCGAGGGGGCAGCCAGGCCAGACGCATAAACCACATAAAAAAAAAGCACACACACATGTGTAATTTCAGTACAAATCGATATGTGAAGGAAAATCCAGAAGAATTTTCCGCCCTTGGGTAGACTATAATTTATAATTCAAATAAGTAACAGTATATAGATCTAAGTGTAGCTTATTGTACCGGGAAATACCTTTCGCTAGATATTCTCGTGCATATTTTTTACAGAACATTTCTTGTTGCTTGCTGATGGGAAAATTTACTTAATAATTTACTCACCGATTCTTCATTTCACAAACTATAGAATATAGATATCGGTTCAGCATTACACTCGATTTTGGTTGACACTTACCTGAAACAGAAAAAAAAAAATCAGTTAATAACTGCGAGCTCCTTTTTCGAAGACGCAAGCCTTGAGTCCCTTAGATGGTTTACTCATTAATTTTCTGGAATTACATTCGTACCTATTCATTGAACGTCTATGCCTCAGCACGGTAATTGAGCTAACATGAGAAGTCTAGACGCGTGTAATTTAAGGGATGTAAGATAATGACGGCAAATTATATTTTCACGAAGGCTGCAGAACTCGATTTTTGATTCACGATGACAACAAGTAAGCATGAAGCTTTTTCCAATTTGCTACAATATCCACAGCTGTATCTCGTACTTGAGAATTCCCACGTCATTGGGTTGCTGAATCTATTTTCACATCGGGACTTGGAAACTGTAGGTATCTATAGAAATTTCTTTGCAGACGGTGAAGTCGCAATGTCGGAATACCGAGACACGTATAAGTACCGCTCCAATCTCATCGAGTAGTAAAACGAATATCTTACGTTCATCAGCATTCTTTATGCTCAGCAATTATCACCCCGTTGATTAAACCTAATTAAGCTTTCATAAAGCTGGCGCTAACAGTAACCTTAGGGTAGATGTAAGACTCTGGGGCTGAACGTTCAAAAATAAACAACCCTTGGAAGTTATAATTAATAATCTCTCGGAAATTTGAACTTGCGTAAACTTTTCCATAAATATTATCTGAAATTTTTATGAACCACGAGATATATCTAAACAAAGTTTTCAATCTAACTAGATATGTATTTTATATGTACAATATAAACTTATTCTCAGACTAGCCGCACGATGCACCCTATACCGATGATACTCACTATTCCACGAGATCATTCTCTAATCAGCAAGTAACTGATAAATTTTATTTGACAAGTGATGAAGGTATGAACAATTCCTACTTTTAGTAGCAATCTGAGAAAGCATTCTGGAAGCGGATCTTAGATAAATTCTAACAATAAAAATTAGATTTAGAAACATATGTCAAGATTCTAAAAAGGGGAGTCAAAGCGAGAGTCACAGGGTCATTCGAAAGCTTTCAAATTTAAACTTGCTTACTTGAGGAACTTTGTCACGTGTGACCTTAGCCACTATATCACGTTGCTGCGGTTGAATGAGCAGACAAAAAGCATCCATCGAATTGCCATTTCCAAATCTATAGATATAATTTCGCCAAATGTTTCAAATATCAAAGCAGCTCAATAATTTCTTGCATATTATGTTCGGGGAGATCGGAATCGATATTTTTTTTCTCATTTTTTTTCTCATTCCTGTAAGTGAAACTTGAGGAAAAAGGAATTGAACATGAGGAAAACATCATCAATATTGCGAACTCTTAACAGAGTGCAGTAAAAGTTCGTGAGGTTGTTGCTGTACTTCGAAGTCGCGCGTTATTAACCCTCCTCATCAACACCTTGGACAGAAAATCGAATTTGTCGATCGTTCGCCCTCGGGCTTCGACCAATATAGAGGTCTTTCGGGTGGATTGCTTCGCTAGTAGATATTTGCAGAATTGGCTGAGCTAGCAATTATAAGATTGCTGGGGAGTGGCTATGGCGGTGAGTAGGGTGCACGTGCAAAAGTGTATTAAGAGAGCGGCCAGCGTCATCACACCCTGATCCCCACCACCGCTATTTCCTCTAGGATACTATCCGGTCGTAGT
This sequence comes from Tenthredo mesomela, assembly GCA_943736025.1. Classification (NCBI taxonomy): domain Eukaryota; kingdom Metazoa; phylum Arthropoda; class Insecta; order Hymenoptera; family Tenthredinidae; genus Tenthredo; species Tenthredo mesomela. Next base: position 39,643,379 of record OX031015.1, on the reverse strand, counting down.
CCGATGCACCGAATTCGACCGCGCAATTCCCTAAAGGAGTTTCTTCAGCAGAAGGGCGGACTATTTGTCCACGAGGACAACCCACGTGGTCATTGAGTCGAAGTCTTTTCCCCGTTGAGACGGGGTTGTCTAGATGGTGGTACACCCTTAGATCGTGCTTTTGTCATCGTGGAATTGGTAGAGCATAAGCCGCTTTTTATACGTGGAGTTCTTTTTCTTTTCGCTGCCTCAACAAAGAGAAGACGACTCGATATCTCGGTGATCCTGTCAGCAAAAGAGGGGTAGAGTAGAAAGTGAAATTCAACGAATCAGCATTGATTCGTCGATTGTTTTAAACTTTCTACTACTTCTTTTTTTTCTTATACCCTCCCAGAGTTCTTCGCTCATCATTAAAAGTTCGACTCAGCAAACGTTACAAGAAAAGATGAAAGTCTACCTATACCCAACCTCTTATCGTCGTTAGGAATTTCACTTTATTATTTATTTAATCAACAAAAATTAGCACCTCATTTCTATGTCGTTCACATTTGACGTGTGATGGGTTCCGGATTTTAGCCGTACAGCTATCGAAGGCCAAAAGGTGAATGAACCATTTTATGAAACAAACACCTACACCGCAATCTGCAGAATGACAAGGGATCATAATTATCGTAATGGAGGAAGCAGGTGGTATTATTCTAACCCGTCCAACGTGTTTTAAGCAAATGAGTTTGATATTAAATTTCCAGAGCCTCTGGTTGTTCAACGGCGGAATCAGTTATTACCTAAAAGCACCAAGGGAAAGTATCACCTAGTTGAAAGCGGTTAATTTTCAATATCAGTCAAAGTTAATCACTTTAACGAAGGTGAGAAATTTTTTTTACCAGATTTTTACCAAAAAAAAAGACGAAAACAGGAAAAAATGACACAAGCCAATAAATTACGCTGACATGAAGAAGAGTCAACCTCTATATGGAATTTCATGATTTCTAATTACGTGAAATGGAGATCCAAACAAGGTCCACCCATGTATGTATACCATAGGGCACCATTAGATGAGCTGAGAAATAATTAGGGATAGCGTTGCGCACAGTTAAATGGTAGCTCGGTTTCGGCCCTGTTGTAGACCACTGAATATAACGAGGTCTGCTAACGAGCAGTAGCAGATTTTATGGGCAGATGGAGATGATCCCTTGTCGGTGATTGATGCGATCTTCACGCGGCAAAGGCCATTCTACTGGTAACAAGGTAGGTATACTTGTTCGTTGTACCATGCGTGACATGAGGGCCCCATGGACGTATTTTAGCCGTAGGCAATCTCTGCTAGGTGAATCTGGGCAATCACGTACTGATTGAACACCAAGCTACATTCATATATGTATATGTTTCGCAATTCGATAGTGAAACGTTTTTTCCATGAAGGCACGTATTGGAAAGAGGAGGGGGAAAAAAAATGCTTGATAAATTGAGAATTGAATTGATTAACGCTATGTGGAGGTGAGGATTTTTGAAGTTGTTACTTTTGGCTCAAGTAGCCAGATCTGTATAGTTCAACGCCTAAGGATACGTCCGCTTAAAATCAAATCGATTCTTTGTGGCACACGGCCAAGGGAAGTCGCAAAAAATCTTTACTCGGAACGCGAAATAGCTTTAGATACGGGAGCCAATAAATTAGGATGAAACAGCTACTGAGAGTTAACTTAAAAATGTTTATTCTCCGTAAGCAAGGGACCCATAAAGTCGTGATTCAATGTATATCATTATAGCTATGAATCCGATTTTACTATCGTCAAGTCTCGAATAAATTGATGTATTTCATCCCGCATCTACGTTTGATATTAAAGTCGTTTCATAAATGTAATATTCACGGGACAAAAGAGAGCATAATGAAAAATGCCCGGCACACGGTCACGTTGGATAAAATCTCTGCTCTTTGAACGACCGAGTGGAATTCAACCGTAGTCCTTCTAACCTTTGTTTATACACATCTGATAACACTGATGAAGAGCGAATGAATGAATGAATGAAGCAGCCAGCTACCGACTAGCCATCCAGAAACGAATGAACGAAATCCGAGGCAAAGCACCCCTCCATCATTCGTTGTAATTATCAGGTAGAGGCAATGGTGTCGCTGTAGCAAAATAGATGCTTTTTCATTCAGCGGAAAGACCAAAGCACGCTTTTAATGTTTACGTTTTCAAATACGAGAAACATCGATCTATTTATTCATCTATTTGTGTTTTGAACATTGAAAATTTGTGATAAATTATCGCTCAAAGAATCTTCAAACTTTTTCTAAACCGAAGTACGGAATGACGTGTTGATGAATCGAGCCGCGATATTACATCATCAAAGTTTATGGCAAGGATTTGAACAGAGATTTGCCAGTGTAGAAAACAAGAAGTAGGAGGAGGTGAAAGAAAATGAAAGTCTTCTTTGTAAAAAGTTGTTCAATTTGACGTTCATCAACGCCGAGACGTACACAGAACAGATGGGACACAGCAGCCTTACCATCTTCGTCCTTTAATCCCCTTTTGCACAACTCCACCCTCTGCGCTTATACTTATCTACTGCGAAGCTACGGTATTGTCTTTGAAAAAATATGATTGATCGAGAGGGCTCTCCAACCAGGCAGAATATCGATACGATATGAAGTAAACGAGAAAATGTAGACGACGCGAATTTAGATGGAAATGAAAATTAAATTATGATTAAGCATCACGTCATACTCTAGTGCCTGTAGGTACCTAATAATTGTCCCATTCTTATAAACGATGGTTGTCAATAATTGACCGGCCGTGCGATAAACTACGTGAAAATATACTCAACCAGAAAAAGAGGCGGCCTGGTTCGGTGCTAGCGCGCAAATAGAGTCCTGGAATCGACAGATTAGAACAGTGATGATAATTTACAGCTAGACTCAAGCTGCAGTACGGAGACCGTTCCGAAACCAATCGAATTAACACGACTCTAGTAGTTATATTGCTCCTAGGATAGTACCTCTCGGATTACGACGATCTCGGGATAAAATTCATCGCCATTTCGCTCCTCCATGCAACGTAATGGTCCATTAACTTCACACATAGTCACCTTTGCGTGCAACTGTGTGAACACTTAAATATATGTATTCTATACGTGCCACCTATGTGCAGTATATCGAAAGATTACGCATGTTTGCACAAGATAATCTACATACCCTGCACCTATGTGCCGTAAAGCTACAAAATATTTCGTTTCTGATTTACAGATATTCTATATTTTGTCTCAAATATCGAGTCCACATAGTGCAGCGACTCATATCATCGACGTATTGATATTAAGTGGTACATGTTCTTTTGACATGGGCTACCCCGTTGGAATTCTACCACATTTTATCGACATTCTGATATCGTTGAGATTCCGATACGACTGACTTCCTCACTGTTAGTCCACTATGACTACATCTTGCCGAAGGAGTATGATGAAGTTGTAATAATAGATTGGATATCCGGTAGAACTTTATTATTGATCTTTCTTTTTACTTGCAGAGACGATAAAATCCATCCTTAGAGGATTTTTTCCGACAGCCGTAGTTCCCAGGAAAAAAATGATCTCCTATTTTTTAAGGTATACCCATCAGTCTCATTAACACATTCAAATAGGAAATATCAAGTAATGAAATGAATTGTTGCCCTTTGATTCATGCCTAGTTCAATTGGCGGACCAAATGCAATTCTTTGGTATGTACTGCAGACCTCCGGGCAAATATCCTCGTGAGAACGCAACGGGGTACTATCGATTCGTATACTGGTTTCATCCCTCACTATTCATAGTCTTCGATGGCACGTGTCTTGCCGAAGGCGTGCGCGCGCTTTTAGGGTATACGTATACATATACGTACATAGGATACACCAACATGTATTCCACACGTGGGTGAATGTCCCCTCATATACGTCGAGCGACAAAACGTCCAGAGGGCTGCGGACAGTTGGTTTAATCTACATGTGGCACGTTCAGATGTTTCAATTTGTTCTAAACCGAAGTACAGACGTACTTCGATGATTATTATTTTCATACGGATTTTTCTGTTGTCTTCTTTTTCATTATATCTGCAGCGAGACAATTTTCGATTCTTTAGTTACCGAATAAAGGGCCCGTTCAGAGTTCAATTCAATCCCAATCTGCATCCTCATATCCCGTTCACTGCCTCGTCTTTCTCTCTCTCTCTCGGTTTCCCTTTGCATTCTGTATTTCTGGTCCGTTAAATAGACCAGTGGGTGCCGCGACGCCCATACTTGGCAGTGTTACTAGCCAGAAACTCAAATTTGTCTTTAGAATTGAAAAGGGTATACGTATACTCAAAAAGATAAAGGGATATAAATAAAAGAAGAAAAAAAAAATTCACACATTTTACGCCTGGCCCACGTTAGCCATATAGAAATAGATGTATACTGGAATATATTACATAACCGCGAGATTCTTTAGGTTGCCACACACCCACTTCACCCCTTTCAATTTAAATTTTCAATATCGGACGAAGCGACGCGACGCGACGCGTCGGGCACGATTGGCAAACATCTCTCCTCGGGCTATAGAGATTGTCGCATGTCTAATGAAATAATCTAGGGTAGAAAATATTGAGAAAGAGGAGAGGGAAATAGAAAAATAATTAAACAATATGAAAAGAAATGAAATGAATTAAAATTAAGCAACAGCAAAGAAAAAAAGATGAAAAACTGAAATATTCCAAATAAAATTCAGTACTACTCCTGGGGGCAATGAACCAAGGTATATCTTATCTCGTACGCAACAAACATCCCAGATCATTTTCACCTAGGGAGATATCACGCGGCATGCTCCATCTCCACGTGTCGCATAAATTGGGGCGTATCGCTAACCGAGCGATAATCTGTTCGCACATGGGGTCGTCACACCCGATGGTTTAGCAGATGAGAGAGTAAATCAGTCTGCTCGTTAAGAAACACCCATCTGCGTGCAACTTTTGGATATTTTGTATCGTGGCAATTACCTATACCTTTCGCCGCGTATCCTCCGCGCTTGTTCGCAACTCAAACTTTATCGCTATCTCTCTTCGTTTATTCATTGGCATACGTATATGTAACGTACGTGGGGGTTGGTAACGCACGTCAGACTGTGAAAAGTTCAACGGGTAACCTTTACTCGAGCAAACACGTACGCCTAAAATTTGTTTTATGCATTTTTTATCCAGCTATAACGTGCGGAACCGGGCCAAGGTCCGTCGGCTACCAGCTATATACCAGCTACCAGCCATGCCCATACGAAAAACCCCTTTTCTTACGTATTTAGAGAATTAGGAAACGCGGGGATGATAAACTTCTGCGAAAGGATCGCATGGCATGGCATGCTATACGCAGACTTGAACACCCTCTGAATCAGCCAGCCGAATATCACAGCGTTTTCGGGGGAGTGTAGAATCAGGTCATCCTGATCCTCATCTTCGAAAATCACAAATGTCAACACATCCGAGGAGCGTTCACTGGCCTGGGACAGTACCCAATCAAGCAAGCGGATATAAACCGACTGATAATGGAACCAAACACCCCGGAATACTCACTACGCTTCTGACGTCACATCCCGTCAGACTTTAGACGAGTATCGAGGCACGATGAGGTGAGCCCAGGGTGAATCGAGCAGGGAATAAGCCCAAAGATAACATGACCCGAGTTGTTTGTTACCTACTGTTTTGGCTGATGGCTTTTAATGGAACCGGATTACGGGAGCCGATCGAAAACCATGGGTGGTTGTATTCGTGTGCAAGTTGAACGTGGATGTGCCTGTATAATTTCTGCGTGCCAAAGTTTGTCACAGTTTCAAGTTTGAATAATAAGAGACGCTATTGTATTTTTTTTTTTTTTTTTTTCGTTTTTATTGCTCGCAGTTGGTCCTGGGTGTGATTTTATTTTCAGCCAACTTTTTTACACAGTCGTTTGGCAAGGTTTCGATTGATTGGCAATTGGATGAGCGGCGTGGTGTGAGCCAGTCGTGGAAGTATAGGTATCTGGCCACGAAGAGAGTTTCTTAAACAAAGAAGAGAAATATCTTGGCATGTTTCCCGAGTCACTGTGCTTTAATCTCGTCTCGGAAATTCTCGAGTAAAACTTTAACACGGTTCGGGACGACGATGTGTCTCGTTAGTAGAGAGACCGTTGGAGGAGTCAACCGTCTTCGAAGAGTCAATGAGGAGAGGAGTTAGTCGATCCTTCTTCCATCTTACTTTTCTTCTGGCTCGAGGACACGGGCTCGGAATTACAAACGGTCCTTTTCAACAGTGGCGTGAAACTTTTGACTTTACAATTAACTTGTGAATGATTATTAGTTCAGCTACGGTTGGGTCGGTTGGTACAAAGCCCGTAAAAGAAGAAGGAGGAGGAGGGTTCGGCTAATCTCGAGATGAGAAAGGAAAGGAAAATTAGTTCGAAATTGATTGGGGTTAACCGAAATTAAATCTGATTCAATATCGGAGATTGTTTCAATTCTTCAATTTGTTTTCAATCGTCATTTCCCGGTATTTATTTCCTCCCATTTACCAGCTATAGGGACTGAGACAAACAAGCTGGTGCTTAAAATAATTAAAAGTCAAACTGAGAAGTCAAGCTGCTCGACTTATAAACAATTTTATCTCCCGGCAGATTGGAGTTAATTCAGTTTTTGTCAAACGAGTGAAGGACCAAAAGTTTTTTTTTTCAACTTACTTCATTCAACCCTCAACTTTAAACCATCTTATTTCGCCCGTCCCTTCAGGCCAGTTATCTTGCTTTTTCAGCATAATAATTATTACCGAAAATATCAAATATAAGATATATATATAAGTGGTCTGTACTTTCTTTTCACATTACTCGGAGTTAATGCCATCAAATTAATTTTCTAATGAATTGAGTTATAATATAGTACTATAGTCTTTCAACGTCAGTTCGGACCAATTCTCGATATTCCACGTCGTTTCATGATAATCATTAATAATTTTATGCAGATTTATCGAAAGCCTAACTCGGCGATGATATTCGGAAAAGTTGAGCAGCTAGAGAGGCTGAAAAAACTAAATTCTAAAATATGTTTTCAACGGTATCGAATAAGATTAGTCTGTTCTTGAACTTGTCTTTCAAAGTTAATGATTCTTAAATCGTATAAAAATAATGAACTGTAAGTAATAATAGTTGAGAATTTTTATCATCATTTTGATCATCATTGAACTTTGAAAAAACGAGGAATACATAAACTTGAAAGTTTATAATATAACCCGTGATATTTTTCTGGTATTTCTCAACGATTTACATATACTTGATATTTTCACGTGAAATTTATTAGCCATAAACGTCACTGGCCTAGAAAAGATAGGCCGCATGACCAAGAAAAGGTTAAGCCTGATTTGGAAGAACTTAAATCCGTCAAAAGCCCGAGAACGATGTATGAAACGATGGGGCGAGGGACTAAGGAATAAATAATACGATAAGGATAGTAGTACCGGTTATTGTCGTGATCCGGCTATAATCTCGCTATCATCCGGCTGTCTCAGAGATAAGTCAAATAAGGAAAAACAAATCGTGGTCATTTATGGACAGGCAAAACTTTTTTCGCTTTTGCCTTAACCCCCCCCTCTCGTTATTCCATCAAAAGTCAGTATACCGGCCTTCGCGAGATTTCTTTTTTTTTTTTCTTTCTTTCTTTCTTTCTTTCTTTCTTTTCACTTTCTCTCTGCATTCTCTTCCGTGCTCTCGTCTCTCCCTGTGCGTATCCCTCTAACTTCCCACTTTATTACTTTCCCTCTTCCAGATCCCGAGGGTGTATCCCAAACAGTGTTTCTTTATTCTTCACACGCCTTTACATTGTTTTTCCATTTCGAGTCTCCAGGGTTTACAGTTTTCAGTTTTTGAGTGCCTCAACGAAAACACAATAATATGTAAGTGGTGACTCGATGTCTTCCTTCTTGGATAAGACTTCTCCATCTAGTGATGCTAGCTTCTCTTAATGGTGGCAGCTTTTCACCACTTGTTTTCTCTAAATACGATTCTTACATTTTCTCTGAGCGCACCTTACGTGACAAAGTACGAATCGCATCATTGATAGGCTTATCAGAGTTCTGGCGGTACTTTGAGGCCGGATCTGCTGTGAGGACGATTTGTATTATTCAGGAGAAAAGTTGATCTTAAAAGTGCACTGGTTTTGACGTAGCTCTATCAATCCGTCATAAACCATGAATATACTTCTTAATCAATGAACTCTATAATCAAACTCTTATACTGATATTGCAAAAGCTTCCCGGTATTTTACGGTTATGCCTTCAATGCGTCACTTATCGTTAGTCTCGGAAGTCCTTGCTGAATCTCGTGTTCGGGGAAGAACTTTTGGACGAAGAGCCTTGGGAGCAGAAGGAACTCGTAGCAAGGACATAATCCAAAGATGGAGGCTACCTATAGACGAGCATCAATCATGGAGAATGTCTCCCAGGACGTTACCGCTTCGCTTTTCCTCCTATTAATACCTCGCTGTCAGAATTTCCCCACCTGAGTCTCTGCTTCTTCCTTCTCCGACACTTTCACTGTCGAGTATCGCTTGATGCGAGTCAGACAGTCTGTTGTAATATAGCTTCCGAATTTCGACAAAATCTTGGCAGTTTCTCTTCTAATATTATCGGAAACATCCTGCGATACTCCGCAGCACGAATCAAGACTAAAAAACGAATGAGTATCGTTTTACCTGCTTAGATCAGGAAACGAAAAGACTAGATACTAATATGGTAACGGAATGCTGTGTTGACCTAACAGGAAACGGATTGATGCTCTGCACTGGTTTTGATAATCTAATCGCTAGCTAAAGAGCTTTAGATGGAACTTTTGTCACTTGGTCGAACCAGGCCGGTCGAAAGCTACCCGAATCCGTCACGACTTGCCCCATATCCAGAGCTGGAGACTGCTTGGCTGATTCTCGTAGCGTTAAGTCACGAGCTAAGTCTCTGCTGTGCGCCTGGTCGGAATGATAACTAACCCAGGTTCAACCCCAAACCCAACTCCGATCCCCCAACGAAGCCGAGGAGAATTGGAGGTGGTAGTATAAGGGAATAGCTGCCCACCTGAACGCTCCAAAGCGTCAGCAATGTGGTCTTTACTTTGGTAAGCAGTTGAGGAGCACACGAGGGATGAATTAGGTATGTACATTTACTCCTGATCGATGACTTGACGCAAGGGTGGTAGACACACGTCCGAAGAGGCATAATTAGAGGATAGACGAAAGACGTGGGTATATAATTGTGTGTATCCCAACTCAACTTCCAACCAACTCAAATTCGGTGTTCACCGAGTAATAATTTCGGGTTTACCTTCAGTGGACGGCCCTAAATTTGAGGAAGATATTTAGTCCGAGGAGCTATAATGGACTTGCAATTCGAAGATTATAGAATAACTTTATGATAAATGAGAAATGTCTATTATGCAAAAGAAAAATTACTAGATCACGTATCTAGCATATTATGTATCTAGCATATTATAGTTGTCGCGCAAGATAATATTTCCATGGTCATAAAGTTATTAAAAGTCTGGCAAGTTGCGACGTGAAGCTGTAAAAGTCCGGTTAAGATGGCGTCCACGGTCGCAAACGACGATGAAGTTCATCTCAATAAAGTTGCTTACTTGTTCTGTGCTTCGGGCACCTTGAGGGCAATTAAAAATTCAACAAAACTTTTGTACTGCACAGTCGGCGCTATTTCATCGCTTCACTTCCTGTTGCTCGAATAGCCATTAACCTAATTACGATGCTTCTTTATGAAGTTATCGATAAAACGGATCGAAATAATTCTCATTAATTTTATGCAAATATTAACTTCAATATGGTGCAAAGTTTTTTTTTCAAATTTTTTTTAGTTTTTTTTTACCGATTGCAACTGATAATAATACTCTGGGTTTTTTTGAAAACTTCTTTATTTTTGCTGTATAACATCCGCTAACTACATCCAGCCCCGTCGTGGCTACCTGGTCCGTATAACGTGAAAACCTACCGGAGCGATGAGCTTTGTGCAAACTTTCGTATCTTTGTTTGAAAAGCCCGAACCATGTAAATATAGGCATCAGCCCTGGGGGCAGTATTTAATTTCCGGGCTACAAGAGTGACTGGACGCGGCGTCGCGACGCTGTCACTCCACGGCGGACAGCTTTGATAGATAGATGGATAGCCCCATCGTCTCCCTGCCATTTTGCTCTCACCCTATGCTCGTGGTGACCATGCCACCGTGTCTATACCATCAGGGTCCTGTTTTCATCGTGACAACTATCCACTAAATAATAATAATCATAATGATAACAGGGATAACGGTCTCGGTGACGAGAATAGACAGGGCAAATATATCTATGCGTAGAATCGCGAGCCCGCAAGTACCGGCCTAGGGGGTTGTGGATTTTACGTGTTTCAACGAAGATATACATTTTTTTTTTCTCTTTTTTTTCAAAAACCGAATGTGCTCATGAGTAATTCAGGACGGCTGAGTAAATTCGAGATAGTCACTCACGAGCGAGAAAACGGACGAACGGATGTCCGTCCCCTTCGGTCGAGTCAATAGCAATCTCATCTACACGTACGTCATACTTTTATGATGTTTTATGATCGAACGAGGAAACTGTCATTGTATGTGCTTTGGCGTAGCCCTTCGAAATATTGTCGAGCCCTCGCGCGGGGGTTACAGAAGTGTTTCGTGACCCAAATGAGTAACGTATTTATTTAGATGCCTCGCGATTTTCGCTCCTCTAGAAGAGAGTGAGTACCGAAGGTAAATCGGCAAATCCAGTTACGGTTCGTAATGCGTTCAAAATTACGGGGATTGTTTCAGCGAGCAACTGCCCCTAATGCTTCGTTATTCCTTTATGCTACAGGTTTAGCGCCATCCCTCATCCCTTATCTCTCAACCCCCAACTCTCAGAACTCGATTGGTTTAGAAAACTCAGTTTGAAATGATAAGCTCAGTAGGTACTACGTACATTCACTCTCTAGTACTTCAGGATTAGATCATTTTGTATCTTTATGAATTTTCGTTCCTATTTAAAGAGTTGATATCGAATCGATGACAATAATGTTCTTTTCTGACGGACGTTTGAAGGGATCGAGAGAACCGTAATCCATGAAAACCCTGTTCAAAGGTAACGAAATAGAGGGTAAAATGGATCTGATGTGGTACAAGTTTACGGGATAAAAAGAAATAAGCAGAATATTACGAATAAAACGAAGTATCATGTCGAAGTGAAGAACCGAAGAATGAAATCGACATTTTACCAGCTTTTCACAATTGATATTTGCTCTTTTTCTACCGGGATTATTCTACCGGAGAAAATCTACCCTATCGATACACGTCATTTGAACTTGTACCCGAAGTGCGAGTAGCACTGAACTGGAAGGACACGTGTATTATTGCCGAATGTAGGTAGAACTGATATGATGTACCTATATAGTATGTGAGCAAAGCACATGGTTCTAGTATGCACACATATTCAAGCGTCAGTTACTATACGAGGAACCAGTACGGAAATACCAATTATCAGATCGAAGCCGCGAGGCAAAGTGAATCGAAGATCAAAGATGGAGGAAGATATAGGTACGCGTGACAGTATATCGAGGAGCTTGAAATATGAAGCGAGCATAAAACTAGAGAGAAATTGATCTCGTAATAAGAAAAATTGAATTATAATAATTATTATAGCGTGTTGCGTTGTGTGACTAAATTGAAAAGAAGAGAATTAGGAAGAGATGAGTGTTATTTTTATTAAGAATTGTAATTAAAATGATGTCAAGAATTTTGACTGGACAGCTGCTTAGTTTATATTTCACCCTATTATACTAAGTTTGAGGAAAGGTGTTTATCCCTGAGATATTAAACGTCAGACGAGCTCAGAGTTGGACTGTGAACTTTAATTAAACGAACTGGTTTGAGCAATAAACAAAGGTAGACGGTTTTCAGCCAAAGTAGCGTAGCTAGCAAGACTTACGAGGCCTGATTTTGCCTGTGCAAGAGAATAGGGCGAGGGTGCCGAACGATATTTCCATCCGCAGGTAAATCGGATGGGACGAAGCCGTCCCCGCTCGTAAATTCTTAGACACGTTGGGTCGACCGAATGCGACATACCAGCGAAATTATATCTGGGTTAGACTTATGAGAAGAGATACGTTGCCGGAAATAAGGGGCCGATAATATCTATACCATGGAATATATATGAGAATCGAAATCTCGTATCAATCCGATGAGAGAATAAAAAAAATAAAATAAAAATTCGTGTAGAGAAGCCGCTGGGTTAGATTTTCAATTATATTGAAAATGGAGAAGAAGAATCGAGATTTGTTTTTTTTATGTTTGGAAAATGATTTGAAATTTTGGTAATGGTTATATTGATACTGTGACAGGATAGCTATTTCGTATTGCGCGAATTATAGTGGTAAGAAAATTTAACAACGACTCGAGGAGTTTCGAATAGGATTACGGCAATATAAAACGCAGGGTGAATGTGAAACATGGGGGAAACACTTCATTAATTCGGTTCTGGATCGCGGGATGAAGCGAGATGGCGAAGGGGGGGCGAGAGGGAGAGAATGAGAGAAGAGCAAAAGGCATGGAAAGACAGAGAAAGGAAGAGAGACGCCCCCTGGTAGACCAGCATAAAAAACAATCCCTCTTGAATCGTAAAGATTCCACCGTCGATCCGGTATTCGAGTATCCCCATTCCGTATTCCCGCCGAGTCCCCTGGACCAGCGCAGCATCTCCTTTCGAAATCCGGCGAGATTTCAATAGGAAGAGAATGTAGCGCGCGAATCGCACGCGCGATCGCCACGACCTGCGTATTCCCCGACAGTTCGACGTTTTCTCGCGGGCTCTCGGTTTAATTAAATGTAAATTGCTGGGAGAATACGATCAACGATATTGTCGTCGTTTCGACTCCAGAGCAATCTTTAAAGTACCTTCGGCTCCCAGCATGCCTGGTGGATGTTCGACGATCTCAAGAGTCTCTAGGGGTGAAGAGAGAGACGAGGGTGGAAGGTGGAAGGTGGAAAGTGGAAGGTGGAAGGTGGAAGGTATAGAAGGTAGAAGGTGTACCAAATCGCCCAAAGACACGTGTTTCCTAAATCCAGCGGAATAGTATCTACACCGAACCACCATCACCATCACGACTATTTTTTTCCTCAGAAGCTATAAGATCCAACGACTCTTACATTGCGGTGGTTGGATTCTTTCATTGACTGTACTAATTTTGTCGGAGTGGACGAAACGTCCTCGTTACTCTTTAATTTAGATTTGAAAGCCAGGGAGTGAATACCCTTGTGTAATCAGAATTATGTACGTATGAATTTTCAGTTTCAACCATTTTATCAAGTAATTAAAAAAAGGAACCCGTATACCCCTGAAGTGTGCGTATATAGTTCATTACTCGGCAAACATTTTTTTTATGATGAAATGAAAATTCTGTATTACATTCTTGGTCTTGTTTGCAGTGATTTGACCAAAACTTCAGTTATCGATCTACGCTGTAATCTAATTACAAATTCATATACCCCAACACAATTTCTTTCCAAATTTCCAAATCTTTGGACGAGCTAAGCTCAGAAGAAGGAATTATAAACATCTCATCCAAAGCGCACAAGGGCTTCAAGGTGTGATTATATTCTTTCTAAACACCAAATTTTTCCTTTCTTTCCCAAACGCAAAGCCTAATCGATGAATTTTTTCAAAATCTTTTCACCTTTCAGCTACCAAAAATAGGAAGTGGATTCAATTTAGAAAATTTACATTATCAACTGTATTCCTTTATCACTTTATCATTAGATCTGTCTGACGATTGTGAACAACTTTCTGTGTTCATATTGTTGGAGAAAATATTAAAACGTGGCTATGTAGGATTCCCTGCCGAAGTCTAAGCATAACAAGGAATCTGATGCTACCTTTCTTGCTGACTTTTCGATTTTCGCTAAGGCTGTAGAACCATCATCTTCTGTGGATACCTAAATTTTAGGGTAACGACAAGGGATCGTTTGTTCTTCAGAATAATTTTCGGTTGAAGCTAAGGGTTGATGAAAGAAAAAAATGGACTCTTAAATTTGCTCGCTGTAAATCTGACGCGTTAAAACAGCGAGTGGGCCATTAGCTAATCCTCGTTGGGTAAAATAGGGCTGTGGCCGTTGGGAATTCAGAAGCTGCAATTGATTGGCGTCGCGACGCCGACGCTGCCGCCGGTTGATTAGAATGTAACAACACGGAATCCCTCTCTAGCTAGCTAATGGCTTGCCGCAAACGGTGTTTACCCTGATCTCTCTCTTCGTTGTATGTTTCTCAGCCCAAGCCAACGATTTGTCATCTGCAATGCCAATGAGATGCTTCACGCGTCCAGCGAAATATTCAACCACCTACCCTCCTGGGAAGAGACACCGACTACTACGACTACCCTCGTCTGACTGCAATCAGTGCCACCAGCACAAAGTCACTCGACCTCGTTTGTTCTTCACAGATCTCTTCATCTCGCCGGACCTTCGCTATCTAGTTACATAATTATGGTAAAGAGACGCGTGCCTCCATTGTCCATCCAGATATTAATTTACTCGGCAAAGTGTTAATTAGTACACCCAGGCAGGTAGTAGATGTACCCAATAAAAATACAGACTTTGCGTTGAGCATTAAAATGAGAAAATTAATCCGTCAGCTGGTTGAGAATTTTTCTTTTCACAAGAACCAACAGGTAATTATGAAATATATCCTCAGGTTATGGAAGCAGCCTTTCTTTTTCAAGAAGAGACTTGAAACACCCGGAAGTAGTCGATAAAAATATTTCTTCTCTATTTTGAAAACTTCTTACTTCTAAGATGGCGCGATTGGATTTATGGCAGCCTTCAAAGATATCGAATCAATAGGAGAACTGTGAGGAATAATTCAGTACCTGAATGTTTTATGGGTGGACTGAGTCGGGCCCAATCGAACGAAACCGAACTGAACTGACCAGCCATTCTGTGGCGTGTGTACGAGCGGCTGTCCCGAATTTATCACCCAGCTCGACGTAGCTGTACCGTGCTTAAAAGGCGCGAAGGCGATTGCGAACGGTAAATTTATTGGAATGACGTCAGAGTATATCGGATAAAAATATTTCGGACCCCAAGGAATAAATAATTGGCTTGGATCGGAAGCTGTACACACATTCGATTTTTCATACGATTTTATCTTCCATGCATGCAGTCTCTTCCCAAAATAATTTTTACACCCGTTTTTTTTAATTTTATTTCTTATGGCAAACAATTTGCCAAAGATTAATTATATTAATCAAAAAAGAGGTTCGCTCATCACCGTGAATTAATGAATATTCATTAGCGTGCATAATTTTCCTCCCATTTTCTCAAAGTCTTAAATTTTAACTATACATGTCGTACTCCGAGACTCAAGTTTCAGGACATTGATTTAATCGAGTTTCGTACTAAGATGACGCTTCGCGGATAGAATATTCCGTCATATAATGCAGCTTCGTAACGTGCCATATATATATAGGCACGACAGACTCGACAAGGTAAATAATTAGACAACCATATAGTATCTGGCGAATCTGAATTAAGATTATCTGATCAAGGCGTGCATATAGGTGATTTGATGTGTAACTATAGCCACTACAGAGAATCCTCATTGTTATAGATTGTATCTTGCGAGTCAGGTGCGCAGGGGTTGCTATCGCGTCGAATCGCCGCACATTCCCTAGCTATTAATCAATCAATGAATTTTACTTCTCGAGGATAAAGTCCCGGGCTCGAAGGTTGTTCCCTGGTATTTCTACCTACACGTATATACCTACGTCTGCGTACCATTAAATAGCACGATCATCCCTCTCAGCTATTTCCTATCAGCTCGTATCTCGTCCGAGCATATCCCCTCGGCTCAATCTCAATAACAATTATTTCCGTTATTAGAAATTTAATAAAGGGCTAGCTACCAGGCAGCATAGCCCTTTGACGGGACTCGCTCAATAAAGTACTCTGTAATGCGTGATGGCCAGGAGGTGGAATGGACGTGGGGTTAAGAAGACGAAGGAGGTTCGACTTGGCGTTGAGACTGAAATGAGGGGGTAGTATAAGGATGAAGATAGGAGAAGGAGAATACGATGGAGGTAGTGAAAGAGGGTGGGAAACGAGGAGAGGTAAAGGGATGTAAATGAGGTGAAGTGAAGATAGGTATAGAGGTATAAGGTATATAGTATAAGATATAAGGAATATACAGAGAGAGATGGAAGGTCGCGATGTTACGTGGTGGGGTGCAGAAAAAAGACAGAGAATAGGAAGGGGTTGGCAAAGAACGGAGTATAAGGTAGGGTAAGTGAAAGCCTGATAGATTCATCTGTATTCCGGGTGGTGAAATCTTGAGATTATCCCGACACGAAGCGCACGTGACGCCCTTCCGCCAAAGATTTAACTCGAATATTTCAGCGCATCTCTCCACAGATAGAAGAGTGATCTTCCCGTTACCCTCTATGCGTTTTCTTAAAGTCAAAAGAAGCACCTATTATGTAGACACGAAAGGACTAGCGGAGTTTTAGTATGATACGTTATACTTCCTCTTATAGAAAGCCTGGAGAAATGAATCAAGAGGAGCTTGAAGTACGACTTTCTTCACTCAATTGAAACAACAATCTAGCTTTTCCAGAACAAGTCCAAGAAAGTGATTCGTTGATTGTTGAAAGCACCACTAGGTGAGACTCTACGAAGGAGGACCAGGAACCTGTCCGAAGTTCTTCTTGCAGACGGGTAAACCCAGCAGGATAGATAGCCCTCTTAATTTTTCCAATAATGGTTCTCGTGTAGCTAGAGTCAGCAGTTTATCAACGCGAGAATTGGCAGTCTGCGGTCCACGTCCCACGTGGCTGGACACAAGAATGTTAAAAATAAATCCGTAGCCCCTATTCCGGCCTTGTCCGATACACAGAGGAAAAGAGTGGTAGCCTTTGAAATACCACTATATCTTGACTATTCAAGTGGTACGAATAGAATTCTTACTTCCGAAAAACTTCGTATATATATATGCACCTTAACTTTGACTTACAACTATTAGAGAAATTACGCCGATGTAAGTGGTGAAGTACATACTCGAGTCTGCAAACAGAGTGACTGCAGAACTAGCCCTCATACGCGTGGGTGAAAACGTTTTCGTTTATCCGGTAATGTTTGGAGCTGCAAGGGTGTGTATCTATCTTCGAGTAAATAGGTAAAGTTCAACAGTACGCACGCGTCCTGACACGTGAGGCCCGTCGTCCGGGACACTATAATCCTCTTAGTACGATGCAACTTCATTAAGCATTTGAGGTTTAGGGTCGAATCTCTATGAGAGAGCGAAAGAGAGAGAGGAAGATATGGGTAGTTTATGGAATAGAAAGAGAGATATGGATGTAACATGTGTATTAGGTACGCGAACCATCCGAGAATACGGAAACGAAAGCCGCTTAACGGAAAATCCATGCAACGTACATATGAAATTATGAAAACGCATGAGCTGGTCGTTGTATATCAACTCATTTTCCGCAAATCAGTTGATCTGCTTTTCTACACCTGTATGCGCACTGAATTAACTCTTCCGAATAATTTCGAAAAATTTTACATTCATATACCTACTTGTGTATGGTAACATATTATGCTTACTTACATACAATTTGCGTGATATTATACTGGTTCTACTCCTCGTTTGCAAGGCCCTTAGGTACCCCAGTTTGCGGAGTGACGACACCAGAGAATTCTGTAGTCGCATCAAACTAAGGAGGCGTATTAAAATACATCAAACATATCAAACGAGGCATGGAATCCCTCAAACAGAACTGTGGCCCAAGCTTACACATACATTACATTATACTCTCTTGTGTACATTAACATTGCCGACAAAGAACTCTACCCGTATAGTACATGTGTATACACTGCATCTGTATGTAGGGTACTTGCACTTCCGGGATGAAGTCCCATCGTGTACTGAGCAACAAAAACCGAAAGAGATACTACTATACTGCACTCGTAATGACGACAATGCGCTTTTGAATGAACCGGCGAATAGTGTAATCCTAGTACCGCAGGGGTTTACGTTGACTCTTTCACGTTCGCCTGTATCCAAGCTGCTGGTATACCTAATACCTACTCGGAGAAAGTCTTACTTTGCATGCCCTCGGCACACATGTGTTTGGTTTGATAAGGGGTCGGGATGGGATAGCGCGAGGGGATAATAGTTCAAAGGCACCACAGGATCGAATGAACTACGAGGTTTGTTATTTTAGCATTACCAGAACAAACATAATAATACCTCGATTTCAGGCTTATTTACTCATAGATTACCTACCAGATTTATCACCGATTGCGGCATCCTTCAGGAATAGTTTTTACACTATTAACGATAAGATATTAACGATTTTAATTATTATCCACTGTACAATTGCTATTCCATCAATCATCTAGTCCCGTAATTTCCTGTAACGCCAAGTGCCCGCTGCTTGATAAATAATTAACGAGTCTACACCCGTGTCTATATAAATGCTAACGCAAAGCTCTTGGAATTATTTGCCAAGAGATATAAAGCCAGACGATTTTATCAGGCAAAGTCTGTTTAGCCATCAATCTTCGGAGCCAAATATTTCATGGAATTTTAAAACCATTAGGACATTTTTTTTTTCCTCTCAAAGTTGCATGAAAAAATTAAATTCTAATCATGTTATCGTTTATCAAAACTATTCTATTGCTAGGTATGGTCACGGTTTCACCTGCGCTTGATATTTCTAGTCTAATACTAAGTCATTAAATTCTGATTTTCTCGCGATGCGGAAGCAACGATTTACCCTCAGCTAATATTACAATGAGTACGATCGTGGAATCTGCTTGAATCCTCGAACTCCTTTGTGAGTTGTGCCTTTGATTTTTTAAAAAGTGAAATTAAATGCTCGTAAAAACGATGTCTGAATTATATACTGCCGGTTATTCACAAAGGGCTGCTTGGCTACTAGAGATCCTTATACCTTGCACAGTTACATTAGCGTTTTAAGACAAGATACAAGGATGGAAAATCGGAGAACGGTTAATGGGGGATGAGAAACCAAGAGCGTTTATGGACGAAGATGGGAGGATATATTCGACTATAGCTAATAGAGAGACGGAGATGGGTATGGGATGGCGCAAAGTGGAATGGGTGTGTACACACTGCAATTATATGCTTAAACATTGCCTTTGAAATTCTGCTCTTGGCTGGGTCTGCTGTGGAAGCAAGTACCGACTCCTGCCAACGGAGCACTAAGACTTAAATTAAATATTGTATCAGCGGTTTCAAATTAAGCCGTGTTGATCTTGGCCAATTTTTCATCACTCTTTACCTAGAAGAACCAATTCCGCAAAGTGTTTCTACTTCTGATAACACCGTGTCGAAATTTCAACCATAACGCCAGGATGAAATTTCTAAGGAATATATATATATACTACAAATGACTAGCACCCCTGAGACACAATAAACGACACATGCATGCATTCATACATGGGACCATTTCGACGCCGCAGCTTGGTATCGGGGGCAAAGACTGTGGCACGCAGAAAATCATAAGATTATATAGGAATCGCGCTCGGGGATCGCGGACCAAAAGGGCGGAGACCAATATTGGCAATATCGCGGTATGTTACATTCCAAGTCCCAACTCCGAATAACATAACTTACCCCTTTTCCACCCCCTTGAAAGCCCCTTGATTTTTCTTACCACCAGCTAGATACTTGGGTCTCCTAGAGCGCATATGACGGTTCAAAACAGTCCGCAGACCCATACCCATATATAAGAACTGAGGGAAATGGCGAAACATTTTTGAAAATATGTAAGAACACTCGCCACAGCTGGTGCAGCTCCTTCACCACGAAGGGAAATGAAAAACCATTCTACAAATGGCTAGCATTTACCGTTTCTATTGTATTCTCAGCCAATATGCGCTATGGACTAATTTTTTTTACTGTTCTTCTTTTCGTACATTTTACACTGGAGTTAGCAATGCTGGAATCATTTCTTGCGATATGAATCGAGATGGAATATCAAAGATACATTATACACTAAAATTGATTTTGTGTTTAGGAATCGTATACTACCTACTTTTCGCCCACGTTTTAATCTTTGCAAAGATACTATAGGAAACCAAGCTGAATCCTTGGGTCGTGCGTATAACTTGAAAATTCTGTTCTGACATGAGACGTATGTATACCTGGGTAACATTCTACATTTATGTCAGTGGTATCGGCAGACCATATTAGAGGCCGAGGTTCGACAAAATTGTGGCGGCAACATAGCTTCAATATGGGTTACTGTTATGGCAATAATCGAGCTAATCGACAGAGTTCATCAATGTTAAATTAAGATGAGATCTATATGGATAGCCAATGTAGCTTCCGAATATGTATCCCAGGCCGGGTCGCTACCTGGCATCAAAAGTTTTTTTTTTTAGTTTCCGAGAGTTGTGGAGGAGTTGGGGATTTTTGAAAAACGGTCAAAAGATGTGAGTGGTTAGAACAATTGGGTGACTTTTTTTTTTTTTTTTTTTTTTTTAATTTAACATTGGGCTAAGCTGGCACTGTAAGATAAAATCGACTGTGGCCACATCAGTTAGGTAAGTTGGCCATATAGCCACTTGAAATTGTAACCCAGGTATACATGCACCTACCTATAAATATTTCAAACGACCTCCGGAGTAGACGATGTGTACTTAATCAAGTATCGGTTATCAAGTATTAATGAAATCAATACGCAATTACAGTCATTCCATTTCTGTGACAGAACTATTCACGTAGACCGTGTATATATACGTATATGTATAATGTCAAATATCCAATGCATGATGAATAATGATTTGATGGAGGTTCTCCAGAGAACTTGTACTGGAATATCTATACAGCGTGTATAGAACGTCGAAAAGAAGTAGAATTATTATAGGTATTCTTACTAGTGTACCACTGTGAAAATAATTTCACCACAATTTGATTGATTTTATATTTTTGATTGGTAAAATTTTTGCTTTATTTTAAAACGAAAACGAGTGTTAATAGGGAAATTTATGGGACGATAATGTCGAGTATTGAATCGGTATAAAAACATTCGGATCATTTCTATAAACCGGACATTATTTTGCGGATTAAACAGATGGATATTCAATGGGGTTACGCGAGTGCAGGTAAGCTTTTTGCGATAAATTTTATTGTGTATGTATACCGTGTGTGTGTGGTCGGCGAAAAATCAAATTTTGAATATTTAGAAAAAATAGTATGATAACTTTATGGAGTAACAATAGAGTAGAATATTGTATCGGAATTAGCTAATGTTTCTAGCGTCGGTGTCAAACGTGGCAATTTGATGGAGCTTTCCATATTATACGTATAAAAGTTTTGTTCTAAATATTTGTATCACCATTTGTTTATCATACAAAATGTATACGAACCATACGAGCAGTTCTAGGTACTTCGAACTTTACGCCAAGAGTATGAGGAATCGAATTTAAATATAAACTACAATAATTTGTCTGTATTATCCGCACCATTAGGTCGAACGATGCTATGGGATAGCATAATCTACGAAGCACTTACCTAAGCGCTTTTGACGCCTTTTCAAACTGCGCCAGGTTTTATTCGGCATGGAAAAAGTCACATCAACGTTATATCCCGTTGAACCAAGAAACTCGGGCGCGATTCGCGATTCGCTATTTGCTCGATTTGTTTATCTTTCATTTTCACTTTTTTTCACTCAATTAATTGAAATTGAAGATTTGGCACGTGCCAGTACACTATGTGTGACTTGTTACGTTGACTTATTTTAGTCAAATCAATTAGTGCTGCACTTATAAGTATTTCTTCGAAATATAATTTTCATTATGAAGTAAATTGTGGTGTTTTTTTCTTTCTGTCGTTCTCAGTTCTTTTTTTTTTTTCTTTCCCCAAAAACTTTGCCGGCTAATAACGTTTCCCACGAAAGAAAGAAAATAAGAAACGGTTTAATTGAGTAAAAAGCGTTTTCACACACAGTTTGCATAAATGAGTGATTAAAGTTGAAAAGTTGTATGTGAAAAATGATAGCTTAATTCTGTGATAAAAATCGTATATTTTTCTTCAGATCCGCGGTATAGGGCGGGGTGCATAAGCCCCCGTAATATATACGGAGAAATGGAGGGCGTCGTAACTGCTCCTCATTATTCCAGTAATTCAATACGGCGTGCTATATAGTGCAACTATGCGATGAACCTCTATTTTTCTCCGCTTTATTTCCTTCCCTCGGTTTTCATTCCAGATGCTAAAGTTGCATTGCAACGTTCATACGAAGCTCATTTATTATTTTCATTTTTTTTTTTTTTTTTTCTAAATCCTTCGCGAATAACCGGCATTTTATGCTGTAGGTATGCAGCAATTATTACGCAATGTGAATATCGCGAAAGATCCAGAAATCAATTAGTTAGTTTTTCCCAGAACGTCATAATTAAATCGAGCTCTCGACGATGCATGATGAAAATAATATGAGCCAACGCTATGCGGCGAAGCAAAAACTTTACGGATCAAAAACTATATCGTTATACAAATATTAGTATGCGTCCAATCGATTATTTTCACGACTTTAGGTCATATAATGGCGTGAAAATATAATTCGGTGAAAATACTTTCACTTAATTTTGAGAATCGTCAATTTTTGGGGGGATAAAAATCAGTGCCGTTCAAAACGAAGCCGCTAAGGCCACAGTTGGTCGGGCGACGCTCAGCGTCGTCCTGACGCACTGACGCACTCTGGTTGATCGATGGCGGCTAATATTACTTGCCGTTATCACGATCATATTATAATGTGAGCTCATGGATCAACGACGCCCGCCTCGCTCTGTCAGTCTGTCCGCGAAAAAAAAAGCTGTATTCGTTCAACATGCAAATGATATTTCAGACTATCCGTATTGTTGATACAAATATGCAAATATTACTTGGGTGTCTTCTTGTTTACGTCGTTTTTTGTCATTTAATTTTATAATTTTTTTTTTTTTTTTTTTTTCACTTCAAAATTTTCCTACCCCTTCTTATTCCACTTTTACGGATAATTACACACATATATACATATATATGTAATATAGACTAAAGGATTTTATACTCACGCCACGTAGATGAAAGGTTAATGGGTCAGATTGTGTTAGTTTTGACGAGGGTCCAGGTCGCCTTGATCCTGAAAAACTATGAAAAAAGTTTCGAATTCGTTCCTCGAAGAGAAGCTGTGACGAAGCAGCGAACTCTTTGTCGCTTGTATCAGTTCGCCAACTTATTTAAAGTAATGTCGACAAAACTTTTGAAAAAGTTTAATCAAAATAATCGTTGAAAATTGAAACGTTGAATAAAATGAAAAAAAATGGTATATAAAATTTGTTAAGTAAATATTTGCCTTGCGGATACCTTCAAAGTTCATCGAAGGCTAACGAGCGTAATTATTCAGCCAGGTTAAGCAGTTGTAAATATATATATAGAAGTATCTAATTACTTGTTATTTGTCTTCTTCTTCTTCTTCTTCTTCTCGTCCTACGACTTAATTATGATATTTTCTTCAATTACGTAAAAATTTCTGTATAAGCGAAAAGTCAAGTTGAACGAAAGTTTATTGAAGAATAATTTGCCTCACTTAATTATCGATCGCCCAAGTTATAACAGCAAGACTATGAATTTCTTCAATCAAATTATGTGTATGACGTGTTCATATGGTTATAGTTAAGGTGCTTTCCTAGGCAATTCCACCAGTCCTGAAAACATCGTGAAAAAATGTGATATTAAACGGAATATCTCTGCCTGGGCACCGAAATCAATGAAACAAAATACGTCGTGCAATTCTATGCGCGACTCCGAACATGTACAGCCCAAAAAATGTTCGTTTTGCGCGAAAATAGAGAAGATATCCGTGAAAAACGTTTCTAAACCCGTTTTTCATGGATATCTTCTCTATTTTCGCGCAAAACGAACATTTTTTGGGCTGTACATGTTCGGAGTCGCGCATAGAATTGCGCGACGTATTTTGTTTCATTGATTTCGGTGCCCAGGCAGAGATATTCCGTTTAATATCACATTTTTTCACGATGTTTTCAGGACTGGTGGAATTGCCTAGGAAAGCACCTTAACAAATGCTTGCTCATTTTTAGTATTTTTAAAAAATAACTATTTTCACTTTCACAACTTTCCAATACATATTTCGACTAGAATGGTAGTCCATTAAATTTCTTCAGGAAAACCTTTTCTACCGTTCCAAGCACATACTTGTCATTGTTATATTGTTGTTATTCTAGCAGCCTGTCTAGTTCGTTGTATTGACACAAAGTGACGTGGGGGCCACCTCAAAGTTGCAAGAAGGATTTAGAGCAGTTCTCTAACCGGCTTTCACGGGAAAGTGAAAAAAAAAAAAAAAAAACTCGCGAAATCCCGCGGGTGATCGAGGATCTTACATGCTATAACATATTCAGCGCTGACATTCGAGGAAAAAACTTTATTTAGAAAAAAAAAAAACAAAGAAAAAAATTTGAAAAAAAAAACAAGGAAAAGACCCATATACACAATCATCGAAATCAATATTTTACACCTCTGGAATAAAGTTCGTCCAGAAACTCGTATAACTGACCATGAGAGATTTTTCGAAACACATATGAATAAGGAGAAAAAATAAGGAAACAAACGTAATCTTGCAAGCCGCACATTAGTGGAGGGAATTTTCCTGAGCTTTAATGAGATAACGGTATGTAATTCGTTATGATAATCCAGGTATTAGAATAGCAGAGAATTGTTTGTCGTTTAATTTCATGGTATGGATTACGATTTGTGTTTCCGGTGGTTGTAAGGACAATATGAAATTTAACAGTTTGGAACGGCACCTGGCTTTCTCGTATTCATACCTATAAAGATGTGTCTGACAAACAGTGAGCGGCTTGTGAATGAGGTAAAACACCATGTGAAATTGTTGGGAATCATTTGATATCCCGCAGGGCTAAAGTTAGAAGTATATACGTTAAACCTTGGTAATAACTGAAGACCAGAATTAAATTAGGGTCGTAGCGAGGCTCCATACCTATAATCGAATATCAAACCAGTAAAGGAATTATAATTGATGTCTAGGCGAACATCCAGGGAGTTTGGAGGATTACTTTGGAGTTTTCGATATGACGAATCGAGAACGGTTCAAAGGACACTTAATCAGATTACCGGCCATTAGCGTAACTTAACCCAGGGCCCGACCCCAATACTATCAATTAACCGTGCCAAGTAAACTTTCAATTAGCTTATATATACCGACACGACTGAGGACTTCTGACGAGCCACACTAGCCAGTTAGAGAGAGAAGATCACCCCGGGTTGTTGAAAGTCTGATGTGTGAACAATATCGAGATGAAATTTGAACAAAAAGACGTGCGCTCTGGAGATTGCTTCTGAATAAATACCCTCCTGCACATTGCTATACGAAAGATACAGAAAGGCGTACCCTAGTATATTAAGGGGGATAAAATAAGGGAGAAACTCTGAAGGATCAAGTAGATACCTCGGGAGCACTTAGCCACGGGAATCCCTGGTGCGAGCTGATTTCGTTGCGTCACGTCGCGACGTCTTGGCGTTGCTTTGCGTTGCTCTGCTCTGCGTCGCACACACTTTGTTCAACTCTGATCTACTCATTTTCTCTCTCTCTCTCTATCTCTATGTACATATCCTATATACAGATATGTATATATAGGTGCGATCGAACTCTCTAGAGATCTTCAGAAAGGGGAATTTGTTCTAAAAGCGTTATCATGTACATCATTCACTCCGGTTAATCAAGATTGACACTCGATGTTTATCCGCTAATTGATTCTTATGGCAGTGATAAAAAATTCACTAGATCCCGTCCCTTTTAAGTCTCGAACACATTATATTTTCAGCGATCATTTTAACGCTAACTTTTATTCAGTGATCTGCACAGAGCTTTTACCCGAAGATATAATCGAAAGTCTGTCTACGTTCGTCGGATACCTACATACATATTTGATGCATTTTTATCACGACCAAATGACCAGATTAATTCGATTATGAAAACCGATAAAAAGCTTACTGAAGGATCAATCGAAAGCAAATTTCACACACACGTTAATGATCGAGATGTTATAATAAAAAATATAAGGAAATCGGCAACTGAATAAATCCTTTTGCAGAAGCACCAATTAATTCTATTGAATAAAATATAATCGCTAATTGTCATCCAATTAGCTTATTGAAACCGCCTCCCACGAGCGAACGGAAGAGAGGCGCTTTCAAATTCCCTCACCACCAACCCCTCAGCATCCCTGCGTCCTAGTACATCCCCTCCTCTGTCTAAATCCATTCTACCATCGGGGTAGGCCCGCGTCGTATCAATACACGTCCCCTTATGAATTCAATTAACTCCAATAATACTATTCGAGCTTGAAATTCCTGGTAAACGCTGAGTCAATACTAGGAGGTCTTAGCGGTTACGAAGCAGTTAGAGGGAATATTATACTCGCTTGGTGAAGATATTAAGCGGTCCAGGATGGAGCTTTTATTTTCATTAACCTCTTAATTACGTTCGCATAGGCGAACCGGGGAAGAAACCATTCAGATCTCCCGAAGGAGAGAAGCAGGATTTTCCGAAAAGATACTGTATCCCTAATTTCTGTAACTCATATTTTTACTTAGTCTTAACCAAGCGCGCACCTTTCTGCACAGTCAAGTAGAAATCTAATCTGTATAAATTTTCCAAGTGTTTAAGTACACTCGGACATTGAAACGCGTGCTTGATTTAAAAGCTTTTCTTTATTCAACAGGATACAAAACATCCCAATTCAAAGTGGTAATTTGATGTAGCCACTTATAAAGTCCCTATCGTTCATCTTCAAGATATCGCCCGTTCTTTGCTCCAAGGGACCGGACATGCCGGGTAATTTTCTCTTTCAGGAAAACTCCTTTTAACCACGACGAATCCGCAGGCTAACTTGAACGATAAAATAATCATACCGCCTCTTTTCTCTTCGGGGTAAATTATTACCACGATACCAAATTTTCTTCGAGTATAATAATTCTCATTCTTTTACATAAAGTTTAATAATAACGTGAAATTTTAACTGCTAAACAATTAACAGCCGTAGTCGCATAGGGGTTTACCTTAAAGTGAAAAGATCTTGTGACCGTATAACGATTGACCAACTTGACTAGCTCAAGTCTCCAAGTTCAAGGCACACATCCCACTGCGAAACCACGTAACTACCATTAAGATGGTTAAGATGGTCGTTAGCGGGGGGCAAGCGGACGTTTGTCGGGTCAGCATAACTCTGGTCGCTTTAGTATACTCGCAGGCCGAAAGCCCTGGGCTAGAAGCTATTATCGGTCACCAAGGTACCTTTTGGGTGCGTTCAGATAAGTAAGTGTTCAAGGGTTTCTGCACGGGCGAAACTCTCGCTTACCTCGTCTGAACAGCCAATAGAATAGCCCCGAAATTTCCATCTACAGCCCAAATTTCTACCCATAGTATACATGCACCCAAGAAGGGGCTGTGTTTCTAGGACCAAAAAATTTTTTCAATACCCCAATTTTCCTACGAAATATGACTACACTGAGAAAAAGGTCTTGTTGAAACAACCAAAATTTGGTTATTATACAGTCAAAGAAATTTTTTTGTTCAGTCAACCAAAATTTTGTTGTGCTAACAAGAAATTTGGTTGGCCCAACAAAATTTTGGTTGACTGGCAAAAAAATTTCTTTGACCGTATAATAACCAAATTTTGGTTGTGTCAACAAGACCTTTTTCTGAGTGTACAAATATTTTGAAGCACAGTCGCAGGCCGAAGTCAAGGTTTGTTATCGCTGTAGTCAAAGTAAAAGCAGTGTGTTGATATCTGATTATCTTATTGGAGAAAATACATTCTTTTGGGACTTAACAATACTTCGAAATTCCTTGCCTAATTATTTTTCTGGGTGAAATTCTTAGTGGAGGATTAATGATTTAATTAATGAGATGATGATTGAGGAACTCGTCTGGTTTATTGGTGTAATGATATTCAGTATATTCAGGTCCTGCAGGAGTTGCATTCGCTGGTAGAGATAACAGCGTTGATACAGTGGGAGTTGGGTGCGAGGCGGAAGGTCGTAAGTCATATCTGCGGTCCACTAAATCATCCTGCCGGTCGCCAGGGGTTTGTAATAGTTTAAACATGACGTGCCAAGGCGTGGCTAGACGTCCATTCTGACCGGATTTCAGCAAGAACGTTACATTGGTGTGGTTCAGAGAAGGATCTTCCGTCTCGGAGGACCTCGGCGTACGTTTCGCCTGGAAATGTTGAGTTTCTTGCGTGCTCCTTGCCCTCGCGTTTTATTGTTTCAGAGATGAATTCTTGAAAGTAGAATACCAGAGACGAATCGCCTTGCCTTTACAGTTAGCTGCATCGTATACTAGGACGGAGTTTCACATCAACGGCTTTTAATACCGCGTACTTTTTACCACCCCTAATCTAGTGGGCAAAATATAATTA
The DNA here is from genome assembly GCA_943736025.1 of Tenthredo mesomela. Classification (NCBI taxonomy): domain Eukaryota; kingdom Metazoa; phylum Arthropoda; class Insecta; order Hymenoptera; family Tenthredinidae; genus Tenthredo; species Tenthredo mesomela. Next base: position 39,614,887 of record OX031015.1, on the reverse strand, counting down.
TTCCCCGAATAGAAAAACCGTCAACTTTTATCTCTTATAGCTACAGCCGAAATAGAACGCATGAATAAATTTTCAAAAGAAGAAAATTTCACAGTAGATTACGCTGGATCCGACACAGCAGTGCAATAACGTTACATTCTATCGGCTCATTTCCTAGATATCGACTTCCGAAGTGCGAGCTTTGGGGCCGCTGCACCGAGCAGTCGAATGGTAGGTATCTAAAGTCTGCCTATTTCAATGCGGAGCACGTGTCCCGATCAAGTGTTTATTAATAGTTAAAATTGTTAAGTACCCTTAGCTGAGTAGCCACTGAAAGAGAATTCATTGAATTATCGTTTTATGAGCCAGCTAGAAGTACTTTTTTTTTTTTTTTTTTTGTCTCCACGAGGCATTGCGTCGACAATATCCTCGGGGCAATGACGATATTCGAAACTTATACATATTTCATGCGACTAGGTATATATGAGCAGCAAATAACCACGTGTGCTTACATCACTTTATTACTTGCAAGAGACACGCTCTCCGCAGTACTGAAGTCTGAATGTAAATATATGGTGGAGGTTTTCGCGAAGCGACGTTCTCTGTCTAGCATTTATATGCATGTTTGATTTCACTCTCATTGATTAACTGCTGTTCCGGCGATGACGCAATGCTATGTACAGAAAATGGATTAATTTGAAAGTGGTCATTGTTTAGCAATTACTGCGAGGCTTTGTAAATAGAATGGACAGTGTAATTACTCAATTAGTAAATTAATTTCAAATATATGTACAAAGTAATCATATCGTATACATCATCTAATTTGATTATAACATAAACTTTCCAAAAGATTATAATAAACTCATCATTCTCGTTGAAATTTTCTCATCCGTCTTTGTAAGAAATAATATATATATACGGATGATCCGTTATAGCTGAAATATCCGTATCGTCACCTATATAGGAAATTTCAGGTCTACGCTAAAGGGTTGATTGAAAGTTAAGCAAGATGCGATGCATTCATCCCTAAAGTTTCAATCCTCATCCGGGTTCGAGCAAACTGAATTTGATATCGTGTGGAATACGGTTTCCCTCTCTGGATTATTTCGGTAGGTACACACACGTACGGATCATACAGTCGAGTGCGGGCCTCGACCTGGTCGAAAGGGTCGAGTATATGTCCGTCCGGAAGTCCCGAGGCTTTTGGAGGATGTGGCCAGCGATTCATCCGGTTTAAGAAGTAGCGGTGAAAACAGGTTCGAGGGCGATTTGCGTTATTCGCGTCGCGGTTAATTAAATTGAAATTGATACGAGTTTTGAAAGCGTGCTTTTAGGCTATTATAAATTCGGGAAGGAATCGTTGATTCCAGGCCCTTCACTTTTCAAATCTTCGCGGAGATGTCTGTGAGCCCTTACCCTCCCGGCCGGAAACACGGCTTGAGTATCCACGGTGTTCGTCAAATCCTAAAGTTATCAAACTAGAAGTGGGGAAAAATATTTTTCCCCGAAAGAACCCCAAACTCTTACCGCGTCTCAACGTACCTACCTACCTACACCACCTCACCTCCTCTACGCCTCTCAATCACACTTCGTTCTCTCGTTCGCCGGCTGTCTGTTTTCTTTCGCTCTTTCGCAGCTGGCCCGCCAAAATTACGACTTCATTCTTCGGAACTTTCGCTTCTAATTCAGACGACAAAGTTCTTCTCTCTCCCGAGTCGCGCTCGAGGGAAACGGAATTAATCTAGCTAACCATGCCCGTATGAAGCCTTCCTCAAACCCCGCCTTTATTTCATCAAATAAGAAAAAGGAACAATCTAACAAAATCGAATATAATTAAACCAGAAGGACTATTAGAATAACATGTTATGTATATTCACCGTAATTTTGACTACGAGTCAATTGCTCAGAAAATTTCACACATTCAAAAGCAATGAGTTGGAAAAATAGAAATTGGAAACAGTAGAGAAACAAGGCTTCGAATAAAATACCATCGTGGAATACTCCATCTAAAAGAAATCGGATAAATAATCTTCCATATAGCATATGAAAAATGGGGATAAAGTTTCTCAGCACACGGCCCTGTATTTTGAAGACAAAGAGAGAAGATGGTGATACGCTTCATTGCAGGGTAAGGTCGATGGGAAATTTCTTTCTAAAATCCGAGGATTATTCTCTTGAAAGAAAAAAATAAAAGTTTCAGTATATACGCCTGACTCATAAGCCACTAGCATCTTGGGCGTATTTCAGCTACGGATTGCGTCTCGTTAACGCTATACATTCAAAACCCTGATGTTTCGTATTGTGTATTATTTTTTATTCCTTCTCCTTCCCATTTTTCATAGCTCAGCTTAAATCGCTGAATAATTTTGAAAACAACGAAGCATCCCTGATGTCACGCACAGCGAGGTTGTTACTATGAAATTCTACCACCTTTCGTCCTTCTGCGAGCACCCCATCACCTCGCTATTGTCACATCAATCCGTCCGGTTCCATCTGGTTTCGCTCGCACAGAGAAAAGAAAAAATAAACTTGGAGAAGGAAAAAAAAAAAAAAAAAAATGAAATAAAAATAACAAGAATAAAAAAACGAAGGAACTAGGAACCCCCTTGTCTCAGACGAGCCGAGGGTGTCACTTGCTATCGCTCTTCGCGCTCAGTGAGGCGCAATCCTCGATAGCGGGACTCTCATTCTATTCCCGCAAACCGAAAACGCTCTCGTTACTCGGAAGGATCCAGGCCTCGACAGGCTGAAGTAACAACTTGTGCAGAGTTGAAATAAAAATGTATTCCAATTCCGAAGAAATGCAGTAAAGTCATAATTCTGTCATTAAAATTTCAACGATTTCTTATGTCTCGATATACGATTGATCAAATTTACATGATATTCCGATTCCGTATGTTAAACCTTAAATTTCTTATCATTGAAACTGACTTACGATTTGTGTATTCAGTGAACTGCAAACTTGGGTTTAAAACCAGATAGCGTTAACTCCCGGGGAAAGTATAGTCCACACCACCACCGGCAGGTGGATTCGTGCCTTCCGATTCCTTAGACACTCTCCAATGCTCTCTCATAGTGGAAGTAACCTGCCTTAAGTAATACCAGCCGCACGAGGCTTTCTGATGCCTTTGGCGCTGGAAATATTACATATCACTCGTACAGTGAACAATGAATGATATTTTTCAAGCGGAATAATATTTTTCATCAATTTCCTTCGATCTAAGATAAAAAAAATAAAATCATCTTTCCAATTGTCTTGACTATTTCGATTCCCGGATCGTAACAAGTCGATTCTTCTCATCAAATTTTGAGATTAAACATCTCGATCGTCTGAATTCAATGAATTAACGAATTTCACCCAAGTGCCGCATGAGTCGCGCGGTATTCAAGCGAGTAAGTGACAAACCGCTCGTTGTGATGTGATACATAAAGTATCGAGTACGTACCCTTGGCTTTCTACATACCGAGCACCTTACCACCCACCTCGTTTTACCCTTTTCCAAGCCTTCTCTCATCGTCAGTCGCGGGTCGAACGGCCTCGCAACATATCCGCGTACACGTATATGTACCTACACATGTATATATGCATGTGTGTGTGTGTAAGAGAAAGAGGCGACTAGGGGAAAAAGAGAGATGAAAGGGATCGGAGAGGAGAGAAGAGAAGAGGTAGAACGAAGTTGTCGGCAACAGCTGTGAAATGTTTATGAAGGCCCGACTAATTTATCACACCTACACAATCTCACACATGCACAGGACTGACTTTATCATACTTACAGTGATGGTGCTTATACCTACCTACCTACCTACCTACCTACGTACCTAGCTAGCTAGTAGGTGCAGAGGAGTTTGAATGAGGCGCAGGGGGGGTATCAATCGATACAACGTTCACTGGAAACAATGCGATATATAAATCCGGGTAAAAGGCTGACAGCGCAGTGCGGAAAATAAAAAGAACCATCAAAATAAGAGAAGTGATAGTATTAAGAGAGGTCGGTCCGTTGCAGCGGACGTTGTTAATCATAATCCGAACGAAGGGAAATATTCTATTTACACCGGTGGTTTTCAGTTCAATTAGTTTATGCTTATATTAACATCCGGGCAGTTAAGGTGGCGACGAACCAATAAAGAAAATAAAATCAAATAAAATAAGAAAGTAGAAAAACAAAAAATGGTATGCTGCTATAGCGCGACTATATAGCTGCTGTCGGAGTTCATTAGCGGAAAAAGTCGATTTGTCAGTATATTTGCAGAGGACTCACGCGGAGACCGTCACGAGTTCATAAACCATAACCGTATGGCGCTACGCCTAACGTGTGGAACTTGAGATGACATATTTGAAAACTTTGCCCACTTTTGCCAAGCACGAACTCACGAGGCTCGTTAATTACACGACCCACACCTGCACTTATTCCTTACCCGCAACTCTGTGAGCTAGTGTATGTAGGTATACCTACCTACTTGGGTTATTTGATGTTGAATTTGGAACTTTCTATCCCAACTCAACCGACAGATCAAAATTTTCCGGGTTTCAAAATTGAGATCAAAGTATCAAGCAAGTAGAATAATCCAGTTAATGTAAGTTTTGAATACCGATTTCTGTCGGGATTATAGCTATAGAGTAGCTCGAAAATTTTGGTTTGCAAATTGACATGATTCGAGTAATGGAACCACACAGTGCCTACTGATCTTCAAATTGAAATATGTGGATACACGCCACCGATCTACTGTCTCTCACGTTTACGAAACCCAGTCGTTTCTCGAAGGTCTCGTCCGTCTAGCTGGATGTCACTATGCTCTTCAAAACATTTGTCCGCTCTCACAGGTATCAAGGGATATCCACCGCGAAAGTGACAAGAGAAGGGAACAATAGGAACGCGTGGTACAAATACAAGAGCGAACACCCCCCGCGTACGCGGAGAAAACACAGGTGCAAGTATGTAGCCGGTATATACATGTATATATATGTGGAAAGTGTCACGTTGCAATCGATCCACTCTTATTGTCACTAGGTATCTGTTTCAATGCTGTATGCCTGTATAGTAAGTACAGAGGAGCGAATTTTCCTAGAAACTTGTTGCAAATTTTTTTTTATTTTTTTTTTATTTTTCACAAGGGTTGAAATTTTCGAATCTATTCTTCGCCCGCAAAATAGGTTCAAAAAAATTATCAACATTTTCCTGCTAAGCTTTTTCGAGGAATTTTCTCGTGGTGTGGAAGGATCAAGTATCAACAAAGGCTCCAGACCGATTAAGTTTCTTTTGTGTATTATAGGTATGTTTATTGGAGAGATAGGTACCTTGTGTATAATTACGAGACACCGAGAAGAGAGATCTGCAGAGATCGGGACTCTCGGCATTCTACGAATGTTTTAGGTACGTACCTAGCTAGCCCCCAGCGAAAAAATGAAAAAAAAAGTGAAATTATTCACGAAACCACGACGTGGTCCGCTCGACAGATTACGTGCCTTCGGTCTTTAAGCTTATAAAACCGTTGTACAAGAGAATCACAAAACAACCTTTAACGCTGCTAGGGACCTTAATTTTTTACGATAGGGGAGTCTGAGACGTCGACGTAACGACCCTCCGGCTCGTAACTCTTACTTCTTCAATTGGAAATATGATTGCGGTAAATTTTTACGATTTTTTATCAATGAAAATTCTTGATTGCCTTCGCACACTTCTTCTGGCATCGCTGCTCGATACATAACGACTTGTAATTATAGTCTGCCTGTAATTGTCGCATGGGTATATTTTAGAGATAAGGATATTGTGAGGTCAAAAAATCAACAACGATTGTAATAATGGAGTCAAGAATTATTTGAAGAGTCTAAATGAAGAAGAAGAAGAAGAAGAAGAAGAAGAAGAAGAAGAAGTTTCGTAGCTTAAAGTGGGAAGAACTTATGACAAATTTATAAAGCCTAATTAGAACTCCGAGCGTTTAGCCGCGACAAGAGAAACGGAGGGAAGCGTTGAACTCCCGTCCCTCGGTGAAGGTCGAGTATATCGCTGTTAAAAGTTGAGGAATTATTTCCCTGTACTTAACCCACCCGCCGGGATGGTCACGGTTACCCAACCTCAGGAACACGAGCGGTTAAAGTAAATTTAGCCACGGTCGAGCGGTGTGGAAATTGAAAAATGAACGCGAACTTTCTCGATGAATATGCAAATCATTCTTTAAGCTGTAAAACGTTTCGAAACGAGCTACGACTGACGAGGATCAGAGGTTCACTCGAGCCACCACCACGAGGAGCTTTTCTATGGATAAATATACTTTCGGTGAAAGAAATTTCAAAACTTATCCGATCACAAGTTAATTTCTTGTCAATCTGTATCTTCTCTCTCTATCTCCTCTTTCTTCCCTTTTCTGACACTGGCCATCTTTCGAAAGGCGAAAGGAAAGAAAAGCAGCAAGACTTATATTCGGTCAAGTTCAGAGACGGTCGTGAAATAAACATTTCGTTTTTTTTTCCGGAGAGGGCTATCAAAAGGAGACCAAAGCAGGCTGCATTAGCCAAAAAGTCTTGTTTCTGTCACTGACTTATGTCATAATCCCCTTTAGCCTTTCTTTGGCCTCGCTATTCCCAAGAGTATAAGAACCTTCTCTTGCCCACTCTCAGCCACGCTGTGACCACCTTTGACGCGCACTAGAGAGCAATTCGTCAAGGAACAGCACGCTGCCCTCTGCCCCTAGCTATTGCTATACCTACTATAGCCATCCCTTCCTCTCTATAGTGACTTCTTTGTCATCCTGGAGGCGTGAGTCCCGGGTCACGAGTCACGACCAAAGATTAAAGGTCCTCCAACGGACCTCGACAAATTGTCATCCGAGGATCCTCTTCCCTATTTTTTCAACAATAACTTTTCGAGCTCAAGACCATTCGCTTTTAATGATGATAATAAGCATTTTTGCTGATATTCCGCGTATAGAGAAAACGAATTTCTATTCATAATTCATCGACTTTTGGTGCTCTCATTGACGAACAGAACGAAGAGGATGACTGTGTAACGTCTGATTGTGTTTGTGAACGTGTTCTTATCGGTAGACAATATTTTTATATTATTTTTTGTTATCTCAGTTTGAAGATGGTATAGAAACTCATTAAACTGGCAAACAAAGTTTGTTGGTTCTGTTAGGTACCTGGCCCTGTGCATAGTCGGCGAATTTTTTTCTTCACGCGCTCTTTGCCATCCTCGTAATATCAGCGAGCAACCACATGCGTATAAGGGAGGCTGGTCGCAAAAAGCTAGAAAATGCTAATTTCAGTGAAACCTTGTGTACGCCGCGGTTGGTGTTCTTTACTGCTGGGTGTTTAGCAGAATTTCGTTCTAATATACGCGACATAAAAGACAGTTGCGTATTCTATAAATAAGGGAAAATGCTTTAATATGCGGAGCGGGAAATACGCTTCCTAAAAACGATCATAAAGTGTCATTTATGTGAGAGCAGCCTACCTTATTATTACGCTAAAAAGTTGAAAGAATGAAGAGAAAAATTAAAAAAGAAAATAAATAAGTAAATTTGAAAAAAAAAAAAAAAAAAATTAAAATCTTCTCTCTCGCTCTAAAGTTCTGCGCGAGGTTATATACGTAAGTGCGAGCAATTAAGTTTTCATCACGACTCGCGTTAAATGGTACATACTTTTGAGTATAACTATTATTACTGGTGCTCGTGGGGAAAAGTGCAGAGAATTCACTTCCTATACTTGGGTTTGCTACACGTCAAGTTTTCTACCTGAGAGAGCAAAGTCTGAAACTCCTTCAGGGCAAAGACGTACGTGGCGTCGGAGCGCACGACTTACTTCAATCCTGTAAAACTTCTAATTCTACCTACTTGTCGGTAACACTCGTTCCCATATAGTTGAAATTAGATTTCGTTAAATAAGACGCTCGGAGAATTTTCAAGAGTAAGTAGATAAAGCTGCATGTATTCACACAGCCCTGTATTCAATCGGCTGTAAACTAATATAAATCTCGAAGGAAATAATTATTACATATACCGATACGGTAAAAACCGCGCTAATTTTTATGTATCACAAGATCAGACCCTCGCAGCTCTATCATTCTAAGATAATAGAATGTGAAAAACAATCTCTTAAATACTTCTTGGGGAAAAACAAAGAGCTTATAGAGAAAAGAAAAGCGAGTGGAAGAAACCGCGAAGGGTGAGTTTTTGCGCGATGATGACCGCTAGTCGAGGGCAAAGATCTTCTACAAGCAGACTTCGTTTAAAGCGAAAAGTAATACGGGGCTGTGTAGTGATAGTAATCCACGAATTAATCGACCCTTAGACTTTTTCACTTTCTCAGAACAATAAACCCTCAATATTATCGATATGGCAATTTATATCCTCAGCTAAGTCAGAAATAAAGAATTTCTCCATCACTCTGACGAAATTCTTGTTCAGAATCGCACTGTTGAAATTATTTCAGTAAATTCGTACGTTGTCTGTCTCATAAATTGATTTATAATTTGACTCCGTCTTTATGCTTTATGCCAGCTTCATTGAGCCTGCAGACAGATTCACATCTCATACTATCTTGAGAAAACGATGCGTTTACCTGGCCTTGCCCAAAACCCACCCTTAGAGTCGAGAGCCATACCTTAAGGTTTAATTCCGTCGTTCGTCAACCGAAGCAGCCTGCGCATTTGGGAATTGCGATCACTCGGTAGACAGTTCGTCGTTTCTTCGATGGAGAGGCGAGGGAAAAGCGATTCCGTCAAGTTTGCAACTTTATAAGATGATTATGCCAGAGGAGACGCTTGTTTCACGGCAAGAGAGTATACATATAGACAGCAAAGCGATTAAAAGGAAGAACTTTCTCGACGACAAATACTTTGTCTCCAATTTATACCTACATCTCTAGATCACCTCTATCCCAGCAGCTTTCATCATTCAACGAAATTATGATCACGTTAATCAATTGCGACATAAAACGCCGATGCCATTCAATTTTATGATGAAAAAACAATGCATCTTACCAAGCTTCATACAATATTGAAAGATTCGAGAAAAAAAAAAAAAAAAAAAAAATGATTATTTACAACATCAGAATATCTATTTTAAATAATTATAAAACCGCTATGAGGATAAGAAGTAAGATCTGTGTATAATTCCATACCTGGTAGTCGGATTTAGCGATCCCTGTAGATTTAGTCACTTGAAATTTTTTCTTTTTTTTTTCACAAATCCCGAAAATTGATTTAATTAGTACTCGATGAGTTTGATGAGTATTCGGCTTATTACATTTGGCTGAGGAGGTGAGAGCGCAGGTGGACGAGTAGGTAGGGTACACGGGATTCAGTGTTGCATACGAGACACGGCACTGAAACGAAGACAAAGTGGTTTTCCAGAGGATTATATAAACCAATTAAAACTTCTATACATTATTGGCACTTATCGAAAAATTTAAGTCTAGGTAAAGTTGGAAAATAGGAATATTGTTTACTTTGGTAAAAGCGTGAGAGTAATAATGATTCGTGTAAGAGAATGTGATAGAATCATCTCATCGAAGCATATCTGTTGTGGACTAACTAGCTGGCAGGTCGAAGACGTGTAAGATATGACAAAGAAAAAAAAAAAAAAAAAAAAAAAAAGGAAAAGAAAATTAAAAATATAGAGGCGAGAAGAACGAAGGTAGAAGTAAAGGATGGAAAAAGGGAGGTAGGTCCTGCCCGATTCATGCACAGACGAATTCCTCGGGAATTCCACTGCCAAGAAATAATAAAAGAAGCAACAACCGGTGAATTTTTCATTTGAGAAACAAAGACCTCACGCCATGCGACTCTCTTCTGTTTTATTTTTTACGTTTCGTTTCGCATCAGCTTCCATTTCTACCCCCCTCACTCTTTTCTTTTGCCACTCTTATCGTGGAAATGGAGGAGCAATATTGAAACTTACTCGACAGAGGAGAAAAAGGAAGAAAAAAAAAAGAAAGAAGAGGACCGAGAAAGAGAGAAGAGAAAGCAATGTGAGAAGGGTAGAAAGACGCGATAAGCGTTCACAAAATGCTCGGCGATGCCACGGATGTCTTTTTTCCTCCCGCCTCTTCGCCCACCCAACCCAAAAGTATCACAGCCTAGTAACGCGGTAACGGACCCGACATTGACACACGAATCCCTCATCCCCCGAACGTGGGGCTTGCCCACCCCATAAAGAGGAACGAATTTGAGGAATTCGAGAGGCGAAATGGTCGAGGAAAGGCTGGAGGTGGACCTGGAAGAAGAAAATACGGCGGAGGGGGATGATTTCTGAATATTTTAGAATGGAGAGGGTGTTTTTCGAGGCGCCTTGGTAATTGGCGAGTTGAATCATTGATTAGCCAGCAGGAGCCATGCCCCAGGGTGAAAGAGGTGGTTGGGGTCGAGGGGTGCAGGGAAAGATGTACCTAATGTAGCCTAAGATATTACTTGGCCAGATTAAAACTCAACAAATGCGAGGATCGCGAAGGAATGTAATAATGTAGAAATTTAATTAGACCTTTGTACATAATACTTTACACTACGGCTACTTCGCTCTGGAATCAGCGAGATAAATATTTATATAATAATACGTAAAGCACGTTCCGACCGATCAACCCCATTTGAATTATATCGCATATTTTCCCAACATCTTACGAAGCCTTGTATATATGTAAGTGACAAAATTTGTTCTAAGGCATCTCCTGTAATCCCGTTAATTGGAGCTTTCCCAAAGTCAGTAAAGAGCAAGCTTCGAACCTATACGTTGCTATGCACGTTCAGTTAACGTCGTCAATTAACGTCGTCAATTAACCCCTTGGTCTATCCGATTTCATGATAGGTATACAAAGCCTCAAAGAAATGTTAGATCAGAGGCGAGAAAGCTGCTTTCACAACTTAGATCACTAGATATTCTACCTAATTAATTAGCGGTTTACGAATGAGTGGAGAGGCTGCTCAGTTCGGCACGTATGAAGTACGCTGTCAAATCAAATTTTTGACCAAAAATGAAATTGGATTAATTAACGCGACATAACGGCGATCCTTTTCAAAGTAGGATAGTATATGTTCTCAATTTTGCTTTGAGGATTAAAAAATGTCGAACTTTACTTCTACTTAGGTGAATTTTAATGTCGTTTTCCAAGTCGTTGAGATATTCTGGCGGCAATCAAAAGCTGATGGGAATTTATCCACCATTTTGTACTCGGATACGAATCCTGAACAGCTTTAGTCTCGTGGTGAAGAGAGACCGAGTCGAGTTTGTAAGCAGGACGTCTTCTAGGCAACGAAACACAGAGGAGGACTTGTTTGGGAAACTGTTGAAAACTTGCGTAGCGAAAACTCGCCTGTAGCTGTTAGTAGTAGTGGTTGGTGGTGGTGGTCTCAAACGAGTTGTTGAGAACTTTGTGAAGGAATACAAACTCGATGTGTTGCTGAGTGCACGTGGAATGGTCCCCCTTTTCCCTCTTTATTCCCACCCTATTCCCACTCCTCGTCGAGTTTCTTCGTCTCATCGTGCCAAGGATAAGAGTGAGTCCTGGAATGGAACTTATTCTTGTCAAGAAATTTCACCTGCCCCATTCGCCAAAAAGTTCCGAGGCTTTGCAGAGGAAGAGACGTCGCCAAACTTTCGTTTCACCTTATATTTTGTCGCGAATTTCACATCGAGTAGTAGAACGCGTTTCCAATTATTTGCTCATTCTTTTGTGCTGCCCCTTTTCCGCATAGTAAAAAACCTTGAAAATATATCCAACATAATCTATGAATATTTATACAGAATAACAGCTGAGTTTCATTACCCGTAGAAAGAGTGAAAAATAGTAACTCTCTTTCGCTCATTCTCCACTTTGTTTCTACCGTCTCTCTCATCGTCCAGGTCTTCCTTTCTCGGTCTTGCCCTCGTTCGTAATCCCCTTTAATTATCTTCCATTATCCTCCAATCACTCGGCCGTACCGAGCGAGATCCACTTGAGTTCTTAGCACTCGTTATCTTTTCCTGTGGTCCCCACAGGAAGAGGAAATCTAGATTAAGGATCGCTTGATAGACCGACTCGTCGTTCGTCTGGTCATTCTTACTTTCTCAACAATATTGTTTCTTATTTTATACATTTATTTTTTTATCACTTATAGGACCCGTTCTCTCTTACCGGTTCTATCTCATCTCGAAAGGTTTATTGAGCATTTCGGTATGAGAAATAATAAAGATAACCATATCCCTGTCGCAGTTTGTTGATGCCACAATAACCACGATAACGTGAAATCACAAGTCACGGGAATCGCGCTCTCGTATGTCCCTAGAGCCCGTATAACAGGGAACGACCCTTGACGAGAGAGAGAGAGAGAAAATAAAAAAGCAACTCATTCCCATCCCCAAAAGAATCACCGAAATTGGCAGGCTATTTTAAATCATGACGAACCAAAGCTGGTTCAACATTCGCATGGTCACCCTACCCGATACGTAAAAAAAAAAAAAAAAGTTTCATTCATTTTATTTTACTTATCGACGAATTTCACGCCTATAGGTATACTCGACATTCTATACTCAAGGAATAGAAAGAAAAAAAAGCTTCTATTCACACCCCAAAAATCAATTTTCACTTATACATATATTGTTTGCCAGCCATTTATTAAATGGCTTAAACGGCTGTCATACAAAATATTGATATTACATTTTATACTAAAAAAAATTTTGGCCATGTTAGCCGAGTGTGGCCTACGCACCAAAGTTCGGTTACCGTGACCGAATCCCCATTGGACGTGGGTAATTCGAATGTATACGGACGAGTGGACACGTTTGATTGGATGAATTGTTACGCAACGTTATCAGATGTTTTCTTTCAAATATATATATTTGTTCATAATATTTAACATTTTTTTTATCATCATTGCTTTCCACCGAACTGTTGAAGCACTATTACAACAGGGAGAGACAGATCCTTAATTAAAGCTCCACATCAAAGTTCTCAGGAAAAGAAGACCATAAATACTGTTTCTACGTACACAGAAGATTGTGACTTTCCGAATCAGACCAACTAATGTATAAAAGCACGACTTAGCATCATTAAAATCAGATAGTAACGTCAACAACGACAGAAAACGCTCAGGCTTCAGAGCACTCAGAATCGTAGAATTTCGAGGATCAGAGTGAAGACTGATGTTAGAACCTCCTCAAAATCGACTGAATCAATCCTTCATGTTCAAAGCTCGAGTTCGATGTGGTGAAGAAATTACAGACAACTACGTACAAGATGATAATTTTGGACATACATTTTTACCAAAATGAAACATGCTACGTAAACGGATACATTCAGAGGCAAGATGAGACTTTGGAAAGTTGAAGAAGAAGTAGAAGTATTTGGGATCGGAGGAAGTAGAAAACTACTAGAACGTAACTAATCGACTCTGTATAACCGAATGGCTTCTATAATTGAGCGATACGAGATTGGAAGATGAAGACACCTTCTGAAAGGCTATAGATGGGGATATGGTGGAGAATCTAGTAGATAGTAGAGATATAAGGTAGATATATGGGGTTGATAGTAATTAACAAGGGATTTGCCAGCGCTTAAATTCATCACCTCACCGAAGCCAACAACGACGATCTCAGCTTCTCATCTAGGCGACGGATGCTCGAGTCACTTAAACGCTAAGCGTTAAGCGTTAAAAGCAAGAGGACTGTGCTGGAAGTATCTAGACGGTGGGGTAGAAGGGAGATCGTAGGTATTGTTGCGGCGAAGCTACCCCACGGCTCTTGGAAGCTAATTACTCCTAGGCGACGCTTGGCGTCTGCACAGTGTCTTAATATTGCGGAGAAGTTCTCTCCAAGGAGTAAAGTCTATACGACGCTACGGTGTTCCTTCATCTCACAGGATATGATGCCAGGAACCACAATATCTACGAATGTCGTCGATGTAGATACCAGCTACCGCTTAGAAATTGTCAAAAGGGCTGCATCGCGGGGTGTTGGGGGGGTTTGATTTCCCCTGAGAAAGTTGCATCCTGGTACGCAATGAAAACGCATTCGACTTTGACGCAGTCAAAGGACCCTCGCTAACGAGAAGCTTTCAGTTTCGTGGATCAACTTCCGTGTCTAATCATAGATAGTTTATTCATCTTGGCCTCTAGAGATATAGATTCCGCATTCAATTCGGTTCACCTGACTTGCGGTTACAAATATTGACAAATTATGATGTAGAGAAGAAGACGAAGTGAAACAGTGAAGAGGGATGATCTTCGACTCGAGATAAGTACATAGATGTAAGATGAAATGGATGAAGTAATGTCGTGGTGATATATAATGATGATTTATTGAAACGTACCTATAGTCACGAATATCGAACGGCTGCAGCTAAGCGAAAAATATCTTATCGTGGGGGCGTACCGACGTATATGATATATAAATCCACTCAATGTAAATTTTGAAGTCACACACCAGAAGTAAGTAAAGACTAATACATACAAAAAACACAAAATAAAATATCACTTGAAGAGATTTTGTCACATGGCTTGGCCATTAACGTCGAATCATATTTACTACGGAGTCGTGGCAACGCATTGTCGATTTTATGTATCGAACATAGATGGGCGTATCGATTCACGGTAATCGCCAAAAAATTTTATCGCAACGCCCTAATGGCGCCTGTGGCAAAACTGATAAACGACAACTATATTACCGAGGAGAATTAACCGCCTTCAATCGACTAGTTTTTTCCGCTTTTTTTTTTTTTTTTTTTTTTTTATTTTGGTCGTTTGGAGCAGAAGTAGGTCGGAGCAAAGCTTAAATTTGATAAATTTTATTTAGATATTAAACTTACATCTACGCCATCTTGTGGCATATATCTTTGAAATTCTGATAATTCTGGTAATTTTTTATTTTTATTTTTTAAATTAAGCTAGGTAATCTTCTGTTTTTTCTCATTTTTAAAATAATAAAATTTTATCGAAAGTTTACGAGTGAAACGAATTTGATGGAAAGATCTCCTTCGGCACAGGTAACGTAAAACATAATTAGACGGGTTACCGGGCTACGAGACATTAATTTGTCATGCAGTAACCCATTTAACCCGGGGCAAGCGAATTTCTGGGCTGTTTTTAATTTCTTTTGCCCATATAGCGAGAGCAGTGAGAGGGAAAGAGAGAGAGAGTGTGATCCACGAAGAGGGAGAAAGTAGAGCGGGGAAAGGGGACATAAAATTTTCATAGGACACGTAGCACCCTAGCCCTGATGCCCACAGTACTAAAACCGGGCCCACTTTACTGTCTTTTTACTACTCTCGGCCCTGAAACTCAAGACCAGCCAACACAGTACAGTGGCCAACTAAACTCATGGATCATAGCCCAAAGTGCTTTATACATTTTTCTTTCTTTTCTGCCATCATCTGTATCCCTCAAAAGAAGAGGTCAGCCTTCGTTCGTTTGCAGGGAGGGTCGAACCACTTCCTTTTATGCAACGGGTATCCGCCTTCTTTGGTATATTCCACTTGTATTGTTTTTAAAGAATAAATGTAAGTTTAAAATGATGATGAAAACTCGTGATATTCGACTAATTTTCAAGACACTCGAAGCGAAGAAGAGAAATCATCAAAAAGACACAAGACCTAATGAGCTTACAATACAATTCTTCGTTGATCTACGATTCCCCGTATACTAAGGATAATGAAGGGTTGATTGGAATATTTTCATGCCAGTATGTGGTTTCGTAGTAAGGGTGCGTGATTTGAAGATAAAAGAACGAAATCTATTTCCTCATGTCTGAATAATTGATCATTTCATTTGAGAGCCCGGTAAAGAAAGCGATGCGACGATACAAATAAGGCAGACCATTCGAGTATGTTGGGGGCCGAAATTCCAGCGTTAAATTTATGGTTCGAGGCAAGCAGCGTCCCTATCTTTGTCTCCACGTCTTCAAACCCCCGAAAATTCCTCCAGGCGCATCCCCTCGCAAGCAGTGCTTGCACAGAATCTAAAGATTCTTTGGTGAAGAATTGGAGAATATTTTTTAGTTCAAAGCCGTTCGACCAAATCCGTTTAATCACTACGACAATTGTGTGGCACCTAAAAATAACAGGCAGTTCAAATCTATGTACTTTAGAATCTTAGAAGAACGAGATGCGCAAGTGGAGGTGAAATTATTGAAAAATGTCAAAATCCATATTATAAGTTGATTAGATATCAAGAAACTAAAGACAAAAAGCATAGGCCAAAGGACAGAGAAGTTTGGAAGAGCCGCATGACCGACCATTACCCGGCCAAAAGTCTTAATCAACTTCGAATTCCAATCCCGTAACTCGGCGAAACTCTTGGAAGTTTAACGACGATGGAAAACGTCACGACGGACAGGACCTCGTCTCAGAAGTTTGCTGGGCAGCTTATTTCGAGAGAGGAAGATACTGGCTGAGCCTATCATACGTACATACCAGCCTACGCAAGTTTCACTAGAGTTCGCTAAGAACGGTCCCGGATCTTGCCAAAGTCATCGGAAGTTGGTTCCTGAGATGTGAGACCGGATAGGATACTGAGAGAGAAAGATAGAGGAAATAAAAGTGACCAGGGTTCGTTCGTGGTCGGGCGCGTAGTGGTTCTGAAAGAAAATTACTTTACCCTCTGACTTCACCCCGAGACCAGGTCTCGTCTTTTACAACCCACTCTTGACTCTCTTCTACCGCTACACCCACGCTTAGACAGGAGTCAGTCACGCCGGGAACGTTCTCATTCCCACCTCCTCCCCGATTAACGACAATTTCCCTGTACGAAACGGTGCGAGGGCACGTGTCACGTACTCGGAGAACGGGCCACGGTCTACGGTCTACGGTCTAGGGTCTACGGTCTACGGTGCATGGGTTTGGTCTCCTTCCACTTCACCCCCAAAGACCTCGAACTCTTCGCCCTCGTCTTCTTGTTTTTCTTTCTTATTCTCCTCATCGGCTTGCTCTCCGTTTACCACTACCTCGTTTTCTAACATCCTTTCATTCCATCAGCCACTTCGAGAACAGGTCACGCTCTTTCCGTATATAAAGACTACATACACATACTGCTACTGGATGTATGGACGCGTTAACATGCAGGTGATGTTGTGCTGATCAGTATCCCATCTAAACTATAAGAGAAGCATAGCGGAGTGGCTGTGCCGAGTATATACCCTCTGCATGCCATCATTTCAGCAAGTTTCTCATTATGTAAGAAAAAACGAAGAGGGATGAATGAGTTTAGTCCAAAAAGAACATAATGGGAAATCGGAGCTGGTCTCAAGATAACTTCTCGTTGTTTAAGGCGTTTTGCGAGGTTTGGAAGCGTTTGCTTAGTCCAAGATTGACTTAAACTTCTTCGGTCGGGGGCGCGTATGCTAAGCCGCAGCTAAGCACCCCGTGGTACCGCTTCACCATCGGCCATTCCTTCTCTTGGGTTCACAGTGCTACTGCCTTTACCCGAAAACCCGCTAACTCAACATCCTTAGCAGTCACGTGGCACGTTTACTGTGGAACTTTTAGGATTAGGCTAGCATCGCTGTCGCACAGACACCTATGAATCTGGGCTATCTCCAAAGTTATATGTAAGCAGGAAGCAGGTGTAAATCCAAGTACGGTTATACAGACTGAGAAGAAAATTCTTGAAAATTTCAAAGATAGTCATTCGTTAAAATGGTTTCGTCACTTTTCAACGACTCCAACTTTCATACGATTCCTCAAATGATCTGCAGCCAACTTTCATCTGCTTTTGGTTATCGGGCGTTGAGTTCGATTAACAGAGAGCGGAAGCGGTGATAATTACGTAGTTGGCAAGAATTAAAAATTTTAATATAAGAAAATTGTTTGGCTTATTGAATCAGGCAATGAACCGACTCTCGTTATTTCTGTTCAAGGATATTCTAGGAGGATTCCGTTTTACTGGGGGGCTGTTCGAACGGACTTAGTAATTATAGTCTAGGGAAGAGATAAATACGAAGGGGGTGGCTGAATATTTCAAGGGGAAGAGAACGTGTTTCATTCGGGAAATATAGAGGAGAAACGATAGGTTGAGTGAGAGACCGAGAGAACTGCCAAAGAGAAACGCTAACCCCATCAGTCGCAGGAGAAATGAGAGCTAAATAAGTAAACGACTGGATGGGTCTGAGGGGGTAGAGCAGAAAACGGCGGAGAAAAAGCGAGTTGAAGAATAAGCGAGACTAAGAAACTCGAAGGTATGGAAGGATTGACAGCCTTCTGTATTATTGACGGGAGAAACTAAGGAAAGTGAGAACCAAGGGCCTGCAAAGCTCACGTCTCGATAATCTTCTTAAGTTAAGAAAATTCTCGATCCATTGTAACGTATAAGAAAAATGATTGAAGTTGTGAGAAGAAACGATTATAATTAACGTATCAATTGTTTAACTGCGTCAAGATTTTTATTAAAGTCTTTCAACTGATCGCAAGTCGGAGTGTTTGCTGCGTAATGGGCTTTTCTCGTCTTGAGACTCTTCACATAGGTATACTTTGTTAGGCTTCATTCTGGACGACCGTTCGTGAACTGAGTATAAGTATCTTATACATTTCCAATAGCAAAATACGTCGGATCGCGATAAAAAAAATTCTCAAATCGACTTTAGAACATGTTTTGTCACCCAAAAGTAAGTTCTCAAGCATTTTAGATGGAGTATGGATGTGTGCGCTGTGCTTACAAATTTTGCAACCCCGCTGCACGGCTGAATTGGATGAAGTTTTCACGGCAAATCGTGTACTTCAAGATGGTGTTCCGATAAGCTTTTTAGGCTTACTTCATTTCCGGCTTCAATATGGCTGACGTTGAAACTTTTAAACAATTTGTAACTCTCGCTTTTCTTTAGGTAACTGAATGAACTTCGGGAGTAGAACTTTCTGCTATCAAAATACATTTTTCACGATCTTTACATCTCGATGTATGTGTACGAATTTCTTTTATCCAAGACTCGAGACGAATTGCTCCGCCGATCTGACTAAAGTTTTAACAGAAAGTTATATACTCGTTAACGATACGCCAATAAACTTTTCAGACTCATACCACTTCCGGTTCCAAAATGGCGGACGCGGAAGCTTTGATGAAGTTCGCATCTCCTGCATTTCTGATGATAACTCAACGGACTTTCTTCCTTCATCGTTCAGAATTCCTTTTTATAGTTATCGAATCATGGGGGTCACCTCGAATTCAAAATCCTGCATCTTATTTCAAAAAATTTCTTACGGTTCTCATCTATGACTGTAAAGAACATGATGCAAACATTGAAGAGGAACGTGGCTGAGGCCGACATCTAGCTTCCATTACCTTCGGCCTCGTTGGCAGTGGCCTCCGTGAAGGAAGGTGGAAAGGAACAATACGTCTTCCTCTGTTCTTCTGTTCCTCTGCCCCCACCCTCATCCATCACACTCTCAACGTTACATCGGCAGGTAAGAGCATTTCATATTTTATTATTTGCCTTCTACCTTTCTTGGTGGTATTCGACGCTCTCGTTTTGGTGCTCAAGTACGGAAATGGAAGCAACGCAGAGGGCCTACGGCGGAAAATGTGAAGTCTAGGAAAGCACATCACGTATGTGCGCGTATTAAGGCTGCCTATACTTACCGAGGGGTTGCCTGTGGGTAAGATTTCACGACGACTAAGCAGTTAACTGTCTGTGTTTGGAGTGCGAAATCTACTTAGTCATTCGCCATATTGCGCCCTAAAGTATACAGCCCCCTTCTACCTCCGTAGCAAACATCAACCTGCTAGCAATCCGCTAAAACTCGAGGAAGAGGACGTTCGAAGTCAGTTCCATCTTACCATTAATGCTGTCACTCGTCGCCGCAAAGATACATAAGATGCCTGAACCGTTGTTGCAGCTGATGTATTATAAGGGTGTTGCGATATACTTCGAATATTATTTCACTTCATGACATATCCAATTCTATAGAAAGGAATTTTTTTCATATGATATAATTCATCGCGGTTGAGGGACTGCAGAACGAACGCGTATTATGGAGTGTGACATTTTTCGACCAATGTACATGCGGTCTGGTCTGTCCGGCTTGGTAATGGCTCTATAGAAATGGTTAGTTTTCCGTTATATTCTATTCTATTGTAATTCGGAGCATTGTGCCACAACTTTTTCGTAAAAATGAAAAATAGAAAGAAAAAAAAAAAAAAAGGAAACATGTATGGCAAAAATGATTAAAAAAAAAAGAAACTAAACGAAAAATTAAAAACAGCGTTAACATGGTTATAATTATTCAAAATGATACTTTATTCAAAAATTATTTGAACACATGTATTGTGTACAATTTTTGCTCGATTTTTTGAATTTTGAGACTACAAGGATCACCTGTGTGTATGAATACAACCATACAAAGGTAATCGTCAACCCACACTATATAATATACTGCTATGAAATGATTTGAAAGGTATTTGAATCATTGACACATGATGAAATACTAGGGTGATATTTGAAACCGAAAATTGAAAATTTTCAAACCGTTCCCTTCCGTACTTAACCTAGTTTCTTGGACTCCCTTTGATGTCATCGCTTTCGTTTCGTTTTGTCAGGAAATATGTGGCAAAGGATCTAATATTGCTGGCGCAGTTGGTACAGGTGAACCTATACTAAAATATTGCCAAGCTCGAGATATTGGCATGCATATCTCGATGGAGTATGGAAATTCGACGATGTATTTTCGGATTCTTTGTGATCAAAGGAGATATTCTCGACGTAGGTGATATGGGACGGAATTCAAGTTGAAATTATCCGGCAAAGTTTATAGAGCGTGGAATCCGGGTCTCGGGCAATACCTGCCCGTTATTCGTATTGTCCTGGACGAGAAATTTGTCCGCAGAATTTCATTATCGTACCTTAAAATTCATACATTATAATTCATTCATATTTATACCCGTGTCAAAATAATTTCTAGCAAAGGATGCGTCAAAATTACAGGAAAGGACTGAACTGGGCGTTGAAACAAACCCGAACCATTATTTTTAACTTGCCTTAGCATATATCTGTTTAAGGACATCTACGATGGTTCCAGCCAGTGAAAATTGTTTTTCAAGAAAACCAATTTAAAATAGGCAAACGCGATTCCGTTCCGCCATAAATCCGTGCGGGGCACCTTTCGATCGGATCGCTCTTCTATCTTGCGATATGTATTATAATGCATATTCTACATCCGTATAGTACCTACGCGCGACGGTTCTTACGAACCGCTTGATTTGTTACTGTGCATAGTTTTCTTCTCCACAATACTTCAGGTAGATATAGAGGGCATAAATTTCAAACGATAATCATCATTCACTTCACTTGTTATACGTCGCGTTTTATGTCTCGGGTATTTTGTCAGTCAAACGTTACTCTTCATAGCTATAATTGACGTACCTATAGCCATCTTTCAATGGTGCTTAAATTTCGGCAAATTTTATCGCTTCCGATATCAATTCGACGTAGGTGCAGAGTCGACGATAAATTTGCCGAATTCTGGTTTCAGCACGTAGCTCAATAGGAAGCGTGCCGAATGTCGATTTCTTTTGTTCTTCAAATCGTGTAGTCTATATTATCTCAGTCCCACAAGCCCGCGGGCTTCCACGATACGGATAGAGCTATGTTTTTATCTTACCACTTTAATAACGTGCTCTCTTTGTATCTCTACACTATTATTTCTCGTTGTTATTATATAACTTGTCAAGACGTCGTCGATGGAACTGAACATTAATTCAATACGATTCTCAAAGAGAAAAGAAATCAGATCATTGAAGAACTTTTTCCAAAAACTGATCGATTGATCGATGTCGCTGAATAGGGACCTTCGCCTTTACACAGGGTGATATTCCAAGGACATCGCAGTAATGCAAGTCTCGGACCGTCAGGCGGCTGATAAACATGTACGCGAAATTATCAGGTTTGCCGCTCGACTATTAGGTAGGTATAGTATTGTCGAAATTCGATCAACGCGATCGTAGTCGTAGCCGTGAATTTTTCTTTTCTTTTTTTTTAGCGGCGAACCTGATAATTTCGCGCCCATGTTCATCAACCGCCTGGTGGTTCGAGACCTGCGTTACTGCGATGAAGTTGGAATATCACCCTGTATGCATCGAAAAATTGAACCCACTGGAGTACGTATTTCGTTGTACCTGCTTATATATCTGAAGACCGTTCATCACTGCCATTACCTCCTCTTTCATGACATGTGGTAAGCGAATACCTACGTGGGGTTAGATCTCCCCTCTCTTCTCTTCCACATCGGAAGTTCTAAGCTCTGTGCTTTCTAGAGCGGAAGTAGGTACGACTAGAGGGACAAGGCATCGCATTGCCTCGGACGGATGGAGGGATGCGACGATCCTGCGAGAAAGGACGACGGTGATGGTAAGGGCAACGTCGAAGCCCGGAGGAAATACTCGTTTTTGTGGTTACCGTGTCCCGCGGCCATCATGAACGGAGAGCTTCGTCTCGTCGGGATATCTATAGGTGAACAGCAAATACCAAATGCTACTCATAGAACTGCTGAGCCCGGAGTTACGTTCGTTGTAGTACGCGAGCTCTTCAAGTACCGAGAGCAGGGAACGAGGATGAATTAAGTACTTGGATATGGTATAAGTATGATATATTGTGTAGAGAGCGAAACGGCTGAGGAGAAACGTGTTATTGAAATTTCCGACGTCTAAATTTCTCGGATTTTACGTCTCGACGCCATTCTGCTGCCCGGCAGAACGGAATTGTGCTGGCCAGGTATTTGCCTGAGTGACGTCAGAATGTAACACTACTACCCACACTGGGCATCCTATATCTACCTACCCTAGCCACGCCATGCCACATACGCGACGTCAATTGACGGAGGCCAAATTAAATACACCCTCGCTTCGGAGGGATTTTTTGGCTTTTCTTTTTTCCTTTTTCTTGTTTTTTTTTTTTTTTTTTTTTTTTTACAGCGTCGTATACCTACGTCGAGCCCAATCGTGCAGCGTACAAATGCAGGAGGATTGATTAGACAAGAGTGAGGTCGAAGTTTTCTGGCATTCTTAACGGAGGGATGAAATATCGATTCGAGAACGTATCGCAGAATAATTCGTGTTTGTTGGTATCAATGCAATGGTTTTGGAATTGGCGCTAAAACTATTATTATATACGATTATTCTGATAATGAAATCAGGTCTACTGGTACGCGTTAGTTTCGTGTGGTAATAACGTAGGTATATCGTAATTTAATTTTTCGAAAAGAATTATGTCGTTAAAATGCATATTTGCACGACAAGTGGCGTGTCGGTCCCGAGAACCAAGGCAGGCGTGCTCAGGCCATTCGGTTATTTGACCGGAGTTCTTAGTCTTCAACGATAACATGGTTTCTCAAAGGGTCAATGATGCTTGGAAGCAAACGTGTGCGGAAAAAATATTCGGACAAAAATTTCAAAATCGTTTTCGCCATCCCAGATTCAGTAATCTTTTCCATTTCGGATATCACATGAAAATAGTTACAGTTCTAAATAATTTTACAAAAAATCCGAAACGGCTTCCATGAATTTGAGAGCTTCTTCGCTTCGCAAGTTCATCTCGAATTATTTGCTCCCAGTAATTACCGAAGCTTGAATAAATGTATATTTGGTTACAAAAGCTGGTGTACGGAAAGTAACTCATTGACTGTAAGGGGCATTGGTTATTTGAAATTGATTGAATTTAAATCACGGTTCAGATTGTAATTAATTACTAATTCCAATGTGTAGAAGTTCAGTTACCTAATATCACCGAATTCATGAATTCTCTAGCTTTGTAATTGAATACGGCAAAGGAACCCACGCATGTTCATTCAAATCGATCAAAATTGAACCACGTCTCAGTAATTTCAAATCTGACCCCCATCCAGAGATCCAGTAGATTTCAAGGACCTCAACCTTTCCGCCTAATAATTTCCGGTTGTGGTAAACGTAGAATATTCACAGCTCAATGAGGTAGTTTCGCATCAAAGCGGAATTATCAGGCTTGTGCGCCGCCGTAACGTCGAGTGAATACAGATTTCGCACCGATAAGGTATTTGCCACATCGCGTATACTATATATATAACGCGCCTACATATGTATACATCCGACGAGGAAATTTATATAGACAATTTACCAACACACGTCAATTCATGTGAACATATTTTTCGATAATACTTTCATATCGTCAACGAGCTTTTAACCGGCACGTCAGGCTCCCCCATTATTCGTGTTACATCCGCAACTTAAATCGTGGCGAAAATCTACCCCCAACTTTTCCCAAGCCCATATGCTAAAGTCACGCGAGAATAATTAAAGACTGCGAAACTAAGAATAGCGAATCCGTCTTTGAATCTTGAAAAAAAATACGAAACTCGGAATTCAACGTTTCTCAAATGAATCGGGAAATCATAATTCTAACTAAAAGCCTTTTTATAATTTCAGGAATATTTAACTAAATTTTTTGTGTTCAAAGATCATTGATAATCGAAGTACCAGTGTAGAGTCAAACAGTATAGAAGTTAACAACAATAGCGAGCGTTTCCATTAAATCGAGTAAATTTCTGAGCAAAGGCTCGTAGCTTTGAAATCTTCAATCTAGATGAGACTTCACAGAACCTGTACAAAAGTCTTTCGCAAAGGAGAGGGTATTTCATTTCACGGAAAGGAATTTTTCGAGTTTGAATCACGTTAAAAAGATGTTGGGAGATGGAAGAGAGGATGGCATCGTATTGTCAGAGATGTAATTCTGATTATTAATGATACTCTTCTTTCGCGAACTAAAGGTATTATTCAATTCTTTAAGAATCCCTTGCGATTAATAACCCCTTGGAATGTGAAAGCAATATACTTTGTTAAGGTCGTCTGTCTGTCTATTCCTGATTCTCACTCCGTTATTAATTGTAGGTACAATTTTCAAATTCTAACTTTATACAAAATTTTCACTTCAAATATATAACTATGCCGAGCTTTCATAAACGGATGGCGAAAGTAGCCTCGGTTTGAAAAATCGTTTCTATTTTTTACCACGGTTATTGAATAAATATTTGCACCATTCTCATGACTGAATATCGAAATGACTCCATATATATTCAAATTTTTTTATTAAAAAGCCAAGGCGTAGGCCATTCATCAGTCATCATCTGCCTTAGATGTCCTCTCAAGCTTTCGTTCATCTTGTAAAGCTTCGTTGATCCGGTAGGCCGAGCTGAAATATCTATATGAAAAATATATATACTTTGATACAAAAATTTCACTTTGAAATAAGTTTGAGATTTCAAAGGGGCCTCTAAATACGAGTGACACGCCCGACGCACCCTTGGATCTTTTCGAGCGTTTTATAATTGGGTTACGAGCCTCGTTAATTTACATAAACATAAATATTTGCGGGCAGCTTGAGCGTGTAAAACTCGCTTGATTTCAATCGCGCTTTACTATACGTTGGGGAATTTCGTTTGACATTCATACGAATCCTTCACCCCGAAATTTAGCCAAGGCCCAAGCCCAACGCTGGCCAAACCGGACGTGTTTTACAAAATTTGCATCACACACACAGCAAACTTTTCACTCAAAAACCAGATAGTACTCGAATCTAAGAGTCTTGTAAAATATTTTCTCCCATTAATATGAAGGAAATATTGTAAATTAATTTACTTTCAGGGCAAATCGGTAATATGTGGAGATAAGGTTAATCTTATACTATTTATTCATTACGTTTACAAGAAACAATGGGTCTGAAACAAAAAACTGTTGCATTCAGAAATTGAATTCATCGAATATCATATTGGTTATCTCCAAAATGAAATTAACGTAGAATATTGCCTCACAATTTGGAGTAGTTTCGATGAACAAAAACCACATTTTCTTCGGTTCAATCAATCAAACTTGATAAAATTTCAAATAATTTCTAATCATGTATCAAAACCGGAGTAGGTAATCAGCCGTGAAAAAACTTAATCAATAGAATATTTCTCACAGCGTATCAGCAATTTGAGAAAAATGATTTCCCAGGTGCGTATATTCCCTGAACGATACTGAATCCCAATATAGGTTCTACATTTAGAATCATGGAAGCACGATGTGATACATGTACTACGGTAGAACAAATAATTAAGAATTATTAAATCAATAGAAATTTCTAGCAGATATTTTTCAGGACCTTTTTTTACTCTATTTAAAAAAACGATCTCCCAGTTCTTGATGTGAGGATGCAACTTCTGTGTTCAATGTTTGTTCCCAACTCACAAAATAAATACGATCATCGGTCTCATCGCTGTACTATTGGGACAAGGCTGTAGGTATATGTATATATATATATATATATATATGGGTGTTATATATATACCTATATATGTGTCATACAGTAAACAGGTACCACCGGACCTAGTACGGGATGCTTGCTCGAGCCGTTTCCTGGTGGACAGTGGACGGTGCCGTTCGTTCGGCGGACTACGGTGGCGAGGTCACCCGTCCTTGTCTGATCGTATAAATTCCAACAGAACGGCCGACGTAGTTGAGCCGACCGCGTTCAACTGCTGCAGTTATATATGTATATATATGTGTAAATACATAAATACACATACATACACATACACACATGTCTATCTGTTATATTGTATATATATATAGAAACAGGTGAATTGAAGGTAGGAACGGGTGGCTGTGACGCGAGCAATATGCTCTATGCGCGAGATGCAATTTCGCTAATTGGCAAGGATAATAATACATGCGTACGCACACATCGCAGCCAGGAAGCTACCAGGATTAGAGAGCGCCGATTCCTGAAAATTGAATGGCTCTTTCACTAAATTGTGTTTATCTGTGTGAACATCAGATTTCATGCCTCGATATACGTATACGTATACGAACTACGTACTAATACAGAAAAAATATGGTTAACATTACAGTATTTCAACTAAAAATGAGGATTGCCCGAGGAAATTTCTATACTTTATATACCTGTGGCAGCTGTATTGCGAACCAGTACCATTTACCGGATTTTTTTTTTGCATTTGACGGGCTACCTGCAATTATTTTCCATATTAATCCAGAAAATATGACAGCGTTAACTGGATATCACGTGAAAGAACAGCATTTCGAATATCCAACACCTAGTTGCCATTAACTATACTATATTTTCACAAAAAAATGTCACCTGCCGTTTTTTAAAGCCACTTTTAATCACATCGCTAATCATTTTTCAATGGTCTTATCGTCAGAGTCCTTAAATTTTAAATTTTAGCAACTCATTCGACTAAAACTATCCTGTGGCTGATAACAACGCGAAAGGGTGGACTGTGCGCAGTTATGAGTTAGACATACAGTCGGACCAGGAATATATATGTGTACGTCGTTACTTGGGTGCTACGTTGCAGCTGTGACGATCGGTTATTATTCAATATTTCAATTTGTCGAGGTCCGGTGTACTTCGACTCATGCAGACCTGCAGTTTACACCGTGGGTATTGTGCATGTAGAAGCAAAGGTGCACTAGGGCAACAAAATATCATCAGGTTTCGGAATTAGAGAGAAGTTTGCCTCCGTACTTGCAGTTGTTGTCGGTTTAATCACAGATTGAATCAATCTCCAGAACATTTACCGTACAATGATAGCATCTGTACAAATCGCTAATTATCATTGTCTGACGGAATTCATATAGTGTTTCATTGAGTTATGATATTCTGTGGACTGATTGGCGTCAGAAAGTCGGTCATAATCAGACGGAAGCTTCTCTGCGGATTGCAAGGACATTGAAAATCGATAAATCGGTAATTTGCGATAAAAACCAATTCAATATCCTTGACGATGAGAGAAGTTCGTAATTTCAAGGCGGAATGAAGGTATTGTTACTTCTGAATATATCAGATCGTATAGGTCCTTCAGCTGTTATGAAAATCACCAGACGAAGACGTGCATTTTCAATTTCACCTCGAATTTTGTTCATCCAGATTGAAATACCTAATCACTCTGTATTTTTCGTCAGGTATGATATCCCATTGGGTTTCGACTCTCTTCTAATCTCATCTGATCGATACTTTTTGTAAAAGTCTAACATCGAAATGAGGTCGTCTCCAGCAACCCAATAGTAATTTCACGTTGTTGATCCAGCAGCATGAAACACTCACAAAAACCGGAATACGTCGTTGTCGTAACATCGGTGAGAGTCCGCAGTCGTTGAAATATAGATGCTTGAAAAACCGACGACACTACTTGTGATGAAATCGATAAAGCTTGGAAAAGAAAGCGATTCGATATACAAAACGCAATTCGAATTGTGAAGACAAGACAAGACAAGACAACTCCGTGAACTGCAAGCTCTTCAAGTATTTCTCTTTCTATAATTCAAAAACTTACAATACGATCAGCGAAAACCACGTATAGAAACTATCATCGGTGTTCTCTTGTGGACTGTTGCTATGTCTACAAACGATGTCTTGACCCTCCACGCGTTTCTCAGTTCACAAAGTTCTCCTGTCATTTGATATCGGTCTCGTCGTCCCGATGCGAATTGTGCTTTTTTCTATACAGTCTAGGATTTCTCGAATCGTTATTGAAATACAGTCGAAATTGGATCCAACATCAGACGTAGCGAAAGTCTATCACGCTGAGCAACTTGAGGCTTGATAGTTGAAAGGATCCAAGTATAATATCATTTTCTACAATCTTTAAAGCTCCTTTACTATTCTTCTCTCTCCTCATCCCATTCCCTTATGTCATAGTTGACGGCGTCGCGACGACAACGTCGTGGCTGGAACGAAAGGTCAATATTGACGAGCTATCGGAGTTATCTTCGCGCAACATGGTGAAGTTTTTTTATGAATGAGTGCGGTCGGTATCAGTTGCTTCTACCTCAGTAGCGAGTAAAGGGGTAGGTATCTTAACATTACAACCGACCGATTATACCTATATGAAAAAACAAAGTAAAATGAATAAAAAGTGAGGAAATTCTTTGCTCTTCGAACTTTGAACGCATATACTACTCTTCCGCGTATATGACGTGCCGGATTCATACACGCCGACCCAGCGTATCATTGTTTCAACGAACAGGGGAATCCCATTACCGGGTGGTAACTGTGCCCAGACCTTGCAAGCTCTGGTGGGTAGTGGGTTCTGTTTAGTCTCGGTCGACGAAACGAGTTCGCTTGGTTCACTCGGCTGAAACCACGCCGTCAAGTGTTTCTGGGCGATGAATAGGTTGAATGGCACTCCCGAAACGGCGGGAACCCAGGGGGTAGGTACTTCGACAGTCATGATGAGAGCGAGTGGGACCAAGTTAAAAGCACAGAACTTGAGTAGGTATATCGGGAATGCGTTCATTTGGCTATTCAAAAACTTGGTACTTGATACTGCACCGAAATAATGACCATTTTCATTCATAAATCGTTTTCTTTTCTTATCGCTTTCATAAAAAGTGCTTTCAATACCACTGAACGAATGTTGGTACATTGTGGAGTGTGCCTCGGTTTTTATAATTCTTCTAAACAAGAGTGAAAGTTTACACCACGAAAGTATTAATACCTCGTCACGGCGTAACCCCTACTCAAGTTTCAAAATAGACTAAAGCTTGCCGATGGTACTTGGCTAACTGAAATTGGCTACTCTTAGCCGCGAGTTGCTTGGCACCCCGCGATGTTCCCTCTAGCTAATAATCATCGCCCTATCTCGCTCGTTCTCGGTCCATTCCCCGTCTCTCTTTCATCTGGCATTCGTTACCCACCACCGCCCACACCAGGTCCAGTAAATTTCTAAGCGAAAAAGTTCTTGATCTATGGAGCCGACGTAAATACAACAGACCACAGCCTTCACGGTGCTTTCGCGTTTCAAATTGTTTGAACAACGAAAATACGCACGGATCACCTTTCGCGAACCGCTTCCGGGTTTCCGAGCTTCAACAGGAAATCCTGTACTTCACTAAAAGCTACAACTAGCTAGTATCAGGCCATATCTAGACCCGCACGTTTCACAACGTTATTCCACGCTATTCTGACCTTCGAATCTTACCATAATGTTCAAAACTTGGTGCAAATATGTTATGTTGATAATTATCATGTGAATTGATGAAAAATTTCGACTACGTTGCGTAGAATGATCCGAACCATTACGGAGAAAAAAGAAATGGATTAATAGGTTGAAGGTAAAGCGATGCGGTAACCGTTTGGGACAGTTTGTCATTAGGTTGGTTCTTGTGTAACACAAGGGTATGGTTGGAGAAAGAGGCTGTTTGTTTCAATTTAACCAAAGTAGAGAATACCCAGGGCGCGCCTAACCTCTGTTAAGAAATACGATTTATTACACCATTCCGGACGTATATAGTCGACTAATTTTATCCTTCTCGGAAAACAACAATTCCTGATTCACTATATACAGTCGGTTGTAGGAGCTCGTGCACCGGGTAAATTTAAAGCTCCATAAAAGTCATATCTTCGGCGGGGCGCAACAGGTCGAAAACTCTGGTATAAGAATTCCGAAACTCATTATAAACTATTAGCTGCTCTTCAACGAACTAAATTCGAATGCATACAAACTATGGCTAACTGTACGAAGGAATCTCCACTTTCCTAACATCAAATTCTATTATACGTTAGAACGTACGCCAAGGGGTACGGGGGCTAAACACGTGTTGAGCTTCTCTCGACGGGTGTCACTCAGATATCATGAAAAGCACTCCTTCAAGTATTAAACCCGAAACTTACTAAAATTTTGGATAAATTTAGAGAAATGCCCAATGGAAGCAAAGTACATTCTGCTCTCCATATATTTACTCGATTAGTATATATTTATGCGCATTCATGTCTTACGAAAAAATATTAGAAGGTAGATAACAATTTGACGTCGAAAAAGTTGCAGTCTGCAGTTTCTGCGACATTGGGTCTCGACGGGATCAGGACCCAGTTGCCGGAAATACCGAACTCCAACAGGCTGAATGATTTTTTTGGTTTGTCCTCGCTGCTTCTAATATGGGCTCGATTCGCTCGAAGACAACGAACGCAGGAAATAAAATGCTTGAATGTTTCCTGAGCGATAAGCCTTTCGTTTTTAAATTTTCTCTTCTTTTGTTCTATGTTTCGACATTTTCGTGTTTCATTTAGGTCGCACCTCACGTCCGGCAGCGAACACTCTACTTTTATTGTTGTTATTATTATTTGAAAACGGCAAATGAAACGACCTTTGTTAGCCCCGAAATTACAGCAGTGCATTTTAGTCAAATTGCATCGAATGAAATGTCGCACTATAATTAGGTACGGGAATTTGACCCGGTACGCTCTGCCTGCATGACAGCGTCGATATTCAAGTTTCGTATTTCAATGAATCTCATACCATAAACAGCAAGATTGTCAAATGAAAAACATTTTCTATGACGTTAAGAAAAAAAGCTCGTCATCGTATGCGCGGAAAGTGAAAAATAAGACGCGAAGGACTCCGGCTCTGCACTTTCCCACGCGTAGGGGTTGAACTATATTGAGACGATTCATTTGCTGGTAAATTACTGCAAGTTAGAGGCAAAAGTGGTTACATAATACAAGTCGGGAAACAACCCGTCATAGAAAATTGCGCAGCTTCCTGGAAGTTATATTGCACAGCTGGTAAAATCGCGTGTATTTGATGGGGACTAATAATCCTCCATTAAGTACTAGGGGTATGAGTCTGCCACATCAAATATCCCGGTACGTCATTATTAATAACAAAGTGTTCCAAATGGCTGGCCTGTTTCCGCCAACCGGGACCACAGTTCTGCGGTCGAATCAACGGTTGTCATAACCAGAATTGTGATTGGTATTTGTTACGCGTCAAGATCCAGACTAGAAAACTTTTTCTTCATTTATATACCTATATGTAAGTAGTTACATAATAATATATATGTATAATACAAATCTGATGTATTTATTCTAAATTTCTCTTCGTCACTAAATAAGGGATTGGATTTAATATTCCTTTTCTCTTTTTGTTACGAATTCGATTCGTTTGGATTGAGAGCTTCGGGAATGTAGTAGAAAAGAATGGCTTAGGCCGTTTAATAAAAGGCATCGAATATCGCAACGGCTGATTATCTCTGTTACGAGGCTACTTCCGTCGCTGCTTTAGTAAATGTAAAATGGCCTTCTGACGCCTACAGTGGATATTTCAAAGCGCCGATAACATCGAGTCAAAATTGGCCTCGTGGCAGACGGCCTTTACGACAGCCTCGAAAAGGGCTTGGCAAAGTAGCTAGAGGGCCTTAGGAAAGGCAGACTTAGGCCAGACTTAAATAGCGATTTGTATTCGTATCTCGAACTTTGGCACCGCCAGTTCGCAATCGAGAAACCTTCAAAATTGGGAGGTACGCTCGTAGCTTGCGAAGAAGTTCGCGGTGAAAATTCATTTAGTTCAGAGTGTAGTATCAAATTTAATTACACATACGTGCAGCCCTCCATGACGATATACTATAGACTGCGGGAAACTTTACGTTGAAAAAATGTAATATGCATAAGTAAAAGATTGATGAATCGATGAATGAATAAATAAATAAATAAACGAAAATGGAGAAGACGAATAAAAAGTAAAAAAAAAAAATGAAAAAAAAATGAAAAAAAAATAAATAAAAAAATTTGGAATCGGCAAGCGCCGTACGCGACTGTGTCGTTTCCGCTCCACTGGGAACTCCATCGCTTGGCCGCTACGGCAAATATTTAATTCCGATTCCTGAATAAAAATAGATAAAAAAAATAAATAAAAAAATAAAAAAAAAATAAAATGAAGAGAAATAAGAAAAAAACAGGATATTGGCGATGGTTTCCTCCTTCCTTCAACCACTTGGTCCCCGACCGCTCAGCCGCTGGGAAATCTTATTTCAAGGAAAAGCTAATTCAATGTATTTCATCTACCATTGCAAACAGGCTGTGACCAGAACCGATTCGAGTACGTGTCGGAGTGAGCTAGCAAAGCTTACCGCGAGTGACTTGAAGAATTTTAAATCGACGTGGATCAGAAAGGGTCCGAGCCTCCCTTGATTCGTACAAAATCAACGGTGATGATACAAAGTGCAGCACGTGATACCAAATATTGGCCAGTTCGAAACACTGGTGTTTCCAAGGTTTGAACCTATAATAAACGAGGTACATTTCATCGAATACCCGCACGTTCTACTTGGATCGAAAAAGGTAGCTCAGCCAATTACCTAAAAATAAGGGCCAATTGAAAGAGTATCTCTAGATCATTATAGACGACTTTTTCAAAACTGTACAACTTTTGTTTGAAGTACTAGTATGATCGTTAAGACCATTATTTCAAAGATTCGAACACTCGAACTTTGCTTTCGTTTTAATGGCATACGGAATCCAATGGAAAGTTTCCGAATGATTAACACGACAGTGAACGTAGAACCCGGTAGAACCTTCTGTTTCACGCCATGAATAAGATCGATGGTGACGCATACGAAAATTGGTTCACATGTAACAATGATCAAGCCTCCAGGTAATGATGTCTCATTATAGTAAGAATGTCAATAGCCTTATTGGAAGGTGTTTAATTATAATAGGCTACTGAACCGTGAACGGTACATGGGACGTCGAAGCGCTTAGTAATCAAACAGGAAGCGGACTGGCTTGATTCCTGGATATTGATGCCATTGAAGGTATATTAACGAGGCGGATAAAAATCCACAGACATTTTCAGGATATCAGAAGAAGCGGCTGACAATTGAGTTGATGGATTCATTAACTCTCCTTCCGAACTAATTTGCCAGATTAAGAATCGTGGAAAGAAAGCTCATCGAATCAACGATCATCCGGTTTCGACTCGGATCAATATCTACCTACTCTTGGATATAATCTCTCGTTGAAAACGATAATTCGAAGATCGCCATTCGTCAGAAAGAAGCTTTTTGTAATAAGTTATGCTGATTCCAACTTACACACACTATCTGCTGGGGGTATTATACCTATATGTGAGTAAAGTAAGGGAAATAATTTTACGAAGAGGTCATAACACCCCGGTGTGCTTAGCTACCAGATGGCGGTGAAGGACCGTCTGTACTTTATGTGCAGCATTGAACCTCGCAGTATATGGAAGCGTGTCGGATTTCTGTAGGGCCGTATAATCCCAGGACGACCAGAGGAATCGTTCATTTGCTCGGCCTCTTGAATAGCTCGGATTTCAACCAGTACAAAGCCGATGAACATACGGTTCTGAGATTCTAGAGAACGCAGAACAAACAAAAAAAAAAAAAAAAGGGATCGTTAAGCGGACCAAGACCGCGTCCTCGAGGTCTGAAAAGTTTTCAAAGTCTGAACAGACTTTTTCGAGGTACAAATCACCATCGATAATTGTATCAAAGTAAAAGGGTCGGTCTGGGTCTGGCATCGAAGTATAGTGCCGAGTACTGAAATTATAGTATTTACTGACAAAGTTTCACCTATATGAGTAAATTTACCTAAAGCCTAGCTCCATTACGAGCTTGTAGTTTCATCCAGCAACCAATTTAAACAAATATTTCTTATCCTGGAGAGTCAGTCTAGGGTAATAGGTTGTGGCATTAGGTGATGTTTCGAAGCGATTTGCTGCTGACTGGTAGACTTGAAGATTACATCGCGTTGTACCACCTACTTAATTTTCCCCGGCTTAATGGCTCTTATAATGATTAAGTAGGAAGCCACGTGACCAATCCTCTGTTCACGCCAGCCCTTTAAGATTACAAGATACTTGTTATCCAGTAATCAACATGCGATCCTTTCGTGTATATATACATAGAAACGAATGAGAAACTACGAAAGGGTAAAGCGGTAGCCGGGGCTATTAGCCTTTCGCCTTTGTTTTTCCTCCTCCACGGACTTCGCACGAGCGTTGTTCCTTTCCTTTCCTTTCCTTTCCTTTCTTCGCCTTGCCTTGCCTTGCCTTTCCTTTCCACAATGAAACCTTTTTAACAATATCTCGTTAGCCCGATAATTATCTGAATCTATTTACCGCCTAGATTTAGTTACGCAATCAAAAGCCACGCGTAACTAAATTTCAACCCCAATAAATTCACGTCTAATTATTACAACCGCGACCCTAAAATACGATACGTATCACTACAGTGCACATGTTACTAACTACCACACGCACTAAAACACACATCGTTCATTCACTGGCATTATATCAGGGAATAAACAATTTCGATTCTTCATCTGAACCTGGTAATCAAATGAAAAACTCACCCCCAGGATAGTCAAGATGCGAAAATTTAACGGCTAACCCTTCAATGTAAATCTCAGCACCCATTGGCATCTGCAATCGGTTTCACAGCGAACCACTCCGGTTTAGAGGTTCCAAAATGAGCTACAAACTTTGCCGGACATAGACGACCGGTTGAATAGCTTAAATAATTTATCCCACCTCGCCGTATATTTTCAATTCTCTTTGCGACAGTTATCTCGACTTTATAGTCCGATAGAAGTCCACCTGTAGAGCAATGTCTATGAAACTTATTTTTCAAGAGTCTAAGATCACCGCTGCACCGGATTAGCTGTTTGGTCTGCATTATTACGACGTCAGGTTCGCATCCTATCGCTATAATCTTTACTGAGAAAGGACAACGACTATAACGGTCCTTATCGGACGAGGCAATCTTTCGCGTCTTTTCATTCGCTCCTTTGAACTCGCAGGCTTGCAGCCTGTGCCCCTGGCTTTAGTATATAAGATATCAAAAGCGCCTGGAGGCTAAAGCCAAGACTGCAAACGTGCAAAGAAAAGTTCTCACGGACGATAATGAATGGTATCGCGTAGGAGGACAGATCAAGTGCGTCTTTTCGTGGATTTTTTCATCCTCAAAGAGACTTTTGCCAATTTTTAAACGAAATTCTGATGCTTGGTATACGCGAGGAGGTCAATAAAGCTCAATTATCACTCTTTGATACAGTATACGGCTAAAGTAATACCTAATTGAAAAGTTAATCAGATTAAGGAGAAAATTAGCTGGCCTATATAATCGCTGAAAGTTTTACTCGCTAACCACAACGATTCAACGCACTCGTCCCCGCTTATCCACCCTTGGCAAAAGACTCGTAACGTATAAGGTATAAAGTGCACAGCAATAACTAGCGACCGAAATGGGCGACACAGACCTTGCCAAACCCTCGGCCGGCAGACCTTGATGGCCCGCAAGCCACGTACATGGCATAAATACTCATGGAAGTCTGACCTTAACATTTCTATCCCGATATTACCACGCAGTACAACATATACCCGTGCACCGTCAACGAGATTGGCTCAGAGTGGAATACGTCCGATTCGCTAAATGGTCCATTTAACTGCACCCTTCGTGTTTGACGCGACTGATTCTGCTCTCTATGTGAAGATAATTACTCCAAACTGTAGGTACTGTGGGTACCCATGCGATGGACGGTTTGTTCGCTGATTTGTTTCCAAAAATATATAAATGAAATTTTCGTACGATTTCAGATGTAGGTATGTAGTTTAATTTGCAAGACTGCAGACTGCTTTGTCCGGGACATTTGAGTCCAAAGCTTTTTCCTTGTCTTTTTTTTTTTTTTTTTTCATTTCGTCTTTTTTTATTTTGTTTGAAATCTTGCAAACGAGACATCCAACCGACGGTGTCCCTTGCAATGGACTCACTATTATGCGCAAACTAAGGCTGGGCATTCAGCCACTGGCAAGCTTATTAGTATGCAAGCGGGCTCGTTGCCTTAGGTGGCTTGAAAGCACGACGTGTCACATTCACGGCGTGTTCACCGAGACACATTCCGCCGTCGTAGGTTCTATGAAACTAGGCGATGGCACCGTATTTCCCTCGGTACTATTATAACCTAACAATTTGTGGTTAATTAACTTAATTGCCTTTCTCGTGTCTAAGTTTGTCATCCAGACGGAAAATCAGTATAGCGTTTATCAGACCGATATGGGCGATGCTACAACGTATCGCTATATACATAGGTAGTATACCTACTACGATTTTATCTACTATTCTGTCATTCCCAGCACGTCAGAGATGCGCCAGAGCTTTTGGTACGTACTACGGGTCGAGCTTGCACCAAGCAAGTGAGATTTTTTTCATGCAACATATGATCTGCATATTTTTACATACAATGTTTTTAAAAACAAGAAATAAGACGTAAAATATCGCGATAAATTCAACCTGGGAATAGAATATCAAAAGCGATGCTTCATCGTTCGCCAGAGTATAACGCGCGTATGTAAAGTTGAGGATATCAGCTTGACTTCGACGTTAAGGACGCATACTATGAAATCCAGCTGAATCTCAAAGCTCAGGATTTTCAGGTTCAAATCCTGCATGAAACTGAATTTAATTCTTAATTGAAAAATCTGAAAGAAAATTAAGTATTTTTTGAAGAAATTATTCTTAGTTTCGAAGCTTATGCTCTATAGTGCTGCAAGTACCGCAGAGAGGTGTGATTCTTAGATCGATTGAATCGCCCGAAGAAGTTGCAGAGGCGTTCGTGTTTTGACTTGGAAAGTCGTTGCACCAGATCCCCTTAAATCCGTGACTTTATTTATGGACGTTTTAAAGCTCTCTTAAGAATACTTTAAAGTCTAAAATGTCAATTCCGCGAATGCAGTGTATTCAATCGTTCGAACACCGCCGTTATAAATTCACTGGGCCCGCGGTATACTTCGAAGAAGAACAAAGAGCCAGAGATAGGACGACGATTTATTCCACGATATCGACAAATCAGGAATCTCTTTGAACTCACACGGATAACAATAAGGGTAAATAATTATTACAACTCGCTTATACTAGAGTGTACGTCTTTCAACGGCGTGTAAACATTTTTACAAACAAACAAAATATATAACGAAGTTATAAAGAGAATAAACGCGGGTGAAAATCGCACCGAGAAAAGCTAAAATACAGGGAAACACTCTCCTTGATTTTCAAAGTCGTACTCCGAGGAGAAGAAACACATTTAAAGAACGCCTTTGCCTACTCACCTCAGTAAACATCACCTTCCCTTTATTTATCGCCATTAAAAAACCTTTGAACAATTAGGCCTATGCGTATATACAGAGATGTATATATATAATATATAAGTGTATTACATGAATTCATATAAACCTGTCGTTACCTTCAGGTGTTGAAAAAAAATTTTACTCTGCCAATGAATCAATGGAAAAAAAAAACGACGATTGAACGATTTCAACAGTTTTTTTCCCTAATTTATAGAATTTTTAAAGAAAAAAAAAAAAAAAAAAAACATTTATGTAAGAAAGTTCAACGCGATTTCTTACGCTCTTCTCTCAATGCCGATAAAGTAGTCGTTACAATTTAAAGGGTCTTGGATCTGGGTGGTTATACTATAGACTGGGACCAGGTTCCAAGGGTTCCATGGGTTCTCAGGTTCTTGGTTTCCCGGGTCTCCTCCCAGAGGGCAATATTTCACTCCCGCACTCAGACCAAACTCACCGAGGGCTGTTTTAACCCTCCTGCAGTCCCTCGACGCGTGTACCAACTCTGGTGGCGGGCACCGAAGGGTGTTTAGAGGCCATCCTCACCGGCCTATAGTCTTCCCAGATTCTAAAATAATTTCTTTTCCCGACAATTTTTGAATTAACTTTCACCTAAATCTTTTCTACACGAATTTTCCAATATTTATATAATTAAGTAACAGTTTATCACAACGAAAGTAATCAATATACAATATCGCGATAACCAATTGAAAAAAAAAAAAAATCTCCTATATATAAATATCTCGTCTGAAAGATTCATATTATTTATTTATATGAATTTAATCAGCAGATACGATCAACTGTGTTGTAAAAATTTGATTGGTAGGAAATTTTGGGGCACTTCTTTTTTTTTTTTTTTATGTTTTCTGTATTACGAACCGCCTCGGGGTTTGAAGTATATGATACGTATACGATAACGTGGGTGTTTTTAGCCCTCAGATGATAATCTAGATTAAAAAGCAATTTTTGAACATTTCAGGTGGTGGCTTATGGAATGGAATGTTGTACGAAGAACTTCCGCCATACCGGCAACATATAAGCTATCCCAAGGGTATCTACCCCTATATATTACGGGACGGGTTACAAGAGGACATTTATATGTCCAGCATAGAAACCCAGTGAAGTGGTGGGGCGCCGAAAAAATATATATGAGATTCTAAGGAAAAAAGGCAGCGAGCTGTTCACCTACTAATGTTACTCCACTTTGTCGAGTCGGCCTATTGCCGGAAGCTGAGAAAACGGGAAGAAGTTTAAGAGAAATAATGATGGAATGACAATAAAAAATAAATTAAAAAAAAAAGTGAAAAGAATAAAAGCGAGAATTGTATAAGAAAATAAAAGAAATACATGGAACTTGTTTGAAGGCATCGAGTACACGAGAGAGACTTCGAGAGTATATTTCAAGTTTAATTTCAGTTTACAATAGCGTTATACCTATATTTCTGAAAGTTTCTCTTTTTTTTCTACCCTCTTTCACCGGTCCTTGCCGATCGGTATTTCCGATAAGTCACAACTTTCAGCTTGCTTAATAACTTCGCAGTTTGTAAAATGTGAATAAAATAATATGATTTTGAAATATGATTGAATTATTATATACAGCCGATGGGAAAACGTTGGGGAATATCGCATCAGCCCATTTATGGATCGGTTAAAAAGCCCACGTGGCTGTTTAATAAGCTCCTAATATTTTCCGGCATCGCATAATATCGCGGTTATAATTTTTACACAGCATTAGTTATTTATATAGGATCGTTTGTAACGGCCTCTTGAGGGAAAGGGATGCCTTGTGGCCCTTAAATAAATAATCTAATAAGAGAAGCCCGTTTTCAATCGGGTTGTGACGGGAAAAAAAAAATACGCGAGAGTGAGCAAGTTAAACGTAGATATAAAGTACGAGAGAGGGATGAAAAGGAAACGGAAAGAAAACTGCGGGGTAGGTGGATATATATACAAAGAATGAAACGGGGTTGGGTTAGGTTGGGCATGCTTCTGCGTAAATAAAATGGGAATGGAGGAGGAGGAGGAGGAGGAAGAGGAGCGCCTCTGTAATGATATGAACGGAATAGAGGCGAGACAGCAAAAGAAAAAGATAAAGATAAAGAGAGAAGAAAAAAGAAAAAAGGAAAAGGAAAAAAAATGGAGAGAAAGAGATAGGTACGCAATGCGCAAGCAGAGACGAAGATTATGGTACGACATCAAGAGAAATATTATGTAAATAGTCCCGTTGCGTGGTACCGTCTACATTACAACGCGACAGAAAATAAAAAAAAGAAAGAAACTCAGACAAATGTTTAACATGGAGAAGAAATTTTTTTTTTTTTTTTTTTACTTTAACCAAATGACTTTTTAGGTACATCAAATCAAAGTTAATGAATTCAGTAATCATTCAAACAATTTTTTTTCAGTAGCTATACTCTCATTTGCCACAATTTATTTCGATCGGTTTTTTTTTTTTTTTTTTATCAATATCGACTATTTAGTTATTATATTGTAATGAGAAATGTTGTAAATTCAGCCAAACAATCATCTTGCGCCTCGAGTATTACCATCAATCCATTAAACAATCATTTTTGGCATATCAAATTGTTTTCCTCATTATGT
Organism: Tenthredo mesomela; assembly: GCA_943736025.1. Classification (NCBI taxonomy): domain Eukaryota; kingdom Metazoa; phylum Arthropoda; class Insecta; order Hymenoptera; family Tenthredinidae; genus Tenthredo; species Tenthredo mesomela. Next base: position 39,574,476 of record OX031015.1, on the reverse strand, counting down.
CAGCACGAATTTTGTTCTTTCGCATGCACGGAGAAAATTTTATAGGAGAGATTCCCATACTACGTATAGTTGCGGTGGGACATACTTGTAATATTGTCATAGTATAGAATCCCATTTATTGAAAATCATAATTGTGATAATATACTATATTGATGTTTTTCACCCTGCAGAGACGATAAAGTTTACCAAGCATTTTGCAAACGGAATGAGGATAAGAAACTGTTACTTACTTTCGAACGGAGTAGGTATATATATATATATATATTTATATTGTATATATATGTGCAAAGATTTCGCGGAATTATTCAGAAATAAGATTCCGGATTACCAGTTCCAGAATTGGGCATTTATATGCGAGAATATGGAAAGTTAAAAAATTCCCGCCTAATAAAGTTGTCTCGAGGGCACGAGAAGATTATACTTACCTACGCAAGTTTGGCGCTCTGCGCAGCCGGTATGCTGGAGTTCGTAAGAGACTGGTGTTCAGAAAAGAAAAAAGAGAAGAAAAAAAAGGGGTGTAAAACTGAGAAGAGAAGAAAAGAGAAAGATCATCTCTCTCTCTCTCTCTAATAACGAAATGCGGATTTATTACAAAACTTTGCAAAAAATGGGTAGAAGGAAGAATGAAGATATGGATTTTGTCAGAATTCAAGAGTTTTGAGAATTGGGGCAATTACAGGAACGGAGAGGCTGATACTTTGAATTTTTTCACGATATACATAGACATGGCCATCATTTTCTTATCTTATCTGAAATTTTAACAGAGTAGGTAATAATTATCGCAGTGAAACCTTTTGTACACATTAATCTATCGCAAAAATTAATTCTACTTAAAGGATACAGAAATAATTTTACCCTTAAGTGTCTTAAGGCCCTTTAAATTCCGTGTGAGCGACGAAGTATGAAGATTTTCTGAAACGCTTGTCAACAGGAACGGAAATTCATAATAGAACCTGCAAAGAGGGTGAAAATTCCTTGCTGAAATAAAAATGTCCGCGTCGACATCCCATGATATTCCTATATATCCGCGAGTGAACAGGATGCATTCTCTAAATTCTCAACAAAATTTTCCGCACACGATGCATCGTCAGACTTGTAATTTTTTTCAAATATCCGTATGAATTATCAATGAAATTATTTCACGAATAAGTAAATGAGAAAAGCTCATATTATGGCTACTAATTAAGGTAAACGACTTATAGAACGAACTTCGCCGTTATCCAATCCCCTATTTACAACGAAGATTTTAATTCGCTCTTTTCAATTAGAATCCACAAATAATTTGGCATTGGCATGTGTACAGTATCACGCAAACGATTGAAAAAAGTAGCTGCAAAAAACTAGGGAGGTTTTTTTTTCATTCGTCGGCTAGGTATTGCAAGGATTACATGGGAGCCGGAGTCACGCACGATACGCAGACTTCCAATCATCCAGAGTTTGTTTAAGACCGGCTCATTTTGCCCGAGCAAAACACACGCGAAAGCCAGTTTCGACCAATAATTAACTGCGAGGTATACCTGCAGGTTACTCGCTAGTTGAACGTAATTAAATACAGAGTTGATATTAGTTTTACGTGGCCAGGCTTGTTAACCTGCGTCGGTGCCGACCAGTTGAACATTTCAAACAATTCTGATCATTTTACTTTCATTCCGCTATCGTGCAGGTCGAGGTGTCAATTTTCACATAGCATATTTCTATGCGAGTAAATGAGTTTCACGCTAATGCATAAGCTTTATCTATCACTTGTCAGAGGTCATTAAAGGTTGCAAGAATTTCCAGAAACCAACTCGAAAATTCCACCCGCACCCGCACCAGTAGGTACTCGTCTGAATTCTCTTTCAGAGCCAAGCGTAATTCTGGAGAGTAACGAGACTGAAATAATGAGGCCACGACCACGTGACATTGCGTAAAATTTCTCTCGGGAAAAAAAAGCTCTTCTCATCATCTTTCATGTTCCATATTTCACCACTTGTTAACCTGAACAAGATGGTGCAAAGGATTAGCAAAATTTTGTACCATAACATATGATGTAACATATACCTACCTACGCGGGAGATACGCGGCTGCAGAATTAACCAAAATGACAAATGATACAGGCTTTAGTCTACTCATTAATCAATTAAGCTTTCTTCTCGATTTATATACCTACAGCGCGATAGTTAAAGCCCACAGAAACTGCACCTATTTAACAATCGCGGGAATTGTTATCAAGTAATTTATCGCTTGATAAAACTCGCTGTCGCTGTTCGTCTGAAGTAGATTTTCTCAGGAATCAAAATGACTTGAACGAGAACAGCAGACTCAAGGATGCGAATACTGAGGTATGGGAATCAGACGTATATATATGAAGGAAGGTAATGTGCTGCAGCTACCCCACTGGCGCTAGAAGGAAGCTTTTCAGTTTTGGCGACGCTCAACGAGACTCAATTCGAGGAAAACTTATAACTAAATTATACGCCAAAGAAGCACAACAGTCTGGAAAATAATGAATAGTTATCAACTACGTCGAGCCGCGAGGATCTGCGGATAAAAATTGCAAGCTAGCAAATGAGCCACGCGTCAAGTTTTGAAATTAACATTTATAACGTCGCGTCGAGTCGCTAGTTTCTTTAATGGAATTAACACGTAGCTAGACATCTTCCACCTTATTTCCTGCAGCAAATTTTTTCCCCACATGTATATTTGCAGTCCTAATTCAATTATCCAGCTTTTATACTCTTCTATATCTTCTCGCGTGTCAAAACCGCCGCCATCATTATAGGGCCGCGGTTCTATTTGCTCAATTCGCAATATGACGCACGTGGTATGCAGTCACTTGGACGAAATTACCTCATCACAGTTATTTGTATTCTCCCTCGATACTCCCTGCGTAATTTAAACTCAGCTTACTAGTATACTTGGGAAATAGGTATGGACGATTTACCCGATCGACAATATCTTCGAAATTTAATTCAACGACGCGAATTCCGCAACTGCAGCAAAACTCGCAGGCTGTACAGAATTCTAAAAGCATAGCGCTGGGTTCGTAGATACTGAAAATAATTACCTATACCAACACTAGGTGAGAATTGCTTTTAGCCTAATTACAACGTCGGCTGCAGTCTTTAATATGCGACGCCAAATCCCTCAAACTTGATGTCTGACCAAACGCTGGGCTAACTACTAGCTAAATCGCGCTCCACCGACTCCCGCACTCTCAACTGAATAAATGTTGAAACGCTGTTTCACTTTTAAACAAAATATTGAGGGATGAAATAAACGGTAGAAGAGAGAAAATAATTGTAATGGTCAAACGCGTTTTTGAGATTATTTCTTCTCAGGTTTGGATAGCAGAGACGGGAAGTTCGCTCTGACTCGCTGTTTGTTAGCTTATAAGTCTGACTGAAGATCTAATTAGTTTTCACAATTATCGTGCGACCAGCAACTTAATTCTCTGGCAGGATTTAATTACGTTGGATTACGCTAATTCGTAGAGTCACTGTCCCCGCTCTAAGTTGAAATGAGTATTTTAATTAAAATCAAATTTTATTCTCTTCGCATTTGCTTGAAATAACCACATACATAGGTTTATAGGTATATAGCTAATATACGATTCCTTTAACATTTGTCGAATAACATTGTTGATTTATGTACATCGCAGTATCCACACTCCGTCTAGTTTTACCCTTTAACGTTTCGACGATGATTGCTATTCAATTTAATATTTACCAAAGCTGCTATACTTACCCCGTCACTTTGATACAAATCGAAATATTGATTTTACTTGACAGTTAGTGATCGACCTAGTTCCTTTAGGAGTTTGACTCCACGCTTATACCGCACTGCAATATTTATCATTTTTACATATCATTACCCCGAGTACATATACGAGCTACCGTGCATTTTAGAAAATTCACATCGTCCAGTCTGGTTCGAACTTACCACACGCTAAAAACTTTTCACCCTTATATATTCAACCGGGGAAAATTTACGACCCCAAAATTGATGTTTCAACACATAATTTACCATTCCTCGAGTTACGTAGGTATACATACATACGTCGTGTAGTAATGTTCGAATATACAATTGCGAGAGTATATCATGTGCTTTCTTTATCCCATAAAATAGATCATAGCTGTATACATATCGGAGAAGGTTTTTAGTTGTGTGGATGAGAAACGTTCCTTTTTTTTTTTTTTTTTTTTTTTTTTTTAAGTCATAAAACATGAAACAAGTTATTTTCATTCTAAAAAAAAATTGTTTCATCCTCAAAGTTTTATTCGCACAGAATAAAAAAAAAAAAAAAGAATGAGGAGACAGAAAATTCTTTTTACTGTATATCGAAAAAAACAAAATAATGGTTCGTTCCATATTCAATACGATTTTTCTTAAATCAATCAGACTTGTATTTATATGACAGTGAGTTTATTCGTACTACATACATACCTATACCTATATATATATACCTACCGATGTATAATTTATTTTATCGCTTCTTCGTCGTAAATCTACGGTTGTATAAGAGTCTTACCCGTAGCTGGGTACACAATATACATTTACGAAGCTGTAATATCTATTATATCCGTTCTGTCGGGGATCGCGTCGTGATTTTCAGCGAGCCCCAATGTTCCCGCGGGGCAGTCACGTCTTGCGCGAGATTCAATTTGCCGCTCACCCCCTATCCCTCCGTCCAAACCCTCCATCCCTTTTCCTATCCTTTTCCGCTCCTTCTAGTTCTCTCCTTTTTCATCCCTCTGGTCCGACCTCCTTTTGCTACAACCCAGGACCAGGACCAGCTAACAGGATGGAGGAGGGCTGAGCCAATGCGTTCTGCGTACGGTCCGATTTGAGTGACGTTTGAGACGTTTTGCCGACGCGGAAGTTAAGCTGAGCCAACGAACGGACGATTTAGAAACGGCTGAGTCAGCCGTTTTAGACATCCGGATTCGGAACGGAGCTTCAAGAACTTTCAAAGAATTTATTTTTTATTCATTTATCAACTTTTCACCCAAAAAAAAAATATAGACGCGGCAATTATTGCGACGATGGTTTTCTTCGTTTTCAAATAAAAATGGAAAGAAACATCGGTTTAATTATTCGCAATAGCGTTAATGCTTAGAAATTGAGAGGAGGATCCACCCGCTTGAAAAGCCAACATGAATTGTTGTATATATTTAACGAGGGGTAGGCGCGGCCGGGGATATTACATACTTTACGGTGTTTTTTCAGAAAACATAAACGTACGTAGGGCCTTTTTTTCGTTAGGTACTTATAACGTAGAAATTTTCGTTCAGGTATTTTTTCGCGGTTATTTTTCTTCCCTCGAATAAGGTAATCGGTTTTGCATTTTTACGCTGCAGGCAGACAGACAGGCACTCGGTAAAACGATAACTTTTTCCTCATTCTTGAACCGACTCCGCGATTCTATAGATATACATAGATTCATATTTTTCGATCCTTGCATGCGACAAGCGCTTTTGCTTTTATCAGTCAAAATCCTGACACGTAACGTAACGTGCGAAGATATTTCTAAACTTCATTCGCGTCAACCTCTCAGCTCTAAAGCTTCGAGTTTCCGTAATGAAAACTTAAAAACAGTAATTAACCATTGTCGACACGCACCGCGACGTTTGTATGACGTGAATATTCACGTGCCCCGCGGACATGTCATTCAAATAATTACAATAAAATATACCCCCGACTGCAGAGTTTATATAATACCTACCCTAGGCTAGTCAGCTACTCGGCACGATCGGATAAAAGATCACCGTCAACGCTTACTTACAATTAGTCAAATTTTCACTGTGTTAATTAACTGTGGACTGTATCTCGCGTGCGTTGAACGCATCGAAGTGAAATAATTAGAGTCTTAAACTGTGCTACGTTAGCATTTATATTATACGAATAGATTAATACTAATATATGGTATATAGAAACAGACTTTAAACGTATAAGAGTCAAGCTTAGGGGCAGAAAAAAAAAGTTTAAGATTTAAAGAAAGCTATCAAATTCTATAGATTTAATCGGCATAGGTATATCGATTATGACGAATAAAATTTCGTATCATTTTATCAAACGAATCGCAGACAGTTTTTTTTTTTTTTTTTTTTTTTTCTTATTTTTTTCTTCTTACATATATAAATTTAATCAGAAAAACTTGTTTTCTATGTCTGTACGAAAAGGTATCATTTATCAAACGAATAATATATGCATAATACGTATAGCTGACATAGATACCTATGTTTGACAGATATAAGAATCTGGGACAGTTTTCGATACGAGTAGGTATAATGCTCTATATATCGTAACATAAAAACGAAAGGAGCCCAAAGCTTGTTCTTGGACTATGATTAATGTTAGGTTTGAACTATGTGTGCCATTGCACACATCTTGTTTCCCAGAATATATCGCACAATACAAAAAAAAAAAAAAAAAAAATATGAAATATCTTCCTCTGGGTTTTTATTTCTTGAACAAAGAGACGGTATATAGTACATACTTCAAACTTTTGGCGCATATATATATATATTCCATTCGCTAAAATAATAAGTTCGCGAAAATATACTAGAACTTTTCTTTTCTATACATATTATACAACTGATATGATAATAATTCTAGACTTGTTCTTAACGTCGTATTATTATAATTTATAATATATTCTACTATGATTATTCGACTTTTCGAATGAATATAAATTCAGGCTTGTCAAGGGCGGTGGCTAATTTTCAAAATTATAAATTAATTTAACCCTGCTGACGCCGCGCCTCGAGAAACGCAAGTTTAGCTTTCAGCATACTCCCTGAGATTAGTGTTCCCGTCAAAAAGTCTTAGGCTCCAAAAAGTTTAGATTAATTTAATTCAGTGTTGTCTGTGCAGTCCGTGAGTGTCTAAAAGTACCTAAAAGTGTCAAAACGTTGGAGGCGTGCGTGTGCCTAACTTTTGAACAACGGGTTAGAACGGCCTGAGCCCAAGAGTTAACCCAGAAGTATAGAGAAAGAGAAACTGAGATAAAGGGAGAGACAGAGGTAATTTAGAGAACGGGGGAGTTTGTTGCCACTTTCCACTTAAATTAGTTATCACGACGTTTAAACCCAGCCTACTTTACAAGACGTATCTTAATCGAGCTGACGATGCTGCACAGAGTGACGCTTCGATAACGATATACCTACCTACCCCCCCTCATAGTCACTAATTGTCAGTGAGAAGAAGCGCGTCATTAGCGGAAACATAATTACACCAACTCGAGTTACATGAAAACAGTTTTAAATTAATCAGAACGCAGACTGCTAAATCACCAGGTAAACTACGACGCAGATAATTAGCCAAATTTATAGTTGAATTAAAAAAAAAAAAAAAAAAAAAAAAAAAAGAGAAACTATATTTTATAATGTCATTTTTTATTTTATTTTTCTCCATATTCGTGTTTCTTATCCATCGGTCTGAGGCTTACCTGTTTTTATACTGTTTAATGAGTGCCGCGGGTGAGAGGAAAGTGTTTTCTAATTGGGTTAGGGAAGGTGTTACTGCATCGCGTGTCTGAATACCTGCATGTTTTAATTGGTAGGGTAGTAACTCTGCTAGGTAGCTTGGTGTTTGGCTAACTTTTGTCCAGAGTACTGGGGGTAGGTTACGAGACAAAGCTGAAAGCAGAGGCGTGAAATTGGCGATGAGATTTCGGAACGAGGCTAAATTAGTACGATGCACGCGAGTCAGTTTCTAAACGTTCATATATACTATATATATGACTTGTTATTTCCTACCACTGTGTAGGTGGTTATATAATTCTATAAATTAAACTATCGCAAGGATGAAGTACGCGCGTTCTAATCGTTGAATAAACGCGAATTGAGGAAATTTTCGAAACAAATAAATTGATTTTTCTGCCCAATTTCAACTCAGCATATTTCTAATTCATGAAAAAAAAAAAAAAAAAAAACGAATAAATAGAAAAAGAACATACACGAATTTGTTACGATTTTAAATTAAATAGTTACTATCTGCACTCCTCGAATAAAGTCGATGAAAACTATTCGGCGCAAAAGGTTCCGATGCATCGGAAAGAAAAATCAATATCGGTACTATTTCCAACTAGGAAAACTTTCTCATATGTGTATTCCTAATGAAAATTCAAAGTATACGTTCAAACTTCTAAATCTATTTCTCTGAGGGATTCAGGTCTACGATTCGGTGTTCGGATTTATCACCTAATTAAACATTTTCTACGGCTTAAAGTTGCCCAAGGTTATAACTGCTGATTATACTAAGCTGCTGGAGTCGTTAATAAAGTTTGTATAGGCACAAGATTATCGAGTTTGTTATGTCAACGGTATCTACACCAGTTGTGTGTAAGAATATTAATTTTAGCACTGTACTATGACAGTGAAGCTGGCTCGCTCACCGAGTAGCCAGATTAACTTTGAAGTATAGTATTCGTTATGACAGCGAGCCAGCAATTCAACCATACGCCTTTATGCCAGTTAAGAGAAATGAGTAAAAGAGAAAAAAAAAAATGTTTAAATCAACAATATTTCGAAAAAAAAAAAAAAAAAAAAAAAATACTCTTGACGTTTCGGCCAAAGAATGCATTGACAGAATTAGGACTTGGGTTATAAAAATAGAAGATAAAAAATGTTCTTTGATGCAAAGATTTACTAGAATTAAGAAAAAAAAACGAAATCAAATGATCAAAACGTCAAACTTTTTTTCTAAATTTTTGTCTTGGGGTGTTTGGTGATGTTTGAATAGTTCGAAATTTAATCAGACGCGTGTTTCGTGGGAACAAGATTCGAAAAAAATCTTTTCCAAGATCAAAACGAAAGGGAAACGATGGGCTGGTACAACTATCTAGTGACTAAAACTATAGGACAGATCTTAAACGCTGATATAAATCCTCCCCTCTATTTTTACAACATGTGGGTCATTGGCAAGTTTCTTTTGGACTTGGCCCAACTGCCCGTTCGCGCTTCTGTACTATACTAAGCATAGTGGAAGTTTCACGCTGATTACATCCTATGTCATAAATTTGTAGCTGTCAGGTGGGTTGAAGCCTGAAGGTAAGATGAAAAGAGCGAAGTTTTGAAATCGGATCGGCTCGTCCAATTTCACTCCTAAACGACTCTGACGAGTGCAGTAATTAGAGATCGTTATATCTCAATTTGAAACAATCAGGTTACAATTTTTCACATCTTATTTTTGAAATACTGAACCGACTGATACTCAGCCAATTATTGCTGCGTTAGAACAATTTTTCGAATAAAATATATCGCTCGATTCGTACCTGTCAAAGTAACAGCGGTATAGTAGTCGACCGTTCGCTAATTTCTTTTCCATACATAAAGCGAAGGGCCAATAAATCCACCCCGATAAATGTGAATATAATTTATAACACAATATAATTTATAACACTTATAGAAATACACACACCCCACACAGACACTGATTTTAAAATAGAAAAATCCACACCGAATTAATACGTTTAAATAAAAACTTGGAATTCCAAAACTCAGTTTCATACGTCACACTGGTGTAAATCACGAACTCGGAAAAGCTAGCGGTAAAATTTTTTAGCAATACAGAGAAGGTAATTGAAGGCAGGAATACTAAGAACCAAAGAAATCAGAAAAAGTATTTCATAAAAAGTGCGTAACGACCACGAAATAACGTCACATCGTCGCGTTTAGAGTTTCTTAGATCGCTGAGCTCGTTTCGGTCGGTTATTTCCTCTGATATTAAAACGGGATGAAAGAAGGGCCCAGCTTCTCTCATCGCGTTAGATTAAATATCTCCGAGTGTTAACATACGTGTAAGGAATCTGTCGCTATCTCTATTTATTTTTCTTTCTCTTTTCCCCTCGAGTTAAGAACATCGCGTCGTGACCTGACCTTCCTTATCGTAGCTACGGTGCTCTTAAATGGGACTCTGAAGCGCCCAATGATTCATGACAACGCTAGGAAAACGAGGAAAACGAGGTAGGATACTATGCTGGTCTATTGACCCTTTATACCAGCTAGGTATTCCCGTGAATACAAGTATTCGAACCTTTTTATAAGGCTTTGTGTACCTATATACGCAAGCCATACTATACTATCCTTCCATTGTGCATTTTCCGCGGTAGAATTTCCCATAAATTACTGAAAACGTTCAGAATGAATTGATTGCGTACTTCCGAAACGTCTCTTTACGAGTAAAGATTTTCACCGTGCACCGGCGTACATTTATAACATATTTTTACTATCCACGTTACGAATGGTCATCTCGAAAATACACATCGCGCAGTTTCATCAAATACATTGGAAATATATATATGGCATCTACGTTGATTGATCATATATCATTTTTATATTCTCAATTTTTATCTTTTATATTTATTATTTCGATTCTGCAGGAAGTTTGGAAAGATATACAAAAGACAATATCCAATTTCATAAATGCGTCAACTTATTGAGGGGATGATAATAATTATGTTGTATTTTGCAAATCATTTTTTTCACCCTGTGAAACAATATTCTATATATTAACGTGGTTTTTTCACAGCTGATAACTAATAGTAGTTTGAGACGTGATTAAAAATTATCTTAAATTTTTTGCACTCCAGCAAAAAAAAAAAAAAAAAAAAAATCGTTTATATTATTGGCTTGCCCCGAAATTACATCATTTTTGAATATTTCCTCCAAATTTCATAAAAGTTTCGCAAAACGATGTATTATGTGACCTGTATCCTGCAATGAATACTTCTTCTTCGGTAGACTCAATGTATCTATAAGATGAACTCCGTGAAATTTCAATTGAATTTAAGTTATGTCTGAAAGCTGTACAAGTGATCAGCTCTGAAAAAACTAAATGAAGAGAATTTTTCTTTGAAGCATACCAGTGAGTTGAGAAAAATTATTTTCAAAGTGTGTATATACCCCCTTAGAGCTGAATAATTGGCTTTGCCATCTGAAAATTGATGTGAGATTAATATTGGTAGCTTTTTGATGAACTTGAAAATAATAATTAGTTTCTCGTAATCGAATGATTGGATTAGTGAATAAATGAATGTTAGATCGTATGATTAATTATATATTCATTATCAACTCGAGTCAATTAAATTTTATCTCAAGTTTTAGTTATGATCTTCTTTGAGCAGTCATTTTCATCGCGTATATATTCAAATTGGTTAAATTTTGTAATCCATCTGGTATCTCGTTGTCCGTAACGTGATACGAAAATTTTACGAGGTCTAAAATATTCCGAAAAATAAAACCTTTTTTAAACATATTATTGAGATTACCGTTGCTCTTAAAACATCAGGCATTCTTAACGACTAGAGTGGCACGTAAGCCTGTTAACTTTCAAATTTCCGTTCCTTGCTCCATAAATTTCAATAGCTCAGAATATATCCTAACAAATTTATACCTTCACTCATTCATTTTAAGTATTCTGGTCAAATAATTATATCTATAATATATTATACTTGCTGCATATCTATACTCGTCGATTTGGCTCAACGTCAACTAACCGCTAGTATTTTAAACTAAAAATTAGTTATACATATTCAAGGCTCAAAATAGTGGGTGAAGAAAAATTATCGTCATTATATCCGTCCAATTGTAAATTATTAAAGAAAGGAAATTCTCTAATGAGAGTCCGAAATAGTAGCGAAAGTGTTGGAATGAAAATAATTTGTATCCCATATTGACCTAACGAACAGAAATATAAGAATTTTTCCATTCCTCCGTAATTTAACATCGCGTAATCGCTTCCATTGACGATAATTACAACACTTGGGAGAATTACCGCGCTGTATAAATCATAATGTAATAATGAAACGAGTGAGCGAATTGTAAAGACAATCATGATATTGAGGGAATTCCAAAGTTCAGCCTAATTAAATAAACAATTATATTATACCGAGAATATTCGGTGAGACTACACGATCCCCTTCCTATACAGCAAAACCAACCGCGTGCGTGAGGCTCGTTCGGGACGGAATGAGGTGCAAGTAGCATAACATCCCCTCCCGAACGGCTCCACACGCACGCGGCGCGCGCATGAGTTGGTTTTGCCGTAGTAAGGGGATCGTGTAGTCTCATGAAATATTCTCGGTATATATAACAAAATTGTATATTTGTATATGTAATATAAGAATCGTAAGCGCCACTTCTTAAAAGGCATCAATAAATGTGCGATTGCGTTGTGGTTTTGGTCGCTTATCGCAATACTCAATAAGAATAAAATCATTTCAACGATATATATATGGAGCTCGAAACCGCATTAAGAATCTTATCACACAATTTTTTCAGCGCACATTTACCAATAGGCGTTCGAGTCCGACAGTCAGCTATAGTTCAACTATCTATGTCATATATAATCTACGAGTACCGCAATATATTCTTTATCCCGTTAAGAAGCTCGACTTCTGTTCAAAAGACGCATTCATCCTCGTTATATCCATCATAGTCACTCAAAGCGACTCGTAGCCTCTTCAGATTAATATAGAAATTGGATAGTCGATATGACGAATTCACGTGTATTCACGTTGAAATTCACGTTGAAATTTTATGTTAATATCCTACGCTGATGAGTAAAATTAACGAACGAAGGGTGTTAGCGATTCTGAGAAAGGTGTTCAAAGCAGCCTACTAGACGATAAAAAAAAACATCAATTCACGCCAGACAAACCCGCCTGGTCTCTAGATTCAATTACTTGAGAGCAAGCTAACAGTTAAACTCAGAAATCATTAAATTAACGCCCTACTTTTGATCTATTTTCAAAGGTAATTCGCTGGAATCGCACTTCGAAGCATGCGGTACCCTGCGCACCTCCTAGAGAACAGACGTATTATAGAAATTAAGAACTAAACTAATTTAGCGATTCTCTTCGGCAAAGTGACTAACTAATTAGTATTCTTAGAAGAAATGAAATTCTTCTATACTTTTTCTTCTGAAACATATAATTTTTTTTTTTTTTTTTTTTTTTTTTATCTATATAGGTATAACGCTTGTCATCGCGAGTTATTAATTAATCTCTTATGCCTTGTCGTGTGCTAGATACCTATATATGTATATATAATATCTCGCAACGTTTTATTACCAATTGAGTAGAAATTACCATTACGATCAAAGACTCTTTTGAATGGGGGTAAGATTTCTTTGAAATGCTTTTCATTCAACGGTTGAATAATATGACTCGAGTAGGTATAACTCACCTTGACAGGTATACCTGAAGAAAATAGTATAATCCGTTTAAAGGAATAGGTACGTTGAAACACTTCACTATACACCTCCGAGGATTTACTTCAAAGTAGATATTTGTTTTTAATAAAACTACTTACACATCTTACACCTACCCACCACCCCGAGTAGGTATAACACTGGTTAGCAATAGCCAGCAACAGGTCTCGTTGCGACTTCACTGACACCCCTATTGCTAATGCAATCGGGGTCTGGAAAACTCTTTATAAAATATACTAAACGTTATTAAACACCAGAACGCGGATCAATTAATGGTAAAAATTGATCGTTTATATGAAGGCAATAATTAGCGATATGTTGATCGATAGAGGAAATGAACTTTGAACCTGGACCAATGAGGGGATAATAAATCGCAATTCTATGGTTAGAATTAGAAAGTAAATCGTCGTTACCGCGTTGTTATTTAACTCGTAAAAAATAATTGTCAATTGAATCAATAACTACTTGAGTTTTCAAACTAAATTAATACGAGGAGAAAAGTAAGAGAAAGGTTTTAGTCGAGGGTTTAGTCGAGGGGTCTGCTACTGCAGCTGCTACTGCAGTCGTAGTACTCTTGACGAATTGGAAACGGAATTATCAAAGTGATTTTAACGAAGTTATTAGATCGAGCTTCACGTTACCATTTCAGAATCGAAAAGAAACTTTTAGTTATAAGTGATATCGAGTTGTTCACGTATTTTCATAGCCCATTCGCACTCAATTTTTAAACACACAATATTTGAAGTCTTATCAGCTCTTTATCATATAATGCAGAATTTCGACACCGCGACTATGAACGAAGGCATCGATTTATAGAAAAAAATTTGATATATTTTTTTTACATTTCACAACCAAGATTCGTGCCAATTCTCGATATCTTCGTCTGACTTAGTTCCTGGCCACGAATATAGTTACGTCAATGAAATGTGAGGATTGACTATAGATTAAACGGTTCAAAGTTTCGATTAAGGAAAAAAATAAAAATAAATAAAAAATAAATTCTGCCTTATCAAACAGTCGTTAATATAAAACCTTGAACAAGATTGAAACACAGGCTTTGAGCTAAAATCGAAAAAATGATCGTAATATTTAAATCGGCACATCTCCTCAACGAAATTGATCACTTCCGCAAGGGGAATAGACAAATTGCACAATTGTATTTTTTTTTTTTTTTTTTTGTGTTCTTCTAGTTTTTGTCTCTTTCTTTCTATCGTTCGAACGCGACACTTACAGGCGTAGTACTAACGAACGAAGGAAAACAAAACAAAACGAAACAAAATGAAATGAAACGAAACAAAACGAAACGAAACAAAACGAAACGAAACAAAACGAAACGAAACGAGACGTAACTAAATGGAACGAAAAAGCACCCGGATCGAACGGCACAAACACAAACGGAGCAAGCAGGACGGACGCGTGAACTGGTGGTGTAGTGCGCTTTGCGAAGCGATAGAGTAGGCACCGATTGCCTCCGTTAATTTCCATCTCACTCTATTATATATCGTTGTTTCTCTTACTTACACTGACCCATAGTCCACTAACACGACCACCCACCCATTCCGCGCACGCAAGCATGAGCGAGGCGACAGCGTGCTCGACTTAGCTATCAGGAATGTATTTATACATCATATGCTAAGTAAGCAGAATCGAGGCAACTAGAGAAAGAAGAATATACTGTTTGATATGGTGAGGACCAGGAGGGCAGTCTATAAAAGAGATCCTGGGTCAGTTAGGCGAAAAATCCTCCCCGACATTGATAGGAATTATCGTAAAAAGTCGGCAAGAGATGTGCGGGGGCTGAGAATGGATATTCAGAAATGGCAGTCGGGACTTTTACATTTCAACTTTCCTCTTCTTCCGCTCTGGGTGAGCTAAGAGATAGATTTTTATCGGCTTTCGGAGCGGGAACCACCCCCGATGATCTCGTTATCCGTTTAGCGCGAAACACGAGGGCTTAAAGCTTACGGTATTAGAAGAATCGAAAAAAGATCTATAGCTAGATACTTTTGGCGGGGACAAAAAAAAAAAAAGGGTTGCGAAAAGATGCGAGGGCCAAGAATTTTTGGGTTTTAGTATGAAATTTATTCCCCGACAACTGCGTTGGACGAGTCATTAAAAAGGCAATTAGCACACCGGAGTTTGAGATTACACGTGCGTTATATATCCCTCGGGGATTCCATGGCTTTTCCATAATGTCCATGCGGCGTCTATCCAGTTTGTATTACGAGTTAAGCTCTTTTTATCCGGGATAAATTAGCCCGTCAAATAAATAACCTTATCGTATTCCACCACCTACCTACTCTCAGCTATCGCCGAAGCCTAATTGGAATTATCCCTGCCTTTTATCCTGCAGCGTTACAATTTGTCGGCAAAGCCAACGGGAGATGACGGTTTATCTGACTCTCGCGGTTCGCAACACAAGGTGACGCGGTTTTTCAATTTAATTTTTACCCCACGCGAGGGTAGAAGAAAAATAAGAAGAAGAAGAAGAAGAAGAAGAAGAAGAAGAAGAAGAATACAATGTCACTTTATACCTAATACCTATACCTCTATATGTATACGAACGAGGAAAGGTTTTCAAGAGTAGAAAATATCCTCAACCTCTTTTAGATAAAAGGCGATAATGGAAACAGGGTGGAACGAAGCGGAGCGAGAGGGTAGAGAAAAAAAATTTAATACTATCGAATAAGTTTCATATCTTCGAGGGGTAGGTGGGTATATGTTAGACTTCGTAACGGTTCAAATTTCATCGTGAACCGAAACCGCGAGCCGCGCGAATCGCTTGAAAATAAATTTTCTACTTATTAGCAGTGTGTTTTGTACTAATTTCTACTTTATCATAAACAAATATATATCTAGGTGCATACCTATAGTTGTTATACGGTACAGTCAATATTGGTTCGGGTTCCGTTAGCGGAAGCCCTTGGATATATACCGACCAGTCTGTTAATTAGCATGCTCACAATTACCAATTACTCTAATAATATCTATACCATTTGACAAAACAAATATTTCGACTGATTGTGAGCCGATATTTATATGCAATAATTATTATAGATGGAAGTCACAGCTGCTACCTAATAAATTTGATAGTTTTTTTTTTTTTTCAATTTTTTCCACTTTTTCAAACAAAAAAAAAAATTCTTTTTTTTCCATACAAGTTAAATTGCATCGTTCTGTCGTTCATTATCTCTACAACTTTGTTATGAACTTTATGAGAGTCGGGGGTGCAAGGGGGGTAGGATTTCGATCGAATGTAGCGAAAGTGCGACAAGATGTAACCACCGGCAAACGAACGAACGAATCGAAATCAAAGCAAAGCTACTCAATAGGTAGGAACCCTCCCCAAGCAACCGGAAACGAAATATTCTTACAAGCTTTCCTCGGCGCCGTGTTCATTCCCGCACTTTGCCAACAACCTGCCGAACCACTGCCCACAGCAGCTCCTTAGACTATAATTTGATCGCGTGACTCCTGCCCGGGAAAAAGTTTCTCGACTTTCTTGTGGGCTGGAAAAGGGGTTCGAGAGAGTGAGGGTAAGGGTAAGGGTAACGGTAAGGGCAAGGGTGAGGGTGAGGGTGGGTCTGGCTTCGGTCAGCAAAGACTTACTTTGTGTAGTTTTAATTGGTCTTGTTTTCCTATGCCTCGGAGGAACTAAATTCAAATACGGGCAACAACAGGAGGGGTGAGTTTTCCAAGAAGCGAGATTGTTAACGGAGTCGGGGTTAAAAAGAAAAAGATTTTCCTGGCTAACTTTTGTTTGCCAGATCCAGTTAAACCCGACTCACTCTGTTAACCACTTTAGAATTATATCCTTTATATATATACGTTTATATTATTATGTATTTCCTGTTGTTTAACTTATTCCTCCTACATTAACTATTTGTCAACATAATATAATTTTTTCGGCATAGGCATTGAAAAGTCACTTTTTGACGCCTGTTTTCGATCCACAAAGTGTCACTTTATACGGTTGGTTTCAGAACTGCCCTATAAAGTCTTTATACGGCAGTCTGGATGCGCAGTTCGAAGTGCGCATTCCAAAGCTGCCATATAAAGTCTTTATACGGCAGTTTCGATGCGCGGTTCGAAGTGCGCGACAGATCGCACCATAACCTGACTCTTCGTCTAGTGAATCTCAACAGGCGTCAAAGTGACTTTTCATGCCTATTTCGAAAAAAATACAGTATGGGGCGCACCCGTAAACCGTTTTTGACTCGAATAATGATTTCAGAACTCGCTTACGGCTCGCCTTCGGCTCGCCTTTAGCTCGTCCTGAAATCATTATTCTCGCCGAAAAACACTTGGTTTACGGGCATGCCACATAATATACTATTTTATTCCAACTTATTCAAAAAACCGTTATCTTAATTTTTTTTTTTTTTTTCTCTCTCTTATGTTTGGAATATAATTAGCAAGATATTCCAGAGCATAAATTATTACCTACTATGGGGAATAAATTTTCTAAAGAAATATATATGCGTTACATAAGGAACAATGTTCCTTTGCATCCTAAATTTGAAACATGTTCCACCGTCACTCGGCGAACCTTTCTTTATGAGATTATACAGTATACCTACGCGGCATAAAATGACGGTTTACGGGGTAGCCCATGTACATAAAACATAAATAGCTAGGTATGCATACAGCGGCGACAGCACTGGGACCGACAGCAGGGAACATGCAAATACAAAACCACGCCTCACACTCCCATGGGAATCCCGATACAACCGCAACGGTGAACAATGCCACTGACAGCAGATCGGAATTGCGTTAATTGCAACGCGTTTCCTAAAGTTTCAATTAACGTAGTAGTTTATATTCAATAGAATCGGTCTAATATCCGAACACGTATACCTACCCCTATACCGTCGATGTCACAGAAGACTTAACTAACGACGTCAACAGGTCAGAGATTTGTTTAAAATACTCAATCGAAGATACATCATACTGAACATTCGATAAAGTTTCGGAAGTTGAAATTCTACGCATTAATATTCGCAACAAGTAGCGAAAGAAACGGGGATAATCCCTGATGGAATTGATATGGAATGCTCAACGTGTTATAAAAACTCTGTCCTCGTCTGGCATGCAAAATTGGGAAAGTGACATTGACACGCTTTTTAAAAGCAATGTGCTGAAATTGAATACGAAATATTATGGTACCGCAGAATTTTCAACCGACTGATTGATCGCTAAAATCGTATAAGTATGTTCGAGTTTCTATACAACACAGGCACTTAATCCAGGTTCGAATTGAAACGGCAAGTGAGAGTAGAGGTAAAGCGAGAAGCAAGAATACATACTGATACTAGGTGAAAAGCAGTTCAACAAAAAGGGGAAAAAAAAAGGGAAAAGGTTGAATTTCGTCCGCGACATAAATCTCCCGATTGTAGCCGGTTGGATTAAAATATACTTTTCACACCTGGGGTATCGTTGCAACGAAGCAAAGGGCCGACGATATATATCCAGACGGGAAATACATCCACTGATTAAACGTGCGAAGTGGAAAAGTTGCAGTAGCTTGGCAATTAACTCGTGTAAATTGTTTCACAGAACGTAGAGAATCCCCGACATATATATATATATATATAGGTATATATATATACCTACGATATCAATTTGCAGGTATACAACGAGAAGCTAATTAGTTAAAGGTGGTTTTGTACCCTTAGATCAATCGTACAGTAGCTATATACTATATATACATGTAATGCGATTTCTTCTTCTTCTATTCTAAGAAAAATATCTCTTTATTGCACTGTTTTTGCAGCGTACCTATAGGTAGATACTTTTGTATTGTCTGCAGTCTTCCGTATACCTAGAGTCACTTAACTACAAACGTCCTTCTGTTTTTCCATCGTTCCGAAATATCTCTCAAGTCGAGAAAGAGCAAACAACTGATCTTTATTTTGCGGAAATTTCACTTCTAGTTCAAGAAAGTACCTCAGAATCTGGACCATATAGCATCTAGTGTTGTGGTAAGGATCAATTGGTTATTTTTCTTTTCGTATAACTATGAGGACTAAGGGAATAAAGGACTAAAAGGACGGAATTTCAAATGTACGAAACCTATGGAATTTTGAAAATCGCGTGTGGTCAATTTCACCACGCTCGTTATAATACATCGTGTTTTAAGTCAACGATGAAAATGCATCGCGTTACTCTGCTAGGCTGTATAATTGAGTGTAGGATTGAATCCTATATGGGATACTGTTCCATTAAGTCAACTGGATAAATGCATCGAGATTACTATTAATGCATTCAACGATGCATCCTATTCCACCACTGCGATACATTAATCTACCCTATAGCTGTACCCCGTCTGCCAGCCCATTCTCGCATACACGTGATATAACTATATGCGTTTGGGGTGTAGATATATACCAAACAGACCATGTGTATTATATATGTATATCAAATATGTTGGCAAAAATCCACAGTTTTTTATTTTATTTTATTTTTTTCTTATTTTAATTCTAAAAATAAAACCGTTTCTCTTTCTAATTAATAGTTAATGAACGCGATAATTAACCTTTGTAATTAAATGTCCGCAAATTTTGTCCCTTTAGTTACACACGCATGGCACATAATGCGAGCCCACAGATGAGGGTGGAAAAGGAGTGAAAATAAGGGAAAGAGAAAGTCTCATTTACCGTAAACTCGTGATCGTGGTATAAAGTAAGTACGTACTACGAGCCATCTAACGTAGCCACCCACGCGTTGGTTCCAGCTGGTGCTGCTTATCAGTTTATGCAAGAAGTTTGGATTTATGCACCGCGTCTCATTTCATACATAATGCAGGAAAGTGGGAACTATGCATGCGCACAATACAACACACCCAGTTTTCCCCATTTCCTCGTCCTGCAGGACTCATTACCGCGATACGACGCTCCAGGCAATAAGGAAACCTACCCGCAATGATGAGGCTATAACAATAAGACGATCCTACACCGTTATATGAACAAGATTAACTCTCTAGCTTATCAAGCTAAAACGGAACTACAATTTCTAGATAACGAAGGATTTCATCAATTTCAAAATACTTCATACGTCATTGCATCAAGACACGGGTGGAAAATTTGAGGATCTAAGTCATTCAAGATTATAGAAAATAGAAAAAGAATAATTCAAGTGGAAAAATTGTTAATCGATTGAAGCATCAGATTTTTTAGTCTTCGATTTTTGATTATGAGAATACCTACTGTTCTTTCTTGAGAGACTCTGGTATAGGAGAGACCAGGGTGTGCCTTGGGGCGAATCGCCGTGCCCTAGTCTCCCCTATATCTGTTTTTAGGAAAGTGTACTGTCCAGTAGCTACGAGCCATGACATCTTGTTTCGGTGATATATCTCTGCCCATTTCCTCTCATTGTTCCCATTATTGTTATCTTCATTTCCCTGGCCTTTCTTTGGGCCCAGGAAAAAAAAGCTCAGACATTTAAATTGCATCGTTATATTGAAGTCGGCGCCACGCCATGCTGCTGGGCTCACTGCATGGCATGGGAAAATAAGAAAATCAACGAACGTGTGAATAAAAGTTTGAGTGATGCTTGGCGAGGAATGAGAAGGGAAAGAGAAAACGAGAAAAAAACATAAAGTTAGAAGAATGGTGATGGATGAAAGCAAATAAAAAATTGCCAACTTAGGGTATGGGGTAGTAAGATATGAATCGAAAAATGGCGGCAAAAAAAAAAAAAAAAATTTGAAATAATTTCACTCGTTTTAATATTTAAAAGTGATCGATGTGATGTCAAGATTTGATCGGTGGAACTTTTATTTCAACCCTTTTTATATATATGAACAGAAAAATAAAAGATTCACGATTCCGCAACGTATACTAGATGTGCATACATAATTCTTGTTGAAATTCACCATTAGGTATTATTACGCGCTTCCGTTCTATTAAATTCCAAGTTTTAAGGCTGGAAGAAGTGAAAAAAAAGTTCTGATTCCATGGCACACTGCCTCCCGGTTTTTCGCGGTATACGCATATATCCAGACCTTTAAGAAATGGTTGGCTATAAATCCTTAGCAATGTTAAGCGTACGTTTCGCCCCATTACATAAGAAGTATGCAAGAAAACGAGGCACTATTATCTGAAAAGGCCCAGCCACAAGAAAAAAAAACCAAAAAAAAAAAAAAAAAAAAAAAGTACGAAAAAAAAAACCTGATGTTATTTCACACGCTGACGTCAGCAACTCAAGGCTCTGCAGTCAGCAGTACTAATCCAACGAACGGTCCGAGTTTCAATCAAAAGAAAAAACAACTTTTTTTTTTTGTCCTCATCTCTTGCCCCAGTTTTTCACTTTTATACATTTTGAAAAATATTTCTTTTACATGGTTGGTCTGAAATTTCAAACACATTCATGAATGATTTTCTGTTTTTTTTTTTGTTTTTTTTTTTCATTTAGCAAAACCTACTTGTGGGTCTATAAAGTTTTTCATTCGATATGAATGGGAATTCTTTTTTCGTTTTTTTTATTTTTTTTTTATTTTTACGTCAATGTGGAGCTAACGAGATGAAATTCGTACCCATGCATTATATACACTACCTTGTGTTAGAATAATTAATCACGTAGGTAGTGGAACATCGTCCATCAATTTTTCTCGATTATATTAAAAGAAAAGCTAAAAAATGTATGAAAATTTAAAAAAAAATGTAAAAAAAAAAGTGAGAAAAACACAATTGACCCATGTACATGCGATATGTGTACCTACCTACCTACCGATCAACGTATACCCATAGAAACTATATACCGGATAAAAGCAGGCGGAGAATTTGACAGAGTAATAAAAGTAATGGGCTGTCAAAAATATTATGGCATTAGAAATCAATTAATCATAGCGAAGGAATAAATCAGTACTAGCTGGTGGTATAAGAGAGGGATTAACCCTGTAAGACAGCGACCAGTGATAAATTACCTTCTTTCCCTCGTTCCTCCGTGCTCTCTTCCTTCATCCACTTTCTCTGTCCTTTCCTCCCTTCCCCCATTCCTCCCTTACCACCTATCCACCCTATTCCTTTCCTACAGGAACCATTTATAATATTGGATTACGCTATCAATCGAAGTCACCGGCTGCACCAACTACACGTTGACTCCTACTCCTATCCCCGGCCAAGCCGTGATTACGTAATCATAAATTTGGCTAACCGTACCTACCTACCCCTTCAACCCGCGGAATATTTAATGGAGAACGTTTAATACACACGCAAAGTCACCGACATCGTACCCCAGGGAAAGTCCACGAAGAAAGAAAAAAATATCCCTACGTATAAGAAAAAATCCAAAATTTATTTGCAGTCTGGGACTATTACTACCGAAAAAAAAAAAAAAAATGTTAGACTTGTTTCAGTGGATTTAAGAGGGTGTACGCACCTTGGAGTCTGAAAATATGGATATATTTTGATGCCGTATTCTGGCACGGCCGTAAAGTCTAGACATATTTGATTTATGTATTTAGCCATCTTGTTGTACCTATATTTCGGGATTATTTCAAAACTAGTTTGGCAGAGAAAAATTCTTCTCTAGTAATTTTATGCAAGATCCTAGTCGAACGGCTCAACTGAAAATCATATTGCCGAGTATGAATCTTCTTCATACATTTGTGACCATAGATCCGTTTAGTAAAATTTGAAAAGTCGTTCGTTTCGTATTTTTTTTTTTTATAAAAAAAAAAAAGATATATTAATCTATATTTGATAAGTCTTTCCTGCATTATGAGGCAGAAGAATGGAAAAGATTGTTTGATAGTACGAAGAAGAAGATTCATACCCAATAATATAATTCCTAATCGAACCGATCGACTAGGATATTGCATTTCTATTTCTAGACTTCAAGGTGCATATCTCCCCTTAAAAATAATCAATTTCTGCATTGAAACGCTAAGCCTCTTTTACTGCGGATTTTAAAGTTATGAACTAGTTGCATGATTTGATATTTTCGAATATGACAGATGCGGTGACAGATGTACACGTATATAAATGAGGGAAGAAGAAATGATACGGAAATTATCGATCTGGTATGACAGTGGTGGTATAGGTAGGTATATGTATGTATACCAGGTCGCAATTTGTGGACAATTTCGGGTTTGGCGGTTAACTGCTATTCGCGCGGGAAATTGCGCCCGCTGACGTCACATCCGTTACTAGCTACAGCTCATCCAATTGTTCAGATGGTTATACAATTCGATGACTACATTGCAGACTGCCCTTTGCGATAATCCCAAGCCCTCATTGAGGAGGAAAGAGGCCTCGCTTGCTCCTGTTCAGTTTCTCGTACCATCCTACACCCACTTCGGTACGCTTATAGATAAACTAATAATCCGATTGTACTATGCACGAATGATAAACTTGAACTACATTAAGCTTTAAGTTTAACTAAATTCCAACATGGACCTGTTATACGAAACTTTAGAGATTAGTGAAATCCGACGCAGAATACCGATAGACCTGCGGTTCACGAACACATCTTTGAAATTATCGCATTTTATTATTGGCACAGTAATAAAGGGTTGAAAAATGAAGAGAAAATTATTTCCAAGGGATATAGAAAAGAATCTCACTATGTTTGGGATGAGAGCGTGAAATAGGTACCAAATTGTGATATTTACGGTATTTTCAAAAAATTCTATACAGAAGAACGTGTCTCGGTTGGTAAAAGAAGGAAAATAAAATTGAAAGAGAGATGGAAATAATAGGAGAAAAGTGATCTTGAGTGCGGGTAAAGGAGAAAAAGAAAATTCGCGTGAAAGAGCGCGCGGGACGACAGGACATTACCTAATTGGAATGGCAAACGCATTTTGTGAATGGCCCCCAAACCTGTCCGTGCAATCCTTGCGGCAATCTAATTAATGTAATTAATTAAAGCGAATCCTCTTAAATTCGGATACTCGACCTAGATTATATATATTTTTGTATATACTTATATATATGTATGTATGTAGAGACATCGTATAAGCAGACGATTTCTCACACGTATATAAAACGCTCACGCACTAAGAACGCAACGCAATTCGCAGACCGTGAAGCGTGTATTCATGTACAAAGTTAGTCAGTCGCGGAGGACGCTTAGCCCTTTCATGTTGGACCGTCTACACCTCCAGTCTCGGCATTATGCTCTACAGGGACATTGTTCTAGTTCTAATAACTCGAAGTGCTCGTTCTTGCCGAGTGCTGGGTGCCGGGTGCCGGGTGTTGGATGCCGGGTAACGGAGTAAAGCTCGGGGAGAAGCGAGAGACCGAGTTTGCGAAGAGCGAAGAGCGCAGAGCGCAGAGAGCGAAACCTATAAGGGTGAAACTCGGTGGGGTATAGCTGAAAACTCCACGACTTTATACTTATTAATACTTTTCCCCGTTATCTAACGCCGGTTTTTCCACCTCCTTTTGAAATTGAAATATGAAAAAATGTAATGCGTATTCGAATCCGAGATGAAATAAGAAAATTTCAAGTCAGTTATACACCGCGGCAGGGAGTGGGTGATGGTTGTTACCGATAAGCAAGATTCTAAGGGTTCGTATACATGAATATAAAAAAAATACTTTCAAATTCACGGGCTTGAAAACGAATCGAACTTATACGCATACCTATATAGCCAGGTACTTTTATATACGCGCGGTCGCTACGCACCCCATATACATACTTCAATTTTACTTCGTTGAACAAAAGTCGAAAGCTTTAGCGTGCGGTCGCAACGTTCCTCAGCAACGTAAACAGAGCTTGCAGCAGCAAAAAGGTCACGTGACCGTATAATTGGACAGAACGAAACCCAACCCCTTTTTCTTTCTTTGCATCAGTAAAATTTCATCATCATATAAGTCTGAGAATAAAAATGATATAAAAAATCGCTGTGGTTTTGAGAATTGGGGAGGAATGAGGAAATGACTATTTCTATTATCTTATAGATAAAAGTCCTATAGACACGAGAAGAAAGAAGATGATATTTAATTGGCTCAGTCACGATGTATTCTATATAGTTAATTCGGTGGGTAGGTACCAGGCATACCGTTGTCCGGCATACGTATCGTTTGATTATGCTAAATAGAGCGCTTTTCCGCACCCTCAAACGTCAGAAAATCTGGGATAACAGGCGACAAGTACGTCCTTAACCGAGAAGTGTCTGTTTATGATTTCAAGCGAAGGCAAAAACGAGAGGAAATAAATGCAAGGGAGAAGTTGCCTAGCATATGGACCGTCCACGACCCTTGTCGATATTTCTGAGGAGTACAGAGGTTGAATCAAATCACCCGTCAGGTGCAGGGTAATTCAAATGTCATGCAGGCTGTTCTAGGTCAGATTAGATGCACGTATGTATTATCTATTCGTTCCTGCTCGAATCGATCTAAAAATTATAGTTTTACCTTCTAATCTAAAACTCAAATCATTTGGTATTTTAATTTTGCCATAAGAAATATAATTCTGAACTTGAAATTCTGATCAGCGTCTCTACATTATACTTAAAAGCTGAAAAGATTGCGAGAAATCAGGTCAATGATCAATTTTATTCTTGGGCTTGGAATTTATTCGTCAATCAGTTGACAGAACGATTTATTAAAGATTGAGGAGCTATAGATCGAAACCAGAATCACTAAGCCTTTCTGAAGTCTAGGATCTAAAGGCCTAAAAGAAAATTTCAAAAGTCTAGCTTGCGCCTAAATTATTATTGCTCAAGTCGAGCGGACATAACTCTCACTTTTAGATGTAAATCACAATTTCATTCCATGCACAGTCCTACCCTCAAAATTTAGTTTGCACCCCCAAGTCTTCAGTGAGAACTTTGTAGAATGAGACTAGAATCTCTATTTCTACGAGGGTGAACATATGTCTTCAGATGCTCAACAGTTTCCAGGGACTCAAGGCGTAGGGTGTTCTTCAAATATCAACTTTACCTAGGTACATATGAATGTTTACGAATTAGTAATAGGTAATTAGTGATATTTAGATATTAATGCTGTTTATATTTTTGTATTGGTGAACGAATCAGTCAGTCTATAGTTGAGTTACACAGGCACAAACCATCGCTACGAAATCTCCAGGGGTTAATATATTCCCATTCGACAATTTGAGACAAGAAACCGGAGATTGCACGGTTTATTTACGTAGGCGCTTCTCCGGGTATATTTGTTTGTCGAGTATCTAGCGGAGGTGCAGGTATATGTCTAGTGCAACAACAATTATGAAAAGACATTAACGTTGCAAAAATACAAGCTTTCAAACTTGAATAAGGTTTATTGTTAGCAGCATGTTAGGGTAGTCCTTATTTAGGGCTCGGACGAATTTTTCAGCAGGCGCCCCCAAATCGGCCCCAAATAATTTAAAAACAATTCCTTCATTTTTCCAGATCTTTATCTCAACTCTAACCTCTCCCATCAAGAGGGTGGATTTTCCTATTTAAAATACTCGTGCTTCGGCCATATTCTCAATATATATTTCATTCTAAGAGTAATAGTTTTCAAAATAATCTGTAGCTGCGCGATTTCAGTGGGTATTGGTGCTACTATCTGATCAAAAATTCACATCATCATACCAGCAATCTAGAAACTTGCATATCCTCTAAATCTGACTTTCTTTTCAATTCAACAAAATATAGTATCTAAACATGAAAATGTTTAATGTTTCGTAGTTTTTCTTCCTCTTACAAGTAACGTTACCTAAGTGTCACTCTGCGATTTTAATCAAACTATGAAAAACTTGTAGAACGGTCAAAAGTAATGGACACGTATTTTTTTTATATGTGCAAAGGCAGCATTCCAAGGGTGGTAACAACCCGATGCATTTTTAGCCACTTCAAGAAATGGCGGGTCACACTTTAATACAGGCATTTCGAAAGGAAATGTTTATAAGAAAAGTTGTAAACTTTCAAAACATGCATCCGTTTTCACCGTTTTTTACGTCATCGATGATTGTTACCTCACAATTAACGAGCGTTGAAAAAAATGACAAAAATTTCAATCCTATAAATTGGCAGAGGATTCTCAACATATGATGAAAATATAAGTTTCCATGTACGAACTGCAAATTGGCCCTGACCTGACCTTGACATCTGCAGTGAAGGTCAATCCAATATCACCATTCGATGCACGTTTTAAAAGTCTGTAACTTTTTTTATAAACATTTCCTTCCGAAATGCCTTGTATTGCAGTTGTCACCCGCCGTTTCTTGAGGTGGTTAGAAATGCATCGGGTGGTTACCACGCTTAAAATGCAGTCTTTGCACCTAAAAAAAAAAATACATGTCGATTATTTTTGACTGTTCTACAAGTTTTTCATAGTTTGATTAAAATTGGAGAGTGACACTTGGGTAACGTTACTTGTTAGTAGTATCAATGCCCACTAAAATCTCGCAGTTACTGTTGCGTGCCACACCACGCCGTCTTTCTTTTAATCAATCAATTCCTGCATGTATTATTCTAAAAATCAAAGTTAAGCAATCTATGAACCAAAGAAAACAAAGCAATAAAAATTTCTCTTTGCGCACTCCGGCCAAACATTTGGCGACCAAATGTGCCAGCCTAGACTTAAAACATCCATATAAATTTACAGCTTCTTGCAATTTTCCAAAAAACTCATGTCCCATTGTTCATTACGTTCCTCTACCTACCCTCGAACTCTTCCAAGAATCCTAATGTTTAAACAAATCCAACTCCAACCCTCCAATACTCACACTCCTCTTACCAAAGTCCCTACCCTACAATCTTGAACATTTAAACAAATCTCCCACTCGACTGACTCAACCAATTAAAACAAATTAACAAATTCCTACCCTTACTCAAAATCTTTCTACACTCACACCATCGCCAACAAGCAAAATCTTTTAACCATCTTTAGTCAGTCTAGTCTCAACCTTTCAACTTAAACACACAGAAAACTTCAACTCTTACAACCGTCGATCCGAAAAAATCATATGCAAAACCTTCAAGTTTGTAAATATTAATGTCAGTGTTTCTTGTAAATAGCTATTTATGTATCAAGTCCGAAAAGTGTCACTATCCGGTATGGGTTATTTCTAATATGAGCCGATCGAGTATGCTGTGTCACAGGAGAACGAGTGGGGATTTATTGCCCGAGCGCAGCGAGAGGACCCCCGTCCGTACTCGTACTGAAATGTACTATTTCGATACTAGTGCGAAAGTGTTGATTCTCGGACGAGTGTGAAGTTTTTCGCCCGAGCGAAGCGAGGGTGATAATCACACGAGTCGAGAATCATCTTTCGCACGTGTATCGAACCTCATTTTTCAACACAGCGCGCGTTAAGTTGAATTTTATGCACGCAAAGCGTGCGCAAAATCGAACTTTGCGCACGCCGTGTGGAAATAATATTTTATGTAATATGTACGTGTTAGGAGGCGTTTACCGGTGATGTTTTCCGGTCGGTAAGTCACATATTACCGAGTAGTGCGCTATTTGCGTGAAATAATGATTATTTCACGCAAATCGATGTGACTGCCATCTACCGCTCCTAACACGTACGTATTACATAAAATAGTATACGATATTA
Source organism: Tenthredo mesomela (assembly GCA_943736025.1). Lineage (NCBI taxonomy): Eukaryota > Metazoa > Arthropoda > Insecta > Hymenoptera > Tenthredinidae > Tenthredo > Tenthredo mesomela. The sequence goes on along the minus strand of OX031015.1, from coordinate 39,545,787 downwards.
GTGCGGCTGTTCGAGACTACACGTGAGTGCGGGTTCTCGCACTCGCTGCGCTCGTGCGCCACCTCCGCACTCACGTGTAATCTCGAACTTACCGCACTAATATCGTAATATACTATTGCACACCGGTGCGCAAAAGTCTGCTTTGGGTGCGCGTAAACGGTGCGCAAAAGAGGACTTTGGGTGCATGTGTTAAGAAAAATATGTTTTATTAACTCAATCGTCGAATGATAACCCCTTACAATTAGATCGATTGAAGAAGTCTAGGAAAATTTCATACCGCATACTTTATCAATCAATACATCTGGATGGGTGACATTTAGTTACACCTTACCTTTACTACGTTTAATGATTGATCCTCGCGTTGGTGATTTGTATGTATGGAGCCATATTTGTTACAATGACAACGAATCACAGGTAAAGATATCGGGATTCATCGTGATTGGTTATGACGCGCAGTATTGCTACAGTTCGTAGACATTCGTCTTATTTATAATCAATTTGGTTCTGAAGTAAAAAATGTGAATAGTGAAATGTGATAGGTGAACACCCATTGCTTTTTTAAGTTTATTTATTCAAGTGCAATCCTCTGTTTCCAATATGTACTTTTTTATACTCAATCTAATGGGGTGCAGGATAAATCTTCAACAAGATAATACCACGGAATATTAAGGACCTTAATAGTATTAATAGTTTTTATTTTCCCATGAAGATTGGTGTCATTTTATTAATCTCGACTAACATAAATTAGTGAATCAGGATATTACCTCAGATATTAGACTAATAAAAAGCAATCTGTTCAAGTGTCCTGCCGTTTGTGCTCTACTGATGAATTACAATTAGTGTTACAATCGAATCATTATTTCACCACAAATTCACGATGAATTCTAAGTTTGAGATTATGCGTATTGCCGGTATTCGAAGAAATCCATACGACGTATTCCGAAGACTTGAACATATATCTGAGTTATTCTGAAAGCAACTGAACAGTCGATAGTTACACTGTGGTTATCAACACCGATATGTATCCCACTGTAGTTTGAACTACCTAGAATGACACATTGATTGTTAGTTGTTACACTTAACATACAGAAACTAGCACAGAATGGCAAGTGTGTTCAGAAACTTGAATATCATCAGATATGTTCAAGATCTACTTACTTGAGAAAAAAACGCAAGGGAAAAGATGAAGTATTGCCCTGCGCTTAAATGGAGCGGTTTTTTTGTTCCGGCCATGCAGATGACGAAGTCCTTCGACTGAGAAGGTGGCATTTCGTACCAGTTGCACTGATAAAAGGCATCGCAAACGCGTTGGCTCTGTATAGATTGCAGATGAGGTGTGTTATTTATTACTGGACGTACTTGAGTACAGCGATTTATTTACGTATTGAGCTCACCTTTTCTATGAGAATCTCACTAATAAAACAGTAACCATATAGAATAGTTAATGCCGTTGCTTCGCAACCCAAAAAAATTACAAGTGTGGTTCTCTGTGTAGAATCAAAGCTCTGCAGTACAAAGAATAGGAAAAGAGGATTCATGTTTGTGATGCATTGGCCATATATATATATGGGAGCTTCATTACTTATCGATGCGTGTCATTATTTTAGACAAACATGAGCGAATACTTACTCTACTTATGTGATATCCAATTGTGCAAATGTATAAACCAGAATATAATACTTGACATAAGAACGAGCTGCTGAATTCCTTGTTTATTTGTTGTATCATCCTGGAAATTTAATTTCATGTCTAGATACAGTTACGATCAGTCAAATTCAGAACTCTCAGTATAAGTAATGAATCAATCACGTCTTACCAAATCAATCGAAGATGCTGCTTGACTATAACGCGGACCTTGAGGCAATGAAAATTTTCTTCGTCCTTTGTGATATCTGTGATGCTTTCAGCCAAATCAGATAGCTGTTTACACACGTGTACCGTTAGCGCTATCAATAATCCATCCATTGTTACAGCGCCAAGGTTTATGATGAAAACGGCCCCTACTTGATACGTGTATGCCACAGCAAACGTATAAATGTCCGTCATCTCGTAGAAGATGTGAGCTTGAAATGGTAACACGAACGGTGTCGTGCCATTGTGAGCTGCTAAAAATATGGTTTTTTTACCATTCTTTTTTCCAAGGATTTTCCGTTAGCGATGTTCTGTTACTATCGTACTAGAGCAAAGAGATAATACAGATTGTGCGAATAAAAACTGTAAGTCGGAAGAGAGCCTGGTTTTGGTAAGTCAGAGGTTAATACTTGTGGGTAGGAGAAATTCATCAGGAAATGCACTGTATGAAGTGAATATTTTCTGATATCCAATTTGTCTCACTTGTAAATAAATACTCGGTCAGCGGTTTTAGAGTGTAGACCGCACTGGTCGATAAATATAGAAGTCGTACAACTTCGTTGAAGATTTTTGCCATTGAGTAATACACCACGGATTTCTTTTGCTCCCCGAAGGTTTTGAACTCGTCTGCACAATCTTCGTTCATCATATCGATCATCTGCAGAGCCAAGATACGATTATTATGAAACAAGGCAAGCTTTATCAGGAACGACGCAAAGTGACTGATTTCGAATAAACATAACAAAATGTCTTCGCCATTTTTGGATTCATAGAAAAGGTGAGCGTATTGCGTAGCTTGAAATATCAAGATGTAAAGAAAGCTCAGAGCAAAGCGTAGATTATTTTTGTCCTTTGGCCAAACTCCGAGTGGTGTCATCCAGCGTCTGGACCAAGATAGTAATTTTGATGATTCAGAACGCCCGTTTTCCTGCAGAATAAAGTTGAAATTAACATTCCCTACCCATTGCTTAACATTCAATTTACCTCCACGGAAATCGTAGGGAACACTAATTTGATAAATTTACTTCCTCCGAAAACTAAGTTTCATCAAACGTATACCTAAACGTACAAACATTCGATGTCAATTGCATCACTTGAAATTTAAATTCTGCTATCATATTTATTTTCGTTGTATTTTTCGGGCCACACAGAGTATTCAGTGTTTTTTTTTTTCTAATCTCTAATACAGGCATGCCAAACACACGGCCCGGCAATATCGTGGTTGCGGCCCCGCCGACTCTGGAAGGCAAATGCCATTTCAAACGTACATTCAAAAAAAATCAACATGCAACAAACAGATGATGAAAATATATGGGGCATTCCATACGCAACCGAGCAATCCGTAACCCCGACCATTTTTGATTTTGTTGAAAATTTCCTATTTTTTAGTACGTAATGAAAGCAGTCTTTCTGAATTCTTTTCAAATTTTTGTGTCCACCCGTCCAAACACAATAAATTTCTCAAAATTCACAAACTTGGACCATTTTGATTTTATTGAAACAATTCACCAATTTTCAAGACACATTTTCACAAGTACTGAATAATTCGTAGCTTATGATATTCATAACTTGTATTCTTTTTCTATTTTTCACCTCGTGTGAACCAAGGAATCGTGTTTCTTTCTTGAATTAATAACGCAAGTAGAGTGATTTGATTCCAAATTATTTTTTCATTTTGTTGAAGTGGTTTGTACACAGTTACATTTTTGTGTGGATATTAGTATTCGTTTTCCGTTCATATTGTTGTACTGATTCCAAGCTTGGAATTTTTTTTATATACGTTGTGAATCTTCGGATCGTTACCTAATATTCCTGAAAAAATGTAAATGTGTGCAAACCACTTCAATAAAATAAAAAAGAATAATTTGGAATCAAATCACTCTACTTGCGTTATTAATTCAAGAAGGAAACACGATTCCTTGGTTCACACGCGATAAAAATAGAAAAAAGATACAATTTATGAATATCACAAGCTACGAATTGTTCAGTACATACTTGAAAAAATGTGTTTTGAAAATTGGTAAATTTTTTCAATAAAATCAAAATGGTCCAAGTTTATAAATTTTGAGAAATTGATTGCGTTTGGACGCGTTGAGACAAAAATCTCAAAAAATTCCAGAAGACTGCTTTCGGTAGGTACAATAGAATAGAAAATTTTCAACAAAATCAAAAATGGTTGGGTTACGGATTGGTCGGTTTCGTATGGAATGCCCCATGAATATTACGATACATTTGAAATCATTTTTGCAAAAAATATTCGCACTTTCCGGTAGTTGCTACATTTTCGTACAATTGTTGGTTTTTCATCATCATGGTGTACAATCATTACACACTTCGGACTATCTCAGTTTGCTTATTTTTGAAATATCAATGGCATGCGGCCCCCGCCATGGTGCCAGATCGGTAATTTGGCCCGGAAGTCGCGATGAGGTTGTAGACCATGCAAATCAAGATCAAAATCAAGACAAAAAATACTCTGCCGATTACACAGATGTGTTTACATGTGTTAGTTTTCCTCTTCCCTACAAAATCCCTGGCCCTAGTCATGACACAAAAGTGGCACGACTTTTTTCTGTCCATAATATATGTGTGTCACTGACAGTCAAGGGTTTAAATCCGTACTTAGAATAAAAGTCGGGTTCTTACTTGCATAGTCAAGTCTGTTTTTCTTGAACGAATATCCACACGAAACTAGCACATAATCGTCTGCTTCGGCCGAGCTGAAGTGTCCCTCGATTCTGACTCGTGATCCGCGACGAACGTGGTCGAATGAAACAAAGAAGCATATCAAGTGCGCTTTTGTTTTACAAATTCATAAGCACATTTCATATGCGCACGATACCTCAATTACACAACAGTTACCCTCGTTGTCTCAGGATTAATGTATGCCCAGTTGGTTGCGAGACATTCTGTTCAGAAATTATAATTCAACTTACAATAAGAAGCCGAACTAGTATATCCTGAGCCAATTTGCGATTGCGATGCACCGACTGTACCGAAGGTCTTTTTACGGTGGTTTTACACATATGTAGGCATAAAATAGAAAAAGAAAGCAAAAAAAAAAGGAAAAAACTTCATACAGCAAATGCTCTACAATGGAGAACTCTATCCGAGTAGAGGGGATATCAGGTCGGAAAGGGGTACCAAGCTAGAACAGAATATTGCGTCTTTTCTTAACGATTCCAGCCGACTCCAGTATAGGGGAGACCGGTGTCGGTTGTAACAGGGTGTCAATTGTAACAGTGGACATTACGCCGCCATCTTGCGGATAATCTCTAATCTTTTTAGATGTATGTATAGCAACCTTCGGCGGGCTTTTGTTGAACAACATTTTGCGAAATTTTCGGACATATTTTCTGTGCTGTGTCCATTTGTGTCCATTTATCGGTTTTTTTCACCCGTAAGTAAATCTTTTCGTTTCACTATGCTTTCGCTTAACGTAGTAAACCATGGATGGTTTTTATAATTGACTTAGTGTATATTAAACTACGATGCTTTGACTTCAATTGTTGTGTATTAGGATTTGGAAGTCACAAGTTTTAGTATAGAATTTCCATTTTTCTACATAAAATCGTCGCTGGTGTCAATTGTAACACGTCAATTAAAGAAGCAACGACAAATGGCGTCAATGCACTAAGTGCAAGAAATGGGCGCATATGGGTTGCACTGACCGTAGTGCATTCTTCATATATGCGCTGAATGTTCAGAAGATTATTTGTTTAATTTGTTATTGAATTTTCGTGTTTTATTGAATCATACGAAAAAAGTGTACCCCCTTTACGTTAATGTTAATTTGTTATAAATTTTCCTATTTTATCAACAATATAAAATAGTTTATACAAAATTAAATAAATATTTTTCCTGCGGTTATATCGGAATGACCTGCGTTACAATTGACACCTCACTGGTGTCAATTGTAACACGTGTAGCAACATCCGTTACGGATTTTTCTTGACTATACTAACGAAAATTTCGAACTAAAAAAATCGAACTAGTAAGAGTTAGATGTGAGTGAACTTAGGTTAAAAAAATCAGTCACAAAATATCGATATTAAGCGAAAAAAAAATTAGTTTGTAAAAATTGTTACAACCGACACCGGTCTCCCCTACATGTCCCATGTCTTGGCATGAGAATTAGAAGTTAATTCTTCATGATAAGTGAAGGATAAGTGATAAGTGATCATTCCCGTTTCAAAATGATTTTTGTGGGGGAAACTGAGGTTTACTATAATTACACTATAGTGCTTATAGTGGACAGGGAATTCTTAATCTGACGAAATACATGCTTTATCAGGACAATATACCTACTCCAAAAACCCTCAGAGCATTAGAAATCATACAATATGAGAATAATTGATGTGATAAGAAACGGATGAAATTTGATCGGTTATTCCTTTTCTACTTCGATTTTTGTAACCGGGGTACGTAGGCATCGATAAACGGCACCGTGACATGATAACAATTCAGAAGCCTTTTTTTGAAACTGTTATTCAGCACCTGGTAAAAAAACGCTATTTGTTTATTCTCATTGTTAGAAGTTTGGAAGTGGGAACGGGTCACCAAGGTCACTTGCACATCTTCAGGGTGGTAATAGTATTGTATGCAAATTTAATTAGAATCGGTTCGGCGGCTTGATTGTAATCTTGTTTACAAGAAATCGGGGGCCACATACATCCACTCTTGAAAATGCTCGAAAACGACTTCTCAGGTGCCAAAACGTGCTCCCTATGTGGTTTGAGAGCTTTTTTTCGATCCGACGTTCTTCGCGATCTCTTGCGACTCTATTTTCAACGATCGTACCTAAAAACACCTTGCAACCCCATGCTGAAATAACACCGTTGTCATAACTCGTGGGAATGCTAGATCTCAAGGATAATAATAAACAGTAATAATACCTTATTGTAGATTGGTTTAGTGTTCAATAGTTTGTTAAGATTGTTGCTACTCCAATTGGAGAACAACAGTTAAACTGTTGTCTTCATAAATAGTCTATATAAATATTAATAGTTTATAAATATGTTTGCTACTCCAGTCGAACAACAACTGTTTTATATATAAATAGTCTATATGAATATTGTTTTTTGATCTAGTCTGAAGATGGCCGGCCGTTGCCAGCCGAAACGTCACAAAATAAAGTTTAAAAAAAAACGAAAGACACATATCATGACTGTTTCCGACGAACCTCTCCAGTAATACCTTACTTACCTGCGAATCTAATGTACAGTCTATAGGGATCATAGAATTCGAACATACGGGCGTGCATAATTTGTAAGGGAGAATAGAGTAAACTGCAGGGGACGTATTGTGCTTTTGCCTGATACAGTCATACGGTACTACATTCTTATAATATCGAACTTTATACGTTTGCTATAGTCTTGTCATGGGAATTATAAATTAATGCTTCATGATAAGTGAGCTAAGACGAGTATTTACGAGGGGTATAGAATAAGGAACGTATTGATTCGTAAAGAGAAACCGTTGTGATCAAGGATTTATGAAATATCGTAGAAATATTTGAGACGATATTAGGTGCCGCCTTAGACTTGTGCTTATTCTTTTTTGTATGTAATCAATTTTCGGCGGAGAACTGTATGTGATAAATACACGGTACTACCAGTGCATCCGTTGTGCATAGCTAAATACTCCTACTAAGATACTTAATGATTCATATACTGTGATATTGAAGCTCTATTCTCGGCATCGTTGAACAGCACAACGCTGTACAATTATGCCCGTCATAGATGGATCAGGTTATAACTTACTTGAATAAAGTTTACCAACGAAAAAATGTAGTATTTACCAGCAGTAAGGTGAAGCGGTTTTTGGGATCTGGCTATGCATGTGACAAGATCCTTCGATTGAGAAACTGGCATCTTGTACCAGGCGCACTGATAAAAAGCATCGAAGACGCGTTTGCTCTGCAGACATTTCATACAAGACAAATTAGTCATTATTGGAACCACTTATCTGGGGTCTACTGAAGATTTTAGGCCACCTCTCGTATGAGACATTCACCGAGGAAACAATACGAGTACAGGAGAATTAGAGGGGATGTCGCGTACAGCAGGGGTCGGCACACTCATTAGGCCAAAGAGCCAAAGCTGTAAATCCACTTAACCCGTTCACCGGCACTAATCCTTTTAACGCCATTTCTTGGATTTCCGCATGCATGGGTACCTGTAGACTTATGTCATTTCGTAGAAAAATCGTGTCCGGTATCGGGTATGGTAAAACGAAACGGGTCTTGCCATTGTGACTGCATAAGGAAATGTTTCCTTTTATATTTCTTTCAAGTAATGTTCTTTGTAGAAATTCTCTATTTCAATCATTTCAACCCGTCTGAAAATTCACACCGTGAATTAAAATTGCAACTATAGAGATAGAGCTTTGCTATATGTTCAACCACCAGACTGCTCAATTTTCCATATTTTTTCTAGTGAAATCGCCAGGTATGAGCAATTGATCAGTTTATCATCAGTCGACAAAATATCAAATAACTTTTTGGTGATTATTAATTTTCCTTACTTGCAAATAATAATCCGGCAAGCGATGTGAGGTAGTAGAGAAAAGCAGTGTAACTAAATGTAGCAAAATTTTAGAAAATGTTTTTGCCTTGATCATCTGTTGCTTCGAACTTTGATTACTTGTGATTTTCACAGTCTTCGTTCATGGCATCTATCATCTTACTCACGATACGATTTTGCCGGAAAGTTACAATCTTTATAATAGCGAGAAAATGATATAGTTACAGATAGGTTTCCATTTCGTTCCAGGTTACCGAGGTGTTGTTTAAAGTCTGCATATTTCATAGCCACGTGAATGAACATGTAGCCAAAGTTAACAACGAATATCGTAGGTGTTCTATTCAGATCATTAGAAACAACGTCCCCCGTACTGTAATTTTATTTCAACAAGAGTAGTAAAATTTCTTCGCCAATTTTATCATCATATATAATAAGTATAAAATAATAAATAAATAATAAATAAATAAATAAATTTTATAATAAATATAAAAGCCACGGTTACAAACTGTGGCTACGATTGGATGAATCGATTTTCGACTATACTACATCTACCTAACAATCGAGCGGCGAGCCCGATAATTTCGCGCACACGTTTATCATCAGCCTGACGGTACGAGACCCGCATTACTGCGACGTGTGATAACACCTAGTATATACAAGGCAGAAGCGTTAGAACGATTCCATTTCGTTCGATTAGTTTCTAAACTTTTCAAGGTAAAGTCTGCGAAGATGGACAAGTTTCGATAGTTGAGCCTCGCGATTTCTCAAAAAACATAGTCTGTGAAAAATTATGAAATTGCAGACATCGTTGATACCAATTCCCTTCTTTATGCATAGAACTTTCAATTGTTCAATCGTCATTGGCTATCTGGAAATAGTTAGCTCATTGGAACAAAGAATGAACTTTTGTAACCGCTAGTCGCCGGTTGAACAAATTAATAATGTCAAACCACAAAGATAGTTTTCTAGAGCTTCGCGATTGTTACGGTTAATTGAAAAGTCACACCGCAGTATTCCGATTTTAATACTGGCAGAAGAAGTCGAGAGAGAACTGGAGCCAACCCCGATGGGACAGAATTAAAGAGACAATGTTCTAGGCATTTACGTATAACTACCTTTTCGGAGTGTGGGAGCCGGTATTTTTCTATGAATGAATGTAAAACTTGTTCATTTTATTACTTTTTTTAGTTATTTTTTTTTCAAAAAATCGTCGTTTCCAATTATTTTCGTCATTATTTCAACTAGTATATTAATGAAATTCTGTGTAAACGGTGGGAATTTCTATGAACCTCAATAATTAAACCCACGAGTGAAAATCAAAGGTAAAATCCAGATTAATTAATCGAAATTCTGGAAGGCAATTAATGGATACTGCTTGTACATAATTTGGGAAATAAATACGATATTTAAGGATATGTACAACAGTATACAAATTTTTATTCTACTATTTAATCGGCATGAAAAATGTTGTGCAATTTAATAGTTGCGTATAACTCGTTGCGAATTGACCTTTGGATTTTTGAAACGCGAGTTAGGTTTGTGAAAAGCAGTTTATTCTCTGAGCGGAAATGAAGGGTTCGCATCGTCGAAGCTAACATAAGAATTATTCCATGTCTAAAATTGCTACGCCGGTTTGCGTGCGCGTGCAATAAATTGCAATCGATATTTCGAACCGTTCTCGGAACTGACCAAATTTGTTAGATGAATGGTGCCTGAAAACACTAGTATGCCATTACGCGTCGTTTGTAACTCAGTACCTCTAATGACTCCCGAATTACCACCACATTTTGTATTTGCGAATCGTACGTACAGACATCGCGGTGTCTGTCAGCTGCTAGACCACCGCGTCGCGACGCCTTAATGACTACCGGCACGCAGCCCGCGTTTATAGTTATTAAATTATTAACTGTCATCGATACTGCGGCTATAAAACGGCGGAAATATTTTTCATATTGGATAAATTAATAATGTCTTTCCCCATCAAATTTCCCTACCCTCATCGCATCTTTTTTTTTTTTTCTCTCTTCATTTAAATTCGGAATCTCGAATCTATAGAATCTGAATATTTTATACTGTATGGCAATTTATCGGCTTCTTGAATTTTAATTATATAATTACATTTATTTTTGCTCATAGTTTAGCGCAGCCACGACGATAAGCGATAATCAAACAACTTTCATGTATTTGCCTGACCGCGCCCAACCCCGCTTATGCGAGTCCCCAGAGTTTCAACTCTATAAACCCCTATTGTAGAATTACCTACCTTGCCTGTCTTTATCGACGTTTGCCTAGCCTCGCCTATACGCGCATTTTCGTATTTCTGAAAGCAAACTACGTAGTAGAGTGAAATTACAGAGTAGGTAGTACACGGAAGCGAATAAGCGATGATGGTTTAGTTGCTAACATGATAGGAGTAATTTGAAGTAATTTTCGGCAGCGAGGATCAATATGATTGTCACATATTTTTCACCTGAATAATTAGGTAGGCATTATGATTTATTTATGTATCGCTGTGATCGATTTTCGTTTGAAAATGAAATGCAAATATTGCTATTTCGTTTGAAAAAGGATCAGCTGGGCTCGCGATAAGAGCGAGGGAATTTTCTGTAGCGAGAAGGCAATAATTCTTGGAAAATTCCCCGGCAGAAACCAAAACCATAAAATGAAATTTAATCAAGTGCGCGTGAAAATATATTACTCGAAATCTCAATTACGTAGAAAATGCAAATTTAATATACCGAGAGCGGGGTTCCGTAACGTAAAGCAAATGGGACTCACGGTTCTCTCTTTCTCTTCACGATTCTCCTCACCTTTACTTCGCGCCTCGCAAATGTCTGACATTCCTCACAAAACCACTCTCAACCCGATCAATGTGTTATTTTGTCCTCGACTAGTCGGTTTTCCTCCAGGATAAATCTGAAGTCACTTTATTCGAGCAAATCGTCATTTCCATAAAACCATGTAAATTGTGAATTGTGAAATGTTAACAAACGGCTTCCCGCTGAGAAACTAGGAGTCATATTTCTGCCCTTTATCTCAATTGGTCAACAGGCATCCAAAAGTCTCTTGACGCAGAGAAAAATTGAACTATGGCAAATAGAGTTCCTTGTGCATTGGATATATACAATCAGATTTGTTGCTTGCTCATTAGTGAAACATGATCTTAAAGCATATATAATAATGTAATCGAATCATTTGATCATCATAAAGCGAGGGCATAAAAATGAATTGGTTAAATCACTAGATGTAAAAAAATTAGAAACGTGTGCATGCAATAAACATAAATAAATATATATACCTAGTTCGTCAAATTTGTAAAGCTGACTCGTTCCAACGTTGAATTTTGGGGACAAGCCCGGGGGGCCAACCTGTCAGTTTGGTAACCAGCGTTTCAAGGGACATACCTCGTTAAGTTGACGTAGCATTATAATACCTCTTGATAATGCTGACGTCCCGCTGTGCCGCTGTGTATTCCATACCATCGTATTTCGGCATTAGTAACACAGGATCAAGCCCTGTTATTTCTACCGAACAAAGTACTAACAACTATCAGAGGGAGCTCGTTAGCATACTGTGACGTTACTACCACCGTGATGTATCAAATTCAAATACAATTTTAGACCTAGAAACAAGCCAAACAACTTTCCATAGTACGGATAGTTTGCAAATGAAATCAATTATATATCATCGCGAAGTTGAAAGAAACCGATACCTCGTATCTGTCGATCGTTATTAAGAGGTGAAATAATTAACTTAGAACTAGGTAACAGTCACTACAACTTTACACACTCTAGTGAAACTTCATTTTATTGGGTATATGACCACAAAGCAGCTTCTGTTCCGAGCTATAATAATTCATTAAAATAAATAAGGCAATATTTTAAGCCACAGAGTAGCCAGTTATATATATATATATATATATATATATATATGTATAGTATTCTGAGGGTTGGTTACCGTTAACTTTTCGTAGGCCGTAAGCAGTAATGTGGTAAAAAATTAACTTTATTACTGCGAGAGCCGGGTCGTGATTAATTATATCGTCGAAGTTTACTCGTAAAAACTAAACTTCGGAGATCTTGAAACGGATAAGATTCTTTCTTTTCATATTCGCCGCTACTTGATCTTGTATTAAACCACGTATTTTAATTAATAATTAAATTATTCAAGCATCTATATAAGGGACAAAAAATAAATAAAGAGAGAAAAAAGGAGAAAAATAATACTCCACAAGGTTCCTCGTGTTAAATCTACAGGAAATGACCATGCTTCCAAAGCTGTCCAATATTTGAATTATCATCTAAAACACGGCCGAGAGCAAACGAGCCTAAATAAGCTACCGTCGACGGCAAAGGGGTTGACGGGGTGCTCCTAAGTAGTTAAGGGCAAAAACATATCCAACGTCACATCTCGACGGGTCTCTTGTTTCTGCCGGTGACATAAATAGTGACCCACTTCCTACCCCTGCGGTAGACCACGGTACAACCAAGTGTGGGAAATGGGGTGGTAAAAGGGAGGAAGAAGACGAGAGCACTTTGCCTCATAGACTTTGCTTGGCTCGGCAAGAGGGTGATTCGTCATCAGTCTCTTCACCCGGACCCCTTTTCCTCATTTACGACGACTTCGTGTCAGGGGTCACATAGGTGAGGAGTTTAAAAACACCATGGCGACGGATCGCTGCCCCGGTGAATCTGCGATCAAGATTTTCGTACCTTTCCGATAAGAAGTCAAAAAGCGATTAGGTCCAGACCGAAGAGTCTTAAGTTTTGGGGATTTCATTCCATGGATACCTACGTCATAAACGATTTGAAATTTATCCTTCACCTTCGGAGTGGCACGGTTATTTTTCTTGTATTTGATTTTAGGCGTTTTCATCAAGAATTGATACTGGGGAGGCTCTAATTAAGTTGTGAGGAGTTTCGCAAGCGTTCCTTAGAGGTAAATATTTAAGGAAGGTGTGGAGGAGAAGGTGTCTTCCAAAGCACGTTCGTAATGGCGAGCTGAATCATTGATTCTACTCGTTCAGAGACTAGACAATAATTGCGCAGTCAATGGGTTTGTCTTTATCCAGAAGGATCCTCTGGTGCATATTGCAGCAGGCAAACGGCAATGAGAGGAAGAGAGAAAGAGAGACAGAATTAGAATTACGAGAAAGACCCTTCTATCCGCTGAAGTGAATCCATTATGGCTTAATTTCCTTTCACTCTCCTATTTCGGAACCCTGAATTGTCTAGCTGTACAAAAACCTCAAAATAGTTCAATTTTCTCATGACACTCAAGGATGTAAAACTCTGTGTGTATACTATGTACGAATACACCTAACGGCTAAGTTGTTTCCAGGAAGAAATCCAGTTATCAAAGTCGTTACTCGAAAACTTTTATTATGACCGATAACTCTCGAAAGAGTTCTGGGTTACTTTTATCACGTTCAAGGAAAAGCTGGGTCCAGGCCTCACAGTTTCTCCGCATTATATACCTATCCAGCTACGACGAGCTGCTCGGCGGATCTCTCTCTCGTCTTACCATGACTTGGCAAAGGTCGTTCATCTTCCAGTAGTTTACTAGTCTAAGGAAGTTCTATACCAGGGCAGAAGTTATCCCCCAGATAGTTTCGAGAGAAGGTTAGGTCAACAGCGCCAACTTCTCCTATGCTACGTTCTTAAATCTTGGTTCCCGTTTACAGTTCGGCGGTCCTGCTGCTTCTACTGCTTTTGGGGGATGTTAATTTTTAATAATTTCAACTCACGATCGCTGGTAATCGAACGTCAGGATGAATGCCTCAGCCACGTGACCCAACCCCTTGACCCCGGTGCGACTTTCCGAATATACAAGGATTCTAGTCCTAAAACCGGCGGAACGGTACCATTCCTGAAATTTGGAGGGTAGCTGCGACAAGGGCACCAGGCACCAGGCACCTTGAGCCTGTAGCCGCACAAACAATTCTCTCGCTCCCGTATCGCTCCCAGCAGTCCCTAGGGAGCTGGTTAGAGACAAAGGCGGAAATAAATCCCGTCCCACAATGCCTTGCCAGGTTCGTTTGCCCGCGCACTTACAACAATGCGCACGGGGCTAGGCAGCGATCTCGAAAACTCACCATCACCGCGGGCAACAACAAAGCTCGGAAAAGCGGGCGCGAGTGGACAAGATTATCTGATCAGAAAATCGCGCCTTGGCTCTGCCGCGTTGATTTTCGACAACTTTTTCCCCCATTGCTAAACAGTTACTGAAAATGACCAATTCCGCATATATTGATTGAAAAAATAGGAATTTTCGTCCCATCGTATCTACGGCTGACCGAATCCACGTGAAATACGAAGGTAACCCAGATTCGTTAGTGTATTGTACTGCACGCTAGCGGACTTACGCCCGGCAGTTAATTAGCGAGGGCGTCGGAGCATAGAAGAGGCGGAAGAGTGGCACTTGATTGATACACCCGGTCATTCGGGTCATTCAGGTCACACGAATGGCCAGGGGTCGTCCAATTATTTATAACTCCGGCGGAAGCTCGCACCCTTAAATCACCAGCAAAACTTTTCGATTCTATTGTCTTAATTCAGCTCAACAAACCAACAGCAGCTAATTATGGAACGTGAACATTTAACGAATACGTGTGATTTCAAGTGAAAACAAAATACCCCTGATCATCTGGTTCATTAAAGAATTGAGTCAACGTCCATGGACCGTATAGATATATATGCGTATATAGTTTTCGGTAAATTTCGCTGGCTCTGCCAACCGAATGATTAACGCATTGCAATGAGATAACCGTGTAGCCTAAATTGCAGGCATTATTTTCCTGGTCAGTTATCCGCAACGTGGCGTGAAGATGCATATCTACCGTGCTGAAAATTACTACAGTCACGATTTGACACGACGCCATGCTCACCGACTATACATACCGCATTATGACTCTCTTTTACTGCAGTAGTTCACCTGTGCTTATAGAAATTTGTAGGGTAGGTATATATTGGTCACCCAGACTTATCTGATCTACCAGTTCACAGATAAAATCGAACCTGTTTGATATGCTATGGGAGATAATAGCTTATCTGCAATCGTCAGAACAACGGCTGGCACTTTCATCGATGAGAGATAAACTGGAAAAAAATGGTATCACTGCCAACTACCACGCTTATCAATACTTCGTCAGCTTAGCTATTAGTATTTTGCTCATAGTTTGATCAGTACTGTATAGAAATTTTCATATTTTTCTTCTAGGGTGGTCAGGGAGCCTTTTTCTAAATCGTTTGATGCTGTAATTTTCAATAACGTTTAGAAAAGCTATGTCACACAGAAGAAAATAAGAAGAAGAAGAAGAAAGATAAAGAACTGTGTACCATAGTTTGAAAGTATAAAAGGGCATCTAATGAATTTGAAAACGAGACGGCGAATCGCAGCTAAGTCGGCACAGTTTAATTTAATTAATTACAAAGTTTAACTTTGGAGGTAGGAAGGAGGTTCGCGAACGTCAAGACGGGGGCGCCAGCCAGCGCCACGACGCTTGCGAATTTAGCACGTGGCAGTGAATATACGGTTGCATTACGCATTCACCGGAGCCGGAGGGCCAGTGAATAAACTATAAATCCCGGCATAAGTGGCTACGTCTCATAATTCAGTGCACTTCTACGCGTCAGGTTCTAAATATATTGATATGCCAGGAAACGGCCGTAAATCCCAAAGGCCTACAGCCTACACGGACGTCGGCGTCGGCGGTGGCAGAGGCAGAGGTAGAGGTAGAGGCAGAAGTAGAGGCAACTCTGCTGTACGCGTTTTACCCTATACACACATGTGTGGGTGGATGACGTTAAGCGTCTACCACCCAGAGAGAGCAAAAATACTAACGAATCAATTGATACGTGAGTTACACTTGAGATAATAAGAACGCGCAGTGTTGAACAGCGATCGAAAAAATTTAAACGTTCAAAGAGAAAAGAATTCTATAGTATGGGTATAATATTTTCATATGCGAATACCACCGGTTAATTTATTCGATATTTTTTCGGCCCGCTATACTTGATGAATTTCACCTGTCATATATGAAAAAAACTGAATTAAATTTATTTAATCGAATTCCATCGATCAATTCCGAAGGCGAAGCACATAAATCAGAAGATCCGAAAATAAAAGAAACAAGAAATGAGATTATTCATATAGTTTTTAGATGATGATATGTGTTTACAGACACTAGATTTATGCGGTCCTGTAAATTACTGATTTATTACAGTTTTATTGATCACTGAATATCAATAGGCACTATTAAGTCCATCAATAGAGGCACAATCGCGTGTACGATACGAGGCTTGATTCTACGATGAACATATTGATACCACAGCACGAATTTGTGTGTTCGGGTTCGTATTCGATTAAAGAGGAAAAAAAGGAAATAAGAAATGTCAGATAAAATAAGAAAAACGTTACGTGTGCTCGCGGTACGCTGTATCTATAAAATGAGCCCTTGCTTATTCATGGTGGTATATAATCAACCTGAAATAGTCTTACCAGGGGAATCGATTAAGTTAATTTTTCATCGTTGACCCAATTTCTAGACTATTTTTCCCGACATAGGCTCATGCGTACGTCACGACATATAAATATTTTCTTAACCAAAGAAGAAAGGGTTGAGAGGGTGAATTTTCACTGACTGATCAATAAATAAAAACTGTTATCAAGCTTCGCGGCCGGTGGATTAAAGCTGCGAGTTCCATGCAAATTTTCCAAATTTGTGGAATGATTCGAAGAGATAATTTTACTCGATAATAAACTATATAGTTTCATTACAACGCGAACGCATGCGGTAAAAAGTCAGGGAGTTTCATTCCCACATATGAACAAAACCACCAATGAAATAGCCGGTCAAAGCTACGAGTGAAGGGTGAAAGCGAAATGGGGTGGTAGACGGACAGCAGATATGGCCGGAAGCAAGCATAACAGTGGCTTCCATTTGAACTATTTGTTTTAAAAACATTCAACGAGGATTCCCATAATTACTCGAGTATTTTCATTTTGTGTTATCTTTCTGTCTACATAATCGGTTTAGTCTCTGCATTCTCTATAGAAACGTATATATATATATATATAGTATTCCATGAAACATTTATATTAATATTTCCTCTTTCAGCTGGAATAGGATTTCTATGGACCTCAGATTTTCTGTAAACATAATTACATTCACAAGCATGTGAATAACTTAATGGGTTGAAGGAAAGAAGAATGTACTGACTGCGTAAAAATATGTCCAATAAGGGCAGTTTCGCGTCATAAACATAAAAAAGAATTTCCTACGCTGTTCGAAAAACTCAACTCCGTGTTCAATATCGAGTTAATTTCAAAAATATAAATGAACGGAAAGAAATGTACAAAGCTGATGAGGATGCAGGACAACCCTTGCGTCCCTTGTGCTAAAGAATAACACAAATGTGATATTTTTGAAGATTGGTCAACCCAGAGTCATAATTTCCCTCCATCCACCTGGGCAAACTCCCCCACCTCTCCACCCTCCTCTACGTCGCCCTTTTCCAAGGGACCTGGACAGGGTTCGATTAGGCAAGCTTATAGACACGCCATTACCCGTAGGACCACCCGTTAATCCAATGTAAACGATTTAATTGGAAAACTTTGTACAAACGTGTGTTGAACGAAGGGATACAGATATATATATACTATATATCTGGTTGAGGAGATGAAGAGATGAAGTGAGACGAAGCCCCGTAATCCTGTACAACGTGTCTTGAGCACGAATATGCACTGCCAGTTGTTACACGTGTGCGTTTCTGTGTTGTGTTCGATATATGTGAGTGTCGATGTTGAAATTTATGAAAAGTTTGTTTTTTCCTTCAGTATTTTGTGTCAAATAACACTTTGCCTCTACCCTGCGTATTAAACGAAGAGTGCTTGAAACAATAATTCTCTAATTATTGTAGAGGAGTTTGTGAACGTCGACGATGAAGAAGCTGCCTAAAAAGGTGGGAATCGTGTTTTCAGCCGAGCTGAAAGAGCTTGTAAAAAAGATCCCCGAAAAACAACGATTTATTTTGACCTAGATGGCCATCTTCATCAAGGAGAGTAAACAGTTGAGTACCCCTGCGGATGAAGCGCTTCAGCAAAATGAAACGTAAATATTGGGCGAGGTAGTCGGGAACGCGAACTTAAAACTGCGGGGTGTATTAATAAAGATGAGAAGATCCTCCTGATACTACGCTGATGGTATCTTCAAAATTTTGTCCTTTGCAATTGTGATTCGATTATATCTAACTTGAACTACATATAGTGGCACCATGCCCCAGCGAGGTTCACCCCTAATCATAAAGTATTTTTGCAGAAATGGAACTGCGCAGCTATAGACATGAAGTTACGCTGTAATTTGCTAAAACCAATGCAGCTTTCTCCCTCCCAGGGGTGAAATTAAAAACTATTAGGGTTGAAACTACATCGTTTCGTAATCTAGTATACCTATGTGTATGTGATCCTTGGCGCATTATGAATATATGCATATTATACTAGATTTTGTAGTCATGCCAGTAAAGTCTGGGGTCTCAGCAACTCGCGGGTTAACCTTCGACTAACTGCTGTTTAACTAAGTTAAATCATATTTGGGGTGGTTCGTTGTACCTGCAGTTTCATCCCCCTTTATAACAACCTCATTCTCAGCCACAACCCAACTGAGACGTTGAAGTCGTTGAAGGTAGACTTTCCTCGAGTACGACTCGACTCGCTCACTTAAACCTTGTTAGAAAAGTCTGGGAATTGTCTTGGTGATACTATCAGAACTCTTGCGTGAGAATACTTCTCTCCTGGAGTATTGGGGTTGAAGGTAAAAGTTTTTTAACAAGTGATTAAACAGACGAACCTGAATTTGAATTATGTCTTTCATCAAATTGTTTGATCTTTGAAAAGAATAACAATGCAATAAACAAGTCAGAAATTCAACCCTTAACGTATTTAGGCCAAAATAGAATAACTCTTGAACAAATTATAACTCCAAACCAAATTCGCGTAGTGCACCTACATATATTGCACACGCCTATATAATATCCGCGTAAGTCTTGTTACCAGGAGTTTTGCCACAACCGGTGGATATAAACAGCAATATCGCTCACTTATCGCTAGTAAAGCTCGCTTATTGTGGGCCAAGAAATATAAACTGCACGCCACTTTGCATAATGCCTCGCTACGTATGCTGGCGAGAAGACTGAATCTAGCCATGGCTTAGATTTACGATCAGCAACAACGGACGACGGACAAAGATGACCGGGAAAGTTCAATTTATTGAAATTGTTTCAAACAGAAAATAACATTCCTTCGGAAACCCATCATGGAATATACTAATCAGTTAGGATCCGTTGATTTTGATTACAAGGCTTGACCCCGTCGATTATTTTCCTCGAGGGTCGTAAACTATCTATGATAAAGTCAAGATCTAATAGTAACAACGGAACGGTGGCTACTTCCGCACGTTTACATTTAAATGAGAATATTAGCGAGTGCGATTTAATTCCAATTTACAATTTCGATTGAACGCTATCAATGGAACGAATGCATTCCCATGCATTCGAATCGGTATCATTTGCAAGAGGATGCAAGCAAACAAACGTCAGGTCAGTTTTCCAGGTACCATTGTCCATGGTGAAAGTCCAGGACAGCTCTCTCGACGCAAATTTTACGCTCAATAAAGCTATAACCTGATTTATATCTAATTAATACCGAATAGACTCTTTTTCGCTTTTATTCCATTGAAAATTAGAACGATTCTAAAGGTAGGACTCGCAATTTGGAACACAATAGCACAATATATCCGAACTCGTTAAGATCTCTTCGCAAATTTCATTGCGTTCTTTACAGAGGTAAACTCAGTCGCCATCCACTCCCGTCTGCTTTCCATAGCTTTCAAGTAAAGATGATAAGGGGGAGGGAGTTTCCCCGTTTACGCAAGAGATACGTTTCGTTTGCTTTCCTCGGTATAGAATTTACAGAACCGATTTAGCCCAGCAAAGTCTGTGCCTACCACTACACCCCCCCTCAAGATGGTAAATTTGGACACGGAACTGAGGTGGATCTTTAGATGCTTCGAACAATAATAAGCACGTCGCACATGTGCACAAAAGCTCTTCAAATATTTGCTAGAGGTTTGGTCGAGATACTCGAGACATCTTTGCACGCGCCTCCAAGGAAATACCTACTCGAACATCTTCTTACCGACGACGAGGAGGACCAACGAATGATGCTGATGCGTGGCGAAGGTGAGAAAAGATGGGCCTACAATTCCGGTACTATTCTTCCTCAGGATCTTCAATCCTTAACGATATCCATCGTCAGCTACGCACATACTGGAGATGAAAATTGGTGAAAATTCTCCCGGCAACAACTAAATCTCAAGAATATTTCCTTTCTTCATCTAAATGTGCTCTGATACGTGAATAAAATTCTTCGCTTGATCAATGGAGATAAAAATTCTTCCTAAAATGTTACAATACAATCGACCCTCACTACCGACCATCCTCGTTATCAATCTCCGAATTTATGACCTCCTTCCTTCTAGCCTCTCCCGAAAAGCATTGGGTAGATTTTCGCCAGGCAATGGGAACATGCAAAAACCTCATACACCTGCAAGTCTACGCGTCCTCTCTTGTAAGCTGCTTACAATATGCAACACCCCATTCCCAGACCATATTTAATCTCCCCCAGGACCACCACCGCCATCACCACTGCCACCCCATTAACTCTCACCCCTTTTGGCCCTCGGCCTAATGAAGTTGGAGCTGTAAGCGGATTATTGTCGACCAAAACGCATAGCTAGCTCTTCGTGGTCAGGGAATTGCACGGAGCGAGTCAAAGCCAAGGTATTAAATATAGCAAACGCTCGTCACTAATCAATCCTGTAGTCATAATATTAAATTGATGCATGTTATTGACTCGGACTGGATAGCAATCGGCTCCCAGTTTTCTGTAGAAACAAAGCAAATCTAGCATGCGGAGAATGCTGGGATACAAACCACAATATACTACTCGGTACTAGTAACGGTGCAACCTCGATCCACAAAACGAGTCAATTTCGTTGTGCTATGAAGCGAATATAAGCTTCTCAATACTGCAGGAAACCCAAATGATCATCGGGCTTTACGAATCTCGTTATCAAGTGCAATCGCACAAGTTATAAGCCCATCTTATTGAAATATTGTTTTTCCACTACTCGACTGTTATGCTCATGCATTTAGATTGTTTCATACGTCGGTTCGTGAGAATAGTAGATATTTATTATTATTCTTAGCTTTGGAGAACAGTTTTCAATAAAATAGTTGACTGCTGATGGTTGGAACAGAGTTCAAGTGACAAAGCCGGTGAACATACTTATAGCTAGCTATAAGTCATGAAGAGGTAAAAGAACTGAATTTTTCAAGTTCGAGTATCTAGCCTCGCGTTCTCCTATTAGTACATAATTTCCCTCGAGGGTCGACTTTTCAGATCGAGGTCAAGTGCCCTTCGGTTTTTGAGTTCATCTCGACGTTTTCACGTTCTCGTTGAATTCGTTCAAGTGATCTGTATAGCTCGTACTGTAATTCAACTACACAATTTTCACGATATAACCAGCGTAATGATCCACATTATACTGAGGCGCATATATGTATGTATACTACCAATGAGTAATTTCATTACATATATCTCTATGCCTCGATCGATATACTTTTCAGAGAATTTTTCCTCGATCGCGGTACGCACATACCATACGTACGATATTATAATTATCGCGGATAAAAATTAGCGCAGTCTACTCCGATTCACAAAGCGAAACGCAATTGACCGAAGTTTCAATTTTCATAATCGACAAAAAAATATTTCCGAGTTTGTCATAAAATGACATAAAGAGCCGGTAATCCAGTCTGAAAACCTGCAGGAATAATTCAGATACATATTACATACATATGTATATTGTATACGAACCCGCGAACACAATGCTGTTTGTGAGTTTCTGCTACGTTGCTGCAGGTGAATATTTTATTCCAATTTTCTCAAACCACATCAGAGATCAAAATTCTTGTGGCATAAAGCGGGCTGCGTAAATCCAATGTAAGCATTCGATAACGCGAAACTGGCTGCATGCGAGCGATTCTACATCGTGAGACTCAAAGCTCTATGCGGTTCTACCTTATATATATAAGTTTTATCGATCTTTCCCTTCTTTCTTAACTTAAATATCGTTTTCACCCTTCGTGGTTTCAAAACCGTTGGGTAAACTGAAAACTAGCTAATGAAAATAAAAATTGACGAATTATTCACCTCATATATTATCGCCACAATCACGAAGTGTGACCGTTTTCACACGTCATATAAAATTTCGTAAAAAGCTGCAATGTCTACCAATCTGTAGAAACAATGCGAATCCTTGACCAGCATAAGGTGAAAAAGAGAAAATGTTACGTATCCCTTGGCCCTGATGAAAAAAAAAAAAAAAAGGTTTGAACAAAAGCGCGATTCGCTTTGTTCGGTTAGTAGAGCTTGCGAGACGGACGTAGGTACAGACGAACGGCCCCGACCCCTGTAATTCGATTGCTCGACGCCTTCTCATTCGTTTTTTTCAATTTTTTTTTTTTTTTTTTTTTTTTTCTTCTTATCTTATCTTACGGGTTCCGCGTTACTCTGACGGTTACCAATTCTCTTTGTTCGAATAGCTATTACTAATTCAAACCTAACGTTGGCTCGAAGGTAGGTACATACTATTGTAACTATAATCTAGTTCTAGTACGAGCCATTGTGTCCACAGTATAGCTTCGCAATCGGCAATTGTGTGGCTCTTCTTTTTACCCGTGTCTGACCACAGCGCAGACTATATTCCTGCAGGACAGACACTGTCTCGAGCTTTTGCGAGTTAAAGATTCACGATTATAGATTTCAGTACAAAAATTGAACGAACATGAACATTTTTTAGATTCAAGTATTTGGTTCCATGAAAAGGGAGAAAGTCCCGTCGAACGTGACAGATCGGAAGTTACGACAGGGACTTAATATCCGCCTTAAGATTTTCGATATTTTACATATAGAATATTTACAATAATAATATTATATATAAGAAAGAGGTAAACCGTGCAATTAATTTCCGTGTTTCTTTCAGCCATCTAAACTCGCGCTGATTAATGTTTTCAGTCGAAAAGTTTACCCGGTTATTATTATTATTTTTTTCTTTTTTTCTTCTTTTTTTTTCATTTCCTTTTTTACCATTTTCACCCCAAAGTTTCTGATGGCTGTGAGGAAATATCGAGAGAGTTATTATGACGCTAACGTATCAGAGTGCGCCGCTGCTGGTGCGCGGGGAGACAGGTGGCGAATGAACGTCCCTTGTTCTAGGTGGGATTAATTAAACTGTCATCCGAAAACAAAGTGATGACGTTGGGAATCAAAGTGCTCAAATAATTTGTTACACGTTTCGAATATCCGACGCCTACTGAACCTCTTGCATTTCCTGTTCCAAGCTCAAATTTCAAAGTCCGGCAACATGTCGTTCAAACAAGCGAATACGAAAGGAAGAAATTTTTTTTTTTTTTTAATAACAGCACGAATTGAATAGTATTTGTTATTTTTACAATCAGCAGAAAATTACTATCTTTCGAGAGAAAAAAATATTCGTTTGACAAACGCGATATGGTTGTTACCAAATCCTCCGATGCACTCGTCGAACAGTCTGTAACCTTTTTTTTTTCCTAAATACCAACCGCATCGATAAAAAGTAAAACGTATGAGGGATTTTTGCCTTTTGACGAAATTTTGAGTCAATCCATACTTCGAGGTTCAAAATGCAATCCCTTAAATCGAACTTCACCTTTCAGGATGAAAGAAAGCGGGGTAAAGAATTCGATGATTGATGAAACGGAAGTAAGAAAAGGGAAATGAAGGACGATAAAAGCCAGATTTGATTGTTTTAAATTACGTTTTTTTTTGTTTTTTTTCTTCTTTTTCTTATTCTTCTCCCTTTCGGTAAATGTTGATGTAACGTCGCGGGGTAAAGATGTTTCCATTTCATGATCGAACGAAAAGCAGGCAGCCAAAGTACTCGGGGTAAACGAGAAACCGGAACGGGGCTCGTCAGCCTTTGTAAGCGAAGGCATTGTGAGAGGAAACTTGATAGTCAAATTACCGGGAAAGATTTAATTAATGTTCTGCAAATATTGCGCTCGGTGAAGTCTTGAAGGGTCGATACCAGGTTGCTGTGTATATATAATATACATATATATACATATCTATACATTTAGATTAGGTATGGGTTAGATTATATTCGTATAGCCAACCAGCCGACGACCTTTTACCCATCTTGGGTCTCCCACTTTGCCCTAAAGTCTTTCCCATTCCACCTTTCGATATTCTGCAAGAACATCGGTTCGAAATTCCGCAGGCAATAATTGAGCCGATGAAACGTGGCGCCGTGACGCCGCGCCCCCCACGTTCTGCCGTGATATTTAATGAAAAAAGCAAATTAATATTGATAAGACGGTGTTATTGAGTCGGAGAAAATTTATCGCAGCAAATTAGATTTCGATCGACTCGATATTGCGATATAACTACCTATAGAGATAGATAACCCCCCAACCTTCGTGCGGGTATTGGAAATGTGAATGTTTCACTGGATGCAATGCAATGGGGAGAAAATCACTTTTTAGATACCTTCGGTGTGCATAGATAGATATTTATATTATACACGTTGAGATATATATCGTAATGCAACTTTCAACGGAGACAATTTTTATTCTTGAGATATTAGGTATGCAACGTGAGGCAATACTGTTTATGTCGGTGATGCATTACCGCATATTCTATACCAGAAGCTTGTGCATATAGAAACTACTGCAGTAGGTATACGCCGCTGTCTCGTGTATTCCCACCGTCGCGATGCTACGTTAGTTTTTCTACTTTTATTTTCATTTTTCTTTAAAACACTTTTTATTTTACCTCGTTCATATCTATATACCTCGCACACTCTCAAAGATCGATAGAGATATAAGAAGACCGCGGAGTGAGTGCAAAGCGCATTTATCTGATTTACCTGCGGGTCTATAGAATTACCTGGCCCATATACTATGTACGGAAGAAGTGCAAAAAAACTACACATCCGAAAAGAGAATATCAAAAATATATGAAAGACTGAAAATTTTAGGTACGAAAATAATTCTCACTTTACCCAACGTATACAATAGTGGATGGTTGGTTATTCACGTGGTAACGAAAAGGCGATTCGATATCCTTTATTCAACCACACGCTCACGGTCTGTGCTTAACTTATTGAAAACCTAATTTATCCGTTGGTCTCTCAGTCGAGAAGTATAGAAAAAAACAGAGTCAGGATCAAGTAGATTGTCAGTTACTTTGATATTCTATTCTATTCTATTCCCCACTTGAATTGAACACGAGGTACTGACAAGCGCTTCGACACTTGCGATGGACGGAGGTAAATTAGTTATTTCAAGACTTGGTTTATTCAAGTCTGAAATAAATACGTTAGTATCACTGTCTATGTCGTTCACCGTACTTTTAAATCTCGTGAGAAAATAATTTGGAACTTTATTAATTGAGGAAAAAAAGAATTGAACAATTGAAAACCGGAAGATGATCTTTCAAGTTTTGTTTACGACGAAACGACTCCGAAATAATTATCTATAAATTAATTTTCTCCTAATTTTATTTACTCGCGACTCAACGTAACGATAAGAAACCATGGATTGCAATTACAAGGAAGTGCCTTTTACGGGGCAGCGACCATCGCCATGGAAAATTAGTGGGTCATTTTCCAAATTCAACGACGTTCCGGGACGAAAATTGAATCGCTGTTCAAACACGAAGGTAATTCATGATTTACTATTTTTTTTTATAATAATATTTGCAATGGTCACTCACGTAATTATTCTCGCGATGAATCGAATAATTTTTCGCAAATTCAATAGCTTCGATTATATATTCGATTAGAGAACCGCATATTATCAATTTATTGGAATGAAAAGACAAAATTAGAATTCGTTCAACCCTCGTCGCTTTTTGTAGTTTTAATATGAACACCAATTTTCTTTTCAATCAGACCATTGACGGAGAGCCACCCACACCACCACCCTCACCAACGGGGACGTTCAAGTATCCAGCACTACTACGGGGAAGTAATGTCTGGCCATGGGACGCGATTGGGACAGAAATTCGCAAAGGCACAAACCGCGACACGGTGAATCCCGGGGACAAAACTGTGAGCGAATCATTGTCAAGTTTTTTTTACGGTTCGATTAATCGAAATAATTATTTGACTCTGTGAATAATTGACCGCAAAAAACTTTTTAAGTGCAAGCTTAAAGTTCAAAGATTATCGTTGATTTTAGAAATTGATAAAAGCTCAGCCGCAGATACTGCAGAACTTTTTTGTCAACGCCAAGCCAGCTAGTGGTAAAACTGAAATTTATCTGTGGCCGGAGACCAAAAGCATAAATTGCCCGAAGCTTGACCCGATCTCGTTGACACGAACGGACTTGGCGAGGTTCTTGAAGGCCTCAACAAGTGAGATTGAATGCCTTGCCAAATTCTCTGATATTTTCGTCCCGAAAAAATCTACAATTTTTTTGGAAGCCGGGGACACGAAGGCAGACATGAGCGTAGGCAACGCGATGATGTCGAATCCGTCGACTAAAGATTTTGACGAAATTTTTAAACACGCTCTTTCCCACGACCCGGTAATAGCCAAGCATAATTCGACACCACGGTTTCAACGCAGCATGATCTTCCCAAAAAGACCGAAGACTGTTTTTCCTATGAAAAGAGAGATCTTAGATCGCAAGAAGTAGGTACAGTTGATCTTTTTGTATTCGGAAGTGCGAAGTATCCAGTTTTGTACTTTTCATTTTTTAGTCCGTATAATTATAAAAGCACTTGACTAATCTTGGATGACTTCTGAATGGGACTCATAATCACTCAATCCTGCAGCGATGTAGGTAGACGATTGAAAGGATATTCGAATATCTGCATATAACTGTGGGTTCTTGACTCATTCGATGAGAAATGGACGGTGCAAAAACAGCGCTGGTGGGTCGTCGACGGCTTTCATGATTACATCTCCATTTTAATTCACAAGTTGAAGTGCAATTAAAACCGCTTCACGCGGTCGTTCATATTCATATATATAATGGAGATGTACGAGATATCCAAGGGGCTTGATGCAATCAATGCTATACATTCACCCATAGAAACGAAGGAGACGAAGATGTCTTTATGTGTGCAGATATATATTAAAGACGTCAGACTTCAACGGTATCCTACCTAGGGAAGAAGTCGGCATTAAAACGTCAACTTTACGATATTAAAAGGGCGATGATTGATCACAGAAAGTTGTGTTCGAAATTCACCCATTTCGATACGCGTGTAAGAAAATGCAAATTTGTCTCAACCGCAGCTCTTAGGTCAGCTCAATGGATACGTAATTTTCCCAAATAATAAAGTGATCTTCGATCGTGCAGATTTCTCGTTTGCGAAGCAGATTTATTGGACTGATTATAACGTAATTAATAACGATTCTAATTATCTTGATTATGAGAGTCTGCTCGCTACGAGGTACTTTAAATATAAGTATTTCACAATATAGTTGCGTCTCTTAAAACTCAGAATTCTGGTCACATAGCATCATATACCAATTAAAATTTTTGGAGACTAAAAATCTGGCAGAATTACACCAACGGAATGAATGCAGCGTTAGAAAAGCGTCGATCAAAATTCTTGGACAATTTATAGATTCTAATTGAATACGAAATTCTGGTCAGTTTGAGAAAAACGATTCCGTTACTTCGTTGATTGACGAAAACTTCTTACCGTTACTAATCGATTAAAGAAATTAATTGAATCATCACCACATTATACTTACTCAAAAGTGTAACTGTGTCCCTTCTCCAGAATACTTGATTGTACAAGCGTTCCGTAACGAATAGTGATTAATGAAGGGGAAAGTTCATCGTCGTAAATGAATTTCATTCAAATCTTCAGGAAGTATGGGGCATTCCACGCCAACTCGACCTGGCCAAAACCCTCACCATTTCAAATTCTTTTTTTCCTTCTATAGTATGTTGTTTGTCATCACAAAAAAGTACACCACACCAAGTTTGACATTTTTTGAAAAATTGGTCTGGTCGTTATAATTTGAAAACGTAAAACACTGTTCGACCAATCAGATTTGAATAAGATTTGGAGACATGAATGTCTGTAAAGAAATTTTTTTTTTTTTAGCTATATTTAGCGAAGGTGAGCGTGGATCTGGTTTGGGAGGTATACAGGGAAATGTTTTTTTTTTTTTCATTTCAGATATCATACATTTCTTTTCTGGTATATTCACAATTTGTTCGGCTCTAACCATAAGTGAATGTTATTAACTGTACAGTAGCCTGAGGGAGGTGGGGAAAATTCATATGAAAAATGAAAAAAAATTCATTTCCCTGTATCTCCTAAACCAGATCCACGCCCATCTTTGCTGATGGCTCAAAAAATTTGTTTTCTTCACAGAGATTCATCTCTCCAAATCTCATTCAAATCGGATTGGTCGAACAGTATTTTGCGTTTTCAAATATTATAACGACCAGACCAATTTTTCAAATAATGTAAAACTTGATGTGGTGGGCTTTTTTGTGATGACGAACAACATACTAAAAGGAAAAAAGAATTTAAAATAGTGAGGGTTTCATGGATTGAGTCTATAAAATCTCTAAATAATATTGAATCGTTTTCCAAATTCGAGTAAATAAGCTGTGAAAAAACCGAGTGAATGGATCATTTCTTCACGGCTATGAATCACAGCGATTTGAAGAAAACGACTTCCAAGACGTGTATAAAGTGAAATTTGAACGCTTTCGTTTATTCCTGAAATATAGTCATATTAAGAATAGTGAGAATTAAAACAATTGAAATAAAGGGGGTAGATAGATACCTAATGAGTTTTCTCCGAGATTACTAGATTAGAATGAAATTTATTGACCTTAAGCCAGATGAAGTAACGTTTGTGTGAAAGATAAAAAGGCGAGCAATTAAGTCGCGCAGGACCCAGATTGAATAATAAACTCGAAGTAATAATTTTACATTAGTAAATGAAAATAATTCCGAGGTAGGTATATATAACAGCACTAGACTATGAGCAGGCGCCATGCCATCCTCATATTACTCGTAAATGCTGCAGGTAGGTATATACGGCTGTATACGGCTAGATGGCCGGCCTGCTATATCCTACAGCAACATAATTTATTACACTTTTCGCAATAATGTACAGCTTATCCGATAGCCTGCCTACATATTATACCATTATAAAATCCAACTTAGCGTTTTATTCGAAACGTTATTTTACAGGGATTTGCATTATATAAGTTTTACGACTGATTTCTACCGTCCATAATAAATATAGTAGGTGTACATCATGCACACATATACACCTACTATATATAAAAATCGTGCATATTTTGCATCGTCGAAGGATATATAGTATATGAGCAGAAAATGTAATTTATGAAATGTGAAAAAAAAAAAAAAAAAAAAAAAAAATGTAATATCTAAACATTATCTTGGTTTTAGTATATTTTTGAAATACATAAATAACCCTCATCCGTTAAACTCAATCTGTTGGTAAATTACAAAATACCTATGAGCACTTGTATAGTATGCCTTAAAGGTTGTAGGAATAAAATTTCCCATAATACGAAGCTGAGTAGTATAGGAATTGAAGTGGCTTTCATTTTGCTGGGAGCAGAAGCGTTTATGTTCTTATATACGTATACCTCTATATGAAAGTTGGGTACCTACCCTATGCACGTAATGGCGGTGAGTGGGGTTCCCCGATTCCTCGCGGATTCCTCGGACATGAGGTAAGAAGACTCAAGAGGGTTAAGGAATGTGAATAAGGTGGCTCTCGAGCGGACTAAGGACCGAAAGTAAGTGGTAGCATTATAGATTCCCCTGCATTCCTCCTGGCTGCCAAACCTTGAAATTTGTGGCCATGGCAGAAAAAAATGTGCTCATAAATTCGCATGAGCAGAAAAAAAATGTCGTATTAGTTGATTTTTAATTTGAGAGCTGAGTCAGATCACGTCAAGTGGACCCCCCCCTTTTCCACTTGATCATGGAATACTTGCTAAAATATATTAATCGAAAGTAGTCATCACTAATAATCATCCCTCAAAACAGTTTTTGAAAATTTTGAAATTAACAACAATTTTTTTTACAATAAAAATTTTAAGTACTTTTAATTAAAAAATCAATTGTAAAAAAACTGTTGAAGATAACTTAACGAAATTTGCAGAGCTTATAGTGAAATATTTATAATTTCATAAAAAAATTTAAAAAAAAATTTATTTGTTTATTATCATACTTTTTATTAACTTTTATATAAACAAATGAAAATTTTAATGACTTCTCAGTACGATAATCGAATTTTTTTTTTTTAGTTATACGCGTTATACATTCAAGCTCCATATTCCGAAAGAAAATTTCACTGCCCGGCATTAGTTTAAATAATATATATTTTTATATCACGTAGCGACGAGCGGTGTCAGTGCAGCGCGCTGCCAAGCTTGGCTGCTCAGGCTATAGATCGCTCCATAGGACACAATTTAATAAAAAAAATTTACTGTAAAAATTATTTCACAGAATTTTTTTTTTTTTTTAATTATATTTAAAAGAATATTTTTAACAAATAATCAAAATAATCACACATTTTTTTATTAAATAAAAACAGTCAAACGAAATAAACATTTTTTAATACAAATAAAATCAATAAATAAATTAACACTTTAAATTATTTTTTAAACTTTTTTTTGTTATTTTTTAAATGCAATGTTTGTTGTAATTTTTTGATCTTCAGAAAAAATTTTGCATTTTAAGGATTCTTTATTGATACCTTGGAAATGAAGAAACTGACGCGTATTTTTTATTGTTATGGCTTGTTCATACCGCGGTTTGTATTCAGCTTCATGGGAATTATGATCTTCTTGAGAACAAAAACCGAAATCAATATTTTTGAAAAAATGTTTAGCCCATTTAAATAGTGACTCTGCTGTAAAAAAAACCCGGAAGTGATGAAATCTTCAAAAGTTTCGTGGACCATCTTCACCAAAAACTTGATTTTCCCCCCAAATTTCGTTCGAATCGGTCGAGTCGTTTTCCCGCAGTTCAGGATACACGTAATAATTAATTGAATTGTGAAACACTTGAACCGGAAGTGATGAAATCTTCAAAAGTTTCGTGGATCATCTTCACCAAAAACTTGATTTTCCCCCCAAATTTCGTTCGAATCGGTCGAGTAAAAAAAAAAAAAGTTTAAAAAATAATTTAAAGTGTTAATTTATTTATTAATTTTATTTCCCAATAAACCATAACGTAGGAAAAATAGGGCTGATGTCCGGCTAAAACACGTGTATTAAACGTAATCACGTTTAATTTAGCCGGACATCAGCCCTATTTTTTCTACGTTATGGTTTATTGGGTTGTATTAAAAAATGTTTATTTCGTTTAACTTTTTTTATTTAATAAAAAATGTGTGATGATTTTGATTATTTGTTAAAAATATTCTTTTAAATATAATTAAAAAAATAAAAATCCTGTGAAATAATTTTTACAGTAAATTTTTTTATTAAATTGTGTCCTATGGAGCGATCTATAGCCTGAGCAGCCAAGCTCGGCAGCGCGCTGCACTGACACCGCTCGTCGCTACGTGATATAAAAATATATATTATTTAAACTAATGCCGGGCAGTGAAATTTTCTTTCGGAATATGGAGCTTGAATGTATAACGCGTATAACTAAAAAAAAAAAAATCGATTATCGTACTGAGAAGTCATTAAAAATTTCATTTGTTTATTTAAAAGTTAATAAAAAGTATGATAATAAACAAATAAATTTTTTTAAAAATTTTCTTATGAAATTATAAATATTTTACTATAAGCTCTGCAAATTTCGTTAAGTTATCTTCAACAGTTTTTTTACAATTGATTTTTTAATTAAAAGTACCTAAAATTTTTATTGTAAAAAAAATTGTTGTTAATTTCAAAATTTTCAAAAACTGTTTTGAGGGATGATTATTAGTGATGACTACTTTCGATTAATATATTTTAGCAAGTATTCCATGATCAAGTGGAAAATGGGGGGTCCACTTGACGTGATCTGACTCAGCTATAGCTAGGAGGACTGTAAGATATTTGCTAAATACTTGGAGGGTACATCGTCGCAAATTTGATACGATCATTGGGAATAACAGATTGTTTTTATCTTGAGATATCTGGAAGTGGGTCTGGAGTTTATCTGTTCTACTGATCGAGATAGAATAAAAATGATCTCCTCACATGCCCACGAGGTGAAAGGAGAGAAGAGAATGCGTCTCTTGGAATACTCTGACGCCTGGGGCGAAACTAACATCAAAAGCCCAGCAGAGACTCAATATATTACCTGAATTACGATGCGACAACCCACCGCCCGGGGTATTTCATATCGCCTGTTTTTCCTGCAATATCACGTAGATAATGTAAAAACATTCTCGAGAATATCCTTTGTGGCTCGCGGGCCGATGGGATGGGAATAAAACGGGCAAAGGATGGCAAAGGGATGCTCCCCTGTAGGCTCTCGCCGCGGTATACACGTATAGTAGGGAGGGGGCTGGAGAGTTTCACGCCAAATTGTCAATTTCCCGCCAAAAACCTCGAACGGGTTTCACTGGTACCCTCGAGACGAAGGCCCCGCCGTTTTAACGCCATCATAAAGGCCGCTATCGCGTGTAACTTTGTACTTAACAGTTTTTTTTTTTCCCCATTTTTCCTCTTTTTTATTTTTTTTTATTTTTGTTTGTTTAATTTTTCTTCACTTTTCTTTTTATTTTATCAAAGTTGGAAGGTAACAGACGTAGAACAAACGTATCCGACGTTAAAACTCATCAACTAACTTAATTACGAAATTTAACGAACTTAATGAAAATTATTGCAGCTTGCCTAATGGCGAATTTGCGGTTCGAAGAATTTTCTATACCTACTCGAAATGAAAATTTCCACACAGTTTCACCGTTTCAGATTACATGTATAGGTACCCTACATCTTGACCGTTGATGTGTTATACCTAGTTTGATCGATGTCCGTTGCCAGTATATTCGCAATAGCCAGTATATCTGTATATTATAGTCACATGCCTGGCTACTGTTACGCTTATATTATAAGCTCATGAATCACGAGAGCAGTCAGGAGATTGGCGAGGGAAACGTGATGTCGACAGCCAAGAGGGGTAAAGGAAAAATAAAAATAAAAAGGGGATCAGAGCAGAAGCTAATTCTCAAATGACAGATTGACTCGTGAACGTGACCGGTCAGTCTCAACGTATACAATATACGTATACGACGTGTAATTTGAATATGTGTGTAACGATGCCACGTTTTACATATATAGCTGAGGCAAGCTGTGTTTGCAGTTTTCTGTCATTTTTTTTTTTTTTGTCTTTTTTAATTTTGTTTCTCTTTTCTTTGTTTTATGTTTTTAATTTTGTTCCCAGCTTCGCGTAGGTATACCACATTCCCTCTTTAGCGAGGATATTCTGGGCCCTGGGTACGCCGAGGTGGCAGTATATAGAAAACCTAATTGTCGCGCTCACTTCCGTGCTCGGATTTAATTATTCACTGCCTGGGTGTTATGTTTTGAAAGTGCCTACTTTTAGTCGTTTTCTTTCTAAGTTTTGTTAGTGCAGATTATATACGGAAGCCTCTTTACTGAAAGTATAATTGTCGCAATTGTTAATGGAAAGAATTTAACAACGAATTAGAAAATCAAAAGACAAGTTTATCGATTTTGAGAATAAAAATTTTCCATAAAAGGGTTGTATTTATATAATAATTCATTATAATGTTCACCTTTTTTTTCCATTAATTAACATACGCTATCAATTGAATTGAATACATCGGCTAATTGACAAATGCATTGCTTGTTAATTCTATATATGCGAATTAATTACTGCACGCTACAATATCTGATTGAAATTTATCCCGACGGCACGCGACTACGCGAATTAAAACTCGAGTCAGTTTGACTACCTAACAAGTGAAAAAGCGCGAAGTGCGCCAAAAATACGAAATTTTAACAACGCGGCATTATACCGAAATTCGAAACGATCGAAATCCCTGAGATTAAATCCGTATTTATTATCACTCATAACTGCGATTCTTACGAAGCTATATAGTTTTTCCCATGTTTTGTCATTTTTCTTTCATTTTTATCCGTTTTTTTGATCGATTTTAACAAAATTTAAGAAAACGATACGCCAGGACGTAAGAAATTGGAGCGCAAATTGACGTGGGTAAACGCTGATATACCTACGTATAGTACGTTATATACCAGCTACTCGAATTAAATCAAGAGGATTTTTCTTTACGATGAGAAAATGTCACACGCGCGACAGAGATTTTTGTCCCCAGGTGTACTCAAGTTTTCTTAATATTAGAAAAAGGAATTTAGACACAATGGCAAGATCCATTATTGATATTACTTTTACAAGACGAACTAGCTGCGAAGGGTAAATCAACCTGAAAGCATAAAAATCTATCCCTTTCCTAACATTCTGCTCTTTCAAAGACTCGCACGAGAATTGATTTTCAAAATGATCACAATAAAACACATAGCCTTTCGTCTATATATATATATATATATATAAATATATATATCTATACTTTAGAGAGGGAGGTAAGCTTCTCATTGGAAAACTCTCAACGGGGTAGTAATACAACGTACCGTTATATACAGAAGAGTTGAGTTGAGTGACGTTGTATATCAGTTTACCTGACCAAATAAACTCTTTGTTTGA
Organism: Tenthredo mesomela; assembly: GCA_943736025.1. NCBI lineage: Eukaryota > Metazoa > Arthropoda > Insecta > Hymenoptera > Tenthredinidae > Tenthredo > Tenthredo mesomela. The sequence continues at coordinate 39,510,601 of OX031015.1, read as the reverse complement.
GTAATCAAAGACACAATACTGAAGGACCCAATTACTCTGTTGGCGACTGAGAAACCCTTCTATTGTTTGTATTTTCTAAAGCTGTAGGTAGCTGTAGGAAGGTATAGTGACTATGAAATCCTGCCTTTCTGTTCGAATAAAAGCTGATTTATATTTTTATTTTATTTCGTTTTTTTCTTTCAACGTTGTCTTATATTATCAGCTAATTGATTTCTGCACCATAACCCAATTACACGAAAAATAAAGTAAAACTCTTCAACAGTAAGTGTCTTCTTAGGTATAGTAGATTCATATATATATACATGTATAATGTTATATACTTAACTCGAATAAAATACAAATTTCCTCCTCCGCAGCAATATACCTTTTTTTACTCTCTCGTCTCTCTCTATCTCTCTCTCTTTCTCTCCCTCATATTTTTACATGATATGGTCCGGATATTGCATCACATGCGAGATACAACTTGTAATTTACATTACGGTATACGCCACAGAGCATGGGTATAATATACCATATATACTATATATATATAGAGAGAGAGAGAGAAGAAGGAAAGCGCAAGCAAGCAGGCAAGGGGATGCCAGGAAAAGGCAACGTAATTACGCCGGACTGAAAAGCGAAAGGCAAAAAAAAAAAAAAGAAAAAATTATATTTTATAGCAAGGGTAACATTGAATATAAAAAAATCATACGAGACACGTAAACGAAGCACGGAGTACTTATTTATATTTTTTAAAGTAGAAGAAAATTTCATCATGAGTCACGGTATCAGTATTATTAGAAAAAATTTCATATCTATAATTTCAAAGGTTGTAAAATGATGAAAATTAGCAATTTTTATATACTGCCCCTATACACATCACTTTATGTCACCCTCCAATATGAATTCGTTTGCTTCTTTTCGAAAAAACATATCATAAAGTTCGAGCAAAGAGACAATATTTCTGTAAGTTAGAGGTCCTGCATTAAATTTTTGACAGTTTTGTATGAAACCTCATACTAATCGGTTATGGCGACATTTGAGAAAATCGAGATTCTCGACTTTCATCGATCCAAATTGGATCTAAAATTGATTAAAAAATTCTGGAATTAATCCCAGTTAAAATTCGTGGGATATCGGTTGTTTTGTATATCCAATATTTTTCTCCAAGATTTCGTATTCACATTCGAAAAAAATTTGAATTATTCGATGTCTAAATTTATAAAAAAAATGTACCTATGACTATCAAAAATTGAATGCAAGACCTATAACTTACAGAAACATTGTCATTTTCCTCGAACTTTACCACGCTTTTTCGAAAAACAAAACTAAGACATGATTGTCGATAGTTGGTTGAGTTGAGCTGGAATGTCCCATATATCATCAATTCTGCATACTTGATTAATTCAAGAAAAATTCTACTTTCAAAACTAGATTTCATAAATCCCGTTCACAGTTCTTGACAGTATATTCAGATCACGTGATCGTGGAATATGCGTCTGTCGGCAATGCATTTTCACAAACTACGTACGTGACAGTTTCTTAAGACCGAAAATTGATTTGTCGACTTACGTTCGCTTGTCGAAGCGAATTTCAATGACAGGAAAAATTTACGGTCTAAGTATAAGTCCACGTTTGACAAAAAAAAAAAAAACAGTAAAACTTAATTTTTTGCCAATTTTTACATGAAAATGCATCTTTTCGTTTTATCTGCAAAGCCAATTAGCTACGTCTTTAAGAACAAGATAAAAAAAATATATAAATAAATAAAACTCCATTTCACTTCCGTCTCTACGGGGGATTCTTGAGAATTTATACTGCAAGAAAACGAATCACCCTTGTTAGAAACGTGGGTAAGTTTAGTGCAACCCGCTAGCCCTGGGTCACGTGGCAAAAGCCATCAGAACTCCGCGTGACTATTACGTTACGTTCTAGCCCTGCACTGTTTCCTTGGTAATTATACTGGCTAACCCACACAATTACCTTTATTCATGTGTACAATCTGGGTTGCCAAGTATACACGGGGGGAGTTATACGCCATTCTCTGCAAATTTATAACAACTGACTAAGCTTGGAAAATTCCGGACATTGTTACACGCGAAAATAATTTTGATTAAATGATTTGACAATTCTATATATAAACTTTTATCAATTTTTCGTCATACCCATCGACTTGGGAATAAATTACAAGTACGGAACAACCCGAGACGTCTGTATACCTATATCGAATTGGAACGATTCCAAAAACCACAAATTTTTGGGCATTGAAAAACTAATAAGTAGATACTATATGCCCGTGTCTAATGTAAACGTATACTCGTAGATATATATACTTGTAAGTATTTACGAGTTTTATCAGCTACATGTAGTAGGTACCTATTCACGAATTTTCATCGTCCAATTATTTATGCCCTGTATAGATATCAAAGGGAAAATTATTTCGTATTCCAGGTGGTAATGCGGAGCTACTTTCTAGCCCGATGTAAACATCGTCAATTTATTATAATACTGAAGTGCCGGAGTTTCTGTATCGCGTAATTTTCGACAGGCACGCAATTCGCGGTGAAAGTATCGCTCGCGCATAACTTTAGAGCTTGATTATACATATAGGTATATACCCCTACACCTTATAGGGTTAAAGTAACCGGAATGGTGTAGGTGGGTATAATAATTAAAATTTAATAGTTTTTAAAGAATGTAACCAAAGCAGTGGGTAGGTAGGTATAGTCATGATAATTAAGAACTGTGTAATTTATTAAATTACCTTAGATGCAAACTTGCGAGCATTGAGAATACCCAACGAAACCCATACTCGCGCATATAAGAGAAAAGTTTTTCCCCGCATTTACATCTTAACAGCAAACCCGCGGACCTTTTCGCCTCGTTAAACCAAACACCCACTTATTTAACGAACAATAATACTCTTCGCTTCTTTCGTTGCAATCTCCCTCTGCTTTATGAATATATATTGTTGAATATATTATCTCTTACGTGGTTTCAAATTAAAAATAATTATCGTTCGTTCTATAGGTGTAATACTTGAATTAAAAAAATTCAAATCACCTATTCAATTCAGTCTCCGTAAGAAATTTCGAAATACAGAAAATTTGGATTCTAGAAATTTCATATCCAAACTTTCGCTGTATAGCTTTCCTTTACTTAATGTTCGCAGACGAACGAATGGTATACGATACGACAGCGAGCTTTCAAACTTAGTATAATGCGTCGTAGTAACAGGTAAAGACGCCGTCAGGGATCGAGTTTCTCAAGTATACATTTTGCCTCAAGTTATAACTAAATCTCTTAGATCGTTTGAAATTCCGGATATCCGTAGATCAGAATTTCTTCTTCATTTTGTCTTTTCTTTTTTTTTTTTTTTTTTTTTTTTTTCATCGCTTTTTCCTCTTTTTTGTACAACAGGTTCGCTCGTGATCTGAACCCTGAGCCACGTGAGAGCTGGAGAGTGTTCTCAACATTAGGCCCCTGCTCCTCACCGTTCAACCCCAAACTTCCTTGATCTGTATCACTGCGACATCGAGCACGAAATCATTCGGAAATATCCCTCGTCTTCCAGGCTCGTTGATACATCAGAGACGTGGATATATGTCTGACGGTTTTATGTACCCTCTGACATTCAATTCGATTATTTATTTATTTTTTTTTTTTTTTATCCGAAATAAAACCGAGTGACTATTTCAGCGATTTTATTTAATGACAGACCATGTACTTAATATATTTATATGTAAAACCATGACGTTTTGGTGCACTAAATACATCAGTCGAAAGAAATTCATAGGTTCAGTCAGTCCTTGGCTCAGACGGCAACTCGAAATGAGAATTTCGTATGTAAAAAGGTACCTGACTCTTCCTTGCCATGTAATTGATAAAAAATAACAGTTTCCAATTTTCTCATTTTATTTTCGAAGTATGGAACTCTTTCCATAAATCTGAGATATCAGTCTGACTACTTTTGATTTTTCGAATACATAATAATTTATAAGACCGGTCTTATCATTCGTAATAAACTGTTCGGTTATATATAATTGAAAAAAGTGAGGACCCATAACGGAATCGTATTATAGATTTACCAACGACTAGCATTCGCTGCAGACGCGTATACGCTATACCTACACCATACCTACTGCATTAAATGTATCGGCTGTATAGCGGACCAATATTTGTCTAGAAATCACCCTATTATGATAATCCAGGATTACGAGGATTCCGGGCTGGTTGAACGCCGTTATTTTTGCATTTAAATGTACTCTCGTCTCCACGATCAGCGAAATGTAACAGGGAAATTGGTCGTTAGCTATTCCGCTATACTTTAGCCAGGTAAAAAACTGGCTCAGAAAATCTTCGGTTATGAATTAAGTCAATTCTGTGATAAAAATTCAACCCCACATTAAAATAGGGTGAAATAAATTTGTTGGTTCGTTGTACATGGTCCTGGTCCTGGTATACTACCTACCTTATATCTTGATTCTGAGTCGATTAGGAGTTGGATATTTCGTTCAGGAAACGGGGAATGGCTTCCGGATAAAGTTTAACGATTCTGTGAGTTCAATTAATCGAAAACAGAGACAATTGAAAGCGGATCCCTCCTTTCCACTATCCAACAAAAGGGTGTGAGTCCTGGGACGAGCCGAGATGAGGAAAACGGAGTCCACTTTCAGTCGTGTGGTTTTAAAACAACCTAGCAGCATCCCGTCCGACTGGACCGTGGTTTCCAGGCCGTCAACCCAATCAAGGATTCCTAGCCCGAGGTTTTGGTATCTACCTACGTTCGCCACCGTCAGCTAAAGCATTTCAGGACTTCGTGCAGAGATGAATTAGGGAGGCTCTAAAGCGAGGTGGAAACAGATTTTATTTTGAATAATGTCTAATGGCATAGAGAATTTAATCAGTAGCTTGGTATTTTCAATTAATTTCTTACCCGGTTTATCAATGGAAATAGCTAACGAAATACCAACCGAAATTCTCAGCTAATATATTTTCTCCAGATACATTAATTAACCGAACCTAGCAACAACCGGATTACCCAAGTCCTTCCATCAGGGTCACGAAGACCCAAACTGAATCTACGTGGGCGTTCACAACGGCTGGACAAAATTATAAGCACGCGTATTAAAGCTTTAATCAATTCATGTATGAATAATATAATGAAAATTGATGTTTGTAGTCCATGTAATATGAAAGCAACGGAAATAATACAGCCTAAAAAATCTCAAAACAGATGTTCGAAGGTTCTTTACAAAGGAAAAGCAGAAAATTCGAGAGATTTTCATCGAGATACTCATTCTCGACGAACCTTTTCTGTTCCTTGAAGTAAAGATCGAAATCTCGAGGCGCGTTTCGCGTTTAAATTAAGATAAATCGAGGAATAAGATTTCGAGGGGTTGAAGGAAAGGATACTTGAAAATTTCTATTGAAATCTTTATGTGTTTTATACCAACTGATGTCTTTTATTCAGATTGATGTCTCCGAGTGCATTAGAAACACACCTAAATAACTTCTTTAAATAATCTCTATTCAACCAATTATAGCTCAGTTAATTTCTCTTTTTTTTTTCCACAGTCGCTATTCAGTCAAAGATGTACTTGAATAATTAATTGCTTCGTTGTTCTCTACAGTGTATATTTTAAAGTTGACTTTTCATTTCATATTTTTCGCGATGTTGAAGGAGGTGTTGAAGCGTCTAACAAACAAAAACTGTAGTGAGTTTATTAAAAAGGCAAGAAATTTTCAAGTATCTTCATAAAAAATATTCATGAGCGCCATTATCGATCATCGGGTGTTTAATTTATGGTGATACGTAGGTAATATTTACACTGCAATATTAAAGAAATTCCTGTATCAGATAACTGCATAAAACATTTTATAGATCCTTGGTTCGCTGTTTGCAACAACGAAGTGGTCTGAACGCATCGTTGCATTATACGATTTAACACTCGCTTTTGCATAGCATCAAAGAAATTAGAGGCAATTAACGTTTCACAATTGCACATTGTGCGCTGTAGAACATCCCCGCTATAATTGGCCAAGCAATGTATAGGTAAATCGTTCAGCAAACAACCAAACGATAGACAAAGTCCTAAAATCAACTCGGATAATTATATACAATCCGGACTTAAATTTCTCAAAATTGTACATCAGAGGTGGTGAAGATTCTAATAGCTGGGATTTAAAGTGATAACAGAAGTCGACTCTGTTTCAATCGATGATATTTCGATTCTTCCTGTACCTACACATATTAACCAAATAAATGCCTGTATGTGAAATTGCGACAGGATAAAAGCGAATTTACCGAAATGCAACTCGTAGACAGAAGCGTTTCGTAGACAGCCTTATTCGCAGTGGTGGCTTAAGTTATCGATATCAAGAAATTCCAATCATCGACAGAGCAATTGCTAAAAGTAGCAATGGCTCAAAACGTCGCGCGAAAGCTCTCTGCAAGTTTCACTGAACCGTAGTCTTATATCCGTATAGTTCTTACAGCATTTCTTTTTTTGATTTATATCATTTCGCAAATAATTGATTCGCAAATAATTGAGATGAAGTATATAGAGACGACTATTGAAGTACGAAATATTTCATCGATTTTTCTTATATAGATAGCCGATACAACCGAGCTATACGGTTTTTAGCTCACACTAACAACGACCTGTGCTTCGGACTTGAGAAAAGGCTCGAGAGTCCAGCTAACAATAGCTGTTTGGCTGGTATACCAGAATTTCTCTGTATCATATTATCGCTTAGTTCGATTCTAGCTTCGGCATCGTATTGGGAAAGAAAATTGCAAAGAGAGAACGAAGAGCGATAATATCCAAGGGTTGAGGTGCTTAGATCGTGTCCTGAAATCGAAGCCTTGCCATATCACGTATCGCCCTGGTATCAGAAACTCAGATCAAGTCGTCATCCAAAAAGCTTACAGTCTTAAATCCGCTGGATTTTCGTATATCTTTCGAAGGCACGTTGATACATCAATTTTTTCCTATGTCGCCTGGCACGAGACAAACGGGGAAATAGCCTTTAAAAAAATTGATCAAATTTCCAAAATTCCACCTTTTTTTTTTTAGTAGAATCTCTCATGTTTAAAAAAAATACCTTCGTCATTTCGTGAGTCAAATGTATAAAAGCATGAAATTCGTATAAATCGAGATATTTTCAACGATAGGAACCAGTGCCAATATTTAGTCACTAGTTTTCGCGATATGAAAATTTGATAGGAAAATAGCGGGTTTATTTGTATTGTCGTTGCGTAACAAAGAGTGAAATTTTTAGTCAGAGCCGCAATTTAAATCGGTATCGCCTTGACGTCAGTCCGCGATGCAAATAGATTCAAGCAAGAACTGTTACCAAACAAACCACCAAGGCAGTTAGTCACCATAGTCAAAGCGTTCGGAGAGAATTTTTGTCTTCCATCTCTTTCACAGGTTTCCTGCTCAATTTCATAGACACACATCACTGTCCGAGTGAAAAAATAGTCTGAGAAATGGAATCGTCCGAGGTATTTATATCTCAAATCTTTAAATAAATCTATCATTTTCAATCTTTCAATCTTTTTCTCCCTTTTTATTTTCCACGTACCGTCATTGGTTCATCATTTGAATTGTGAAACCTATGTGATGTCATTGCGAAAACGCGTATTCGAGAAGCAGAACCCTTTAACTCCGGGAATACACCTGTTGAGTATAACGAAGAACTATTGAATATGGGGTATTAGTGGAGTTTAAAAAACACTCGTGTAACCTACTTGACTGTGCAGTGCACACAAATTACTGGCTAAAACATCTGTGAGAAAACATTAGTTTCCGGTTTACTTGACCACAAAGACCGAGCTCGGCTATATGTCTGCGGACAATTCTGCACAGAATTTCATATAGTACTTAGATAACTGAAATTTTCGCCTACAATCAATTAATCTAGTTTCTATTGTCCCAAGCTCCGAATCCTGACCCGTTCATATAGAATTCTGTGTTTAGTGGCTTCCTATTATGGTATTATACATTTCATACTACTGTAACGAATACATTCCCTTATAGAATTCAAACGCAAGGGAAGGAGACTCTGCTGTACTGTTTCTAGAAATTCTCTAATCAACACAATACTACATAAATATAGCAAAGCTCGCCATTCAGGCAGAAGGTCATTAGTCAGTCACTGACCAGAATTTTCGGACATCCTAGATTTTTTAATCTTTCGATGATTGGGTACTAACCGAGAGGAATTAGTCTGAATTGTGTTACTTTTTTAAAAAAGAAGGGAAACAAATGATAAAAAATGTTATTGGCTCATTAGTTTATCCGGTCAATGATTTAATTTATTCTGCTTGAGCCCTGCAGATTCAATGACACGAATGATAACAGCCTCGAATTAGCGAATTTTGGAAAAATAAAAAAGGGGGTGTACTAATAATTGAGAAATTTAAAGCTATCATTTCTCAAAATGATTCTCACGAACAACAGATTATGACAAGAAAATTCAGGCACGTTCATACAATTCGACGATCAAAGTATGCATTTATAAAATATTTGACATTTCGGTTATTTTAGCTGTAACCGGAGGTCGTGGCTATATCGTGAGGTCCGAAACATATTATGAGACTTCAAAAACCTCGAAGACTTTTGACGGAATTCGCTGGAAGAGATCAAAGAAAAAAATCGTGATAGCTTTTCCTCCGTTTTAAAAATTTTTACGATACATGGGATACACAGACCCATATGTATGCTGGCTGTTGTTATGTCTGAAAAAAGTTACGGTTTTGTATATTTATATTTATATGGGTTTTAAGGCAACACTCAACTTTGGTGCCAGTTCTGAGGTGGGCTTAACCACAGCTCGACAACAGGCAACGCGTACGCGACGACGCCGTCAAACTTCAAAGTTAGTATCATAGTTCGAAACTGTTCGGAACCGGTTGCCAACTAATTTCGATACAATTTCTTCCAGCATAACTCGCCTCGTTCTCCAATAACGTATATAATAATATATAGAACCGAAAACCCGGGCTGCAATGCAAGTGCACCTCGGCGTTCGTCGTTAATTATCTAAATTGGTGTTACACAGACAGATCATATAAACGTGAATTACACGTTGTTCAAGCACAAGCGCTACGAACAATTACAAACACGATTACAATTACAGAGTATTTCTCTGGTAATGAATCGAACATCCCTCTCCGACGCGATCTGCGCCAATAATTAATTATAACGTCTCTTGCAGGTGAGAAAAAAAATTTGAAATAAAACAGCTAGAAAATTATACCTAATTGCTTAATTTAAAAAAGCACAACGAGTAGTACTCGCCCATTCGTGTAAGGCGTAAGCTGTAAGACCAGTAAGAACTATAAGACATGTGCACAGCGCGGCTGCTCGTTGTAGACAGAGCTGTTCGCGTCCCCCACTCTTCGGAGCTTCGAGGTAAAAGCAGGAGAGTGGGAGAAATGAATATCAGAATAATGCAGACGCTTCGACTATAAGTCTTCAATCTAAGATTAGGAATAAATTATTAGACTACTTACCGATCTGCACACCATCTTTTCTTGTGCATTTCAGCCAGCTTGAGACACTCCAGGATTGACAATCGCTTCATTTTCATCACACTTGCTGTACCGAATAACTCTCAAGACACAATTTAAGGATATGCGAACACACAAAAACACGGAGTCACGGAAACGCGTACACACGTGGGTCAAAAGGACGAGCAACGACGCAGCTAGCTATAGCCGCACTGATACGATCACCGATGCTATACTACCGAGTACCTATTGGGAACTGCTGTCAAATTGTACCGGTGACACGATACATTTGATATGTGTTGACGCGATAGTAGTAGACACGGTCAGGACACGCCAGACATATACCAGTAGTTACTAGAATCCACCAATAGCTTGTGGTGCGGTGATTCTCAAACACCTTGTACAGAAAAGATGTCAGATTTCTATCGTTATGAGCACCTAACACTTTTTTTTTTTTCTCAAAGTTTATAGGAAAAAACAAATGTCTTAAAATAACAACATTTTTGTATTCAAAAATTATATATACATACATAGAATATTATTGGTTTGTTCTGAAATTGAATAAATATATAATATTTCCTCAAAATTTGAAAAAATTTTGATGAACGATGCAGCATGTATAGGTACCCTGCGACAACTATACTTTTTTTTTCAATGCGTTCAACCTATGTAAGTCAAAGTCCGTATAAAAACTTGAATAATTTTGTATTATGTCTCGAAATATACTAGTTAAATCAGCTGTGAATAAAATGAGTCGATAGAATATTACTTCAAACCGTACCAGTGATTCGAAAAATAGTAGATTGTGATACAAGTGGGAAAACAGGGACTTTACACGAGTGATATTTTCACCATGAGCCATCAGTTGAATGGAAGCGCCGCCGCAGGCACCGGAACAAGATGAAGGAACAGTGCAGAGTCCCTGTCCTCAGCATCCTAATGTAGCCCCTTGAATAAAAAGATTGGACCACTTATGGTTGGAATAATCAACTGCATCTTTATTTATTGAGTTGCGATTCTAAGGTACTAAACACGAGAAAGACATTCGGCGATAAGAATACAAATTTAAACAATAAAAGCTTATGACTACAATGACACTAGGCAACTGTTATCGTCCTTTTTTTTTTATCTCTCTTTTAGTAGAGCTAAATTTCTGAACATCGAAGTTGAATATACCTACTACATGAAACGTCGAGGGATTTATCGATTCGATATATGAAGATGCATCGTATGAAGTGGTGTCATTTAACTGCAGCGTATATCAGCCAGTCCCGAACTGAATGGGTCGTAAATTTTTATTACATTTCAATTTACACGCTGGGAGAATATTGTTAATTTTACTGAGGCTCGTTTTGTATAACAAGAGAGATAACGTTCTAGCTATATGTATAGCTGTATCATCTACTCCACAGCGTCAAAGCTTGCCAATCAATTTAGTCCCACGAGATGATGAGAACTGCAGTTGAAACACGGAAGCGCACTGGTCAAATATTGTCATCTCCATGTTCGACCAACAGTCAATATGCCATGAAAACAGCGAGCCATTCGACGCGGATGTTGTTTTAGTTTCACTGAAATTCACGATCGTGTATTAATTCCATTAGGTGGTACATCATGAGTCCAGGGAGCTACCGATGCTAACAAAACAAAAAATAAAGATATCTATTTCAAAAATAACGTTTCAACACAATCAAAAAACTGGCAGATGTGTTCATACATGCGTGAAAATCATCCCGCTTCTGAATACTATAAAAAATTGTAGTCGGCTGAAAAAAAAATTGGTTGAATTACCTGCAATGGGCATTCCAATTTCAATACTTCGAACTGCAGCAAGGCAATGCGGCCTTATAACAAGGGCAATAAGTCGATCCTTCGCACGTGGTTTGAATACAAAATCTCACGCTTGTTCGTGGTGGTTTTATCTTCGGAACTGGTGGAAGACAGAAAGGTTTTCCACTCACCGATACTGGGCATGGCCCAGCGATACAGAAGGTCGGAGGTGGTGGAGAAGACTCTGGGCGTCTCTGAAGAAAAAACAATTAGGGTACTCATTTATAAAAATTTGTTCAAAAATATTTGCAACCATTCCGCAAGGTTCAGGGCAACTTGTCCGTGGCGTGGAGGTCTCTGGTGGAGGACAGAAACTGCAGGAGAAGCGTGGTGGTGTGCATTGGTAAAAACTAGGTGGGGGTTTTCCTTGACATGACATTTTTATTTTATTATTTTTCGTCCGTGATAGCAGGACTCCGTATTATATGAGTGTATGTGACGTTGATCTCTATATTACGAATTTTCCGTACCGCGAAGGTGAAAAAGCAGATATTTGAAATTATATGGGGATAATAAAAGTAAAAATTGTATGACAGTGAAGCGATTTTTTTATTTTACGTTTTCAATTTTCGAACTTTTTATTACAAATGCGATACTGCGGATGGTATAGGTGCGCAGTAGGTATTTAATTGACGTTTATAAAGCACGGAAAATTTATAAAATTAAGTGATATAAAGGTTACGTTACGGAAGGTAAAAATTTTGACTTTTATACCTTCAAACTATAAAAGTATGGTAGATGCTCAGATAGCTCTTTTGTTTTAATACTGGTGCAGGTCTTTGTTTGAGGCAAGGCTATTGTGTGGCGAACGAAAATCTCCTCATACTGCAGTGAAGCAAGCCTCCGGGCAGTTTACAACCTGGGGTAGTTTTACTCATTAACACCAATTATATGCAACTTCCCAGTTTGCGTTAAGAGCATGCAGACGGATTAATAGGAGCTGAAATAAAATAATTTTTAAAAAATGAATGGTTTATTTAAGTAAAGCATATTTCAGAACTTCCAGCAGTTTGGCCCGAGGCTAAACTTATGACATACCCTGCAGAATTGAAATGGGGTAACTTGGATATCGTCGAGAACGGAGAAAGGAATAGAAGGAAGAAGGAAGAAGGAAGAAGGAAGAAGGAAAAGCCGGGTTTAAAAAACAGTGCCAAACTTTGCACGAGGCAAATGTGAATTTCGAGAAAATGTTACGTTATTATATTTCGAAGCTGTCGAGGTTTCAAAAGATATATAACGACGCTGGAACGAAAAACGTATTGAATTTTTTAATAACTCGGCTGTCTACCGTTCGCTTGACATTTCCTCCACTGTCGCCATTCAGACGACTTTCATACGACGACGACGCCTGTCGCTTGTCACACGACAATCTTTTGTCTACCAACTCATAGCCACCACGAATTCAACCACGGACCACCTACGCCTTGGTATACGTGCTGCAGATACGAAAATTACGTATTTTAAATAATGGAGAATTTAAGAACTCCAAAAATACATCCGTTTATGAATAAATTGAACAATTTTTTATTTCGCATTAATCTGTTTCTACCCACGAGAATATTATGCACAAGCAAACATTAGGGATGTTATTTTATCATTTACACGCAAAGAAATTTGCTGTTGAATTTACCATCGCAGCGGTGAATATATGGACAGCGCTTTTTTTGCAGTATGAGTTACCTTTTTGCAGTATAAATTACTAAAATTCTAGTATTTGGCACAGTGAAGCAAGTGGCCTCCAATGTGCCAAATACTAGAATTTTAGTAATTTTTACTGCAAAAAGGTAACTCATACTGCAAAAAAAGCGCTGTCCATATATTCACCGCTGCGATGGTAAATTCAACAGTACCATTTTTTTACGTGTATTCACAACATCATTCTGCAGACACAATGTCAAATTATATTAATAAGACTATGGCGGTTACGCGAGATCGGTCATCTTCTGGAAACAGGTCTTCCGCAGCAGTTGATGAATTCAAGATCGCAGCGTATCGGCGGTGGAGGTGAATATGGAGAAGATGGACAAGCAGGAATAACCGAAGAATAACATGGCTGATACGTCGACCTATTTGTTCCAGAAAACGAAAAAAAGAAATACGTGGCAATCATCTTCTAGGGTTTATTTAGCGTGTATGAAAAAGATGAAAGAATAAAGAATAAAGGGTGTCACCTGTTACATGTGTACGTGAGCTGGTACTGCACTTTGGACTCCCCGGGGCTTGATGGTCCCAATAGTGAACAAGGAGGACATATTACTGCACTGCATGGTGGCTTTTGTGAACACCGGGATGGCACACTCGGAGGGTAGTTGTAAAATATTTGCAGAAGTTCTAACATCTCACTGCAGTATTCTTTTTATAATTATTTAATTCTTTGTCAGATTCAGAGAATTAGGAAGGGGATGATGTTAACTAGAGCACTTGCAGATTTTGCAAAAATTAAATTAAACCTAAAACTTTGGAGGATACGAAAACTTTTACGTGTTATTCTTTTTTTACCATATAAAATATTCAATTTTAGAGAAGTTACAATTTGTAGCGGTATAATTTGATTAATTTTTTTCAACGAAATGGGAAACAGTAGAAAATTACTTTCGCGATTATAGCTGTTTTTCAATAACGAATGAAAACATTCTGTTCGGATTAGTTCGCTGCAGTCTAATTATACCGTACATACCAAACAGCATCGATAGTTCCCATTAAATAACCAACCAATGGGATATGCGATACTCGCTCGTTATGATTAATTGATTTTGCACTGGAATAAAATCGGTTTTACTTCGCTATCCGATATTCGGTTTGGGGTTCACATTTGAATATCGGTAGAATCGCAAAATTGTCGATAAAAAAAAATTCTGGGTGGAAGTATACCTATACCTACCTTTGGAAAATATCGAGAATCATTGGAAATTGTATAATTAATTTATAATATGTAATATTTCAAATAGTTTAATTTCTGCAAGGATATAGGATGCAAAATTCGTAATAACGAGATTCTCGTATTTCGTCTGCAGCTAGAGCTCTTCAATTTTCATGAAACTCTACTCTAAGGAAAATTGAGATGAAAATATCGAGTTGGCATATGTGAGCGTACTATATCCGATGATATTTCGCATTAGTCTATTACCTTTTCAAAGCTGCAGAGTATTGGAATAAATATAGAAAAGCACAAGCATATAGTCGAAAAAATAAAAAGAAAACAGAAAAAAGAAAAGGAAAAGAAACAAAAAAAAAAAAACTAGTTGGATAGACACCGATAGAATCTATAATAGATTCGGAACGAGAAAACGGATTGAACGACCGTTTTTGTTCTTTTTCTCGTCCCATTCTGTCGGTTTCTATATCGGATTTTTTTTTTTAAAGGTATATCGAAATATTCTGAACAGATTAGATTGGAAAACGATACGAATTTTTTGACGGTATTGAAATATTTTAAATCAGAAGAAAAATCGCTGGCATTGGACATTCGAGTGGTATACATGTAGTAAAAATGTTAAATTCACCTGCCCGGGCAGTTTAATAATGCAATGTTGATAAATGGCTTCACGGATACTCGGAGTTAACAAATAACGTTCCATAAGTTCACGTTATTGTTAGTTCTGCACGTAAATCGTTACTTTCCAGTTCAGGCATCACATTAAAAGATTATTTATAATCGATTTTGTACTTTTGCAAATCTGCCGACGATATGCTCCTAATTTGATAAACATTGAAAGATTTATCGCCAATTTGACCCGACAGAATTCATTTCACCGTCTGTACAGATGAATCTACGACACATAGCACTTAATAAATTTTCGTTTTCGCGAAAATGATCGGTGAAAGAGTTAAAAATGATTCTTCGGAATACTGTATTTCACGTATTTCGACTTCTAATGAAATCAGGAGCGTGTCTAGGTATGTGCTATGATTGACACACACCTCATCAGTCATCAGTAATGATGAACATATCAATACATAGAATGAAATTGGTGGTAAAAAATAAAGGCAACGACTTGATATAATCACAACAGATATTATAATAAATCGTATTTTTATACAGAGGCTAATACATTGTGAAATGAACAAAGTATTTTGAGAAATATACACGTTTTAAATCATATATATATATATATATATATATAATAAATATAAATGATTTAATTATCCTTTCTTCTGTATTTACAACCCACAAGCTATACATATGCGTTTGTATAATTATGTCAATTTCAATCTGTGATCTCACAAGACCAATCAACAATTTGAAATTGAATTTTATCCACACGCAATGTATTCGATCCTATACCTTCGGTCTCATCTCGTTACTCACGAGAAAAAAAGAATATATTTATACAATAATAAGCCAGACGCGTCCTGCACAAATATTTTTCGACTTATTTCGATGAAAAATAATCTTTATACTTGTATCTTACATTGAACAATATTTTTGTATTCAGAATTATTCCTCGACTCGAACTTTTTGACTTTTATATATTCTTACCCTCGGGGGACGAAAAACGTTAAAGTTAATGCTTCTTTGCTCGTGTAATATGAAATATAATATAAAACGACGCGTTTGATCAAAAGATGTTTAATTTTTTTCAAAAAAATTTATACTTCACCTATATAATAATTACATCAACGAAATTTATCATCATCAATGCAGTAGGTATGATGCATGCGATAGTTTCTACTATAATGAAGAATTCGTTCGAATCAGAATTGCAATTAAGCATTTGACGCATCAGCAATCTCACAGTATAATATTAGATCATTATAAACGAAAGAAGTGAAAATTATAGACAAATGTTACATCTTTCACTGATCTTTGTTTCTTTTCTCAATCGTTATATATTTATATGTATACTATAATTGAACAAATAAGTTGCATTAGACATTGACAAACAGCAATAGTATAATATATTATATTAATAATTATACCATCTTCTGGCATATATATAGGTATATGTATATTTATATACAGTTTTTCAATTACTATTTCGCACGAGACATAATCTTAAACGCATAATTTGGAAAAAGGTGCTTTTTCCAATGGACGTACGTTTTTCCACTAATATTATATAATATATATATATATATATATATATATATATATATAGTATATATATACTTATTATATATATTTATATAGTACTATGTATAAGCTATGTGTATAGAATATTTAAGTACATTGTTTAGCAATGTTTGATAAGTACCACGATAAGTACCACAAGTTCATTTGTGCTGTTGACTTTAATTTGTGTAATATATCTATTTCTTGAATCGAATATATAGAATTGTATTTCTTCTTTTTATCTTTTTTTTTTTTTTTTTTTTTTTTTTTTGATTTTTTTCCTCGAATTAAACAGCTTGTTAAAATATTATTAAAGACTCTTTCTCTATTGGTTATATCATTCGATCGATGTGTATTCTCATCATTTCATCCCAACACCCAAGAAGATACTTTTACGATAATAATAATAATAATAATAATAATAATAATAATAATAATAATAATAATAATGATAATAATAAGAGGCAGATTTTTGTGCAGTATGCATATTGTGTAAAAGTTGATAAAATATTCATGCAACGTATAAAACAGCTGATGAGATAAAAGATACATAATCTATACTAAATATCATTCTTTTTTTTTTTCTTTTTTTTATTCTTTTTTTTTTTATCAAAAATAATTCAACAGATAAAATCACTTATACAAAACAAATTGAAGCGGTATATTATTAATTGAAATGCGCAAAAATCAGCCTCATCAAAATACTATTAGGAATGTAATACTAGATATTTGCGTGAGCAGTAAAACTGCTGTAAAATAACAATTGCTCTATTTTGAAATCTACATTTTTTTCTTTTCTTTCCTTCTATTTTTTTTTTTTTTTTTTTTTTTTACTCTCTTTCTTTTTGTATAATAACATGAGCAATAATATTAATAGCATTATATATGTATATTAATTAAGAGTTAAATTTGTTCACTTATTTGTTATACGCTATCAACATACTAAAGTAGTAATTCTATTATCTATTTTCGCAATATATTAAACAACTATTCTATGTACAATGCATACATCGCCAATAGATAATCATCAATAAAGAATAATTCATCTAAATGTTTCTTCACTTTCGTTTTTATTTATTTATGTTTTTTTTTTTTTTTTTTTTTTTTTTTTTTCAAATTTACCTCATAACGCAACTTATAATAAAATTGAATCGCTTACGGCAATTTATTCGTTAACATAAGCAGCTACTCACATCGCCCACATCGAAATTTCCTGATATTCTTTCAATAAAGTCAATAACAGCTCTTCTATTATACTTCACGATAACGGTAAAAAAATATTGATGCTGATTTACTAATAGTTTTCGTCCACGTTGCTCAAAAGCTAGTATCATAAGTCATATCGTAATATGCATATGTACTGCAGTTGATAGAATTTTTCATAAATTAATCAACAAGATGTACTATGTGAATATTACACTTGAAAAAACCTTCACTTTGTATATAATTAATCATCTCTTATCGCTTTAAAATTCTCATTCATGTTTACCTTGGCGCCTCAAAAGAGCGGGAAAATAATACATATTATCTAGTATAGTTAATAAACTTTCCAGTATTATTAGGTGATGGAACAATACGGCTATATTGTGCAAACACTATATCCTCTATAATCTACTCTTCTGCAAATTCCCATAAGGTCTTATAAGGTTTTCTTCCAAATTCTCATAAGATCGATATGTATATATAGATATATAGGAATTACGTTCAATCCTTAGGTTCTTAAAAGAAATTGGAATACGATCTTATAAGAATTTATAGCAGGGTAGAACGACAGTCACATATTATACTTATTAGTATTTACTTATTCCGAGTGTTAGACAGGTAGTACAATTGGTACATATTTAATTATAAATTTCGAATATTCAATACATATCTGTATATTTGCTATAATTTGCAATGGTTTTGATATTGACGAAATTTTTTTTATTTTATTTTATTTTTTTTTTTATTCAGAATTTAAACCCTTCAATTCGATTTTAATATCGGTATGATAGACAACGAAGACGATTTATACATTTCCATTAACTTTGTGGTATATTTAAATATAGCTAAGTATATCCTGCTTCCTTTATTATGGTCGCTATAAATATTCGAAGCATACCTATACAACGTGATCATGATTTACTTTAGTTATAAATAAGACGCGTTGTTTTTCGAGTAAAGTTTAAATTTATCCAGATAAAAAATATTTTCTTTCATAAGTAAGTATATACTGGCCTCGTTAATGAATCACAGTTCACATACTCACAACTTTGTGGATACTCTATAATCCCCATTTAACAGAATGTCAAAATGTCCAAAAACGTTAATATTTTTTTTAATTTTCTTTTTTTTTCTTTTTTCTAACAACCGTTGACTAAGGCACTATGTAAATTATAACAATTATATACATAAAAATTATTGGAATAAGGTGGTAAAGAAGAATTATGTTGAATGATCTAACTTGTATTACTACAAAACTAACACATAATCCTGTGAAAATTGAATTTCATATCCGCGTTAATATCTTTCTCTCTGAATTTGTTAAATCTTATTTATTATTCAATACGAATAAGATACGAAATGTAAAACAATAAATAAGTTTTTACATCGACAGTTTAATGACTCGAAATAATTACTAAAGACCGATTATTCCGTTTGGTCAATGATTAACAATCGCATAGGGTAGTAGAAAGAGATTATCTAATCAATATGCGCAGATATCTTATTTACTGACGATAAAAAAAATTAAAATAAATACATATCATTAAGACAGTCTGTTAAATTATCTTAACTACTGATTGCCCCCCAAAAATAATTGAATTGTAACGTTATGTTGGTCCGAAAATATTTCCAATAGGATGTTGTAATCATGCAAACATCTCGTATGTTATATTATACATATATGCCAAACCAGTTTCAATTATTATAATTTGATATAAATATAAGCCAATAAAATGTAACCAGAATTTAAGCAAGAGAATTTACGCTAGTTGGTAAAGCACAGAATTAATTCTTTAATTAATTCTTTCCATACGAATTAAGTGATGACTCAGTTTTTTCATTGATACGAATATGTACTCTGTAAATGCCGATAATGAACAGTATTGTATATTTTTGTAACATTTAATTTGGTGCAACATTTAATAATGTTTAGTGCCATATATATTCCTATTTTTAATTATTTTTTTTTAATTTTTTTCCTATATCGTGCATCCCGGCAATAACTTTTCAATTCATAGCTAAAGCTGTTATTACAGGACTACTATATTTACTACCGTGCATTTTGATCAATTATATTAATTATATTTCATTCTCGGGCAACGTTTTTCTAACAATTATCAAACGATTGCAGGTATTAAAACTTTCCCTCATCTCTCAAATCTGACCCCATGCAACAACATAATTTATATATTCAAACATTTATCACTAAAATTATGTTTATAATTACTATATTGCAGTTTTATTCCCCACTCCTACAATCATGTGTGCTATAGTTACGTC
Organism: Tenthredo mesomela; assembly: GCA_943736025.1. Lineage (NCBI taxonomy): Eukaryota > Metazoa > Arthropoda > Insecta > Hymenoptera > Tenthredinidae > Tenthredo > Tenthredo mesomela. The sequence goes on along the minus strand of OX031015.1, from coordinate 39,490,736 downwards.
TTTATTTATGATATTGTGTACAAACAATGATGTTTAAACCTTTAGCAGTATCACAGAAATAATATAGTCTGAATTTCTGCTTCGGTTTATAACATCTGCAATGCGCTAAGTTACATCATAGTAACATTATTACTTGTATGACAATTCGCGTTCTGTTTTCAACTCGGATAAATACTTGGAATCGTTATTTGCACACCATATTCATCGATTATAATAATACATATGGCAGACTATTAATGGTAGATACATTCACATATTTATGGTATGGCATGCATAAAGATTTTGAAGTTTATACCATAATAATATGTGGGATGTTATACAATAAGCACTGTGCAGCTTTTCATACGTATATCCCCTGACTTGCAACGAAATATTCATATCCTGCATCCGAAATATTCAGTACTTATACAATGTCGAAAGATTTCACTCTGAAATCCTCTGAAATCTTTCTTGACACCCCATATTACGATAAAGTATAATGATAAATGAGTATTTGCTTCATATCCTTGATAAAAACCGAACTAGCGAGCAAGCCTTATGATAAGGTTGCAACTTTTTGATAAATCAATGTGGAATTAAAAAACCTTGTAGTATCTACGATATTTAGATCAATAGCGATGAATTAAGACGTTCGAATTTCGCATCAATAATATTGATTATTGATTTATAATAAAAATAATAAAAGAAAGAAAATTAATCAGACTTGTAACAATCAGCTTAAACAGTTTAGTAGTTTAGATTTTAAATATATATACTCGAGATATTTGTGCAATAACGTGAAATGTTTTTATCATTATATTACATCGATATACATATAAGTACCATTCTTCTATTGCATATTATAACAACTTCCACTAGCAAAAATGCACTCAAATAATACCTTTTTCATTTCTTCTCAGTCAATGAGTAATTCCAATTTTACATTTCAAATTCATGTTATAATTCAACAGTAGTTATTGAACAATAATTCAATTCCCAATAACTGTATAGATAATTTATGTGTAATATTTTCTATCGCGCAATCGCTCTGAGTGCGAGCGCACGAGAAGCCGTCACTACGTATTGGTCTGATAATATTTAGCAATGCTGTTGGCAAACTCCTGACGCTACAATTGTACCTGAAATGCTTGCGTAGCATTAGACATAATGAAAGGATTTGTCGTAGATTGCTGAAGATTTCTTGCCGCTATTTCAGCCCATTCGGCATCGAATGGATCTGAAGGACCACCGCGTGTTGTAAAACCTTGATTTCCAGCAGCAGATCCTAAAGAATGTGCACGCAAATGAAGCGCAGGTGCTCTTCGTGGGCTTGTTGGTACAGGAGTCACAGCTCCAGTCACACTTCCTAGCCATTGTTCTGGTTTTGGTAAATTTGCGGCTGTGGCTACTGGTTGTACCTATGTAAAAGTAAAACAGAAAAGACACAAATTTTAGTTATTTCTTATCAAATTGTCAATCGATATCTAAATAATGATATGAATAGCTTGATAATTTTAATGAGAAATCTGTTCAATTTTGATATTATGAGTAACAGGATGACTGTTACCTGCGCAATCGGTTGAACATTACTGATACTGTTGATTTGGCTGATACTTGTAGGAATGGGGGAAGTCGAAGGGATACTGGAGTTTGGTGAATGGTTCATTGGCGTTACTGCATTGACTGGTATTGGAGATCTGTTCAATGCAGTATTATTACTACCAATAGACGAAGTGGATGCAGAACTAAATGCAGGACTTGGATTTGGAGGGGTACCAAATACGCCCATAGTACTCGCAGGTGCTGGTGTGCTATTTATCGAAGTCTTAGGAAGTACAGGACTCAGATTACAGCTTCTATTAAGAATGGGCGTCAATCTTGAGTTCATAAGGATTGGTCCATCCTGCCAACTGGGTCCAACGTGATTAATGTTGTTGTTATTTATGTTGTTATTAATCTTGGTGTCCTCCAATGAATTGTTGCTGCTCACTGCACGGAAAGAAGCAACGATAAAACGTATTGAAAAATGCATTATAGTAAAGAAAGCTTAAATAAAGAATAATTTATTACCTGGTGGTGTAATTGTATTAAATAGCTGCTTAGCGACGGAATTGGAAGTAATTCGTGACGGGAATTGGGTTGGTCCATAATCATCACTACTCGAAAGAAGAGAGAGTCCTCTGGATAGTTGCTGGCACATTGCTGATACGCTATCTTGACCTCCGGGTGAAATCTCCGGAATAGGACTCACTGCAAGGATTTCAATCGAGATTAGATATATTGCAAGATGAATGATGATGATGATATGAATAAAATTAATCCAAATTTAGACACATCTGCACTTATTGTTACACGATATATGGTAGCGATAATTATTTCTAAATAACGTACGTTCTACTGTACTGTCTTATTATATCGTGGACATACCTACATGGAAAAAGCTACACAATAGGATAATTAGGTGATAAGGTGAGACATATGGGTCTAGATATATCGGATTCTGATAAGGAATAAGATATTCTAATCAGGGAATAATAATTAATTATCGATCAATACGAGTTTCCTAGTTTCAATAAAATCCGATGGATTTTAACTACAAGTTTATCACAATATGAAATAATGTTATTATGTACGTTGGTGTATACAGTAAACGAACAACAGAAATTTACGACACTGAATTAACAGGCAATATTCACTATACAGTATATATTAACCTTCGTAATATCCTTCAAATTCAGCTGTTGCATAAAATGAAGATGATATTTTATTGCACTTTTTTATTTATTTATTTTTCTTCTTCTTCATAGAAGAAAAATCACCGCCTAATTTTGCGCTTCGTATATCATTTTGAATTACATTATAGCGAATATACTTATGCACACTGCAATGATGCGATATATTTAACTTTTCGGATTTTTGAGCGATTTCTCGCGAAAACTAAAGATGAATGAAATACAAAAAATGAATTGAAATCGTATCATAAATTTATTGAAAAATATTTACCTGGAGGTTTGAGTGGTATATTGTGTGGCAAAGTCGGTGGCATTCGATTTAGATCCGTAGGTTCGAGGCTGTGACTTCGGGTACGTTCTAAATTACTTGGAAGATCGTTTACTCGAAGACTAAGTTGTCGTTTAAATGGTGAGGCTTGATTAAGCTGTGTAAATCCTCTAAACGAACCTTGCCGTTCAAGCATTGACGGTGTCGCGTGTGGTCGTTCAATTGCAAAAGGATTAAACACCTGCTTCACCGGAGGAACATCTGAAAAGAAAAATCTAATATCAGGTCTTTTATCAAATTCAAACTTTCATTCAGTCACAATGAAAAGATTCTATTTCAATTAAGCAAAGATACAACGCAAATGAAACTCTTTTGATCATTAGATGGAAACAAGGACAGATACTACTTCATTATTTGTGCCCTATAGAATCGGGGTCCTTTAAAGCAAGTAGGGATATTAAAACGATTGAAATTTGTCAAAGGAATTGATAAAGAATTATTGAAAAGTCTAAAAAGAGTAAAATTGTAATTGGACACTGACCAACGGCTCGTTCGTGCGAGTCCTGCAACCTTTCGGTCAAACTAGGTTGTCTGAAGCTACCACTTCTTGTGAAAGTTGAATTTTTCGGATCAAACGTCATCGTAACACCACATTCTTTGTCCCTTCGCTGTTTCCGCTCCAGACATGCGGCGAAGGCACATCCCACCGCGTGGCTCAACCTTTCACCCTAAAATGTACCATTCGTTAGGGTGCTTTGATCAAGATTTCATTCTGGCATCATCAAAAGACAGTGTAAATGTACATTCCTGCAGTGGCTATACCATCGCGATATTGACGTTGAGAGGTACTCATATTATAATTACTGGTATCACAGCCCATGCAAAAATTTCAATGTAGATGATTATCACCTTCGTTATACAGACGTATAATTCTATAGAAAAGTCATAGGTCTTGTAATAATTCAATTGTGCCAAATATATGCGTTTCCTTGATATAAATCTTACCGATTCCTTTAGTGCTAAAAATCCGTGGCACATCCACCGCCTAGTTGTACCATCCCGACAAATGTAGCTAAAGCCTTTATCATGGTTACGGTCTGGGGCACAAAAAGACACCTTTTCGATGGTCTGATCGACGATCAGTCCCTTTGTTTCATCTTCGACGACGCGTAGTCCGTCACCAGAAACGTGGAGCACCGCTCGAACTGGTCGCCGCCTTGAATTCTGGAGGAAATTGGAAAACGTTTTATAGAATTAGGAGAGAATTGACGAAGTTTGCAAAAAAAAAAGTTGCAGCCACGATTCGCAATAATCGCAATAGCGAAATTTTTCATTTCAAACCTCCGAATCGTGGGTAGAAACGAACCGTCCAAAAATAGAATCGCGAACGAGGCAGAGCCAATAAAGGAAGTACTAAGGAAATTTCACGAAGCCAAATGAATCTGGGAATTTTCTAGCTGAAAATCTGCCTCGATTTTGGTAAAATCTAATCAGCAGCACTGCCAGGTGTTGTTGTGTTAATCGTAAAAACATTTCGATCAAATATCCGCATTGGATGGGATGAAAGTTTTCCTCAAGTTGACAATTAGTTAGAAAATTCATTCGGTTGTGTGTTGGACGTAGCGAGTGGACTGTTACCAGTGTTCAGCATGTGCAGTAAATTTCTAACTCATATTTCATCTCACTTTTGGATTTGACATTTACGAGTGTACCAGACGGTACAGTTTCGCTTGGAATTATTCGCGGAGTAGCTACTCTGGATTGTTCCGGCACGTAAACTTATTTACCAAATTACGAAACACTTACCCTGAGTACCTTGAGAGCCTCTTCGCAGACCTGCATTCCTCTGGACTCGAAAACCTCGACACATCCTAGATACTGTAAAAGAAGAACAGAAAAATGTTTTATCTGGATTCTAGGTCTTCAGATCTTGATACATAATTTATATGCTTTTAGCGGATATAGTTAGATCTTTCACAATACCGCGGTACCAACTTCTTCGTTTAAGAAAAAGAAAAGTTCTTGTCATGTTTTCGAAAAGTTAAAAACTCGCCAAAGAAAAGGTAAAGATGACCTTTAAAACTCGTCGCATAACTTTCAAGTTTTCTGCCTTTACCATACCTTTGTTCGCTCAAGTTAGAGAAGACGATTCTCGTCGAGTTGTTAATTACTTGTCATTCAGCACTCGTAGTAATTAATCACGCATGACTCAGCCGAGAAATTATAAGTGCGAGATGTTCAATAAACAAGATATGGGAGATTTGAAGTACTGCCAAGACGCGGATCTCACAATTCGTCAGACGTATAAGCGAGACTTTCCGGCGTCTCGATTAATTGCGTTGAATCGCAGAGATAGAAAACCGAGGTTCTTTGTCATCAGAAAGAAGAAAAGGGCATCAATAGACACCTAGATGCCAGAGAAGGATGAAAAATAAAGAGAAAGAAGAAACGTCGAGATGTTGTAAAGTGATCCGGGCAACTTTATTAAATGGCGTTAGAACCCCTAGGTATAAAAACATCAAATCCATCTTCAGTTTCAAAGAAACTATACGTTCAAAGTCTCCGCGAACACAGGCTCGCCTTTCCACTTGGTGAATGAAATTGCCATCCATACATACAAAAAACAAAGCGATTTGAATTCCGAGACTATACGGGCGAAAAGCTTTTTAGCGTCCTTTGGAAAGCGAGGCTTTTGAGCGAAAAGGGTTACAGGTAAGCGCGATGGTAAAGTGCGAAGGAAAGTGCCTCGCACGCACGTGGCAGGAAGTGTGCGTTTGAGTACACCTACCTACCTACTCAAGGGTGAAAGAAGAAAAAGACAGAATTTTTCATAAATATAGATACGCACCTTGACGTGAAATACACAGGTGGCCGAGCGCACTGCACTTTCATCGGCCTGCCACTGATGCGGTTTGCTGGATTCAGGGATGTGCGGATCCTTTCGTCGACGAAAACTGTCCCGGAAGCTGCGCCGCAGCCGGTCCATTCTTTTTCCCGGCGATCTCTCGCGCTTCTGAAACACGAAAAAAGAAGAAATGTGTTAATTACCGGATCCGTGTTAAAATTTGTGAAAAATTTATAAGATTCTTCGCTTCATTTTCAAGATATTTAGAGACGACAATTTTCTTCGTTTATTCTCAGCTTCTACACAGTCAAGAATATCTTCTTTCTGCATGCCTGACACAGATTCTTTCGTATTTTCCTACTTTTTTTTTTCTCTTGTTGTATCGTTTCATATGAAACTGAAGAGAGAAGTTCCGGCGACGATATGATGGTGCTGTGTATCCTATCAGACCACTCTTGCAGAGTTTTACCGAGTCTCGATCACTATTACCTGCACCGCAATCTGGCACGATGCCACTCAAAGTGCTAATTTTATATACAGTATATAAACTCTCGCTATAAAAAGCCGCTGCATTTCTTTACACGACTTTCGCCATGATAGGGAATTATACAAACAGGCGAAAAAAAAATCGACAACATAGAAGATAATGTCTCCGAATGAGACTTCTCGTGATTCCTTAATTATCTCTTTTGCGATATGAAGAAAAGCGCTATTTTTAAGATCGATGAAACGAATCTCCACTCGTATGCCAAACGCAAACTTCATTGCAGGGGGTGGCGATCAACCCTTTATCTCTCCCTTACCAGACCCAGCGAAATTATCCTGTAGGCGAATGTGATCCATAGTTTATATAGACACTTGGCCACCCTTTTCTCGGCGTTTTCACACGAGATAACCGGGTGTTGGTGACATACGATTAACATATGGGACACGCGAGTGACACAATTGTCGGTTAAAAAAGTCCCTTACTTTGTTCTACGGCGTCGCGTGGCCTAAATCAGTGCTTGTATTAGGTATACCCAAGTAGCTTATGTTAGTTAGCTAACCAAGCACGAGACCCGAGCCAGATTTTACCGAGTTTAAGTGGCGAAAGAACATTGGCCAACAACCCGGCGAGAAATAGCTCGCTAGAAAAAACATATGCGATAGAGATTAAAATTTCATTCGCGAATTCGGAGGTGAAGTGGGATCAGCCCTCGATGAATGAAGACATGAATGGTTGATGCATGTGGGAGTCACAGAATGGTTTGCCCTCTTCGAATGAGGAAGTTTTTATAGAAAATGGGGTAAAGGCACTAAGCGAAATAAATAATGAGCATGAAAATGTTGTGTCATATATTTTTCAATTCCGTTATGATAATAAAAGCAAATAGTATCAAGCAGCTAGAATGGATTGAAGAACAACGGAGCCAACATATATACGTCAAGAGTAACCCTAAAGAATTTTCATCATGAGAAAATACGTCAGGTAATTCCCCGGCGACATTTGTTCAAAGCTTGCAGCCTGTGATGAAATCTTGAATTCGGTTCCCAAGGTCTCTTTTATATCAGACCCTTGCTTCCCCTACGACTGCTTCTGAATTGAACCCTGAGTACCACCCCAGGAACTAACCGGCCACAAAGAAATGGGAGTCTACTAGCCACTAGCGAAGCTACCCGAAAGATATTTCGAGGACGATGATTAGACGCTATTATATTTACCGAAGAATTGCGCTATAGATTTTTTTCTCGGCTTTTATTTAGGTATGGGATGAAAGAAACTCATCAGCAGAAAAGACTTGGGAAATAGAATCTCTGAAATATCCATAAAAATCGACGAAGTCTGATAACTGAAATATTGGACCATTAGGTTCATACATGCTTCTACGAAAGGGATTTGATTACACTTGTTCTATACAATTGTGTCGATAAATCTATTTCAGCAAGATTTCTGGCAACGGGTTATAAACAAAATCAATAGTGTGTCTGGTACTATACAGTCGTACAACAGGATGTACAGTTTAATTTTCAGGTACTGTGCTGACCTCCTTGACCATACAACAAAGAGAATATGAAATTTGGATACACCAAGTCTCTGTTATTGTGTAATTATACCAAAAATATAGACAAATTTTAGTGACAACCTTATTTCTAACAGCTAGGTTTCGGTTTGTTCCTTCCGAAAGTTCCAAAGATTCGTGTTCAGTGATCCTAGTCAAAGTTGGCAAGAATGATTAGTGTAATCCTTTCTACGATACACACGCAAAACTGTCGTTTGATACCAATCAGTATTCGGCAGTTCATGCTATGCCTAATTTGATCAAAAAGTACTAATGACTTTGGTCGATAGATCATAGATATTATATAATGAAATATTTAGAATCTAAATCCAATCACGCATTCAGCTTCAAAATAGCTCTGTACGTATCTAATTGCAAATATCTGGTTATTGTCGCCCATGAGTAATGAACAGTAATAATAAAAGCGATTAATAAATGCGGAAAATTGACAAAACAAAATAATTTTTTCAATCTGTACAGAATGAAATGATTCATTCAATTCTCCATTACCACAAAAAAAAGCAGCGATGACGAGATTCTGTATAGATTTAGAAAGTTACTTATTGCATACAGCTAGTATCATGAATATTTCAAAACTGAGTAAAAATTAGCGTAAGAATAATCACTCTGGTTACACTTTCGGATATACCCAATTCTGGCGACTCTGACTAAGATTTAGGGAATTTTAGCCTGATATGTGGTCGAGATATTATTGCAATGATTTTTCGAATTTTCGATATTATTATTCAATTTTAATTTGGAAAATGGAGTAAAGGATTCGGGTCGGATAAAGTGATGGAGTGCATATTTCGAGAAGTAGAACTGTACTTTTTGTGCTGACGAAAAAATGAACGGCAATGATAAGAGTTAAAAATTTATTCATTGACGTGTAGGTACACCTTTCGGATTTAATCTGAATTTCAAATTCTACAATACCTGGCAGTTTTAACACCAAGCTCCGGGAAGCTCAACTGAATAATAATTCATGAATTTCTCAAAGCCCAGAGATTCCAGATTCTTGGAATTAACCGGATGCAACTCGAGTTTATCGAGTTAAAACCGAGTGGAATATGAAATTTTCTGACAATTTACATGGGGAATTAATTCAATAAACGCACCAGACTATTGGCTCATCAATAATACGAGAAATGTCTATAAAGATAATATAAAATAATATAAGTTCGACTCATTATGTGAATAAAATTCGGTTATAATTGGATATAAAATTTTCTGCTGTGAGAAAATAGTAGTATGAATCTATAGAGTAGAAATATTTAGTAAACCGTGAACATCATTATTTATAAGGCCACGGAGCCTGTAGTGAAATCTTAAATTTGGTTCCCAAGGTTTCTTTTATATCAAACCCTCGTCCCTCTCTCTCCCCTTTATAAAACTTGTGAATCGAGTCCCAAGCGTTTGCACCCCAAGTTTAAACCCAAGTCATATCCAAAGGTGGTTTTAAGTTGCCCAAGGATGCTTGAGAACGTATATATTGGGGTGGCATCGATTGCGGAGAGACTTTGAGAGACTTTGCAAGGGATGATGACGTGAGACAATATGATTTAAAGAATGAAAAAACACTCGTAACGATCATCAATAAAACTCGACTCAAGTGTTTTCCTACGACATAAGAAAGAATGAAGATTAAAAAACATATCAGCTGTTGCTTTCTCGAACTTTTGTTAAAAAATCTATGCGTGACTCTTTCATGGAAAAGGACACGCAATTAGATTCGGCTTATTTCAAATCCTGATTAGAAAATTCGGCTAAATAATCTTTGCGAAACGATCCGAAAAGCTGATAACGATAATTACAATATGCTGTCAGCTGTAACGAGGGTTCCTAGCAGCTAACGAGTTAGTATTAATAATTTGATAGAAGAATCTGCCAGCCATAAAAGCTGGGTGATGAAGATAAATGAATTGTTTCTGTGCCTAGGTGCTAGTATATCAAAGTATTGTTGATAAAATCGTACATCCTGTAAAAGCTTTGACAATACCTATAATACAAGCTCACGACATGACAGTAAGAAATTAATTACTTTAACAGAATAATTGTTCTGATTAAATGCAGGATATTCTTCTGAAACATTCCGCCAGTGCACAATACCTGCTAATGTACAATCACGTGGTGTTTGTTCGTTTTTTTTTTTTTTTTTTTTTCCTTTTTTAACACAAAAACCAGTTGCTCAATATCCGAAGATTTACTAGTCCAATGGGACAAATAGGTATAAAACTATTGTCCGATACATCACATTCCGGTTTATATATGTATATGTATTATAATACCGGTACGTTTCATCACCGGAACTCAATCCCACAATGCATGCACTAGCTTCGATAAAATTCTGTGATATCGTTGAGGCTTTCATTGAATTTCTGCTTGTGTCATTTGATCCTGAATGTATGAAAAAAAAAAAAAATAAAAAAATAAACTGAGAGACGATTTGTGAAATATTTTGCTTCGACATACGTATCTCATTCATATATTCCCTGCCGACTACTTGTATTCGATCTAAGTTATTGGTTTTTTATTTCGGGTAGAAAAGAGTCCTACGAATTGTCGTCCCTTGAAGAAATAAAAATGTGTGCCAAAGTCTTAACCCTAAACCCGGTCTACCTACCCTGGCTTTACCCTATCTTGAGTATCTTATCGTAACTATGTACAGCCACCACCCTCGCGCCTCAAACACACAATTTATAATACACTAGGCCACGGGTACAGCCTGATATATCGTCGTATTCATCCGAGCATATCACCCCGTAAGTTCACCCTCACGTGTGAATATGACATGGGAACCAATTCCCGGATGGAGTAGGGGGTGGCCTTTTTTTATTTAAAACCATCCAGCGAGGGCTGGATATCGGATGAATAAAAATTTTACGCAAAAAAAAAAAAAAAAAAAAAAACTGAAATGATATGAAATGAAATGGGATAAAATAAAGGTGTAAAAAAAACGTACGAGTATGATGTGGAGTGTTATTTTAGGAGCACCCATACAATATGTACTCAAGGATAAAGTGTCGAAATATTATCCTTACGTTACATGGATAAAAAGAAAAAAATTATATAATTAAATTGAAAGGAATTAGGTGGCAATCGACACGAAATTCTATCCCTCGTGCCTGAGACAACAAGCGAAGTATTCAGACCTATTCAGGTCTATGAAAGATCGAGAATAAATAAAAAAAAAAAAAGTAATACTGCAGGAGATGATATCTGGGCTTCTATTTCGCCTAAATAAATAAGCATAACAAAAATATTCCTCCCCATGGACGGCTATCGTACTCAACGATTCGGTAATGGCAAAAACGTGGCATCGTCAGTCGTGCAGACACTCGATGCGATCGGATTAGCGTGTTTACCGAGCATTTAATAGGCTTACCACCCGGCGCAAAACTGCATCTCAATCGTACACGTGTCTGCCTTTCCAATCTAAAAATGTAACGCGAATCACCAGATATAGATTCTAATTAAGGGTACCACTCGATATCGCTAGTGACCCACTCGTCGCTCTCTATTATTCTTATATCCTTTCGAGTTCCCATGACATGACGATGAGAAAAGGGTTCAGAAACTTATGTCTCTGTGAAAAAATGAAATACAAATTTTTATATAACGTAGCTGAATCGTGAAAAGAAAACTGTTGTCTTTTCATCCTCGCCTAATCGGTAGAAAAATCTGCTTTCGTTGAATTTGCAACTAGCTCAACCAGCTTGTATCATATTTAAATAAATCGTTTCGAGATAGAATGAAATGGATGTTAATACACTTAAAAATAAATATGATACACTTGCGTATGGGGATTTTCTCTGAACCATTCACAGAGTGGCGCCTACGTCTAATACCCAACGCAATTAGATACTTGACCGAGTTATACTAGATCGAGACCAACAGTACGATGAGAAAATCCATGTTCAAAATACTTGATCCTCATTCAACCTTTGGTTGAATAATTGACTCCTTCAATGATACTTTTACAAAATAAGAAATCGTATGATTTGGGGGTGAAACCGAGTCATTGTGCTAGGAATATTATGTACAATGTGAAATATAAAAATTTGACTAAAAATGAAATAAAGATTTTTTTAAATACGTACTTCTGCGGTTAAATTAGGGTCGGCATTATTCCCCGTCGAGGGTTTCCCAGGGTTAATACCTACCTAAGTAAAGCTATTTATACAAGTGAGTTTCGAGTTTCTAAATTCCTTAGGGGTGAAGTATTTCGAGCCTATAAATCGCAGAAAATCATAAGTCTAATGCATCATGATCATTGACGAATTAAAGGAGGCTGAAATAATCATTAGAAAAGCTAATTACTTGATAAGCAACACAACATGACATAATTGAATAGAAAATATGAGCGAGGAACCATCTGTCGTATCATTTTTGAACTAGAGAAAAGAAACCTAAAATCTCCATCAAGGCTTGGAAAATCCAGAAAGGGAAATTAGGACTCGCGTTGAGTTTGACCCTAAGTCAAATGGTCAATACAATCCCTAACCTCTTAGGTCTCTGCATAATATGTATACAGTCAATTCATTGGATTCTCGATTGTTTAAAATTTTCTAGAAAGCTGTATGATTAATTCATGAGCCAAAGTAGACAGCGGTTCTTCTTTGTGCAGGCGGTTAGAAAGACGAATTTAAGAATGTGAATAAAAAATCGATCAGGATACTCCGAAGGTGAGTAATCTCGAGCATGATGAGTCATCAACATTACTAACCAGTGAAGAAAAGCGTAGTTATTTTGTGGAGATAAACGGAGTTAGAGTATAAGTTTCTTTCCTTTCGAAATTCTGACATGACTTGGCTCTTCGCCCTCTCGAAGAAATTACAGATTTTAACATATACTACAAAGATATTATTCTGAACCTCTGTCACTTTCAGTTTATCAACGAGAGACGAGACACGATTCTGCTATCGTCTTTTCGCTGTATATCGATAGAGCAAAGAGAAATGATCGATATACAAAATTCATACAAGTTATTACCTATTGCATATGTTCACATCGAAAGATGAAAGACAACGAAAAAAAGGCAATTGAGATTTTAAAAAAATGTATATTTGCAGCATTTTCCAAATATTTGGGACCGAAAATTACTTACAATGGTTAAAGGAAATGAATTTTTGTTCACGACTGTAAATGCGGCTTTTTAACTTGGGAACAGCACTCAAGAATGAGTACCTAGGTATGTCTGCCTCTTTGTATGGACAACACGACACGACACGACACGATACTTACCTTGTGTTTTATTACGAATATCTCATTCACGTTTCTATATAGGTACGTGACTTTGTGTGCACCGACTATAATATGGAGTAATCTCTGTACCTGCAAGACATGAGCCCCGTTTCCGCTGATGAATCGCGCGCTTAGTTGCTTAGCTGCTTAACTTGAGTGAAAAATGTCGTACGCTACCGTAAGGCGACACTTTAACAGCGATACATTAGTTTTATCGGCTGTTGAACCCGTACACCTACGTAATTTCTGTCTATGCTATGCGTTACCACCTATGGCTATTTTTGTCGTTACGATATGATCAGAGGGCAATTTTCGGAGCAAGAGAAACACATTTGATCGCAAATAACTATGCAGTTTCTTAAAACTCGTACATTCGGTGCTGTCGCATGATTGGATATTCGAAAGCTGCTGCAGGGATATGTAATGAGATTTATCCCTGATATAATAATGAGTAATGTATGTCCCAGTCTGTACTGGGAGATGCACAATCTTCTCACCTATACACAGATCGCGAAAGCAGCAGACGCCGAGGTGCAAATAGAAAAAGTAATTACGATAGTTACGAAGTAATGGAATACCGTGGCGTACTCTGAGGCATAGGTAGAAGATATTAAATAGCGTGTTTGTCACGGATTAATTGCACAATTTTACGAGGATTCTGTGCAACCGGTATTCGGACTGGAATTCTTAACGCAAGACCCATGCTACTACTGATAATATACAGCTTTAGTATATCATGAAGTCCGAAGCTGAGTAAAGTAAATGTGCCAATCGACAACTGGTGTTTCTTAGTCCTGAACAGAATGTCACCTAACAAGATATCGGCCGAAGAACCACAGTATAGTTATATTAACAAGGTACCATAACTCTCACTTCACTTTAACATATATATCCCAAGCCAAGGAGTGGAGTGGTATTTCATTTTGTCGCAAGTCCCATGAATCTAAGTTCAAAGTTTAACGCGTTGTTCTATAATATCTAATAATGGCCCTTTCATTCATTATAGTCATACCTACCTATATGGAGGTATTCACGCGCATGGCATACTACATACTACATACTATATATTTATAACGATATGTACATACAGCGTTACTTGGTACAAATTAATCTCTACCATGCCGTAGGTGGGTATACTTATTGCATACATGCATCGTGGTTCGTGTCTCAAGAGGCTCGAGTCGAGACAGCTCCTTTCTCAAACGATAATACTATACGGTGTGGGGATATGAGGTGCATACGATGAAGAGGAGTAGGCGTATGAATGTAAATATGTGATTACTATGCAAAATTGTTACGAGGTTTTTATTGTTGTTATTATTATTAAGATTGTCATTACTTTACGTATATATGTAATATGTATATGCCTGGAGTTTTATACATTATAGCTATAGAATAATGCGCGGATGCATTCTTTCATTATTTTTCAGACTCTACCTCTCACGCGACAAGGTTATACTACCGTCGTTGTAAAACATACTAAAGATTTAAATACGGAAAATCACTTTGTCATATACTATAAGAATACTTAGAAAAACGGACTATCTGTCAGGCGTGACCAAATCTCACGTGACTCTCTATAGCCTCGTACTGATTTGAATATACAATGAGTGTAACATACCTACCATCCGCGTTTCCGTTTGATAAAAACTAGTTATTTAAATACCCCGTAATGTATCCAACTCTTCTATTTATTCGTATGGCTAGAAAAATGAAGAAACTATTTTTCGGTACAAATTAATATCGATTAGTCAAAGCTATAAGAGTCTGGAAAGTTTCATATGTTAAATAAAGTTTAAAGCCTGGATTAAACTGATGATAGAAACTCCGGGGCTTGTTACAAGTCTCGAGGCTTATCTCAGAGTTTGAAGCCCGTCGAAGCCGCCACTTCCGTTTGTCGTAAGAGCGACGAAAAACGTCGCTTCGCATACTGATCGTATGATGATCCCCTGTGGAGCTAACGGCTTATATTCCTTAAACGAAACACCAAGCCCCAAAAAGAAAGTGATATGAATATCAGACAGGCCACCATGTTTGCTCGATTTTACCTCAGCTATCGCGGAAAACGTTTCAGGCAAATAAGCAAAAAAAAAAAAAAAAAGGAATGAAAAAGAAGGAACGAAATCAGAGAAATATAAAGTGAATATAGAATCATGCATCTTCCTCAAGCCTTTATATCGTCGATGAAGAGAATCCTCTTGTATCTGTATCTGAGATGGCGCCGCAGACCAGTAAAGAAACCGTCTGGTCTTCGTAAGAGCACCTTTGATCGCTAAGAGTGAAGGTGATCACCGTGGATAGCAGAATCTAAACTCGTTCTGATAAAACGAATGGTTATTTCTATACATAGAACCTCTAGCAGAATCTGGCATGTTGGATATTTTCAGTTTTAAAGTACCCTCGGAGATTCAACCCGGATGCTTATCCCATACGTATTATAACCGCACCAGGTGGAAGCAGAAGGTACCGTCTTCAAAACGACATGCCAGTGTACGACTACATTCACCCTCGCGAACCCCTCGTCATATACATACATATACATAAAAACTGGTAGAGTTCCCCAGGTCAAACGACCAGGTGGGGTTCGTCGACCGCCACCAAAACCAAGGATAAGCTTTACAGTCATATGTGTGCTAGTGCGTCATTGTGTGTTTAGTCAGAAGTCAGGAAGTTTTTTCGCATATTTTTTAACCAATTTTTCAAAATAATTATCACCATATACGTATACAAACGATGTTGCATCGCTTTTTGCAACAGACTCGTCGACACTGTTCATCATTTGGCGAGCAATTTTTACGGGGAAAAACAAAAATAAAATAAAAATAACAAAAATAAACAGGTAAGACAAGGCAGACCTGTATTGAGATGAAGAACTTATCTAACGTTTGCGAAAGAGGTAGTAGATTTCTGACAGCAATCAACTACCGATACCTGTATTCACAGGTGAGCACTACTCACGAATAGCCGGCTCCTAATCCTTTCACCATCACTCGGAGTATCATGTTTGCTATAAAGTTAGTAGTTCCGTTTTCTGCTATAGTGTATTCTGAATTTAATATACCTACAGTATAGGTGATCTACCCATAGAGGATCTCATTGTATACGGTTTTGACGTAGCTGTATGTAGGTATGGCAGCAGGATGGCTGCATGGTTGTGTGACTTGTGTCCCCTACACACAACTGGTGCGGCTATCGTATGGCATGTCAATTATACCTACTAAGGCAAGTATATACATAGAGGAGTTGTAACGTAATACTCGTAGCCAAGGAACTACTTTCTACAACATCTAGAATTGCATTTATTATTGTATGGATCAGTTTCAATCGATACATCGTACTTTCATCCCTCGTATATATATATATATATATATGTATATACAGTGGAATTGCACTTTTTCAGGGAATTGATAAACGCCCGTTTTCAGTTTCAATTCCGTAAACTGTACGTGGGGCATTACTCTTTAATTGGTTACCACTGGCTGTTGTGTTCGAAAATAGCCAGGTAGGCAGTCAAACAGGCATACCTATATACCTGGCGGACATATCGTGCCAAGATTATCCTTGAGTCTGATACCTGAACTGCAACTATAGGTACGCCGATCCCTACGCGGCACTGAAGCATACTGAATAATCGGGTTCTCAGAGTTGTGACATTGCTGTGTAACCGGCAATCCAGCTCCATGATTTTTAATTAGAATTAAACTCACCCGAGTTAAACGGACAGCAATTTCACACAAGCGACATTGAACTTTAATTCAAGTGTAGACTGATGCCAGGTATATTCTTCCGAAATTCTCTACTGCAGGACTTTGTCCTAACAGTTTCTTATGGACAGGGCTTTCTTGGTTCCTTTCATTCCGGGTTCTTCCCAGTTCAGTAAAAGTAATCCTCTATTCCGTAGACCTATACATTTTTCGGAAAGGTCGTGTACTGAGTACACTGTACTCTGCAGTCCGGTGCACTAGGGTGCAGGTTGTGTATCGTTGGGCTTTTGTTTTTCCCTCGTTTTATTGCTTTAGGTATAAACCAGTAGCCACGGGGTGTAGCAAGAAGATCGTCGTTCGAACCAACCGCGCCAACAAGTAAGGTAACGACACGGGCTTGTAGACATTTCTAAGAAGAAACCAGTCCGTCTCCTTTTCAACTGATGGGGGTAATTTAATACTCGTTTACCAAATGGCAACTGAAATTTATTCAATTGCTGACTAGAATTGGAATTAGCTATCGCGGTATCTGCACGGCTTCGTAGAGCGAGTCAAAATTATTTGAAATAATAATTGTCTTCGAAATATTTTGCACAAAATTTATCAGGCATGATATAGCTTTGCTAGAAAACCTCGAGATGGACCAAATGCGAGAAAATTTTCTCGTTTAAATAAGCGATTCTAAACCCTCCCCGAACAGGATGAAATTATCGAAATGTTGAGAAACAGCAGGGCGTCGTTTACCTCCTATGCAAATACCCAGCGTTAGAATAATTCAATGAATCTAACTGCCAGGGGCGAATATGCAAACGACCGTTTCTCGAAGATTAAGAAACTCAAAAGAAGTCGTGTCGAGTCGATCGAGGGTGAATTTTAACTAAGATCGTAGAGGCCACTTTAAGGAAGACCTTTTCGTTTCGATTCTTAACATCATTCAACACACGTGTGTCCCTTATGCAAACGTTGAATTTGTTCATACCGCACCAGTTGTATTATTCTCATCTTTCCCTCGTAACTGAACCTCTCATTTCCCGTTTACAATACCACAGCCATTCCTCCTCCGTAGGGAGTATAATAATTGCTACTATCAGAGTAGCTACTAATTGCTAATTTATTCTCACGTCCTTCTCCGCAGCATCAAATTGAAACCAGCACAATGATTGTCTCATCGCACGTTCAGCGTTAAAATCCTAACTGAAAGCCCGAGGTACACGTCGTGCAATTAGCCTGACGTATGTATGTACTATGTACCATCGTCTGCGGTATATCAAAGTGACTAGAATTACTCGTCAGCAGATCCAGATGTGCATCAATAATTACATCGAGTGGCCAATTACCTTCGGTTCCTGCACAACTCGACAAAGGCTCTATTCAGAGTTCGACGACTATCAATTCCGATCAACATATATATGCCATATCGCACTGCATCCATGCATACCAACGTATCCTTATCACGTATATTTATGATTACAAGAACACTTCAAGTAGATTAAGGCGAGATGACTGGCTATATTGCGCTATCCAATGCGGAAGTTGAATGGTGTAAGAACACATGTTTGAGTTAGCAGTTTTTTATTCTCATGTTAGATTAAAGACATTTTTCAACAATTTTTGCATCATCGTGGAATCAGATTACACTGCAGCAGTGATATAGCCCCTGGATTACGGGCACAGAAATTTACCGTAAGAACATCGAAGGACGATAATCGGTAGATATTACTATATAGGTGTAATGCCTACAAATAAACCGGACGCACGAATTGGCGGACGTTTTCGTATTTTATTTGTCACGTGTCGATGATGTAGTGGTCCTCGTAACACGTACAAAGTTTGGGCAAATATTGAACCACCATATAATCTACAGGTCATTGTGCGGCCATCGTTCTTCTCCATCAGTTCGACATACCTACTACGTGTACAAAGCTAACTGGCTTCACTACAAAAGGCAGCGAGCATCAATACTGTCATAGATTCGGAGGTGTTATGTTGGTGATTATTCATAACTTCATAAGTGAACAAGTAAAGGTATAAACAAAAAAAATTACGAAAGAGAATGCCTCTGGGTCGAATATATGATATTATACTAGGCTTGAACCATGCCGAAGGCATTTAGTAACCAGATAACCGTCACAAAGCCAGAATGAACGAATAGACAAGCAAGATGATACTGTTTCGGCCCGCGGTTTAGACACATTTGCAACCAATGCGAGTTACGCAATTTGAATATACTACGCGATATGTTGTGTCTATTTGTTCCGCCTTATTCCCTCGATGACTAGGTCTCTACGATATTACAACGTCCCTGGGGGGTTTCTCACTCTTCTTTTTTTTTTTACATCGATTGTTCAGAGCCCGTTGCACCAGCGTGTGAATCATCGCATTTTCTAAATATATAGTCATTTAGAGCTGATGATAGAGAAGGCTTCATGCCAGCTATATGATGATTCAAATTAGGTACTCGACGGTGTGCCCAGTGACAAATTGACACAGGTAACTAATTGAATTCGGGGAATACATGACTAATTTGTCGTTCTTGGCAATGGGAAATCCGTTTTACTGTTAGTTCTGTTCACTTTACGGTAGTATAGAACAAAAATTTCCACATTATTTAGTACGCATTTCTTTTCGAAATGGAACGATCTTAACATGCGGCTATAAAGGTGGTGAACAGCTGCGGGTCTCTGATCCCTGCAACGGATCTTGAAAAGAACCCCTGGTCCGTTTTCTCAGATTCTTAGAACCTCTGAAAACGCATGCAGCTGACGCACGTGCCACACCTCTGCATACAAATATCATTTGCTTCATGTCGGTGATTTTGCGACGTGAGAAATAACATTTCGCGCAAAACACGACTCTGCCGAAGAGATAAGTGGAAAAACAGAATAAAAATTATTGCTTTTCCAGAGAGTTACACGGTCACATCTGAACATCGAGACTTTTAGTACATATCATACAGTAGAAACGACAAATCGGGCACAGTTCTTTTCAGCTTACATTCCACCAAGAAGGCGCGCGTCTCAAGATACCTACATATGTGTGCTGCAGTATTATATGTACAAACAAATACCTCTCAGGGTCGCTTTCTACGGCCTTTGAGGACCAGTTTTGGAGATCTGGCTTTGCCTTGTGTTGATTCGTTTGTATATAAATTTATCTCTTCTTCTCTTTAATGCCACGAGATATTACTCTCTCACTCTCAACCGAATGACTGTACAGAGATTATCAGAGATCCGACTCGTCGCCCACATATACATATATCGCATTATTATAATAATGAACGTTTCCTGAATCGTCAATCAATATTTCCAGACATCAAGTTTCCTCACAATAAGTGAACAGCAATTTATTATTCCATCATTTTCATTTGCTGCGCTGTTACAAAACGGAACGTTATTATCGTCTCCACGATTGTTCATTCCAGTATAGAAAACAGAATTTCATCATTTCTAGGTATAGACAAGAATTAGGTAAATTAGAAAAAAAAAAAAAAAAAGAAATACGGACACCTACCGATAATCGTAGACTATTTCCAGTATGGGTTGTCGCTCTTTCGAGCGGTTGGTGGGCAGACGGATGATTCCCCATCTTGAAACCGATGTCTTCGGTA
The DNA here is from genome assembly GCA_943736025.1 of Tenthredo mesomela. Lineage (NCBI taxonomy): Eukaryota > Metazoa > Arthropoda > Insecta > Hymenoptera > Tenthredinidae > Tenthredo > Tenthredo mesomela. The sequence goes on along the minus strand of OX031015.1, from coordinate 39,470,318 downwards.
AAGTTAGTAGGCAAATATCCAAAGAACAGGTAGCAGGTATTTATGGGTGTGTAAGTAGGTGTACTGGGTAACAATATTTTTCAGCCTTCTCAGGGACGAACTTGTACAGGTGCGGCCTCACCATGCATATAGGTACACGGTATTACTATCTATCATCTAATTACACTTTTTCAAACTCTGCTACCGCACTTCGCGACCCGTTTACCTGACTTGATACGGTTTCAAATCATTCGTTTAATTCCTGAATCAAACCATCACTTCGACTGCACCAACGAATGACCGAAAACTATAATCAGTATCACAGATTATGACGAATAATGTCGATTTCTGGCTTCGATTTTGAACAGTTGAAATTTTTTTTTTTTTTTTTTTTTTTTTTCAAATGATTCTGCTGATTTCACTCGCGCGATTAACACTGACTCAAACTTATGATTAGATTCTTAGAGATTATTGATCGATTGCACTACGCGACATCCGAAGTTTTTTTTTTTTTTTTTTTTTTTTTTTAATGCTCTGAAATTGTCAAACGGGATGAATAACGAGGCGAAATTTGTTATACGAAAAAAATTAATTTTTTCTTCAAACTTAAAACCATCGAAGCCATAGCGCGCTGCTAGCCGGCCGGCAGGGCTTCCTTCTCCTACTGAACGGTCGAACTCGGTTCACCCAACCTGTGTTCAACTGACGTCACAAAAGCTACAGCAGTAACGACGAGTTTTCACCGCGTAGTACTCTCGGACCGTTGCGTGTCGATAAAAGACTCGACTGTAATCGAAACATACTTGACGCTCCGACTGTACCGGTTTCTTCTCACTTTGATATACGTTCATCGATGTTTACGATCATTCGTCAATTATTTCGCCTTTTTTTTTCCAATTTTTTTACATTATTTCAAATCTTTAGATCCAATGGTTTCGCTTCGGACAGAATTCACTGCGATCGATCTCAATATCGGCAAGAGGGTGCGTTCAATTAAATTTTAGTTACATACACTAGGACCTGTCCTAGTTATCCGCTTTTATTATTTTTATTTATTTATTTATTATTTATTCGGGGAATAATCAACCCTTATTTTTTCATACCGATCAGCGTAATCATATCATCAAATTTTTTTGCATTACTAACATGTTGATTTTATTGCGTTTATTAATTACGTATAGGTACACTAAGTTGGCAAAGCCGTTTCAACAGTAAAACAACAGCTGTCATAAAAACCTCTGCTCTCTTAAAGTTCCCACGTTTTTCCGTTGGCTACGTTACGCTCAACGACTTCCGGTGACCCCACCGGAACTTGAAAGTTCGTTTAATCTTTCAAACATGAATTAATCGCTATCGTTTGCAAATATTTGAAATTCTTTATCCGCGTCGTGTTATTCTCGGCAACTAGAAGAGTAAAACAAAGATGTGGACTTCCTGCTACCCGCGTCAAGGCTTCAGATTTTTTTCACACTTTTCCTATTGTTGCTTTTTTAGAAATCTATTTTCGTTTATTTCACCGAAATAAATTTACGTCAAGTATTCAACAAGTAAAATTCGCCCCTGTATCACTCGAATATATAAATGAATTCCTTATCCCTTCTGAATTCATGTTTCAATTTCGACGATCTTCGTTAATCCTTTTCGCAATTCCATGATGAGCACAATTCATTTAACTTTGGTACAACTCGCAGCTTTATTCCATGAGACACTGGTGCGAAAATATCCAATTAAAAGATCGATGTAACTAAATCGAGATTAGATATACCGATTGATACGAAACGATCAAGAACGTCACCCCTTATAACGTCATCGTGACTTTCACTCGCGAGCTAATAGCACGAGAGTATATAGATAAAGTTGTGATGTGATATGAAACGACACCTTACTACTCTCCTCTCTTAGTTTCATCCCCTTTCATTAATAAATTACTCGCGAATTATATATCGACGCGTAATACGATTGCGAATTTTAATACGCAGAAAAGCCGCGCCGTACCCCCCAAACCAAAAAACCGACAGACGTACCACTACTCGCGCTCACGACTCGATTAAAACTTGCACAAGTTCAGCCCCTCGAACGAAGAACTTCTTGTGGTGGGGTAGGGAGTTTGTTGACGAGGTGAGGTGAAGAGAAAAGAGGAGAGGAGAGAAAAGGAGAGAGACACCATGGCATTTAGAACGAGAGGCCTGATTACGCCTGCTGCTCTTGCCTGCCTGTCTGCCTGACTGCTTGCCTGCTTGCCTGCACAAGGTCTATTTATAATATCTATAAGCCCAGCTATGTACTATACATTCGCTGACAATGAGTGTGCTTGGGTTTTAGTTACAAACAGATGACACAATTAGTTTTCGCGATGTTTAATTTTATTTTTTTCATCATTTTATGATATTCAACAAAATATGAAACTGGGTTAAGGAAATAATTTCTATTCCTTTTTTTTTTTTTTTTTTTTATTTTTTTTTTTTTTTTCAAGGCCCAGTTTTATATATATATAAATAAATATGTACATGTATTACATGGATACAGCCGTGACAACAGGCCTTGGAAAATGTGGTGGGTCTCGACTATAGTGTAAGGGTAAATGGTGGGGCGAAAGCGAGCAGCTGCTACAGCAAATGGTTGTACATCTGCTGAAGAACAAGAACTGCATCCTAAAGCCGACGTTAAGCTACAACCGCGGCTAGTTTCTCCTGAGAGATCTGCTCAGAGTAAGAGAGGAAATATAATTCGACTTTTACCGAGGCTGCGCAGGAGAAAGAGAAGAACAAAAATATTTTAAGTAATGGGAAAAAAATTGGGTCCCCCTAGACTTCGCGAAGGGTGGAAGTGTAAACGCAGGGAAACGGTAAAGGGAAAATAAGGTGAAAAATGAAAACAAAAAATTAGAGCGTAAGAAGTGGGTACCTTCATTTTCTATTCTGGTTGTTAATTAGAAACTGAAGAAAAAACAAGGGCGAGTTACAAAAAAAAAAAGGCGGAAAGAAAGTGGCTGTAGTATTTTTTTATTTATTTTTTTCTTCTACTTTTCGTATCTACAGTTGACGCTGAAAGGTTCGAAATAAGCTATATCCCTTGAAATTCTACCAAAGCGTTGTGAATTCCGCAGGTATAACGTGACCCGAAGTCGAAATAAGTTTTTTTCACTTCAGGGGTGGAATAAAAAAAAAAAAAAACTGAATTTCTCATCAACATCAAGAATCCCAAGTGCAACTCTAGGTCCTAAATTTCTTCAGGTTCAATTTAGTTTTTGACTCCTTCCCACCTTTTCACTCACCTCGAAGGAATGATGAGATCATTCGATAAGTTCGGAGCTTGAGAATGTCCTGTATCAATTTCTGGTAATTTTACTCCTTGCGCGAATATAACAAGACATCAATTACGGGCTGGTTAGATTCGATTAGATCAAAAATCTCGGCGAAATGGATCAAGTTTAACTACAATCATTAGGGCGTTTAAAGGGGTGTAAAAACGTGCTACACCTAACAACAAGAACAATAAAACCAATAAGTAAAAATAAAAACTGAAGGGGGGCAGACGATAATTCGTAACACGTGAGGGATACGATGTGTAATTACGATTCGAGTACTCTACCTCTAAATTCATGCTTGTCATCGACTGGTGCAAATGCGAGTTGAATTTGAGCAGATTTTAGTGTCACTTCCCCTATCCTGGACAAGGGACCCTATTTTGACAGAAGGCTAACCACCAATCTGCAGGGAATCATTACAGTGGTATAATATCGAGACAGATTACATGGGTAGTGGGATATCATTGATTTACAAGGCTACGTGTCAGCCGAGCTTATTTGTCCCAGTCGAAATTGCACTACGATATGACAGGTAGATGTAATTTTGAGTGAATTGTAAACAAGTGCGTTACACGGTAGAAATTTGCACGTGACATTTTTGATGAAAGTACAATAGCTAGGCGGTATAAGTATCGCACGAACCACGAAACTGTAAGATAGAAATTTACGTTTCTATTATAATGTGTTCTTGACGAAATTGTTTAATTGAAATCAGTTCAAGTCGCAGGCGTTAAACAGAAACGCCAATTATTTTGTGAAACCGATTATGTGTATAAGGATCAACGAAATGAGAGCACACATTTAATCGTTTTATAGAAATCAAGTTTTATTTTCTATTTTTTAACACATGGAAGAAACATATTTTGATTCTATCGAAAAATTGCAGTTTCATTAAACCCATGCATGCACCTGTATACAAGTCCATAAAATAAGATCATTTGAATTTTGATCAAAATTAGTGAATTGACTCTGAATAGCTATGAAGTTCAATGAAAAAAACCCTCAAATTATAAGTTGGATAATTCGTCTGCTCCTCACGTGTGTAACCATTGCTGAGTCGAGTGTACTTCTTTTCTTCGAAGGAAGAGTATGTGACTTTTCATCTATCAATTAAAACTTTTTAACGACACATTTGCGGCACGGAAGAGTTTGCCATTAAATACATGCAAGGAATGCTCATTGAGAAAATACACACATCAATGGCTAAAGTCTTCAGAAATTTCATTTGAAGCATACGTAGGTATCTGACAATGAATTATCGATTGATTACTCGTGAGGTTTAATGATATAATTGCCTACCTGAGGCGCAGAGTCGCCAATTCTTCGTCTCCAATCATCGATATTCCTCCAACTTTCAAGTTTCACAGCTGTCATATTTTCGTATTTTAGTCCATTGATCTTGATTTCTGATTTGAAAAATCATCAGCTCGGTTTACACGGGTAAATCATAAAGCTCACATCGAAATATCTCCGAACTTAATTTTCATAAGCACAGAATTACACTAACTAATTGTCAAAGAGAAAACTCAGCGGTACTACACAACAACTCAATCGTTTTACGAATGTCTTTTGGAAGAAGTGTGATCTCGATTAAACGTTTATTTCTCTACTCACTCGCTTACGTAATATTTATAAAAGGAACCAGTAGCCATCGGATCAGAACTGGATTTAACGTAAGGCAACTGGAAATATCAAGTTATTTCTTGACAATGAAGACGATTGTCTTATTTAAAGTCGAGTGCTAGACCTATGGTGATTCGAAATTACTATTAAGATTATGCCACCAAAAAATGTAGACGATTTCTGTTACTGAAATCCAATTAATTTTTTTTCTTTTTTTTTTTCATCATAGCTGTGTGCTGGTTCATAAATAAAATTCAATCTATTTAGTCGAAAAACGATCGTAAAAATTTAAACATGTATCATTTTCATCCACTCTTTTCTATATTTTATAAAAATATACGTCAGTTTCAACATTTTTCAATCTAAAATTTGAAGATTTTTAGCTGAAGTCTCTAAGCTGATTGAATGTGTATTCCGAAACGTATAACGTTGTACGAATTTCGTCTCAAATAGGCGAGACACGAATCTCTCGATTAGTATTCTTAGCGAATTGGTACGAAATCTGACGTCATTAAATGACGTAGTCAACGATACGTGATAGCTATTTAAACATTCAAATTTATGTGCGAGTCTCTGAACTATTCTGTTGAATTGATTCTGGTCACAGACACGTGTACGTATGTTCGTCAAAGAAATATTTCGTAATGACGAACGGCGACGATTTTATAATATATTCTATAGCTTTGAACTTGATCCAAGAACTACACACCGCTTTGTTTCAATATTTGCTCAAGATTAATTATCAGCCAAATTAAAATACAGTAGAAAAACTCACCCATAGTCGATTTTTAAGGATTCAAAAACGCGAATAGCCCAGATTTTTGTTGAGATTTTTTAATTCAGAGGAACAATTAGATTTTCTCGAATCATTCATTTCGATATACCTTAAGCTTAACTCCAAATTAAACAAATTCAATTATACCTCTGGTACAGAAATATGAGACGAATCAGTGAAAGAAACAGCTGCCAGATTCTGCATTCCCTTCCGCCAAACTTGGGAGTTTATTTAATGTTCTACCTAGTAAAATCTTGTACCCAATAGCATCTGCAGCTGCCAATGCAAACGACGTTTTTTTCTGAGCTATGGTTTTTTTTATTATAGAAAAATAATTACAAATTTGTGTTAATTTTATCCCCAATTTTGATCGGGGTTCTTTTCCACTTTGGGTTATGAAGTAAATTAGAATCTGTCACAGTAGAAAAATTACCAGATATTTGAGAACTCTAATTAAGTCATTGAAGCGGGAAAAGTTAATGTGAGAAAAAAAATTTCAGTGCGATTTATCTCGATCGCAGAGTTGGGGGTATTTGGCTTAATTCTGTACTAATGATGCAAAAATTATAATCTTTCCAGCGGTTAACCATTTTCCATCGCACATGTTCATACGCGTATTTACTCGTACTATAAATTGATACGTATATAGACGAATTGCTTGAAACCAAAGTCATATTATTCTCTAGAATCTCGGTATAGATATACGTTGTGCAATTTAGTACTGCCTTGAGTCGAAGATAATTGCTTAGAGTAGGTATATAAGTAGATAGACAGGTATATAAAATATATATAAAATAGGCGTACGGTAAGACATCGTTGCCTTTACTGATGTGAGTTCGTTCAAGTCTGATGGGAAATTAAATCAATGTGTTCTCAGAAGTGATGTTGAAATTAGACAAAGCACTGCAGAGTTAAGCGCAGGAGTTCTAGAAACCGATTAATGTATCAAATGCAGAAGGGTTATAAAGTCGCTGGTATATACCTTCTGCTTCACTCTCAAAGTCATTAGATATAACTTCTACCGGGTTCACAGAACTTTTAACCCTTCGGTAAAATGCTAATAACGCAAAAGTCATAAAAGTGGCATTGAGTCGACAACGGAGACCGATTCTCAGGCTACCAAATAGGAAATTCAGGTTCAACGATTCAAGTGATTATATCCTGAAGAGAATTGCTTGAAAAAATCGAACATGGGCTTCTATAGATCAAGTTCACTAAATTCTTAACAGTTTTCAATATGTTGAACCAAAAAAAAATTATAATTGATAATTCGGTATAAATTTTAGGTCAGAAACGAAGCCCTAGATCTGGATCACGTATATCTTCACCCCATCGAAGCCCCGCGCTATGACGATTTCTAACATCCTAAAAATCCATCAAACCATATGGCATAGCGGATAAAACCACATGCTAGTGAATTCCCATAAGCTTCTCACCGACAGGTAGCCGACATGTGTTGTTCGATAGTAAAACCGACTATTTATACCCCCACGATTATCTATGCCACAAAAGCAGTGCTCACTCGCTAAGTAATTGTTGTCGAATGAATTGCACCCACTGCCTATTCTGTTTGGTATAATTATTCGAAACTGTTTGAGTATTTTATTGAAATGGAATGAAAAATAGGACATTTTTACACCCGATTTATGACATGGAGTGAAAATTAGTGACATTACAAATACAAATATGTTATTCTTGAAAGCCGAGAGAATGATGCCTTCAAGATATAGGAGTTCGTATATTTTATGCATAAAAAAACTTGTGATTTTCTTTTGCTTTCAGGTTAGCACAATTATGCACGTCCGTTAGCTGCAGCTTGAGAATCTCATGTCAAGGTCGATACTTCGTGTGAACGAGGTAATCCTCTAACAAAAACGTTCGGTTTACAATGGTTTACGTATACCTACTATATACGACACGTGTGTGTCTAGATTACGTGCGAAAATAAGATACGAAAGAAGATCGCGACTTACTTTTGATTCAGGTTACCTATTCGCGAAAATTTATGCTGGGAATTGTTTCAACAAATATTTCAATTAGTCGGTTCATTCTCACGTTATACACAATACGTATACAGTGAACGAAGATCCGATGTGAATGTTGAAAATCAGACCAAGTCATAATTATATGTACAAGTATATATGCTTCGATTTTTTCGCTACAAATGGAAGTCAAGTCCACAGAAGACAGATATTCATTTTCTTTCAAGCCACTTGTACGCTGTGAAGAAATATCCTATTGATTCGATATCCGCATAGCTGATTACTAGTATTTTGAGACACGATTCAAAATAATTTGAGATTTTTTTAAACTCGCCTTACACGGGTTGATTGCACCGAAGAAAAAGTGATTCTTGTAAGGGTACAGGCTGCATCATCAATTGAGACTTCTTCAAATTCGGAAAAAATATTCTACATCGATATATAATTTCAGGGTGAACTAATGATATTCAATGAATTTCATTCTCAGATACAAAACTGTCTGATTCCAGTCATTTTTTTGTTAACGATCAGAAAAAAATTGTATTTAGTGCTGATAACGATAGAAGACTGACCTTATCTCTATATTTTATTGGTACACACCGAAGTTACATTATTTTATAATATTTTTTCAAAATTTCAAAAAGTTTTTACAAACGATGCGACCTGTACCCTACGACAACCACATTTTACTGTAAGGCAAAGTCCATAAAATCTCAAATAATTTCGAATCATTTCTCAAAATACAAGACAATAAGCTGTGAAGCACTGAGCCGCTGTGATATTTGTTATGCAAGCGTACCGATGATTCCAAAAAATATTTTATCAACTTTCTCTTAATTACTTGAGAAATGATCTGGTCATCTTTCTCGATCGAAAAATTGTCGAACTTATTGAACATCAGCACCACACTTCCATGAATAAATTAAACTACCGCAAACTGACACCTGGAGATTCTAGTCAGCATCTGGTCTTCGTCAGTGGTTTTACTTTACCCTCCTAATCCTAAACGTGTCCTGCACCTTCGCCGATATTTAGAGAGCACGTGCCACGGATGGGCTTCGCTACTACAAGCCTACTTTGGCTATCGTATTACCTTCCTGTTCCGGCGATAAGAGCGGGTTCACGCATGTTTTTCTTTTTTCGTTTTTCCATCACTTTTTAACATTTTTATGAATACCCAACGAAATGTCAGAACGAATATTGCTTGGAAAAATAAATTGTAAAGTCAATTATTAGCGACAACAAAAAGGGCCTTTCATCAAGCTGAAACGTAATGTGACTCGATCAACCAGGTGCTTTATTTTTTACAAGGGTCGCCTTTTGAATTGCAATATGTATTTCGTAGCAGGTTATTTTTATATATGAAAGGGGTATAATATACCCCAAGGGCGAAGCTTGTGTAACGAAAATTTAAATTTCCATTGGGTTACCCCGTAAAAATTTTTCTTTTCAAACAATAAAATGTAATTGATGGGATCGTCAAAAGAGGAGAAAAAATCGACACTTTTTTCTTTTAAACATTCTCTTTTCATATATTTTACATATCTTGTCAAATGTGTTTTCAGTCTTATACGCGAAACTATCCTACAATCCACGATATACCTATTACATTTCGGAACTATTATTCCCTGGATTTAAACTCTGGTTTATTCAAATTGTGAAATAGACCTTCGAAAACAAATTTGGATAATTGTTATCCCAATCAGTTCTCATATATACATGCAGTAGTCCATATGTGTTTTCAAAAGCTGTGTAGAGAAAACAGAGATACAGACATAGTCAGAGTGGGTGATGGTTAGCTGCTAGATGATTTCCCACGAGAGAATTCATTTTCACAAACTCCAGTCCAACATTTGTTCATACATAAAATGTAATTAATAAAACAAGGGTACTGCAAATGTTGTATTCGAGGTGTTGAAGCTTTAGCATGAGTAACGACTAGATCCGGAGTGTGGGTGTGTAATAATTATTTACTGACTGAATCATCAGTTCTCTTGTTTGAAGAAAATTATGCTACCCGATTAACAGTCGAATGACGTTTGTAAAAAAATTGATATTTTCGATTCAAATCGGTTTGGAAAACCCCGTATATGCTTGAATTGCACTGTCTTTAAACATTTAGTGGTTTCCCTATATGCTGAATTATAAATCCCCCTTTTCGTAGCAGCACCGAAAATATATCAGAGTGACCCTGCGTATGATTTTTCCCGCGTGTATATGACGGTCGCGTAAACCAAGGCAGGGTGAAGTTTGGCGTAACGACGTTATCTAGGGGTACCCTCAATTATGGGGTTCAATGACCGCGGGCAATTGTCCACCGATATATGCGATTATAAATAGGGCTGCATAGCGCGCTTAGTTTTGGTCACGGTCTGGCTGCAGTGAAAAACTACAGGGATAAGATCGGACGAGGGACGATTATGGGAGATAAATCACCACCCATAGTAATCCACGAGATTTTTAAGAGCAGTCAACCGTTGATTAGAAAATAATCATTCGAAAAACAGGCAGATGATTATTTCTGGGGCTGTGTGAGTCGTAAAAAGAAAACAAGAAGAATACATCTACTCTGTTGCTAGACAAATGAAAGACTTCTGTACGAATGAATCGAGTCCTGAAAAAATCACTTAATTTGAAAATAATTGCGTCGATTTTTAGTCGGCTAGTAAATCATGGTGAGTCTGCAGTAAATGTTAGTTTTCCGAGAGGGATTTGTTCGTGTAATAGCTGAAAAATATCTGGTTTAATATTTGAATAATTGAACACTCATAGATTGATTTTGGAATTCGAGATAAAGCTGGAAGAGAATTAAAAGTTACTTCTCTATGCTTCTATATGGTATAGCCTGATTGGGTAATTTGAATTCTAGGCAAAATTGTTGAACCATAAATATTAACGAACTAATGAAGGTATAAAGGTATGTATATACACCGAATTGTATCCGACTATTACGCACATCCGTAAACACGAAATTATCGAAGCGTGTAAAACAATTACACGAATCCTAGGGGGTTTGAAACTTTAACGAACATTAAATTCTACCCAAACCAATTGTTAATTACGATTTTCAAAACAATTATTTCTTGATTAGAAAACAAGATTATCTAATTAATTCACTATACCTATGTAAGAAATTTTTATACTCTGCAAGAGCAATCACAGACACAAATCATAAAAAATGAATCCTATAGATTATATTGAGCGAATATTATTCCCACGACACCCTAGGCACACTATGGGAATATTTTGTAGGGGTCGGATGCACGCAAAGTGTTGTTTCACGGTTGTATATATAGAATAGAGGGAGCTATATCTACTACACTTGCACAAATTCTGTAATTACTATCGAATAATAATCATCGTTGATTAATGCCTGTACAGGTTCTTCGATGAATATTGTAATTTTTTCCTCTCATTTCAAGCGCACAACTATTCTCAAATTATTATAGGAAATTAGTATAAGTAGGATAATGTTTTTAGATTCGAATTTTTTCGTGAGTACCTACTATTATTTGACACAGAGAATTGATTGGATGATTGACTGCTATTTCATTAATATTAAAGTATATGGCGGTATATGAACAGTATTGATCGAATAACGAAGACAAAGTTCTTCTTACCTTTGCCTGTGGGAGAAGATAGCGGTTTCAGCTGCTTCTGTAAAAAATAAATAAAAATTTAATAAAAATAATTGGTAGGTTGTTTTTTATTGTGCCAAAATTGACGTATACTAATTTTCACCACTGATTCCCGTTACTCGAGGGATGCAATATGTTTTGAGGCACAATCGTAGCTATAGGTGAAAAAATTCATCGCTTGTAAATTTCACACGAAGTATATCCGAATTTGATAATACTTCTATTTTCTCTCTCTGTGTCAATGTCTGTAAAAAATGTATCTGAGTAAAAGCGTGAAGTATGAAGACTGTTCGGTCCTACGTCTGTGTGAAAACTGCAAGCTATGCTACGAAGTTTTTTGTATAAAATATTAAAAAAATTAATTTACATTTCAATCCCAAATTATTTTCACCTGCATGAAATGTGATAACATCTTCATTGATCATCCCTGTAATTATTTCAGTTTTATTTAAATGAATTAGGATAAAATTCGCTTAATAAAATGATGTTTAAAAAAATCTACAATGTGTCGAATTTTTGTTTACATTCTGAATTCGACAAGTGACAAAACAGAATTAATAATAAGAGGTTCACTTTAACGCCTGTCTTTGATCGACTCGAATCACTGCATTGTGTGCGGGTAGCCTATCATCAGGTGGTGCATGAAGTACTCTACCTCTCAACATTACGTACGAGGACATCTATCTCATCATTATTGATTTTCCACCACAGCTGCTCTGATATATGAATGAATTGTTTCAGAGAAAATATTTCACGTTGAACGCTCGTTTAACTAATGTCTCCGAGATTCTAACTATCAACATTAGCAAATCATCAGCGTTCCCGAAGTTAAACTAGTATACCCAAATTTTGGTAATTTCCCAAAAACGAAGTGCAAACATTGAAGTGTCTTGCCACAGAGAATATATGTCATTTGTTTTCCGATGGGAAAATGTTTTTCGCATTTTCATTTCATTCACGATTTTTCAATGCTCCTGAATTCTTCGCTGCAGATGTTTTAGTCTGCTTTTTCGATCATTTGATTCATACAGATTTGGTTATATCCACGTCATTTTACTCCGCAACTTTAAATTGAGATCATTGGAGTGCCTACATATAGCTTCGAATATAAAAAGATTGAGAATTTATCGACTGCTAAAAGATACTAACTGCGATTATTTAAAGCCTCAGACAAGATCGCAAACAAGGAACACCAGACATGACCCACTTATCATATTTCATCAGCATAATTTTATTGGCTTTTGTGAGTAAAAAGTTTCGCTCCCAAATTGGACTTACCTCAAAATTACCTGGATTTTATCACATATCAAACCAATCAAGCTGACTAGTACAGTGTCAATACGACGCAAGGTTTTTAAAGAATTTGGATATGTCTCTTTTGAAAGAAGACATTAGTTTATCTTGCTGAGTCAAGAAACTAATTTGTCTTGAAATGAGTCAAGAAACTAATTTCAATGTTCTGTCCAAACTGAAGAGACCTCAGATGTGCCCAGCTATTCTTCGCAATATACCTGTATCCGAAATGCCGAATGCAACGTACTCCATACTGGCAGAAATAGATGCGACAATGCAAACGACTAATGACAAGGCTGCAAAGTTTGTACCTCAGGTCCAGGAACTACTTGAGAAATTGAATACAAGTGCCACGAGAGGAGTCGCAGAGATTAACAGCTCCCTGAAGAGTACTCTTGCTTCGGTAACTTACTGCGCTCTTTAGGTGGATGTTTAAAATTATAAAGAGATCTAATGAGTCAGAGACCACATTCACACTTCCACAATAGGAATAATCCAACAAAGTAAAAAACCGAAAGGGAGAGTTCTGAAGACTTTATCGTAGATTGTATCGAATTGAAATTTCCAGTTCAAATCAGACCTCGCTAAACTTTTCGCTTCCGCTAATGCAACTGATACCAGAGACTGCGAAGATTATGCTTCTACAACCCAGTTGGCTGTTCCCAGAGTCATGAAAACCGTAGAGTCCTGCGTTGATGGTGTAATGGACGAGGCTGAGGAACGGATTGCATTAACTTTGAGTTACATAGATTCGAAATTGGACGGTCTTACCGAAGTTCAGAAGAAGGCCAGTAAATGCACTGATATTATGAAAGAAACTGATTCAGGCGAACCGGAAATACGCAAGACATACAGCTGCGTCAAGCAAGTGAGTATCGTCTACGTCGATATCGAGGCCATATTCTTCCGATTGAATTCCTCGTTAGGTTTATTTTCTAATTTTTTTTTTAACAATTTTATCAACATTTTCCTACGATGTTTTCCAGCGTAAAGGAGAGGTCGACTATTACGAGGACGTATTATCAAGCGTGATAAGTTTCGCCTCCGCCACAGTTCTGTACAGGGGTTGGGCGAACCGGGTAGGATGTTGCACGAGCATGAGTGAAGTCGAGTCTTTTAAATACGCGACAGAACTTATTTATTCAGAAATTGAGACCTGCATTTCGAAAGCAGCTATCTTGTAAAAATTTGTTTCCTGTATTTGCTCGGCGGTGGCTAGAATGTAGGAGCTTTTAATAATAATGAAAATTTTACTCATATGACAGGTGAAGACTCTTCGACCCTTTCAACTCGACGTCTTATTATTTGTACGATAAATGATAACAAAATTAGCAGATATTCTTGGCCGAATTTTCAGGCACAGGTTAAATACTTATCATGAAATATCGCCAGTCCAAATATGAGTATGTACTGAATAATTACACAGGTCTCGAATGATATTTATAAAGTATAAATGCTGGAAATTAGGATAGGTGGTATTGATGGTAACGAATTCGTATGAGGTTTACGTGTGCCACCTGCTTGATATCATTCTGCACATAGCGCATTTCCGTAAAGTCGATATTTTATCGATAATTGGATATTCAAACCGATGTTGACGCAAGTGTTTTTCACTCTGAAGTATGAATTGTCTGAGTATATCATCCGCCAATAAGAATATGCTAAGGGCAATTACTATAACGTTGGTGACTGTTCAACGCTGAACAATTCAAGACCCCGAAGTGACACGTATAAAAAATGATCAAATTAGCGATTGGTTTATGCGTACTTTTCGTCGTTTATGTAAGTAGAAATCGAATTTGCAAATTGTAGCATAGATTTCAGAGACAGTAAGTTTCGAGGAAAATATATACAGAAAATTTAATTAATTATATCCTTTTTGGAATCTTTGTAACCAGTCGGAGCCCCTACACGTACGATCCTCCAGCCTGTCGATTTCTTCCGAGGAATTGAAAGCAGCTTCAAACAACTTTAATTCGGAGGTAAAATTCGTGATCAATGAAGCTCACATGGTCGAATCCGAATATAAAAAACTCCTCGAAACCTTGCATAACTCTGCTACGTCTCTACAAAAGGAAGTCAGCGATCGTATTAACTATACTATGACTGGGGTAATTATTGCATATTTAATATTTGGCATTCATGATGATATTAACATGGAAAATTATAGGATTAAGAATTTCGTGTCTATAGCTGGACAGATGAATATTTTGAAAAATTTTAATCAATTGATGAGATTTTTTAAAAAGCATTAATTATCGTAACTTCACTCGATTAACTTCGAAAAGTTTTCAGTGTATATTTGAACTACGTCCCTGGATTGAATTTTATTCATTTATTACGAATGTTGGAAATTTCTTTAGTTCAACAAAGACGTGAACAGTCTCCTGACTGATACCAGTATCGACGTAAGCAAATGCATGACATTGAGATCCACAATTGAATCTACAATGACAGATATTTTGATCAACACAAACACCTGCGTTCATGATCAATTGATGAAGGCTCAGGTGTACATCGAAAAATCAATTTTATCCATCGAATACATCTTGGAACGTCTTAAATCTCTCGAGAATATCGCAGATAACAGTTTCTCGAAAACAATAAAAAACAATAATATAAAAAAAGTCTTTCGAACGAAAATTTTGCTCGAATTGGTAAGTAATTTGATAAATTTCATCATGAATATATTTTCGCTCTTAGCATTTGATCTTTTTATTAGAACTATTCTGCTGGATTATTCGCTTATTTTTAAATGGCTGGTGATTCTTTGAGTCATAAATTTTTCAGTTTTTCGCTCAGCCTGCCAACGTGGCTGCCGAATTGTTATCAACTTTGACTGGCACAACGTTAGTCATTTCACGAATTGATAGCCTGATGATCTCAGACTGTGTTTCAAACGAAGCTTTATCATCCCTCGTCGAAGACACGCAGCTTGTTTATTCAAAAATCGAGACCTGCATTGCAGATTTAAATTCCACCAATCCTGACTTGTGAATCTATGATCAAGGACGACGTTGAGTATTTGTTAAACTTATGTCAAACCTTTGAACGATAGATTTAAATCATGGTAAAATTTTCCGTAGACGCGATATTTCTGTACCCACATAATATATTGATTTGTATAATTTTCTGCGTATGTAACTTGATATTGTGTCGCAACATTACAGGCAAACACTTTCTGCGAACTCATGACGATTTTGGAAAAGGTAGAGACTGCGGAGTAAAATTTTGATCAAACAGATTACGAGATCGAGGAAATGCGTCAATGAGTATATTTTGCTGACTGATGAAAAAATTCCCCTGAAGAATTGTCCGAAACATTATTCAACCTTGACAATAAATTCATCAAAACGACTGATTTGTTATTCAACGAAGTGACACGGGATCACAAAACGATTGGAATATTCATATTATTGTGTCCCAAGCCATTTTATGTACATTCATACGATTATATGTAAATAAATCTATATACAATGAAAATTAATTTTAATCAGAATTGAAACTGTGAAGAATGTCAATCAATATCTTTAAATTTTATCTTACCGCTGCTACTTTCGATCTACACCCTGGCGCCTGTCTTTAGATAATCCGAGCTGCGGTGTAGTGTGGGTAGTTAATTATCAGGCGTTGAGTAACCGTGTTTTTCTGCATTACAAACGGAGGCGTTTCATGAATCTTAATTATATTTTCTCGTCTTCAGAATGTTAAATGTACGTAACTTACTACATACAACAATTCTGTTGGATGAAACATCTCACGTTTAGTACGTGCATTGAATCCGCCTTCGATAGCCGATACTATTTGTTTTTATCTTGTCCAATTTATAAACTGTGATGTCTATCGTGATCCAGCAAAGTACTTTCATTTATCACCCTTTCGTTTATAAGGTAAAATACAAGCATTAAGGGAATTACGAATACTCTTTCCCGCACAGCATTGGGAACTAAGGCAGTGATTTACGTCCGAAATCCTAGAGGTATGTCACAGTACTTTTTCAAACTCTGGATTTGAACTTGATTTCGCTTACTTAAATTGGTTTTAATAGAAAATTGCTGATGATTTACTACTGCAGCTCATGGTTTGCAAAATATAATGGGGAATTTATTGAGCTTCACGCTATTCTTAAAGCTAAATATATTTTTCTAAATTTCTGAACATTTTATGAACGCTGTACGATCACGTGAATTATTCGAAACACTTGCGCAAACATACCTAGTTACATATTATTAATTATTATCGGATCCATACACGCAGAAATGTCGTATCGAATTAAACAAATTGCGAATATCCATAAATGTGTTTCATTTCCAGCTGAAATAAACTCTCCTCTGTCCATCAAAGTGATATTTACGTGTATACATACGTATAGTATAACCGAGCTTGATATTTCAATTTTTGAGTCTATTATTCTTTATGTATGTATGCAAATGCATACGTATACCATGTATAATCAATTTTCCAATCAGTCGAGCACTGCACAGCACAGCACCCGATTTATTATTTTTGTTATCCCTTGGATAAATGGAGTGTGATAAAAAACATAGAAACTCAACTATATCTATATGCATGAAATGTAAGCTTTAAAAGTTTAAAGTACGAATATTAGCTCGGATTCTTTTCATTTAAAATGCCTACCGAATTCATGAAGCATTTAAACTTCAGAGTGCAATGGTAGAGGTGAAGCTAACTGAGTAAAATTTATTTAAAATTACATTAAATTCTTGAAGAAGAAAGAAAGTAAAAAAAAAAAAACCACGAAAATCTCATCAAAGTTTTTCGTTAATTTAATTCTACAGCATAATATAACGCAGATGGAGGAAAATATATACGGTACTTTAAACTGTAATTTGCGTATTTGATTCAAATATAGATTTCAGTATACCGATATTGACTCAAGTGTTCTTCAATTGTACAGCAGCATCATAATGTACAGAAGTACTAAACTCAGAAATTGCCAGAAACTTACAAGTACTCGTTTGAACCTGACGTAAAGATCGCAATTAACATCCACTGAATATGGCCAATTTTCCAGCCTTCTTCTGCCTGGTCTTGGTGGTTTTTGTGAGTATAAAGAAAAAAACCTTTCTTACAAATTGAGAAAGCTTTAATGTCTCCTCTATAATCTTTCCTCGCTTTTATACCGATTAAAGGTAGATTTTTCTTCTATATTTAAAATTAATTTTCATCTGTGCTTTCTGAGGTCGAAGCCGTTGTTGTTAACGCTAATGGGATACGTGTCAACGAATGTACATATTTGGCCATTCCTGTGATTGCAAAATACGAAGAGATCCTGGATAACCTAATTTACTGCGTTAATAATGAAGTTGACCAGGCTGAGAAAGGAGTTGCATCACTTTCGGATTATGTTCATTCACAATTGGAATTTCTTGCTGAGTTCCAAGGATACGCCAAAAATTGCGTAGCTCGATTCGATAAATCTGAAAAAACATTCTGGGACACGGCGCAGGCGTTCGCCTGCATTTCGCCAGTGAGTACCGTTCAGTTTTTTAATCATAAAATTCGATAAAAATCTTTGTACCATTTCCTTAAACTGTGGGAATATTCCATCTGTCATTAATTCTGAGAGTTTCGATCCATGAAGCTTGCCGAATAACAAGTAATCCTATGTTATTCCGGGAGAATTCATTTTTCATATATTCTCATCATTTTCAACGATTCAACTAACATTTTTACATGCTTTTCGCAGCTTCGAATGTCGGTTCAGTTTCTTCTCGTGAGATTTGAATTCATAATCGATTTCGAATTGGCCAGAAATCTATTTAACGATTACGAAACCAGAGTAAAGAATTGTACTACCACCGCCAGCAGCAAACTCAACTCTCCCATTACCACCGCACATAACGTTTATAAAGAAATTTTGAAGTGTGCCACGAACGAGAATGAATCCAGCTAATAAAATTGTGCAAAAATTACTATTACCAATAAAATGTTTGCTCACGTAATCTGACAACCTCATATCAACGAGTCAATTTAGTCTTATTTCCCATAAAATTGTAGCTTTCTAATCGTTGAAAATAAATATTCTGCATTCATTTAACTATCAATGATGAGCGTTAAATCATTAGTCTGCTCTTCGCTATACTGATTCTAACTATAATCAATACTGATAAACATAGCTGAGGTACTGTTTACGTATAATATTCCATAGATTGTTATTTTTTTCTAATATCTAATCAGAGCGTGAAGAAAGTATGAAGTATGACTGCAGTTTTTACATTTTGAGGTGATACCTAAAGGAAAATGATGATCGAGAGTGATGAGTCTGACCTACGTTTTAAATCTGAACTAAGTTCATTGTCAGTGAGGATTGAAAAGTAAATGAATATGTGATATCACCGTTCAAATAAAAGACAAGGCCGCATTGTGTTACACCTATATGTAAAACAGGAAAGAAATGTACTGTAGTCGAAACAGCACGAAAAAATTCAGAACACAAAAAAAAAAATGTTATACCTTGAAGTATGTTTCATTGTCATATTCAGTGAACGTTGAACGTGAGCAGACAAAAAGGCGAAAATGACAAAGGTAGAAAATCACAAAGGCACGAAGGATCTCGATTTAAAGTATTACAACTTCCGTCCTCGTTGCCTTAATTACAATCCAAGACTATAATGCTCGCACTTTGAAGTTACTCCGGAAAATGAAGAGTCTATTAATGCGGTTATTATCAGGAGTGCCGAAATTAAATGAATCGGAAGTCTTTGCTCCAATTAAAAAGCACAAAACGACTCACTATGCCAGACTTACATTTCCACTAGGATCTTTTTTATTCAATTATAACGAATTGAAATGGTATACTAAATCAAGAGTTCATCGCTTCATTGCGACGATTGTCATTCAAGTTTATCACCAAATAGCTGCGTCATGAATGAAAAGGATGAAAATTAATGTCACCTCGTCAGGATTTCACTCGTCAAGAATTAACGAAGTTACTGTCGCTAAACGATTGATGGACCTAACGAGAAGATTGATGCATGCAAAGTGGTTAACTTGATATAGTTTCCGTTTGAACCACAGCTCCATCACTTGCGACGAACAAAATAGTCACCTTTAAAAGTTCATTCAATTTAATCAAAACTAGCGGTTCAATTTAGGTGCCTATACATAAATCACTCCACATAGATTGTTATTTGATATAAACCTCATCGATGATTCATGAATTAATTTTTACTGTGAATTATTTGAACCCCGAATTACGTTGGATATACATTCCTGAGGATATTCCTAATGGACCATGAATCATTTATTGATAATAGCTGGATAGGGACAAAGCCCATACCTTCCCAAGCATCGGTTCACCAATTTGCCCAAAACGCGATGACAAAAGTCCTTGATTGTAAAAACACTTGGGTTAACGAACGTCCTCACTTCCACATTCATACTGCGATCATCAAGTACCGTTTCCTCTTCACTTATCTCCGCCATCGTCAAATCACGCGTATGCAAACATCATGGCTTTGATATATCTGCATTTGAATTTCTCCATGTAAATTTGTGATGATCAATAACCGATTGTCCAGTAATTTCCGCTAGATTTATGACTTTCCTCTTCCTTTCAATGCGAATACCGAATGGTGAATAGCAAATTGTCCATTGGAATTGGAATTATTCAACGGGAAGAGACCGCTAGAGGATCAAGGTCCATTTGCTAAGGCTTTGAATTTTCGGGAAGCATACTATAACGTGTTCTTCACCTCGTTGGTTCGTTGACCTTCGGTTTACCGTCCACCTAGACGACCCGAAGGTTTGACATGGGTCTCGTAAAACTATTAGCCAAGGTTGGCTTGAGCGACGAGCTGTGACAACGCAGGTTCAAGGCCATCCAAAGGCCACGCTCGAGTCACCAACTCGTAATACTCATTTCCTGTTAGTTTGACGATCTCCTATTTCACTTGCATCAAGTTAAAACAATCGTATCTCTATGTTGTCCTGGTAGCTTTCCTTGTATAGTTCGATCAGATTGTTGAATTTGAACTTTCTCCAGAAATGGAAAATCAATTTTCCCCCAAAGGATCCTGAGGCTAATTCAATATGTGGTAAAATTCAATTAGGAAGCCTCGAGGTGGTGAAATTGTTAACGAATGTGGCTTTCTGATATTTTTTTTTTTTCGAAGTGTTGAAAGGGACGCGACAATTTCACGGGTAGAGGAAGTGCCAAGGGGCACCAAGAGCTAAATTGAGCGGGAGTCAGTCGAGTGTCATGGAAATCTAACTAGGTAGGTATATGTTGGGGCAAAATATTATATTTATGGTAGAAACACGAGTCTCCACATATTATGCTAATGTTTAGGGTTTGGAGGCAATTTACCATAACACGAGATGAACACGTACCTTATACCTCACGGCGTATGTTCACTGGAGAAGAAATACCTACCCTTCGTAATAAGGGTGAAGCCTTCCTAGTCTATTTAATGGTGTACGTTTTCTTAGGCGACGGGCATTATCGTTCACAATTAAGAATGTTTACTCTCTTTACCAAGAAGTGATGGTGGAAGACATCAAATCTACATAATTGTTCATCAAACAATCCGCTTTGTTCACTTTCCGATGTAGAAGTGCCGTTATACCGCAATGATCCGTTCCACTCTGATAAATTATTCTTTGATTTTACTGCAAACTTTGCCGATGTAGCAATTCCAGTTTCAAGCTACGACGAAACTATGAACCACGATGAAACCTTTGGAAAGATCCAACCAACGGTTCGTGGTAGGGGCTATAGTAACCGGATGGGATTTGACCCTTTGTCACTAGTACGCGATGTCTCCAGTTTCCACAATTCATCCGGCGTTCGAATTTCGAACAATATGGCTTCTCGCAAGCACCGTAATTCCCAATTCTGTAGTACCCTTGGGTTAGGGTTTCAACTGGGTATTCATTAACGAGCGAATTACGCGTATATGCGGTAGAAATTTATTAGCCATTGAAAAGCTCAGGGAAAATTCAAAAGTTCAACAAACTTACTAACAATCTTGACCTCTCTTAACGGGAGATTAATTCCTGCTTCAAAGACCCGCAAGTATAATGGACTTCCATAATTCACCATCACTTCAAGAATCTTTCAATCACCTCAAGTGATCACCAATTTTCTGTCACATTTCACCGTTTCGAATTCAGTAAAATGAATTTTTATATTCGTCTTTGTGTGATATTGTTAATCGTCGTGAGCCGTGATACGGTGACACGAATGGCACACAAAACCACATTACGTGCCATCATATACTAATAACATACTGTGATTACAGCTGCGACAATGAAATCCACGGTGTGCATACTATACGTACATCGCCCACTTTCTCACGCGATTTGTAAATCAGGACTTGTGAAGTGACTTTCGTTTAATCGCGAGAGAAGATTCACCATATTATGCACATCCAAGGCAAAGAAGCCTTTGTTATAGGTCTTAAATAATTAATGTACTGCGCTTTACTCGAAGCCGTATAGGAAATGTATCAGACGATAAGCCAAGACTATTTCAATAATTATTTCTGTTTATTCATCATTTTAGCAATACTGTATCTGATATAGTTGCTAATCAAATCAGAATGAAAGTTTGTGTATAAAATTTGTGAGATAAAGCGATCGAGGAAGCGATATATGAGAGAGTTATTCTCGCCACGTAGATGTAGTTTCATTACATCATTTGTGAATTATAAATTTGCTATAATATGAGTAATGAACACGTCCTCTGGACTTGACGGAGTCGATTTCAAGGCCAGTCTACTATCTACTTTCTCTATAACTCTTTGCTCTCGTTTGAGGTTGGCCGCAATCGATATCATGTTTTGTGGTTTTAATTCTGATCCATCATTCCTCTACGATATCTAGTATAGCATCATTTGATAACCATAAATAATAATCGAGAAGATACTCATCGAAAATTTGTATGAAAATCGTAAATCAGAATTTTTAATCAAATTTGAAACCGAATAAATTTTATTTCAGACGTTTCACAGTATTATTCTTAAAGCCATGAGATCCATCTCATCTTCCACGTATAGCTTGAATCCACAGATGACTAAAAGGTGCGGAAAATCGTCACGTACTTCATTGAAATTTCATCTCAACTTCATCTCATTATTACTCGAGTTGCCGTTCGAGTCGATATCGAAAATTTCGTAGATTATTATACACTCGAGTGATATTCTACAGAATAAGGCTTTTCCCAGACACAAGCTGTCGTCGCGGTAATCGACATGATCAAGGAGGCTTGATTGGACGGAAACTTCGGGGGGGATTTCCAAGCGCTTAATCACTTTTCCTCCAAAAATGAAGAGCTAGAACGTGCAAAGATATACGTTGAAGATACACACAGGGTTGTCACGTTGAACGTCAAATTTCATCAAAACATGTATTTTCCCTCGCTAATTTTATCGCCGTACATTCTTAACTGCAGAGAAAATGTTTGAGAATGATAATTTAAATAAAACGCCCGTTTATACATGAGATAGAAATGAAAAAAGAACAAAAAAAAAACTAACTGTGAGTGATAAAATGGAAAAGGAAGAAAATTTTCGTCTGTTCAATTTGCAAAACGATTCGCTGAAGTTCGTGTGTTCATTATTGGATTTATTTCCCTCACTCAGAAAGGGCGGAAAGGAGTTTGAAAATTGAGGAAATTGTATACTCCTCCCTTCCATTAGATTCCTCTTTCCTCTTTTTCTACACTGCAATTACATCAGCTAAAAGGATGGAGTAGGCGAAATGCTGCAGATAATTTTAATACCGTAAATACCGAAAGTTAAAGTTCGAGCTAAACTCCCACGTTGAAAGAGAAGTCTGGTAAGTTCATCCCATTATACTTTTGTTGAAAACTCGAAAGTTTAATCAGACAGGTATAAAAATGAATTTTTCATTTTTTCTTTTATTTCTTCTTTTTTTTTTTATACACTTTAATCAAAATATATTCTAATGTTGAAGAAGACATTAGGTACGCTTAGCCAACGATGCGGTAAACTAATCGCGTTACAACTGTTACATTTTGCCCAAATTAGTAATTCCCCCTTAGACTAACACCGCATCCCCAAGCCGCAAGACCCCCCCATGTAGTTAGTTATACAATACCCCGCGATGTGAGCGTCGAGGACAATCCCTCATTGATCAAATTTGATGAAGTTATTGTAAGTGTGGTAATTATCTTTTTCACATTAGGCAAATTATGAGGAAAAGGTTAAAGAATTGGATAAGCTGAAGAGCAGCCATAAAGACCTTGAAAGAAAGACGACCTTTCTTCTCGAACTAATTTTTCTTCAGTTTTCTCCTACTTGCGATCATTTCCGATAAATTTTAGAGTCGCTTGAGACGCCGGTGTAAAATATCGTTAACGAGAAATTGAACTTTCGAAATTCGTGCGTAAAACCTTGCGAAGGGTTTGCTGAAATAAAATAAGAACGCAGTTCTTGCCAAAGCCGAAGAGGAACGGTCTGGAGGGAGTGGTCCACGAGCTGGCGCGTGATTCGCAGCATCCCTCCAACGCTGGATCAATACTTGACGTAACCACTGCGCGATCCTATTTCGCAGGTGAGAAAAATACCGGGGATCCTATAGGTACTAGACTTGGATCCTATACCAGACTTAGACCCTGGCTAGATTTCACACTCATATAGAAGTACAATACATACTCGTGAAATACTCTCCTTATAAAGTCATGTACCGTTCGAGTGGTTAGTTTAAAATTTTAATGAGTTACACCGAGCCTCGAGCGCACTTAATAAATTATGAGCTAATTTAATATCAAATTAACGTGTGTGAGAGGAAAAGAAGTTGACCAAAGTTTCACGATATACCTAAGTATACGTAACATTTAGTCACTGAGAAAGAATTTCGAGGTTTACTATTCAAAAACTCTGTTACTTTGAAATATAAAAAAAAAAACGCAGAAACAATCGAGCTTTTCAATAAAATACACAATATTTCTTCAGTATATGTATGAACATAATATACAGAAGAGGCAATTTTTTTGCAAATCTAGAAACGACGATTTTAATTAATTTTATTTCTTATCCCTAATCCTTGGGTGATTAACTATAAGTGTATAAAACCTTAGAGGCTTTGAATAGGAATAAAAACTTCATGATTCGGAATCACCGCTTACGGGTAGGTACCGCATTGCTTTTGCCAATCCGTCTAACATATTCGCGAATTTTTATCTAGACACGCAGCTTTCGCTCATGAAAACTTCAGCCTTGACCCCTCAGGTCAATAACTAGGATCGAATTTACCACGTGGTAAGAAATAATCAATAATAAAAACGCGGTGGTTAAACTTAGCGAATCAAAAGACGCGGCGAAGCAGACCATCAGGTACAAAATTATTTCGCTCGATTGAAAAAGTGGAACAGCGCAGGAGAAAAAAAAAAAAAAAGAGATATGGATGGTAATTTAACGCATATAAACCCATCGGTCTGAACTAATGCTCGTATTAATAACCACTGAGCTAACTACCACAGCCCACAGTGTTGTATAACTTATAATTAAAAAAATAGTATATCTCCTACGGAATTTTGTTTAAAGCAACTGTATATAGTTTCGTTTGTGAATGATTTTACGTGATTTAATTTTATTGAAGTTTATACGATATTTTTCGCTCTTCTGAAGTCAAACTTTGAATAATTTCTTTATTATATTTGTATATTATAAAATTTTGTTTCTGAGATATCGATGTATTGAAGTGACGTCTTTGGTATGTATCGATTGTAGATAAAACTTTGAAATTCACGTATATTTTAATAGGATCGTGAAATTACAGTAAAATAGGAAGTTTTGATATATTTTAATGTGCCTACCTTTATATTATGTTCGCTGCGGGATAAAATGCTGTCATTAAATCTGAAACGAGAAGATATACCTGTTATGTAATAAACTTCGTATTATAGGTGAAAAATAGAGAGAAACTAAATCGTATATCGAAACTAGATGAATTAGTATTGTGAAATTTATATTATATTATACAAGTTCGAAAAATGAGTCTCGGGAAAATTGGTATTGCAATCCAAGTGACACTCAAGTCGTAACTCATTTATTTCACCCGGGATTGCAATAGCGAGTCAGCAGGGTAAGCACAACTTCTGAGCTTGCGAACTTTCTGAAAGAACCCCACTCCAGACGTTGGCATATATATAGTTATAATGTATATATAGGTATATGTAGGATATGACTTGCAGGCGTCGAGTCGTGCAAGTCGAATTTTAATTCCGTGTCGTCGGCTTCAAAGTTGCCGTGACCCTCGTAACCTTTGACGTAGGGTCAAATACGCTTTCGCCTCGGCAAATTGGATCCATACTTCTTAAAGTAATGCCGAAAGAATATATATATATATATATATACATATATAATAATATACACGTGTGGTATCGATGTATTAGATATATGCAAGATATTTTACACCATCGAGCGATAAAACTGATATATTTTTTTTTATCTTGCAAACATGGGACAGGATTTTTCAACTTTTAGGGTCAATTCGCATACATATACGATTCCAAGTGGGTCAAATAACAACCGTGACGCAATTGGAGACATTCGTGCCACTACCACTTTCCTCATGTATTTCTCTAGCAGGCATACCTATATGTATACCATGTATAATAATACCATTTTCATATAGCTTTCGTGATAGAATTTTCAACATAAGAAAAATTGCAAGCACGATACTACATCATTCGACTTTCTATTTCCAAATGTCTTACTTACATACCATCAGGTATGTGAATTATACTTTTATCGAGCTTTTTTCATCTCCCGTTTAGCATTTTTCATTTTCACTACGCCGCAACGCTATAGAAGTCTGACTTTTATATAGAAACGAATCGATAAAGGACAATCTTTAGCGCTTGGCGATGTACGCCATATACCCCTCATATAAGGGCGACTATTGCAAGACCCAAGCTTTATACCGCACGGGCGAACTTTCTGTCGCTTCTAGTCTTAACGAGGTCATATACATTCGATTTGAACAATAATTTATGGATTTTTATACTTATCCTTGTGTATAATAAAAGGCGGAAAAATAATCGTTTAACGAGCCGAGTTATACTCGCAAAGAAACTCACCAATTTTTTATAATCTTTAACGACACTTTAATCGCGTCGTTAAACTCTCATATATGCCTTATTTTTTCTCCATGAATGTAAAAAAGAAGATTGCTTTTTTATACTCAAATTTCACCCCCATTTTTATATTCTTGATCTTTTTACATCGAGATCCAATTTTAATGGATTTATAAATTTTTTTTTTTTTTTTTCTTCAACCGTACGTGTTTCAATTCATGCCAGCGAGCGATCTTGCTTTCATATTTAAACTGCTGGCGAGTTTTACTTCATTTTTGAAACGTATATATAATATGTTCAAAAGAAATCCTCTTCAAAAGCACCGGCTAGAACTACTCCAGTTAAACGTTGCTACCCCGTACGTTTGTCTATATACGTTTTTAGCTGGTAAATCAGTTAACTAAACTCATAATACACGTACGCTAAACATAGAGAAGGGTAAAGGTAAATGGGGTGAAAAGCTTCCTATCCCTATAGCTAGCTGTGTCAAGTAAACTGAAATTAATGTACAACATTTGTGAAACCGGGAACCGGGAACCGAAATAATGTCCGATTCGCGCTCGGACCTACGTCCGAAACTTCCCTAAGCTATTATTCCCGTTTAAACAACATATGTGTGTGAAAAGTAGCCTAAAGCAATTTTCGGTTCTATGTACCTATACGTATATGTAGGTACCTAGTACTTGGATATGAACAAAGCTGTTTTAGACTATGCAGAGGTAGAATATTCCCTGATTTTCAGAGGTCAAAGCAATTTATTCTTCTACACGCATTTAGTATTTATCTCGATTCTTGTATTCACGCGCAGCTAAAGCTATAAAGGAGGTTCGAGGTTATTTATGATCGATCCAAACGAACGCCCACCCTGTCCTCGATATCACGTTTCAGTAGACGTTAGAATTCTTGGACCGATTTACCACGTCGAAGTAAGTCGATGATGGCGAAGCTTTTTACCGAAACGAGAGAAAAAAAAAAAAAAAATGAGATTTCTGAAACGACTGAAAGCATTAAATGCAAACAAAATGGGAAAGAATCAAGTTTACTTCCATTCAGAAACAGTTTTCGTTACCGGTTCTCATTTATTACTGTAAAACTTACAACTTCGTAATTAATGTCCAGGTAATTTACGAGCCCAATTAACAGCCTGTTTAATTACCTCGGTAATTACACTGTCCACAAACGTTACACGAACTGATTACGAGTAAAATCATATGCAGAATACAACATTGAATAACACCTTGCGAAATTGAGAAGGAAATCGTATTGTTCTCACATTTGATTGAGTAATATTTTTGGGAAAAATTCTGGATGTAGTATTTAGCTATATAATTGAAAACAGACCAGCTAGATCTCCGATGTTCATAATAAAAAGTTTTATAAATCGAGAAGAAAATGATAAAATAATTCGACTTGGATTTATTTCTTGAATAAAATCGGAAACTATATTATTATTCATGAAATAATATGGCAATGGAAGAGTCGAGTGACAAGATAACGGATGCTATACCCTTTTATCAAATAAAATTTATCTCAGAATCATCACGGAAACGTTTTACATATTTTACATTCTGACTTTGCCATGGAGAAATATTCTTATCGCATATGTTATATGTACAAAAAAAAAAAAAAAAAAAAAAAATAGAATTTCACTCGAGTATGTATTGCAGAAAATTATCGAAGTCACTAACTGACTACACATCCGGAGTTCATTCAACTGACAATGAGGCATAATTTAGTATATCCCAATACATGTGAACTCTCATGATCTGCTATAGTAACTAAAAATTGCTAAAATAGTAACTCAGGTCCCTTGAACACAAATCTTGAACATGTTTCAGTTTATACTATTCCAAAGTCGAGAAAATTGGGAAGTTGATAGTATGTACCATAAAATCAGCACAAAACATGCTCAGCTTTCGGAGTGGTGGTTTGCTGTTTCATTGACTTCTTGTTATACGCGCACATACAGATTCTAAAACTAAAGCTATCAGAAGTTACATAAACTTTAGATTAACAGATCGGATCTACGTGACTGACGAGTCTTCTCCATGATATCACCATGTCACCCACTACTACGAACGAGAGTTAAACATTTCAGGGTAAACTATTATAATAAGGAAAACAAATTTCATGTAATTTCAAAATCTTTCCGTTCTCCCATTAGATTTTTTATAAAGACCGCGGAAATTCCGGAAAATTTATTTATATATAAATTTATTAGCTTCCTCTTTTCATTCATTTCGATGAAAATTAATAATGCTGAGTGGTAATCTTCGGCGAAATACGAATTCGGAGTCGTATATTATTATATATATATCTACTTCGCGTTTGGAGTGAATTTTTATGGTTTACCGTATCTCATCCCTCGCGTATATGTATATGAGTCCCTCACGCTTTCTATTTTCTTGAATAATTCACATGAAATTCAGTTCTGAGGAGTATACAGCTTTTTTGTTAAATATATATATATCAAGCTAAAAGGTCGTAAATCGTGGGTATCTCACTCGTGACAACCATAAAAATCCACGTAAATTACAAAAGGTTCGCATATATATATTAAGTCCTGATAAAAGCTTTGGGAAATCTTCTCCGAAGTAAAAAGAATAAAGAAATTGTTAAAAAATTAAATTGATAATGAAATGAGAATTCCCTTATCATCATTCCGCAATGAATAAAGCGACGCAGGTATAGAGGCATATAGAGATCAATGAAGTTACGTGCTGATATGATGAGTGAAATTATCATACGATGATATTATACCTATATAATAATATATAGGTGAGAAGAATTTCAAAGGACGGAAGTAGGTATAGGTATGGCTAAGATGAGATCCTCTTAAAAATTAATTGGCAAATTTATTCCTTAATTAATTCGTTGCTTTATCTCTCGGTCCAAGATGCTCTCCAGGTATTTTTATCCGACTTTTTTTTTTCACACGATGTTGCAAAGGCAATAATTCAATTCATATTTCAACGCTTCTGTAATTATAACAAAGTTCGATTTAATTCGATGAAAATGAGATCGAACAATAGCCGAACTGATAAGATAATATGAGTCTTATAATCTTTCTTTTCGTGTAATATCTTGAAAGGAGGGAATCGCGCGCATGAACTCGGATGACTTTAATCTTGAAAAAAAAATAAAAATAATTTAATCGTTTTCTTAGACGCAGATTGTTGCCATAATTATATACACATTCAATTGGATGTAGATATACAATTCCCTCAGAGTCCAATAACATCGGCAAACTTAATTCGCTTCGTAATATATATAGTTTCAACTCATAGTGTAGTACAAACGCTCTGTCGAATATGCTCGATATGTAGGTATAACCAGCCGCGAAACAACGGTATAACAAGTACTAAAATCTTTCGAGCGTAAACCAGAAGTATTCGTATCCATTCCAGAAAATTGCGTCGCCCTGAGCAGCGCGATGGTGTGGAAATAAGAGAGTTGAGAAAATATATGTAAAACCGTCACCTGCAGAACGATATTTATCGCCATCATATACTCCATCCACTTCATTGCCTAGTTTTATCAATTTTCTTTCTTTTTTTTTTTTTTCTCTCACATTTATAGACGAAATTTGCCCCCGCATCGAAAAACTTTCGGTTCAATTAAGTGAATACAAACAGTCTGCAGCCACTCGTTATAATAATCGATAGATTTTCAAAGTAGTAGGTGTAGGTAGTAGTATGTATATCCAGCAGCTTATCTGTCGATGAATAAATTATCCGGAAAATTGTTGTTTATTTAGCGTTATTATCTTTCTTTTCATTTTCCGCAACAATAGTATAATAATATAAACCGGAGGGGGAATTATTCATAAGCGAAATTTTTTTATACCACCGCTGAGCGGACATGAGAAGGAAGTAAAAAAAAAAAAAGCTCCGAGTGAAATTCGGAGTAACGAAAAGTTGGCGTTATTAAAAAAAAAAAAAAAAAAAAAAACATAAATATTATATCCGCTGTTATTAGTATTTCGGTCATTAATTATTATTCGCGCACACATTCTCGCGGATGTTACGAGAAATTTATTGCTTTATCCGCAGCTATATTAATATATATATATATATATACGTGAATAAATAGATTGGTTTTAATAGAGTTCGTTATTCGCTATACATACGTCCATACATACATACATATACATAATGCTGATAAATTTCGCGGTATAAAACATACATATTATGATATAGGATGTATAATATTGCAGTGGTGTGAAATATGTACATATAGTATACGCGGACAATAAATTTCAGATAACGAACGACATACGGTATAGTTGTAATCTCTTGACTCAAAGCCAAGCCAGCATTTCCTTAATGATAAAAAAAGAATCTCCGCAGACTCGATGCATTAATTATTATATCTTAATGATGTTACGATAAAATCTGAAGAAAAAAAAAAAAAAAAACAAAAAAAAAAAA
The DNA here is from genome assembly GCA_943736025.1 of Tenthredo mesomela. Lineage (NCBI taxonomy): Eukaryota > Metazoa > Arthropoda > Insecta > Hymenoptera > Tenthredinidae > Tenthredo > Tenthredo mesomela. Next base: position 39,439,223 of record OX031015.1, on the reverse strand, counting down.
AAAACAACTGAAAAATGAAGTAATCTTTTTTATCATTTTTCGTTTATCGTTTTTAATATCTATAAAATAATATTGAATGAAGAATTAACGAATCTTTTTTTATAACCTGAATCGCATATAGGAGATAATATATTTCGATTTTTAAAATTCCTAGTAGATTTCAGTTTGTTAATGACTCGATGCGAATTTTCAGCAATTGAATTCCTCCACGTATCGCGTTTTATTATTAGGTAGGACTATATGATTATGATAACTCTAGGACTTGCGTTGGTCAATTATTATTTTTCTCATAATCCGGGACAGCGCGAACGCAGATCCCGACTATCAAAAATTGTGCGCTCGATATACCCACATTAGGAGTATTCGCAAGGGTCAGCCCAGCCTGAGTGCAATGGTAGGGCCTCACCTAGGAGGAACCGCCTTAATGATCACGGTATCCTCCGCGCCAAGTAAGTTATAAAGATACAAACATTTATTATCGTTGTTATGAAATTCGCGGTTTACTTCGTTTGCGGGAAACAATAAACCGCTGTTTTTCTTTTTTTTTTTTTACCCAAACTATTCACTCTGGTGGAAGAAAATTGAGGTAGTATACCTATGAATTTTTCTATAACGCGTCGAATATAGCTGTTGTGGAATTAAATTTTATATGAGAAAGAAAAGAAGATGAAAGTTTATTTTATAAAATGTGTCAAGTTTAGTAAATATAATATATAAATCTGTAGATAAGATTGTTAAAAAATTCGACGCTAAATATCGAAAAATTGATATTTTGTCGATAAATGTTATGTTGAATTGATTCAATTCGCTTTGAAATACGTGAATGAAAAGAGTGTATAACTGAGTTCTGCGTATGCATGTGAGAGAAGTGGCATAGGGAATTATAAATTAGACCTTAATCATCATAATTGTGTAAATATTTAATTAGATTATAACAAGAAAAGCGAAGTTACACACTTTCGAGCGCGAGACTTTCATTAAGTAAAGAATTACCTTCAAGTATTATCCTAGGAAAGGTCGCGCAGAGCTGTAATCTAGTTACGAGCGAGTAATAGCATGAATTTTTTTTTTTTTTTATTGCCTTGAGCTTTTAAACCCATTAAGAAAAAAGCTTAAGATTTTTACCGAGTGTGGATTTAACGGTACAAAGTTAAAGTGACCGTGTACCGTAAATTTAAACTTACTGAAATACTATGCAGAATAATAAAAGGAAGACGAAAAGTTGAGGAAATAATATGGAACTCCATTTTTTTTTTTTTTTTTTTTGATTTGCAAATTTAATTTATACATATCTGTTGGATCTATTGCTTTTGCGGTTTTATATTTTATTGATTAAGGCACTAGCTCTTCGGGTTATTACGTCGATAAAAATTAACGAGCATACTCTCACGCGGAGCGAAATATGTCTCAATTGGTCCATTCTTCTTCTGAGTACCTATTAGATGGTTTTAATTAATATTCTCTCCGATTGAGAGGCCATGTAGTAGAAATAACGCGTTAATGAAATTAACCGAATAGGGTATTTAATCTGTGAATCGATTTACAAAATATTTCATTCGCGATTTTATATTAATTTTTCATTATTTCTTACATCTATTATTAAACATAATATTTCGGTATAATTACATTGCAAGGGGTCAACGCGTCGACTGATAAATAATAAATATACATACGAGTTAAAAGTAACAGGCAGGACGTGACTTGCCGCGTATGTTTTAAGATCGTGACACGATGATTCGTATATGTTCACAATTTACAATTTAAAACTAAGTACGCGTAACTGGGGACTGTGTAAATACATCCACAGATGGAAATCACTCGTATCCATATACAATATACAATATACATGTTATATAGTACCTATATATGTATATACCAAGAAAGATAAATAAATAGCCGCACGTACGTTTAAAAAAATATATGAAAATTGAGTTTTCTTAAAATTCTAGAGGTGGATAGGTATTTAAATTTCAGACGACGCAGCTCACATCCTGATTTATGGAAACCGAATGTAAATTGTATTTTCAGTTCAAAATAATAAAGAACTAAAACTAAACTTTTTGCTCTTTTTTATTTTCTTTTTATCAAATCAAACGACGTTCGCTGTATACGCTTTTATTCCACAAAAGGCGAAAAGCTTTTACGTTTAGCTCGTGTTTATTCTATCAGAAGTTTCTGCGCTGCAGCCACCCCAATATCCACTCTATACCAGACTCCTTGCGGTATAATAACAACAACATTCGTCGACAAAGATCAGTTGATACGAAGTGTGAAAACGTTCGTATGTCCCTTGGGTGTACATCCTTGTGTGGGGAAAGAAGACATGTACATGCATACTAGGGTGTTTCAACTTTTGGCGATATCTTTTTCTTTTTTTTCCCCTTGTAAGTATTATTGAAAAAAGCGAGTTGTAAGCGAATTGGAAAGCCACCATATTATATATTTCATCGAATTAATGCGAGAATGTATTATCATGCGATATTCAATTTACTTGGAGGCAACAAATTTTCAAGTGTTATTCTTATGGGAAGAAGTTCTTCTTGATGAACCGTGAAGAATCCTTCGACAGGGAGCATATTGATAGGTATATCTTGATGGACGTATATCTTGACTCTATAACTCACCTTTTTCAATGGTACGAGGGGAAATGAAAAGACATTACCAAAATTTGAAACACCCTAATGTATGTATACGTACTATTATCTATACATCTGATAAACTGAACTCCGAAACACGATGAAGAGCGAAACCTTTTTCTGAGAAGACAGACTCACCCTGACGATTTTTTTTTTAACGGTTATCCAAGACTCAAGAATCATTCATCCAGAAACCCAGAAAAAAAGGGTTAGCTACTTTTCGAATCTAGTATATTTCACCTGGCTTAAGAAAATATATAATGAAATCGTTGAGATCGTATGAAATTTTCAAAGACATTACATATCCTTCGAAATCGAAGTCTTTGATAATAATCGTTTAGATGAAATAAGAAAAGCGTATTCATACCGTAGCGCATATGGCGTATGTCTTTGACGTAGATAGACGTAGAGATGAATAGGAAAATTTATGAAGCTCAACTAGCGGAATACCGTTTCTTACAAGGCTATACCCCGTTTCCAGGATTTTTGTTATATATCTGCTATTTCAACGTCTTGAACTTTCTGCAGAATAAATCACCTTTTAGACTTAATTTCTAGATCTCATTTGCTAAACGAGTAAACCGAGTAAAAACATTCGTTATAGAATATAAACTCGTAATAATTTATCTTACAGTTCTTCAAAAGAGAAGAACATTTTTTAGATGGAATAACTTCGTGTAATAAATTGCACTAATCATTTCAATATTTCAATGAACTGTACGTGACACAAACTTTACACAATCTCCAAGCTAAACTAATAAAAATTTAATCACGATGCAAACATTGCTCAAATTTCAAATATTAAAACGCGATGATATATCTCGCGTATCACTAGCTCAGCAAAACACCATCTACGTCTTTGCCTCTTTATTTTATGCGGTTTGAATAGGAGAGTACGTGTTTCCTGCATAAACATTACATATGCGAGGAATTCTATTTCATCTAGGAATGGTGTATACATAAACATTTTAGTACCTACTTTATAGAACTTAGATTTTCGCCAAAAAGTCGAAGAGCTTTAATTATAAATTAATTTTGTGTAATAACCGCGATAATCAATCGATCTATTTATTAAGGCATTATCTTTTCTCTCCTTATCTTCGCACTTGATAGTTATTATTATACAAGAAATTCGTTATCAGTACAAGTGTGCAAATCAAATGACAACCACATAGAATATATATACAAGACTGCTCCATGCTTGAGGTGATTTACTACAGAGATCAGAATGTAATTACGTAATTGGTTATTTTAAACGATGGTAACATTCTTCAGCGAATAATTACCAGACATTAATCACAGGCGAAGAATGTGCTCCATTGTCCAAGTACAAATTATTAATTTATTAGTATAGATATCAATGATTAAAAAGAAAAGAAAATTATAAAATCAGGAATGACAAACTATATATCAGATTTCTTCTTTCCCTTTGTGGAAATTGAAACTCTGATTAGGTATACGACTTCAACAATCTTTTCGCAATTATATTAAGTACCTTGCGTAACGTTTAAGAAATCTCATATATGTACGCCTTTGACCCTGTGACACCTACGCTTTCCATTGTTCTCCAGGTTTTTCCTACGCACCTAAACCATTATTAGTTGTATAGTAGGTACACGTAGGCATATTACTATGTATGTGCTTTGTTAAGGCTTAGGGATAGCTAGAAAAGACTCGTATATTACTTCTGAGGCGCTTTTTGAACGCATGGCTAAACACGTCTAAGTAAGAACAAATTGGAGCCTCTTTGTCGAGAAGCAAATTCTCTTTTATCCCATTCCGTATAATATGGACCATAAAGTTTCAGAAGACGGAAATCTCCACGACTATAAGAAATTTAACATCATCCTACGTCGATTCCAAATGCACAATATAATATCGGAGTTATTGATCTTGAGGAAAATCTTATAAATAAAGAAACAGCATGCTTATTCTTCGTCGTAGAAAATCTAAGAACTTTTCCTCCGACTCTCTACACGAGGTAAATATTATCGTAGGAAAATGTTATTTATTAATTATACAGTTAGTGATTTAGTAAAATTCTTCATGAATTTATAAACGATTTATTTTTTCCCAAAAAAACTATAAGAGATTCGTTTTTTTTTTTTTTTTTTTCTTCTTCTTCTTTTTTTTTTCTTTAAATTTCTTTCTATATTTTCTGTTAATATGTATACAAGGGTGTGGCATAATATATATAGTAGAGGGAGAATCAGAGCCATATCGACAAGGACGAGGAGCTCATTTATTGAACGAATAAATTTCCTGCGTAGGAACGGCTCCAACGAACCGTTCCTAACTTTCGTTGAGAACATATTTATACGCCATTATTGTACCTAGTATATATATACCTGGTTAGATAAACAATCATCGTAATTACTGTAATCATCATTATTCGAAGAGCATATTATGACCTGTGCGGCGAAAAGATTCGCTCTAAATACTTCCAGTTATAATAATAATAATAATAATAATACGATATAGTACAATATTATATTATTACGTTGATCGTAGCTATATAGACGCAAGCAGGCTATTTTCAACGTAGAAATAAAGAATACATGTTATTTTTCTATTTTTCTATGACGATAGAAATTCGAATCTTTAGTTTCAAATTTTGTCGAAAAATGTGATATTGAAGAAATTATAAACCACACGAATCCAGAAAACATCTAGGTAATATTAAATTTTTCTTTTTTTTTTTTTTTTTTTTTATCAGAACCACACATGATGTAACGCTATTATTAAAATACAGATAAACTCGTCATGCATGATAAGATTTTTCTTTAAATGTTATAACGATGTTAATTGAACTCTAAATAGTTTGAGTTCAATGAATAGACTTTTTATTTTTATTTTTTTCCTCATTCAAAAAGATAGTTGGACATGTTTTCTTTCGTTCCGTTACTCCTCGCATACATGTCTTACAAATCAGATATTTATATATATATATAGAGATAATTATATAATAACCAGACTATAGGCTATATTTTATCAAGAAAGATCTTGCAGCAGGGCTTGGTTCTCATATATATAGTAATCAACGTGATAATTTCACGCATCGTTAAACCCAGTTAAAATCTTTATTCGATAGTCTTTCACATCAATTTTTATACAACAATAGGAATGTTTTAATACACATACCTATTAGGGTGCTTTTTTTGAAACGACTATTTTTTTTTTTTTTTTTTTTTTTTTTGCAACTCCCCATTGAAAATCTTGTTGTAGACGTCGAAAAGGGAATCCTGTCCAATTTTTAGCTCTTCATTCCAATTCCAGCACTCGCGCTTTTCTTTTTAAGTTTTCTCATGCTAAAAGCATGTAAACATTACGACTTTTTCTTTCGCCGCCCAAAACTCAGCCGCATTTCAATGGATTTTTCTCATCCAAGATTCATTTTACAGAGAATTTAGTGTTCTTCAAAAGTGCCATGGGTAGTTTGGCTGTGGTTTCAACCGCCGCACTTGTGTGAGCCTCCAAAGTCGATTTTATGCATAATTCTTCTTTCTCGCTGTGGGCGAATAAACAGTTGCACTGAAGAAAAAAACTTCGGAACAATTTTGTAGGAAATTTATTTCTCTACAAAAAAAGTCCAGTACATAAAGTCTCTCAAACCAGTATTTCAAAAGATATAAGGACTTTGATTTTTTTAAATATAAAATTCCAACAAAATGTCAAGTTCAATATTTTCAAGTCAGTCAAACTATCTTGGACACTTTTGAAGAACACTAAATTCTCTGTAAAATGAGTCTTGGATGAGAACAATCCATTGAAATGCGGCAGAGTTTTGCGCGACTAAAGAAAAAGTCGTAATGTTCACATGCTTTTAGCATAGAAAAACTTAAAACGAAAAGCGCGAGTACTAGAATCAGAATTAAGAGCTAAAAATTGGACAGGGATTCCCCTTTCGACGTCTACAACAAGATTTTCAATGGGGAGTTGCAAAAAAAAAAAAATAGTCGTTTCAAAAAAAGCCCCTTAATACCTATATGCATAGAACAGCTATACATCGATTATCAATTAATGCCCTAATAATCCGACATTATTACAATCTCAAAAAAAAAATTTGAGACAATATTTCAGATTCACATTTTTTTTCTTCTTATTCTCGAAATATTTTGTCTCTTTGAAAATTTTTGTAGGTAAAAAAGATGAAAAATACTTTGATCAATAAAAGTTCGGTATTTTCGACCATTCCTCGAGATCGACGATGCTCTTATAAGCGAATACATATACATACCTGCGTATATATACTTATACGCGCTTGATTTGGTCCGTGCGAAGTCTAACCGGTTTTAAATTTCGCTCTCGAATAATTTGGGCGTAAATAAAAGGGGAGCGAAGTTTCGTAGAAGGTATCAAAAGCGTTCGTGATTTTAATCCCGCGATGCAACAATATATCAAAACTATATCTATAACAGGTAGGTATGTCTGGACCTAAACTATTACTAGTCGATGTATTATATGTAGGTGTAACACGTTTAAATACAATAAATTATTAACACAATGCATATGCATATATACCTCTAAGAATTTCATTGATCCCGCAACAACGAGCCTTATAATTCTATACATGTAAAGGTCTGAATACGCTTTTGTTCTTCAGCTAATAGGTGTAACTATACATATATATATATACACGAGAAATATAACCGAGGGCAAAGTACGTCATCGCGTTATAGTCACGAAGAACAGCTAAATAATTATAAAAATAAATACGAGGGAAGCTGACGATGAGATACACGCGGGGCGAAGGTCGGTGAACAAAACGAGAAAACGTGCTTCGTTACGTGTAAGAGCTGTACGTACGTATGTACGTACGAAAATCATTTCGGTGGCACGTGGCTGGTGTAAGTAGTCGGAGTCCGGACCCTCTACAATGCTCGTACCTACCTACTGGTCTCTTTATCCTTTATCCCATTTTAGTGAATTGACCGAACTGCACGTTTAGCGTTTAATTGAACGTGCTGCAACGTGACGACGAAGGTTCTCCGAAGAATTAGGAAGCTTACTATACATCTTAGGGTGCTCCCTGATTCCGTCATATATTCGAATTTCAATGCTCCCTGCATAGGCCAGGACGTCTCCAAATATATAATATAAAAGAAATGTATTCAAACTCCCAGATTCATATCTTAATTCTAAGTACCCTAATACATAACATAGCAATAAAGAACGATCCTTGTATTGTATAAATGTTAGCTGAAAAATATAAGAATATAAATTCTACCATGGTATAGAGAGAAAAGAGTGAAAGGCTTAACCGGATGTTGGAGAAATTAGAAGGCGTATATAGAGACTCAGAGAAGAGACGCTTAGGTCTGAACGATTCTTTAAAATATAGCCTTTATTTACTTGATCGCTAGGTAAGGAAAACAAGTTGATGATGAGCAAAAAATTGGTTAAATTTAGAGACTTTAGAGACTTTTATTACGATTTTTAAATCGTTTTTTAACAACATTATTATTGACAAAATACTTGATGACCATGAGCATATTTAACTATAGTTACTTGAGGCAGTGTGTTTCATCAATACATATAATTTCCCGGTTCTGGTCCCGAACGAAATTCCGAACGTTAAAACGATGAAAAACGATGGGAGGAAGATGAGAATTTCCATAAACTAGAAAAACATTATTTTTCGACATTCTCACTCAGTCTTTGGTTCGATTATTCTTAAAAAATTAACAAAGTAAAATCAAGATTCATTTTTTTAACTTGTCCAAGTTCTGAAGAATTCTATGAGCATCGGTAGATCGATTCGGTTAGTTAAGGGCTGGTTTTATTCGTGAGACAATGCCGCATAAAATAACTAATCTGATTCTCAATAGAATAAGAAATTACAAAAAATATGCCTCGTTTTGTACCAAGTTTATTAAAAAAAAAAAAAAGAAAAAAACAACAGGATATTATGAAAAAAAAAATGGAAGCGGGTGAAACTTAGAAAGCGACCGAATCGAAATTTAAGGGGGTTTCCCAGTCTGGAGCTCCAGAAAGCGTGTGTGTTTTTTGAAGCTTTGTGCTGTTAAGGGTTGTAGAAGGAGAATAAATGAAAAAATATGTTTTGAAAGTGCTCAACTTAAGCTTCAATTTGAAAAAAAAAAGTTGACAATATCATCAAAATTACGACCTCTATGGCCGTTGAAGTCATGGTCTGCAAAAAGCAGCGTCGAAAACGGTAAACAACATTGTAACCGAACGGAGCATCTGAAACCCAAAAACAAGGAGTCATTTGATTGGTCAAGGCACCATTTAAGCTTCTATGGAACGGATTTGTCGTCCGTATTTTGGTTTATTAATAACTTGCAAAAACAGTTGTCAAAATCGAAGAAATCTAAGTTTTTTGATTAAAAAATTCGCAACTCACCCAAATTTAGGTTTATCAAAAATCGGTTCCATAGAAGCTTAGATGGTACTTTGACCATCAAAATGACTCCTTGTTCTTAGGTTTCAGATACTCCGTTCGGTTACAATCTTGTTTACCGTTTTCGGCGCTGCTTTTTGCAGACCATGACTTCAACGGCCATAGAGGTCGTAATTTTGATGATATTGTCAACTTTTTTTTTTCAAATTGAAACTTAAGTTTCGCTCTTTCAAAACATATTCCTTCATTTTTTTTCCTTCTACAACTCTCAACGGCACAACGCTTTGAAAAACATGCACGCCTTCTGGAGCTCCAGACTGGGAAACCCCCTTAAGGGTACAGAGCATCTATAATAGATCGATACATACCATATCGTTCATAATTTCAATTATCAATGTCTTAATGTTGATTATAAAAGTAATGAGTAAAAACTAAAAAGAACTGAGAACAAGACGGATAATGACTATATATAGCTCGACTATAAAGACACAGCATTAAATTCTTCGTATTTTAAATATTATCGATAGGTATAGGTATACCCCACTAACCCATAGTTGTTAATTGCTGATTATAACTAATTAGCATAAACACTCTGACGATTATTTCAAAACCACAAACACTGCAGTAGTAGTAATTATTTCCCAATGTTGCCGCAGCTCTCTCGGTATAGGTCAGGTTTTCATTATTATACCTACATATTAAAGATTTATTTATACTATAACGTAATCAGAAATTCTTTATTATACATATCTTTAGATTAAAATTTCTCATCGTGTAAAGTTAGGTAATATTAAAATTAATCATCATCTCGTATTGATTGACGAATTTACGAATTTCTTCTACAAATTGAATTTCGTTCATATATTATATATATGGAAATTTATCCAATAATGAAAAGACATGATATAGAAAGTTTGTCATTTTGATTGAATTCATATTATAACGTATACGTACTACCTACTTATGAAAACTCGATGAATAATCGCCGCTCTTATTCTCCTGCGCCAAAACTTTTTGTATAAATTTACACATAACATAACGTGTGCGTAATTTTCTGTATATAATATTATTTTACGCAACGATATATATTTACATAATAATGAAAAGAGATGCACCGCGTGCTGTATTATCGTATATATATATGTAAGTATAAGTCTTCTGCACTGCAGTCCGCAGTTAGTTAGTTAGTTAGTTTATTTCGTAATAAACGATGTGAGTCGATGTGTATATATTCCTTTCCCTTATATACCTGCAGTAGTAATATTTATTCGTATATATAAGTAGGTAGAATACCAGTATAGAACAATAACCGTGGGCATTGTTATTTTATTTATAATAACTATACCAGTGCCTACCAACACGGTGTATCTATATATATTGTTATAACATTATCTATATAATATTCAATTGAATATTACACATGTTAGAGGTGTGCGATCGAAGTTTCTTTAAACGCGTGGGTAACAGTTGTATCGTGATCCGCGTTGCCCAACGCGTCAACTAAATTCTAAAACTCGGTAGTAGTAATATTACATTCATAAACCGTAACGTTAAATCTGTCACAACCGGAAATAAGAAGGAAAGGCGACGTTGAAGGTAGTATACCTATACAGCGCGTCAAATCAAATATATAGAATCTATATATATATATACGTACTATACCAGAAGCCGTAGAAGTGTTATTATTATGACACAATGCTATACCCAACTATTCGCAATTCGATTTAGATTTACGTTAGAAAGGCTCTAAGAGAGTCAGCATTGAGCGAAAGGCGATAATAAAGATGCGTGATTTTGTACCCGCTCTTATTATATCTACTACCTGCATCTACACGTGCAGCGAGAAGACTGCAGCGTGCTATACAGAGATACACGAATCGAAATGATGGACTCGCGCTTTTTCCATATAGAATTTGACGAAGAAAAAATAAAAAAAAATGATACAATTCTTCGAAATATTATTTTGTAAATACCAGGAGAATGTGCCATCATCTTAAATGATTCAGAAACTTGATTCGCATTCAGACGCATAGGATCTGTTATAACTTATAATTACATATTTAGAGTTTAAAACGTGGCTTAAAAATATATATATACGTACGAGGAGATAGAAAAACAAGTGAATAAAAAGTTTACGATTCGAATCCCAACGGCCTTCAGTATAACATATTAAGGTTTGCAGTTCCGCCCACCGGGTTTCTAAATCCAGTTGGTTAAATACACGCGATGATGAACCTAGAGGTTGCGTTGCGGTGTAATAACGCGGCGTCAAGCACGATCATGGCAGATCAATACGATAGCAAAATTGCATTATAAATTCGTTTTTTCGGCATAGGCATTGAAAAGTCACTTTTTGACGCCTGTTTTCGATCCACAAAGTGTCACTTTATACGGATGGTTTCAGAACTGCCCTATAAAGTCTTTATACGGCAGTCTGGATGCGCAGTTCGAAGTGCGCATTCCAAAGCTGCCGTATAAAGTCTTTATACGGCAGTTTCGATGCGCGGTTCGAAGTGCGCGACAGATCGCACTATAACCTCACTCTTCGTCTAGTGAATCTCAACAGGCGTCAAAGTGACTTTTCATGCCTATTTCGAAAAAAATACAGTATGGGGCGCACCCGTAAACCGTTTTTGACTCGAATAATGATTTCAGAACTCGCTAACGGCTCGCCTTCGGCTCGCCTTTAGCTCGTCCTGAAATCATTATTCTCGCCGAAAAACACTTGGTTTACGGGCATGCCACATAATATACTATTATATTACGGTTAAATAATTCGCTTGTATATCCGTTTCGTTATATTGGTTTAAATCGACTTGTTATGTCGACGCAAAAAACTGTTAAAAATAAAAAAATTTAAAAAAAAAACTAAGATACTAAACAAGGTCATATACCTACTGTACTGACAGCAGCGCGACATACGGCTTGATTTAGCAGTTTCACCTGTACGAAATAAACTCTTATTCTCTGCCAGAGCTACGCTCTATACGGCTAGAGTTATAGCGCTTATCTTTTATCCGCTCTACGCGGGTCTCTCGATTATCAACTAACTCACCTGGGTAATCCGGGTAATTTAATACAGGACAGTATCAAGGCGCTGATAGAAATATGCGCCCGGATAATCTTCTCCTGTTTATAGTTTTCTACTTAAATACACTAGCGAAAAAGCCACACGTCACTCTCACGGGGATAAACCCGGCACGGGTCGGCCCGGTACCGCAACTGTAGGTATGGGTACCTACGCGAGAGCTCAGCTCGCTCCTTGACTCAACTCAAGGCGATCACCACACTCACATTAAAGCATTTTCATTCTACATGATATTTAACGTCGAATAGTAGTCGGCGCGTAGCCTGTACAAGTTAAAAGAGACCAGTTTTCGTTAAGAATCGCGTCAGGTTGCGTTGCGTTGCGTTGCGCTGCGCTTCGTTTCGTTTCGTTTCGTTTAGTTTCGTCTCGTCTGTCTCGCTATTGCCGAATAAAGACGCATGCGCGCGAACCTGTCTGGCGCACGCGTCACCGTTGACTACTGTCTTATCACCGGACAGCGGTAGAGAACCGCCCGAAGGGTGAGAGAGAAGAGAGAAGAGAGAGAGAGACGGATTTAGTGAACGTCACGGTAACGGGGGCGTCGCGGCGCATAGTGGCTCCCTGGCGGTAGGCGCTTAAACTTCAGATTTTACTTTATTATGTATATTCAAAAAATGGAATGTAATAAGTGGAGAAGTTCGACTTTCCGATAAGGTAGTCTGATCCAATTTCTCCCGAGAGTTAAAATAATTTCTTAAAGTTTCACATTTTTCGGGTATAGGTATACGCACATACGATTTTTGTATAAAATAGACGTTAGAAAAAATGGGAATGAGGTAAATCTTTCAATAGTCATTCTTATTTATTAATAAATAAGAAAACATATGTACATGAGAATAAAAAATCTATGTGTATCGATAAACGGTACATAAACTCTAAATATTGAATTGCTATTTGAATACGTTTTAATGCGTGAAGTATATCGCGTCACTAATGCCATAAGGTCGTAAGCGCCAAAAAAAAAAAAAAAAAAAATTTCCTGTTTTTGGTGGTAAAATCTTTTTCGTGCCATATAACATCGTTTGGGCATATCCGCAAAAAAAATAATTTTTTGGCGCTTACGACCTTATGGCATTAGTGACGTGATATATATAGCAGCTACTGCAGAATCGTATATAAATAGATCGTTTTATTTTCAAACTATAAGCACACGCTGAACTGAACACCCAGTGATAACAAAGAGTACGTTGCTGTATGCATGTTACCTATATGTATATGTTTGTGTATGTATAACTACACATATATGCACATGTTTAATTTATATATATTGTTGCGTGTTACACGAGTGCTAAATTGAAATTCATGACACGCTGTCAAGAACATGAAGGCTCGAAGAGAATTAATTGATTTTCTAAGAGACCGACAGTCTCCCAAGACACGATTAAATACCAATTTGTTATAAGACTGCCTATAATGCGTACATCAATATTCATTTGACGGAGTTGACGCAGTTCACTTCAATAATCCACCTCTCCCAATGATTTGCAGTTTCTACCAAGAAAATTGGGGCTCAAGAGATTTGAGTTTTTTTTTACACAGGCTCCGGAATTGGGATCTTGAGAGTCCGACCTTCCAGCATCTCCTGAAGGAGCACGCCAATTTCCTGTACAAATAATGCCGATTTATTATCGTTGTAACAATTGTTGAACTTGATTTTAATGATTAATATACTCAAATGCAAGAACGATAGAAGAATTGCTGTATTCTAGTCTTACCTCTTCTCGCTGTGCCCTTAGTCTATCTATAATTGGCTCTCTAAAGTTGGGGTCGTTGGCAGGATCTTCGAGATCCTGTGGATTCTCGTTTTCTTTTGTCACCTGAGGGACATGTGTGACGTAAGTCTGCTTTATGGAGTCTAAAATATTCGTGGTCCGGCCTTGCCCGAAATTCAAACCAATTTGCATAAAAGAATCTGTACCAGCAGGTATAAGCAACGGTTTCTCATAGTCGGTGGAAACTCCTTTCCTAAATGTAACAAAAACTCATATATGTAGGTACTACGTAAAATTATGTCACTGACCAAGTAATATATTTATACTGCGACTATAACTCCACAAAAAATTCAATCTCCTATGAATAAAAATTTCACTCACATCGATTGAGCCCCGAAACCATAATGCGATAACATATCCTTAGTTCTTCTGACAAGGGCTGTGTCTCTGTAAGAATGATACTGAAGACCAGCACCCAGAGTGTGAGCGACTGCCCGAAGCGTTCGACCAATTAACTGCTTCTTATCCAAGTCAAATTCCTGACAAGAAAAAAAAAAAAAAAAAAAAAAAGATTTCTATTTTATTTGAATTTTTCAGGTCAGATTATGACTTTGAGATATGATAAGTGAAATCGAACCCCTGATAAATGAATTGGTGTAGCTGCCTATTAGTAGATTTTATCGAAAATAACAAAACGTGCAGTAAAATATGTTCCTTCGATGATAAGAAAAATCTTTCCTTTCTCAGGGGCTCAATTGTGTGGTAATTTTTATCGAATGTTATAGGTGCTTGAAATTGCCACTTTGACGTTTTATATATACGATAGCGAAGGAACTGCTTGACTAATAAAAGAGAGATTAGATATATGCATTATTCAACGAGTTTGTTAGCCTTTTATTATGTCAAAGTGTTTTTATACCTATTTTCGAATATTCTCCGCGTTAGAAATATAACTGCGACAGTATTTCACCTGGTGATATATAGAAACTATAGATAATATATAGCTTCGGCGAGAAGAAGCGCAGACGCGACATAAATTGAGTAAAATTCAATTCTATAGGCAAAGATAATGTTTTTACTGCAAGAAGCTTCCAATATCCTAGTAGATACCAATGAAATTATAACCCATGAATACGAGAGGTATAGAACTATCGCCGAGGTATTCTAGATCGAAAAAATTTATTCTACATGTAGGTCCAGCGGCGTCGTTGTTTCCTATATTACTTATGCATTCAATATGCGTAACAATTCCTGTGTTAAACAGTCGCATAATGAGACGCCCATTCCTGTATTTGAATCCTGCGAGAGGAAGTTGATCGACAGCTTGAATTTCAAATTGTTACTATTCTTCAATTTGCTCCATACATCGACGCTTTCAGACTCAGAAATACTGAGAAAATGTAATAACGGATTTTAAAAACTGTGCAAATCCTTGACTAACTTTAAATTCATCGTATCTGCCACCAACGATGCACAATTTAATGGGAAAAGGCTCGATTTCTCCTTCAGCAGCTTCATGGTTAGCAATTTTCTCCCTTTTGCGTTGATCCCTCAGACCCTGGGTAGTTTTATCGTCGAAACTCATCCGCATTGCGCTTCGGGCTACAGTCAAACATTCTTCCAATGAACTCCATAGAACTTCGGGCTTGGAGAGATCCAGCATCATCAGCAATGTCGTATGATGAGGAGAATGCGTTAAAGCTGAGCCGGTCATTGCAGCCGAGAGAAGCGATGACGTCAGTGGGCCAACTTCCCAAACATGAACGACGTCTTTCACCTATAGCAGGATATTTGGCGCAATGTAAAAAGGAAGACAAATTCTCACATAAATTTCTATGGATTTACGGGGCACTCGGATTCCTGTTTCTAAAGAACCTCTTTCATTTGTGATAGATAATGAATTACGCTTCAGTTCTTCCCTACCATTATACCTAATTTATGAATTGTATGGAAAGCAGGAAATATTCATTAATATATTCTATTGTCTGCAGGCTGTGGCGTCTTCGAAAAGGTTTAGAACAAGAATTCTGGTTGAAAGTGCATATTTATCATTTGTCGCGTGCATTTACACGCAAAATCAAAAGATTTCACCTATTATTTATATACGTATATAATATGTGTATAAATTTTACACTTATTGCTTACTAAGCTCTTGCCAGCTTTACGTCCGAATGAATAATCCATAGCTATCGTTGGTTTCGGCGATTCTTCTTTCTCCAAGAACCGGTAAACCAGCGTGGTTTTTCCCTAAAATTTCCAGTCTGTTAAATAATGAAATACATAACGGTGATCATAAATTACGTGAGCATATCTGAGCGTATGAATCAGTCGCCAGCACAATTATAAAAAAAAAAAAACAAAAACAAAAAAGCCGTCGTATCATAAATTAATTAATCGCTATTCCCAATAGTAATTCAATTAAGTAAATTGACAAATAACTATGGGAGGTTTTTTTTTATTAAGAGAGCTTGAAATAACTGAAGAGTACCTAATAACAATACGCAAGTATATTAAAGTTCAAAGAGTGCTGTGTCAGAATCAAGAAGTACTCATGGTACCACTTGAAACCCCGAATTTATTACCGATCGTATTTGAGCTGTAGCATCAATTTACTACTATATATACGTCAAAGTAATCGATAAACGAGTAGAATAGGAGAGCAGGCGTGTACGTATATACACCAGCTTATAAATATATCTGTCGGGTTTAAATATTTGATCAAATCTGTAACAGAAATTCGATAGAATATTGAGCCACGAGAATGAGTCGTACTATATAGTACGTAGATATGCATGATTAGCGTTCTTTTATAAAGATTTTTATTGATACATACAAGTATTTACAGTAAACTTTCAAGATTACTTCTATCGATAGAAGTTTTCATCTAGTTTCACACTTTTGATAACGACTTACTATATAGAAATGTATAGATAATCATTATCTCCTAGTTGCGCTGTCTAACCACTCACGCGTAACGCTCCTTGTCTGACCATTCATGCGTAAAACTACTGGTCTGACCTTGGAACGGATTTACTACTTACCACCCCTTTACTGCCTATAATGATAATGGATCGTTCGTGGGTTTCAACGGGATCGTTTTTACGTTTATTTTCTTCTTCTAAAGAGAGTCTTAGCGCCATTTCTCTCATACTTTCATCTCTGTATGATGAAAAATGATTAATCATTGATTGAACAAACTCGAGAAATTAAAAATTAAAGATATATACCGTAACTTACTAATTATTCAACTGTTAATACGGTTCTAAATCGAGAAAAATAAATCGTTTTATTTTGAAAATAAAATCCGTGACGTACTACGAGCGATCCTTTTTTCTTTATTCGGAAATACTTGTTCAATATTTGAACAAGTATTAAAGTTGTAGAAGGACGTATGCCGAATTACTAGCATAAATTAACAAAATAATTCGTAATATAATACTCACGTGTTATCCATGCTCATAAATTTATCCCCCGTGGTCTAAGTTTTATTTATAAATATTAACTCACTTCAATATACGTTTAACGCTCGCAAACGTGAAGGTTGAGTTTTTGTTTGCATATACGCGTTGCCATGGAATTGCAATATGGTAGACATATGAAAGCCTCTACACTGAATGACGGTAGAAGCTTCATAAATATGTGTATAATAACTTTTAATTTAGAATTAAAAAATTGATTAAAAAAAAAAAAAAAAACGAATAAAAAACTTTCTCCAAGCTAAGTTTTTTTTTTTTTTGATTTTTATTTCCAATTATTGTCGCATAAATCATACATCTGTGGTTCTAGATTCCAAACTAACACAAGTCCTTGTAGAACAATCGATGAGCTTGAAAATACTGCAGTACCACCTGACAGGCTTGATACAATATGAAGTAGATAACTTAAGTGGCTATTGTTGAAATTTTCGGATATATACCTATGGGGCATTCCATACAAATTCGACCTGAGCCTGACCCTCGACCTCTCAGATCTCTCAGAACGATAGCCAAGGATTTTTTGAAATTTTTTCGAGGGGGTAGAAAAAAAAAAAAAAAACTTCAAAAATTCATGACGCGCTCAAATTAATTTTAAAAAAATCTGAAAAAAAAAATTCTAATTGCTATTTCGAATCAGAAGAATAAATACAAAAAATCGCGGACGAGATCTGACAAGTTGAGTTGATATGTAATGCCCCATATACATATACGGGAGATCGCGATATTTTTGGATCAAATAATAAGATCATTTTGATTCTGATGAATTCTATATAGACTTTATATGAATTATTTCTACAGTAAGTCTACAACAGTAATTATAAGCTAATATTTTACCTATTAATAAGTTAATTTATATTTCTATACATCAACATTTTAGTTGTGTATAGATATATACGATCAGTAAATATGTTTATCAATTAGAATATCGTTTTATCAGTTATGTACAACGCGGACTAGACAAACACAACAACGGAATGTTCGAGATGATGTAATACCTGTAACTTTATCCACTGTTCGTTAATAGTCGCTTAAAATTACATAACAATGTGAATATGTACATTTTTTTTTTAATACCATATTTGTTACGCACGTATAGTATGCATTACACGTATACCTCATCATGTTTAAATAGATTTTCAATGAAAGTATATGAATTTTATTTAGCGTGTAATACTATTTACGTGCGTAAAGTAATAAGGTGTCAAATATTAATATATTATAACAGTGGTGATATTTTTGGCAAATTTTAATCAAAACTATCTTTAATTCGCACATAAATTTTATTGTTAGTGAAATTGAAGCTTGAATCTTAAACTTGCATAATAAGTGGTAAACAATTGATTAAACTTCACCATAAATGAAATTCAATAATTATATCACGCAGGCTATCAGCAGAACAATTATTTACCTAAATATTAATTAAGAAAGAAGAAGAAAATAAATAATTCGCTTTTTAACGAAAGCGACGACAAATTTTATTGCACTCGATATTAAATACTCAAAGATATATCGATTACATTTAAAAATATACAACAGATTTGAAGTAATTATCTTCAATCTCGAAGAGCAAGGCTTATCACAATCCTATGATAGTTTAAAATAAAATTCAAATGAATATTGGTGTCTATAATCAATCAAATGCATATTTATAACAACAATTATAATGCCATTTGGTGGCAGTGATTCAGACAAGTTTATTCATTATTTATCTATCTAACTATCAATGCAATGCAATACATGATTAAATATTTAATTATCTATCTATATCATCAATTTTTTTTTTCTTTTTTAGGTACGTTTGACTTAAATATCAAAATTACCTACTCATTTTCAATCAGCTACCGTTATATTGCGAATGCTATTTCAACTTGTGAGTTATTTAATAAGAAAAGAAAAAAAAAAGAAAAAAAAAAACTATAAAGCTCACACGTATGGAAGTACTCTGCTTATAAATATTATAAAACATTTCTCATATCAATGGCTATGGTATAAATTATAGGCTCTGCCCAAAACCTTGGAAAATAAAGTCTAGTTTATATTATCTAAGATATTTTCAATAGTATGACAAAGTCAGTAAAACCGACATGCAGCAAATGGCAATTATAATAGCAATAACTAGACCCAGCAGATAAGCCCAACAATGCAATTAGATAATTAAAATAAAATACTATAATAAAATACATAATTATATACAACAAACACTGATTCCCTGCTAATATTTTGGTCCTTCAACTACATACTCGGTGGTATTATAATTAAACAATTATTTAAACGTGCCATTAACTTTTTGGTCAGTCTGGGTCTGAGGCACCTCATATAATCGATTCTATTTACATATCACTGGCACCATTGCCAGCTATGTGAACGTAAACTTTGTCCACATACTACATCCAGGAATATCATAAGCCTTGTTTTTCATATATCATAGCAGTGCCTACTGCCTAAACAGTCGTTGATAGTTTTAGAGTGACGATTCGACCTCAATATTAAAAACAAAATAAAAATTTCATTCATTCTTATATTACTGCAGCCTTAGACTTGTAGTTAGTTAAGGCTTTTAGTTACGATTAGTTTGAATAGCAACGTTTCAACAAGTCAGCATAAATATCATGTCTTTGGTATTGAAATGACAATGAATAGTACCTAATTGTAAAGTCTGTGATGACTTATCAATAAATTGGTATAGTTTAAAATCCTCTAACGATGTAATACACTCGTAATCTTTTTTTTTTTTTTTTTTTTTTTTTTTTTTTTTACGGAGTATAAGATAGTTTCTATTGTCGGTGAAAAGTGGAAATTCCAAAGTGTGAAATTCGGTAGATGTTGAATTAATTAGTGTTACTTAACTTTTGACTATTTTAATATTTTATTGAATTGGCACAAGTCGTTTATGATAATCAAGTTTAAAGCAAGACTTGAAATCAATAAAAGGCTTATAGTCTGTCTCTCATTATAGCAGCATGAACTGTTAGAAATAGTAGTAATTTGTACTGGGATGTAGAAATATTGCACATTTAATTTGTAAATTTAGAACACCACCGTTACGCAATCAAATGAAACGATTTAAAGACAAAGCATACATCAGATATTTCTAATTACTAGTTATTGACTACATAAACGTATACCTACTTTGAAAGATATTTTTGACCTAATACTTTTTTTTCAATTTTATATTCCATATTTCAAACATCAATGAATTTTTGATTAGTAATATTACGAAAGAGAAAATGAGCAATTTGTATCTAATAGAGTTATAAATATTTGATATCGGTATAAATGGCAATTTCAAGTATTTTATGGTGGTTTTATGGACGTATAAGGTGAAATTCACTTCAATTTAATAGGTAATAGGTAATACCTACAAGAGTTTAATGTGAAAGCTTAAAACTAATGGAGAATAAAACGCTGAATTCATGTGCAACAAAATTTTCAAACTTTCATAAGATTTTGGCACTTCGGAACTGCTGTATGCCAGCATAGTACGGAAATTTTCAGGACATAGTACGGAACCTCTTCTACATCTCTCGTTTATAAATACCACAATTCAAATGATGATATCGTAATCAGAATAACATCTTAACATTTTTCATTAGAAAACATTCAATTAATATATTAACAATTACCAAAAAGTTGTCAGAATGTAGATTACTGTTAATGAAGGCAGAATTTAGCTGTATTGGCTGTGGGATTAAATCCAAGCCTTTAGTCTTTGATTTTAAGTCCTGGTTGAAAGACAACAGACTGTTAAAGAAAAAAAAAATAGTTTAAGGCCGAACTGTACGAGAGCAAGTGCTTAGAATCGAAGATATGAATAATTCTTTACTTATTGGTACAGAAATAATGTTTGCAAAACAAATCCGAGCAATAAATGGATGAAAAATAGACCCATGACAGAGAATTGAAGATATACACGAACACAGGAAAATGGTTTCAAGATAATGAAGAGCGTTTTAGTTTTCGTAAACTAGATTTGATGATACTGTTCAATCTGCTAAACATAGGAGCTTTACCCATTCATTTTCATTTTGGTTACCATGTTTAATAGCTAAGAGTTACCATGAAGCACCATGATTTAAATGATAATAATCAATCGATGCCCTTTAGCGAACCCATACGGACGGATGCGCATAGTATTTTTATATGGTCATTAAATAACAGAGTATTGGATAGATTTGCAGTCACCTCTGTTTATAAAACTGCATTGTTTCCAAAATGCAGTAAACAACACGCTCTGCATGTTATCTAGTCCATATAGCATTCATCCAATCATCATTTAATTCTTCTGTAGGTAATACCTTGAGCGTTTTCAATGCTTCAAGATAAAAAGTAAGCTCAGAAGTTACGACACCATGCTGTGGACCTCCGTTATTAACAATATTCATTTTCACAAGTTGTTCTCTCAGCCTTTCTTTGAGTGTTGTATTCACGCTACGATAAAGATTTTGCACTTGTGTTGACGGAAGGATATTGGATACTGCCTCATGTAGTTTCACCACGTGTCTGGGTTTAGAAACAAGAACAGAAACAATCAACATTATTTCCAACGAACTGTTAAATAAATCTACAAACGATAAAAATTCATTCCAAAATTTCCTTTCACCTTGAGATGTTTTTAAATGGCTGCGATGGCACGGGAGGTCTTGCAGTCCAGTTTGCCAATTGAGCTCCAACAAGACTGCCGACAATGGTCAAGACTTTTCCTTCTATTTCTCTTACATGGGCGCGAATATCTCTTTCAACACTATCCAGCAAAGCAACTCCTCCGCTGACTACTCCTCCACCAGCAACTCCTCGACTGCTTCCATGATTTGCTAGCGCTGTTGTATAAATCAATTAGCATCAACGGCAAGCTTTATTTCATCAGTATAGTGAATTGGTAATGTGAACGAACCTTGGAAATGAGCCTTAACAAATGGCATAAACCATAAAAGCAATTGCAAACTGCGACTAGCCAACACTAGAATGGTACTAGTGATGGTCTTTAATCCAGCAACCTGCATCGCACCAGCTCCGAGCACTAGTTGACAACAGCGAGAGTTGAAGTGACGAAGTAGCTCAGCTAAATGCCTGCCTAACGTTCCTGATAATGTGGCCAATTCATTGCTTGTGCTGAAATAACGTGAAGACTGAATCAATGAAAATAGTTTGAGGGAAGCATTGTATTCTAAGAAGTACAATAATCATTTCTCTTTTTTTCTAAATGGGTGAAAAACTCATTAGAGAATTAATTATACCTGCAATATTCGTGGATCATCTGTATAAGCATCAGAGTAGTTCCAACCACAGCGTATTTTTCATCTCCTACAAAGATGTAGTTTGATAATGCCTCGGCAGAGTCTGTCTTTTTGCTCTTTTCACTATCTTCGCGAAGCTTGGAGTCAGTTGGAAAAGATTTATTCTCATAAACGTGGCTTACTAGATTTTGAAATTCAGGTGGTACATCGGCTTGACGCCATCTTTCAGAGTCAAGAAGAAGACTCAATTTGTTTTTACGTTCTGCGTGAAATCGTTGAACGAATTTAGTCGCCTGAGCCTGAAAAAAAACAGGAAATTTACTTCGTATACAAAAATCTACGATAAAACAGAAATTCATATGCGAATTAAATAAATAATTCATATGGTAATTAGAAAAAAAAAAATTACTTTAAATGCAGAACGCAGAGCTGTGCACTGCTTTCCGCAAAGCCTTTCGCAAGTCACAGTAAATCCTTCCACCATGGCAGCCAATTGACAGACTTGTACAGCTGTTGCTTTTTCGCTAAGCCAGTGAACTTTGTCGTTCCAATTCTGAGCTTCCTTATCGTTCTGTTTAAGTCCTGCCACATCATTTTGTGAAGGTTTTTCCTTATCATTTTGTGACTTGTCTTTGTCACTGGCTGCAGTAGAAAGAAGCTGGCCTAATCTCTCATGGCAATATTCACAGATAGAAGTTAACATGTCTGATAGTTTGCCAGCAACGCGAACATGCTCGTCTTTAGACAGCAGACAATCGGTTAGAGAATTGTCTGCTGAACTTTGAGTCTGGCCTGCTGCAAGGTCTGAAGTATCTCGCATCACATCATGGACTGCCTAAAATTTCAGATATAAAATAGAGGGAATCAAGTTTTAACATTTTTTTTTTTTTTTGAAAAATTTGTTCAAACCTTGACTCTCTGTAGAAGCAGGGTGAAGGATTGGATAGTACTGTGCAGAAGAGAAAGCCTTTCAACAAGAGAGAGACTACCGACTTCTAAATGGTCGCTACAAGAGTCGCTTGCTGCTAATGCTTCTATCACACATTGTTTAGTTACAGCTCTCACTGTCATTACTGCTTCTTCCTTATATGTGTCTACAAATTGGAAGTGTTTCTGACGAAGGAGGCCTGATATGATTGATACAAGTTTGTCCTGTTTTAAAATCAAGGAAAATTCATTATCTTTAAGCTTAGTTGGTATTAACCAGATTTATAGGGTTCTGCGAATCAATGAGTTGACTCTAACAGATTTCCGTTATTCTCACCCCGTCAAGAACAACACTCTCTCCACTCAATGGTCTGTTTAAATCAGCAGTTGCATAGCGTTCAAATTCAGTTGACAACATTTTGTCGATGAGTCTTTCCATTTCAGTCAGTTGAGAACTAAGGTGTCTGAAAAAAAAAAAAAACAACCAGTTATATAATAACAGTTTTAGTTTACGTAATATCACGTGATTTGAATTAAACAGAGTTCTAGAGCTGTTGGTAACACAAAACTTATCAAGTTTGAATATTTTATCAAACATTTGGAAGTATATTGTTTGCACAACGAATTCTACAGTGAGATAATAAACTACCTGAAACTGTGAACACCGTTCAATTCTTGAAGTAAAATCTCTTGAGTTGTAGAAATGAGATCAAGAGCCGCAACATAATCCGGTGTTGAGAGAAGCAGCTGTATCATCGGCTGAGTCTGATGTACTGTTGCCATCAGTTTCAGTTTTTCTTGGACCATTAGGTGATTGCATCTTGCTCTTTCCAGACTGTAATATCATTGATATTTAATTTAAATTATAGAATTTCGAGGATAATATATTCTATTTTTACATTTGAATCAAACTGAATTCAATCTACCGTAAAATCTCCAAGGAGTCTTTAACAAGGCTTTTGTCAATCTGATGAATATTTTCTCTCAGTGCTTTCAAGACAGTGATTGTCTGAGTCAGTTGTTCCATTAGAGCATCGTGTGATGTCATAGCATGGAAGAATGCTTGAGATTTCGACGCGACCTGTTCTGCTATTCGGACCTCAATGATATCCAAATAATGGCTGAGCTATTAGAGAAGGAGATAATTCAGACATGGTGAGAAATTAGAAATCTCGCACTATGATGGAGATGATTTTGTTTGAACAGATCCAAATATTTTCTTCTAGACTTTAGTTACAGAAAATGTTGATTAAACTTTCATCGCATAATAGTTTATGGATATTTTGTTATCTTTTTCGAAAAATACAACACCCACGATTCTTCAAGGCTACATAAATTTTGTCAGTTAATATTAATTATACATAGATAACACACACAACACAAAAAGTACATATAATGGCCTACGGAGTGTAGTCGTGTCCATACTTTCTCTTGCATAAGTTTAGCATGACTGGCAATATTGCTGCCCTCTTCTAACAGTCCTTCCTTAGCGAATGGAAATACCGCATTGAAATTTTCTTTCTGAGCAAGATCCAAGTGTGGTACCAAAAATATTTTTGGGATGCTTGATAGATCGAATTGAGATCGTTCTAGAAATGAATAATGAACGAGTTTTTAGCTTGAGATAAGTTTAAATCAAACCAACTATCTCCACGTTTTAGACAATTCTTTATCATAGTAGGATAAATATTTACCCAGAGACTTGACTTTTCTAAGATTGGGAAAATTCTGTAGCAATTCGTTAGGCGATGTTGGCTTGTTTGAGTTGGTGTTCATACGTGCATGTTTTCGATACCTCTGTAACACGCCAAACCGAAAGAACATCAAAAATCCTTACCGTTTGATATTATGACAATGATTAATTTCACAACTGACTGACCCTAGCAATTTTCTTCATATAAACGTCGAAGTGCTGCATAGAAATATCTGGAAGATGTGGACTCTTTGGGATATCAACTTTCTCAACAAACGCATCCCCCCATGTTTTTGTTAAGAAATTACTCTGCTTTCCTTTATTTGGATCATTCAATACAGCTGGTAAATTTTGCGCAGCTGAATAAACTGTCCAAGACGGTGTAGTCCCGGCTACTTGACCATTGCTTTTCTTTTGCTGTTGTTGTTGCATGGTTGCGTGCTTTGTCGCATGAGCTACGTAGTCCTTATCGGAAACACCTTCAACCGGCAAACTACTGCACACACCATTATATCCATAACGACATACGAAAGAACCACCTTCTCTTGTACAATGTTGTTCTCTCAAGTGCCTGAAGGAGTAAACCAGTAGTTCTTTTATTCTGATATAATTCATGGCAAGATTTTGATGGATTGAATGCAATCAGAGCTCTACTGTGATGTAAAAACTGATTTGTTTTCTTTTTTAATTATGTAACTAGAGACTTCATCCATGCTTTCTGTTATAATATATTATATAGTATATACAGCTTTGCTAAGGAGCGGCTGTTGTTGAATTGCTATTTTGATCAGTCTTCATAATAATTATCATATGAAGACTGATTTTGAGAGGCATTGAAGTTTGTGACCAAAATAAACTACTAATGGGAAAAATATGATATAAAGTAGTTACGTAAGGCTAGAATTTTTCAGTAATGTATAAATCGATGCTCTGTCAATAAAATCTGGACAATAATTCCAATAGTTTTTTTTCGATGAGAGATGAGAGATGAGAGAAACTCATTACTTATATATAATCAATGATCAGAAATTCTTTTTGAATTTTTGTTACTTTGAGAAACTGACTTAAAGCTCTATGAAAATATCTATGACTTTAAATCCTGGAATGCGTAAAAGCAAAAGAATCAAATGTACAGTACTTTTTCTCCTTAGTTCAAAATTTCATATCTCTGGAGGTAGATATCGTAGAGAGGTGATCTTTTGTTGGTTTTGTAGGTAACGAATGGACCTTTCAATCTACACAATAACATATACAGGTGTGATTGATGAAATTAGTAATGAAAAAAAATTTATTTTTCTTGTTTTTATTTTATTTTTTTCAATCTCAGTACGGGACTTATCTTTCATTTATTTATTTATTGTTTTTTTGGGACATTTTATAATCAGATACAAAGTGTAAACATGAGAGTGCTAGTTTTAAGTTATCAGGAGAATGGTTACGTATCTAACATATATATATATATGAGACAGTCCTAGGTTCTTCTTTCTTATCATGTATGTCAAGATGTGGAGAACGTCAAACATAGAATAAGCTGTTACAAAATATCTAATGACGTATGGACAAGATCTAGGTCTGCATACCTACCTGATAGTAAATTAGAAGCAAAAAATTGACGATATTTTTGATAATATTCTTAATTAAGGAGGCTCGAACATTGCAGTGATGTCAATATCGTGTAATGAACTGCAATGCAAATTACGGAACGCAACGTGGCCTGATCATATTGAAAGTATTAAATATGAAGGTAGTCGGGACCCACCTTGTAAAGTCTTGAATATACTTGAAGGTGAGGTTAGTACAATATTCGCAAGAAAATGTCGCTGTTGATGATGCGTCGGGTGCCTTTACAATCTTCGCCATTTTTCACTCAACTGATCAGCTCGACATTGTTTAACTGATATTAATTATCTTCCCAGTTTTAGATTCGCAAATGAATTAACGCAAATTTAAACATTCGTAAAATTATCAGTACTACTGCCTATGACATGACAGCCACTGGCCACTGCACAGCACAGCTGTAGAGTATATAGTCCGATTTTAGGTACGACGGATTCTTGACTGCGGCGAGTTGGTGGATTTTCGGATCAGGGAACGACGGCATAGGCGGACTGCATCGATGTGTTCAATCGCGGGAGCGCACCATACGATGTTCTTAAAAACTACAGCGAAGGAGTCTTACGTGCAATTTTACAGCCGGTAAAATCGCAGCAGATATTGTTGTTGACCATTGTTTTTAGGATGATTTCGACTGAATTGATGAAGTATACCTAATTGAAAATAATATTTGAAAAATAGATAAATACTCAAGTACGATGACGAAGATCTTAGACATAGCGATCAAAAGTAGTACAATCTCTGAGATCACTCGATATCTTATGTATAATGTATGTTCAACTTAGCCGATGACGTCAGCGGCTAAGAAGACGCGGGCGCGTTTAAATTTCTAGAAGCAATGCGACTTGATCATAACGTGATTCGACATCTCAAATGCCTCGATATTTTTTTTCCCTTATCAATGCGCAATCAAAGAGGAATCCTCTTGGTGCATAACATACAAATATCCTACTCATTCTGTCCGCAAAATTCCACTTGCAAGATTGCTCAACCGCGGACCCATTTAACGTTACATTTATAGTAAGACTTCTATTGTTACTATATTTTTCAAATGTATTTTCATAATTATAGTTGTACAAGCATAGTGGAATCTTCAATCGTAGACTTCAATAATCTCTTTTTCAATCACTTTCTTCGATTCATTGAATTCTGCATCCATATGAGTACAATTCACTGTTTCATTCGAATTTGTATAATCATATCTAAATAATTCATCAATTTTTAATCACCGTCTACGACTGATTATTCGATTGATACAAATATTTGGTTCGTCTCGTTTCTTATTTCGTATTAATTGATCGATCGCAACTAAAATTTCTGGTTAATCATATCGGATTCACTCAGGATTAGGTCACTGATACATTTCCGGGTTACGATCACAGCGCATAGTATCAAAGATATATCATACCCGAGTCGAAATTTAGCCCCTATTTTGATCCTCTCAGCATCTACCTCAACCTCTTTAGACCCCGCTATCACCTCAAGCGCCTATTTTGAACCTCCAGGCCCTCCGTAGCCAAAATTTAGCGCCTACTTTAGTACTCATAGCGTACATATGCACCTCTTTGAACACCGATCGACCTCGAGCGTCCGTTTAGGACCTCCAAGTCCTCCGCAGTCATAATTGAGGACCTATTTTGATACTCACAGAGCTCGATCAAGTGTCGAGTATACTCGAATGATAATAAATATTGAAATCTACACTCAGAAAATGATTTATTTGAATCTGGACTTTGTTTAAAATATAATTTTCACCAAGTACATTTTCATCTTTGGCAACCCAATTTCTTTCGTAACAATAAAAAAATGTATTTGCTTCAAAAAAATCTCTAATTGGCGGAAACAGAATCTACGGAATAAATATATTTAAAGTGAACAAATCTTCTCACTGTCACAAATATAGTTTGGCTGCCACAGATAAAAATTTACTTGCAGCAAATACATTTTTGCAATAAGTCAAAATTCAAGTAAATCGTTTTACTGAAAATTTCCGTGTAGAAATTTGTTCGGTAATTAGGCTTAATTGACAACACAAAGGCGCCTATCAGGATCAGTTGTGGATTATACAATAATAAATCCCAATATCACTGCTCGATCGGTTTACCGGATTTGTAAAATATGAAATACATAGGTTACACTGTTAGAGAAAAAAAAAAAATGTTCCAGGAAACGAAGTAAAATTTTTACGCTAGTTTCAACACTATTTTTAGTTCTTGCGACAGAACGATTTGCCACTGTGAGTGAATTTATGTTGTTTTAACTAAAAAAAAAATTGCCGAAATAAACATAAAAATTATAGTGGACCTTCTGAAACATTTTTTTTACATCAAAATGGTATATTTAATTCGGATAAACACATATGACCGCGTAAACAAAAAATATATCATATAATATTCAGTAATTAATCGTAATAAAATATGCAAGGACTTTAATCTAGCCCTGCAAATGAAACATTTTGATGTCATTGAAATATTTCGAGTAACAACTTGACACTTTGATAGGGCCTGAACAAGTAAGAAAGTGTTGAGTCCTATGCCATATGGTAGTTTAGCGTAGTGGTTAGGGCGTGCGACTAGAAATCGAGCGGACGTGGGTTCAAATCCCGGCGGGGACTAATAATGCGGCGGTTTTTTCAATGGATGTAAAATGCGGTTTCATCGATATAATGCGTAGGTTCGGTCAATTGACGATAAAATTCGTAAAATTTGCTACTTTTTTTTCTACTATCATTACTTTTTAATTGCACGAAAATAAATTACGGGCTCCGATATGACGGCTAGCCCAATCTTCTACCGAGATTTCTACTAGGGAGCCGGGTTCTACGAGGTTCTCGCGAGGTTCTCGTGAGATCCTCATTTGACCCTAAAATGCTGCATTTGTCTGGTAACTACGAGTTTTAGGCGCTAAAGAGGGTATCAATTCCCATACAAAATAAACCTCTCTAGACCCTCAAAAACCTCCCAACGGTAAAATTTTGAGGTTCTAATGAGGCGTTAAATTTCGACTCGGGTAGTTTCAAAGATATAAGTCGACAACAACAATTTTCCAGAACGTAGGAACAAACTGATAAACTCAATGTTAGTCGTGAACTCAATTGACATCTTGGAAATAACTGGTAGAGTTCATCTAATCAACATAATGTTATCTCTTCGACCAACGGCGTATATTCGATCGTCTCATTAAGAACCCACTTCGACATCATCGTATTTATGAAAATATAGAAGTACAGTCACTTTCTTTTCGAGCTATGTGCATCATTTAAAATAATTACTTATACGGTGCTGGTGTTGTTTTATATTTTATTACATTATTGTTTGTTCTAAAAATTTATTGTGTCTGTTCAATAAAAATCCTGCTATTGTGATATATTTCCATTCGTAGTAACTACCGCATGGTTTCAAGAATCTTTTTCCTCTTACTATTGACTTGACAAATACGTATTGCTGTATACAGGTATAGGATTCCATGATCATTAGCTTAAATAGGGATTAGAGTTTTATAACGCAGCATTATGATGTAATATGTTATACTTTTAATGAGGAACTTTTTAAAACTATACCTGATTTAACATGTACGTATTACGAATTTATTAGGGATAATTGTAGATTCTTCAGGCAGTCATGAGTATAAGTGATAACTGCAAGTGGCTTGGATGGAATAGCTCGTGTAATGGGACTAAAAGATACATTATGTGGCTTTTACTTATGCTTTCTTTTACCATGGTCGTCACATATGAATCTTGGGAAAGACCAGGGTGCTTTTTAACCGGCAAGTATTGTCCACCTCATTTGGTTCAAAGTTTAACACAATTTTCTGTCAAAACAGCTTCAACAGCTGTGTCGTTCTAGTTACTAAAGTTAAACGATTTTTAATTTCAATTTAGTACAAAATTTCGGGGACTCTGATTGCCACTGCGAAATTTCTCAAACTGTGATTCGTATACGTTGTAAATTCGTAACGATGACATGGAACTTGTAGTTTGGACTTTTGAAAAAAAATCTACGTATATAACGCGAATTTTATTCGAGTAGAATTCAATAATCACCCTTCGAATATCAATTCACCATAAATACAACATTATACAGTGTGCTTCTATTTATCAGCCGATTTGTTTCGAATAGGAATATGTAATACGCTGAAAAATGATTTGGAAATTATTCATCTGTTAGTTACCAATGTCCCAGCTGGTCCAATCAGTTTTTAGAACCAAAAGCCTACTATGGATTTTCAATTTCATCAAAAACTCTAATCCACATATATATCCACCAGGCTATACCGGACCTGTGAAATTTCGAGACTGCTTGGTATTCAATTACTCGATAAATGCTTGCTCTGGATATTGCAATAGTTCGGCCTTTGCGACGAGTCCCGATGATCTTGAGGAGAATCCACGTCAAGTCATTACCTCAAGATCTAGTTGTTGTAACATAGTTGAAACCGTAGATGTAAGAGAGATTTCTCCTATTTAATTATGAATATTCTCTAAGTTCTAGAGCATTTTTTGCCTCGTTTTAGCTTTAGCCTTAGTATAGGCATGCACATGTGAATTATTTAATTTGATGATAGTTGGAAATATTTGCATGGAGCTTGGTTGCAACTGATTTACTAATTGACAAATTTCGTACAATTGTTCACAGGTCTTCCAGAATGTCCAGTGTAAAGATGGGATGAAAAATAAGACCCTCAAATCCGCAATATCCTGCGAATGCTCGGAGTGCAAAAAGGATTCGAGGTTGGGTAGATAGGCCTTGCCGGATAACTGAAGGACTTTAAAAAAAGGGGATTCTAAGTAGGTTGACGACATGGGCACACATTGATTAGTCTAAATTCAAATTATAACAAATGCTATGTTACAAAGTCAAATTTCTGTTTCGACTATATTTTGGAAATTTATAAATCATTCAATGAAATATATATTAAGTCAAAGAGCAACAAAAAAATGGAGCCTTCAATAATATCTTTTTCGAACACGTTTCCCAATTCAATCAATTCTGCACTGATAAGAATATAATTCACTGTTTCATTCGAATTTATAATCATTCCGAATTAATTCATCAATTTAGAATGAAGGTCCACGACTAATTATTCGATTCATGTAGAGATTTGATTCGTCTCATTACTTTCAAACTAATAATGATGATTCCTAGCTTTCTGGAATTGATAAAACTACCAGAATCCAATTATTTGATGTAAATTGAATAATTATTTTGGATTGGAATACAATTTCTGACTGACCATTGGATTTACTCAGGTTTGATTTTCTGCGTTGTGTGACAACTCTAAAGCACAGAACATAATTCCGTCAATTGAAAAGACGATCATCCGCAACTATTACGAACCCTTAGCGATTATAGATTCAACCGGATCACAGAGTTTTAATACAGGTTGATCGATACATTACCGGATCGTAAAGGTTAATTGAAGATATTTTTGACGAAATACTATTGTCGTATTTCACCCAGAGGTAATGATTCCCATAATAATCTGCGACACTTCGTACGTGAACAGGAAAAAAAAACATTGAGCTTATAGATCCTAGATCATATAGAACATCGCGTATAAACCGATCATAATCGAAAATGTAACATGAGCGTTTAAATAACTCGAATGTACCAACCTTCGTAAGGCTTTGTACACTGTTAGAAAAGTGGTGTCAAAATTGACACCGATTTAACACCGCTCCGTATTCTATAGAAGTCCACACCGATTTCGGTGTAAATACGTGTTGTCAAAGTCCCAGTGTTAATAGATGACACTGTGGCTCAACACCAAGATGGTTCGTGTGTTTTAACACGGAACAGTGTTGATTATAACCGACACCAATAACATTCAATAATGCAAAAATGGCGGAGTCAAAACTGCGAGGGTAATGTACACCAAGCGGTGTTAAAACAAAGATCGTGCTATGCACCGAACGGTGTCATAAGAATGCATCATTCCTTATACTCTACACCAAAAAGTGTTAGAATAATACACCGTTAGTAGTACTATTCGTTACTAGGTTTGTTTGTATGTATGTGCATGATGCGTGCATGATTTCATATGTGTGTGTCGTGCATTAAGTACGCGTATGTGTATAAAAAAAAGTTATGTGGTCGTCTCTATAATGTTGAATGAATAAGTCGAGTTATTTACACAATATACATTTTATTCATCGCGCATTGCTCATTGCTCATTACATTGCACATATACATATGATAATAATGATAATTAACATGAATATGATGGACTCGATATAGTGCACATCTTTGTCGATTTCGGCAAATAAATACATAGATATAAATACGAACACTTTAATACTTTTTACTGAATTGCGTTGCCACTTTTAAACACTTTTATCCATTTCGTTTCACCAATGAATCTTACTCGTGGTAATTCAAACACTGCGATGGCAAATAGGTTGCGCTAGTTCAGTTTGTTGCGATTGCAAATCCACGACTGTGGATCCTGCACGAGCGGGACTTCTGCCATGTTGGCCGAATGAAAACTGCTAACTGAGCGTTGTTTCACCATGCGAAGGGTTTGTGTTAACACCGTTCAACTCTAAGTTCACACCAAAGTTAATGAGAATTTCGATTGCACCTGAAACGGTGTATATATTTGAATCGTGTGGGGCTATGGTAACACTGCACTCGATGACAATTTTGAATCTGAGCCCCACAACGGTGTACATCTTGAAAGATATTGCCTCCGGTGTGACTTTGATTCCAAATGGTGTTAAGTTTCATAAATTGAGTCACAAGGTCAGAAGTAACACCAGTTTTTTGATTGACCACATGGTCAGGGTTCTTTTTACCCCTGAAGTGGTGTTATAATCAACACCGAATCTTTTGACTACGAACACCGGGCCGTTTTACACCGCTACTTTTCTAACAGTGTACCCACAAATTCAAGCCGAATTTGATTCGTACTAACATCAAATTCTGTGAAGCATCGCGAATTAACTTTAACTAACGTGAATCATTAGAAATTTATTTAGAATTAATGCATTAATTTGAATTACAAGAATTAAATTGGATTGAAAAGATTAATGCGAATTAATTCAAACTAAAAAATTAATGTGTCAATCCAGGTTTGAGTTATTTACCCCTCGCGCATATGGGCCATCCCGATTTCACATAATTTCGACGCAATCTCTTTCTGAATCTAGTCTATATCATATTATACAATTTTCCGAAATCCGCGCTGACCGAATATGCCATGAAGTGACAAACATCCATATTTATCACCAGAACTGTAAATTCATTTTTGAAAATGATGAGTCCATGTCAATTGCTGAATTATTGGCAGTGAGAATTGGAAATAATTTTCAAGTATCTGTAGCTTATTCTTTAACAATTCTTTAGAACTTGATCTTCATACTTGTGGAGCGTTATCATTTTTGAGTCTAATATTTTAATTGTACCAATACATGTAACGAGCAAGATGCACAGAGCAATTGCGAACGCTGCCATCTTCGTCGGCCTTAGTTGCCAAGTACGTCTCAGCAGTTGAACTTCAGATGATTTCTTGATATCGTGTAATTCGAAGCTTTATTCATATACTGTGAATTTCTCTCACGGTAGAACGATTCGTGCGCCTATGCCTGCCCCCAGTCGCACGGATCTTTCCACCGTTAGAGAAATTCACGGTGTTCGTATGGCGAAACTGGCCAAAATTGTGCGCGAATATAACACCTGTGTACGCCTTGGCCTTTGGAATCATACTGGATGGTTCAAATCGATACGTCTAACGATCGGCGTCGCGAGTGATTATGACGCACATAAGAAACCATATTTTAATCTGGCTTTATTTTAAGACATTTAATTTTCTTGCATATTGTTAACAAATTTCTGACTAAATAGAAAATATAAATAATACAGAATTTGGGGTGCAATATATATAATATTAATTCTTATTCCACGATTCTGGAAATTAACGCGGGCTATCAGGAAATTAACTTTAGGAAATGGATCTCAAAAGGTGCATTGGAAAGACAAATTGTCGACACGA
The DNA here is from genome assembly GCA_943736025.1 of Tenthredo mesomela. NCBI lineage: Eukaryota > Metazoa > Arthropoda > Insecta > Hymenoptera > Tenthredinidae > Tenthredo > Tenthredo mesomela. The sequence goes on along the minus strand of OX031015.1, from coordinate 39,404,490 downwards.
ATCAGCTCGTTCTTCGTTCGACGTAAAATGGGTTGATTTTTTTTTTTGTTTTTAGTTGCATCGGCAAAACCTTATATTATGTCGAACTCTTGCAGACAGCTGCGTAAGTTGCCCCAAATATTAATGGAAAATCGATTCTTTCTGTACATACGTGGGTAGTCGTATGGGTACCTAATATCTACTCAAATATATCATCATTCGGTTACAGTGGAGTGGATGTTTGCCAAAATACCGCGTAACCATTTCATCTTGGAAGGTTTCGAAGCAGATAATAGTTGAATAAATATGCACTTCTACGATCTACGTAATGTGATTCAGCCTCAATTAATCTTTTCAGGTTTAATCAGGTACTGAATACTGTTATCTATATTAAATATCTATATAGCTCATTGAATTACATTGCATTGAAGTTTTCGTAGTATTAAAAAAACGAAGTTTCGATTTCATGCATTAGAATATACTATAGGTATAATGTATTTTGCATCGGCTTCGGAGATATCTAGAAATTAAAATAGAATCTATACTCAGTGCAGGTGAAATATATTTATGAAATTTTGACACTGAGAATTTACTGTCGGTGGATTGTAAATTGATCAGTCAGTAATTATTAACCATTATAGACGTGAGTTATGGTCTATCGATGATACCAATAATTAGTTGTTTTTTTTTTGTTGTCATTCAATCTATCGAATCGCTTTCAATTTGAAGCAGTGTGTCTCACACACTACGAATGAAATTTCGTAAGCTATAATTATCCCGTACGTTAAACCACGTTCCAAATTTTAACAGATTTCAAATAAAATCCTCGATAAAGATTTTTCGGAAGATGGACATCACATTAGTTGCACAATTTTCGGGTACTTACTTCTATCTCTTCTTTCTTTCGATCTATTCACCCTTGCAGATTTCAGGGATGAACGAGACGCTCGGCATAAGCGCAAAGAATGATAACAAAATGACAAAATTTATTCTCATAAATATATATTTGTGTATAGCACTAAAATAATTTACAATCACATACTGCAGGTAATACATTAGCTTAAAATAAGTTACTCGCGATGAGTGAAATATCGATTGAAAAAAAAGACAGATCTAAGAACGGAAATTGACGAAAATGAGTATTACTGACTTATGCGAAAAAAAATCAATGACACGTAGCACAAGTTTTGTTTTAGCATTTTTTCATTTTACCATTTTACAGTCGCTTCGTTATTCTTCATCATTAAAAACTCTCAGCTGTTTGACTATTCTCTTGAATACATTATAGAGTGCAGAACTTAGGGGTAGACAGGCGGCTGTAGAATCTGAGGGGTGAATCGGGGCCACTTCTTCTGTCGCGGTTCAGCTGGTGAAGAATGCACGAAATAAGCCTCGGAAATTGTATAGAATATGTTTATGTGAAAAAATAGAATAAAAAATGGCTACACGAACGACATATTTAAAAAAATCGGTAACCCTGATTTTGAAGCGAATCATCGAAAGAGTAACATGATGAATGGAAAAATCTGACGATTACCTGGTCTTAAAATAACGTCCATAACGGAGAAGCTTTTCCGATCTATAGGAGGTGAAGGATTTCCTCTCTTACGCTCCTGGCCTTCGCAGGAAGTTTCTGAAGACTCGCATACAGAGCATTTGCAGCTGCCCGCATTGATGTAATCATACCTACAAAAGGAGTGATTGAAAATTATGGAACGCTAATGTAATCCAGGTGTATAAATCGAATAAGCTGAAACGATCTCGTCGAAAATGGAAGTTAGCTATACCGTTCTGTTCCACTCATTACATCTGGGTCGCAATCTAGGAGAATCGCCGAACTCTGTACTCGATTATCGTGAATGCAGACTGGATGGACGGAGAATACATAAGGAAACTTTGCATCGAAGTGCTGAAAATGTGAAATAAATGTCATACTCAATAATTCATCGCCACCAAAGTACCAAGGGGGTTAATTTCAGGCTTAAATATACTACTCACGGAATAACTATGGCAGCTACCCTCGCAGCCTGAGATCGAAACCAACCCCCGGCATTTCCGACCATTCGCATCCTTCTGGACTACAGGCTTATTTATAGTTATTATCCTACAGCCGAGGTTGTAACTCTGTTCTTCAGAATTTGCCATTGTCTCAGTTGATTTCGAGAGGACCATGATACACAGGATTGCTATTGCCACGGAGGTCATTTTCATTTTGAGCATTCTGAAATCTGAAAAACAATTTAAAAAAAATAAATAAAAATTAGGAAAAACAATTAGTATTAATACTTCGATTCAATTGTTTTTCCTCCAAAAGTTTTCGAAAAGAGATTTTCTACGAATCTAGGAATTTTTTTTTACTAATCTGGTACATTAAAACTTTCCAATTTCAAAATTGGCGAGAAAAATGTTGAGCTAGAGTGATAAACAACGAATGTGTTCGAAAGCTAGGGACGAAAAAGCAATCTTTTGCAAAAAAAAAAGAATTTCGCGAAATTTTTATTCCAATTTTTTTTTTGCAAAAATTTTTTTTGCTTTTGAGTCTTATGAGTCTTTGATCGTGCTGTCAAATGCCCCCAACTAAAACATGTGTTCCCTATCTAAAATCCGAAGTTGCTTGCGAAATCTCGGAATTAGCGAAATCCACAAGTCAACACATATCAGCATTATCTTTCTCCCTCTAAACCCTTCAAGTTTTGTATAAAACTTTTTCTTTTATAACTTTTAGTTTTCGAGATATTCGCCTGCGTAGATTAAAATGGACCACCCTGTATACTTCACGATAATTTAGTAAATGAATAATAAACGTACTTACTTGATTCAAGTCGCGATATCGGTACCTTGGACTCAGATCGCGAGCGGCGGGTACTGAGCGATACTACCACCGAGTTGAGCGGTATTAGCCGCTTGTGCCGAGCGAAATTACTTGCAAGTGTAGAGTTCGAGAGATCATTGATTATAATTGATAGCGATAAACATTCAGACTTCCGCGAAATCTCAAACGACGTAAAAAAAGTACTCGGAATTCACATTTCATCATTTCCTGTCACGATAATTTGAATAAATCATGTAGAAAGCTTATTCCCTGGACGTCAAATCTGACACTGAAAGTAGCCCGAATCTTCTCGATATTAATTTCGCTAGTAAATTCGATTGGAGATAGAAAATTTCTCCCGAAATTAGTTCGATACATTTAATAGTGAAAAAAGAAAAAAGAAATCAATTTTCTCTGTTGAGTACGTATGGAGAAATGAGGGTGAGCCGAATCACCCACTGAGCGGTACAGGCACCGCCTACCCTATTCCACGGAGCCATCGATACAGTGTTAGAGTGAATGTAAGAAACAGAAAAAAATGATATGAGTTCTGTGACTCCAATTCTAACGTCACTCTTTTTTTATGCTGTATCACCTCTTATTTTCTATCATGGATATGCGTCTCATGCAAAGTTACGTCTACAAGTTTACAAGTGTCATTGTGAGTCCAGATTCAGTTGGAAATGTGTAGCTAATCAACTTCAATGTAGAAGTAAGGTTCTTAGTATTTCAGTGTTTTTCTGATCGATCTAATGGGACACAGATTTTAAGTTCTGTCAGCACTCCCTCCAATCAACTTGGTTTGGTGAACTTGGTTTTAGTGATGTTGATAAGTAAGCTTGCCTCGCGCAATTTAACTGGTGTTATCTTTGTCAGTTGATATACAAGTGCGTCGTTAGTTTTCTACTTATTCTAAATATTATTTTTACAACTGATCACGATCTACAAATACTAAAATCTCATTCCTTGTATATAATATATAATTATATGTAATTCTCTCACGATACGAAGATAGAAATATATTCAAACTCACTAGATTTTCCTTGCCGTTTATTCGAGGGTCCTCTTCGAAAGATGACGAGTTTTGAACCAGTGTATCAATTCTGTTCGAATGTTGGTGTACTGATGAGTAATCCCTGGTCGCGCTTGCGTTTAAATAGAAAATCCCCGTCCAAAATTTTTTCTTTAAATATTCACGACCTGCTTCGATACTGGGGGATTCCCACGCAAAGCTACCCCTCGCACAAGGTGATCATGACAATGTGCGCGATTTAATAAAGTGGGGACAAAGCTTGCCGTGCGTTTGCGTGCGAACAGAGATTCCAACGGGTATATATTTCGCGGTTTTCCTCTCTAACAGGAAAGAGGAAATTCTTTGGCCCAGAATTATCGAAATGTAATGAATACGTGGTAAACAATCTAACGGCAATCTCAAAGGCACGATTAATTTGATGTACTGATTTCCTTGTAGGAATTATCAACAGTAAGGTAGTAGGGTGTATGTTGAAATAAAAACATCGAGTTTCATCTATCACTGTAATTTTCGATTTTATTGTAGGTCATCAATGTGTATTTGATGTGAGACAATCGATGGAGGTCGAAGAGTATAGAAAATCGATTAAATAGACGTATGTATGATTGTATAGGAAGTGCAATCGTCACGTTCTTTCCGAATTCATACTCTGTATAGCGATGCCTTCTCTTCACTTGATAAATTAAAGTAGGAATGAGAAGGAATTTATAGTCTTCAATTGGTCCATCGATATCGCACTTTTATAGCCACTTAGTTTTAGCGCAATAAATTTTTGTAATTGCAACACGTCGGAAAAAAACTTCGTCAAAACCGACCGTGGTTATGAACTATTGTTCTTATCTGAGTTTGTTTCTCTCTCTGCAAAGATTGGGTCCCATTCCCCCCTAGATTATGCATTCCACAAAATTTCGCGCTAGTTTTTCATTAAAAAAAACCGGTTGAATTGGATAATCACAAATTATTGAGTTCGTACCTCCGATTCGTCCGTTATTCTTACGGTAAAAATTCTATAGTTATTTTTTTCAGGCGATAATCAACGATCAATGATCAAGATCAATCTCCCATTTAGAGTTTTATGAAAAATACGATAAAATCGTTCAAAATTTCCTCGATATAAAACAGCATCGTAAACGAGGCAATATACTTTTCAATTGACGTCACCTCGCAATAATTTCTCAAAACGATGATGTCCTTCCAGGTATGAAATTGAGCGCTCAAACCGATCATTACAATTATAGAAACAGCTCATCACGTGAACCGAAAATCACAAGCATTACACATTGATAATTTGTTGATATTACACTTTTTCAATCGTGAAAATGTTCAATTGAAAACAAGTCGTTCTTTTCAACGCTACTGATTTTTGTTACAGTCTCACTGCGTGATCGATGAATTTTGTTAATATTTAAAAATATAATTGTCAATTTTCTTGAATCAAGTTTGTCATCGGAAAATTGGCTTCCTTGGAGAAAGGTATGTGCACTAAAAAGTAATAATGATTATAAAAAAGTATCACCGACCAAACTCGTTCGACGACGAAAATAGTACGAAATTGGAAATGTGAGACATAAGCAGTGAATTTCATAAAGGGAAGGACTTCTCTAGGTTTTAAATTTGGTGGTTATTTTCATGATTAATTTGTGCCAGAGGTGGTGGTGGCGGAATCTGATTGTTATCATTCTGCTGGTTCTGCTGTTGCTGTTGCTGTTGCTGCTGCTGTTGCGTTCGTTGAACTTCCAAAGCAAGAAGCTTCTGTCGCTTTTCCTCCATAAGACGTTCACGATGCTTGTGAATGTAGTCATAAACGTTTGGTAATCCCATGATCACGCAGGCGGATAGAGCGGATCGATAAATGTTCATGTCAGTTGCCTCGTACCTGTGATATCCAGGAATGAAACACTCCGACAGCAGTTTTCCTCAGGATGAATTTACTGGTATATATCAGAAGACGACTGTTGCTTACCATTCGTTCGTTCTTTCATCGTAACACTCAACGTGGTAGATAGTTGTGACGCCATTAAAGCCTCCGATAGCAAAAATCATATCGTCAATTACTTCAATCGCGAAATTACTGCGTGGGTTATACATGTCAGGTATTTGTGTCCAGCTATTTGTCATTGGGTTGTACTTCTCGCCGCTACACATTCTGGATATTCCGTTAAATCCCCCTGAAAATTACATCAGGATTAATTTTGCTCTTTGCAAAAGTCAGGGCACTTATTTTCACGAAGACCTTTACCAATGACATATACACAGCTGTGATACGCGATGCACGACACACCACTCCTGCGGGATCTCATAGCGGATATCAAGGTCCATTGATTTGTTTCTGGGTCATAGACCTCAGCCGAATTCATGCACTCCTGTCCATTGAAGCCACCCGTAATGTAGATCTTGTCTAGCAGGTAGAATAAAGTAAGTAAATGTAGGCGAAGAATCTCTTCTTGATATGGCTCATAAAGTAATGAAGGAAGAGAATCATGAAGTGATAATGTCCTATGCAAATAGTACTTCAAATAACCATTCAACATTGTGGCACTAGCGTCCGATCGCTGGACATTCATCGGTGCAATTAGTGACCACTGATTGTTCCGATAATTATATCGTTCAGCCGTGTTCTGTCGATGATGTCCATCGTAGCCCCCCATTGCATAGACCAGATCGTTCAACACCGCGACGCTGACGTAGCACCTGTATTTCCATAGATGAATAAGCTCAAGTAAGGTTGCAATGGCGTAGATGAGCCTTGAAATATATTCGACCTTCTAGCATTCATGGGAGCAACTTCTCGCCACACCTTGCTAACAGCGTTGAAGCAACGACAGCTGTTGAAGTAGTCCATACCGTCGAAACCCCCGATAACATAGATGTTGAATCCGACAACCGCAGTGCCGTGATAAGCTCTGGGACCTGTTGGATCCACCTCTTCAACCTGTGGAAAATCAAGAGCTTCGCATATTGCTCATTGAGCTGAGTAACACCGAAGCTGGTTTCTGCAATTTACTTTAACCCAACGATCAGCTCTGGTGTCATATGTCTCGATGAAGTTTGTAGGACTCCCGCCACTCCAGCCACCAAGTGCGAATAGAATTTCGTGCGGAACTCTTGGCCTAGCAATTTCTGGCGTTGGTACTTCCCCGTCCTTCTGTGTGATCATCTCCAAATCGTAGAGAAACTTGAGTGTCTCGATTATTATGGGTCTGCAGGCCTCGTTGCCGGTAACGTATGGATGATCTTTGACATTCTCGAGGAAAAACTGGGTGTCGAGCAATCCAAGACGAATGTTTTTCATCAGTTCAACGATGTGGCCTTTTCTTGGGTCAGGATCGTGGTTGATCCATCTAAGGACCAGCTCCCAAACAGCCTCCTCGCTCTTCACGTTCAACTCGTCAGCTCCGACCAAGCCACGGAGCTCAGAAATAGGAAGCAGAAGTACTTCGTCACTTTTCTGGGCAACCTGTCAATTATGATAACGTTTTTAGTTTATAAAAGATAGCTTTCACTCCTGTCAAACTCACCTGTACAAAGTGTCTCATGACGTAACGATGGGCATCGCTTTCTAATCCCTTGCAAAAGTGTTCTCTAGCGAATCTCATAACACCAATACAGTTTTCTGGGGCCAAGTTCTGTCTCAGGTAGTCACAACAGAGATCCAGAACACCTAAAATGCTCAGATAATCGGCGGTGACCAAGAGCTGACAGACATTGTCTCTGTTCACCTCTAAAGAACGTAGATAGGCGTACTCTAGCAGTAAATTCATCATGTGACTGTTAACCCCTGGCAATAGTACGTCAGTTTTCTCCCTCGAGTGAAGGGTCGTTGTGAACAAGGCTCTACGTGAAAGAAAGAGAATTCTAAGCCACCGGAGAATGTCAGGGAAATTTGATGTGATATTTGCAAAGAAGATGAAGTACAGTTCAACGAACCTAAAGTAGGTGCTGCACGCGGACAGAATGGCTCTATGGATGGGAAAAATGCCACCATCTTCAAGCCGAAGAATTGCATCACATAGCAAATTATTTTGGCGAAGGTCATAGAGCGATTGCATTGCTTGAGTGCTCATGCATCGACCTCCGTTTTCGGCGATTAAACGCTGGGCATTTGTATTACAGTTGTCTGGTTTGGTATTGCTGTCGTTTTGATCCACCTCCATATTAGAATCGAAAATTCTAACGACCTTAGCCCTAGCTCAGATAGGGTGCAAAGGGTTCGAGGCAGCCGTCAATTCGACGATGGTCATCCAGTATTGCGAGATGTTCTATCGAGCAAAAAAGATCGTGATATGAAAATAAAAATGAGTGAATATCTTGTGGAAAATCAGTTAATGTACCTATTCCATTCTGAATGCATCATCTGTGGTTAGTCTCGTCGTCCACGAAAGTGGTTGAACGTATTTTTATTGCTTAAAGAATGTTGAGACTTTCCCACTTATTATTATTCATATCTTTTGTGTATAATTTACCTTATTCAATTCCAAAGAGAAATGCCAACGACATCCAACTTCCAAGAGCGAGGTTAGCTGATAAACTGGTCACTACTCTTCAGGTAATTTTTGGTGGATGCAACTTATAATTTTTTCAGTTATATTTCAAAGCATGGGCTTGGTCAGAACGTGACCCAAAAGGTCCGGATGTTTATTACGAAGGACGAGATCGACTGGCAAAGAAATCTGTTCATGCGGGCTGAAATTTTGAATATCAGGCTGACGGACGAACGGGAAAATTTCAGTCGTGAAATATCTTGGGACTAGTGATGTGTAGCAAGGTAGAGGAGATGGGTGAACTGGCAGAGAGATACAAACTATTTTGTGTGATTTTAAAAGCGAATTACTGTCGCCTCTGGCTGTGACATAGGTCTTACATGTCCGCCGTTCAGTCAAGGACTGTCATTTAACAAACGAGGACTATTTTTTGCACTGATTCCAAATTCAGCAAACGGAGTTGGCGCCGCGTCATTCCTTATGGTTATCTTATTCCAAAGTACGGTGAGCTGTAGGTTCCGTCTCCTGGAAAATCTTTCGACCTGATGATTGGATGTTCTCTGTTGATCATCAGGATCATTAAATTATAATTAGACAGAAGCATTACAACTTCTATTCAAAGTCATCAATCTCGAATGTCAAATGCTTCTGAGGAAATTTGAAGATGTACTGATGAAGGAAGTTGAATGAGAACAATAAGTACGGTGATAGAAATGATCTATTTATTAATATATTAGATGATCATAACGTAGATATACATCGCGAAGGTATACATCGTGAAGGTATACTTCGAATTCATATCGTAATGCTGTTGATTGGCAAAAAGTATAAAACAAACAAGTTGAAAAATATGTAGGTATAAATATTAGGTAAATATATAATATATTTCAGATGTAAAAAGCTACAAGTACATTCATATTTTTATATTCATGCACCAAAAATCCATGTACAATGATTATAGAAATTTTTCAAATAGTACGCAACTATTATTATTTTATGCATCCCAAGTTACAAAAGAGCAATGGTTTAGGTACGACATTGACTTTGAATTCTTGAGTGTTACATAGAAAATATATATTCGGAATATCTGTACAGTGAATTTAAAAAATTCAATCACTCCTCGTAATATGACATCTAAAATCATGTATAGCGTTTTTACAGCGAGTTATATTCTCAACTAGGTTTAAATTACTTCCTAAACTAATTTCTTCTAATTGTCTTGGTCTGTCGACCGAACAACTTGAATTGCTTCAATGGTGAGGCGAATCAATGTGATAACTGACAACGTTAAAGATATCTCCTGAAAAACAGACTATCGCTAAAAGTTGCTTCGGTTATGAAGATGAAAACTGTTATCACTTTCCGCTTTTGTACTTGAGAAATGCATACTGGCAATACGACTGTATGTCAAGATCCTAAGTTATCTTAAAGTTCCCCAAACGCTGCAGGTAATTGATCAACAACTAAAATTAGCTCGGGGACACCGTTCACAAACTTCACTGCACAAGGTTCATCCTTCTTTCCAGACGCCAGGTCTTCTTGCTCATCTTTCGCCTCAACGTCGGACGAAGAAGGCAGAGACTTCTCTTTGATGAATCTCACTTCTGGCTCCTTTTCCAGGACCTTTTTAGGCTCTGTTTGATGTCGCCCCCGCGACAAGGCTGACGTGCCTGCAAATGTGCTGTCATAACCAATGGCAGACAGTGTCGAATATGATCTTGATTGATGTGCATCTGACAAAATGTTCGCCATGGTTGTGTGCCACTGCGCAAGTATTCCAGATTCTGGCTTTAATACTCGAGGAGATTCTTTGTGAACAATTGCAGGCTGCGTTTGAATTTCTTCTCGATGGACAGGCACGTTACCAAAAAGGCGAAAGGACCAAGTGACAACTGCAAAGGTAGCAGCATTCGTGGGAAAAGCTCTGATGATGGTGGAGTTTAAGCCTCTGAATAAAAAAGCGTATCCCTCAGCACCCAATGATTGACGAAAACAATCTATTGCCCCGGAATATCTACCGATTGCATCTGCCTGCAGTCGAGATTTTATTACATCAACTGGATAGGTGAAAACCCAGGAAGCTGTTCCCGCCAATCCACCGGCCATCAACATCTGGAAGGTGGAAATTGGCGTGGGTGAGTTTGTTCTGGTCAAAGCTTCGTAGGTCAAGAAATAGATTCCATAACCAGGTGCTTCTCTGAGAAATGTCACTCCCAAGCCCTTGAAGACACCACGAAATCCTTCATTGCGGTAAATGTACCTCAAGCACTGCATAGGACCAGAGAATTGCGTTCCACTGGATGACTGAAGTTGTAATCGAGTTTTCGCCAACTCCATGGGACTGCATATTGGACTTTGAGCTATACCAGCAGTAGCACCAGCTACGAAGTGAGAAGAGAGGGCATCAGGTTGTGAGAGCTTCCTTTGAATATTTCCTTGAACACCGAAGACGATCGCATTAATAAATGCTACGCCGGCCATCGGAGATGACATTCCTCGATAAAGACCCGCCACCTATCGATGGTAAAAGGATGTTTTGATTCATGTACTTGAAAATTGTTGCACAAGATCATTCAAAATTTGAGAAAAATATGTAAATAGTTTTCAAAGTGATGTGGCTACCGAATCGCGGGCCAAAATGGTACGGAAGCAGTGCCATGTTCCCTTGTATCTTGGGTTCCGGAAATCTTGCGTCTGTATGTGTACCTTGATGGTATCCAGAGGATGTCCCACCATAACACCGGCGCACCCTGAAACAGCGAAATATAACGAAATTATTACTTCATTGAGTCATAAATCGAAGATAATTGAATGGGTTCATATCAAAGATGAAGATTTGAAGTGAATTTCATTGTGAATGTAGTAGCGTGGATTAGATAGGTCGAGAATGAGATTCAATTTGAATAAATTACGAATTAGAGTACTTATGTACGTCTTATAATTTATCTAATCAGTTTGATAAAATACGTGAAAGGCATTTTCCCGGTGTTGAATTGCATGTTGTATTATTGATCAGAGTTGTGGACGTCAAAGAAGACTGCTTAGAGAATCGACTGCCATTCAATCCGCGATATTTTTTGTCGGGCTTCACGATAACAGAAAACTGAACAGCCACGACTTCAAGATAACCTTTACACGTTTTTAATACATGAATTGAATGTGAATAAATGAGCTTTATATGCGTCGCAGCAGTAATATTTCGAAATGGTTATAAATACGGGGGAAAAAAAAAAAATAACTAAAGTTCGATCAATTTCGGGAGAACTAATAGCCCGAACATCTTGAGCTCTTCACTTTACTATTCTATCTTTTGCAATCGATCAACTTCTAGAAACCTGTACGTTAAGCCTAACCACATGCATGATATGATGGACACGCATTTAGTCTCGAATCAGCTGGCTGCACACTAATTATAAATTTTCTACTTTCATGTCGACTCATTTTTAATCCTACGTACCTACTACTCGGACACTCGAAGCTTTTAATTGGCAGTTCTCGATTTAATAATGCCTATAAAATTTCACTGTAGGATATTGGAAACAAGCATGAGACATGTGATTAACGAGCCCGAGGGGTAATACGAATTTCGCCACCCTCACAATGTTGAAATATCTTTAGGGGATGTAGCCATTTGATTCGTACTACATGAATATATTTAACTGAAATAGTGAAGATAAGGAATAGAATTCGATGAAGTGACCGTCAAAATCATCCAGACCTGCTTGGAAACGGGCAAGTGACAATAATTGTTACTTCAACCATAACTGAGGAACTAGAAAATCTACCAGGTGCCTGCTTCTTTGCTACCTCTGATAACAGGTTAAGCATTTGGATCGAAAAGAAGTAGAAGAAGAAGGTGCCTGCTTCTGTTTCACACCTTTCGTTGACGGGAATTGAGCTCGGGTATAATTATTGTAGCTCTTGATTATATCTGACTGAGTACAAATAGCAATCGTCAGACTACAATTATAATAATAGTAGGGGAACCCGGGGCGAAATCTTTTTGTTGACTTAAACGTGATGTCTCATTTTGCCCCGGGTTCTCCTCCTATTGCAAAACGGTAAGTCTGGCGCCACGATCTGTTGTTGTCATAATTATATGTTCAATCAAAAATTGTGTATCAGGATCGACAATCGTCTTACAGCACAAAGATTAAGTCCTAAATGTAACTGCTGAATTGGCGATGAATAAAAACCATGAAAACTGTAATTTAGATGTACTTTAACGTGCACACACGACATGAACTTTGACACATCAGTGAGAGATTGTAATTATTGTCCGAAGAAGTGTGTCATTGCCAAATCTCCTTGTCTTGTCAATGGTATCAGTCTTCCTTGCGATATTCCAGAGTAGAGTAACAATATCTGATGCATAAGTTTTGTATTGTTTTGAACTCACCTCCCAGGCAGCCAGCTGCAAAATCAAGGGCCATTCTTGCTTGGTAATTTTTTCTTTCTTTATATCTTCTTCTTTAGATCCAAAGTTTGGTTGCGTTGTCTCAAAGTGTAGATTCCTTATCGGGGTCTTTAGGTATCTGCAAGTCGCGTGTTGGCTAGCGGCAGGGGCTGTCAGCGTTACGGTTAAAAGCTTGGAATCCATGAAACATCGAGGAAGGCTTGTCTGCTTCAACTGCTAAAATCGAAAAAATCTTATCTCAATGAACAGCTAATATACGTTACGACAATCGTATTCGTGAGAAAAAGCTCGATTGCTGATCAAACGGCCGGAAGAATATTCTCGAAGATTTGATTAATAATTAATTGGAAGAGAAGCTTCAAGATTTATTTTTACACTCCGATAATAATACTCAAGTTATTTATCTAAATTTGCAGACAACGACTAATGACACAAATTTCACAATCGCTTACGCAAACTCCGAATCTGCGGTACGAAATACGTCGTAATTTCGTCGATACGCGATAAGGAATCACAAATTAAATGCTCTAATTCGTAAAGTGTTGCCTTCAATTATTATTCAGTTTTTCACATTTAGTGCAGAAAATCTGATAGATAAGACACACCTGCAATTAGCATTGGTACATGTAAAGGCATGACCAGATATTCTTTAACTAGTTATTCTAGTTATTTGGCGATTCAAGTGCTTTACTAATTCCATGATACTCAAGTCGTCAACACATCACACAAGTCGTCTTACACGATGCAAACAACATAATCTTAAAGTCATAATAGAACGCGTACGCGAGCCATTAACCATCACTTGACGTATCGTATCGGGTTGATAAATTATATTGGCGAATGATATACGGTGTTGAATAAGGAATACTGCAGTGCTGAATCAAGGCGAGGGATATTGCTTTTCGAATAAGAAATATTCATCTTATTGTGGTACTCGCATATCATCTCATCAGAAATTGGGTTGGTTATGCTATAGCATCGAAATCAAAGCTGCATGGTCAAAGTCATTGTTTTTATTGTGAAGCCTTTGACCCAAGACTAGGCCGTTTACATCACAAACGCTCTTTGAGAATGACAAATATTTTTCAATATTTTACTGGTCTAGAGTTTCTTCACGTCACATGATTATTTTTTCAATTTCAATCACCACAACATCGTACGCACGTTTTTCCCACATGATATCGTCAATCTGCATCATCCCACACTACTAACATTCTAGCTGAATATAGATTGAACCATTTTAATTTGATTTCTAAATGAGCTTTAAATCGCCATAGTATAAGGTTTGTAGTTTGCTTGACAAAGATTCCGAAAATCTAACGACTCCCGTAATTCCAGGTCATATCCAGGTCGAATCTCGTTATTACAATAATTCCACTGGGGTTGTAGGTAATCCGTATTCATGGGACAAGGCACCGAAATTTACCCCACAAATTTTATCCGACACAAATTTCATGGTGGACTATTATAAAATGAGCAAACTGTTAGCTGAATATTGAACTGATTGTATGTTGAAATATTGTTGAATGGATTATGTTAATGTTGACTTTGTGCTCAAATGTGAACTCGAAAAAAGTCGAGATTTGGTAAAGCAATTAGAACTTACCGCTTGATACAGCATCACTACATTTCCGTTCACGGACGAATACTTCAAGAGCTGACGATCTGGAGTATGTGAATTGTGAAAAGTTTTTAAATCTCTCACGGCTTATGATCGAGACACTTTGCCTTGACGTTCTGAAGAGATACTGTGCTTTCTTGGTGCTACTTCTGCTGTAAATTTAAGTGCAAAGGTCATGAAGCATTATCTATCGACCGATAGCAGTGTCATTAATGTTAAATTTGCGAGTCGTCTTTCGTGCGTGCGTTATCGCTGGTCCGAGGCATATTCTCGAAAATGGAAACTATACGTGATGTAATATAAAAGGGTCAAACATTTTCTCAGATTTGATAAAGAATTGCTTCTGTTTACACTTGACTGCTACATAAGCCTATAAATACATACATCAAATCTTATCAATATAGGAATTATATTCACTTCTTTTTATTTTTCATGAATTACGTTAATTTATTACATATGGAAAACCACAACTAGCTATAAAATGTATTGACTAATAATAATTACCGGAAATATATAAATCCAATCGTGCCATATATGAGCCTAATTATAATTAAATTATAAGAGGAAGGTCTTGGTCAGTCTGTTAATTATTATAATCAAATTATGCATACATTTGTTAAAAATTTGTGTCGCTGTTCAGCTGATATACGCAAAAACTAAATGAGATCTAGTATCTCGAATATTGCACCACGAAAAGCACTGAAATATAAATAATTCATTCACTGCTGCAATATTTTAAAAGATCCGCACTATGATCTTTTCGTTAATCCATTAACTCATCTCAACAGCGTAATTATGGCATCAACTTTTCTGTAGAAAAGAATGAAAGAAATTTCTAGAAATTTCTGGAAATTAGAAGACTACCAATTAATTTTCAGACAACTTGTCGAGATTTGTCAAATGTGGTATTTGTAATCATAAATTTCGGCTTGTGGAATATGCGCTTTCGTCCTGATGCACTTTTGCGGTTATCACGCGTGCGATTTCTTATCCGGCAATATCTAGTTGATGAAGATTATAATACTCAGAAAAAATTATCCTGATTTACACTGTAGAGAAGTGTAAATCATTTCCATATTCGAACATATTTATCGAGAGAGTTATCTACAATCGATGAAACTTCGCCAATTATTATACTGTCCTTTAAACTAGCCCCAGAGGTTTTTAAGAAGTGGAAGGTTGCCAGACGAAAGATAGGATGCATTAGACTATATAAAGAAAAATTCTAAAAATGTTTTTTATTGCAAATCAAATTGTGTTTACAAAATATTCTTGCACGTGGGCGTCTATTCGCTCATATAACCACGTGTTTGTGGATAAAGTGCGGTATGATCAGAAATAGTATAAGGCAAAAGCGGCCATCTGAGCTATCAATGTTATTGCAAATTTTACAAATTTCAAATTTCAAAACTGTCAAATTTTTCTTAATCCATAAACAGATCAATCTTTTATCGAGAGACTCGGTAGAGTCTCGCGCCAAGTGCATTAAAAAAAAAAAAAAAAAAATTTGAAAAAAAATGTTCTGTATATATGCACCGCGCGAGACTCGACCGAGTCTATATACCCGAACGAGAGCTAAACGGCGTGGTGGGGAGACAGTATTCTTCTATTTTCTTACACTATGCAATAAATACGGGATTGAAATATTTATCATAGGATGTGGCCAAGAAAAGCTTCGATTAACATGCATTAACATGCTTTTTTAAGAGTATGCGTGCATACTTTCATAAAAAACATAAGAAAAGCATGTTAATGAAAACTTCCGATCGCTTCGCTTCCGCGTAGTTCGCGTTGGCCTTAAATATGGAGTCTAGATGTTTGGATTTCGTGAGAGCTACCAAGTACGAGCGTCAGTGGCTAGATGGCGTTTCGGTTAGCGACAACTAGAGTCCCTAGAATAAACAGTGTGACGTCCTAGGTAATTCTGGTAACTACCAGAAGGCGTCCTCATGAAAGTTTAACTTAGTCGGCTGGAATCCGTTTGTCGCTAAAGCTCTAATGAGCATTCCAGCGAGAATTGGACTAATATATCGGGATCAGGGTTGTAAAATTTTTAATGGAAAATATTTCCATTAACTCATTGAATTTAATTTTTTAATGGAAAATATTTCCATTAACCATTAAATTTAATTTTTTAATGGAAAATATTTCCATTAACCATTAAATTTAATTTTTTAATGGAAAATATTTCCATTAACCATTAAATTTAATTTTTTTAATGGAAAATATTTCCATTAACCATTAAATTTAATTTTTTAATGGAAAATATTTCCATTAACCATTAAATTTAATTTTTTAATGGAAAATATTTTCACTCACCATTAAATTCATTTTTTTATTGGAAAATGTTTTCATTAAAAAATTAAATTCAATGAGTTAATGGAAATATTTTCCATTAAAAATTTTACAATCCTGAGCCGCTCACGGTCATGCACACAGCGAATGGCTTTCTACTTTCCCGCCAAGTCTATTTAAAAATTAAAAGTGATCCAAAGTAATTTCAGAAAATTCCAGCAGTTGATGAGAATTTTTCCGAATAGAAAAAAATATTCAAAAATTGATGAAAATTTTTCTCATCAAATGATGAAATTTAATTTTTTAATGAAAATGTTTTCCATTGAATAATTAAATTTAATGGTTGATGGAAAAAGTTTCCATTAGAAAAATAAATTTAATGGTTAATGGAAATATTTTCCATTAAAAAATTAAATTTAATGGTTAATGGAAATATTTTCCATTAAAAAATTAAATTTAATGGTTAATGGAAATATTTTCCATTAAAAAAATTAAATTTAATGGTTAATGGAAATATTTTCCATTAAAAAATTGAATTTAATGGTTAATGGAAATATTTTCCATTAAAAAATTAAATTTAATGGTTAATGAAAAGGTCAATGCATTAAAAAATTTAATGCATTATTTACAACTCTGAATGCCAGTAACGTAGAGAGAATTCGTATGCTTGGTATTATCGTATCCGCTGTTTATTCTGCCGACTATAAAATATAGTACCTATAAGCAATCACTTAATTAATTCTGGATTGTGAATTGAAATTAATAAACGCCATATTTATTCTGTCAAGAGCTTAATTAGTACAGGACACAAAAAAAGAAGGAAAAGCGTCGATTCACTGGACCAAATTTAAAAAAAAAAATGCAGAATGAAAATCTCCATTGACGGATCAAATACGGATCTATAAATCCTTCACAATTTGTTTAAATTTTACATTTAAAATTAATTTTACATCACATTTTGGTTGAGATGCATGGTTTCGCCAGGAAATACCCATGTATTATAATATCCTATATGTTCGCTTGCATGTAATATTGTCTACCATTAGGCGCCCCCTCGATTTGGCAATATGTAGTCGGTAAAACTGGTATCTCTTCGATGATTGAATTCGTATCCAATAGATGAAGAAATAAATCGAAATTGAATCGTAGGCAATTCAGTGCTCTTTCTGACTAAGGTTTCCGATTCTCCCTACTTCCGATAACGCCATATGGCAGAAAATTCAAACATGTATAAAAATTGAAAAAAAAAACGATAAGATAAACCTCACGATACTCTCATCGTCTGCTGCACCCTACTGTCTGGTATCATAAATCCATGAAATGGAGTGCACAAATATTCCTGGATTCATAAAAAAAATATATTATATTATAGGTATATCCAATACCGGCAGTCATCGAGGAATGAAATGATTACTGCTCAGGTGACCCATGATGCTAAAATTAATAAAATTTGAATGGTCATTCGTCCAGCTTTCACAGATTGTGATAAATAATTTAAAAAAATTAATAAATCGGTTTAATATGTAGAAATATATGAATGAGCTTTATTCCAGTTAATCTAAGTAATATCTGATCTCCCTACATCCTGAGTTCACCGACATTCAAATTAACCGCTCTACAAAATGTGTCGTATTGATTTTATCAGTGCGCCGACGTGGAGCTTTTCCGCCACAAGATCCAAGGGAGCGCGGGTGTCGCGAAGTACCCAAAGCTAAATATATCCGCCGAGGCACGCGAGACGCTGATGCGGGTGCTCGTCAGGATCCACGACACTCATATCGCCCCCGGAGCCGAGGTTCGCGCACCCTGTTCGTCCGCGATCACGACAGTAAGTGTAACGCGATCCGGCCTACACTTCCACGAGGATATCAAAAATTCTAAGGGTTGTAAAAAGCAAATTGATAAAAACAATATCGTACAGCTTTTGCATCAGCGATAAATTCTTACACTTTGTCGAGGGTGAAACGACCCAGCAAGTGGTCAGCTTTACTGCATTTCGTGCCCTAAGTAAAAGTGATTTACCTATCCTTGGTCTCCTATATTAATTATTTGAAAAAAAAAAAAAAAAAAAAAAAAACAAGTGAGGAAATATCAGCAAACTTATTCGCCGAAGCTCAGACCGTCAATTGTCCCGGCTAAATCAAGTGACGTCATCCTCACGTGGCTACCGGCTAGTTTGGTAAGTGTGCGAGTTCTGTTAGTCCATGTGCGACAGGACACTGGGGTGTCTATACGAGTGTAAGGGTGGAATGGTATAGGGGAAAGTTTTATAACGCGTTGAAAAAGTTCGATCAAACCGTGGGTAGATTTTTTTTACGTCAATGCACCGCGTGATGCAATTAAAACTCTCGTTACCGCGTACTCAATTATTGGCCTTGACTGGCGATTGACCATCCTGTAATCTACCTATGTATAGTAGGTTAAAAATACGCGTCGTTGACAACTGTTGACAGCTACTTATTCAAGCGTTAGAAATTAAATAGGCAACTCAATAGTCACTTGTACAAACTTTCATGGGAATTTTCATCCCTTAGCAAATTCGGTTCGAAATTTCAAAAGTTTAAATTCGCGATTAGACAACCGTGGATAAATTGACTTGAAAAAAAAATTGCTAACATTAGAACTTACGCAAGTCCGGTTATGCGAATTCAACACATTCCAAAGAAATTTCTATTCGAGTAACCGACGAATAAGTAAACAGTAAGATGAACTGTTCGATGTATAACAGGTATTTTTTGTCTGCCAAATTGTTGAATACGAGGCGAATGGCATCTGCTAAATTTTTTTCACGAAATAAATTTCCAAGGTACTGTAATTCTTTTAAAAACATTATATGAAGTTACGTTCATTTCTTTTCGAACGGAACTATACGACTTTCATTCACTAGAATCAAAGCCAATTCCAATACGAATTCACTGATCTATTACAAAGTCACCTTCATATTGCAAAATCGTGTGAAATTGCTCAAGAGAGATTATAAGAGTAGTAGAACTCCGTCATAGTCAGACTGCAAGAGGCGCCAGGCGCCGAGCAATACAAAGTCCCGGTCATATTCTCGGTGTAATATAGCTTCGTACAATTTGTTAATCCAGAGGTAGCTCATCATATTATTATCAACGCTGATTATTCTTTCTATTTTAGTAAAGGAAAACTAAGAGGACCTTGACATCATTAAGAAATTTGTGTCTTTAAAATTCTGACGTTACAATTATGATAGTTCGTTGATCAGTTGTAAGCCTCTCAGGCCCACCTGTAGATTTGAAATTCAAACGTCTCGTATTCAAATCGTCCGTATCGTTCGTAAAATATTTTTGTTAGTCATAAAGCTAAATAGCTACGGACGAAACTTGCTACGTTACGCATAATAGACTTCGTTGAATTAATTATAGTGCAGGAAACAGTAAATATTTCAGTCTATATTCATGACATTACCAAATGAGAAAACCTAAAATACACTCGTGATTGATAGTTGCCGAAGACTACGAGTATCTCGTTCCAAAAATGCGACACCAAGCTCGTAAAGAAGCACTAAAATTACCTTATACGATTACCTTAAATCAAACAAGATCTCATCGGCTATAACGACTATTAGTTTCCAACTGAGAATGATGAAACAGAACTTTGTCAAATTCGATTTGGTCACGAGCCTAACTGCAGAATTCAATTCTCATGAACGAAGAGTAACCATTATTGAAGAATTCAAATTATAGAGAATTAAATGGGCCTAATTTCTGGCGCCAATCGTATAGCTCCGATTTCTAGGAAGTATTAATATTCCTCTCACGTGTTTAATGTAATAATGTGCATGTACGTACACGCGCTTTTGTACGGTGCAGTGTTTTCTCTTGCACATTTGCCAGATAAAAACACACCGATTAACCAGTACAGACTTTGATTTACTCTATAGTGTATATTTATATTCAGTGGTAAGTTGAGTATCACTTTATCCCGTGACAACCCGATGATCATTAACTTGCTTACATATCCACCTGTCTTGCGGAAGAGTAGGTACCGCAGTCCACAGGCTCATGCGTCAATCGGATTACTCTACAAATATTTTACCTAAAAATAGTTCACCCAGTGCATAGCAATTCTTGGTAGATATTTGTGTAGTGTAGACAAGTTCGTAGACGAATTTTTCATTCTTTTTCGGACTGTACACGTCAATCACGACAAGTCGTTCTCTGTTTTCTTGACCTGGAAAGGTTCAGCATCTAAATTATTTAAAAAAAAGTATTTTAGTCAAGAGCCAAGATTTAAATATACCTATACCCATGGATTCAAGCACAGTTTCTAGACCAGAGGAAAGTACACGACTTTTGATCAACTACTTGTTGATGCCTTCATGTTTTTTTCTACTGTAGACGACGCGACGTATACCACGACGTATAATCTTATACTTTGCCAAGCCTTCGTTTTACTCGTAATTTAAGCCCAGATAAAACGACTACGCACAATTAATGTTATGGTATATTATATGACACAAACACTAACGTGTTGTGTCTGCTAAGATAGAATACAACTCTTGGTACACTGAAAAAAATATTCAGGGACATTAGCAATACGTATGGCTGAAATAGTAACATCAAGAAAATATGGCTACTTTGGCCATACGCATGGCTGTTTCAATAAAGTGCTACTTCAGAACAGTCAAATGTTTGCCTAAGATAGACAAAACATGATCTCAAAACAGCCATATTTTCTAGGAGTCACCAGTATGGCTAATATCCCTATATTTTTTTTTCAGTGTAGCGTGGAATTTTCTGAAAATAAAGCATAGATATACCTGCCTACTCATTGGCAGGCCAACCACGACGACGATTCGAATCAAAAATAGATTAAAAAAAAAAAAAAAATTTAAATATAATGACAAAACAGCTCAAGAGTCTCGTGACCATCGAATATATAGATAAACTGAAATTGCATGGGCAAACGCAACGGAAGGATTGAACACTTTATTATACACATACGCTAGCTGGCATTCCATTAGGAGTTCTCAGTTTACTGTTAAATCCCTACAGAATATACGCGGAGATTCGTTGATTAAAATTCGATGGAGTTTGGATAATGGGTTTTGTTACACTCCGTGCTAGCCTACCGTGACCCAATTGCATAGACATGCATATTCTATGACAACGAGAGCGCAAATGTAGTAGAGCAGCAGCGCAGAGGCCCAAATAGGTGATTGTTAGAATCGATTTATACAACAAGTCACATATCGTCTAGGGTATACTGCAGTGGTAATCTCATATTCTACGGGGAATCTAATATTAATCAATTGCTCCATCAAGGGAATTGCAGACAATTGAATGCCCTCGAGCAGTGACACATTAGCCAATCGTTGCTGCGAAGAGATATCTATTATATATTATATATATCTACATGGGCGATATTTATTTCTCATCAGGATAGTCAGTCACTTTTTTTTTTTTTTTTTAATACTCGAAATCCCTTCCATAAATGTTTATTCAGCTTTGTGTGAATTTTGAAAAAAATCTAGATGATACCCTCCGGTTTGACAGAGGTTTATAATCCGGGAACAATGAGAATCGAGTTTTACCAGCACCCGTTAGCTAGTATACAATCCTAAAATCTTTTTCATTATTTGCATAGAAATGAACATCCAAAAGCCAGAGGGTTTGCTGTCCGTGGTGCTGCCAGGTGATCTGCTTGTGTCTCCAAGTTCCCAGGAGCTTTTAGCTCAGGCAAGTTGAACCCATGTCTTCATTACCTATTCTTTAAATATTACTAAGCATAAAATTCAGAAGCAGCTTACTCGTGAGTTTTTTCTGAAAGCAAAAGACATTTCAGCGTCCTTTTTATCTAAGCTACTTATCGAACGGACTTTGCAGCTATTTGATTCTGAATTTCTGCCTAATGAAGAATTTTTTAAATCCTCCAAGCTAGAGTCTATAGACTGTGATGGCTATTTCTACTGCGATGAACTCAATTCGATGTTGAGTCAAGCATTGAAGGGAACTCAATTGGTTTGCTGAGTGGTTGATATAAATTGGTTTAAATTTCTTTTCGTCCAACCTACACAAATTTGCTAAAGGCTCAGCTAACACCCTCATATAGGTACGGCAGTAGATATAGCAGCTGTGTGAATCAGCAATTGCAATAATTTTCTCGACTGTATACCTATACGTGCCCCGTTGGTCTCGTGTGTGAGTACGAGCACGAGCTTTAAATACCTGCTTTTCATCTGTCTCGTTTATTGTTAGTCCGACTCGGTCTCTGTGGATTCCGACCACATGTCTACAGAAAACGTGAATCAAATCGTGATTCTAGGAATCCTACCCGTGAAAAAATATTCTGATCAGACCATATCAGGCCTGATATAAACCGTCCATATCAGACCTGATATGGCCTGATATAAAAATTGGCCATATCAGACCTGATATGGCCTGATATGGGCATATCAGATTATATATAGTTAGATTCAGATTGATATAGCCTGATACGGCCATATCAGACTATATATAACCCTATCTATATATAATAATTGAATGGTTTGATAATAAAATAAATAAGCTTAAAAATTTATTGTTTCTATTTTTTTCTCGTAAAATCCGTTAAACCATTATATTGAAGTATTATTGCTCATATCAGAACTTATCAAGCCATACCAGAGAACTATATGTGAACATATTAGACTAGATATGGCCGTATCTGTCTAGATCAGGCTAGAGACGAAAATTTTTATACAAAGGAAACACAAAAATAACTGTTACATATGCCCATATCAAGGCTTATCAAATTATATCAGGCCTGATCAGAAATATTTTTCCACAAGTACATCAAAATATACATATCCTATCAGGCTATATCAGGTCTTATCAAGTTATATCAGGCCTGATCAGAATTTTGTTAATAAGTATATCAAAGTATATATACTCATATAAGATTATATCAGGCCATATCAGGACACATAAAAAAATTATATATGAACTTATCAAGTCATATCAAGCTTGATATGGGCATATCAAGTTGATAAGGCTTGATATGGCCTGATATGGCCAATTTTCATATCAGGCCATATCAGGACCTATCAAAATTTATATATGGGCATATCAGATCATATCAGACCAGATATAGATATATCAAAAATTTTGATATGGCCTTATCAGGTCATATCAGGTCTGATCAGAATATTTTTTCACGGGTATTTTTTTTCTTCTCTCTCTCTCTCTCTCTCTGATGATGTCTGATCTGTATAATGCCTGTGGTCGTTAGGGAGCCTAGCTCTACGATCAAATAAATTTCCTTTCTCTCTCTCTCTCTCTCTCTCTCTCTTATTTTGTCTGGCAAAAAATAATTCACCGGCACATAGGCTGAATAGAACTATTATTTCACTAATATTGTCGATTCTGAATGACTTATAATTATGATTCTTATTTGACAGGACGAGGAGACGTCGGATTGTCCACTTTTAACACCTAGTCCACCACCAGGACAAATGTTTAAGCCGTTAGAAAATCCCCCAATGTTTAACCCTCTGGAAGGAAATCCCCTCGAGATGATACCTGCACAAACTCTGGGCAATTTTAATCCCGAAAATGGTCTTAACGGGTACATGAACATGGTCACGCTCAACAGTTCCAGCAAACCTATAAACGACGGTGAGTCTGATCTGGTTCCATACGTCATATTCAATAAATCGATTAAGCGATTAGTCCTTGATAATATCAAATCCAAGAAGAATCAACTTCCGTCCGGTTATTTCCGTTTTAAAATTAATACATTCTCGATAGAAATTATCGTGTCGACTTGCCATAAGTTACGTTGGCTCGATTTATGCAAATCTATGGCACATCTTGGGTCTATTATTTTTTTTTAAATGTGATGCCTATTACTTGACCGATCTGTGTGGTCCATATAGGGATCCAATACCAAAAATTTGACTGGAGAATAGCTTTGTTTTGCACGGTCATTTCCTTCGTATAGACTCCGAAATGTGATTATTTTAACGTCTTTTGGATGGTGAAGTAAAATCAGAACGTTGATACCAATGGGAAATGTGGCCAATATCAAGATGCGAAATTCAGATTGAGCGATGTTCGACTATCAGTAGATTGAATTCATTGATTTTATAAGACCTAACTAAGTCAGGCATTGTAATTGAAACGTCAAAGTTATAAATAGACTTGACACACGTGACTATTGTGCGACGTTCGATATTGTTTGCGAAGCAATGCGATTTACCCACGATCAAAGAAAATTTTGGAAAATATAAGAGCAAGCATGATAATATGTGAATCGCAGGTGGAGGAAAAAAAAAAAAAAAAATGAGTCTGAGAACATAAATAAAGACACACGAACTGAGCATATAGATATACGTTATTTATTATTGGTCAGCTGCTTCTTGCACTGAAATATAGTGAAAGAAAATGTGACAGGACCTATTTTTTGGCTGGTATTCTTGGCCAATAAATATTGTACTTAATCCAACTCTTTTTTACTTTTTTTTTTTTCTCTATTTGTTTCGTCATTCCTTTATCTTCTTCATCTTAACCTTGTCAACGAATTTTAAATTCATAACAAATCATGCCAAACCTAACGTCAGGACAGAATAATGAGCGTTGGCTTCATCCGCGTATCGTGATTACACGCCTGCAAAAGTCCCATTGCCAAAAACACTATCTATTTTCACGATAAATGAGTGCGGACTAGATCTAGTTGTGAATTTTTCAGAAGCCCATTAACTTTCATCGGGAGAAACACAGGCGTAAAGGTAGGTCTTCAAAATTTGAAAACACGGTATATTATTTAAATTTTAGCGATTTTGGCTGACGAAGTGGTTGAAAAAAAAAAATCTTCTGACGATCCGGGCTAGTTTAAAAATTTAAACAATTAAATCCACTGCCTCAATCTTTCCGGCAAAACCTTAATTGATATGAAGTTAAGCCTGCCTGTGAACGATTAGTTAAATACATTTTTTCTAAAAACTTTTATTAAATTAGCTAATTACACAAAAACTAATAATTTTCGATGTGATCCGATTTGCAAACTGTGAGTTTTGACGTTTGTTACTTTTTAACATTTACATTTTACCTGCTATATTATATGCACATTGCAAGAAATACTGTAAGCTTGAACTTGAAAAGAGAAAAATCGGATATAAAATCTGAATTTTATCTGAATCTCTGTGTGAATTAATATTGTATTTTCAAGGATTTTAGTGAAAGTCGCTATACAGCGGTGTTACAAATTCAAGCTCTTCCATCTTCCCGTGACCTATTTTAACAGAAAACTAAGCTTTCGTATTGTTGGCAAACGTTATGTTATTTCTAGAGCGTTTTTGTACACAATACAATACATAAAGTATCCTGCCATGAACATTATACGACGGTTATATGTATACTGTCCATATTCGTGGATATATCTATAATGAAATTAGATATTGTGAAAATTTCTTACATAAGTACCTGCAGTTTTTCGATAAAAAAAAAAAAAACTATTGCAAAGGACTATTGAAGAAATGCGAATGCTATTAGCAAAATGGATAGTATACGTCATAGAGAATATCTAAGTTTAAATTTAGTTCTTCCGATTAGTGAGTCTCAGAGATTCCTCATAAAGCACACTTGGACAAATACATACCCACTTCGAGACTTTTCACAACCTTCTGGGCTTCAATCCGCACCAGTAGCACCGTATAGTTACTTGCGTGAAATTTACTTTTCCTTATACCAACAGCTACGTTTCCTGAATACAACATTTTTTGATAAGCTGGAACTCCTATCCTACTACTCATTAAGCCAAGAACAAGTAAATTCAAAATTCTAGTAATTCACAGATTCATATGTTTGTAAAAATTAGAAAATTTTAAAGGGTATTGAAATATGAAAAGTTTTAGTAATTCTAGTCTAGGCTAGAATCACATTTCCCTGAAGTGAGTTTGCGATCCCGTATCTTGGTCGGACTAACATCAAGCTGTAATCAGGTCCAATGTAGGTCGATGTCGTTTTTGTAGGAGCCATTACACCTAACGATCATGGCTGAACTACACAGGATACGAGACTCCTGGAAACTTTTATGCACTCGTTACATATCGTGTGCAATAAATGCCCCACAAATCGATATTTCATTATTTTTTGTACATCATTCATCCACATTTCTCATAAATTCATCAAAAATCAAAAATGTTGATTCTGAATATATTTATGCCCTCTCACAACGTTAAGCCTATTTCGTTTCGGATCTGCGTGAAAGTTGACCAACGTTCGCGGCTGCCTATCCCTGTGACTTAATTGGGTTCGTTAATTAGCATCAAACGCCAAAGCTCGCGTGACCGGAAATAGTTGAGTATGGAGTTTCACACCTCCACTCCATCTTTATTTATTTTTCATTTTTACTTTTGCATCTTTGGGAAAGAATGTGAAGAGGTTTTTGATTGCATGGAAAGATTGAAGTTTCGAATGTTTGATTCGTATAAGAGTAACTTAAGTCACAGCACGAGCTGTACAAACGCAGTAATAACCAATTGACACTCGGGACCTATGAGCTAGAATTCTAAACGAACTGTGGGTCTTATACGTGTCTCTAACGAGACAATTGTCGGTAATTCATTGCGTGTCATTGAATTTGTGACGCGAACCAATCTGGACGATGGTCTAAATGACACTAGCGTAGGTCCATATGGGTCACGCGACATCGTTTTATACTATCATATTATGCTGAAAGTGACCGATCAAGAAGACAAAGGCGCGTCAACCCCAATTTTGAATTACAGTACCTATTATTACAGGTGGTTCCTTGAAATGTTATTCAACCATGTTTTATCAATGCTTTTTTCAGAACCCAGTTCCAGGGACCCGATGGTAGAATCTAGCAGTAGTAGTGCCAGCAGTAGCGGAGATAACGAACCCGTTTGTGCTCAGCTTTTAACGCAGCTGAATACAGCGTATCAACATTTGGCTCCGGATGCACAGGCTCTTGTGAGTAGGCCTTTAACTTTCGTCACACTCGATGATGCGACGATTCGATGATTCGTTAATTACCTATAAGATTATATAGCTCGAATATTTCCAGCTTTATTCATACTTTCAATATTGAATTTGCAATATTCACTTCCGAACGGTTATACCGACAGTTTCTTCGTTTGCTTTGAAATCATTCGACTCAAAAGTCGGAAAATTTTTCTTTAATTTATTCATTACGCCGTGAGATATAACAGTGAGTTCTTCTCTCCCCTCGAAGGTAGATCCTTCTTTTATTTTCTTGTTCAATTAACAGAACGGCAAACTCGATGTTCACCACTATGGCTCGTTGGGTTGGAAAATTCAAGATAGGAAGTGCTGCTGGGTCAGCAAAGTTCTCGGCCAGTGCTGACATTAAGTTTAATATAGCCTACAACGAAACGCAGTAAAGTTGTCGTAATAAGATTTCACTGAATTCATTTAAAGCAATTGTCAAAGTCGGTCGCCAACTACTTCATCGTTATAAAGCCACAGACACTAGTCTTCATTCGTTAGCGCCTATATTTATTTACAATACAATGGCTAGGAGACTCTTGAATGGTTATTTAAAACATATGTTATATTTCACTTGACATTCGCCAATCGCTAGTGAACCGATTACTCACTTTTTGACGTGCCACATTACTGACTAGGGTAATTCCGGGTGAGATGGCCATAGGGGAGAGATGGCCTTCGATGATATTTCTCAGCCTACACGATATATTACACTTTCTATTTGGGGTAGATCGGTAGTAGTACTTTGTACGAAGCGATCTACTCTAAATAGGAAGTGTCATATATCGAATAGCATGAGAAATATCATCGAAGGCCATCTCTCCCCTATGGCTATCTCACCCGGAATTACCCTATATGGCACGTAACATATACCTATATATATGCGTAACATATCGGTATACGTAAGACGCGCTATTTGTTTTCACAAATTTACTCCATTTACTATTCGCTACCCCCTACGATTTTTTTTTCGTTTTGTCTATTTTGCATTTTGAACCTACCCTACGCTAACAAAAGTTAAAAGATACTCATAGCTAAAACGCTGTGGCTGTAACATTATGGCTTTATGATATTATATGTATATCCTTAATCTTCGAACATGTACCTACTAGGTATATATAGATTATAGAGTTTTCGATTAATTGCTAGAATATCGCAAAATTTAGACTCAACCTGATCATCTTCTCCATAAGTGTTTATTGAAATTTAAACTTCTGCATTTTGGAAATAATTTTATGCTTTGGCAAACGAAAATCTAGAAATCTCGACGAAGGATAGGGAAATTCGATATAAAAATCAAACTACTTTACTATTTTATGATAATCAGGTAATTATCACAATTTCACGCGGTCAGAGCCAGCTATGATAATCGCAATTTGAATCCGGACTTCACAACTTGGGAAATAGACTAACGATCATAAGTCGTTTGGCACGGTAAAGTCAGTCCAAGCCAAATCTACAAAGAGACTCGAGTGCTCGCTCGAGTGCTTTATAAATACACTATAGATAAAATCTCGCAGTTACCACGAGTAGGTACGGCTAGTTCACTGGATTTAGGGCAAGCGTTTCCAGTCCATCGATGAATCACTTACTAACTCTTCGTTTAACCCTCCAATGCACAAACTTAGGAAATCATGTCGAATCCATGTAATCCCAGGATGCATTGATCCTTTTTTTTTTCAAATTCCATCAATTTAGACTTAATGGCATCAACACTGTCAGTTTTTTTTATAATAACCCAGGTCCCACTTGGGTACGGAATGAAATGTTTTTTTTTTTTTTTTCAATGACAGGAAAACCCGTAACTCGTTACCTGATTAAGTGATAGGCGATATACGATGAGCTACCAACTATTCAAAAAGATGAATGTCAGCCTTGTAATAGTTGCAATGTATTAGGTATTCTTCGAAACAGTTAAAACCGTAGAAAATACCAATATGTCCCAAAGATCCTCCACAGACGAGGGTATAAGTACAACAGCTGACAAGTACGGCGTGATCAAGATGTGTGACCCACTAATTCGCTCACCGCTTTCTAACACTGAAAATAAACTAAAACCATAACTCTTCAGTTTTACAATCAGGAGAATGGAGGCAAGCCTCCGTTAGTGGGAATCCAACTGGCAGTGCACAAAACCCCGAAGGATTACTGTTTCATGGCATGGAACTGGCCGCTCATTCGTAAAGCTTGTTTCTGGTCTTTCATGTCATTCCTTGCTGGCTGTGTCGCATTAGTTATCGGTATCATTGCCACTATGCCTAAGAGGTAAGTCAACGACGAATAGTACAAGGGTACAAACTTAATTAAAATTATACATTGAAACGTATATGGTAGAGAACCGTCTTTTAGTTAATCAACATAATTCAAAGATTTTATATTTTTTAATTGTCAGATGTGATCCTCCTGTTGAATGGTGGCAAGGGAGTGTTTTCTACGAGATATTTCCAGCATCGTTCCAAGACTCTTCAGGTGAAGGGATCGGTGACTTGAAGGGAATTACTATGCGATTGAACTACTTGAAGGACTTAGGAGTAGAAGTTATTCGATTGAATTCAATATTCCCTGCGTCACACTACCCCGAACACTACGGTAACATAACAAGCCTTGTAGCCATTCAAAAAGAGCTCGGAGATATGGATGACTTCAGAGGTCTAGTACAGGCTGTGCATAAAAAGAACATGTCCTTGGTCCTTGACCTCCCACTGCATCCCTACGTGATAAATTTCAACGATGGAGACTCCAACTTCGAAGAACCAAGCAGAAACGACAAGGCAATACGCGAGATAAGAGACACAGAAGCTTCAGTCCTTCCAAATGTCCCACTAGCACCTGAGCCCACATCCTATGCGTCTATTAGAAACATCATATCGTCCGTAAAACCACTGATGGATCCAAAACCCGACGCTTTTTTGGCCTCGGCTTTTTTAGAACAATATAAAAACCACGTGGTTACAGACGCCATTGAATTTTGGCTCCAAACCGGCGTCGATGGGTTCTATCTTAAAGGACTTGAATACTACGTGAACGAGAAAAGTTTCATAGACTTGATTAGACGCTGGAAATCTCTAGTCGGACCTTACAAAATCCTCATCTGTAGTGCCGACGTGCTGGACAATGCTCTTCAGGAAACTACGAAGAACGTAATATTGAACCGAATCGACCTCATTGATGTAACTTTGAATTTTTCGAACGGAACTACTGGGATCAAGAACCAAGTTGACGCCGTTTTGAGTGGAGCTTTGTTCGAGAAGCCGGGTTACCCCTGGGTTCATTGGAGTGTCGGTGGAGTAAATACCGGACGAATTGCGTCTGCTCTTAGCATGAACAATGCCAGCATAGCAGCGTCGCTTTTGGGCATGATGCTCCCTGGAACGTCAAGTATATTCTACGGTGATGAGGTGAGACTTTGAATTTCAGATTTCTATTTCCAGACTTCGGAGTCCAAACCGAGGCCATAAAATAGTACAAATTTGTCATTTCAACGTAGATTGGCATGCTGGATTGTGATTGCGAAGATCACCAGGACATTCGCCACGTTCACAACCTGATGCCAATGAAATGGGAAGTGGCCGCTGCAGGAGGGGACACATTTTCTACTAAATCAGCTATCCACTGGCTTCCCGGGTCCCGAGAACCTGCAGAAACAACCCTTAGAGGTGCCATTCGTGAAATGGCCAGACTCCGCACAGATGCACCTACCATCTACATTAACGCGGTCTACAAGGATAACAAGATGAACGGAAATTGCGGTATCAGGTGAGCGAGGAAGAAATTTCGAAAATGAATCTGAAGATTTGGGTGTAGCAATAATTGTTAAACTGAAATTTCTAGGGCCTATATTTTTTGGAGTATCAAATCCGCATATATTTCGGTGTGATGAACTTAATTGAATTGACTAGCTTCTTAGCTACTGATACTGATTGACTGCTTACGATTTCAGATACACGGCAGATGAACTGCTTGTGGTCGAGCGTTGGTATCCTCGACGTAATTCGTACGTTTTGGTTGCAAATTTTGGATCTGAGAATCGTACCAAAGATCTTTCCTCGCTTTATTACGGTGGGTACGTAATTGTCGGTGCTGTCAACAAGATCAATCATACCGTATTTTTCAAGCAGCTGAATATCCTTCCTGGCGAAGCATTTGTCATAAAATTAGACAAGTGAGATATCTAGCCAGAGAAATCTTTGTTAAGATTAAATTTAACAGTATATTTTACCGTGAATTTGAGCAGAATTTCAAACACCTAATGACTCTTACCACGGTGACTGGTGAGTCGAGATTTCTTGGTTAAATTATTCTCGTTCTTATTCTTGATTTGTAATTCAGAACGTTTCAGTTCGGCGCTTATTCCACATTCCAAATGGAAAATCGTGTCCGTGATGTTTTGTTGCCGAAATAACGTAATTGCATTCAAGATAGTGAGGATACTTCAGCTCATTCTGATTTTGAGTGATACATGATCTAACGCTCGCGTGAAAAAAAAAAAAAAAAACCAAATAAGAAAGAAATAATGCGAAGAACCGCGAGCAATAATTTTGTCGAAGAAGTGGTTACAAAATTGTTTTAATTTCGCGAAAAAAAAAAAAATCACCTATTTTACTGTCACTTCTTTTGACAATAAATTCTAGTATTAAACGGGCTAAGATTTCTACGAACGCCGATATACTTACGCGAGACTAAAATCGTCTCTGACTTCTAACTCAGACATCAATATGTAATTGGGTGTAAACTTTCTTCTAGCTGCAGTGAATTTTTTTTACATTTAGTTGTCGATCATTTTTACCGTCATATTTTTTAATTCTATAAGTTAGGCTCAACTAACTGATCTCGAAGTGTACAGTTTTTTAATTAATTTTGTATAATATATATATAATATATAGAGAGGTCAGAATTTATCGACCTCAAATTTTTAATCAAAACCGAATTTGGCAGAGGCATAATGTTATCTCTGTTTTATAAAATACGTATAAGCTGATATCGAATTCCCGTTTATATACCCCTGAAATGAATTTGGTTGATTCGGAGTAAACGAAAGTCGATTAAAATGGTAATATTGTTCCTTGTGCAAAGAGTTGGTGTTTAAACAAACAGTGCCTGTGCCAAAATCTTATTATCTACTGAATTGGTTTGTTCTCTACTTTCTGTAAAGTTCACAGGGTACTTATATCGAAAGACGAAGCTATCATAATGGCATTAAAATATGTACGCCGAAGAACGTATAATCACTTATTTGCACACAGAAGAAACAAAAATATAAAAATAATAACTAATTTCTTACCAATTTTACACTGTAAAAGCGAATTGATTTTAATAGGTGCAATTATCTTTACAATATTGTACGGGAGGAAATCTATGACTGCAATCTATTTTGATTAAATAATTATCAAATAATTTTTTTTTCTTTATTTTCTTTTTTATTGTTTGGTCAACGTGTAATACTACTCTATAATATTAGGCTACCTATTTGATATTTAGGATATTTCAAATCGACGAACAAATTTTGAAATCGAACATGGTTACATACTTACATGATCATAGTACAATATTATCACGTCGCTATAATTCAGTTACAGACTATTTATTTATATATGTGGGCAATTCTGAAAAAAAGTAATAAATATTCGTATATTGAATAATAGAAATTAGCAATAATCAATCATATTATTATATGTATAGGTTGTTTTTGACGAGCAATTTCCAATTTCCAGTAATTCGTAGTAATATTATAAACCCTGCAGACGAACAAAAATAACAATAATAATAATAATACAATAACGAAATTTTTATATTCGAATATTTCCGGCAATTTTTATCATCCTACGAGTCATGAATGTTATGTTAATAATCAAAAACGTATTATTGAAAAAAAAATGTGAATTTCGTTTAGTTAGAAATTCTAAAAAATACACAATTCAGTCCACATTACATAACGCTATAAAAATCTGAGGTGAAAATCATCTGAATAACAAAATATCGCTGTTGAAAAGTCACAGGCTTTCTCGCGAGTGGCATCATTCGAACCGCTCAGTATATATACGGCCGTTCAGCACTGCGGCCAAGAAGTTCCCTCAAGCCTCACCCCGGAGCCACAAGCGAGTCCACGTGACTCTCAAATAGCTCTGAGGAAGGTCCTCGGATTTCTGGCAGAAAGTGTCGTAGCATCACGCTGCTAGCCTCCGCCGTCAATCCGCTTAGGAAAGGAAGCTTTACGGCTGATCCCGGATAAGGGCGCGAGAGTATTGGTCACAGTACAGCTATGTGAGGGATCGTACGCGCTAATGTGCGTGCGAGTAACTTAACGGGGCCTATTCCGAGGAAACTTCTTCTCTTTTATTTTTCATTTTTTTTACTTAGTTCTAAAATTAGGCAGGGAGATACAAGATAATATTAATAAAGACCTACTGCAAGATTGGAAATTGCGTATAGCCGTTAAAGCATTAGAAATAAATGGATAGTATTAATCGATTATACCAGCTCCATAAAAATTGTAGACAATGTTATAGTAGAGCTCAAATATAGCGTGCCAAAAGACATTTGGGTTATAGCATTCTGTGTTAGGTAATATGTTGCTTCAATAAACATACGTGTATGTATATTCTATCGAGCGGGCGATAACAGCCTAGATTGTTAAGTTAATAGTTCGCAATTAACACCTATATGTATTTCACGTACCCTCACTTCGGTAAAAATGTGTATACCTATTCGTAGATGAGGAATCGTATCAGTATTGTTATGAAAAAATAATAGGACGATAATTTACCAGACAGTATAAACATTTATGGTTTTCTTATTATCTCTTATACCACATTGAGTAGCATTTTGTCTTTTTTTTCTTTTTTTTTTTGAAATGTTTTTCCAACTTACGGACAAATTTTTCTAAAAGACAAACCAAACGTCGATCTTTATAAACAGTTTACTATTATTTTTTATTTCTAACATTGCAGGTCTATGTATATGTAAATATAATTTCTTTGGAACTCGGTAAAAATCATTATTGTAAGATCTCTGTACCATTGACGATGTAAATGTGTAAATATATGTTCAAATATCTAAAACACCTGGCATCTGGTCTAAAAGTACTTTTTTTTACACTAATCCCTCATTCCGAACATTCGTTACTATGTAGTTCCAATTAAGAGCTGAATCGAAACGATCTAAATTGAAAATTAATTTTCTTTTTTTTATCATTTTTGGTAGAGCAACGTAGAACTATTAATTTATTATTATACACCGTTTGAAAAACTAAATTTTAGCTGAGAATGAGGATGGCGACAATCATGTTGAGAATTTCCGACAAACTTACCAAATAAATTTTATTTCAAAATTTTCAGAATACTGTGAAGTATAATAATTTGTTGGGGAAAACTTGAAGAGAAATAGAAAAAGAATGATAGCAAAGATATTTTGAGTAGTAAACGCACCTTTTTATTTACAATCCTTATGCTATAAACAATTTAGATAAAAGTATACGTATCCTGCACTTACAACAGGATCTATGTCGTAATTATGTAGAAAGTAATGGTATAAATATGGTTGATTTTTGATAATATAAAAATCCTCTTCATAGAGGGTTCCCATAGGCAAGTTTATATATAGATTACAGAATCTTGTTCTCACTCACATGTTTGCACAAGATTAACATTTCCGCGATAGAGCAGCTATAGGCATGCGCATATAGAAAAACAATTTCTACGGACTTTCAATCAAATTTATTGATAAACAAAAAAAAAAAAACTCATCATAGCTTAATATACGTAATATCCTTTCGGATAAAACTTCATTTCATTTTGTAAAAGGGATTTCTCTCGTTCTTAGATACTTTTTCAGAAAATGTTGCCTTCAAACGTTCACCCACTACTCTGAGGATTGAAGTTAATTTCATTACATTTTCTACGCAAATGATAAGTGAAAATATCTAATAATAATATATACGACCAAGGATTTATACGCTATTGATATACTTATTGTATAGACAATATATTTATCGTAATTGAATTTTTTTTTTTTTTTAAATGAGAACAAAAGTTATCAGGGTAACAATAATTACAGCGAAGGATATAACGTTATTTTGAAATGAATCAGATTTTGAATAAATATGTTAATGTAATGTACAATAATTTGTGTCTTATCTTATCAGTAACTATAGCGAACAATTAGATAATAACATTTCCTATATTTTGTTTAGGCACATTGTTTACTGAGATCCTCCTTACATGCGATTCAATGCCACAACTAATCTGCAATACTGCAATATTAATATTATTAAATTTCTGGCAGTTTTCCTATATTTAATAATTGAAACCTAGTAGATGCTCGATAAAGATTGAGCTCAAAAATGTTTTCCGGCGGTAAATAATGCTTACCGGAATATTTAATAATCAGGACCGATCCAACTCGCTCTGTCTGATATTAATAAAATATATTATAGATATATAAAATCCTTAAAGATAATGGAAAACTATATTTTAATATAGTAGTTTGACAATACTAGATATATAGTTTCATATTAAAAAAGACTATAAAAATATTTGATTTTTTTAATGAACCACTTATTAAGTATACCTAAGCCATGTTGAAAATGGAGATGGAAGGCTTCGTGAAAGAGGTTTCAATCAATGTGCGCATCCTGGTTAATGGTTGCGATGTTGCTTTTCGCTTAAATTTTCTTCGGCAAGTCTGTAGAGTCTAGTTTTTCTTTCTCTGTTTCTTCGAGTCGACATGCAGCTAATGTGTAATTCTATAACAGAATAACCATGCGTGGAAATACTTTACACGAATTTCAATATGCATTGATTGAAGCTGTTATGCTCTGCTATTTTAATTGAAGATCAACAACTGATGACACCCTTAAAACTGCATTACGTATGTATAACTGCGAAAGTAATTTATTACCTTTTCTGCTATTTTGATAAGAGCGTCTGCCGTGCTGAATCCAGTCTGCTGCACCATGTTATACAGATATCCATGTCGATTTTGCAGTAATATGTGAGGATGATCGTATTCCTGGAAGCAGAACAATCATTCAATGCCATTATAAGTTAAAACAAATTATTGAAGACTTCCATCAATTTTCACTTTCAGCTACTTAGCTAAAGTTATGTGCAGCAAATAATCAAGAAATGAAAAGCAAAAGAAATTGAGTATTCTAATGCAAGCCACTCACCACCATAGTTCCAGCATCCATAACCAACACCTTGTCACTATCCATGACAGTATTCAACCGATGTGCTATCGTGAGAACGGTACAATCAAGGAACTTCTTCCTTATGGTTTCTTGGATTAATACATCAGTTCGAGGATCAACATTGGCAGTTGCTTCGTCCAGTACTAAAATCTGGTTATTTCTTACGATGGCGCGAGCAAGACACACCAATTGCCTTTGTCCAACGCTAAAATTGGTCCCACCTTCTGACATCTTGGAATTAAGACCACCCGCTAATTCGTCAACTGCTTCTTTCAGTTCAACTTCCTCGAGGGCTTGCCAGAGAACGTGATCAGGATACTCTTCGAAGGGATCAAGATTCTCCCGTAAACGCCCGGAAAATAGAACAGGCTCTTGCGGGATGATACTGATCTTGGATCGCAAATCATGCATGCCCAAAGTACTGGTGGGTATATCGTCGATGTAAATATCACCATCGATATATGCAAGCCGAAATAGCGCGGATATTAAAGAGGATTTTCCTGCCCCAGTACGACCAACGATTCCTAACTTAGCTCGTGGCTTTATGACGAAGTTTAAGTCTTTCAGAACCGGAGGTTCGGTTTTGTCGTATTTCAAGTACATATTTTTGAACTCAACTTTTCCCTGGGTAGGCCACTCTTTCGGAGGTACATTTTCTGGCTTGCTTTCCAGCGGCGGTTCGTGTTCCAATTTACTGTACTCTAATACTCTCTCAACGGAAGTCATCTGATTTTCC
Source organism: Tenthredo mesomela (assembly GCA_943736025.1). Taxonomy (NCBI): domain Eukaryota; kingdom Metazoa; phylum Arthropoda; class Insecta; order Hymenoptera; family Tenthredinidae; genus Tenthredo; species Tenthredo mesomela. Next base: position 39,366,953 of record OX031015.1, on the reverse strand, counting down.
ATCTCTGCCGTCTGCCGAACACCCCATTGTAGCATCCCAGTAAGTCCTATACACTGAGTGATCGCCAGACCCACGTTACCTCCAAAAGTATTCTGATCGAGAACTAGGAAACTGAAGGTGACTAAACCGGTGTAAAGTACGCAGCTAAAATCCAAGTAGAAACCAAAAGTTCGTGAACATGAAATGAAGATGTACCAGGCCGAAGAATGCAGGTCGAGATGGTTGTCGAACTCTTTGACAAGAATATTTTCAGCGTCAAAGGCACGAATGGTCGTCAAACCATGCAAAGTGGCGCTCAGATGACCGAACACCGGAGAACGAGCTGAGGAAAAACGGCTTAATTAAGATAACGCGTCAACACGTCGAGATGACTTGCAGTGTTAAAAATATGAAGCGATAAAAAAGTTATTTACTCGAAACGTGTTCGCGGTATCAGATTAGAAAACGGTAATAACACAAGTTTGATTATGGGAAGATAATGGCACAAATCTGTGAGTTTTTAATCCCCATAGATTAAAGAATATGATAATATCATAGAGTTCGATGCTGAGGGAAATATGAACTCACTTATTCCTTCTAAACGTTTCACACTGCGACTAGTACTGATGTAGATGACTCTCAGAAGATATAGTAGCCCAAGAACGAAGGCAGTGGGTATGATGAGCCAGAGATTCACGACTGAGACAATGACAATGACACCAAGAAGTGCTAAACCAATTTGCATCACATCTACCAGACTCATCGGCAGCAACTCGTCGATGGCACCCATGTCTTTGGAGAATCTGAAAAGTAAATAATCAATGAAACGGTGTGTCGTTATTCAGAATTGTGAAACGTTCCATGATCCTCATCCGCGAGGTGGGTGTGAATTAAACGAAGTTAGTACCTGTTCAAAATACGCCCAGATGTGTTTGTGTTGAAGAAACGCATGGTGGCACGCGTTATACTGTAGAACATATTTCCATGTAATTTTTTCGACGCCCTCATACAGACACTGAAGAACATGTAGGTCCGTAAAAGAGTGAATACTACAGTGGCTATCGTAACCACGGTGTATATATAAACGCACATTTCTCTAGACAGGGGATTATTCCATTTTGAGATAATCGTGCCGTTGGTTATATTCATCGATGCCTCTTCCGCGTTTACCCAATAAGTTACAAAATAGTCACCACCACTAGCAACAACTTGATTTAGAATACAGACCGTGAACATTATCATAACAAAACACATGTTGCCTGCTGCCTTGAAGTACGCCGTGTAGATTTTTCCTGAAACATTGCCAGTTGTTCGCATCTCTGCTTCCTCAACTGGGTCGACTTCATTTATCTCTTCAGATCTCGCGCTCTGGATGGAAGATCTTCGACTAGAGCTTCTTCGGATGCTGTCGTTATCCTCTTGTTCTTTAGACTGCTCCAATAGTTTGACAAAGTCCAGTCCAGCTTTTTGGAGCTCTTCGAATGAACCCTGAGCCGCTACACTACCATTGCTCAAGACGATTATGTGATCCACGTGTTTCAGATACTGGTGCTGATGCGTTGCTACGATTCTAGTTTTTCCACGTAAATAACCGTCGATGCATTCATCAAACATGTGTCTTCCTACGTGGGCATCTACTGCTGATAATGGATCGTCAAAAAGGTAAATGTCAGCTTCCGAATAGACAGCTCTTGCCAAATTGATTCTCGCACGTTGTCCTCCGCTCAAACTGATCCCTCTTTCGCCAACCACCGTCTTATCGCCGTACGGAAATAGGGTGAAATCTCTTTTTAACTGACAAACACTGACGACTCCTTCGTAGCGTACTCTGTCCATTGGTCGACCAAAGAGGATATTTTGCCTGATGGATGATGCAAAAAGCCACGGCTCTTGACTGGCGTATGCAACTTTACCGTTTACTTCCATACTTCCGTTGACCAAAGGAAGTTCGCGTAGTATAATGTGGTGAAGACTTGTCTTCCCTGATCCTACGTGTCCGATAACTGCCACAAGTTGGCCAGGTTTTATGTCAATGTTTAAATTCGAAAGTGTATTCTCTTTGTTGTCCAATCCCCACTTGGCGGTGGCATTTTCTAACAAAAGTGCGGATCGAATGTTCCCGGTTTTCTCGAGATCAAACTGTCCATTGGTGATTGGTAGCTTTTCGGTCTCATTGTGCAACAAAAACTTTTGCAAACGCTTAACGGATACCAAAGACTCAGCAATTTGAACTATGCCTAAAATATAAGACGTAAGTTTTTTAATCTGATCAAATTTTAGAGAAAATTTTTATCAGTATCGACCATCGAACTTTATGTCAGTTTATTTGTATGCTCTTACTGATTGGAAAGCCAATTGTCATTGCTGTACGAAGAACGTTGTAGAATGCTGTCATCATGAAGACTTGCTCAGCTGTGATTTTATTACCGAGAAGAACGTAAACCAGTATTGTAATGAAGACACAGAGCCTCGGGGTATACATGTCGAAAGACAAAGTGATCCCTAGTACGATCGCATTTTTCTTTATCGCGCTGACCTCTTTCCTATGAATAAAAATAGAAACGTTATAATATTTGAATTAGGCACAGCTGTTATCGTTATCGAATTTCTCTATTACCGTCTGGCGATTTCCACGAGATAAGAGAAGGGCTTTTCCCAAGTGTACATCTTGATCACCTGAATTCCGTTTATGATTTCATTCATCAGACGAATTCGTTCGTCTGTTCGCAGCGCGGTTCTTAATCTGAACCTCGAAGACATCTTTCCAAGGTATCCTAACAGGTACAAAAATATAATCGATCAAAACCTGCCGTTTTTAAATTCTACCAGATCGCGTCGAAAAAAAGGCCTGATATCCTAACGTCTCGATTCTTTTATTGGATGAATATTCCACAAAAACTTCGGATTGAATAATAATGTTCAGAAATCGCTGATAAGCACTTAATTAAGAGGGATAATAAGCTTCCTAACTGTAAATAATCAAAGGTGCGTAATTATGAACGACCCCACTGTCTGGATCTAATCACTTTGAAACTCACCTTGGAGAGGGATGAACATCAACAGTGTAACCATACCGATAACCGCAGCCCATCCAACTTGCCGATAAATCAGATAAGTAACCACCACAGACTCCAAAGGCCCCAACCAGATGTAGTGGATAAAGTAAATTGCATAATCAAATCTACCCACATCATTGCTGAGTAGGTTGACAACCTAATACAGATTTACCCGCGAACGAATTCTTGGTCATTACTCACAATCAGTAATTCATACTTAATGAGTTGAGATGATGATAAGCCTACCTGGCCAGCGGTCGTCTCTAATAACGCGGTTTTTGACAGCCTCAGGACTTTTCTGTATACAAGAGAACTGCAGGCTACCCTCATTTTCATCCCCGTGTGCATAATGCCCAGCATGCAAGGGTGAATGACTATGCAATTGACTGTAGAACAGAAGACAACACCGGCAGCCCATATGTATGCTTCCTCCTTAGTCATATCGGAATTACCGGTAAAGTATTGGAGTAATCCGGCCAATATTAACGGCTGTGTTATCCTATCGGTGAATAATCATGTTGGATAAAGTTGTGTATTCGCTAATACATACGTTAATTTTTTTCTTTTTCTTTCTTTTTCATTTTTTGTAACCGTAATGAGTGATGAGTGTGCCACAGACTCACCTGATCAAAAACTCCAAGGTTGCTATTATGATTCCGAACATCATTATATTCGGGCCAAAGCACCTGATTAATACTCGAAGCAGACTGGGCTGAGTTCCTTTATTTTTGCGACTACATTTATCAGCTTCATCTTCCCATATTCTTACAATTTGATCCCCAAGCACGCTACTCGTGTGTTCATCCAGAGGCTGATAAAGGTCTGATATTTCAAGCTCTCTTCGGTATCCGAGGGCAAACAGTTTTAAAACCCATCTACAAGAATCATCTTGTTATAATTGTAATGTGTATGTGTCTACTAGGAATCGTTACGCAAACCAAGCATTATGTATACCCACGTCAATTATCTACGATAATGAGCACCATGTAGCTTAACAACAGACTCGGACATAATTGATGATAAAAGATTCACCACTTTCTCATCATATGAGGAAACAATTGAAGTGAAACAAGAAATTACAATATACCTACGGTAACTGCCATGTGAATTTTATCGCAAATTTACCAAAACCAAATCTGTAATTAGCGATGTATGAATAATAAAGAGGAAAAAAGAGCGTGTTATTGGCGGCAGAGCAGGAAAAAATTTGAACGTAATATAAATTTGGTGTTTCTTCGATCTCGTATACATACATGATTAAATGTACTGAACATTCAAATATGTATATAGTTACGCCCGCAAACTAGTGGCTCATTGTCAGTCACTGTATTGATACACGTATCACCTTTTACATTTTATTGGGTTGCAGTTTTTATCACATAACTTGATTTTTTATTTTTTATTTTTTTTTTTTTTTTTATCCGCAAGGTCAGTAAATGAATGTAGTTTTAGACGCGGTAAAAAGTGTTATCTTCTATTATATAACGCGAGTATAACTTACGAGAACGTTATTACTGAAAGCGGGTTTGCTCGTTCACGTGGATTTGGAGGAGCTCGTTGCTTTTCCGACTTTTCCATGGTTCATGCAGTGAGCCGATTGTCAAATGTCTCTCATCTCGCACGGCCACCTCCTAAAACAAGAACAAATTACCACAAGGTAATTAGCCGAAATCTAATCGTGATTAAATAAGTAACGGCTGCTATGTTGAGAATCATCCTTTGGCCTATATCGACTACGTCTCCTAGTTTCTTATTTTTAACTAGGTATCTATTTGCATAATATCACAGAACCGGTACTACAATCAATTACTAAGTGCTCTCTAGCAGAACTGTTTACCTCCTGTATAATTTAGTGCAGATTCAGTGCCTGTACCTATACTCTAAAATCTAAAAGTGATATGTAACGACCGAAATAATCTGCATTCAACTTTCGCGATATACAATGCAGAGCATATATAGTATATTGAAATGATGCAGCGAAACTCATAAATGAAGTGCACAGGAGTTATTTAGTTTTGATTTTTTTCAAGTATCGTCAATGATGTCCAATGATGTCAATCGCAATCGCATCGAGCTCAAGTATACCCATATGATTGTGTTGTCTTGAGACGTCGTCAATACAAACCTATTAGGTAGTTATTATACCAATAACCCATTCTCAATGGCAGACGAGTGTATGACTTGTAACGAATTTAATACAACGACCTCGTCAAGTAGGCAGATGGAGTGTGACTAAACTCAAGCTTTATTGAACTGTATCACTGTAGACGAAGCATTGAAAGTTTGAAACCCTATACCCGTGAATACCAATTTGTTATCTCGTGAATTCGTTAGAAAACAAGATTAATTAATAACATACCCAGAGACTCAGTGACAATGCGATCGTATTACTTTCGTATTATGCAAGTAAGACACGCGATAGTTATGGAGCAAAAAAAGAAAAAAAAAAAAAAATTAATTCAGCTAGATTTTCGATTTGCGGCTACATCCGGGAGGCATTCGAACTTATCGGCGAACTTATTCGTGATACACTTTTTTTATTTTTAACTTCGGTGTATAAATTTGAAAAGATAGGCGTCTGTTGAGGTCGGCGTAGTGCCGTAGCTCGTATGCATGATCAACTATGAACTGTATCCGGGTTTTGTAACTCGAATGAGCTATAGGTATATGAATTCTAAACACGCGACACTGAATTTTTCTGACCATTTATCAAACACATTGACGCGCGGCCAGAGGCGCCACATAACTCTGTGAATTTTAAAACAAAAATTCGATAATGCTGATCAAAGTTTCGTTCCATCTATTTACGCTATAAATCAAAATGCGAGGCCATACACCAAGACGTATGTGTGATGAATATAGAAAGGTATGCCCATGCACGAAGGTATATAAAGATGAGATCGCTTTTATTGAAATCGACAATGTTAGGTACAGGCTCGACAATAACAGCAAATCAACGATCCACCTTTTAACCTTTACTTTATTAAATCCATCAAGATTTACTTTCCGATAAAATCAGACGCCACTGGCCTTATCTTCGCACACACAAAATTTTTCAAGTCTGCATTTGTTGGTCCACTATACAACTACGGATATCTGATTACATCTACACTCGTGACTTAGAAGGTGTTATTGCATTTATGTATTTATGTACGTTTATAGAATGTTCAATGTTTGCCTTTAGTAGCTTTTGTTATGCAGTAAATGACGAATTGCTTGTGAGATAAATGTATACGAAAGATATACTCGGTGATATTATTCTATTGAAAGTTTGTGGCGTCTGATGACGAATTACATCTATTCGCATAACTATTTGACAGGAATTGCTGATTACTTCACATTTCCTCTAGAATCTTCGACTGTAAACATCACGAAATAATATTTGTTTAATCTATAAAAACGATTCTTGGTAAATTATAGCTAAAGCGGCTATTGCCTATTAAGATGACATCAATTTCTAATGCCCTAGTGAAATTACTGTCTTTTCATAATAGCTTACCTACTTTATTCTGAATTGTATAATAAAAATTACAATTCAAACATCTTGCAATCTCGAATGTACGACATCGATCTTTAACACACATTCATGCACCAGGTAATCGTGGTATGAATCTAACTATTTTGCCACTTCAAACCAGACAATCGGGATCTATGATTAGAGACTTTGCTAAATTTTGATCTAACACAAGCCGCATAATGGGGAAACGAAAGTTAATTACAACTCGATCATCACATGGCTGGAACCTATTTTCCTCATTATTAATTTACTACCCAAAAATGTTGTTCTGTCAATCAGAGATATACTTTGCACATCTGTTGAGTAAGCCTATATCGTGATCTGGGGCCAAGGGTAACCCGTAAATCAACTTATTATAAGCGTTAAGTGCGGCCGATTCATGACTAACTTGGAAACTAATTAATGAAGAAATTCAATACAGCTGCCTTGACACGTATTTACTTGATTTCTGACAGGATTTAATATCTGCTTTGTTCTAAAATCATACGTAAGTATATGGGTACATATGTGTGCATATGGACCTTATCCCATGACGCATAATTATTTTCCTTGGGCTGCTAATTGTGTCCCAGATTTTTTTGTCCGAGTGAATTTTATCAACAATCTGATATATTCTAAGTATTATCAGGCTAATTACTCGTCGTGCCTGGTTCTGGGATGATAGACGAGAGTTAGTGATCCCGTTGGGTTGTTAGCATTAGAGTTGCGCGGTGCTGTGACGCCGCGAGCGAGAAAGAACCCATGAGGTCAAGCGCTTACCACAGCCATCGACTACGGGTGTATGTATTAAATACGTATATGTAACATATACACATAAATGAATACCATGCATGTATAGTACGAATGCCAACTGCGTTCAGATTCGATTCTACGAGTAGAGGAAAATGCGCGAACGAGAATGAATACAAGTCTAGTAATAAATTCATCAGTGGAAAAAATTCATAAAACATTCTGAAGAAGTTTGAATTTTTTTTATTTTTTATTTTTTTTATTTTTTTTTTTTTGTGAATGGAAAGAGTGACCGTATTTCTATTAATAATATATGAAGAAAAGCTATAGGTGTATGCGCGAATGTCACGTTGAGTAAAAATAGTTCCCAGGTCTTCATGAGTAGTGAGTTTCGAGCAAATTATCACAACTATCGATTCAATATATTCGTTGTCAAAGGCTGCGATGGCTTAGTACTTATAGATATAAACATCATCTTAATGTTTCAAGAAATATACGTATATATTTCCATTATTAAGTGACAGAAACTTCTCCTTTTTTTTTTTTTTTTTTTTCCATATTATCCTCAAGTCTCATGACGTGGAAAGCAGCTGCTCGTTACACAACGACGGTCAACTTCCTACTCACATAAGCTATCGTTCATTGTGTATGCTCGTGCCCATGCCAGTTGCCGAATTGTATATTTTTTCCCTGACCTCGAGTCCCCTATTTAATTTTATAATATCTTCTAAAAACGTGACGTTTACAAACGATTGAATACTATATCAATTATTTTCACTCGGGTAGTAATCGAAATTGAATTTTTATTTCAAAACCTGCAAAGGCTGCTCCGAAATGTATAATTTGAAAATATTCAAAAACTGATTTTCAGACGTGCTAGATTTTACTTACGGTGTTATAAAACGGAACGTCACAAAGAAAATATTTACAAAGGATTGACCTAGTGAAGACAATGCTTGTGTATGCATGGCTTAGGCGAAACATTATATATAGTTTGATTAGACTCGTAATATCAACTGAACTTAAATGAAAAATATTGACAGCTTCAATTCAATCATCGCTCGATACGTTCTATCATGTAGTTTAATTAATTGAACGCTAATTACGCCCACAATCCGTTTCTGATCACGTGATACACGGTATAGTATATTATAGTGTTTCATAACATATCGACGCGATCGACAGACGCGCACGTGTATATCGGACTCCTATCTCAACCAATCGGAACCGAAGTCAGAAATGATGAGGAACATATTTCCGGGTAGTAGTTTTTTACTCCCAAAATAATAATCAGATCAATCGTCGCTATATAGAATAGCGCGAGACTGAAGACAGCTGTGAGAATGACGCTCATTGTGGTTACCATGGAAACCGATATATCGGGTTGAGTGATAAATTCACATGTCGTTAAACGTGTGTTATTTCACATACCAAGGATTAACGCTCCGTATGCAAACAGAGCACCGTTATTTCAATGTCGTATACATATACGTATACTTAAAAGCATATATTGCACATGCATAGTATAAGTATATGAACACTGTGGTGTGTGCTGACCAGATATGTGTTTAAATGTACGAGTAAGCGTTTCGCGATAAGCTGTGTAACTGAAGGTCTGCTCAACGCGAACCGGCTTTTTAAGATAGTGCAGTAAATAATGTTGTGATTTTTACTGCAATTATATCAGCCGCTAGGTATAGGCACAATGCTACATTGAACACGGTTTCAGCTGTGTAAATTATCAATATAGTATTAAGTAAATAACAGAACAAATTTTCAGATATTTACTTAGCAAGCCTGAAACAAGATCACGCGATAGTGAACTCTGAGTGAGTCATTATAGCTTCGAAGAACGTATACTATTTGTTATAAAACTGTATCCTAATGAGGAAAATTGTGATATATTGACATAAGTCGACGGATTGTGATAAGAAATTGTGAAATCCTGATGAAATTATAACACTATGTGATACCGATTCAGAGATTATAATTCCCAGTGAAATAATCACTGAAATATAATAATAACCATATAACGCGTAAATGGGGTATCCATGTACCGTTTTCTATCAACTCACGCACTTTTTTTTAAATTTCGATTTTATTCGGTCATTGCGCTTTTCTGCAGGTTCAATACTCCGCACTATTCGATCGCGGAATCTATACGTAGCACAATATAATTTACTGCTCGAAACTTCTGCGTACCTCGAACCACCGCTGGCTATATTTCGACTCCGTGTTATGCGCTGTGATCCAAGTATATGTATTACGTACCCGAAGGCTCTCTTCTTCTTCTTATACGTAGCGAAAACACCTGCAGGCTATCTGCATGAGCCAAAAATGAAATGACTCTGGTCAGCAGAACTCGACGTGATTAAACTGTGGCACTACCCCAAAGTAATGCTAACGAAGCGAGACTGTGAGACCGAGAAGTGAGAACCCGTCAGTCGGGCACGTGGTGGAAATTTCTTGCGTCTGCGCCTTTACCACTCATCTTCCAAATGGTATGGCCACGTGACACACCAGTCACAAAACGATTCAAACGACCAAATGCTTTCAACAAACTTCGATATAATATAATGTACTTCATATCTCTTCTGTCGATTGTCGAAGAAATCGAAAAATCATCAATCATTAAGAGGAAATATGCCAGTGCGTCTCTGTCCCGCATTTGATCGATCGCATACTTTCTGTCTCTGTGAATTTGTTCCCGTTTCATAAAAACATACATGTATTTTTTAGCTGATCTGAAACTCATCATCACTTTCATAAAACCAATGCATTCACTTTAGCGATTTACCATATTCAAAACTGGCCGCAAATGCTTAGGGCCCAGATTGTCCGTTCATTATATTACCCTTAGTAATTCCTACACTCAGAAAAAGGTCTTGTTGACACAACCATAATTTGGGTTATTATACCCAAATTATGCACAATCACATTTTTTGTTCAGTCAACCAAAAATTTTGTTGGAATAGCCAAAATTTTGGCTGTCCCAACAAAATTGGTTTTCCCAACAAAATTTTGGTTATCCGAACGAAATTTTCGATTGACTGAACAAAAAATGTGATTGTGCATATAATAACCAAATTTTGGTTGTGTCAACAAGACCTTTTTCTGAGTGTACAGCTTTCCGAGACGGATATTTTGGGATATTCATATACATATTTCGGTATTTATTGTGGCTATAAGACTCTGGCTTATCACACAACAAACTGCTAAACAGGCGTTGGTGTAGTTCGAATAGCCGATGATAAGGCGCAAAGCGTATTGCATCAATATTGGCTCTAGATTAACGATGAAATTTTATTCTTGAAACAGATTAGTGCGTTAAATCTAATAAATCAACACACAGACATAAAAGTTTTTTACCACTTGAATCATCAGTCGAGTAGCTGCTGGAAGAACTTTGAATCAATACTGCGAGTAGGAATAAGATTACGTAATCGGAAACGGGTCACGCAAACAGTAAGAAAGACGCGATTTTCATAATGTTGGGTAATAGATTCAAGCTAAATCAGCTCAATCATATGTTGACACATAGATTATCTAATTCTAAGTTAAACTACCTTGAGCACTAGAATCCAGAGTTCGATTTGACACTCTGAATAATTTGGCGAAATTCTTACTCCGAAATGCAGTTGTCCTAAGCAACTTGATGCTGGTCTTATGGTTTATAATATACTATAGAGGCCCACGAAAAAATAAAATGATTGGTGCTGCAGCTATACCAAAAATGCAACAGCTCCCTATAAGCTTTAGTGACTATTTGTGCAGCTGCTTCAAGAGTAGTCATTGTAAGGAAATACCTCAAAGCCTTGACGGTTCCCGGGTCCCCATCGCAAGGATGAAAACTCCAAGTTTTCATTGTCCTCAAGATCTTTTATGCAGGCTGTTTCTTCTCAAGCCCCACGCTTTCCCCCTTTTCCACATCACTAATCATGCGGTATTTTTCCTTCTTATATTTTTCCTATCTATCCCTCGGTTAGAAATGACACGCTCTTCTATCATCCACTATTGAATTCTGAGTTAAAACATTAAGATAACTTTTATTTTATGAAAAGACTCACTTTGCTGCTAATAATAGAATATCATTGAACTTGAGACGAACCTCGGTTCACTCAACTTACCGCAATCTTGGAATTCATTGTTCGGGGGGAATTATTTTTATCGCACATATTATTTTCTCTTTTGTCTAAAGCGCTCGGGTTATCGTTGACAATGTGTGTTTATAATCAAAGAAATTACAACCACATGCGTATTGAGATCATTCAGTGTCGCCGAATCTGGATAATTCTTTCTATGCCTTTCAGAACTGCACTAGCTATACCAATGCTATACATGGTAACAGTCGTATTACAGTTGCTAATCTCTTTCTACGGGGTCGAGAATCTGAAGCCAACTACCAGCCTGATGAAAAAAGGCATTTCAGTCTTTAACTGAAACGGAATAACGTGTGGTTAAATATACTGGATAATAATATCAGCTCCGTTATTTCATTTGAATATTTTATTGCTTCTGCAAATATTTCAGCTATCTTATTATCGACTAACAGACTAACAGACTGATGCTGATGTTCTTTCTTCAAGAAAGAAAATACTCCGCAGAACCAGCTCCAACATAATTGGTCTACTGGTTGTTCGCTGCAACTGATCACTGGTTAGAGAAAGGTATGTCCGATCGGATGACCTTTTGTCGAACAAAATTACAGTGGTACCCGTCTCTGGTTATTACCAATCCCTAGTTTATTTCAAAGATTTGTATTTTCTGAGGAATTTACAGAGTGCTGGTATCCAGTGCAATGATACAGCACCTCGCCGTGACAATGCAATTTTACTCTCTTATTCTAAGAAGTATTTTGCTTCCGACCCAATTGATAAGACGCAGGTGCTCCCCGTATAGGTGCATTTGAGTAAACTAATTTGATCCACTATTACGAATGATGATCGTAGATTCAGATAATAATCAATAATTAAATCAATATAATTCTATCTATGATAATACGGAGGGTAAATAACAAATAATAAGTCAATGCTCACTTTCGCAGTATGTAATGCTGCAATTATGCGAATCTTTATAGAGATGATGTATCGTAAAATACTTTTAGGAAATAGTATAGCAGTCTATTGAATGAGATTTAAATTTAGATTCCTAAGACTGACTGATGGATCTGGTGCACCAGAAGGTTGACAAAATTAATTCTCCGGCAATTTTGGATAATCCGTTGAGAATGCCTGAAACGCATTGTAATATCCGTGTTTCTCATTTGACAGAAAATCTCTGGCTCTACCAAGAGTGCAGTGATCACAGAGCGAAAAGTTACTGTAGAGCACGTATCACTTCGAATCAGAAATTCGTACTCTAATACTCTACATTTTTTTCAACGAAAATTAACTCTTTTTATTTTTAGTGAATCGATTTTTACTCGAATTTGAGTGAAATTTGACTCCATTAGAATATACACTGTTGAAAATGATTGTGAATTTACAACATAATTTACTAAACAAAAGTTTTGGAAAATTACAAATGTGGCGTAGCAAAAGTAAATTGCTAAGCTTGTTCTGTAAATTTACAAATAAATTCTTGATTTTACTGAACTTTCATAGGAAAAACACAAAATTGTATTTGAATTTGCTAATAATTGTTTAGTAAATTTGAAGTATTTGTGTATTAATTTTACAGTAATGTCTTGTAAATTCACTACTCATGCGTCTGCCAAAAAAACTTCCAATACCAGTGTAGGAAGTTTTTTTTAACAGTGTATTAGGTTCAATTTTCACTCTAAAGAATTAAAAGAGTAGTTTTCAATCTTACTGGATTGGACCCACATGCATATCCCCCATGCCTGGGTTACGGCATATTGAGCTCTTGAGCTCTGATTCTTGCGATTGATTCAATCAAATTTTTTGCCTCGCATATCTTGTATATCTCACGTATACCATGAGCGTGTGTCAGGTGTATGATCCGGTTAGATCTCCGCTTCGGAAAGCATTTATACATCGATGACACGTTTAAATCTCGTTCAATGATATCTTTTTATACTACTATATAATAATATATATAATATGTTCACATTCATCCTACCGCACGCGGGAAACGCTTGTAATGTGTAACAAGAAAAGGCGTGCTTTTAAAACGTTTCGTATGCTGATAAAATAAAAATAATCGTATATATCGCTAGTGTGTAAATGGTTATTTATCAAGCGGACATCCGACCGGAAAATAAACGTGAAACACGTTCATATGGTATACGTGGAATATAGACGTTTTACACGAGCGTGTGTGTTCATTGGGAAATTAAGTGGATATAAGTTAGCCCTGAAATGAGGAGGCTAACAATTATTGCACATGCTACCTGACATATGGTCGAGGTATCACGTGCATATGTAATAAGCTCATAAATCAGAAAATATGACGAATTGGATACTCTTTTGTGGTTTTATTGGATCAGGTTATTCACGAATCACCAATCAGAATCGAGGGGTACTTTACCTCGGTTCGAACAGCGAGTCGTTCGTCAGTTTCGCATGAACCTTCGGCTACCAAAATCGATTCCACGATGCAGGTAAGGGCTCAAAGCCCGCGGATGGCGGACGGCGGAAAACAGCGACTCATCGTATTTTATAATGAAAATCATCCACACTTTTATGAGAAACTACAGAAAAAAAATACAATGCACCACTGTTTTCCGCCGTCCGACGCGCTCCGTCGCGGTGTAGTGGGCGCCGGGCTTAACTCTCGCCTATTATGCACGCGTTTAATATAATATGGAAGTTCCAGACCACCTCGTGTTGTTCAAAGAAATATTTTATTAAAAAATCTGAGTAACACACTGCGATACTTTCATACTCCGCACAAATCGGTGAATATAACATATTGTACGAGTTTCTATAACAATTGAAGAAATGAATGAAGCAACAGCCTGAATTCATTTAATATTAGCATAGCGAAAGCATCATTTTTTACTCAAGTCCTGCTCCATCCGAGTTAAATTTCTTATATCGTTACGAGACATTTGACAACAATCTTACAATTGCAGTTAAAATCAGTCTCTTATAGTTAACTGAATTTAAGATTGAAGAAGATTTATGTAGAGCTTCAAAAACAAAACGCAAGGTGGTCATAAAATTATTAAATACATTTATCGTAAAAATTCTCAGTGATGTTGATGATGTTTGCTGTGTCGGGACTGAGGAATTATTTGTTCTGGAATCTTAGTGAATTACGGTACTGTCAAACGTCATAAGTACGTAGGTAATAAGATAACAGGAAATGCCTGAAAATAGATCACTGATAAGTTATAAAGAAAAGTATTTTATGAGTACGTAATACTTGGTTGTCAAAGTCAACTTCCGAATGTTTCATCTCGCAGAGATTTACGCAGCCTACTGTTGACAACGATTCGAATTATTTTCGTAATCAGGATACTTTATCCCAAAAGAAAGACCCATAGATCTATCTCTTTGACAAATTTCTCGAAATCGTCGTAGCCAAAAAAAGATAAACAGATTTTATGCCCGTAAGAATTTTGCGCTAGTATAATTTGCATCTGAGATACAGAGAACACAGCGGGCACAATGGGCCTCTAGAACAAAATCGGCACCCAAGAAATGATGCGAATTTACAAAAATTAATCAATGGCAATGTAACTAAACTTTATGCGTACGTTCATGATATTGATTATCACTTATATCGATATTTTCACAAATTAATTGCGTTGTACAAAAGAATACCTATACTGACATGATTTATAATCTGGTGTATGATACTACCAGCTATATTAACGAGGTAAACATCTCTCAGAAAGGAACCTAATTATTTTTTCGAGTCTTCTTTTTTACAGGGAAATGAAATTGTTCAAGCATCAAAAATGCTGTTCTTGAATAAACGCTTGTTGGTCTCGATAGGCATTTGGCCAAACGAGAATAATAATCTACGCTTCGCACTCAGCTTCATTTACATCGGTATCCATGTAGCTATGGAGTACGCAGATTTTATACAACATATCGGTAATCTTGAACAAATCCTGGACAACTTGTCAGAAAGCACTACCTACACGATATTATTAATAAAGATAGCAGTTTTTCGAAAAAATCGTATCTTGAGTAAGATGATAGATTCCATGAACGAAGACTGTGCAAATCACAAGTATCAAAGTTTGAGAGAGCAAAGGATCTACGCAACGTACAACTCGATGGCGAAAACATTCTACAAAATTTTGCTATATTTGGTATCTGCTACCGCTATTTTCTACTACGTGAGACCGCTTGCTGGACTATTATTTACAAGTAAGACAAATTCACTATTATCAAAGAGTTATTCTACATTCTGTCGACTGACGATGGACTCATTGATTTTTTTTACCCGTCGATATCATTGGGCAAAATATGAAAAATTGAGCAGTCCAATGGCTCAACGTATAGCAAGGCTTTATTTCGAGTTGCGATTTTGATTCACGATATGAATTTCTACACTAATTGAACCAGGAATTTGTACGAAGAATCAACTCGAAATAAATAAAAGATGAAATTTTTTTTCAGGTAGTCATCACAATGGCACAACACCTTTCGTTTTACCATATCGGACACGCTTCGTCTACGAAATGACAGAAGTCTACAGGTATGCTCTAGCTTACGCGTATCAAGCCGGTACATTGCACATGGTGACTTTTGGCTGGGTCGGGACTGATGGATTATTGATATCGCTGACGTTGCACGTATCTGGGCAATTATCCGTTTTGGCTGACAGCATCGTAAACCTCAAGAAAGATCCGAAAAATGTTAGCCACCCTGCGATCCGCAATATAGTAAAACGACATCTTCGATTAATTTGGTAAAATGTTGTCATTGATCCCTTGCTGCTATACAGAAAATGCAAATTTCACCGGATATCAGTGTAAAGTAAATATAAAATTTCTAGGATGGCCAAAAATATAGACACGGCATTCACCATTGTCTTATTGGGTCAATTGTTGGGATCTGCTTTACTCGTTTGTCTAAATGGGTATAATGTAATTGTGGTAAGCATCAGCTCATATTCATCCTAAATGGTCTTAGTGAATGATGAATCTCACATTGAGCTATTGACAATAACATGATGATTGACAATGACATGACAATAACAGAATTTTTATTCTGCAGAATTCGGAGAGAACGCAGAAGACTAGCTTGATTACGTTTGCCCTGTACGAGGCAACTATGCTAACTTTCCTTTACTCTTATTGTTTTATAGGCGAATGTCTCATACGAGAGGTGAGCTGGATTCGTGAATAAACCCTAGATAAATGTTCCGAATAATAAATAATTTGTCTAATATGAAATATTTTGCAGAGCAAACGTGTCCTCGATGCTTTTTACCAGTGCGCCTGGTACGAGATGCCAGCTTCTCAATCGAAGGATCTTATCATATGCATGGCCAGATCCCAGAAACCGCTCTATCTTACGGCGGGGAAATTCTATATTTTTTCATTGGAAAACTTTACTCAAGTAAGTTATAACCTGATCCATCTATAACGGGCATAAATGCGCAGCGTTGCACTGTTCAACGATGACGAACATATAGAGCTTCAATAATGCAGTATGAATCGATTGAATATTTCATTAGTACTTATACCTATACGTCTAGGTATACCTGTGCATGTAGATACTTTACTATACTATACTATACGATACGATACTATACGGGGTCGCTTATATCGTATTCAGCTGCCTATACAGTTGAGCTTATGGACTCTGAGGATATAAAATTCATTTGGATTAAAGATTTTTAAAAGTCTCAGTTCCATGTCAAATTTTCAACAACTTTCCCTGTTTTGTAAAATAATTATTCCTCTATTTGTCCCTAGGTGCTCAAAAGCTCATTCACATATCTGTCCGTGTTGAGGACTCTGATGTAAGTCAGTCTTCCAATTACTTTGAGAATAACTTATATATGCTAGTCTGTGAAATAACTGATTCTGTTGATTTCCTTTCATATACAGGTAATAATGTTTTATGAATGATCGCATTCGCATTCAAGTACACCATATGGAAACAGCATACATTGCTACATTATTGATTGCAACTCATCACACGAAATACGAACACTCCGCTGGTTCTATTTCTTCGTTTTTTTTTGTTTTTTTTCAAGTATTTAAAAGTATTTACTATTATTTTTGAAAAATTAAAAAAATTAAAAAAAAAAACTTTTCTTTTCCCTTCATTCCATTTTTAACAAGAAAATCTTACGTCAGAGGTGTGTGTGTGTGTGTGTGTGGGGGGGGGGGGGGGGGGGGGGGGGGGGGGGGCAGCAAAACCGCCTTATGTAATTTATGGACGGCCCCTTAGCAAATGACCAGCGGCTTCGAACCATGACAGAATTGGTCAGTGGGGTCGACATAGGATCGCAATTCTATATCATACAAAATTACTACATTCCCATTCCACCCTACTTTTTCCTAGCACCATTTATGACAGTGAGAACAAATTTTGCAGGCCCGTATGTTCGAATGCTATGATCGCATTACCTGAGCGCAGGTAAGTATGGTAAGGTATTATTACTGTTGATTATTGCCCTTGCGATCAGACATTGTGATGGGATATAACAACGGTATAATTTCAGTATGGGGTTGCAGAGTGCCTTTATCATTTGAGAATAGTCGGAAAACCCCATGTTAGAATGAGTCTCGATCTAGCAGTGTGAAATATATTATAGCAGTGTATAATATATTATTATGGCCAACTAACGTATTAGTCGTTAAGGTTCGCATAACTAATGACCGGTTTCGCCAACCAAAGAAACATAGTTTTATTGGGCTGATTATGTTATAAAATGTTATTTTTATGGATAGAATAACTTAATTTGTAAAATGAAAGGACACAATCGATGTAAATGCAATTTCTAAATCAGTGAATAAAGTTAATCGACGAATAAAAGTTATTTGTCGTTGGTGAAACCGGTCATAATTTCTTCATATTAGGTATGAAGAAATATTAAACTATTTCTATTTTCATTGGATAAGGAAGAATGCTCTTGGATAATTATTCTTCGAAAAGAAACGAATGTTGACGAAAAAAGAAAAAAAAAAATCAGCTTTCTTACTCCGGAAACAAATTTATATCTAAAAAATTCCTGGATTCATTTACATTGAAAGACGAATGTATTATACGAGCTACAGCAATACCTTGCGTGGTAATCGATCACAATGTACCTGGCATTATTTTCATCTATTATGCACCCCGATGTCTACGGTCGAGAAATCATGCACATAAGAAATCTGCTCATGAATTCGAAAATGAAAGTGGTCGTATGCTCAATCCGATGGGATGCTGATCTATACCGTTAACGAACCGAAAATGGGAGCAGTTTGTCTGCCTTCGAAGCAGCGAGATATATGACAGTTTCTTATTAGCTTCCAGCCTGAAGAAGTGTATTCTGCAATGAAAGAAAGTCTTAAAATTACTTCCCATGATCAAATACAGCCAATGTGGAGAATAGACTTAAACAAGAAGATGGTTGTGCTTTGGCGTGAAAATACATTATTTATTCATTCATTATCCGACAAGACCAACCAACCAATCCGAAATTTCAATTCGATCTGAACGACGCTGGGAAGGTGATAGCTTGGATTGAGCAAATATATTCCCTCATCGGTCTCTGGCCATTGAGACCAAACGACTCGCTGTTTGCTTTCGTTTTCGTATACTTTGGCGTTCATCTGACTCTAGAGTGGGTGCAATTTATATTGATTTTTGACAATCGCCAGCTCATCATTGCCAGCGTGTCTGGGATAGTGCTTTATCAAATTATATTTTTCAAGCTGTATTTCTACCGCATCTACAGAAATACTCTGGGCGTCGTGAATGAGGAAATTGACGAAGACTTTGAAGAAAAAATGTACACGAAACTGTTCAAGAAAGGAGGGCTTTTCTGAAATACAACGCAATGGCGTTGATAAGAATTGCCTTGCCACTATTCTTCACTCTGACTTTCGTGTACTTTCCGAGACCACCTACTAGTTGTCTTGGTACCAATATGCCGGGTGTCTAGAGTGCGATATAATAGGTCAGGTAATACATCGATGGTGGATAAAGTACCTACACATATTCAGTTGAACTGTGCACCTGTTCGAAGTTCCGCTTAGATTTTGATCCAAGTTTCGGCGTTCCTCCCCGAGCCCCCGGCCCTGCTTCTAATGGTTTCACTCTACGCCTGAAGTAAGGGTACCAGTCCACTATCCAGTCAGTATAGAGATCAGTGACAGAAATATACATTCATCGTTGCTCCCTAATCTTTCAAGTGACTATTTGTCCAACTGGACGAGCAACCGGTGTCAGAGAAGACTTCATGTTTCACGATTTTCAGGTTCTCGTCATAAAAATGTCTTCGAGGTCTTCCAGGTAGGCCGTTCTTCGTCAAGACTAATAATTTTGTCTTTTTCCACATCAATAATGATCATTGATCATGGTATATTTGCTTCTTACATTTCCGTTATCTTTTCCTCATTTTCAAACAACAGACCCTTCTAACGCCTTCAACTCTATTAACACAAGCAAAAGACGAGTGAAGTTCTACAAGCTTCAAAACGCCTGTTGTAATTCTGAATTGGATGCATTAGGATGACTAAAAAAAAAGTAAAATTCCATCTTCTTCTTCTTATTTCAAGAATACAGTAGTATTGAAGTTGACGCGCACTTCTCCCCGCACGGAAATATATATATGCGAAAAATATATGCGAACATAGATGTGACATATTTTTTTTTTTGCGCCTTTTTATAATTTTTATAAGTTTGACATAAATGTCGGATATTGGTCGGATATATGTCAACATAAATGTCGCGGCATGTATGTCGACATAGATGTCGACATAGATGTCAACACGATTTGATATAAATGTCGGATATATGTCAACATACATGCCGCAACATTTATGTTGAACATCTATGTTCGCATATATTTTTCGCATATATATATTTCCGTGCGGGTCTGACTATATAACTCTACTGATGTGAGAAGACAATCCAGTCTTCGGTGGAAATAGAATAACGTGTAGTTAGACCCTAAAGAAAATTACAAGCTCTCTTCTTTTCCGCGCTGTTTGATTTGAATATTTTATTGCTTCTGAAGGCACTTCAGTTATCTTATTATTGGATATCCGATTGATGCTGATGTTCTTTCTGCAGAAAAAAAAATACTTCCTAGAACCAGCTCCAACGTAATTGGCCCACTGATCGTTCGCTCTAACTGATCACTGGTTACGAAAAGGTGTATTCGATCGAATGACCTCTTGTCAAATAAAATTACCGTAGTACCAGTTTTCAAAATGAGCTCAGAAATTTACGGAAAGGTAATACTGACTGCAATGTTACAGCGCCTCACCGTTACAGTGCAATTTCCGTTATCCGTTATTGTATGAAGTCTTTCGCTCCTGACCCTATTG
Source organism: Tenthredo mesomela (assembly GCA_943736025.1). NCBI lineage: Eukaryota > Metazoa > Arthropoda > Insecta > Hymenoptera > Tenthredinidae > Tenthredo > Tenthredo mesomela. Next base: position 39,346,258 of record OX031015.1, on the reverse strand, counting down.
AGAAGATCTTGATGCTCTTCATGTAGGTGAATTCAGGTGGGCAACTCACTATTCCTAATGCTTATGATATAATGGACAGTCATTTTCAGAAAATAATACTATGCGCTGACATTCGTACTACGCAATGCTACAATGATTCAGAAAATACATTATCGGTTGTAATGCACCTCCTCCAATTCCCTCATATATATATAAAACTAATTCGAACGCAAAGTACTTACCCAAAATACATTTACGTATGACATTCGATTGAAAGTCTTCGGTCTTGCTCGTGGCACAAGTAACTATAGTGCAGAGTTCCCGGAGCATGTACCCCTTCGAATCAGAAATCCGCCGCTTTCGGATACATTGGATTGAGGGGGGGAGTAGGGTCTTGTGACTTTTGGAAAATCTTTTCTTTTTTTTTTTTTACATTCTCTTATAGTACAACATTTCAAAAATGTTGTGTCAAAATTGAACTGGAATCGATGATTCGGTGCAGGTTGAAAAAAAAAAGTTCTACACTTTTTCAACGTTTTACTCAAGACTACCATTTTCAAAGTCGGTGCCCACTCTCACTCAAAAACTACTGCACCGATTTCTTTCAAATTTGGTACACGCTTTTTACACATGAAATACCTAACCCCTACGTTGTTTTTTTTTTTTTATTATTACATTGAAGTGATTTTACAGCAACAAAATGGCGAAATTTTTCGTGTAAAATCGCTGTTTTTGCTTCAAATGACCGCCAAAAATCGAAAATTGAAAAAAAAAAAACGACGTAGGGGTTAAGAAAAACTTATGTTTTAACAAAATTTCTTTGCTTTTTGAGTTCAGGGAATTCTGCGATGAACAGCAGTGGGCACCGCAAATGATGTTTTTGATTAGGCGTCCTCGATAATGCTTCGTCACCGGCTCATTTTTGAATATTTTTCATCAAAAAATTGACAAAATGTTTTCCAAATGATGCCGTGTAAGGTGTAAAATATGACGATGAATTTACTTTAACCATATCTCTAAACAAAATTCCTAAAAATAGTGATTTTTTTTAACCGCTAGACCCTACTCCCCCCTTGAAGCCACGTACTTGAAATTAGTTATAGCATATACGAGCTCTGGTTCTCACGATTAATTGGATCACATTTTTTGCCTCGATCATCTCAAAACAGATACAGCGGATATAAGTTAACCCTGAGTTTGGGAGAATAACAATTATTGCAAATGCTACCCGACATATGGTCGAGCTATCACGTGCATTTGTAATGACCTCATGAATCCAAAAATATGGCAAATTGGATACTATTTCGTCGTTTTATTGGATCCGGATATTCATGAATCACTAATCGGAATGGAGAGACATTTTACCTCCGTTTGGGAAGCGAATTGTCTGTCAGTTTCTTATGAACCTTCGTCTACCAAAAATCGGCTCCGCGATGCAGGTAAAGGCTTAAACTTTACTAGATTCAAATTTTGAACCAGCTCAAACTGTTTAGAACGAAATACTGTGTAGAAATAGGAGTAAAAGACGGTTCATTGAAAAAGAACAGGAAATAATGTTGCATGTGCAGCTGGATAAATGTTAATGTGGCTGTAATTATATTTTTTATTCTCACGATTTTCTATTTCTTCAAGTGACAGTTTAACTCATATGATTCGGAGAATACGTGCCTGCAGTGATTGATAATGAAAATATGAGCAAATATATTCTATTTACTTCTATTTTTTTCTACCTACTTTCCTACCCTCATCATTTTTCTGTAGGGTGATCAAGTTGCTGAAATATCAGACGTGCTGTTCTTGAACAAGCGTTTGTTATCACTTATGGGCATTTGGCCAAAGGGCAATGATGACTTACGCTTTGTTCTTAACTTTGGCTACATGCTCATTCACGTGACCATGGAATATGCAGACTTTATACAACACCTCGATAACCTTGAGCATATCGTGGACAACCTATCCGTAACGATCATTTTCTCGCTATTATTAATAAAGATGGCAACTTTCCGGAAAAATCGTATCTTGAGTAAGATGATAGATGCGATGAACGAAGACTGTGAAAATCACAAGTATCACAGTTCCAAGGAACGGAGGATCTATGCAATGTACAACTCGATGGCAAAAACATTTTATAATATTTTGTTACCTTTAGTTGCTTTCACGTCTTTGCTCTTCTATCTCAGACCGCTCGCCGGATTATTATTTACAAGTAAGACGAATTAATCATTACCGAAAAGATATTTGACATTTTGTCGACTGATGATAAACTGATCAATTTCTCGCACATGTCGATATCACGAGGCAAAATATGGAAAATTGAGCATTCTGGTAGTTAAACATATAGCAAAGCTGTATCTCTAGATGCAATTTTAATTTACGGTGTAAATTCTTGGACGGGTTGAAATGATTGATATAGAAGATTTTGACAAAGAAAAGTACTTGAAATGAATAAAAAGGAAACGTTTCCTTAGGTAGTCACAACGGCAGGACTCATTACATTTTACCATACCGGACACGATTTTTCTACGAAATGACAGAAGTCTACAGGTATGCTCTCGCTTATGTGTATCAAGGTGTGTCGATACACATGATAACAATTGGCTATGTCGGAACCGATGGATTATTGATATCGCTGACGTTGCATGTGTCTGGGCAATTATCCGTTTTGGCTGACAGCATTATAACCCTCACAAAAGATGCGAAAAATGGTAACAAGCGCAACCCTACGATTCGCAGTATAGTAGAGCGACATCTTCGATTAATTTGGTAAAACGCTATGATTAATCAATTGTTACTGCAGGATATGTCAATTCCGCTGATTATCAGTGTACACCGAAAATATAAAATTTTCAGGATGGCGAAGAACATAGATACGGCATTCACCATCGTCTTGTTCTGTCAACTACTGGGATCCTCCTTACTCATTTGTCTGAACGGGTATAATGTAATTGTGGTAAGCATCCGCTCATATTTATCCAGGATGATTTTAGTAATCGATAAAGAGTGAACCTCACGCTAAACCGATTGACGTGCATAACAAGTATTACTTTTTAAAAGAAAAAAGAAGTACGGCTGATTAATAGACCTTTCGTACTGCAGAATTCGGAAAATACCCAGAGGACCAGCTTGATAGCGTTTGCTCTGTACGAGACATCCCTGCTAATTCTTCTGTACTCGTATTGTTTCATCGGTGAATGTCTCATACGAGAGGTGGGCTGAAATCTTGAATAGACCTAAGATAAGTGGTTCCAATAATAACTAAGTTGTCTTGTATGAAATGTCTGCAGAGCAAACGCGTCCTCGATGCTTTTTATCAGTGTGCCTGGTACGAGATGCCAGCTTCTCAATCGAAGGATCTTGTCATATGTATGGCCAGGTCCCAAAAACCGCTCTACCTTACCGCTGGGAAATTCTACATTTTTTCACTGGCAAACTTTACTCAAGTAAGTTATAACCTGATCCATATATGACGGGCATAATTGTGCAGCGTTGCACTGTTCAACGATGACGAACATAAAGCTTCAATACTATATTATGAGAATTTATCAGACGAGACGAACCAAATTTTAAGTCTTCTAACTGAGGATCACCTCTGTATATGTAGAGCGTGCAAACCCCAGAAAGACCGATAAAAACGGAAGTGCATCATAATTATTTTTTCAAGTAAAAATTCCTTCAGCCCGGGTTTGAACCGGGATCTTCGCATCTGTACTGCGACGCCTTGTCCAATTAGACCACTGAAGGACTGAAGGACTCTTCACTTGAATTTCATGTTATTGTCATTGACCTCTTAGTCTATAATATATAGTATGAATTAATAGGATACGGATGATAGATACACATTACGAAAGTAACGAATATAAATTTAAAAAAATTTAATCACAATTTTCACAACACTGTTAGGGTGTTCCAAAAAAAAATATTTTTCGTACATACATAATATAACATATGTGTATAGATATTGCATAGGGCGAGCTGCATTTTATTCAGTAGTGGCCCAGCCACGACTGCAGATTATGAGCCTACTGAATCCAAAAATTTAAACTACACATAAATTCAAACTATTCTCACATCATCCAAGTTTTTGGCAACCCTCGCCATTCCATTCGAAGTCATCGAATCTCTCATTTGTTTTACAAAGTACTAATTTATGTCTATTTATCATTAGGTAGTCAAAAGCTCATTCACATATCTGTCGGTGTTGAGGACTCTGGTGTAAGTCGATGCCGGAATTAATTTGAGAAGAATTCATACCTGCAAATCACCTTAGATGATACGAATACTCTCCCGATTAATAATCCATTGGGGAGTCGTAATGGAATCATAAAACATGGTAAGACATCAACGCGGCACTTGTTTTATCTGTTAATACTTAGTGCCCTCATATTGATATCAACTAAATTATGCTTGATCAGTTGTTGGAGCAATTCGTAACAGGTTGTTAATTTAATTAAATTATTGACGTTTTGTGAGTGTGATCGATGGCTCTAAATGCAAGCGGTAGATATTATTCTAACTAACCATAAGTAAATAGCATATTATTATTCATTGTAAACTTTATGTATAGTAGGAATGTCTATAGCTGTACCCAACAGACACACGGGTCTTTCCAAAAAACAGTTCTCCCCCGGAAATAAATCACATACAAAAAAATGAATGTAGAGTACGAAAAAAAAATATGTCCATGGCATCTGATTTGGGAATAAAATTTAAAAAATTCCAAAGTCCAAAGTGGTACGATATAGCCTACTCTCCCCTAATATTTCTTAGGTGGCGCTTAATTTCGTCTCAAATATTCCTACGATGTTTCATAAGTCCTTGATCACAACGGTTTCTTTTTACGAATCAATACGTTCCTTATTCTATATACACTCCGTAATGGTGAGTAGGATAAAGTAAGAATGTTGGTGGAATACTCGTTTCAGGTCACATTATCATCAAGAATGAACCTATAATTTCCATAGCAAGACTAGCAAAGAGTATAAAGTTTGCTAATTGATTGTAGTACCTACCGTATGACGGTATCAGATAAAATCGCAATATGTATACCCTGCAGTTTACTCTATTCTCCCTTACTCATGACCATTTACGATAGTGGGCACAAATTATGCACGCCCGTATGTTCAAATTCTGCGATCCCTATAGACTGTACATTAGATGCGCAGGTACTAAGGTATTATTACTGTTGATTATTATCCTTGAGATCTAGCATTGCCACAGGATATCACAACGGTGTTATTTCAGTATGGGGCTGCAAGGTGTTTCTATAGGCACGATCGTATTGAAAACGGAGAGCCTCATACATTCACCATCGCAGAAAACGTCGGATCGAAAAGAAAAGAAATTCTCAAACCAAATAGGGAGCACGTTTTGGCACATGAGAAGTCGTTTTCGAGCATTTTCAAGAGAGGATGTATGCGGCCCCCAATTTCTTGTGAACAAGATTACAGTCAAACCGACGAACCGATTCTAATAAAATATACCTACACACAATACTATTACCCCCCCTGAAGATGTGGCGACCCGATCCCACTTGCGGGTTAAAAACTGCACTCGCTAACCGCGTCAATTTTAAAGTTACAATAGCGGGCCTTGAAATACAATCAAGAGGCTTCGGATAAAAATTTTGCGAATTTTTCGGGATCTTCCTGCGACGTGCATCTTGGTGCATCTGAGCCCCGGATTTCTTATAAGCAAGGTAACAGTGAGGACGCCAAACCGATTTTAATGAAATTTCCACACAATACTTGCCGTGTCTCAATTCGTTTCGAGTCCCTTGCGCATTTGCCTTTACCCTTACCCTTCATGGCGCATTCGCCTTTCACAATTGAACTGCTTTAATCAAGTATACACTTTCGAGTGTTCTGCACTCTGACGTGGTATAAATGTACTATAGACTTGCTTATTATGTTGATTGCGATTTCTAGGTTATGAAATTCAAATTTCCAATATGGCTGTCTAAAGGTGGTCAAAGGTACACAAAAGGTGCATCTCCCGTACCTTTGACACTTGCACCTTTGCGCACTTCCCCTTTATCAGTTGGATTGCCTTAATGACGTCACTACCGGTTTGTCCAAGGGTAAATGCGCATCAAGTGTATACTTTGTGCGAATTGAGACACGGCAACTGTTTCTACCTCGAAGATGTGCAAGTGATCGTGGCGACCTGCCCTGGCGAAAATATTTCTCTGAAAAACTCTTCAAAAGTTCGGTGAAAAACTCTGCAAAATTTCTCTACAAATTCAATTGTTATGGAACACGTGTGGAGTTTTTCAGACCACTTTTGTGTATTTTTTCAGGAAACTTTTTCAGAGTCTTGCGGAAAAAAAATCTGAATATTTCTACAACACGCTGAGTTTCTCTGGTAGACTCGACATAATATATTATTCTTAGTTTCATAGGTGAGAATTTATCGGACGAAACGAACCAAATTTTTTAACTAAGTCTCCTAACTGAGGAAAGACTTCTCTAATTCGAGAGTGCAGTTAGGAGACTTGGTTAAAAAATTTGGTTCGTTTCGTCCGATAAATTCTCACCTATGAATTAACATACTACGAACGATAGAGTCACTACCTACTATTATTCTTAGAGTCGACTCCGCTCGTACGATAAATGCTGGATTTCTCTGAATATCTCTGCAGTTTGCGAAATTTATCTGTAAATTTATGCAAGTTCTACTGAAAATCTATTCCTGTCTTAATGGCCATTCCACAATCAGCCCTTCCGTACCGTACGGCGTACCGTACCGTAGAACGGGCGCACGCGCACACCAACAGTATCATTGATGTTTTGCTATTGCGCGTGCGCCCGTTCTACGGTACGGTACGGTACGGTACGGTACGGATTCTGGCCAATCAGAGGGCGGTATATAATGACGTGAAGGACATCCCAATTCGTTATTATACTGATAATTTACCTATAGCTTTTGATAATTCACCTCTAGCTTTGCAAATGTTTTTACACCTGTCAAATACCGTGATAAAAGTCAGAGAGCATCGTGAATAATTTCTAATTTTTTCTAACCTGCCGCTGTCTGCTTGGCCAAATCCGAATGCGAAAAATAATCCGTCGAATACCACTCGACCTTCAAAATGAATCGATTATTTTGAAGGTCTTGTAATATTACTACTGATTATTTCCTTCATTACGATCTCGGCCAATCAGAGTACAGTATTCTCGGTCATGTGACAGATTTTTTTTTTTTTTTTCTCCGAATGTGACAGATTTCATTTAAATATCTGTCAAACTCGTGTCCCAGTTTGAATCAATTTCAAGACGCTAACCCCAAAATGAGTCGATTTGGACAGAGCTCATTAGCAGAAATCAATGAAAAAATACAAAACATTGTGCCTGATTAAAATCGTATCAAAACACATAATTTTCGAACAAATGACGGATCGTTTTTTTAATATGAAAGGTAAGTTGAATTCGAATTTCTGACCAGAATGTCTCGCAACAAACTGGGCATACATTATCCTGAGATGAAGAGGGTAACTGTTGTGTGGTTGAGGTATCATGGGAATATTTAATGTGCTCATAAATTTATAAGAAAAAAGCGTACTCGATACGCTTCCGTGTTTCATTGGGCCACGTTCGTCGCGAATCGCGAATCAGAATCGAGGGGCACTTCAGCTCGGCCAAAGCAGACGATTCTGTGCTAGTTCCTTGTAGATTTTCGTCTGAGGAAAATCGACTTCACTACACGGAAAACCAAACGTCGGTGTGAGCGCCATCTCAGATTGGTCTGAGACCAATCTCTAAGAAAAAATATTTTCAGACGAGTGCTAGGCCTAGGCAGATAGTATAGAGAACAATCTGCATTGGACAGAGGGCCATCCGAGATTGGTCTCACACCAATCTTACATTTATTAGTTCAACATAGTTGCAGAGCCGATGCGCATGTGCGTAGAACCCAGTTTACATAGACTTACGTCCCATTTTGCATTTGAACACAACCGATGTGCAGATAATACACTGATAGAAGGATTTCTTAAATAGTAATAAATACATTTATTTGGAAGCCATTTTTTGATTTTTTAAATATGAATAAGTACATTTATTTACATTTAACAAATATTTCTTTGTGAGAAATATATATTTTTAACAGTTAACAAATATTTATTAATAGTTAACAAATATTTATTAAATCCAAGTTTCGTGTAGACCGCCGCGCATAAATACACGCCATAACCTCAGACACCAGTAAGAGGTTAAAATAGACGTACACCTCGAAACTGGTGTTATTCCATGATGTAATCATAATAGGTACAATTGAGCAAATTGTTTCTTTTGTTTTTTTTTTTTTTTTATGATCAGAGTAATATTGAGTCTACAGATAATATGAAAGTATAAATATAATATTCGAGGTTATGAAAACTGTCAATCGTAGAATTTCTGCGCATTTCTAAGGCGCATTCCCTATCTGTCTTCCAGACTTCTGAATAAATATTTTTTAACTATTAATAAATGTTTGTTGACTATTACCAAATATTTATTAACAGTTAACAAATCCTATTTAAGAAATGATTTATTAACTGTTAATAAATACTTTTTAACTGTTAACAAATATTTATTAAGGGGGGGGTTTACCCAATCAGTTACCGATTTGTCTATTTTCTCCTAAACGGGGTAATCAATTGACTTGTCCTTTCGGCAGCCGATGTTTGACGAGTAACGAGTTCGAACTGGTACGTTTGATCGGATGAAATCGGGATTTTTTTATTTTTTTCGATCGAAAAGTATTGGCGTGCCATTTATTGCGACTTATATCAAAGCCCACGCATCAAAAATGCAAAATCGACTCCCTGAGCCCGATTCTGTGAGAAATTCTGAACATAACCATCCCAAAACATCTTTGTTTTCGACAACGATGAAGGTGGAAGTTGTATTCCACGTTTTTGTGGTAATTTTCGCGATTGTCAGAGACTGGGGGCGGCCATTGCCGCTACAGCTGCTGATATAACGCGGTGGTTCCCAGATCGCCCGTGAGATGTCGCCACGCGCCCATCTGAACTTCATCCTTTTACTATAGTATAGTATACTTTCACGGTGACATCTCACGGGTGTTCTGGGAACCACCGCATTAAATCAGCAGCTGTAGCAGCTGTAGCGGCAATGGCCGCCCCCCAGCCTCTGACAATCGCGAAAATTACCACAAAAACGTGGAATACAACTTCCACTTTCATCGTTGTCGGAAACAAAGATGTTTTGGGATGGTTATGTTCGGAATTTCTCACAAAATCGGGCTCAGGGAGTCGATTTTGCATTTTTGATGCGTGGGCTTTGTTATAAGTCGCAATAAATGGCACGCCAATACTTTTCGATCGAAAAAAATAAAAAAATCCCGATTTCATCCGATCAAACGTACCAGTTCGAACTCATTACTCGTCAAACATCGGCTGCCGAAAGGACAAGTCGATTGATTACCCCGTGTAGGAGAAAATAGACAAATAGGTAACTGATTGGGTAAACCCCCCCCTTAAGTATATGAGTTAATAAATCATTTATTAAATATGAATAAATCTTATTAAATGTTAACAAATCCTTCTATCAGTGTACGTATTCCTACATTACCATTTGGTCAGTAATGTAGGAATACGTATTATCTGCACATCGGTTGTGTTCAAATGCAAAATGGGACGTAAGTCTATGTAAACTGGGTTCTACGCACATGCGCATCGGCTCTGCAACGATGTTGAACTAATAAATGTAAGATTGGTGTGAGACCAATCTCGGATGGCCCTCTGTCCAATGCAGATTGTTCTCTATACTATCTGCATAGGCCTAGCACTCGTCTGAAAATATTTTTTCTTACAGATTGTTCTCAGACCAATCTGAGATGGCGCTCACACCGACGTTTGGTTTTCCGTGTATGCAGGTGAGAGCTCGACTTTCATTTTTTGAGTACGGGTTCAATAGATTCGAACTTTTTATAAATTTACCAGTGATTGTATGATGATCCTGCCCTTCCGAAGTGGCACTGATCAGAGAACAAGTTTCATCAATAAATATTTACTACTCTTGTTGAAATATAATCACAGTACGGGTAACGTTATCCCTAATAGTCTAAATAGAACACTTACAATATTCGATATAGTACTGAAAATCAGTCTCAACGTGGAGGCTTCTTTTGAATCATTGTTACGCTTCGGAGAAATTTTCTATTGAATCAGTTTTCCACAGCTGATTGATTGTTTCTTGAGATATAATTCGAAATCATCAGGAATTTCATGGACTTCGCCTCGAATTGGATAAAATTACAGGCGAAGAAGTGGTTATCGCAGGGTAAAGGTCACATCGATCGTCGAAACTTTTTGAAATTTGCAAAAATTATTCTAAAATTATGTCATTTCAGGTCGAGCCATAATAATATATGAAGATAAGGCTAGTTTTATGTTCTTGTGAGCGCGGGAAACACTTTTTTCCTAACGTGACGATGAAAAAAAAAAATAATATCGGTTTTCTCTGAAATTACGTGAATGTAGAATATTTCCACAAAATTTGAAACAGTTTCAAAGGAAAATGATGCCAATTATACCTTATTGCAACCACTTTGTCTTCGATGCAACAACGACGATAACAATTTTTGAAACTAGTTCACGAGTCAAGACTGTTTGCCATGTGGTGCGTCACGAATTTCGCGAAAGGATTTTGAAGCATTCCGTTCAACTAATCACTGAAATTACGTGATCATGTGATTTCGAAACTCAGATATCAGATTATTGCGAAAAGTCCTGAACAAAAAAATTGTTCATTTGTGATGAACAACCTTTTCTTTACACTTCAAAATATTCAAAACAGCTGAACATGTTAGGTACTGGTGAGTTTGTAAATTGAGCATAATTAGGATCTCGGAATCTAGTAAAGATCAGAAAAAAAAAAGACTGAATACCCTCTGTTACCCGACAAATACAACAAAGATAGAATTGATAGCGAAATTTAAATCGAATTTAAATGTTAAGGGGGGGAATGCCGTGGAATATCGTGGAATACGTTTTGCCCCTTCATCGTCGTCGAAAACGATGTTTTTAGATTCGGAATTCCATATTGAATCGGGCTACAGAGGCCTATTTTGCATTTTTGATGCGTACGCTGTGATATAAGTCGAAATAAATGGCACGCCCACACTTTTCGATAAAAAAAAAAAAAAAAAAAAAAACCCGATTTCATCCGTTCAAACGTACCAGTTCAAAGTCATTACTCGTCAAACATCGGCTGCCGAAAAAACAAGTCGATTGATAGCCCCGTATCGAAGATATTCGAGAGAATAGACAGGCCGGTAAAAATCGAGTAGACCTCCCCTTAAGTGGCTCAATTGACATCGAATCTCCGTACGTTTAAATGCGTTTGCTGAAACTTAGTTTCCGGAGGGATTGAATACATCAAATTGGTATTTCCTTCGATTTCCGTGTTATTATAATGAGCAATGTGCAGGAAATGTTATTTTCAACTTTATTCTGTAGGAAGACGGGCTTTCTGAATCATCAGAATTACTATCTTGGTCCAGACGCTGGACGGCACCATTCGGACTTTGGCCAAAAGACAAAAACAATCTACGCTTTGCTCTGACCTTCATTTACATCTCGATATTTCAAGCTACGCAATACGCTGACCTTTTCTATAATGCCAAAAATGGCGAAGAAATTGTGTTGGGTTTATCCCAAAGCAGTCACTTTACGATGTTGCTGTTCAAGTTTACACTGTTTCATAATAATCGTATCTTGGCTAAGACGATCGATATGATGAACGAAGACTGTGCGGATGAGTCCAGTACCCCGATTCTGTAACTTTTCGTTAACGAAACGATAGTATCGGCTTGTTTTGTCTTGTTTTCTATTGGGTAAATTTGTCTTTCCTGAAACCTGATTGGTCACTGATATTGCTGTGTTAGCTAACGACAGCGATAATTTTCAATAACGAATTACAGAATCGCTCTGCAGGACCGTCGAGGAGCAAAGGAAATTCGCGGTGTATTACACAGTGGCAAAAACCTTCAGCAAAATTGCACGAATTGTAAATGTATTTGCCGGTGTACTCTTCTCTCTAAAACCGCTGATGGAGTATTCATTCACAAGTAAGATGAATTGTATATCAAAAAATATTCACTTTATACGCAGCGTTTCATGATAAATTAAGTATTAACCTCTGGCTTGACAAGACCAGGGCCTTTTCCGGAATGCGATTTTCATTCACAGTCTGAATCATCTCCTCACTCTAGTACGATAGTAACAGAATGTCGCTAAGGCAAAACCCGTGGGCGAAAAAATTGTGAAAAAAAACAACATATTTTCAGCAGCTCACGATGGCACGACACCGTTTGTGTTACCATTACGATCTTACATCTTCTACGAGATAACGGACATCTATACGTATGCTTTGATCTACACGTATCAAATAGGGGCCATTCTCATCATCATCCTTGTCACTATACCATTGGACGGATTATTGATAGCGCTAACGGTATACGTGTGTAAAGAGCTATCTGTGTTGGCTGAGAACATTACACATATCACGGCAGACAAAGAAAATGTTCATTACCTCAAGATCCGCAGTATAGTCAAGCAACATCTTCGATTAATTGGGTGAGACGTGATTGATTCGTTGCTTGTACTGCGAGAGATCCGAATTTCACTGATCGTAACTATATCTAGACATGAAATGGAATTTCCAGGATGACAAAACAAATAAGCAAGGAATTCAGCAGCTCGTTCTTATGTCAAGTATTATATCTCGGTTTACTCATTTGTCTAACGGGTTATCAAATAGTTATAGTAAGTATTCGCTCATGTTTGTCTAAAATAATGACACGCATCGATAAGCAATTAAACTCCCATATATGGCTAATGCATTAAAAATATGAATCCTTTTTTGTTTTTCTTTTTTGTACTGCAGAATTTCCAGATCACACAGACGATCAAACTCTTAGCTTACTTGGTTGGCGAGGTATTGATGTTAATTATTCTATATGGTTACTGTTTGATTGGTGAAGCTCTCATAGAAAAGGTGAGCTAAATACGAAAATGAATCGCTGCACTCAAGTATCTCCAGCAATAAACAACAAACCTCATCTGCAATCAATACAGAGCCAACGCGTTTGCGATGCCTTTCATCAGTGCAAGTGGTATGAAATACCACCTTCTCAGTCGAGAGACTTAATCATATGCATGGCCGGATCCGGAAAACCGCTTCATTTAAGCGCAGGGCAGTTCTTCATCCTTTCCCATGCGCTTTTTTTTCCAAGTAAGTAGACCTACTTCATCTTTTTGAGAGATTTGATACGACATATGTACGAAGCTTTGAAACGATATATAGTCAGCTGAATTTGATTCAGTTGCCTGTACAAGGCAAGGCCTACATGGAATTTAAGGATGTAATTTTTGTCTGATTTTTCAACTTTGCTGATGCTATCCAAGTTTTTGAACACACTTGCCATTCTGTTCTAGTTTTTGTATGTTATTTTTCTACTACTCTGTAAAGTAACAAATATCATCCATATGTCATTATAGGTGGTTCAAACTGCAGTGGGATACATATCGGTGTTGAGCACTATGGTGTAACCATCGACTGTTCAGTTGCTTTCAGAATAACTCGGATATCGAGGGCTTACTAAAGGTGGAAGCACACAAAAGTACATGAGCCATAAGCAGAATGCAGAAGCCATAGCGCACGCTCTGTTGCGAAATTCTAGCGATTAGTGCCATAGTTTCGGAAGACGATTATCCGGCAACACAACTGAAGAATTTCCGGCCATAACTCAAAATATGTAGATCAGATGATTCAAACGAACTGCATATTTATAAATTTCCCGTTATTAGGGTTTACAGGTCTCCTGCTACCCAAGGCAAAACATGTACATCACCATTGAATGATTATGCTTCGTGTAACATCTATGAGATAATATCGAGATAATATAAATAGATATATTAGAGGAATCGACGTTTAAATACAAAAATTATGTTCCCCAAATCGACTTACACTAAAAAACGGATCTCCACGAACTGTAGCCATACTGGACGTAGTAATCGATCACGATGTAGTTACATGCCATTATTCTCATATATTATGCACCCTCAATATCTTCACCTGTGATTAACCTTCGTACGCATCCGAACTGTTGACAACAGGTGTGGCTAAATAGATATCAATCACTAACACAAGTTTCAGTCAAACTTGATTGTAATATGAGTCAATCCGTACCTACTCGATTCTCCCTTTCTAATTAGATATATTCCATAATTATGTAGATAATTATCGTATTTATGTTCAGAATTGAAGAATTTTTAAACAAATATCAGTGGCGGAATAATTCAAACGTTATTAAAATTGTTGTAAGATTATATTAATCTGTAAATTTACTCACGGTATACACAAATTAAACCCTTCGATCTCTATCGACGTTTACTTACCCCTCGAGGCCTCTTATCATTGCCTTTTCAGAAATGAAATTATTTACCCACGAGCTAATATTAATTAACACTCTCAGAAATTTATCGTGGAAAGTTAGCAAGAGAGACAAAGGCCAGAACACGTTCTGCGCCTCTTGACTTCCTATGAAATTGGGACTTTCAAACTTTCCTAAGTTTATGGCTCTCAAGTGGTCGCCAGACGCGGCGGCCCGCCATAAGGGTCCTATGCCGACGGCCTCGCGAATGTGACATAGGCGTCGTTGGGTTTTTTCTAACCCCTACCGGACCACGCATGGAGGTACCTGGCATTGTCTCCCACCCTCTCGGGTTCAGGCCCAAGCGCATAGGCTAATGTAGTTTGATTTTGAAGAGCGAAGCTTCAGTCTTCGTCGAGTATTCACTTCGTAATACATCCCTCCTCTGCAGTGCACTTACACCCCCGGAGTAGAGAAATAGTACTTTATATAACGCAAGCATGTTTTCCTCGCTTTTTGATGCCTTTGTATAGGACCTAAAGTGGTACTTTTAAGTCCTAGGACTTAAAAGTGCCACTTTTAAGTCCTAGGACTTAAAAGTACCACTTTAAGTCCTCGGACTTTAAAAGTACCACTTTTAGGTCCTATACAGAGGCATCAAATAGCGAGAAAAATATGCTTGCGTTATATAAAGTATCGTGTGCACCATGGAGGTGGGCCTTTTAACGCCTCGCACGATGTTTTCAGTACTCGTCTTCGCCTCGCACGCTTCGCGCGCTCGTCTACGACTCATACTTAAAACATCGCACTCGGCCTTAAAAGTTCCACTTTACGACCTTGGTGCACAATGTACTATTTCGATACTAGCGCGAAAGTGTTGATTCTCGGACGAGTGTGAAGTTTTTCGCCCGAGCGAAGCGAGGGTGATAATCACACGAGTCGAGAATCATCTTTCGCACGTGTATCGAACTTCATTTTTCAACACAGCGCGCGTTAAGTTGAATTTTATGCACGCGAAGCGTGCGCAAAATCGAACTTTGCGCACGCCGTGTGGAAAAGTACTATTGTGTACAATGCAGAGCTGTTTTTTTTTTACCGCCAAACAGATTCGTCGCAAGATTATATCAATTCATTGTTGCAAATGGGTGGTCTCGGAGAGTGAAAATAGCGAAAACCGCATTGACGTTTAGATCATTCTAGGGTGAAAATATAGCAAAAATGTAGGTCGTATGTACTTCATTAACACGGAAAAACTAGGCATATCTTTGGATACCTGAGGTGAGATGTCGAAAAGTTATACTGAACAAAATAATGCTGAACTCAACTCCAAAAATACCCCTAATCGAATCGGAAAGAGTGTTAACACCGGCGTTATCAACTTATAGACTTAGGAGAATCCTCCCTTTTGTGAATATCGATATAGCAGATGGCGAGGACGCACCCTCCGATGAAGCGATCAGCGTAAAGCCTCGTTTTGCATTGCAATATAAGTAATGAATTCTATATTATTAGGTAATCGAAAAGTGTTTGAAATATAATATGCGTGTCAATGTTACAAGAACCCTGATGTGAGTGCAGGGAGTACTCAGTTTCGAAATGTTCAAAAAATAATTGAAGAGTATAATTCTACGAAACTAATTCTATCGACTTTTCAATACGTAATGCACACTTTTTCGTTCCTACAATTCGCTGAAAATGTGTTGTGACATGGGAATTCATATGTAGTAACTGACCACACTCTTATCAATTTACTTGTTACTTGTACGTAAAGGCTTTGTGACAAACCTCTTGTTTCGTCAAAAAAGCCTTTCCTTACTCGTAATGAAATGTACTAATGTAGGTATACAACTTATAACATACAAACCCTGAAATGACACACATATTCTTTCTGAACAAGAATGAAACACTCTTCGTTTGCTATCCTTTTCGCATTTATAACGCAAGACAGTTCAATTTTTGAAAAATGTTCTAGATTATATGTTATTGGATGAATCAGCAACGCATTCTATGGATTCTTTGTAACTTTTGATTCTTTGATAAATTTTCGAACACATTCTACTCGTAATAGTTCATCCATATAATCATAATAAAAGTCTCCTTCTTATTGCCTGTTACGGTAGCGCTAAGTTGCTATGCAAATATTGTGAGGATTTGTTGATTGAAAAAAATATTTCTATCACTAATTGCGGTAGTAACAATCTTCTGCAGTCGATGTAATAATAAATATCATTATCAATTTGAATCATCGACAGGAAAGTTGAAGAAATATTTAATTAATTTTTTTGACGCAACCGAATACGTCAGACACATTCGTGTTACAAAAGTCACGTTAAAACAGAAATTCGGCATTCCCTATGATAGTGGACACCACGTAACCGCATATACTATTTTCGATTGCAATGCACTTACTGCAGCACCATTTATATTTTCATCCTTTTCCATTTTATGTGAATATACGGCGATGAAAATATACTCTGCATTACAATCGATGCATACCAATCGAAAATGCTCAGAATATACCAGCTTCGAATCTTATTGTTAGTTAAATCATATTATCTACCTGGAATATCCCGCAACCGACTAGACATAAAATAATCCTGAGGTAACGAGAGTTACAATTACCGTATGCACTGTATAACATGTGGTCAAGGTACCGTGCGCATATGAAATATGCTCATAAATTCGAAAACAAGAGGGATCAGTACTCTTTTATAGTGATTGGATCACGTCCTTCACGAATCAGAATCGAGCTACAATTTACCCCGGCATGTAGAAACGATCATGCGTCAGTGTTTCACAAACCTTCGTTTGCGAAAAATCGACTCTACGATGCAGGTACGATTAAGGTTTAATTTCTTGAGCACCGGTTTCACTAGATTCAAATTTCCAACAGATTAAAATTAATTACAAAATAATTGCATTTAAAAATATCAGTGAAATACTGCAATATCGTGAGTAGATCATAAGATAGCCTGAGTCTCAAATGTCGTAACGTACAAAATTCCAGAAATTGACATTTTTACTGCAATTAGTTCTTTGTTACATCTTACCTCTAATTTATAACTATTTTATAGCGATTTCGATTTGATGCACTAGTGCGCACTGAGTGCACTTTTATCCTCTTCTATCACCTATATCAGAGTGCGACAGAAGTACACTCAGTGCGCCATAGGGCAGTAAATCGAAATCGCTATTAAATTAAACAAATTTCCAAGTATTTTTAAAATGAGTTCAATCAAATGTCGTATCCCACATGTAATCAATCTTCTTAATTCCGCTTAATTCTCAAACGTCATAGCCCACAGTACAGATCTTCTCGTGTTTTCACACATGATTTCAAGTCAATGCATGTTGACCGTAAAATTATTTATTATTATCAGTCGTGTTTATATTACTAAATAAAAATAACAAAATAAAAACAAATAAAAAAATAATAATATGAACCATTTGTTAATGTTCCGTGAATATGGGTTCGAAAGAGTACATATCTGGACACCTTATATCAAAAAATCAGAATTTTTGGAATGATCTGCTCCCGTTTATCAGTGATAAAGTGAATTTAACGCTAAAAATGGCATTTTTGAACGTCCCGCGCGCCCCCTATATATTGTCAAAAAATCGAGTCGTTGCACAGAGACCTTCCTTTTAGCGATATCCTTGACTTTTGAGGGTAGCCAGCAGTTTTCACAATTTTCGATTCACCCTAATACCTTTATAAATATATATATGAGTAGTTCTCCCGAAACAATCATTTTTCGGGCTGAAAAATTAAATAAACAAAAATAGTTTATTTCAACTAAGAAACCTCAAGATGAGCTTCAGATGGAGTTGCTGAACCGTCATCACCCCATGGCCAAGCTGTTTTTTTTTTTTTCGCTTGAAAATTTAAAAAAAAAAAAAAAAAATCAAGAAATGAAATAAAAATAATTTTCATGTAAACTCATGCATAATAAACTAGGTGGTGTAATTACTCTGTGAGATTCGTCATTTCCCTGGATGTTCACGCCCAGGGGAATGACGATTTGGACGATTTTAAATGTGCGACGTGATATGCAACGTCTTTCTAATCTCATAACGTAGCAGTGAGTTGATACTCGATAGTTTTACTTGAAAAAAAATATATTGATTTATTTCAATCATAAATGTACACCTGGCACTCACCAGGGGAATGACGCGCCAGTCATTGTGACTTATGTCTGACTACCTTACCTCGATTAAAAAAAAACGGAAGAAATCAAAACGAAGAATTAACGATTGATCAGCTTGATGAAATAGATTGAGATCGCGCTGTTCTGACAGGAATAGTGAGCTAACGCCATGTGATTTCTTAAATATTGACTAATTTCCATATGGCCAGGGGAATGACGGAACAACCCGAGTACAAAGTTTCATGTTATGTTATGACGCATCTGTGACATATTTTTTTTTTTTTTTAGGTTCCAGAACAGTGATATTAATACTTGATAGTTTTAGAAAATATCCATAGTTTCATCATTAAACAATTTTAAGTACCCTTATTGCCTGTTAGAATGCGCGAAAATGTAAAAGGTACGTGCCAAGGGAATGACTTTTAGGGGTCATGCACAGAAAAAAAAAACGGTTAATACTATTTTTTATAAAAAATCTGTCTTTTAAACTTTTTTATAAATGTGATTTACTAATATATTCTGCAAAAAAATCAACGAAATTATATTTATTATAGAAAAAATGGGAAGGTATATGCAAAATGATTGTTTCGGGAGAACTACTCATATATATATATACATATATAGGGTGGTCATTAAAGAACGAAAATTCCACGCCGCCCCCTCAAACTGTAGTGAATGACGAAAAAAGAGGTACTGCCAAATCTGAAGTCTCTCAATTGAAGGGAACCCGCGCCTCTTCGCGTTCAAAGTTTCAAAATTGTTGTTTTTTTTTTACTTTTTTTTATAAATTATTTTCATATTTGATCTATAATATAGATAGCATAATAGTTATTTGTGTATCTTTCAATGAAAAATATCCTGTCAAAATATCATTTTCATTAAAATTTGTTTTTTTGGGGAACTTTCCGTGCACGGAGAAAACGGAATGGAAAAAGATAGCACTAAGTCTTATAAAATATAGTCTAGACCAGTTTCGTAAAAAATACCAAATTTTTTGAAACTTTTTACTACATTTCAGTACTTGTTAATACATTTTTGACGATTTTTACTATGCTGGGCAGTAATAAATATCATAACCGCGGAACTGGTTTTCGTTTTACTATATTTATTGGACTTATTGATATCTTTTTTTCTCCGTGTGTAATTTAAAATATCTTGTTCTAACCAGGATTTTGAGGATTTTGATGAAAGTCCTTACCATAAAATTCTCTCCGTGCATATTCAAATAGAAAATTCGCAAAAGTAGCTAATTTTACGTAAAAGTGAACGGAATGTGATGATAAAAAAGAAGAAAATAAACGCTCAAACCGTAAATTTAAGAAAAAATTAAAAATGAATATCGTTTGTTTAGAGAAATTTTTGTAGTAAAAAATAAGAATTTAATAAATGTGTTCACTGTTGTATTGATCGACATTTATCTACTGCTAATTGTTGTAGGTATGCCAAATTCAATGTTAAGGTAGTAGTCTCGCGAAATCTTCAGCCAACAGTTTGGAAGGCGCATAATGAGAGTTGCCCGACCATTCGCCGGCTTGTACTCGAAAACTTTTAATAGTTATTATTATTTTATTATTATTATTTTATTGATCATTATCATAATTTCGAAGCTTCTATTTCTTGTTTGAAACGGTAAAAACATATCATTTTTTTTTTTTTTTTTTTTTCAATTTGTTGAAAGGATTATTTCACCATTGGGCTAAGTTTTTTTCAAAATCTATCTCGTTATTTTTTTTTTTTTTTTTTATAGCAGAAAGTCCGATTCCGGCCATAAGAGCGCGTGTGTTAACCCTTTGAGGGGCACATTTTTCTATGGAACAAATTTTCAAAATCATAGGTATTGGAAAATAGAACGGCAATAATGAAAAAACTGCAGGAAAAAAGGTGGTACATATGTGTACCACTGCCCCTCAAAGGGTTAAACAGCGATTTTTTAATAATTAATATTTCGACTTCTGAACGGTACAGTCTCTCCAAATTAAGTCAATGTTTTTGTAGCACTCGAAAGATCATCTATAAAAATTCGCATGAAAATCTATCTCAAAAAGTGTTTACGAGACTACTACCTTAAAAGCAAAATGTCGTAAGCCATACATAAAAAATGAATGATAAATAAAAATATTTATTTTCGTAATTGTAATAATTTCCTACGCCTAATTATTCATGAAAAAAATTATAACTGATTACGATTGGTGATATTTCCAGAGATAATTCGTTTTTACTCAGCTCTCTCGTAAAATGTATCATATGTGAGTAACGACATTTGAGACTCAGGCCATCGAATTATATTGATTCTAATTTTCAGACGTGGTACCTACTAATTATTAGTGAATGTCATTTACGATTATGTGTTATAATTGTTACTATTATCACTATTACTATCATCACTATCGGCCATGCATGAGATCGATCTCAAATGCTCGAATAAAAACTTCGCGACTTTTTCTTGAGCAGTCGAAATTAGTCTCTAATATAAGTTGTCTAAATTCAAGTGTGCAGAATATTCTTGTAAAAAAATGTATATCAAAAGTGGTTCAATCATTAGTGATTCATTCAATATTGTATATTGATAATGCGTATTCTCCATATTGATCAAAATTTCAAGGTAAAGAGTTTTGGGTCAATTTCATAGGATTTCAAGCTGAGATTTACATTTCGATAGGAATAGTATATTACGCACGAGTTGCATACAATATTTTATGCACGTCTGTGCGTAAAATGCGTGTGTGAAGTTGAATTTTCGCTGCGTGAAGTGTACTTTTCTTAACGCCGTGCTGTAAAGTAAATAGCCGCACGGCTATTTAAAAGCTATTATCAGAACTTTACAAATTAAATTTTATGTTCACGTCTTATGATTTATGAATAGCCCAAGCAATTTAGATGAAATTTCAACAAAACCTAAGTAGGTATTAGATATGAATTACTGAAAAAAAGTGTACAAAGTTTGCATTCCAAATGACCCGTCGCGATCTCGTAGGGGAGAGTAGGCTATATCGTACCACCAGGTAAAATCGTACCACTTCGAGATCTCGGACACCACTCGAAATAGCCGGTGTTTGGTGGCAGAATATCGAAGTCTTACGGTTGACAAGCGCGAAAACGAAATTAGACGCTGCTGCCCGCACGGAAATATATAAATGCGAAAAATATATGCAACATATATGTCGCATATATAACATATATGTACGCAAAATACAAAAATGTCGCAGATATTATAACATATATGTACGCAAAATACATATGGTATGTTTGATGAGTTTTACATAGTGTTGACACCTATGTCGACATCTATGTCGACATACATGCCGCAACATTTATGTTGACATTTATGAAGGATTCTTTCTCAAGTGGGCCACCCATTTTCGTCGTGGTCTCGAATTAATTTCATTACTTCCTCCAATGATTACCCTACTTTCCAGGAGTTTTGCTGAATTTTTGCAGATTTTTAAGAGTGAGATATATGAAATATCTGGATAATCTGTTTATTTTACGTGTTTATAAATTACTGATAGTGAAAGAAAAATCAAAATACATGAAAGTTATGTTTTTTCATCAGCTTTCCGATAAAAATATTTTCAATTTTAATAGAATGACATTTAAGGCTAAAAATGCCCTAAAACCCCCCAAAAAAATGCGAAAACAGGTGGTTTCAGGTTTTCGGGCCACTTTGATTTTGATGAAAAAATTCGAGAAAGACTCTCTCATTGCACAGAGTTTACTGTAAAAATCTTATTATGGGACCGCCACTCCTTCCTGAAGAGAAGAAAACATCCGAAATAGCCCAATGATTGTTTTTGTTTGTATGACAACATGGAACGCTTTAGGAAGGAATGGCGGTCCCATAATAAGAATCCCACAGTAAGCTCTGAGCAATGAGAGAGTCTTCCTCGAATTTTTTCATCAAAATCAAAGCGGCCCGAAAACTTGAAACCACCTTTTTTCGCATTTTTTTCGGGGTTTTTTGACATTTTTAGCCCTAAATGTCATTCTATTGAAATTGAAAAAAAAAAAAAAAAAAAAAAACAGGTAGTCGCGGCTAATGCGTACCGATGCTGGTATCATGAAGCTTGGCTGGGTGTAAGCCTGGAACCAAGAAATATTTGTGCTTTTCTTGCAAATAAAGACAGTTGCAGTAAGCAGCATCGATACAAAAAAAAAAAAATTTTTAAATTTATAAATGTATCGAAAAATGCTATCTTACTAATATAGAATATTATATTATAAATATTTCGAAGTTTTATTTAATGAAGTGATATTTGTTACCAGTGATATGCTAGATATTCCTTGCATTTGGGGTGGTACGATTTACCCTGCTGGTCGGCTATATCGTACCGTTTGCAGGGATTTAGAAAAAAATTGTTTTCATACCTTTACGATCAAATTAAAAGAACGATGATTTTTCTGGTGATTCCTAAATGAATGTAGAGTACGAAAACAAATATGTCCATGACATCTGAATTGGTAATAAAATTTAAAAAATCCCAAAGTCCAAAGTGGTACGATATAGCCTAGTCTCCCCTAACAATTTGCAAAACTATTCGGCAGTAAAATCTCGCTCCTTGAGGACTACTGACATTAAACTTAAAAAAAAATCACTTCACTGATTCTTTTCACGTGAAATTTCCCGTATACGACCAATAGTTCGATGCTTAGACCGCCACAGACCCAAGCGTTCACGTATAATTAATATATGTTTCAGTATATTTCGTAATTATAGGTATCTGCAGGAGAAACAGTGAATTCAACACAACACGGAATCTATCGTATTTTCTGGTTCTGCTCGCGCATTTGGAATGATCGATAAAGAGATGTCACAATTTTTGAATTTTCTAGGAGATACGCGACTTGTGATTTGTGATTTGTATACAGGGTGTTATGCCGACTACGTCGCAGTACTGCAGGTCTCGGACTGTCAGGGACCTGTCAGGTATAGTCGAAAATTGGCCGATAAACATGAGCGCGAAATATCTGGTTCGCCGCTCGACTTTTAGGCATCGAAATCCACGGCTACGATCTGTGGCTACGATCGCGTTGATCGAATTTCGACTGTCTAAAGTCGAGCGGCCGATCCAGATATTTCTTTCGCGCTCATGTTTATCGGCTTTTCGACTATTCGACTATACCTGACAGTCCGAGACCTGCAGTACTGCGATGTAGTCGGCATAACACCCTGTATAGAAAATCAAAGAGGCCAACAGTTTTCTGTCAATAGACAGGAAATGCTTCGGCCACTTCCACCCTTTTCACTTTGCTCAGTGTTTGGTTTTTTTTCGACAGGGAGATGAGCCTACTGAAGCATCAGACTTGCTGGTCTGGAACAAACGTTTGTTGGCCCCAATTGGAATTTGGCCAAAGGATAATTGCAACCTATGTTGGACTCTAAACTTCGCCTACATCTTTATTCACGTAGCCATGGAGTTCGCAGACTTAATAGAACACATCGGTGACCTCGAAGAAATCCTGGCTAACATATCCGAGACTGCTACCTTCACGATTTTATTATTGAAGTTTGTCGTTTTTCGCAAAAATTATATCTTGAGTCAGTTGATCGACGCCACGAATGAAGATTGTGCGAATGACAAGTATCAAAGCTTGAGAGAGAAAAATATTTACGGACGGTATAATTCAATAGTAAAAACCTACTGTAAAGCTATTCTATTTCTGACCAGTTTCTCCACTAGTCTCTACTATCTTATACCACTTGGCGGATACGTATTTGCAAGTAAGATAAATCAATTATTAGCAAATATTAATTTCTCATTTCATGAACTGTGATGGATTCTTCATATCCATCTCGTGATGAAGAGTAATTATCTTCATAATAATGTTGATTCACATTCTGACCCTTTGTACTGATAGAAATAGATAATTTTCAAACGGTTATTAAATGTATTCGGAAGCAGAATAAAAAATCTATATCTTCCTAGAAAGTTCCAATGGCTCAACGCTCTTCGTCTTGCCATACAAAACTCGAGTCTTTTACGAAATAACAGAAGTCCACACATGGGCACTGACCTATATATATCAAGGAATCACCTTACCCATCATGTCCCTTGGAATTGTTGGGACTGACGGATTATTAATGTCACTAACGTTACACGTATGTGGGGAATTGGCAGTTTTGACTGACAGGATTCAAAGCCTGAAAAAGCAAGAAGGAAACTCTCATTACCTTGGAATCCATACTATAGTCAAACAGCACCTCCGATTAACTTGGTGAGATGGAATTGATCTGTTACTATTGTGAGCGATCCGTCTTTTTTTTTATATATATCACTGATCGCGAGAATAAATGAAATACAAATTCCCAGGATGGCAGTAGAAATAAACAAGGTATTCAGCGGTATCTTCTTGGGTCAACTGTCGGGATCTGCTGTACTCATTTGTCTGAACGCAATTAACGTGATGAAAGTAAGCACACGGTCATGTTACTCAAGTATACTATATGATTTCCACCATTGATAAATAGTGAAGTTCATGTACTGAGCCAATTTCCTATTGTTTAACAATTTTTTCTGAGATAAATAA
Source organism: Tenthredo mesomela (assembly GCA_943736025.1). Lineage (NCBI taxonomy): Eukaryota > Metazoa > Arthropoda > Insecta > Hymenoptera > Tenthredinidae > Tenthredo > Tenthredo mesomela. The sequence continues at coordinate 39,321,230 of OX031015.1, read as the reverse complement.
CGACGGTTATATTCCTTTTGGTATTACAGAATTCCGAAAGAACCCAGGGGACAAGTGTGATTAGTTTTGTTCTTTACGAAGTATCGATTCTATCTTTTCTGTACTCTTATTGTTTCATCGGCGAATGTCTCATACAAGAGGTAAACTGATCTAATTATTATCTCCAACAATAAGTGGTTGATACCATATGTGAATTTATCGGACCAGTCGAACCAAATTTTTTAAGTCTTCTAACTGAAGCTCACCTCTATATAGAGCGTGCAATCTTCAGATAGACCGAAAAAAACGGAAGTGCATCATAATTATTTTTTCAAGTAAAAATTTCTTCAGCCCGGGTTTGAACCGGGACCTCCGCATTTGTACTGCGACGCCTTGTCCAATTAGACCACTGAAGGACTGGAGGAATCTTTACTTGAATTTCATGTTATTGTCATTGACCTTCTTAGTCCCATTTTTACTTGAAAAAATAATTATGATGCACTTCCGTTTTTTTCGGTCTATCTGAAGATTGCACGCTCTATATAAAGGTGAGCTTCAGTTAGAAGACTTAAAAAATTTGGTTCGACTGGTCCGATAAATTCACATATGGTATGAATTAATAGGCTTCGAACGATAGAGTCACTACTCAATGAAATAAGTGGTTGACTTAATTTGAAATTATTTCAGAGCCAACGAGTCCACGGAGCCTTTTTTCAGTGCGCTTGGTACGAAATGCTGCCTCATCAATCGAAGGACCTGATCATCTGCATGGCCGGAACCCAAAAACCGCTTCATTTAGCTGCAGGGAAGTTGTACATCCTCTCCTTGGATATTTTTGCTGAAGTAAATCAATCTATTCTATCTATATGCATATAAAACCTGATGCTTAGCGTTAGCTCTATTGATCAGATCTTATGAAGTCTGGGTAACCCATAAACACTAGATAGGATCGGTTATATTTTATTTGCTACCCAAGTTCTTTTATACACTTGCCATTTCATGTAAATTTTGAATAAGGCTATTCTCGCTGTGTAAGGTTATTAATGAACTCTGTGTGTCATCAGGTGATTAAAACAGCAATGGCATATATGTCAGTACTGAGGACTCTGATGTAAGTCTACCTTCCAGTTACCCTTAAAAAAATTCTGACATGCAAGTCTTGTGAATAACTAGTCGCGTCCCTAATGCCATAAGAGCATACGCTGTATATAGGCATTATACATTTTTTTTCACCCAATCGCTTCAGAACAACTTGAAATGGATATTCTGAGAAAAAAAAACTAAGACCAAAAAGGCCAATAATTATACATAGGGGAGAGTGGCCTAAAGCGGGTAGGTCGCCTAAAGCGGGTAGGCGTTTACCCAAACACTCCCAAGTTTCAATCAGTCCCACTCGAGGATCGGAGGTGTGACATGGCGTAACTAGGCCCAATATAAAAAAATTTATGAATTTTGAAAAAAAATGAAAGTATGTAACTTTTGACCAGTCGAAAAGTAGTACATGTATTTATGCATTTCAGTAAAAAATGTGATTCCGGGCAAAGCGGGTAGAGAGACTTTTAGCGACTTTTAGTTACTTAAGACTGATGAAATGAGTCTGAAATCACTATTTAGAGAGTCATTTTTTTTTACGATAGTTAGATGTATGATCAAAGTCTCATCATTAATGTTCAGACAAATTAATATGTGCTAAGATTTATCAAGCTTATAGCGCATACCCGCTTTAGGCCCCCTATCAGGGCAAAGCAGGTTTTTGAGGAGTTTTGAATTTTTGATAATAAATGATTACTTGATACAAAATGATACAATCATGATTTATTATTTTGAAGTTCGATAATCCTCCTAATCAAAAAAACCAAAATTGTTATTTCAATCAAACGAAAACTAAGATTTTGGGCTTTTATCGTTAACGTACCCGCTTTAGGCCACTCTCCCCTATGCCTTTTTGGTTTCAGGGGAAATGATAATTAATCGTCGGTGATAGTGCAATACCGCGTAACTAACAATTGAGCCCCCGGATCATAAAAGGGATCGCGCGGACGAAATCACATAGAAGTATTGTCACTTCTGAACATATGCCGATCGGAATGAAAGAAAAAAAAAGGTCAATTAAAAAGTAGTGACTATTTTTTAATTCATGACCTTTTTTTTCCGAACGGCATATGTTCAGAAGTGACAATACTTATATTGTGCTTTTATCCGCGCGATCAGTGCGATCTCTTTTTTGATCCGGGGGCTCAATTGCAATACCGCGTAAGTGCAAAAAAAAAAAAAAAAAAATGAGATTTGGTGTGCATTCTATGTAGAAATAAGAAATACACAATTTGCACACCAAATCTCATTTTTTTTTTCTTTTGTACTTACGCGGTATTGCAATATTTAGTTACGTGGTATTGCACTATCACCGACGTAATGCCAAAATGGCATATAAACAAAAATGAAGTACAACACGCAACTTCAAATTTAAACACATATCGCGTCTTTAATGCCATAAAGGCATATCGTCGGTATATGCTTTGATGGCATACTAAGACCAAAAAGGCATATAGTTTTTCAGAATTTACCCATCGCTCTGAAAACATGAAAATAACTTTTAGGAAGTAAAAAAAAATCAGTTTTCCAAAAGCCAATAGGGCCTACGGTCAAAATAGTACATTGTGTATCAAGGGCGGAAAGGACTACATTGCGAGTGTGCCAATATGCGGCACGAGCCGAAGGCGAGTGTGCTGCATGCCGCCCCAGGGCCGCAAAGTCCTGTTTTGCGCCCGCACAAGAGGTCGCAAAGGGGCACTTTGCGAGCAGGTGTGAAGAAATAGTACATTTTATTACGAGTAGGGAAAGGCTTTTTTGACGAAACGAGAGGTTTACGGCACAAGCCGAAGGCGAGTGCTGTAACGAGGTTCGTCAAAAAGCCTTTACGTACAAGTAACGATCATTATTTTTCATCAGGATTGCCGAGAAAACGCGACGAAGTTGCGATTTTGAGGTTAGAATGATGAAAAGATATATGCCCTTTTAGCATTAATTTCTTTTTCTTTTTTTTTTTTTTTTTGCTGATGCCAAAAAAAGCATATAAGTCGAAAAAGTATAATGTTTTTTTGGCATTGGGGCAGAAAAGAAAAAAAAATTGATCGCAAAAGGGCATATCTTTTTGGCCATAGGCCCTTTTGGTTTTGGGAAAACTAATTTTTTTTTTTTTCTTGACTTGCGATTTTCATGTTTTTTTTTAATGCGATTTTCATGTTTTCAAAGCGATAGGCAAAGTTTGAAAAAACAATATGCCTTTTTAGCATTAGTATGCCATAAAGGCCTATAACGACGATATGCCTTTATGGCATTAGGGACGCGTAGTATCGATTTGTGTTGTACCTATTACAGGTAAATACGTAGGTACAATCGCCTACTCATAATTCGTTATGACTTCATGGTGGCTTCGAGATTCGCTTACAACATCACTTTAATCGAAAGCAGCAATGGATTTAGAATACGCGGATCTGAATTCCGCAAAATAACATGGAAAGTTCACAACTATATAGCTATAGGTATAATTATGTAAATCAACACATGCTTTGTCACGGCAACATTTATTTGTAACTAATAAATCAAGTATGACTTATTTAAATACAAGTTTACACCCACAAGTCCCTTAGTTCTCAATCTTTGACGCCATGTGCTCTTCTATGTAGATGTAAGGTATTCGAGAAGGAGTTAAGCCGAAGGAAAAAAAAAAGCATTACATATTTATAATCAACACTGACGAACCAATCAGTATAATCGACTCAAGAGGAGATTAACCCAAGACGGTCATATGGGGTGTGACACACCCCAGGTTATTTCCGAGCTCGGATTTCCCCCTCTTAATCCCGGAAACCGACGTTTTTACCCCTAACTAGAGTTTTTATTTTTTTTCGTGAATTTTTTTTTTTTTTTTCTTTGTCCCCGCAAATTTTTTTTCAGGCTGGTCTTTTTTTAGTACAGTCTGTGTATCTCAATTGAAAACACTATAAGGATATATTGTTAGTTGAATAACATTTTCTGCCTGGACTATCTCGCAACCAACTGCATATAAATTAATTCTGCGGTAACGAGAGTAACAATTACCGTATGCGTCAGTACCCAACATGTGGCTGAGGTATCGTGCGAATATGAAATATGCTCATAAATTCGGAAACAAGACGTAGGGGAGAGAGGTCATGAATGGGACACTTTTTATAAATGTGTAGTTTTTTCATTTTCAACAAAGCACACATATTTTTAACTTGTAATACACTCAACTCTGGCTCTTTATAAATGAAGTTCGGGACATGAAAATATAATTTCTTGTTTCATAGAGTCGTAAAACCTATGTATACATGAGATCACAAATGTCCCGTTCATTGGCGAAGTGATGCTTGAATGGGACGCTATAAATATTGAATGGGACGGATGTATTTATGCTAATTAAGTTGGCCCAAAAATCACTTTGAGTGGAATTAACCACAGATCTCTGTGCCCAGTAAACGAAACTGGATTGGCGAATCCGATTTTTTGAGATTACGGATTGAAACGGACAGAAAAGAACCAAAATTGACATCAATTTGAAATTTTTTCAATTATATCAATCTGGAATCTCAAAAAATCGGATTCGCCAATCCAGTTTCGTTTACTGGGTGGTAATCGATTAATCCGCATCCTCGCAAGCCTCACACTCGTAGAACATCTTTCTACTACCACCATGGCATTCACAACAAGTCCACTTTCTGCATGTCCCATTCAATAATAGCACGTTATTGGGTAAAATGCAGTGAATATATCAAATGATCGAACATCTTCACAATATCAGTGATCGGGACATTATAGGGGATGAACGAATGTATGAAAATACGTTAAGTGATTGCAAATAACTGCAATAACAAAACAATTACAACCAGTAACGTAAATGTAATGAGCGCTCACTTTATTTGATGTTGACTCCTTATCGTAATCTACCGTCGAAACAAACACGTTTAGACTGAATAGCACACGGGATTCGACAACGGCGAAACAAATGACATCTCATGGTGTTTGGTTAAAAATTTTCCGTCGTCTCCTTCATACCTATCACGCAACTGTCCCATTCAATAATCGTCCCATTCATGACCTCTCTCCCCTACTAGATACTCTTTTGTCTGTCATTGGTCCACGTTCTTCGTGAATCACGAATCAGAATCGAGGGATACTTTACCTCGGCTCGGGTGGACAATTATACATCAGTATCTTATAAATCTTCGTCCAAGAAAAAACGACTCTACGATGCAGGTAAGAGCCTGAGTTTTACTTTTCGAGCACAGGTCCACTAGATTCGAATTTCCCACAAATTTAATGAAAATTACATATTGATATTAGCAACGAATATAAATCTGCTATACATTTCTTAAGAACAGAATACAGAAGCGTGTGGCATTTGACAATACTTTAGGTGTTGCGGCCACATTTCACCAAAAATCGGGAAACCGGCTTTGATGTCACGAAATTTACTCAAAAGTAGTGGTACGATGATTTTGTGCAAAGATTCCGAAATATCAAACTATTTGGGAGTCGGTGATGACTGACTTGTTGAAAGAAACTTGACTTTGTCAACCGGTCGCAATCCGATGCTCTATACTCCTCCAAATTTTAGAAATATGATTTGCCATCACCATCGAACAATTGGTCGCGTTCATAGTACAATTGAATATCCGGTAAAGTGCATCCCTATGATCATCTGCAAGGCTTACAGTGAATTAAGCAAGCTAAAACCCAAAAAACCCAATTTATCTTCTTTCTACAAACTATTCAGCATTTCTGCTGTGAACCTCAAAAACCCAGGGTTAGTAGACTTATAGCGATTTCGATTTACTGCACTAGTGCGCACTGAATGCACTTTTATTCTCTTCTATCTCCTATATCAGAGTGCGACAGAAGTACGATCAGTACGCCATAGGGCAGTAAATCGAAATCGCTATTAGTTCATCCATATGTGAGTGATTCCACGTCAAACCGGACAGCTTTCTGACCTCGATGTTACCGATTTCGCTATAATTTTTTTTTTACGGGTTCATTGGAACAAATAAATTCGTCAAACAATTTTTTATTTATTTTTTTGGACCCTATTTTCCAAGTTAGAGGGAATCCATCAATTACGTCGCTCGTTTTGGTATAGTGCGTGCACGGCGTTCCCTATACTACACTGTAGCATTTTGCGCGACGTAATTTATGGATGGCCCCTTACACGGGGGTGAAATTCAGGAACAAGAGCCAAAAATCGAAAACATACTCCCCTTCAAACGGTCTTATCTTTGGTTATTTTCATCCTAGAAACTTCTTCCTAAAACCATTTTAAAGCTATTGAATGAGGCTATCATTATATATTTATTTGATTTTGCGGTAACAAACAATTTTATTTGTTATAAACAAATATATTATTCAAACGTGATTTCCAAAGCAAATACCAAGCGACAAAATTCTCAAAAAAATATGAGCGTATTCCTTGATCAATTTTCTACAAAATCGTTAAGTCAATTGGATGGAGAACTGATGGAAACCATGTGAAAATGATTTATTTATAAGCGACGGCGCGCCCGGCCACCCTTTTTTTACCCTCGACAATATTCCAAGAGTTTTGCAAATCGAGCGGGTAGTTTAGTTTACTGATTATTATCATTTACTATTATTTTGCTCGGGTGTCAATTTTACATGCAGTTTGGAATGGCCTACTTTCCCTCCCTAGATGCGTAATATACTATGAATCAAACCAAAAAACAATACTTGCATCAGGGTGAGGTTGTGATTTGAATTTGGCGAAACCAAATATTTGGATCAAACCGGAAAAGCATCTTCCGATCAAGTAAAGAAAAAAGGTTTGAATCAAGCCGAACGTTATTTGAATCAAGTCATACCCGACTTGAATTAAGTCGGGATTTCCATTTAACAGTTTTGAAACAGGCACGATTCAAGCTGTTTACAGCGGCTTGACTTGTATCGACTCCCGACTTCATTTATTCCGTTTCATATCAAGTCGGTATTCCCGGTAGGTATGAATGATAAAACTTTTTTTCGGGATGGTACTGTTATGGAACTTAAAAAAAATCACTTGACTGATTCTTTTCACGTGAAATTTCCCGTGCACGATCAAGAGTTTGAGTCTCAGACCGTGAGGTACCCATAGCATTCACGTATAGATATTTGTCCACTATATGCATGTGTTTCAATACATTTCGTAATTATCTATGGAAGAAACAATGAATTCAACGTAACACCGTATTCTCGGATTCTGCTCGCCCATTTCGAATGAGCGATGAAGAGATGTCAAAATGTCTGAATTTTTTAGGAGATTTGCGATTTTAGATGTATATAAAAAAAAGAGGCGAACAGTTTTTTTTTCAATAGATAGAAAGATTTCTGCCACTACCACCCTTTTCACGTTGCTCAGTTTTTGGTTCTTCTCGAGAGGGAGATGAGCCTGCTGAAGCATCAGACTTGCTGGTCTGGAACAAACGTTTGTTGGCCCCAATTGGAATCTGGCCGAAGGATTGTGGCAATCTATGTTAGACTATAAACTTCACCTATATCTTCATTCACGTAGCCATGGAGTACGCAGACTTTATACAACACATCGGTAACCTCGAAGAAATCATGGCTAACATATCCGAGACCGCTACCTACACGATTTTATTGTTTAAGTTTGTCGTTTTTCGCAAAAATTATATCTTGAGTCAGCTGATCGACGCCATGAATGAAGATTGTACAAATGACAAGTATCAAAGCTTGAGAGAGAAAAAGATTTACGGACGGTATAACTCAATGGTAAAAACCTACCTCAAAGGTATTCTATTTCTGGTCAGTTTGACCGCTATTATCTACTACCTTAAACCACTTGGCGGATACTTATTTGCAAGTAAGATGAATTAGTTATTAGCAAATAGTGATTTCTCATTTCATGAACTTTGATGGATTCTTTATATCCATTCCGTGATGATGAGTAATTATCTTTATAATGATGTCAATTCACATTCTGACCTTTTTCACTGATAGAATAGATCATTTTCAAACGGTGATCAAATGTATTCGAAGCAGATTAAAAATGTATATCTTTCCAGGAAGTTCCAATGGCACAACGATCTTCGTCTTGCCGTACAGAACTCGAGTCTTCTACGAAATAACAGAAGTCCACACGTATGCGCTGACCTATATATATCAAGTATTCACCTTGCACATCGCAACCCTTGGAGTTGTTGGGACTGACGGATTATTAGTGTCACTAACGTTACACGTATGTGGGGAATTGGCAGTTTTGGCTGACAGGATTCGAAGCCTGAAGAAGCAAGAAAAAAACGCTCACAACCTTAGAATCCGTACTATAGTCAAACAGCATCTTCGATTATCTTTGTGCCGATTATCATTTTTTTTTTTTTTTTTTATATATATATATAAAAAACTCGATATATCACTGATCGCGAGAATAAAAGAAATTAAAATTCCCAGGATGGCAGTAGAAATAGACAAGGTATTCAGCGGTATCTTCTTGGGTCAACTATCGGGATCTGCTGTAATCTTTTGTATGAACGCGATTAACGTGATGAAAGTAAGCACACGGTCATAATATGTTACTCAAGTACACTAGATGATTTCCACCATTGATAAATAGTGAAGTTCATGTACTGAGCCAATTTCTTATTGTTCAACAATTTATCCTGAGATAAATAGCGACGGTTGTATTCCCTTTGGTATTACAGAATTCCGAAGGAAATCAGGGGACAAGTGTGATTAGTTTTGTTCTTTGCGAAGTATCGATTCTATCTTTTCTGTACTCTTATTGTTTCATTGGCGAATATCTCATACAAGAGGTAAACTAATATAATTATTATCTCCAACAATAGATAATTGACCTAGTATGAAATTATTTCAGAGCCAACGAGTCCACGGCGCCTTTTTTCAGTGCGCTTGGGACGAAATGCTGCCACATCAATCGAAGGACTTGATAATCTGCATGGCTGGATCCCAAAGACCGCTTCATCTAACTGCAGGAAAGTTGTACATCTTCTCCTTGGATATTTTTGCCAAAGTAAATCAATCTATTCCATCTATATAGGCATACAGAACCTGATGCGTAGCGTTAGCTCTAATGATCAGATCTTATGAAGTCTCTGGGTAACCCATAGATACTGGATGGGGTCGGCTATATTTTATTTGCTACCCAAGTTTTTTTATACATTTGCCATTTCATGGAAATTTTGAATAAGGCTACTCTTGCTGTGTAAGATTATTAATGGACTCTGTGTCTCTGTGTGTAATCAGGTGATTAAAACATCAATGGCATATATGTCAGTGCTGAAGACTCTGATGTAAGTCTACCTTCCAGTTACCTTTAGAGGAATCCTAACATCCAAGTCTTGTAAATAACTAGTATCGATTTTTGTTACGTTACAGTTGAAACGTAGGTACTACACTCGCCTACTTATAATTCGTTATGACTTCATATGGTGGCACCGAGATTCGCTCACAACATCACTTTAATCGCAAGCAGCAACGGATTTACAATACGAGGGTCCGAATTCCACAAAATAACATGGAAAGTTCACAACTATATAGCTGTAGGTAGGTATAAGTATGTAGATCAACTCGGGCTTTGTAACGGCAACATTTTATTGTAACTAATAAATCAAGTATGACTAATTCAAATACGAGTTCACACCTATAGATCGTCATATTCCTTGCCTTTTCATTCCGGTTCGAACAAACCATACATCAGTTTTAATTATGATGTCTTTAGCCGTTCAGACATAGTAAAAAAAAAATCAACTATGCTAAGAGCTAACAGATCACCAATGATTATAAATTTGTCAGATAATATAATTAGATTATAGGGTATACGAATAATAATAAGGTCTCAACATAGTTCTCAATCTTTGATGTCATGTGCTTATTTATGTAAATGTAAAGAATTGACCTTAGCTCTACATATTTATAATCAACACCGACGAACCAATCAGTATTATCGACTCAAGAGGAGATTACTGTAAATATTCTAAGCAATCAGGCTAGTTTCGTTGAATGAACAGAAGTACTGTACGTAGTTCATGATATCCTTTCGTGTTATCTTACTTAAAATTGATTTTACTTATTTAGATATTTCTTCCTTTCATCAGAAGTCCGAAGATGCTCGCGAGTACCCAATTATTTATCAATAAGAAATAAATCTTCACGTGACTATTAAAGAAGTTCCGCATTTCCCAGTTTCATATCCCATTAATTCGGCTTGATTTTGTGTAGCTTCCAATCCTCCAATAAATTTACAAACCCATCGTAATCGTAGTAGCATACATTTTGTCTGATTAAAAATTGGCAATAGCAAATGCTAGTAATATTGAGCAACATAAATCAATAGTGCAACCATTGATATCTACTGTTTAATGTTGCATTATCCAAAGTTGCATATAAGTGCAGCATTCTAGATTTTCCCTGCAACTATACTCGACAAAAATGTATCCATATAATGACACATACATTTCTTTAAACGGTATCTATAATAATACAGTTGAGTTTAGAAGACGACTTTGCTTTGGTTTGCTCTACCCAACGTTGCTGCAGTTGGGGTGAAAGTCTATATAAGTTATGCAGGCGGCATATCAAGCGTCTAAGAGCCTAGAACGTGGGTGGTCAAGACATTACCTGCATGTGTACCTGCATGTGTAATATAGTCATTAATTTGAAAATGAAATTGATTATACATAGGGCTCGACGATTGGTTGATATAAGCCAATCGTAAAAAGCAAAAAGATTACCTCACTTCGGAACAAGCGACTTTTGTCAGTTCGTAGGAATCCCTCATCGCAAAAACTTCTCTTTGTGTCTACGATGCACGTAAGAATTGTATAGTTGCTTCTGCGAATACTAATATAGAATAGAATAGACCGAAAATTTATAACGAATCTTACGTCGAAGAAATCTTAAGTCCAAGTTCAAATTCTTCTTAAATCGGCAATGCACCGAATGCTATGAGCATTGATGGTCCTGAAAAAAGAACTCCGATTACAATTCTGAATACATAACTAACCATTGCAGAAGCAGCTCGTGTATAGTACTTCCAGTATTTATGGGAATAACTGGACTCGGGGTGGGAATAAAAAAACACAATTTTCTCTCACATCCACTTCTTTATAACATTTTTCAGTTCGTTAGTTAAAAGTCTAATTTCTCCAAATGCGCAAACATCTATTTTTTCATACATCATATATAATAGGTATTGTTATGAATTTTGGAACGACTATCTTAGTTATCGCATTGAGGATAAGAAAAACACTGCTAAACAAAAAGGGAATTTTTGTATACATTGCAGTCACACCTGTTGTCAGCAGCGGAGGTAGTAAATTGGAATCGGCGAATCCTTGGCTTGCTTGGTATTTGGCCAGAAGACCCAAAAAATCTTCGATTCTCGCTGATTCTTGGCTACCTCATAATCCACGTGACTTTCGAATACGCGTACCTCTATCAAAACATACAACAACTCGAACACGTAGTAGCTAGTATGACAGAAAATATCCCTTTTACTGTGATCTTGCTGAAAGCAGTTTTGTTTCGTAAGAACAAAGATCTTCTTTGCAAAATCATTCGCAAGGTCACCAAAAATTTCGAAGTTGGAGATTATAGAAGTGAAAAAGAACTCGAGATCTTTCTCAGGTACAACACGATTGCCAAAAACTTCGTTCGCGTCGTTGTGCCTCTGATCTTTTCTTCTTCAATCGTGTACTTTGCAAAACCTCTATTCACCCAGTTTTTAACAAGTAAGATAACACGACAGCACGTTTACTTAAATGTTAAGAGAGACTAACTAACTAACTAACTACTTCAATATCAGTGAGCTGAAATAAATAACGTAGTGGTTTTCACTAATCAACAGTTTTCTTAACGAACCGCTCGGGTCTATATTATATTCTGATAAAAGTAGATTAATTATTGTTACTCGAATTCTGATTCTTCTATAAATTCTCAATTCCTCACGGTTATAAATTTGTAGCGGTAAAATCATATTATAAGATTTAAAATTGCCAACTTTCAATGCAGTATAATAAGTTTCATAGCCGAGCTGAGTCAAGTTCTCATCTTCTACGTTAACTTTTGATTAGATTATCGAAAACCTCAAGATTCTAGGATTTGCTCGGGAAAAAACTGGAAATAAGGAACAAAGTAATAACAGAATAATCTACTGTATGTATTTTTCAAGTGGGAGGAAACGACACGATAATCTATGACCTGCCCTACCGAGTGCGTCTATTCTACGACATCGCAGACGTGCGCGTCTACGTGCTGACCTACGCACTACAAGCCCCATTGGTCTTAATTGCCACTTTCGGATATACGGGGACGGATTGTTTATTAGTTACACTGACACTTCACGTTTGTGGTGAATTATCGATCCTTGCCAATCGGATAAAAAGTGTAGAAAGCAATACTCTAGGATCTCGTGAAGCTATACAGATCCTTATCAAGAGACACGTTCAATTAATTCGGTGAGTTAAAATTAGAATTTCAATTCAACTATTGAACAATACCACTCATTGATTGCAAACTTAATTCCTCAAATATATATCCCGCGAGACAAATAGATCCTCCTTACATTTCATGTATGGCTAAACTTCGATAGAGGAAAATAGGGAATCGTGGAGTAAGTTGAAATGATGACAAAGTGTTAATTCCTTACTTCAAAAATCACAGAGTAAAATTGGTTTAAGAATAATTTTCTGCACCAAATTCAAATTTATTGATCAATATCGTATTTTCGATGTGTCAACCAGGATGGCGAGGATCATAGAAGACGTGTTCAACGTTCTCCTCCTAGGGCAGCTGTTTGGTGGTACTTTTCTCATTTGCTTTCTTGGATACAACGTTCTTGCGGTAATAACTCTGTGTACTATATAATAGAAATGAATATTATACCACTGATACTGGAAAAAATATCGTCTTTCAATCTCAGGCTAAATCAGAAAGCATATATATACTCCATAGTTGTTTTTCTGATAGAATTGTTACGTTGACCTCTTTACAGAATACGAATGGAGGCCAAGAGACGGATTTGCTAAACTTTTCACTATATGGTTTCTCGGTTGTCGTATTACTCTACGTCTATTGCTACGTCGGCGAGTGTCTCACAAACGAGGTATAAGTACATCATTTTATTAGGTATATAGTTATATGTGAACTGCAAATAATAAAATTTATCCAACTATGGATCCATAATACCAACAAAAAAAATAAGTAAAGACGAAAAAGACGGTGTTTTTCGCAGCACTTTTCATCATTTTGATTTGGAATTATCGAAAATGAAAAGTAATAGGAAGAAAAAGTAAAATATACACATGTAAAATTAAAGGTCAATTGGTTTCTGATAGAATCGAACGTTCGAATTTAATGGGTCATGGCAATTTTTCATTCCCGTCATTCGAATGTCAAGTCCTCCAAATTTCAGAATTTTCCATCAAGCCGTTTCCCAGATCATCGCGCGGATTCATGCGACAGACCGCCGAACCGCCGGACAGACCGACATTTATCTAAAAACCTGTTTTTCGGATTCCAGAGGGTCGGAAACGTAAAGATTCGTTGAAATTAGCAAATCCACTCTTCGACCGAAACCAATACTTTTCTTAAATCACCATAAGTGATGAAAAGTAATAAGGTCCCTGATCGACCTACATACATTATTTTCATTACTCGATATTACTTTATGAACATATGGCATATATGCGATGATCGAGCAAATGTCGATTTTCCCACAAATCATAAGATTTAATTCATACAAATTATCCCATAATTTTTCATCCTTTCTATTATTTCCAGAGCGTGAAGCTACGAGACGCATTCTTTTATTGCCCATGGTACGAGCTGCCAGTTAAGAATTCAAAGCCATTTGTGACGTGCATCATCCAGTCTCAGAGGCCACTTCATTTAACTGCTGGGAAATTTTATGTCTTCTCTTTGCCAAGGTTTGCTGACGTAAGTTCAAACTCTTTCCATTTATTTTACATGATTAAAAAAATAATCAGACGACAAAGAAAAGCTCTTGGTAATAATTACTGGCTGACAAATTTTAATATACATAGTATATAAAAAAACTGGGCATCAGTAAATTATACAATAAAAATAAACAATCGAATCATGATTTTATAATGTCAGGCGTACCGGGCACGGATTTTTACATTTTTACATTTATTTTTATTTATTTTTACATTGATCGTTTTCTAGAATAATTAAATTTATTTACAGGTAATAAAAACATCTATAGCCTACCTATCGGTACTCCGAACTTTTCTATAGCCGCAAGCAATGTGGATAATGCACCGGTACACAGGGTGATCAAGTTTCACTGTGCCATCCCTATACAGAATAGATTCTTTATGAAAGTCTAAGACTAAATGTATTCCTTATTAAAAACTCGAGAGGATGGTCTTCGTGTGATAGAAATGTCTATAAGTTGACGTATCACAGAGCTTATATAGGTATAACGGTAATCGATCATTTGCCACAATGGGACGAACGATTGCCAGATCAATATATCTATGCCTTTGTTTTATTACGCTGGACCTTCCACTGATTAATACCTGAAGGAAAGTGAAAAGTAACGCAGCAATTGCTTATCGGTATGTCTAGACTCTGGATATTTATTATTGTTAAATCAACCCAATATTACTTATCGCAAAAGTTATGTATACTATACAATTGTAATAATTCCTAAAAAATTATTATGTATTCATTGCAATTAACCGAGTCGTTTTTGCTTCTTATCATAGGAAGAATCACATTTTTAATTGTATACAACATAAAAATGTGAATGTGGGCGAAAAACTTCACACTCGTCCGAGAATCAACACTTTCGCACTAGTCCCGAAAAGTACTAATTGTATATCGCTTCTGCATGAATGAATGCTTTTTTTCATCTAATCAATTGCTTCGTTATTTTACACTTTCCCTTCCCTGCAACTCTCTATCTCAAATTATTCTCACTCTGAAAAACACTAGTGTACAAAAAATATATGGGAAATTCCACGTGAACTCGACCAATGTTTTTCCCTCACCATTTTTGATTCGCTTCACGATTTTTTATGCGATTCTACAATCTCGAAAAAGCACTGCTGAATTTTTTCAGATTTTTCCCTCCAATCGTTAATTTCCAATGATTATTCAAACCCATTTTGAAAACGGCATTTTTTAAAAATCTCGAAAAATTCTCAACCATTCTCAAATTATACAATTATATATACTTGTACTCATTCATCATACATACCATTAGAATTCGTATTGATAGAGGAACTTGTAGATTGAACAGAATGGTCTTTTCCTATTTTTGAACCAGCTGATATTCGTGAAGCTAAAGATTTCATATCGGAAGTCTTCAAGGTAACCTCTTTTTTCGATATATTTTTTTTTTTTTTTTGCGCGGATTCTGTAAATTGACCACACTGAAACATGAACATGACCCAATAAAATGACATACTCACCTCTCGTGTAGTTTTCGTCGGAAGGGAACCCTTCCCGATCATTTTTATTGACTGCATTATTTCTCGGAATTTTTCTTTTATTGCTCTTGTTAGTTGTATAATCATAATCATAATCATTTTCATTTTCATCCTGGGATTCCGGGGCTGCGCTTTCGTCAGAAGAATCATTGCTTCGGTCCGATGCTGTAAAATTGAATGCATTACAAAAATGATTTCTTTAGAATGTAGTACTCACCATTAGATGATTGGTTGTCCCCACTTGATGATACAATACTCGGGACTATTATTAATTTTTTTGCCTTGTTCGAATTGCTTTTTATAAGTTTGGTACGATATGATTGAGTACAAGCTGCAGCTTTATCAGCTTTAGAAATATTTTCATCTGTCGTATATGCATATTCTTCTTGTTTGAGCATCTTCAGCCGATCCATTGCTTCGTCATAAGTTTCTGAATAAAATAGTCCGGGAGGTAGCGTTGCAAATGAAAAAGTCGAGACTTTTCCAGCAGCACAGTGAATAACCTAGAAATTATTTTTACCAACAAATGACACTTTTATTCACGCAAGCGTAGTAAAATAATGTACGTCTAATCACATTATTTTCGAGTTATTGAAACTTTTTTTGGAAATTTTTCATATAATACAGTGAGAACCAGTTATTCTTTGATATAAACAATTCATTTATATCTAAATAGTAATACTTTTGCTGTCAAAGTGGAAAAATTTGAAAAATAACTAAGTTCAACTTTAACCTTTAATAACTTTGAAAAAAGTTAATTTATCGAAAAATCATAAGAGATCTTTTTTGTAGAGCGTTCAATTTCCTACAAGAATATATGTTTTTTGTTGCTATATATTCATTTGCTCAGAAAAACAGAAATTAAATGTAAAAAGTGACAAAATCCCATGTTATTTAAATGGAAAATGTATCGTCTTTGAGGCACCATTTAATATGAACATTAAGGGCTTATTTTGGTCTGACGTTTTTTTTTAGATCATAAACTAAAAATTTAGGGGGCGCTGCAAAGAAAAAAAACAACTTGGTAAATAACGGACACCCTAATATATATACACATACCTATACAGGTACATGTCATGTAGTCCCTATTGGACATCTCAACATTGATAATAAAGTCGCATATCATCAAACAGCCTTAATAAAACATCATATTCTTTCCATCGTTTCACCCACAGGCTTGTGCCGCTCAGGAAGTTCATTGCTATAGTTCACTTTCATTATATTGTTACTTTATTTTGATATTTTCGCAATCTTGTCCCAACTTTCTCTATTGGCAAAGAAATTGGCGAAATATGTCATCCGATTAACACTTGCAATCAGTCATATCACAACCAAATACTTTTTTCACCACATATTCGTCGCCCACGAATTAGCTGGAAATATGGATCGCTGTCTTCTATATTAGCTGACAACACGTCACTTGTATAGTATTTTTAATTGCGATGCACTTAGGTAAGCCGTTGTGAGTATTTTCATCCTTTTCCATTTTATGCCATTATTCGACGTTAAGAATAAATTTAGTACAGTCTGTGTATCTCAATTGAAAACACTATAAGGATATATTGTTAGTTGAATAACATTTTCTGCCTGGACTATCTCGCAACCAACTGCATATAAATTAATTCTGCGGTAACGAGAGTAACAATTACCGTATGCGTCAGTACCCAACATGTGGCTGAGGTATCGTGCGAATATGAAATATGCTCATAAATTCGAAAACAAGACGTACTAGATACTCTTTTGTCTGTCATTGGTCCACGTTCTTCGTGAATCACGAATCAGAATCGAGGGACACTTTACCTCGGCTCGGGCGGACAATTATACATCAGTATCTTATAAATCTTCGTCCAAGAAAAAACGACTCTACGATGCAGGTAAGAGCCTGAGTTTTACTTTTCGAGCACAGGTCCACTAGATTCGAATTTCCCACAAATTTAATGAAATTTATATGTTGATATTAGCAACGAATATATCTGCTATACATTTCTTAATATAATGGCGATATACGAGCAACGGTACGTTGTTCTCAAACGTGTGAATCGGAACTTTGCCTTTTTGTGCACAATAGTAAAAAATCAGTCGCAAATTTGACGAGATCTGAGAATATGTGCAGAAGATTTTCGTACAACTGTGATGCCACTGTATACAATTAGCAATTCTTTGCTGAGCGATTTGATAGAACTATACAGTACAGTGCTCCCTCACTAATTTTCACGGATCCGGGGTATAGAGAATATTAGCGAGGTTCCCCACTATGTCCATGGGCGAAGTTTATGATGTGTGCACGGGGAGCTGAGGGGAAATAGCTGACAACTGACTTACTAGAAAACCACAGGTTTGTTGAGTGGGGAAGCCTACTTCCCTCCGACGGCGGAGAGGTAAAATGTTAGAGAGGTTAAAATTAGTGAGGGAGCACTGTACTATCAAGTATAGCTGGTATCATCAATAGAAATTACTGAAAATGGGAAACTTATGAATTATCAAACAACTTTCCCTTACTGCTAATTCGTTATTATACTGAGTATTATTACTATTACTATCATCGCGATACATGCATTAGATCAGTCTCAAATGCTTGAACAGAAATTCCGCAATTCTCTCTTAAGCAGTCGAAATTGATATAGGTAAATTGTCTGAATTCGAATGTAGAGAAGATTCCTAGTCATATCTAGTGGGGCATATTATAGTGAATATTCTTAGAGAAAAAAGATTATATCAAAAGTGGTTCAATCATTAGCGATTCATTCAGTATTGTATATTGATAATGCATATTCTCCATATTAATGATAATTTCAAGGTGAAACGTTTTGGGTCAATTTCATAGGATTGTAAACCGAGATTCACATTTCAATGGAAAATATTGGGTATTTAAATAAAACTGGACAGGATCTCAATTCTCACTATTAAAATTGGGTCTCGGCACCTCGAGACTTTATACTAAAATATCCGTTCTTCACAAACTTATTTATTTACCAAGAATGAGTATCTTTTCCGAATACAGACCATCAGAGTTTGAAAGAAAGAAGAAGATTTCACTTCGACCTCAATTTTATCAGCACACAAGCTGCACATCTCGAGAAATATTTTTGTAACTTCGCAAGATGATCATTCAATTGGCCAACGCCGCCACCGCGTTCGATGCCCGCTGAATATCCTGAATATTTAAATCTGATGGAGCATTCAAAATTCTGAAAAAATCTTTTGTAGCTTCATAAGATAATATGAAACAATTTAATTACGAAGATTCAAGTACAATTTTTTCCTGGATTACGAGATATATCACTTCGGAAACACCGCCGTACATTAGATTAATTAATAATTTTATTGATGAACAAAAATCCGAAAGAAATTCGTGGATGGATTTCAATCACTTATGAATTCAATTACTACAGTTTCGATAAATAAATTAGAATTCAAAAACAATATGTTCAGTATGGTGCATGAATTGTGCATCGCATCCAAAGACGGTTCTGCAGAAGAAACGAGTGTGCAATTTAAAGGTGAAATGTTTCGTAAAGTAGAGAAAAGCTAGTCTCAGAACTCGGAAAATTAATTTGATTGTTCACGTCTTATGGATAGCTTAAGCAATTTATACGGAATGTTGATGAAACCTATAAATATATGGGGTATTCCAAAATATTTTGAACGGTCATTTACCCCGACCCCCATCGATTTCCGAATAAATTATTCTCACGGTAACCCTAGACTCAGGTATGATTGCTGAATTATTTTAAAATTTTTCGATTTTTTTTTTAGAAGTTACGATTTTTTGAAAATCGCACTTTTCGGCAACAGCTCGTTTTTCATCAAATTCTAGTTGGCAACCAAGGTATCCCATGGAAAAGTGTCTCGTACAGAACTGTCCAGTTTCTTGACGTACTTTGAAATTGAAATATTTGTAGATTTTTGCAGACACCAGAAGTGCCGAAATTCTCGTTTCAAAAATCAAAATCATGGATTGCAAAAAGTCGCCGTAATCGATCTTTTTGAAATTTGTAGACAAAATTTGACATTGAAAGACGGAATTTTTAAGACCAGTCCGAAGTTGGGCCGACATCGGGTTTAGGAGGTATGGCTATTTTATTCACGCGAAAATTCATATTCCGGCGTTATTTTTGTTATTATTATTATTATTATTACACAGGTCTACAATGATTTTGGTGCCGCTAAAACTAAAGCAGATATTAAGTATATTCGATATCCTGACTCCAGCAATATCCTTATTTTTTTAATGCTACGTGTAGTTTTCGAGCAATCGCAGGTGTAAAATAAAATGAAAATAAACGATTTTAAAACATTTTGTTGAATTATTCTACATATACGACGACATATCAGCGTTACTAAGTAAGAAATGAAATCAATTAAATATAATGACTATAAATATGACAAAATACAGTTTTTTGGTAATTATCTATAGATATAAACCTGGACGTAGCTTCAATGTTTTGACGACTCCGTACGACTTCTCGAGGGTTAATTAACCAAATTATAACAAAGAATCGTCGGCACCAAGATTTTTTTTTTTATTTGTAGGCCTGTGTTATCATTGAAATCATTATTATTATTTTTATTATTATTATCAATCAATAATAATAATGATAATGATAATAATAATGATAATAATAATAATAATAATGATAATAATTTTAATAATATTAATAATAATAACAAAAATAACGCCGGGATATGAATTTTCGCGTGAATAAAATAACCATACCTCCTAAACCCGATGTCGGCCCAACTTCGGCCTGGTCTTAAAAATTCCGTCTTTCAATGTCGAATTTTGTCTACAAATTTCAAAAAGATCGATTAGGGGGACTTTTTGCAATCCATGATTTTGATTTTTGAAACGAGAATTTCGGCATTTCCGGTGTCTGCAAAAATCTACAAATATTTCCATTTCAAAGTATGTCAAAAAACTGGACAGTTCTGTACGAGTCACTTTTCCATGGGATACCTTGGTTGCCAACTAGAATTTGATGAAAAACAAGCTGTTGCCGAAAAGTGCGATTTTCCAAAAATCGTAACTTCTAAAAAAAAAATTGAAAACTTCTAAAATAATTCAGCAATCATACCTGAGTCTAGGGTTACCGTGAGAATAATTTATTCGGAAATCGATGGGGGTCGGGGTAAATAACCGTTCAAAATATTTTGGAATACCCCATATAGATTATTGAAAAAAAAAATTGCACAAAGTTTACATTGCAAATAACTCGTCGCGATATCGCAACAATTCGGAAAACTATTCCGCCGGAAAATCTAACTCCTTGAAGACTACTATCATGGAACTTATATAAAAAATCACTTTACTGATTTTTTTCACGTGAAGTTTCCCGTACACGATCAAGAGTTTGATTCGCGACTTGTGATTTGTATAAAAAATAAAATAAAAATAGGCAAAGAGTTTTCTGTCAATAGACAGGAAATGTTTCCACCACTTCCACCCTTATCACTTTGCTTAGTTTTTTTGTTTTTCTTGACAGAGAGATGAGCTTGCTGAAGCATCAGACTTGCTGTTCTGGAACAAACGTTTGTTGGCCCCAATTGGAATTTGGCCAAAGGATAGTGGCAACCTATGTTGGACTCTGAACCTCGCCTACATCTTTATTCACGTAGCCATGGAGTTCGCAGACTTTATAGAACACATCGGTGACCTCGAAGAAATCCTGGCCAACATATCCGAGACCGCTATCTTCACGATGTTATTATTTAAGTTTGTCGTTTTTCGCAAAAATTCTATCTTGTGTCAGTTGATCGACGCCATGAATGAAAATTGTGCAAATGACAAGTATCAAAGCTTAAGAGAGAAAAAGATTTACGGACGGTATAATTCGATAGTAAAAACCTACTGCAAAGCTCTTCTATTTCTTTCCTGTTTGACCGCTATTCTCTACTATCTTAGACCACTTGGCGGATACTTATTTGCAAGTAAGATAAATCAGTTATCAGCAAATATTAATTGCTCATTACATGAACTTTGATGAATTCTACATAACTATCTCGCGATGAAGAGTCATTATCTTCATAATAATGTTGACTCACATTCTGACCTTTTACACTGATAAAAATAGATAATTTTCAAACGGTGATTAAATGTATTCGAAGCAGATTGAAAAATGTATATTTTCCCAGAAAGTTCGAATGGCTCAACACCCTTCGTCCTGCCATACAAAACTCGAGTCTTCTACGAAATAACAGAAGTCCACACATATGCACTGACCTATTTATATCAAGGATACATCATACACCTCGTATCCCTTGGGGTTGTTGGGACTGACGCGTTATTAGTGTCACTGACGTTACACGTATGTGGGGAATTAGCAGTTTTGACTGACAGAATTCGAAGCCTGAAGCAGCAAGAAGGAAACGCTCATTACCTTGGAATCCGTACTATAGTCAAACAGCACCTTCGATTAACTTGGTGAGATGAAATTAATCTGTTGCTAATGTGATTGATCCGTTTTTTTTTTTTTTTTTTTTTTTTTTTTATACCCCTGATCGCGAGAATAAAAAAAATTAAAATTCCCAGGATGGCGACAGAAATAGACAAGGTATTCGGCGGTATCTTCTTGGGTCAACTATCGGGATCCGCTGTAATCATTTGTCTGAACGCGATTAACGTGATGAAAGTAAGCACACGCGATCATGTTACTCAAGTATACTAGATGAGTTCCACCATTGATGAATAGTGAAGTTCGTATGCTATACTGAGCCAATTTCTTATTGTTTAACAATTTATCCTGAGATAAATAACGACGGTTATATTCCCTTTGGTATTACAGAATTCCGAAGGAACCCAGGGGACAAATGTAATTGCTTTTGTTGTTTACGAGGCAACGATTCTAATTATTCTGTACACATATTGTTTCATCGGCGAATGTCTCATACAAGAGGTGAACTGATCTAATTATAATCTTCAACAATAAATAATTGAATGTTATGATTCTTGGGTATGTAGCACTGAGTAGTACGCAAGACAAAGTCATATACACTATAGCACCTGTATGACGGATGTGTTACGAGCAGGCTGTGTGAGTTTATTGTATATAGCGGCTTTTTAATGTGTGTAAAAAATAATATGCACATTAAAAGGCCGCTATATACAATAAACTCACACAGCCTGCTCGTGACACATCCGTCATACAGGTGCTATAGTGTATATGACTTTGTCTTGCGTACTACTCAGTGCTACATACCCAAGAATCATAACATTAGATATACTGAGTACAAGAATTTAAAAGATGGTTCAAATGATGAGAAAAGTTGCGGTGATCAGGGCCGGATTTTCGGCAAGGCAAACCTAGGCACTTGCCTAGGGGCGCGCGGTGCACGGGGGCGCTGGTCACTGCGCCTATATAGAAAAAAAATACGCTTGAAGAATAAAGGGTACAAATTTTGCTCAATTTTGCAGCCAGTATCGAAGTCAAGTAAACAAATTCCCAAATTTTAACATAGCCAAAATGTGTACTGTCGAAGGATACGGGGAAAGGGGGCGCAGCGGAGTTCAGTGCCTATGGGCGCGAGTTGTGAAAATCCGGCCCTGGCGGTGATCCGTGGGCGAGCTAGGTGGTCTCGGGTGTAAGTCCCCGGATAGGCGTCCGTAGATCCTGGGTTCGATTCCCGGATCGTCCGTTAATTTTTCTCATCAAGAATTATTTACCAATAAATAATTGACTTAATTTGAAATTATTTCAGAGCCAACGAGTCCACGGAGCCTTTTTTCAGTGCGCTTGGTACGAAATGCTGCCTCATCAATCGAAGGACCTGATCATCTGCATGGCCGGAACCCAAAAACCGCTTCATTTAACTGCAGGGAAGTTGTACATCCTCTCCTTGAATATTTTTGCTGAAGTAAATCAATCTATTCTATCTATATTTCGACTATTTTAGACTATGACTATTTTTTAAATTCGACACCATACTCAAACAACATATGTTGACACACACGCCTTATCACGTAACTATGTAAAATGTTTCTTTTTTCTCTGTTCTTGGCTCAAATTATTTTTTAAGATCTAACCTGTACGCTTTATACGTAACGTGTTTTACATAGTTTGTAAAAAAAATTTTCATAGATCTGAAGATGGTCGGCCGTGCTCCGACCGAAACGTCATCAGCCTTATAAATAAAAAGTTTTACCGTACACCCACGATTTTTATCTTCCTTCTACACCACCAACGGTCAAGAAAATTCACTACTATTCTATCTATAGGCATATAAACCCTGATGCGTAGCGTTAGCTCTAATGATCAGATCTCATGAAGTCTGGGTAACCCATAAATACTGGATATGATCGGTTATATTTTATTTGCTACCCAAGTTCTTTTATACACTTGCCATTTCATGTAAATTTTAAATAAGGCTATTCTCGCTGTGTAAGGTTATTAATGAACTCTGTGTGTCATCAGGTGATTAAAACAGCAATGGCATATATGTCAGTACTGAGGACTCTGATGTAAGTCTACCTTCCAGTTACCCTTAAAAAAATTCTGACATGCAAGTCTTGTGAATAACTAGTATCGATTTGTGTTGTACCTGTTACAGGTAAAACGAAGGATACACTCGCCTACTTATCATTCGGTATGACTCCATGGTGGCATCGAGATCCGCTTACATCACTCTAATCACAAGCAGCAACGGATTTATGCCCTTTTTTCCGTGGGTGCACTCGATGCGCACTGAGTGCAGTTTCCCTAGTTTCCAACCAATGAAAATACAAGAAATCTGGAGAAAACCGCACTCAGTGCGCACTAGTGCACCCACGGAAAAAGGGCATTAGAATACGAGGATTCGAATTCCGCAAAATAACTGAAAAGTTCACAACTATGGCTA
Source organism: Tenthredo mesomela (assembly GCA_943736025.1). NCBI lineage: Eukaryota > Metazoa > Arthropoda > Insecta > Hymenoptera > Tenthredinidae > Tenthredo > Tenthredo mesomela. Next base: position 39,296,913 of record OX031015.1, on the reverse strand, counting down.
TAGGCATTGGCGTAACTACGGGGGGGGGGGGGGGGGGGGCACGGCCCCCCTAGAATGTTGAGTGCCCACCCCAGAAAGATGAAAAAAACGAAATTGTAGATTTCGTATATATAAATTCGGGTAAAGCGAAGTGAAGGATGGGGCCAGCCCCCCCCCCAGAGAAAAGTCCTAGTTACGCCAATGCCTCCATACGCAACAATGGATTTCGGCTGGTGTAACGGGGATCTGATGGAAGGGCATGCAACTGTAACAGGAGGAAATATGTTATAATATCGTCATCATTGCCATTCAATACATCTCTCTAAAAACTAGGCAAAAAGAATATTTCTCCGTGAATCAGTACATTGTTCATTCTCCGGCAACATTTCTGCGTTCGGAGTATTTCCTTTTGGGATGCCTGTTACGGTTCAAAATCCTGTCTTGTTAACGCATCTCCCATACGAACCCTTTGACGACACGACTGGACACGAGGGCTGCTGATCCCACAAATCACGATTCCCACAACAGGTATTACCTTTATCGTAGGTCAGTGCTTCTTTGCCAACAGGGTGCCAAATGGTATCGCCATCGCGCGGTTGAATTGAAAAACTAGTCTTACCACAAACATGCGTACGCCCTATTATATGCAATCCTTATCACGGAACTAACGTGCGAGTTGCATATAATAACGCCGACCGCGGATGTTTGCGGTAAAAGTGATTCGTCAGTTCGACCGCGAGATGGCGATACCATTTGGTGCCCTGTTGGCCGAAGAGCACTGACCTAGGGTAAAGGTACCGCCGCACCTGTAGCGGGGTCAATGGCCTTCGTAGCGTCGAAGGATTCGTATAGGGACTGTTACTGTAACTATTATGAATATACTGTTAAGAAACAGTTACAAATTATACATAACATCGATTTATCGGCAATAAATTTACAGATGTAAAGCATAATATTCAGTCTTATATTTTCATAAAGAATTGATCTCAAAAATATGGTCTGGTCAAACTGAATCACCGTGTATAAGTATCGTAGCTGATAGCACATAGGTATACATAAACGCGAGGCACGGTCACTCTAACATTACTAATTTGTATTAGACGAATTCAAATGCAGAAATTTGTGTTTAATTATTCTGTTTCTAATAAGAAAGATATAGAAAAAAAAAAAAAAAAAACTCACGGCTTTTTATTTCAATAACATAAACAATACATGGAAATTTACAATCTATAGCTAAATGGATTGAGGATTGGGTAGGAGAGGTACTATACGGACGTAATGGAAAAAATAATTATCAAATAATAATAGCATAATAATTAGAAAGATTGGAAATTTCGTTTCATTACAAAAAAATTTTATTATTCATAGGTGAGGTGGCGCGTGGTACATGAGGTTTTTGTCCATAGCAAGTCCTACGGATTCACGTATTTTCTATGTACAAGAATGGGTTGTATGCTATTATTTTTAATATTTATTATTAATTAACAATTCTAATTATAGATATAATTATCATTACATAATCATACGATATACTATATTTATTCAAAAACTATTATTATTATTATTATTATTATTATTATCATTATTATTATTATTTCTTACTTTATTATAGCTAATAATAATAAGATGTCTATCATGCGTGCCTGTATTCTACAGGCAAAAACAATCTGATACTGCATAGTACCTACTATTTCATAATAGTCTGCTTTGTAGTATATCTGTTATTCGAATATCAAATCAAAGTATGTAACGATATCTCCCACCTATGGTTCTTTTCCTGTTTTTTATTTATTTTTTTTTTTATTTTTTTCTACAGGTGTGATTGATATTCACATTGTCAATTAGTCCGAAGATATTTTTCGTTCATTATAATTATCATAGAAAACTAATAAACAGTAGTGTAGTGTGTGATGTTAATATATAAATTTAATAACGTTTAACTATTTAAATATCTATCATTTTTAAAAATCGTTTAATTCGTCTTTGAAATACTACAGAGCAGATATTATACCATGTTTATAATTAAAATTAAAGAATACATTTTGCAAATAAATATTACATTCAACATTTTTTTTTTTTTTTAGTAACGTTAAACTTTTCTAAATTACCACAAGATTTAATTACCATAGATAATTAAAAGATAATTATTATATGTATATAGTGCCTCAGAAAATATATGTTGAGTTTCTTTTTTTTTTTTTAATAAGTATAAAAATTTTATACTCATTACTATTATTTAGCAGAAAATTTGTAAGATTTATAATTTTCTGCCACACTTCATGAAATAAACACAATTGAGCAAACAATAAAAGATATTTTGCATAAAAATTATTATCTGAAATATCGTTTAAGAATTATTTATTCAATTCATCATATTTGATTCTTGTTATTAATAGTTATAAAATGACCTAATATTTACAGGTCTAATTGTAAGGACACTTATTGTTAGTACCATTGTATATATTCACAAGTTTCAAATGCATTTTAATATGTGATTTCATTACTTGTTCGTAAAGAGAGAGAGAGAGAGAAAAAAAAAAAAAAATCCTAAAACATTAAATCAACCGGTATATGAAAATACTATATTGACTGGCCAAAGTGCTTTCAAGATTGAAATTTAATTGTATAATAAGTATAAAAAGAAAATCTTGATAGTAATCTTGTATGTGTAGTCTTGCATCATCTTATAATCAAACTTTTGTAAAATAAAGAAAAAAAAAAAAGAGCGAAATTTCATCTAATTTATTGATCGCAATATTTCCTACTATATTTAGCAAATGAGAGATAGAATGCTGCAGATTTTCTAGTCAATAATTGAATATTTATACTTTGTGATATGTATTAAAATGATCAGAATAAGGTAATGAATATAAGATAGTGAATGAGCAAATAACATTCGCACTGTGTGTACCGGGTCTTCACAGTATGGAATAATATCGTTTAGTTATATATCTCACAACAGAATGAAACAGTTATGACATTAAAACATTACATGATGAAAAATGGCACCCTGAGTTGAAGAAGCACGGGCTATATGGAAATTATTTGAAATAACATATTTGTTCATACAATTTGTTCAATATTATAATTGACTAATACCTATTTCATTTACTGTCCGCGATCTGTATCTGTATCAAACGTGTATAAATAGTCTCTAATTATTTTCATTACCACGAATTGTACCTCAATAATTTTTCGCAATAATTATCACGATAAAAGACAAATTTTCATTTATATTTTAAGACATGTGTCGGCATCACTATAAATAAAATTGAAAACTCAAAGATATAAAGGCGCACGACCATAATAATATGCTACCTACCGATAGTCAGTGTGTAAAATATTAGCAAATTTTTTCAACGTCTGATTTCCGCAATTAGTAGGTATTTAGGTATATATGTGTTTCCACATTATTGATGTGATAGCTTTGCGAGGCACGCGCTCCGACAGATTTAACTCGAAAAACAAAGAAGGAAAAAAAAAATATCAAATTGATTGTATATTACAAAAATTGTATACAATAAAGTAATAATTATAAACAAAGATTGCGTGTAAAAAATCTATACTCTTAATTTTTCGTAATACGTTTCTCACTAATAATAATATAAAACAATATCTATACTTAGTAAATATAGTGAATATTACAACGTGATTTAGCTACCATACGTACGTACCTACGTATAGAAGCGAATTTCTAAAAACTAGCTTCTTGCTGCATTATTTATGACGTAATAACTACACGCGATAAAATGATAATATTATAGTGTAACTTGTACATTGAAAACTTGACAAACTTATCCTGTTTCTTATTTTAATAAACTTTCAAACTTCTTGCCTCTTCTCTGGGTCTCACAATCAGTACATTCACTGTTGACATTCACAAAACAGTGATAGCCCAGACCGAACCGATCGCGATAGTAAGAACTCGATAACATGCATTTAACTAAAGCCCTGTTTCAACTGAATTAGGTATTAGTTTAATTCCGGTAGATAAAGATTGTCTCAAAACTATATAAATTTTAATATTATGTAGGTATACATCTAATGTCATTCAATTTCTATAAAAACTATAATTTTGCAAATAATTAAAATTATACTCTCATCACTTTGAGCACGTTTCAACCAATGAAGCAAGCATAGTCATAAAACTAGTAATAATTATAAATAATCATACTGTTAGATAAGACTTTCCTTATCAGAGTTGAATTCCGTACGTTGAAAGAATAATTTACGACATATAATTTCCTCAATGATACGGAAACAAGGCATACTAGATAATTGAGCCATGATATAGTGATACACGAAGAGCAAGCACCAAAATATTTAATACCATCGTTCATTGTTTAGGATCATTAAAGAAATAAACTTTTTCTCAAAGTATAGCGAATTAACTTCAAGGTTCCTCATTTGAATATGCAATCGAGCTCTTGGATCAATTATGCATAGTACACGTCTTCATCTTACGGCTTGATATGCACTGTGCCACAATATTTGGCAGTGTGAAATAGTCAAGAAATGTGAGAATTCGATTGAAATTAATTTTCAAATTTTGTTATAATTGTCAAGGAGGGAAATTTGGAGAGTGGCACACAGTTATGTGAAACTTACCATCTTAACAGGTAAAATAATACTATGAATGTGAGGCTCTTGTAGGATCTTTTTTAGCAGGAGATGGTCCAGGAGTCGCTAACAATCTGTAAGCATTGCCCTTGCCTTCTCCTGGGTGCCTGTGGGTGCTAGTCGAAGGTTTTCTAGGAGGTTTTGAAATTTGTGTAGTCGATAAGCCGCTCACTGGATATTTGTTTCTACTCGAAGTTCCGCCGTTGCTTCTCGAACTGGTCTTCGAAGATGAAACACCGGTAGATTCGGTCGGATGCTTAGGCAAGACAAACGCTTTAGTTTGTTTTAACAAATAGCGGTCGTTACAGAGCGCTGAGATTAGCGGCAAGTCTAGATTTCGACTTTTTTCACGCAACGTTCGTATGTCCAGCATACCATCCTCCTTCCCATCATGCCTTCCCGATGTCGTGGTGATCCCACTGTTCATCTTCGTCGTATTTACCGACGATGCGGAGGTAGATGGAAGAGGCTGACTTTTTTCCAAAGTCTGAAACAAAGAACATCATATGCTTACCATGTACCCGTATAAAGCCAATCGAAAGATACAAATTTTAAGGAAAAGTAACTAATAAGAAATTTCGAATAATCAATGTCCACTGGCTTACCTGAATTTCGTAAGGAGGTGGTGGTGGTGGCGGTGGTAATCGTCGATGTTTTGGTTGCGATGGAGATTGGACTCTAGTATTCAGGGAGGTGTCAAAGCTTTTGAGAATATTGTCGTCGCTTCTAGTCCGCGAAAATCCATGTATAGTATGCGGATGAGTAGGAGCCGGAGGTTCTCTACGCAAGCTGTGACTTCCTCCCGACGAGCACGTTGCCCCACTGTACAAAGAGCTCGTGCTTGCCGCATAGTGACTGCTAATATTGCTATGGAGCACGTAATTTCCACCCGAAGAATCGCCGATGCTCAAGTTTTGATTAGACGCGTACTTGGATGGGGAGGAAAATGAAGATCCTGGCAAATACGGTGTACTGCGATAAACGACTGAAGATTTGCTGTTGAAGCTAGGGTAAGGTGGCGGAGGGTAAGCAGCCATTGCTGCAATTAGTGATCCTTGTTTAGCATCTATGTATTCCTGTTTAGAAACGGCGGGATCCTTGATTGGGAACATAACAAAATCTACATCAGAATACAACTGTTGCTTATACTGTTCAATTTGAGATCTGGCGACCTGGCTGGTGTAAACAGTAGCTAAGCTGGGAGGAGGTGGTGGTGGTTGTCTTTGATGTGTTGCAGGCGGAGGTGGTGGTGCAAGATATGGCAAGAGCACGGGTCCCCCTCTGGAAGCGTGAACATCAAGGTAATTATTTGGCCCAACGACAAGAGCCGCAACCGGAGCATGGACTGGAGTGGGTTTCATTTTATCTCCAGGATAAGTTGGCGGTTGTATTCTAGGTGGTGGTTTTGGTGCAATAGTTTGTACAGCACTTGTCATAACGCCAGAAAAGTTCTGAGAAGATGTTGAAGTGGCATTACTTCTGCTCTGATTACAGTAGGGCTTCCCGCCCATAATTTTTGCGCTGTTTTCCTCACTCGTATTCGGATACAGAGTAGAAACAGCTTCCTGATGATCAGAAATTTCCGGGTACGGAGGTGGGGGTGGTGGTTCTCTTGGAGTAACCGCGTCATTCCTTGGAGGAGTGGGCGGTGGTATTTGGATTCTTTCTCTAGGAGCTGTGTAGGGTGGTGGCGGCGGAGGTTCGGACCTTCTAGGTGGCAATGGAACAAAATCTCCTCTCACAGCATTATAAGGAGGTGGCGGTGGCGGTTCTCTTTCAATGGAAGCTTCACTCCTCGGTGAAATGATAGTTGCATAATCCCCATTAACAGGATACGGCGGAGGTGGTGGAAGTTGTCTGTCGCTGTCGGTTCTGGGAGGTGGCGGCGGAGGTGGAAGAGTTACGTAGTCGCAATCAGAGTCCAGAGAATTGCTGATTGTTTTCCGAGGTGGATATCTCCCGACGATTAAATCCGAGAGCTCATCAGCAGACAGAAGCGGACCTACATCCGAGGGGTCGCTTCCATCGCCCCTAAAGCTACCAGCACTTAAAATGCTGTTACTCCTCGATCGTGGATCTTCGAGTTGTTGTTCCAGCAGAGTTTCACCAATCCCTGAACTCCTGTTTTGCCCCTGATCGTCTCCTTTGCAAATGCTGTAAATTGGCTCTTGGTCTTCTGTGTTTACATCTTCAGTATAAACACCGCTAGTCTCCGATCTTATGCCGCTATGAATGGTATAAAATCCTGAAGTAACAGAAGCTTCGTCTGTTGTCGAGGGAACTGAACTCAGAGCACAAACGTCGCTCGCAGTAGAAGATGCATTAGCATTTCCAGTCGGCGAATACACGTCCGTGCTACGTTCGTCTTGCATCTCACTACTTCTGAGAGTGTACACTCCACTTGTTTCACTTGCGATGTCAGTTCCTGAAAAAACAAAGACAAAAGTATGGCTCAGTTATTGACCAACTCGTTTAGTTGATGAGCCAAAGGTCTGAACGTAAAAGTGAAACCTACCTGCATATTTCCCAGCTTTTCTACATCTGTCGTAAATGGCGCCAGGAAAACTGGCAGCTTCTGACGAAACGGCAGAATTCTGTGCTGTGTGTGAGTAGCCCAATTCCAAACTTGACGTTGCTGATGCGCGACGTATTTGAGGTGGACCACCGGCGGAAACATTGACAATAACAACTGTACTACAGTTACTGCTACATTGAGAGCCATCTGCTGTTGCTCCAGTCGTTGATACGAGGCGTTGAGCAACAGATGATGGAGCTGTATCGATGTTATCCACTTCTAATCAAAAAATACCATAATATATTATCGCGAATATGATTTTGCAAATGATATGTTGCATGTGATTGCATGTGATTGCACACTGCAGCATAATGATTTTCTTTTCTTACCATCAATAGTGGATGTAGGAGATGATGGCCTGGAATGTTCATCACCATTGTTGCCATTTATTACTGTTTGAGTTTGCGAATGGTTTGGATATTCCGTAAGGCGAGGTAGGCACTCGGTTGAAGCCGGGGCAGTATCTGGTTCATCTTCGCTATGAACCCGATCACTGACAATGCCAGATGTCGTGTTAGAAGAAGTGCTTGATATTACAGAAATTCGTTGATCACCGCGAGCCCCACGTGCAGCTAAACTCAGCTTGCACCTTGCCGGATACATATAGCAATCTCGCAGCACTTTACGCTCTGCAATATTAAAGCAATTTTATTGAAGAATGTCATCATCATGCAGATGGCGTAACCGGAATAGTTCTATTTATCGTGTTTTATAGACGCGAATGAACGACTTCAGAATTTTGAGACTCGTTACATATCAGAATTACGGAGTCCGGTCATCCAAGAGCGTCTTTTAAAACGTGAAATTTTGTCACGAGTAAGTCAGCTAAACGATCGCGATGATGTGTAGGGCGAGAGATTAGGAAAAAAGGATTTTATTAAAAACTAGGATCTATCATCATTGGCTGTTTTTTTTTTCTTCTATGGGGGTAAAAGACGTTCGGAAGATAAATTTGAAAAGTCTTGCACACGTTTTGATGTTGTTTCGAGAAATGCCTCGACGTACTACAACTGTACAGTGTATTGAAAACCATCACATTCTACAGATTTTCCTATCGTAATACATTCACGTATCGCAGTACCTGCTCACTGACAATTTGAATTTTATGATCAAGCCAACACATCGCAAGGACATATTCTTCACAATTTACATACGACTACAAGCTATTCATGAAATTCATAAAATTCATGAAATACTTCGACACTTCGTCATAAGATCCTCGCAAGATTTTTATATGAGCAACAAGTTGATCACCCGGCTTATGCTGTTTCATCATCAGACGAAATATCATGGCGGGTATCGGCGTGTATCTCCATCATATATACCTAAATTTTCTCATACAGTAAATTAATCGACTTACCTTCTTCTTCGCGACGTCTCGCCTCGCTCAATCGTGGTGCTATAGCCATAGAAAATTGATGGGTGTCCCGACAGAGTCCCAATAATAGTTTACTTTTGTCGTCACATCCGCTGTACAAGGTGAGTTTATCCGGCTGATCGACTGCCCGGATTTCGAACTTTTTACGCTACGAACAAACGGAATGAACCAAAAAAAAAAAAAAAATATATAAAAATCAAGATTTCTATAAAATATTTTGACGAGTCAAACATGAATTTTCATCTCTCTGATATACTCACGTCGAAACATAATTTGCCGATATTGTTCCAGGCGAAAACTCTCGGTGTCTCTTCTTCGGTGTAGACACGAACACCGCGGGCACAGATTGCGAGTAAGATACGTCCTGGACCGGCTTCATTTTTGCTTCTACGAAGCCGGTAGAGGTGCGCGTTGAGCGGCGCTTCCAGGAGCACCGCCTCCCGGATGTATTGGAGTTCTGCTTCCTCTCGAGACAAACCACGGTTGTCTCGGTGCTGGGCGCTAAGCACACCGAGTACATTCTGCTCGATGCACATCTGCGACATACGAATGACCAAAATTTTGATAAAATATAAACGAATGATTTCTTTTTTGCATGTAGCTCCAAGTTCGACATTGAAAAACCCGATAAAATAAAGAGTATATTTTCATTCAAATGTTACAATTTCTGATTTTTCGTTCAATTTCCGAGTTCCTGATACGATAAAACGTTAAACCGTCCAAATGTGACTCGAAAATGTGTCGCATATATATTATTCAAGACTCCGTTTCGAAAACAAATTGGACCTCTGTAAAAAAAAAAAAAAAAAAAAAAAAAAAAAAAATGTATAAAAAAATTAATTATTTTTGAAGATCCCGGTACTCGTTTACCGCGCAGGTGTAAGAAGAGTTTGACCTTCCTATATTTAGGAGGCAGCACCTGCCGGCTGTTATAACATCTCGAAAGCACATTACTCACAGACGGCAGTGACCGAACACGTTTTAGTGTAAATTCGTCGTGGTTAAAAATAAAAGTGAGTCAAGTTTTTCGTTCTGTGCAGACAAGCCGCTGCAGTAGGTACCGCACGAGTGTGATACCAACGTATAATAATTATTGAATAAAATAGGCGTTTCTCCAACTGCAAAGAACGTTGGATAATTTATTTCTCGATCATCGTTTCCGCGTCTGAAATACGCGAAATAAAAAAAAAAAAAAAAAAAGCGCACGGTAAGGGTTGATTTCTGCGACACATATATCGAAGCATGACTCACGTGGGGTGGTAGGTAGTCGGTAGATTTGCAGTAACCGACCGAACCGCCATGCGGTCGATGACGTTCCTCGGAGTAGTCGCCCAGGTCGGCCTGAAGAGCGAGCCCCGCCAATGCGAGTAAGGGAGCGACCACCCCAGGCTTGTGCAAAGGGTGGTGTGGGTGCAAGCTTTCCACACCACCGCCATGTCTGACGACGTTGTCTCGCAGCTGCAGGTAGTAATGGTGCCGGGTAGTCTCATCGCTGTAAAACGAATGATTCAAAATTAAGAAACAAAAAACAAAAAACAATTCAATTCAATCAAACAACTATAATAACGAAAGGACATCATTTCATTGAACATTTTGTCAAACCAATCATCGATCTATAAATTTATGAATATCTGTATTTTTCTTTCTTTTTTTTTCAGGTGTAATCGAGGCTTTCGATGAGAACTGATGGAGAAACGGTGGAAATTCAATCGGAAGACAATTTTTTTTTCTACTTGAGATTGAAGGAAATTATGATCTGAGGCACGAAATGAATAGATGAAATCCACGCATGTGCGATACACCACACCTACTGAGAGGTAAGTGAAATAGATTTTAATTGCGATGTCCGTTTATATAGATCGAAATTGTATGATTTGAATATAATCGGATCTATTTGATGGGGAGAAATATCGAGAGATTTAAAAAGTCGGAGAGATCGTGGTTTAAACGAGTCTTGAGACGGAGGTAGCAGCAGCTGTTATCCTGCACGGCTATGATTTTTAATATTTACTATCTCGCGTGAGCTCGAGGAGAGCCGCACAATCATCTGACGTTTTAATCACCATCGTACAGTGATTTATTCTATCTACATCGAGAATTATATATACATATACATGACTCCTGATCGAGAAATAATTGATAATTTAGTCGAGATTTTAAACTCGTAACGAAGCTTTACATATATAATATATATATATATATATAATTATTATATATTTCATCAAAAATCTTAAAGCAACTAATAAGGTGTATAACAATTTTTGGCACACGCTATAAGTTGTTGAAGCTTAAATCATCTCCATGCAAGAAGATAATTAAAATAATCAAAATTCTATCGTATATACAGTTTCTCGTTTTTTTTTTTTTTGTTTTTTTTTTGTTTTTTTTTTTCTCACACCTTTCAGCCTCAATATTATTACAGGATATAATTGTTATTCATCATTATGCGATTCATAAATGTTAATTTTTTCTTACAAACCATCAGACTTGGAAAGGTTGTTGCCATAGAAAAAAAAAAAAAAAGAAAACAAAGAAAGAAAGACAAACGAGACTTCCGATTTCCGATTATATTTGAATTTTTCATGATTTCCTCCAGTCTTTGTCTAAGAAAAAATTCATGATATTATCTCCCATGAATGTGAAAAAAAAAAAAAAAAATGTAATATAGGTATATTATCTCTGCAGCCTCGTTATTTCAGCTTTTTCGCAATGCTTATAGGTCGCATTAAGGCAGGTGTAGGTGTACTTATAATAATAGGTTTAGTAAGGCCGCAGAGATTCGACCTAAACTGAAGAGCTGAAAGTCGAGAATCGTGATAATTGTTATTTCAAGTAAATGAAATTCTATGTTATGGTTCTAAATATCTATAAGATACATTTTTTTTTTTTTTTTGTTTTCGATTCATGGATAAAAATTGATTCAGCATAACGAAATTTTGTGATAGGCCCGGTTGGTGTTATAACTTCAGTTAGATCATTTTTCTGACTGTAATTGTGTATTACTGTATATATAGAGACGTTGCTCACGAGGGGATACACGTCTATACATTAATATATACATGAATATATATGTAGGTATATGTATACATATATAATATATTAGAAGCATATGTATTAGACATGTAAGAAGTTATATCACGATGTTTCGAGTTGATGGCAATGCCCGAATCGTTATAATTACCGAGTAGAAATACTTTTATTTAGCGCAGACAGTCTATTTATCACGCGGCACGTAATAATTTCTAATTATCAGGGCATCAGTCAAACACTTATAGGTTGTTCGGCTACCGTAGTGGCGCGTAGTAGAATGAATAAACGCTGCTTCGGTATATCCAACTACCAGCGCGGTGTTTCTAATCGCGGGACAAGCCGCTCTTTGAAATAAAAAAGGAAAGAGGAAAAGGAAAAGTAGAAAAAAAAAAAAAAAAAGAAAGAGAAGAAAAACGAAAAAGAAAGAAAGAAAGAAAGAAAGAAAGAAAATGAAGAACAACACCAACAACCTGTACAGCTGTATATAAAGCAGAGTTTCGTAAGGTAACAAATCGCCCACAGTGGCACCGAGGAATATTTCAACCGGCAATTAATTGGACCAATTAACCAAGCGGTTCAAAATGCCGTAGGGATCCGGGTGCCGTGCTACGCAGCTCAGCTCAGCTCAGCTTAGCTTAGCTCAGTTCAGTTAAGTTCAGCTCGCGATCAACGCGCGGAGGAATAGAAAAAGAGAGGATTAAAAAATGTATACCTACCTATATGAAAAAAAGTCTATTGAAATTTCTACCTTATACTATATGTACCCCTACTACCGCATATATATATATATATATGCCATATAGCGATGAGGAAAAAAACAAATTCGAGTTCGAGTAGCGAACTGAAACGCCTTTACTCATACATATATATTTATACATATATATAATATATAATATATATATGTAGTTTATAATATACCGACGCGACGCCTCCAGACACGTAGAATTATTATAGTTGAGGTGGGACGTAGCTCAAGGACTACAGGCACGCATTTCGTCAAAAAAAATAACGCGCCATGCTGAGTTTAGCTCAGTGCTGGTATAGATATGAATGTAATAAAATCACAGAGACACCTAATAAACGCAGAGCCGTTGATTATGTACGCGCCATAAATTTACGAACGATTATCGACACAAGTCGTGCGGTGTGTGTCTTATGTCTTGCTTCGGGTGAACACGAAACTACTTCGAATTCTTTACTTTGAATACTTTTTCAAGACCTACATATATGCAGTACAGGCATATCACTTGACTCTGCGAGCTTCGAGGAAAGCTCCCTTTTGCTAAAGTAACAAAATAACAGTGCAAAAAAAAAAAAAAAAAAAAAAAAAAAAAAAATACAAATATACAAATATTTACCTCAATAGTAACGGAGTGTCCACGTAATACTGGACCCGGAAATAGAGCACAAATGCCGGCCTCCCACTGCTGTCCAGGCCCTGAAATCAAAAGGATTCATTTTAGAAGGAAATAAGACGACTTTTGATGGACTCAACGAAATGTTGGATTCTTATCTCGTTGATATCAGAATCCGTAGTTTTTATACCTCTGATACATTATACAGTCGCGTGTATATGTGCTGACAATAATATATACCTACCTATACCATCGTACAGTTCAATACTACGGATGTGATGATTATTTTTGTATAGAAATATAAAGAGAATCGTAAATCAAGATTTAAGGGAAGATTTAACGGTGGCGGAAGAGCCATTACCTTTACGGTACGTAGCTACCAGACTGAAGCATATACGGTTACAATGTATCAGGCTTGTTTAATTACATGGTGGATCATTATTCGTGTGTGTATATATAGGTATATATAAAATTATGTAGAATTGACTAATGGTTACCTTCGTCCTTCGTAAACTCTTATGTATACCCTAAATTTACGTGTGTGTGTGTGTGTGTGTCTATGTGTTCATATAATACGCCTCACGGTTCGCCGGAATTGAAGCGAAATCCTTTAGAAACAAGAAATTTCAGTCCTGAATATAATTGGCTCCGATGACCGAGAGGCTTGAGAATTAAGTACGAGATTGCTTCGGAATTACGTAATCATTCGCAAATTTCCGTTCGCGGTAAATAATTAATAGAATTAATCTACCCGCAAGGTACGTATAGGTATAGGTATGGTGTGCATGAGGCTGAATATCATACTATATCTATATACCTATATATACATACGGGAAGCGTGAATATCCACTTTAATTTATGATTCAAATTTATTCATAACGCGTGAGATAATCGGCAAAAGGTTTTCACTATTCTTTGCCTTTTTTTTTTTTTTTTTTTTTTTTTTTTTATTATTATAGAGAAGTATATGCCCAAACAGAAAAACATATATATAAATACATACAATTCATCGGTTATATATCGCGTCACTAATGCCATAAGGTCGTAAAAGCGCCAAAAAAAAAATTTCGTTCTTTTTGATGGCAAAATCTTTTTCATGTCATTTAACATCGTTTGGGCATATCCGCAAAAAAAAAAATAATTTTTGGCGCTTACGACCTTATGGCATTAGTGACACGATATATATACGAAATATAATTAACTCTTTAGACGAAAGTTGGTGAAATGACACTTCGCTAAACCCTGATTAAAAATGAAAATAATAATGTTAATAATAATTATTTACCCTCAATGAAATATGAAAATAAAATCTTATGTGTACGATTTTGGGTATATATTAACATTTTCAAGATAGATTTATTCAGCTACTCCATAAGTTGGTATGGGTATTATAGTATTATAATAATATATGGTGACAGAAAAAGCTTTCTAAATCGAAATATATTCAAAGTAATAGCTCAAGCCTAATTATTATGGTATGGCTAAGGATTATAGATGTGTTACATTACGCAGTTTGTGATACGTTAATGCCTTTAAAATTGTGCTGACGTATGTAACACGGGTTTCTATAATCGGTATACCTTAGGTATAGGGTATAGCTATATAGATGCTTTCAAGTGACTCAAATCGTTTAGAATTCTTCTGATTTCTCAACCGATTCCACTTAACCAATTTACATTAATTTTTTTAATAGACTATTCAGCGATTCAAGCGCGTAAGTAGTTAAGAACGTTTGAATAATGGGATATCTAAACCCTGGAGGAGTTGTCTTTGTAAAGACATTCAACCTCTCGACAAAACGCAATTTAAATCCTCGTATTATATATATATATATATATATTAGACCGGTTCAAAAAAATCGACTATTCTTTTTCTTTCAATTTTCGCATTGAAATACTTTCGGGGGGCTGAAAAAAGATGCCTGTTAAAAGCGGAGCTCTTAATATTAAGATTTAGAGGTCGCTCATCGCGGATTTCTATTCTCCATTTGAATAGCATAGGAATTTTTTTTTTTTTTTTTAATAATTTTGTAGCTCACAAACCAATGAACAAATCCGAATGACTCAAACATATTTTCATAGGAAATTGAACACTCTACAAAAAGCTTCTCTTATCATTTTTTGATAAATTGACTCCTTCCAAAGTTATTCAAGCTCAAATTTCAATTTATAGTTGAGTAAACTATTTTTTTTTGTGATTTTTTTTCCACAATGATAGATACGTTTTTTAGAGTGTTTAATCCCCTATGAAAATATGTAAGAGTCATTTGGATTTGTTCATTGGTTTGTGAGCTACGAAATTCTGAAGAAAAAAAAATAAAATTCCTATGCTATTTAAATGGAAAATAGAAATTCGCGATGAGCGACCTCTAAATCTTAATATTAAGAGCTCCGCTTTTAACAGGCATCTTTTTTCACCCCTCCGAAAGTATTTCAATGCGAAAATTGAAAAAAAAAGAATAGTCGATTTTTTTGAACCAGTCTAATATATATATATATATATATATATATATATATATATATATATATATTAGGGTGGGCCAAAAAAAAACTTTTAATTTTTTTTTCTTTAGTTACCATGAAAATATTGTTCAAGATGATGAAAAAAAAAATTCTCTGAAAATTTGAGCTCTTAATATTAATATTAAGAGGTGCCTCATCGCGATTTTTGATTTCCCATTTAAATAACACAGGAAATTTTTTTCTTTTTATTTGGAATTTTATTCCCTTTCAACGAATCATCGTGTTGTGAAAATCAATACATATTCTTGTAGGAAATTAAACGATCTCCAAAAAAGGTCTGATGTAATTTTTCGCTAAGTTCACTCGTTTCAAAGTTATTCAAGGTTAAAGTTCAACCTCAAACGGTGTATGACGACTTTTTTTTTTGACTTAGCAAAAAATCACATCAGACCTTTTTTGGAGATCGTTTAATTTCCTACAAGAATATGTATTGATTTTTATAACACGATGATTCGTTGGAACGGAATAAAATTCCAAATGAAAAAAAAAAAAAATTTCCTGTGTTATTTAAATGGGAAATAAAAAATCGCGATGAGGCACCTCTTAATATTGATATTAAGAGCTCAAATTTTGAGAGGACTTTTTTTTCATCATCTTGAACAATATTTTCATGGTAACTAAAGAAAAAAAAATTAAAAGTTTTTTTTGGCCCACCCTAATATATATATATATAGGTACTATATAACCGTAGTTAGTTACAAATATTAAAGAGAAATTAATATAATAGTTTTAAAAATGCGTCGGCGACTTTGGTTCGATTAACCAATTAAACACGCCCTCTACTGTTATACCCATTATCCTTGAGTTTGATGAATATTTAATTATATAGGGATAAATTTGATTAGCTAAATAAAATCTGAATCTAAAACTGGTAGAAATATAATTCTGCGAATTGGTGCGGTTGGACGGAATACATTAATAAATAATTAAATTTAAAAAAAAGAAAAAAGAAAAAAAACAGTTAATCGCGTAGGTGAAACCAAGTGAAACAAGAAAAAAAGTAACGAAAAAAAAAAATGAAAAGAAACGCTATAATATTAATTTGGCATAGTAGTAAAATAGTAAATGAAATTACAATATACACAAGCATAGCGAAGTTTATTAAATTTATCATTTTTATTTTGGTGTCAAAAAATTTGTTTAAAACTGTAAACTGATGTTCGTGTATAGCGTAGAATAAGAAAATAAAATAACTGCAGTTTGATTTAAAAAAAAAACTTTAGTTTATCTTTCCGACAACCACGGCATATATAATATATATGGTATAGGTGTATGTAAGCCGGTATCATTTAACAACGCGAGATTTTTAATTTCAGTCTAAGAATTTACGTCGACTTTTACGACAATGCCAAGATCTCTGGGAAAATATCACGCTCACCTGCGGTCATTAGTGGCTGCAAATTACCTTTTTACAACGTATAATAGCTATAGATTATCACTGGGAATGATAAATAAGATTATTTCATGCCCTGCGAGAGAAAAATGGCATCTCAAAAAATTATAACTTCAACGAATTTTTAATACAATTAATTCTTTACGGCTCCAAATACATAGCTAAATTTCTCTAAGGAATAAATTACACCGCGATTGTCTCTATAAGTTATTTAACCAGCAGTTATTGACAAATGTGTAATGAATGTCCTATATACTATAACAAAACGGGATGCTCAACTTTTACGTCCTTAATTATTATCGTTTCGATTTATAATAATATTGGGAACCTTAGAACCTCGATACGCCAACTAGTGGCAGAAAATAGAACTACTCAAAGAAGGCTACAGTAACCAATGAGAGGGCTTAGAACCTCGATACGCCAACTAGTGACGAAAATAGAACTACTCAAAGAAGGCTAAAATTTCAAAGCCACGCCCATTCCAAGGATCCCAATACGGATACGAGAATCTGAGAAAGGAGTTCAAAGACTGAAAACATATATGATTAATCTCTCGCTGCAATTCTCCGAGCAGGTGCAAGTTTCTTCATATATACATATCGCGTGTCTAATGGCAAAAGGGCATAAGCGCCATTTTAGCCATTTTCGGTTTTGTTAAAACCAAAAGGACCTATAATTTTCAAAAATCTGGCATTTGCTTCCGACATGACGGAAACACGTAAATCCGTCGAAAACGACATGTCAGACACGTAAAACCATAAGGACCTATGTGCCAGTCAGATTGGCCCTTATGGCGTTGGTCTGCTGGAATTTAGAAAAAAGTTAAAGGCAAAAGGGCCTAAGCGACTGTCGCTTAGGCCCTTTTGCCTTTAACTTTCTGAAATCTTTTTTAATTTTTTCTCTAATTCTAAGAAAAGTTAAAGCCAAAAGGTCCTAAACGACTGTCGCTTAGGCCCTTTTGCCTTTAACTTTCCGGAATGTTTTTTAACTTTGATTTAATTTTTAATTTTTTTCTTTTTTTATTTATTTTTTATTTTTTCATTTTTTTTTCTTTACTTTATTTTTTCTGAAATCGAAAACTTATTTCGATCTATTTTGAAAATTGGGAGGCTCTCCGTCACATAGAACACATATTATGGATGCCTCGAGTGAATATCCAAGTATATGGGTTCTTCCAGAAATGAGTAGGTATATATGGGTTCTTCGAGTATATGCGAGTATATATGGGTTCTTCTGAGTATATGCGGATATATATCGGTGTCTAATGGTGTAAGGACGTATGCGCCAATATTCGACCTTTTACCACGTACATCAAACCAAAAGGGCATATCAATTTTTTTTTGTATTTCCGCCGAAAATGTCAGATTGCGCTAAAAAAAAACAGATTTGAAAAATTATTCAATTAACAATAAAATTTAAGGTCGTAAGTACTGGTGGTTACACCCTCTCATCTCTAAATTTGTGAGAAAAGATCTCATTAACTAATGGTACAAGGTCGTATCCACCATTTTTTTTTTCAGATAAAAAAATTTCCGACTTTTCTGAAATATCGATGTATTTTTGCGTTTCAGAAGTTTTTAGAGCGTTTCCGAAAAAAAAAAAAAAAAATGGCGGATATGTCCTTTTGGCATTAGTTTCGAATTTTTTTTCTTGAAAATAAAAAAAATTTCTGATTTTTCGGAAATATCGATGTATTTTTGCGTTTCAGAAGTTTTTAGAGCGTTTCCGAAAAAAAAAAAAAAATGGCGGATATGTCCTTTTGGCATTAGATTCGATTTTTTTTTCTTGAAAATAAAAAAAATTTCTGATTTTTCAGAAATATCGATGTATTTTTGCGTTTCAGAAGTTTTTAGAGCGTTTCCGAAAAAAAAAAAAAAATGGCGGATATGTCCTTTTGGCATTAGTATCGAATTTTTTTTCTTGAAAATAAAAAAAATTTCTGATTTTTCGGAAATATCGATGTATTTTTGCGTTTCAGAAGTTTTTAGAGCGTTTCCGAAAAAAAAAAAAAAAATGGCGGATATGTCCTTTTGGCATTAGTTTCGAATTTTTTTTCTTGAAAATAAAAAAAAATTCTGACTTTTCTGAAATATTGATGTATTTTTGAGTTTCAGAAGTTTTCGGAGCGTTACCGTTAAAAAAAAAAAAGAAATGGCGGATACGACCTATACCATTAGTTTCGAATTTTTTTTTCTAATAAAATAATTTCCGACTTTTCTCAATTATTGATGAGTCTTTGCGTTCTAGAAGTTTTTGGAGCATTTGCACCAAATAATAGATTTTGCCGGATCCCTAGTAGAAATGAAATCGAGGCGTTGACTAGGGCCTATCTAGTTTGACTAGATTGAAGCCAGGCGCTAGCCAGTATAATATCGAGGCAATGTCTAGCGCCTGGCTAGTTTGACTAGAGATCCAAGAGAACATAGGCAGCTATGAAAAATCTGACAGGTTCAAATTGCAGGTTCTAATATTACAAAAATTGTAATTAGCCTTATTCGGAAAAGAAAGATAAACTTCTGAAGGCAATAACTAAATTTCAAATTAATTCAAATTAAGCCAGAACTTATTAAAGTTAGGTTAAAAGACCCTCTGCAACAGACAAATATATAAAGAAATCTACGCTTGAAAATCTTGATTTCATACTAATTAATGAATATAAATTGATTGATGTTAATAAAAATTGAAAGAATTAATAATTTTGATAAATAAATTATTACTTATAAATATAATAATAATAATCAATGAATCAAATAAATATTACATTTTTTTATTCAACATTCAATAACTTTTTTTTCATAAATTAACAGTTTAAAGAATAAAAATGACATATTATTACACATTTACACATTTGAACCTCACTATTTTTTACACCCCTTCACAATATTTATTAACTTATCGTTTTTTTTATTATAGGTTATTCACTGTATAAAATACACACATACTAGTTACATAAACATTGGAATGAGCAATGTTTACGCATCAGTTGTAGGAGGCGCGATTTCTAGTTTTGCCTCGATATCGCTAGACAGGGCCTTGTTCGAATTCGAGGCAGCCCTCGATTATTTCTACTAGGGATACGACCTTATACCGTTGGTTAATAAGATCTTTTCTCACAAATTTAGAGATGAGAGGGTATAACCACCAGTACTTACGACCTTAAATTTTATTGTTAATTGAATAATTTTTCAAATCTGTCTTTTTTGAGCGCATCTGACATTTTCGGCGGAAATACAGAAAAAAATTGATATGCCCTTTTGGTTTGATGTACGTGGTAAAAGGTCGAATATTGGCGCATACGTCCTTACACCATTAGACACCGATATATATCCGCATATACTCAGAAGAACCCATATATACTCGCATATACTCGAAGAACCCATATATACCTACTCATTTCTGGAAGAACCCATATACTTGGATATTCACTCGAGGCATCCATAATATGTGTTCTATGTGACGGATAGCCTCCCAATTTTCAAAATAGATCGAAATAAGTTTTCGATTTCAGAAAAGATAAAGTAAAGAAAAAAAAATGAAAAAATAAAAAATAAATAAAAAAAGAAAAAAATTAAAAATTAAATCAAAGTTAAAAAACATTCCGGAAAGTTAAAGGCAAAAGGGCCTAAGCGACAGTCGTTTAGGACCTTTTGGCTTTAACTTTTCTTAGAATTAGAGAAAAAATTAAAAAAGATTTCAGAAAGTTAAAGGCAAAAGGGCCTAAGCGACAGTCGCTTAGGCCCTTTTGCCTTTAACTTTTTTCTAAATTCCAGCAGACCAACGCCATAAGGGCCAATCTGACTGGCACATAGGTCCTTATGGTTTTACGTGTCTGACATGTCGTTTTCGACGGATTTACGTGTTTCCGTCATGTCGGAAGCAAATGCCAGATTTTTGAAAATTATAGGTCCTTTTGGCACCAAAATCGCATTTCGGGCGCTTAGGACCTTTTGCCATTAGACACGCGATATATATACCTATTAGACCGGTTCAAAAAAATCGACTATTCTTTTTTTTTTTCAATTTTCGCATTGAAATACTTTCGGGGGGGGGGGGGGGAAGATGCCTGTTAAAAGCGGAGCTCTTAATATTAAGATTTAGAGGTCGCTCATCGTGGATTTCTATTTTCCATTTAAATAGCATAGGAATTTTTTTTTTTTTTTTTTTCTTCAGATTTTCGTAGCTCACAAACCAATGAACAAATCCAAATGACTCTTACATATTTTGATAGGGGATTGAACACTCTAAAAAATGTATCTATCATTGTGGAAAAAAAAATCACAAAAAAAAAAAAATAGTTAACTCAACTATAAATTGAAATTTGAGCTTGAATAACTTTGGAAGGAGTCAATTTATCAAAAAATGATAAGAGAAGCTTTTTGTAGAGTGTTCAATTTCCTATGAAAATATGTATGAGTCATTTGGATTTGTTCATTGGTTTGTGAGCTACAAAATTATTAAAAAAATTTCCTATGCTATTCAAATGGAAAATAGAAATCCGCGATGAGCGACCTCTAAATCTTAATATTAAGAACTCCGCTTTTAACAGGCATCTTCCCCCCCCCCCCCCCCCCCCCCCCCCCCCGCAAGTATTCAATGCGAAAATTGAAAAAAAAAGAATAGTCGATTTTTTTGAACCGGTCTAATACCGGTGTTCTAAACAGTACTCAGTGTGGTGCTGCACCAGAATTCGCTATTTTTCGCTAGCACCTGACTGAGTCATGTGCAGAACCGTAACCAGTCGGGTTTAAATCTTTCCGTGTATATATATATACGAAAAGGAAAAGAAAAAGAAAAAAAAATTGGCAGAATTAAACCACGCGGTCTGGCAGATGTGTTAAGCAAGATATCCGAGATCTTTCCTGTACAATAAACATATATATATATGTATATATATATTATATATACTACGCATAATATAGTTCGAATTTCTAAGAAGCGTTATTTTTCACCGCTTCAGGGACTTGCGAGGCATCGAATTATAGCTTAAATATCATACCTATTGCCAGAAACTAATTTCAGTTTGATTGAGCAAAATAAGGTTGAGGACGTGCTATAAGCTATACCTATACGTATCGTATACACGAATACCTCGTATATGCCTCAGGCTAGAATCGCCGCAGAGAAAATATTTCTGGCCTGTGCGATTTCAAGGACTCGATGATAGGCATTAAACTCAACGAAACATGGTCGTCAGGAACAATAAATTCACTATTTTCAAACCTACGATGTATCCGATAACGCAGACTACAAAAATCCTGTAAAAGTAAACTGAAATTAAGGTCTTTATCAGGAAATTCATTTTATTGTCATTTATATCACCTGCAGTCATGATTAGAACCATCGGCTAAAACAATAGTAAAATATAACTACGACTTTGTCAGAGTTCCTGGCGAACTAATAATGAGCGAAAATTGTATAATACGACGTAATTGTAAAGATAGTAATTGATTTTTATTCAAGCAGAAATACTTTTAGTGGATAATATCGAGATCGGTGGTTCGATAATGTTGCGTCGATCGAAGCCTTACCGGGCATCGTTAGATTGATAAATAACGTTGAATATAATACATATCCTTATATCTGCAGCGATGTTTAAAAATAAAACTATAAAATGTATATCTGTATAAAGGCGAAAGAAATCTGCGGTAAAAAAAAGGATGAAATGAATGACTCTTTATTGGTAAGAAGTAAGTATAATAAGGATTACGGAATACATGAGGCAGTTAGGGGTATAAAAGATGTTAAATACTGTAAACAGTGATGGGAGTATAAAGTTCGTGGGTAATAAAACTGAGAGAAACTGAACTACCTCGTTAAATTTGATTTCCATTTAAGCCCGGAATTCAAGAATAAAAATACATGAAAAAAACAAAAAAATAAAAATAAAAAAAAAAAAAAAAACGTAGCATGAAAGATACTACTCGGTTTTAGCCACCATTTATACACCAGTCTTATAACCTTATGCCCAGGAGGTATCCAGCTGCTACCCACTCATATAATAGTATAGGTACCCTACGTCTTGATCTTTCATTACCATAAATTAGATCCTCGCTACTCTGAAGAGGAAAGAGAATTGAAGTCCCCAATTCATCATCTTCGTCAGCAGCGGATACTATAATACAAACTAGAGAGCCCATAGCTGTAGTAGGTACTGCCTCGAATCCAGTAGCTGAATATTAAAGCATCGTAACTTGAAACGACTCTGTCTAACCCATAGCCTATCATGTCTTATCTATATACACGCTATAATAGTTCAATCGATTAAAGACTTTGATTTTTTTAATCAAATCTACTACTTCGTAAAAAAAAAAAAAAAAAAAAAAAAAAAACGAAATATATCAAGTCATTCGCGGTACCAAAAACAAAAAATTGTAATTCAGCAAAACTATTACGAGGGTGAAATATATGTATGCACCTTTGCAGGATTGGGTATTGGTACAGAAAGATGGGGTTTCACAACCTCGAACTTTTTCCTATATGTATATATGTATATATAGTATATACATATATGTAATGTATAAACGGCAGCTGCCGAAGAACCGCTACTAATCTACGCCCAGAGATCTACAGCGTAAACTAATCAAATGTAGCCGTATACGAGAGCCTGCAGCACCAGCAGCAGCAGCACCACCAGCATGAACATCAGCAGCTAAGAGTATATAGCAGCATCGTCGAAAGGCAAGAGAGGCCAGTGGTGCAGGTATTTTATTAGGATATACTGTAGAGAAAAACTCTTTCTTTAGATGTTTAAATGAGATAAGAACGTAGCGCGGTAGCCTGTATTACCGAGCGAGTATTTATTGGTTATTGGTGGGCCATCATTAGTGGCTGGCTGATGCAGGGCAGATTCGGAGATACGGTATATAAGAATGTGTTGCCGGAGTTAGGTGGTAGTATTGGTAGTATATGTGCTTGATGGTTTCGAGGTGGAGATGGAGGTGGAGGTGGCGATGCTGGAGCTTCTGGAGAGCCGAAGCTGATGCTACCGAGTTGAGTGGACGTGAAAGAGGGACAGGAGGACCGAGACTGGAGTATAGGAGGGCTTTTTAACAGGCTGACGGGCAGCCGTAGGAGCCATTGCACCCGTGGGGAGAAATGCTAATTTTATGGGGCCCCGTCACTTCATTTTTTTTTTTTTTTTTTTCTCTCTCTCTCTCTCTCTCTCTCGCTCTCTTTCTTATTCTTATTATTTACTTATTTTTCTTCCTTTTTTTTCATCATTTTGTAATATTATTCGATTTTAATTACGTTATTTACCCTCCACGGTCTATCAACGCGCTACATGTTCTCATCATCGTTTTTCGGAAACGTGCACGCAGCGGTTCATTCATGAAAAAAATTGTCGTGTTAAGCGATATACTAAACTGAACACATACATACATACATACATATATATATATATATATATATATATATATATATATATATATATATATTTCTCACGATTTACTGCACATAAAAAAAAACCGATAAAATAAAGAAGTTTAGACATCAAATAATGCCCAATATAAAAAGAACAAAACCATTGAAAATTTTTAATATTCTCAATAATTTGTGTCTTTACTTTCTCGAATGAAAAATTTGAAGCAAATTACACTACGCGTCGTGCTCAATAAACAGAAATTCTTCACATCATTGATCATCAGCTGCAACACCGCGAGTAATTTCACATCAATTTTACTCTCGAATGTTAGTGCAGATGATGAATATCGGACAAATTTCAAAGTAAAACTATTCCAACACGAATGAATTTACTATGTTGAGCAGCTTATACATATAGGACAACACTTTTTTGTGGTAGAAATCACCACAATTCTAGTATTTATTACATAGGAGCAAGTAAATTTCAATGTCCTAATGAGTAAATGTTAATTGTTGTCATTTCTACTGCAAAATAGTGTTGTCCTGTATGTAGCTGCTCAACATAGTAAATTCAGCAACAATATCCAGCTGCTAATTTTTTTCCGTGAACATTGATGAATCAGTAGAATATAAAAATCGAAAAATGTACTTACGTATGTGTGAGAGCTTCGCCAATTCTTGGGCGCGTATTTGCTCAGCTTACTCTCGGGGTCCACGAAGAGATACTCGCCGTCTAAAACATTTCGTAAAGAAAAGAAGCCCATTATCATTTAGACCATATATATATATCTAATAAATGAATTTTTCAAGTAAGTAGCGAGGATCCAGTTGTTAATATTCCTAAAGAAAATGCCGATGTAGGAGCTGATGCAAAAAGGAATGAAATAATGAAAGAAAAAATGGTCAAGTATATTGAATAGCATGGGCAGTATATCTGGAGTTTAAAAGCTGTGGGGGTACCTACATCGAGTTGGTATAATAAGAAGTCCCTTTCACTCTCAAACGCCAGTACCCGATATAAAATGTTAAACGGTACCATTAAATAAAGGTTTAATTGCAAAATTGCTGGCACAATCAAGAAATACCGGAGCGGGTTGCATTTCCCACAAATTGTTATGGCTGCTTGATTCAGAATTCTTCAAGCTCGTTCCGTAATGGCGCCATCTTTAGTTAAGAATGAATGGAACGCGGTCTCGTTACACTGTACTCACTAAGTTGGAAATAAAACGCGTTTTACCTACCCGTGTATGAAAAAAAAAAAAAAAAAAAACGAAAATGAAACCGAGAGATTACTGGTTTCACCAGCAAATCTGCTATATCAACCCTGGAATGCGTCTCCAGACAGAAAAACAAAAAAAAAAAAAAAAAACACTGAATACTAAAAAGAAAGGGAAATCAATAAAGAAGATAAAAATTCGAAAACTCAGTTCCTCTTTTCGACGTATAATAGCGTCATCCTATTTTTAGACCCTCTATACTGCAGAAGAGAAGGATTCGCTTAAACATCAGACATTCATGGAGCACGTCAAGATCGTCTGTCTCTTATAAAACGTCTCTCGCTCTCTGCAGCTTCGGTGACTGCAGCAGCAGCAGCACGGCTGCAGGGATATGTGTGCCTTCATTCTACGTGTACTCGACTTTTTGCACGGGACTGATGGGCCGAAATACCGATACCCCTAAACGACCAAGAAACAATGAAAGAGATGTGCACGCGCGCGTGCGCTCGCGCGAGTTGCTCGTGAATGAGAGGGCCTAAAACCTGTCCTGCCCACACGAGTCCTACTTGGGCAAACCCTACGACACGTACGACAAGGCGACGTGTTTTCAACTGGAACTGGGCGTTGCCATACAGGGATGCATGGATGCAGGATCGACGTTCCACCTCTGTGGAATTGGCGTTGCAATACCCTAAACAGTCGATCCGTGTAATGAATCAACTAAATTCGGACCTCGTACCGATCTCCTCAATCAAACTTCATTTTTAAAGAACGGACCATCTTCACAACCGGCTTTTTTCGATCAACTTCAATTTATCATTCAACTTTAACGGAATCTGATGAAAATCAGAGAAAGTAAACTCCACCGATCTCCACTATATTGGCGAGGAAATATTTATGGAAAAAATCACTCGTTGTCAGATCTTACGACTTGGATCCCTTTTCTTAGAAGGAAGGGTTACACTTCCTTCGAATATCATTGATTTGAGAATCATCGTGGGACATTTTTACAGATTTTTCATCCCTCGCTTTTGGAGCGATACCCAAAAATGACGCATTTCGCTGTATCGCAGAAAAGTATCCAAGCCAGTGACTGACTACATCTTTGAATATCATCCAGCCGAGGTCCTTAATTCAATATTCTGCAAAAGGCCATTCGATTCAATTAAATTATTGATAAAAATCTTAAGAATATCTTAATATGGCTTCTGGACTTCATAATGAATGAATAACGTGTTAAAGCCATGGTGCGAGGTGATATGTGATATATTCTGAATTCCCAGAATCTACTATGGTCCAAGAATGAAATCAAGAAAGTAGTATAGATTAACGTTGACAATACATGAGGTGCGTCTAGTCAGTGGCTAGACGACATTATCATCGAATTGGACACACGAGGACTGACGATACCCGTTCGCCACTAGACATAACATGATGAATTAAACGGGGCTATCGACACCAGACAAATTGAGTTGACACTCATTATACCATATTAAGTTTAGACCGTCGAGATATCAGCCCTGACGGATGAAGGGAAACATACATCACGCTTATAACTCACAGAATAATATCCCTGAGTTTCGATAAGTGACTCCTTTCTTTTTTTCTTTTTTTTTTTTTTGGTTTCTTTACATTGCTAAGGAATTGCTTTTTCGTTTAATCAATCATATGTATGTACAGATATTGAATTGAAAAAAGAGAAGAAGAAAAAACGTCACATCACACGTTGAATCCATCATTCACGTCTATTATTCTAATATATTATACCTATACGTATTATACATATTTTTGTACGCATGATTAATCGATCGTTTTTTCGTAAATCGATGCGGTGTAAAATCGACGCCTGAAGGTGGTAGAAGGAAAAGAAAAGAAAAAAAGAAGAGGAAGAAAAAAGGAACTGGGATTTCACATCGCGCGCATTATCAGACGCGAATGACATATTGGCTATCTAAAATGAATACGAAATGGATTTGGCATATATTTCGATCGCGGCGAGATCTGCGCCGTCGAATGCCTAAGTCGAAGGCATGGTGAACCGCATTCCTTGAAGCAGAAAAGGGATGAGGAAGGGACGGAGGGATCTGGGGGAGGTTGAGCCAGAGAGAAGGAGAGAAAGAGAGATAAAGTGAGAGAGATAAAAAGGGAGAAAGAGAGAAAGATATCATCGTCTCTGCAGCCTCCTTTAAGGAGAGGGCGAATTTAGGCATCCTCCTATCCGCCAGCTGCTCACTTCAACCGTCAGCTCGCACTAGAAAAGAAGAATAGCCAATTTGGAAGTTATTTGTACGCCGCGTTGGCGGTGGAGCTACTAGAGTTTGAATTGATTCCATTCTATTAAGATCACGAATGCCAAGATCGAAGCGTTAAGACTTTCATAGGGTGAGGAATAGGAAGAAAACAATGAAAAAAAAAAGAGAACAGATAAGGGAAAAAAGAAATTATCGTGTCGACCCGTTCTCTCGCCTGATTCTATAGATACATACCTACTAGAGAATCGCGTTGACGAAGTGAACAGTCCGTTTATTCGATTTCAAAAAAATATTTCACAGCAGATGATCATTTTCGTTTGATTTAACCGTGTCCGTAAACAACGTTGGAATACATACACATATATAGCTACATAAAATATGGAATGTTTGCCCTCACCCTAGCGAAAGATATAAACGCCCGATGTAATTACCCCTTTTATAAACAAAATTCTCACAATATGCACAATTACTTATGACCTCGGGCTATATTACTCATTTTTCGATATAGTATGCGTAAAATTTCATTTTTCGCATACCTACTGTGTCGAAATAATATCGTATGAAACTTGTGCGTAAAATTTTTACGCACCTGTTGCATCATATACTATTTTCAAACACATTTCTCTCGATGTCTTCATCAAACAAATGTCACTTCAACTTAATTCTTGAAAACCTAAAAGAACTGAAAAGTATAATTTTTTTTTTTTTTTTTTTGTACTACGTGCACACGTAGTTCTTTTCTTCTGTTTCATTATAAGTTTGCGAATTTTATTCGTTTCTATAACTCGTTGCTATTCTTATATTTCTAATATTCTCTCATATATATATATATATATATATATATATCTGAATCCATTAATTATATCAAGAGGCAGTATTAATATTGGGTATGAAATATAGATTTTTATATAAATAATCTGTGATATGGATATAATATAATATATGTATATTGTATATAGTACCTACTCGATTGAATAGTAAAATTGTTTTGTTCTCGCGCGTCTTTCAAATCAGTCTCTAGTTTAGCCAGAGTTACGCGTCCGCCCGTTTCGTCCGCGGCGGAAAGCACCTGTGTTACCCGAGGTAGAACCCAACCATTACCGGGGAATGTTGCCCGCAGGCTGCGAACCCCGCGACCCTCCCGTCCTGCCCAACCTTGCGCCTATACTATACATAGGTATATACCTATATACCTATAGGAGATATAACTCCTCTATACGCACACAGGTGGATCTCGTGAGCTGTACACCCATCTATAACTTGTACCCCCGTATACGTATGCTTACATATGTATGTACAATATATCTATATCTATAATGTAGATATATAGGTATAAGTATCGCATATATATGTACCAAGGCTAGTGAATCGGGTCTCTCGGTTCTCGCGTGTGCCAACCAGCACAACTCGCAAAGGATATAACCGAAGATCGAATTTTCAAGTTCAACTATCGCCACGCTTATAGGTATAGATGATATAAAATGTTCGAAAATTATTCTAATAAAGAAATTTGAAAAAAGCATAAAAAAAAAAAACAAAAAAAAAAACATTATACTTAGTGTACGTATATGGTGTGAGTTTAGGCTGAGCGAGCTTGTAATAAAATCGGTTAGTCGCGGTGATGAAAGACCTTGAAAGGACCTCGGAAGGTTGGTAGGAGATTTTGTCTCGCGCGTCTGGCTAAGTTTTTGCCTTTTTCCCCATCCTCTCGCCCTACCTCCACCTCCTACTTTCATTCGTTTTGTTCATTTTTTTTTTTTTTTTTTTTGTTTTTTGTTTTAACTTCTTTTAATCCTTCGTGGTCCGTCAGCTCGCGCCTAACCGGCACACGCAACTTTACTACCTTGACTCGACTTGACTTAACTTGACTTGACTCGACTCGACTTGAGCGGATGTACGGCTGAGTCCACCACCACGTGGCAGTGTGCAAGTCAACTCGACTCGACTCGACTCGACTTCAAGTTCACTCGTGTTGAGTCGAGTTGACTTGCACACTGCCACGTGGTTGTGGACTCAACCGTACATCCGCTCACGTGTCGGCGGTCCCAAACCCAAACCC